>CM057343.1:611779104-613029104 GCA_030015575.1 Agapanthus africanus
AGGTCGATCGTAGTCCAAAACAGGACTAACGTATCCTTGACGAACGTTTAAGTTGGTCTTAGCCGCAACGCGGCTAATGCATCCTTAAACTAAAAACACCAAACCCAAATCTAACTAAATACGGATTTGGACTAATCCACGTCCTACGGGCGACGGCGTTACTCAGTCTCCGTATACAATCCACGGGCAACCACAAACAAAACAAACACACACGACACGAAGTGAAATTCTGGAGAAGGAGAAAGTTGTTACCCGCGATGCGGTAGCGTAATTAACTGCAGGGGCTTGCGCCTGCAGGGAAGAGCGTCCCCACAATCAAAAACCCCTCAAGCGAGGGGGAATCTGACAAAGTCTGCTACATCGGCCGCATCCGTCTAAACCTTCGATACACGGTGCCATAAATCAACTTGGCATCTTCGGAGAGGTAGACGGGTAAAACCAAATAGCATCTGCCCCGAACCCCAGGCACAGGACGTCCTAACGTCTCGGCCGCCGTTCGGAGGGGAACAGATTCCAATTCTACAAATTTCAGTTACCGTATGTGTGGTGTGTGGTATTTATTTCATTTATGCTGCTTTGACTGATACCAGTTATAGTTTACACCGACATGTCATATTCTGCATATAAAAATTTAAGTCATCTAAAATTAAATTAAAAATACTTGTCACGGCCTGCTCGATACCCCTAACCCTGTGGTAGCGTCCTTGCATCATGTTCTCATCCCGTTCAGTGAAACGGACGTGTTTGGACGTCTACGCGCACGCGCGCGAGCGTCCGTTCTTGGGGGTATGCTTTTTAATTATAAAATCCTTCATTTCAAAATTTGGAACTTGCTGATATTTTTTTTATTTCAAATCCAAATTTTTGGACCCGACCCGAGCAAAATTCTGAAATATTTTGTACCCAGCCAAATTGTAATTATTTAATATTTTAAATTTTTGCTTAACTTTTTCAGCTGAGGAAAATATTCTTTGAGGTTAGAAATCTTCTCTGAAGCCAGTGAGATTTTTCTTTAAATCTTTTCCCCAGCCTTTGGAATCACTCGTTGGAAATATTCTAAATCTTTATATAAAATTTCCTAAACGAAATCTCTTAGCCAATCGCAATTCACTATTTCACCCTGGGCCCCACGTCTCTCTCTCCCTCTCACATTTCTTTTCTCTTTCTCTCTCTTCTCTCTTTCTCTCTCTGCGAATAAGGCCAAAACTATATCTCCTCACTGTTCCTCTCTCTCTCTCTTCTCTCGAAGATTTTCTCTCTCCTCTCTCTCTCTCTCTCTCTCTCTCTCTCTCTCCCCCTCTCTCTCCCTCCCCGTTATATATTCTTCTTCTTCTTTTTCTTTCTCCAGCAAAAGAAAACCCAACCCCTGAAAACCCTAGCGGCCGTCTCCTCTCGTCGTTGCCCTAACGCCGACGACATCGTCGCAGTCCTCGTCGCCTCCTCGCCCTCGTCACCTCCACCTCCTCTTCTTCCTCCTTCCTTCTCTCCCGAGCACTCTGCACCAACAGCCGCGCCCCTGCACCCCTGCACGCTGCTGCACCGCCGGAGGATCGCCGCCGGTAACTCGTCCCCATGCCCTTAGCCTTGTGCACAACCCAGTAAGCCTGCACCCTTACTTCCTCCCTTCTTCTTTCCCTCTTCATTGCTTCTCTGTTCTTCAGTTTGATCATTGCCGATGTTCTCTGCAGTTGTTCGCCGAAGCATCGTCGACGCCGTCGACCACTTCTCGGTTGTTGAGGATCCACAGTGAGTCTCTTCCCTCCTCTCCATCCTCCTCTCCCTCTTCTCTTCTTCTTCCTTTTAGCATTTTTCTTTGGATTGCTCACTGTTTCTTGGTGCGCCAGATTCCGGCCGCGACGTCGACAATTCCCGACGATCCTGCGAGGAACTCCGACCCGTGTGACTCCACTGTTCGTCGTTTAGGCTCTTTCCGTGTACCGTGCGCTCGTCGCGATTTTTCCCCGCCGACGCGTAACGTTCTGTTTTCCGTTTCGTGACCCGTCCAGGCAAGTAAAACTTGCTACATGCTACTTAATTTATTACATATACATTTTATGGCACATTAAACCCGTAGTCTAACCTTAGTACCATGATTTTCCTTTTTCATGCTCGATGTCGCGTTATATCATTTGATTTTCCAAACTTGAACCTACCGTGTGCATTTACTTTATTAAACCCAATAACCATATTTATATATTTTAATCACATTTTAACTATTGACACGGCCTATGGTATTCTCTATATAGTTTTGCTCCATCGGACACTCATGTGCATTTTAATCTGTTTTAGCTAGGATTTCATCCAGTGAACATATTTATATATCATTGCATCCCTAAAATTTCTTAATACCTGATAACATGAGTAAACATCCATTTTAGTTATGATGTAGTTAAGTAATGTTGACACCATCCCTTAAACGCAAAGTGATAACCATGCATCGTTATAATTTAATCAGTACCTAATTGCTTATCATATCACCTGATCTGGTTTATTGTGCTGATATTACTCATGCTTGTTCATTTATAACCATAATTATGTTAGTTTGTTTTATGAGCACCCACATAGCATTTTGTGCTTCCTGACATGACCTGTTGCATTTCCTACGTGACACGACATGGTACCGTGCGACTCTTGATATGTCATGACACTTATATACACTACCCGGCTTGACCTGATATACCATGGTGTCTTACCCGTTACCTGATCTTGTGTATAATTCCAACAAACCTGACCTGTTGTCCTTACGGACCGTTCCTGTTGTCTATCCAGACAAACATGTACCTGCCTGATCCTGAGTTGGCATTAGCTCCAGATTATTTAATACCTGACTTGAACACGTATAACTTGGGGGTATGGGAAAATCAATGATGAAACCTGACTTGTAACTCGACAGTGTGCTACCTTTACCGACTAGTTTTAGAGGCTGGGCCAGCCTTGGGATGATGCTGCTGACATCATCCATCGTTATCCATTTCCTTTTAGAGGCTAGGCCAGCCTTGGGATGATGCCATGGACATCATTCATCTTTACCCTTTTCCTTTAGTGCCTAGCGGCATGTCTCGATTTCAGCCCGAGAATCTTCACCGTGATCCCGGGCACGCACGGGGTACTATTGAGTTACATCGATGATTCATCAAATTGATTTCAAAGACTTTAGAGTAGAAAACCCAATAGAACGGTTTAGTTTACTCACTGCACACTACCCTTCACTGCCCTAATTTATATTACTGTCACACCTGCTTTTCATTCATGTGTATATTTGCATTGCCTGTTACCCTGTTTATATTTTTACTTGATGACATGACGCGCTGACGTCTGGGTTTTGCATGGCCCAGATTCCGTACCTTTGCTGCAGTCCGGGCAGGAGTACTTCAGTCAGCAGGCTGAGTAGTGAGGCTTTAGTAGTAGCTAGTTCTTTTTTTCTGCAGTTTATTCCTGATGTGAGCCCGCATTATGGGACGTACATTCCAGTTACTTGTATTGGATCTTTTGCTTCCGCACTTTTATTATTCTTGACTCATGTTATCTTGGCTTATGGACATGTATTAGATTGTTACATTTTGTTCTTGATATCTCTACAACCGTAATGTGACTGTGGATGGATACTTCCTACCCACAGGTAGCATGGTTGGCTATGTCACATGTCCAATTTAGCGTACTCTGGGAAGCGGGGCGTGACATGGTTCTTTCGGTATCGGAGCCATAGGTTAGTCGGGTTGATTCTTTTTGTAGTTGGGTATTGTACCCAATACCCGAATCAGAATACCCGTATTTAGGAAACATGTCCTGCCACCTTGCCGTTTACCGTTCTTGAATCATGTTCTTCCTGATTATATCTTTTACGATGTGCAACCTTCCTTTGCATATCAACTCGAAACCTGATTCCTTGTTATCTCTAGAACTTAGGCGACTTGGGTGGAGTTATGTAATTATAGCTATGATACCGCGGCATAGTTACAATGCGGTACTCTATTTAAGTAACTCGGATTTCTAGCCTTGATCTATATTTTGAATCTGTTATCATGCTAATCTTTGGGTATTTTGGTTTCAGGAGTATGGCAGACAAGAATTTGAAGACGTACCAAAGGCGTGTTGACGAAGCCGCTATGCTTGGAGTGATACGGGGAATGCTGGAGAATCAAAAGAGGCAGACCGAGCCGATCCAGCAGCAAGCTGAATCGTTTCAGGAAGGCTTGTGGACCGTTCAGCAGTCCGTGAACAATGTTGGAGTTAAGCCAGTTGATCGTGTAGGGACCGTAGCAGATTTCAGGCGCTTGGGACCATCTGCCTTTACCGGTTTGGAGGAGCCGTTGCCAGCGGAGCAGTGGTTAGTTGACACGGAGAACTTACTTATTGCGGCACAGATTCCGGATGATAAAAGGGTGGATGTGGTGCGCATTCAGTTAGTGGACTACGCCCGTGAATGGTGGCTTATGGAGGAGACTCGCTTGCCCAAGCCGATCAAGTGGGCGGATTTTTCGAAGAGTTTCCCGGAGAAGTTCTTCCCGCGGACTGCACGGGAGGAAATGGAAGAGAAGTTCATCTGTCTGAAGCAGAATGGAGCACCCGTAGATGTACATGCAGCAGAATGGACACGGCTCAGTAGATTCGTTGGACATTTAGTTGCCAACGATGCAGACAGGGCAAGGAGGTTCATGCGCAGCTTGGATGTGGACATCCAGAGGCAGATTGTCTCCCTGGGTTTGACCACTTTCTCACAGGTACTTACTGCAGCTCAAGAACAACAGAGCTTATCTGGGAAGACTGGGAGTTCACAGCAGACATCAATTACAATACGGAAGCCGACTTTTGCACCGAACCGAGCACAAGGACACATGGGTATTCCAGTGAACCGTCGTGGAGTAACACCGATGAAGAAGTCTGCTGTTGTTGACCAGAGAAAGAGCATGACTTGTAACTAATGCCATTTACCCTGTCATGTGCAAAGAGACCGTCGAAGGAGGCAAGGGCTTTGTTTGGTTTGTGGAGCGGCGGATCACACTATCAACGCTTGTCCGTCGAAGCTTCGTACGAGGGATGAGATTCAGAAGCCTCCGCAGAAACCATTTCAGGGACAGAAGCAGCTGACTCAAGGACCTAATCAGGCTCGAGCTTTTACCTTGACGGCTGAGAAAGCTAAGGCGTCAGGAGAAGTTGTTTCAAGTATTCTACTCGTTCATGGTTTTCCCGCATTAGCGTTATTTGACTCTGGTGCATCCCATTGTTTTATGTCGTCCAAGTTTATAGCTACACACTCGATTACCTGCACGACCCTGTCTAGTTTTTGGGACATACACACTGGGAATGGGAAAATCATATCTAGTAGGGAATGTAAAGATTGTACAGTTGTTGTTTGCGGACTGGAGCTTTTTGCAGATTTCTTGGTGATTGATACGGGCAGCTACGAAGTCGTCTTGGGAATGGATTTTCTTGGCACTTTCCACGCTCATATTGATTGTAGGGCAAAGAAAGTAATTTTCCAGATTCCCGGGCACCCCGAGTTTACCTTCACTGGAGGAAGCAGTTCTGTCAGGCCGGTCGAGTTTAGGGCTAGGCCGACAAATAATATTCTTGCATCAATGGAGATTGATGAAAGTGAAGAGCCAGCTGTTGTTCGTGATTTTATGGACGTGTTTGAAGATATATCGGGATTACCGCCGAAGCGAGACGTAGAGTTCGTAATTGACCTTATTCCTGGTGCAGCGCTAGTATCTAAAGCGTATTATCCAATGGCACCAGTGGAGTTGGAAGAAGTCAAGAAACAGGTTGCTGAACTGCTTGAGAAGGGTTGGATTCGAAGCAGTAACTCGCCTTGGGGAGCTCCAGTTCTTCTAGTTAAGAAGAAGGATGGCACAAGAAGGATGCGCATCGACTATCGAGAATTAAACCGGGTGACTATTAAGAACAAGTACCCGATCCTTCGCATTGGCGAACTTTTTGAGCAGCTTAGTGGCGCGAGAGTATTCTCGAAGCTGGATTTGCGATCCGGATATCATCAGGTCCGAGTGCAAGCAGAAGATATTTGCAAGACGGCATTCCGAACTCGGTATGGACATTACGAGTACTTAGTGATGCCCTTCGGAGTAACGAATGCACCGGCGATATTCATGGACTTGATGAACCGAATCTTTTCACCATTCTTGGACCAGTTTATTGTGGTGTTCATTGACGATATTCTGGTCTATTCGAAGAGTTTTGAAGAGCATGCAGAACATTTGAAGATCGCACTGCAGACGTTGAGACAGGAGAAGTTATATGCGAAGATGAGCAAGTGCGAGTTTTGGCTCGAAGAAGTAAAGTTTTTGGGGCATGTTGTGTCTGGCGATGGAATTGCCGTCGATCCAGAAAAGATTGCAGCAATTCGAGATTGGCCGATTCCGAAGAATGTTGCAGAGATAAGAAGTTTTCTTGGACTAGCCGGGTATTACAGAAGATTTGTGGAGAACTTTGCTCTTCTGGCGGAGCCGATGACCAAGCTTACGCGCAAGGAGGTACCTTTTGTGTGGACGGATAGTTGTGCGTCAGCTTTTGAGATGTTGAAGCAGAGATTGATAACCGCTCCTATTCCGACCGTGCCAGACAATTCCGGAGGATTAGTGATTCACACCGACGCATCTGGAAAAGGATTGGGATGTGTTTTGATGCAGCATGGGAAGGTTGTAGCGTACGCATCGAGACAGTTGAAAACCCATGAGAAGAACTACCCAACTCATGACTTGGAGCTTGCGGCTGTGATCTTCGCTTTGAAGATTTGGAGACACTACCTTTTGGGCGAAAGGGTCGAAGTTTTTACTGATCATTGTTTCCTGATTTAAAATCAGGAAAGCTTCTGTGAAAAGCTTCGAAAAATGGGCCACGTGCTTACACGTGACCAGCAGTCACGTGTTGACACGTGACCTATAAAGTACAGAAAAGGCGCACAATGATTCGCTGAACAAAGTCAAGAAAAAGAGCTTCAGAAGAGGTCACGTGCTCCCACGTGACCAGGGTCACGTGTCGACACGTGACGTTCAAAGTAGCAAACTCGCTCTCCAATTGAACCAAGAAAAGAAGTGCCAGACAGGGGTCACGTGCTCACACGTGACCAGGGGTCACGTGGTAGCACGTGACGTTTAAGCAACGATCAGAAGACAGCGCAAAAGAAAGGAAAATGCTCATTCCAAAGGGGGTCACGTGCTCACACGTGACCATGGGTCACGTGGTCACACGTGACCGGCTTTCAAAGCCCTTTTTGTCAACAGAATTAAATTCTGAGAGAAATGCAAATCTTTCCAAAGGAACGCAACTATATGCATCCAATCAAATTAAAGATTCAGAGGTCATTTATTTATGGAAAATCTCGGGTTTGGAAAGATTTCCCCCTTAAATCTAACCAAAATAACAAGGGAGAATCTCTGGATTTGAAATCCAATGGTGAATAAAATTCACCTAATAATCCAAAGGTCCAGAACGAATGAAGGATGCAAATCAGATCTCTCAACGAAGATTCGTCAAAAACCAACTGATTCAGCTGCTTCTCCTATAAATAGGAGCCAAGAGACACAAAATAAAAAGATACATGCGCAGAGAAGAGAAAGAAAAAAGGAGGAGGGCTTTGATACTTTGAAAAGACTCGGATCTTCTGCCAAAAAAAAACCCTAGGTAAGAAAGGGAAAGCCTTTTGAAAGAAAGAGAATTTAATTCTCTATAGAGTTTAACTCTAATATATAAAACAGAAGTGCAGATTTCTTCTCTCTTTGACAGAGGATCTGCAAAGTGCACATCTCCCCTTAAGGTTGAGAATTTAATTCTCAATGGGTCGAGATCCTGCCATGCAGATCCAAAACATAGAGAAAGAATGCAAGCATGAGAATTTAATTCTCACAGAACTATAGGAATTTAATTCCTCTAAGATAAAAGTAGGGCTTGACCCTGTGTTATGGGAATTTAATTCCTTCAAAATAAAAAGAAGCAGGGTTTAACCCTAATTAAGAATTTAGTTCTGTTGAAACAATGGGAATTTAAGTCCCTTAATCATAATCTGACGGGAAACGGAAGTTTGATTCCTTAAAAAGTTTTTATTAGGGTTTAACCCTATTCAGTTCTTCACATAAACGAGGAATCTAATTCCTACAGAAGGTTCAAGGATCGAAAGGAAGTAGGAATTTAATTCCTTTGAAAATTAAAGCCAGAGGAATTTAATTCCTGAAAAGAAAGATCAACAGATTCTCTAAACAACATACATGGAGGTAGGGTCACGTGCCACCACGTGACCCTCTCAAAAGAGCTACAGAAGTCCCTTTGAGGCAGCACCCCACGTGATCCACGTGACCTTGGCAGAAACTCTAATACACAGGCATTTGAATGCCCATCACGTGACGGCACGTGATGCTTTGAAGGAAATGAGAATTTCAGCAGAACAAATGAAGGGAGGGCACTCTCACGTGCTGCCACGTGACCCTTCTTGCCTTAGTGTTTAACACTAAAATTAAAACTCTCAAGCCCAGTGTTAAAACACTGTCGGGCCTTAGCATTCAATGCTGATTAAAAAGCCTTATTTGCAGTGTTCAACACTGATCTGTTTTAATGTTTAACACTAATTTGAAAAAGCCTTATTGCTGGTGTTTAACACCAATTATCTCTCAATGTTAAACACTAACTTGTCAACCTCATTCCCAGTGTTCAACGCTGATTGCTTTGAAGTGTTTAACACTAGGCTTTGGCCCAATTGGCTAAAGGGATAGAGGCAAAGCCTCTCCTGATTGGACTTAGCCCAAGCTGGCCATAAGTCCTCAATTCATGATTAACTGGGCTAATGGGCTCATAACATAATTAACCAGTCTTGACCCCAAATTGGGCCAGGGACTATTCAAGCCATTCCGGTTCTAGGGTACATCTCTTCACTCCTTTGATACTTGGCATTGTAATCCCTCAATGTCTTCAAAGAGGTGACGGGTCCCGAAGACCATTCATGATATGGACTGTGGGGTCCTTAAACCCATGCATAATGCAAAATTCCTGGTTACGTGGAACGCGGATAACGTCACTCTTTGACCCCGCGGAAAACGTCCAGAGCGGATCCTGGTCCTCGCAGAGCACGGCAGTGAACCCGTGTGAAGCATCCAGAGCGGAGCCTGGTCCTCGCCTAGCACGGCAGTGAACCCGTGTGAAGCATCCAGAGCACATACCGGACTGTGGAGTCCTTAAACCCATGGACTATGACGTCCTTAACCTTGACCGAGATGTCTTAAAACTACCAACGGACCGCAATGTCCTTAAACTACCCATGGACCGCAATGTCCTTAAACTACCCACGGACCGCAATGTCCTTAAACTACCCACGGACCGCAATGTCCTTAAACTACCCGTGGACCGCAACGTCCTTAAACTAGAACAATAGAGCCCCATATGCTCTTTCGTCGGATCTAAACGGTCCTGTTTAAGTTGATCTTAGCCTCAAAGATGGCTAACGCGTCCTTAAACCTTCAAGCAGACGGGACTATGAATCCCCCTAATTAACTTTGGCTCGAGGGTACATCTCCGAACTCCTCTGATATCCGTCGTTGTAATCCTTCAACGTCGTCAGAGAGGTGACGGGTCCCGACGGCCACATCCCTAAACTGGAACATTAGAGTCCAAACACTCTTTTGTAGGATCTAAACGATCCCGTTAAGTTGATCTTAGTCACAAAGTTAGACTAACGTATCCTTAACAAACGTTTGAGTTGATCTTAGCCTCAAGTATGGCTGACGTATCCTCAAACCAAACCCCCAAACCCAAATTTAAGATAATGCGGATTTGGACTAGTCCATGCCCTACAGGCGACGACATAACTCAGTCTCCGTAAACGATCCACGGGCAATGAAACATAAAACAAGAACACACGACACGAAGTGACCATCTGGAGAAGGAGAAAGTTGTTACCGCAAAGCGGTAGCGTAATTAACTGCAGGGGCTTGCGCCTGCAGGGAAGAGCGTCCCCACAATCAAAAACCCCTCGAACAAGGGGGAATCTGACGAAGTCTGCTACATCGGACGCATCCGTCTAAACCTCCGATACATGGTGCCATGGATCAAATTGGCATCTTCGGAGAGGTGGACGGATAGCACCAATTAGCATCTGCCCCGAATTTCAGGCGAGACGTCCCCACGTCGTCGCCGTCGTTCGGAGGGGAACAATCATAAGAGCTTGAAGTATGTGTTCACGCAGAAGGAACTTAATATGAGGCAGCGTAGATGGTTAGAGCTGATGGCTGACTACGATTTTGATCTCAAGTACCATCCGGGGAAGGTTAATGTCGTACCGGATGCGCTCAGTCGGTTACCAGCAATTCAGATGTTGACTACGCAGAAGGAACTCGTTGAAGACTTTCGAAGATTTGATTTGGAGGTTGTGCTACCGCATTCTTCGGGACAGTTGATGCAGCTACAAGTAAATTCGTCGCTGATCGAGAATATTAAAGCAGCGCAACCGCAGGACCCTAGACTGCGAAAGTTTCGAGAACAGGTTGATTCCGGACTACGAACAGATTTACTGGTCCATGAGGATGGTACGTTGAGATATGGTATCCATTTATGTGTGCCAAAGGGAGATATTCGCGAAGATCTTATGAAGGAGGCACACAGTTGTTCCCCTCCGAACGGCGGCCGAGACGTGATGACGTCTTGCCTGAGATTCGGGGCAGATGCTATATGGTTTTATTCGTATACCTCTCCGAAGATGCCAAGTTGACTTATGGCACCGTGTATCGGAGGTTTAGACGGATGCGTCGAAGACACACAAGTTCTCTGATCAAGTCAAGAAAAAGGATTCAGAAGAGGTCACGTGCTTCCACGTGACCAGGGTCACGTGTTGGCACGTGACGTTCAAGACAGTAGACTCGTTCTCCAGACGAACCAAGGAAAGAGAGTTCAAACAAGGGTCACGTGCTCACACGTGACCAAGAGTCACGTGGTGGCACGTGACGCTTAAGCAACAATCAGAAGAAAGGAAAAGGCTCATTCCAAAGGGGGTCACGTGCTCACACGTGACCATGGGTCACGTGGGCACACGTGACCGGCTTTCAAAGCCCTTTTTATCAACAGAATTAAATTCTGAGAGAAATGCAAATCTTTCCAAAGGAACGCAACTATATTCATCCAATCAAATTAAAGATTCGGAGGTCATTTATCTATAGAAAATCTCGGGTTTGGAAAGATTTCCCCCTTAAATCTAACCAAAATAACAAGGGAGAATCTCTGGATCTGAGATCCAACGGTGAATAAAATTCACCTAATAATCCAAAGGTCCAGAACGAATGAAGGATGCAAATCAAATCTCTCAATGAAGATTCGTCACAAAACTAACTGATTCAGCTGCTTCTCCTATAAATAGGGGCCAAGAGACACAAAAATGGGGACATACATGCGCAGAAAAGAGAAAAGAAAAAAGGAGGAGAGCTTTGATACTTTGAAAAGACTCGGATCTTCTGCAAAAAACCCTAGGTAAGAAAGAGGAAGCCTTTTGAAAGAAAGAGAATTTAATTCTCTATAGAGTTTAACTCTAATATATAAAACAGAAGAGCAAAGTTCTTCTCTCTTTGATAGAAGATCTGCAAAGTGCACATCTCCCCTTAAGGTTGAGAATTTAATTCTCAATGGGTCGAGATCCTGCCATGCAGATCCAAAACATAGAGAAAGAATGCAAGCACGAGAATTTAATTCTCACAGAACTATAGGAATTTAATTCCTCTAAGATAAAAGTAGGGCTTGACCCTGTGTTATGGGAATTTAATTCCTTCAAAATAAAAAGGAGCAGGGTTTAACCCTAATTAAGAATTTAGTTCTGTTGAAACAATGGGAATCTAAGTCCCTTAATCATAATCTGACGGGAAACGGAAGTTTGATTCCTTAAAAAGGTTTTTTATTAGGGTTTAACCCTATTCAATTCTTCACATAAACGAGGAATCTAATTCCTACAGAAGGTTCAAGGATCGAAAGGGAAGTAGGAATTTAATTCCTTTGAAAATTAAAGCCAGAGGAATTTAATTCCTGAAAAGAAAGATCAACAGATCCTCTAGAAACTACATAGAGGCAGGGTCACGTGCTACCACGTGACCCCCCAAAACCCCTACAGAAAGCCCCTTTGAGGCAGCACCCCACGTGACCCACGTGGCCCTCAGCAGAAGCCTTAACACAAAGGCATTTGAATGCCCATCACGTGACGGCACGTGATGTTATGAAGGAAATGATAATTTCAGCGGAACAAATGAAGGCTGGGCGCCCTCACGTGCTGCCACGTGACCCTTCTTGCCTTAGTGTTTAACACTAAAATTAAAACTCCCAAGCCCAATGTTAAAACACTGTCGAGCCTTAGCATTCAATGCTGATTAAAAAGCCTTATTGGCAGGATTCAACACTGATCCGTTTTAGTGTTTAACACTAATTTGAAAAAGCCTTATTGCTGGTGTTTAACACCAATTATCTCTTAGTGTTGAACACTAATTCAACAGCCTTATTCCCAGTGTTCAACACTGATTGCTCTGAAGTGTTTAACACTAGGCTTTGGCCCAATTGGCTAGAGGGATAGAGGCAAATATTCTCCTTCAATGGACCAACAAAGAGTCAATATTCCAGACCTGACTGGACTTAGCCCAAGCTGGCCATAAGTCCTCAATTAGTGATTAACTGGGCCGGTAGGCTCATAACATAATTGATCAGTCTTGACCCAAATTGGGCCAAGGACCATTTAATCCATCCCGGTTCTAGGGTACATCTCTTCACTCCTTTGATACTTGGCATTGTAATCCCTCAATGTCTTCAAAGAGGTGACGGGTCCCGAAGACCATTCATGATATGGACTGTGGGGTCCTTAAACCCATGCATAATGCAAAATTCCTGGTTACGTGGAGCGTGGATAACGTCACTCTTTGACCCCACGAAAAACGTCCAGAGCGGATCCTGGTCCTCGCAGAGCACGGCAGTGAACCCGTGTGAAGCATCCAGAGCGGAGCCTGGTCCTCGCCTAGCACGGCAGTGAACCCGTGTGAAGCATCCAGAGCACATACCGGACTGTGGAGTCCTTAAACCCATGGACTATGACGTCCTTAACCCGGACCGCAATGTCCTTAAACTACCCACGGACCGCAATGTCCTTAAACTACCCACGGACCGCAATGTCCTTAAACTACCCACGGACCGCAATGTCCTTAAACTAGAACCATAGAGCCTCCATATGCTCTTTCGTCGGATCTAAACGGTCCTGTTTAAGTTGATCTTAGCCTCAAAAATGGCTAACGCGTCCTTAAACCTTCAAGCAGACTGGACTACGAATCCCCCCTAATTAACTCTGGCTCGAGGGTACATCTCTGAACTCCTCTGACATCCGTCGTTGAAATCCCTCAACGTCGTCAGAGAGGTGACGGGTCCTGACGGCCACATAGACGATGATTGGAACAATGGAGTTCAAACACTCCTTTGTCGGATCAAAACGATCCCGTTGAGTTGATCTTAGTCACAAAGTTAGACTAACGTGTCCTTAACAAACGTTTGAGTCGATCTTAGCCTCAAGTGTGGCTGACGTATCCTCAAACCAAAACCCCCAAACCCAAATTTAAGATAATGCGGATTTGGACCAGTCCATGCCCTACGGGCGACAACATAACTCAGTCTCCGTAAACGATCCACGGGCAATGAAACATAAAACAAGAACACACGACACGAAGTGACCATCTGGAGAAGGAGAAAGTTGTTACCGCAATGCGGTAGCGTAATTAACTGCAGGGGCTTGCGCCTGCAGGGAAGAGCGTCCCCACAATCAAAAACCCCTCGAACGAGGGGGAATCTGACGAAGTCTGCTACATCGGACGCATCCGTCTAGACCTCCGATTTATGGCGCCACGGATCGAATTGGCATCTTCGGAGAGGTGGACGGATAGCACCAATTAGCATCTGCCCCGAATTTCAGGCGAGACAGCCCATGTCTCGGCCGCCATTCGGAGGGGAACAGATTCTGGCACGCCCGGTGGGACCTTTTCCTCTTTCCACTCCACACTTCGTGTGTCGTGATTCGCGAACCAATCGCGGTTCGCTAACAGTTGCCCTTGGGTTTCAAGATACTAAGAATTGGCGCCTTGCCTATTGCAGAAAACAAAGGATCGATGGCTGCTACTTCCGCAAAATCCTCCAACTGCTCAAGCTGCAATTGCGACCAACGCTTTGCCTCGCCGGGAGGTATAGCCTATGGACCCCAAGCTGCTTCGTTGTTCACAATGCCGGCGGACCAGGTGACTCAGGCCACCACCGGATTGTTCTTTGGGACAATACTCCCGCCATCCAGCTTCACGGTGCCAGTGCTGACAAAGGAAGCCCTCAAGAAGTCGGTCTTTGATCGTCTCACCCCTGCCACGGCTCCTCTCACCGAGTCGTCCGATGTCAACGCCTCAGTCTTTTCTAGATTGGGCCAGAAATCCTGCAGATTCGTCGCAGAGAAGGCTGCTCCTAAGAAAACGGCCGCTCATGCTTCCGAAATCGCCAAGGCAGCTTCCCCGGCCAAAAAGTCGGTCTTTACCAGATTAACGGCTTCAGCTCCCGCTCCCGTTGCACAAAGGACATCGGTCTTTGACAGGCTAACACCAACAACGACCCCCCACCCACACAGGGGGCAAGATGAAACCGTTCTTATATCTGACTCTACGCCGTCTGCTCGACACGCTCGACGTCGTCATTGGCGCCGAATAAGGAAGGCTGGGGGCAACTCCCCCTCTGGATTGACTCCACCAGCCCCGGTGGTAGAAGTTAATGCTGCTGTTCCAACTAGGAACAGCTTCGAAATGTTAAATAAGGTGCGAAGGAATTCCCCTACCGCAGTGCTGAAGAGGTCTCCTCCCCCATCAGAAAAGGTTGTGGAAATAGAATCAGACCAGCCCCGATCTCCTCAACGGCTGTCTTCCAAAATCTATAAGGTTTGGCGGCAGGCCCGAGACTCAATCATCGATCCAAACTTCTCCCGCCAGCACAAGAAGCTGAAAATTCAACCGAAGGCTGGTCACCAGGCTAAACCCCAAAAGGCTGTCTGGACGCCCTCCTCAACGGCCCCCTCAACCTCCATGGCTCATAAAAGGAGGGAGCCAGAGAAGATCCCTCAACATGCAACGACGGCTAAAAGCAACAAGCCCGGACACCCTAAGTCTGGGGGCATGATGGTCCACACCGTATACATGGCCTCTGGAAAGGAGGAGAGCCGCACTTCTACAGGCCACCGACCGCTAACCCGATCCGTAACGAAATCCCAGGAGCAGCAACAAAAGCTCCAAGAAATGATGAATGCTATGGCCGCGCTCACCGGGCCAAAGGAAAACCCAGAAGCATCCTCAGACGCACGCCGGGAGGAAGAAACCGACGCTGAATTCCTTCGCCGGACACTGGAGAAAAGGGACAAAGAGGCTGCTGAACAAGCGGCCAACATACAACGGATGGGCCTTCTCTTTCAAGATGTGATAGGAATGATGATCCAACAGGACTTACCCGCCGAAGATCCTCCGATTGTTCTTGAAGACGACCGAGGAGAGACGTCCAATCCACCACCAGCCTTCTCAACGGCCAAGGAGGAGACGATCTCTAAGGCTGACTTGACTGACTACATAGCCCAGCAAATCCGAGTTCATCATGCGACTGAGGCAGCTGGTCAAGTCGTGAAAACAGGGCGACCGTATCCAGGCTGGTACGATCAAATCAAATATCCGCCAGGCTATACGATACCGAAATTCCATGTGTATAAGGGGACCGGCAATCCTCATCAACACGTCGCCCAGTTCCGGGCCCTCTGCGGTAACACCGGCGGTGACGATAAACTGTTACTCCGTCAGTTCGTTGGTAGCTTATCAGAAACAGCGTTCGAATGGTATTCGGAACTCCCGAACGATTCCATCAAAACGTTCGCTGAAATGGAGTTGTTGTTCACTCAGCGGTTCGCAAGTGCCAGCGAGCGCACTCCAATTACTGCTTTGATTAACGCCAGGGTAAAGCCAGGCGAAACCTGGGTCCAGTACGCTATATGATGGCGAAATTTGTGGTCGAGATGCGAGCAACGCATTGAGGAAGCACCCGCAGTGGGTATGTTCGTGGGAACCCTAGACCCCCACGCAACTATCTCCCAGTTTATGATGTTCTTTAAGCCAACCACATTCCAGGCTTTAATCGACAAGTTGGCTCAGATGGACCAGATGGGTCATAGGCCACCTCCTCCGAAGTCGGAACCTCGGAATGATAAGGGTAAAGGAAGAGCAACCTTTGTCGCGAACGCCCAACAGCAGCCTGACGCCCCGAAATCGGCAGATCAATTGGAAGAAAGACGCCGATATTATAAAGAAAAGATGAAGCGTCCCTACTCGTTCCCACGAGACAAGACAAAACGGTTATTTGAGCTGGCAATACGCAACAGACTTATCAACCTCCCGAATCCAAGGCGACCGCCACAACCCACCGAGGTGAATAACCCCAACTATTGCCCTTACCATCAGACGGTAAGCCATCCGATTGAAGATTGCTTCGTCTTCAAAGGATGGATCGAAGATCAATACCTCCAGGGGAAGTTTGTACTGTCCGAAAAGTGGAAGGTGAACCCGCCACAACCACATACTCCTAAAAAGACGGACACATCGGGGGCAACCTGCTCCTTTATCGAAGAAATTCCATGGGAGGTCGTGCTATCAACAAAGACCAAAAGGATGCTGAGAGACCTTCACGCGTGCCCTGCAATCGAATGGTAGGACCCTCTTGAACCTCGAATTATCGAAGGAGCAGTGAAGCCCCGCGCAACTACGAAGACTGCTGACAAGGGCCCAAATACTCACGCCCAGCCGTCAAAAGCTTCGAAGAAAAAGAAGAAGAAATCCAAGAAGCCCGCGAAGCTTGGAGACGAGCGAACAAACTTGCAGAAGCAAATCGACGCGCTGGAAGAATATAATCAGAAGGCGCGAACTCCTGTCACACTGCAAGAGTTCCTCAGCCACATCTTTCAAGAGGACGATGATAGAGAGAACTCGTCGGATGAATCCGAGGGATATGCGGCAAGTTGCAACATGATCTCCCACTCGTTTACCGATGATGAGAAAACTCCTAGCACTAAGAAGCTGAAGGCGGAGCCCGAACCAGAGCGTGCGAGGCTGACAACTGATATGATCAATGCCTTCCTAGACGAGATTCGTCTAAAAAGTAAAGCAGATCAGGAGCGTGAGATGGCAGCATCAGGAGGAACCAAATGCGGGCGACTGAACGAAGGAATTGAACTACCCCTGCCAGAGCGAAAGGTATCCGAGATGGACAAGAAGATATTCAAGACGAGGAAAAGGTTCGCCAAAGCCATGTCAATGGGAATGAGGCTACCACCCTCGGAAGGAAACACACACAATGGGGCGGAGAAGCACCCCAATTACTGTGCATATCATCGGAAAGTCTCACACCCCACAGAGGAGTGCGACGCCTTTAAGATATGGTGGCAAGGATATGTTGCTCGTCGGCAACATTTCAAACGCATGAAACGCAAGAGCCGTCGGGAGCAAAGAAGCGCCGTTGACGGGCCCAACAGAATTACTGGCAACTGTTATATGGCTCATGCCGAGGGGTCGCAAGTCCTCACCTTTGGGAGCGACTCTGACGAAGAAGTGACTCTGGGCCCTCTCTTTGAAGAATCCGCGCTAAGGAAAGATGAGGAATCCGAAGCCTGCGGAAACACTCAGCTGCGCAATCGCACACTCCCGGAAAAGAATCTCGGGCCTACGAACAGGAAAGATAAGGGAAAGGAAAAGGTCACTGAAGATATCACTTTGGATGACCAAGTCGCGAAAGAACTGGCTGCCAAAGACCCTCCTAGGAGGAGTAAAGTGGACTATAACATCCTCGCGCATCTAAGGAAGCTACCTTCTCAGCTCAGCATTCTCGACGCCCTCCTATTATCAAAAGAAACACGGGACTCACTAATTAAGGCACTACAAGAACCTGAGCAATTCCAAGCCTTTCTCGCCACCGAAAAGATGAAGGACGAACTGGAAGAAGTGCATACGGCCGACGTCACTTTCAGTGATGAAGACCTCCTTCTCGGGACGTGCGACCATAACCGTCCCCTATATGTCTCTGGGTACTGCCATGACATCAAGATAGGCAAGATCCTGGTGGATAACGGATCCTCCGTTAATCTCCTTAATGTTCGGGTGTTGAAGGAAATCTGCATGAGTGTGCAGCATCTCGCTCGGGACAAAATTACTATCTCCGGTTTCGATTCACAATCGTCACGGACTCTTGGATCTGTGATACTAACGTTACGCTTCGGGCTTCTCGTCACAGACATCAAATTCCATGTCATTGACGCGAAGACCTGTTACAATGCCTTGCTCGGCCGTCCTTGGTTACACGAGTACAACATCGTCCCTTCTACACAACATCAGTGTATGAAGTACTTTAAAGATGGTTTCGAGTATACTGTAACGGGTGAGCTGAACCCATTTTCCGTGAACGAAGTCCGCAAATACGAGGATGCAAAATACTTTTTGCCAGACTTTGAAGATACAGAAAGGTGTCACGACTCGGAGAACAAGGCCGCCGCCACCATCCCTGTTTTCGGAAGCGATACCGAAGAAGAAGAAGAGATAGTTTATACGGGGCCAGCTCAACGCAACAACCGGAGGACGCCCATCCCCATACTGGTCTTCGGAAGTGATTCGGAAGATGAGGTCAATGCCGTATTCTCCAATAGGCTTTCAATACAAGCACCTCCTGGCGATGACCATAACTTGCAGATCACCATGGTACCGCGAGAACACTACAAGGACCTCGACACGCTTCAAGCTCACAGTGTGCAAGAGCTGCAAACGTTTTGCGAAAGGGTGAGAAGATGATCCTATTTTATCGATCCTCAGAGTCGAAAGTAGAGAAAGAGATCTGGCACGGCGTAGATGCTACATGCGACAGACTTCAGCCCATCCGTTTGCCCAGATACTATACAAATGGATTAAAAAAGCTATTGAAGCACCAAGGGGTACCCTTAAAACAAACTGTTCAACAGGCTCGGTTTTACAACAGGATTTGGGATGTCCCTGGAACCCAACGCAAATTGCCTAATGGGAAAATGGAGACACTCGGGCTTGGATACGCGAGAACCGGAAAACGAGAACGGGCTCATAACAGCTACGCTATATATACCTTTGATGAAGAAGAGGACGCCCTGTCAGGAGATGCCAACCCCTCATCAAAACCAAACCACGCGATTGAGGCGTCAAGTCCGTCATTTCTAGAACGAATGGACAAGCCCATCAGGAAAGTGGGTCAGAAAGGTCGGGAAGACCCCAACCACGAAATGGCCATCTACGAGAAGGCCAGGACGCAACGTCTATTGCAACAGGCTGCGAAAGGCAAGAATGCTCATCCTTGTCAACCCATCATACGAAAGGCCCGACGCGGAGACGGAAATAAGTCGAGAAGCGGAAAAAAGAGCCGACAACAACGACGCAGGATTAGAGGGTTACGAGGTCGAGTACTGCACAGCTCGGATTCGCCCTTCATAGAAAAGATGAGTCGAGCGTACTCCTTCCCCCGAGACAAGACGGAAAGGTTACTCAAGCTCGCCCTAAAACATCAGATGATCGCGCTTCCGGAGTCTAAACACCCTGAGCAAGCTAATAAGGCCTCTCGCTCGGGCTATTGCTCTTATCACCGAGCCGCAGGACATCCTACCGAAGACTGCTTCACCTTCAAGAACTGGGTCGAGGACCAGTACCGACGGGGCAGATTCGCTTTATCCAACAGCTGGAGGGTAACGCCGCCACGAAAGCACGAGCCCAAGGCCGCAAGAGCGGAGCCGGATCCGCCTCGGCCCCGAGAGTGGATTCGCACCTGTTATACGATTACGATAGACAACCCTCCCCGGTGCTTCGAAAACAGCGAGGATGAGGTTATCTCAGAATTCCCGCCTGCTCCGAAAGAACTGGAAGACGGTATACATACTACTGCAGATAACCTCAGGAAGATTGAGTTGGGATCGGCAGAGGACCCACGACCAACATTTGTCAGCGAGCTACTCTCTGAAGAAAGGGTGGCCGCGTTAAAAAACGTGCTTCTACGACATAAAGACTGCTTCGTATGGAACTACTCTGAGATGCCAGGATTAGATCCGGAGGTTGCCGTGCATAAATTAGCAATATCCCCGGATATCAAGCCAGTCAAGCAAGCGCCAAGGAGGATGCGACTCGAGTTGGAGATGAGCATCAACGCCGAAGTCAAAAAACTAATCGATTCTGGATTTATCCAAGAAGTACAATATCCCGATTGGATCGCCAATATCGTCCCGGTGATGAAGAAGAATGGGACGGTGCGTATATGCGTGGATTTCAGGGATCTCAACAAAGCCTGTCCAAAAGACGATTTCCCGGTGCCGGTAACCGAGCTAATGATAGATAACACGTCTACTCACGAGATCTTCTCCTTTATGGATGGTTCTTCAGGATACAATCAGATAAAAATGCATCCCGAAGACCAGAAGCACACCGCTTTCCGGACCCCTTTGGGTGTATTTTGCTACAGGGTTATGCCCTTCGGTCTAAAGAACGCCGGCGCTACCTATCAAAGGGCCATGACAAAGATCTTCGACGACCTCATACATGACATCGTCGAGTGCTATATCGATGACCTCGTAGTAAAGAGCATGTCATACGAAGAGCATTTAAACCACTTGGAGACTGTGTTTCAACGCCTCCGGCGATACAATTTGAAAATGAATCCCCTCAAATGCGCGTTTGGAGTCTCCTCGGGAAAATTCCTGGGATTCGTCATCCGACACCGGGGTATTGAGATAGATCCGTCAAAGATTAAAGCGATCATGGAAATGCCTCCGCCAAGAACCCTCAAACAGTTGCGGTCTCTCCAAGGGAAGCTCGCATACATCCGGCGATTTATCGCAAATCTTTCAGGCAAATGCCGCCCCTATAGTCACCTGATGAAGAAGGGAACCCCTTTCGTCTGGGATCAAAAATGCCAAGGTGCACTAGACGAGATCAAGCAGTACTTGCAGAACCCGCCGGTATTGGCCGCGCCGGTCAAGGGAAAACCCCTCATTCTTTATACAACCGCCCTCGAAGGTTCCTTGGGCGCATTATGGGCGCAAGAGAACGATCAGGGGAAAGAGAGAGCACTCTACTACTTAAGTCGAGTTCTACTGGGGGCAGAAAGCAATTACTCTCCCATTGAAAAACATTGCTTGGCGTTAATCTTCGCGATAACAAAACTCAGGCACTATGCGTTGGCACACGAAGTCTGCTTCATCTCGAAAGTGGATCCTCTTAAATACTTGATGTCAAGAGCCATATTGACGGGACGACTCGCTAAATGGGCCCTGCTCTTGATGGAGTTCTCGATAACATATCAACCTCTCAAGGCAGTGAAAGGCCAGGCCATTGCCGATTTCCTCGCTGAGCACCCGATACCGGCCGATTCTCCTTTGAATTGTGACTTGCCGGACGAGCATGCATTTGATGCGATTAGCGGTGGAAGCGCCCGATGGGAACTTTATTTCGATGGAGCGTCCTCTATAAAGAAACAAAAGCAAGGTATCCCAATGATCAAGTCAGGGATAGGCCTCATCTTTGCGACTCCACAAGGAGGGATAATGCGCTTCGCCTTCTCCTTAACAGAGCCAAGGACAAACAATGAAGCTGAATACGAAGCCCTGATAGCAGGTCTCGAGCTTGCCATTGACATGGGAATTGAAGACCTCCTCATATACGGGGATTCTCAGCTGGTCGTTAGTCAAGTGAATGGCGACTACCAAACGTGCAAACCGGAACTGGTGAAGTACGGCGAAAGGGTGCAACAACTATTGTCCCAAATTCCTTCCTACACTTTGGAGAACATACCACGCGCAGAAAATAGCAAAGCAGACGCATTGGCTAAGCTTGCTAAAGAACTGGCCGACGAGAACCTCGATGATGTCAGAATCGTGATACAAAGCCGTCGAGTGCTCGCCCCGGCAGAAATATCTCCGGAATCATGCAAAGAAGAGAGAGCGACTGAGCAGACGACCCTACAAATAAAGGACCATGAGAAGGCCGAGGACTGGAGGGAAGTCTTCATAGACTACTTTAAGTCCCGCCGCATACCCAAAGAAGCGTCTTCAAGACATCAGCTCATGAAACGAGCTCTATCTTTCGCTTTCGTCGACAATACCCTATACAAGAGATCGCTCGATTCTCTATGGCTGAGATGCTTAGGACCTGACGAAGCAGAAAAAGTCGTTCAGGAAGTTCATGACGGACTCTGCGGTTCTCACCAAGCAGGCCCAAAGATGAAGTTAAAGATTAAACGAATGGGCTACTACTGGCCCACAATGATCCAGGACTGCCTCGAGTATGCGAAGCAATGCCACTCGTGCCAGATTCATGGAGACTTTATCCACCAACATCCGAATCCGCTACACCCAACGGTGGCCAGCTGGCCATTCGAAATGTGGGGAACTGACATAGTCGGCCCCATTGAGCCGGCATCATCTCGGGGACACCGTTTTATCCTGGCGACTACTGATTACTTCTCCAAATGGGCAGAAGCAATACCATTGAGGGAAGTGAAGACGGAGAATATCCTCCATTTCTTCAAGACGCACGTCATCTATCGGTTTGGAACCCCACGGCGGATTATCTCCGATAACGGGCCAGCCTACAGAAGCCATAAGATTAGCCGCTTCGCGCAGCAGCACAATATAGACTGGAGGTATTCTTCAGTTTACAACCCACGAGCCAACGGTCTGGCCGAGGCCTTCAATAAGACCTTGACAAAGATCATAAAAAAGATCGTTTCCCGGAATAAGAGAGACTGGCACGAGAGGCTGCAAGAAGCCCTTTGGGCTTATCGAACTACATTCAAGACGGCCACAAACACAACGCCATACGCGTTAGTATTTGGGACGGAAGCAGTACTCCCCCTCGAGATAGAGTTACCCTCTCTACGAGTGGCAATCCACCACGAACTGACTGACGAAGAAAATGCTCACCTTCGACTTGAGGAGATTGATGCCCTCGACGAAACCCGACTCATAGCGCAACAACATCTAGAAGCCCACAAAGCAAAGATGACGCGCTCGTACGAAAGATTGACCAGGCCAAGGGCATTCCGCCAAGGCGAACTCGTGCTGGTAGTCAAAAGACCTATGATCCCCAATCGTGCCAAGCGGGGAAAATTCGAGCCAAACTATGAAGGCCCGTACATCATAGACCAGGTTTACCAGGGTGGAGCCTATCTACTCGTGGACATGCACGGTGAAAGGCCTTTCAGGCCAATAAATGGCCGCTTCTTGAAGAAATACTACGCTTAGTGAGCCACAGCCTGGGTCAACGGTAGATGACGACGACTATGTCCGCTCGCTATCTTCCTAGGCTCAGGCTTTACAAGCAGTAGCTGACCCTCCCATAACAAGGGACCGAAACGTCCTTAAACTATCAAGGGACCGAAACGTCCTTAAACTATCAAGGGACCGAAACGTCTTTAAACTATGAACGGACCGAAACGTCCTTAAACTATCAACAGACCGAAACGTCTTTAAACTAACGATGGACCGAAACGTCTTTAAACTAATGACGGACCGAAACGTCCTTAAACTAGCGACAGACCGAAACGTCCCTAAACTATCAACGGACCGAAACGTCCTTAAACTAATGACGGACCGAAACGTCCTTGAACTAGCGACGGACCGAAACGTCCTTAAACTATCAACGGACCGAAACGTCCCTAAACTACTACCGCAGCATCCTTAGGCTGACGAGATGATAAAAAAAAAAAAAAAAAAAAAACGGCATGTCCACAAGCAAAATGGGCACGGATGAAAACCCGAAAGGGCTCCGTGAGTAAAAACAGCAGGACTACCGGCGAGTGTTTGTGAAAACCCGAAAGGACGCAACCTCGTTAAAAGACACTTATAGGGTCCTCTTGACCTTGTAAGAAGAAACCACCTGCGTGAGATCCTTACGACTCACAAAGGAGCAACACACTTAGGGATCCTTACGATTCCTAAGGAGAAAATACACTTACGAGATCCTCACGACTCGTAAGGAGAACTCTCTTATGGGACCCTCACGGCTCATAAGATTTGAAAGTCTTAAGTTACAGAGACCTAAACCTGTTCTTAAGCAAATCCTCCACAACCTCCGACATTGCCCTACAAGCGGCTCGGACTGACCCTTGTATACAATCCACGGGCGCGAATAAACATTTCCCTAAACAAAGTCCCACCCGTGACTGGAGATACATCCATATGGTGAACGACCCTTGTAAGTCCTCCCGACTTATAAGGAGAAAATCCTCTTTGTAAGATCCTTACGACTTACAAGAGAACATGCACTTAAGAATCCCCACGATTCTTAAGGAGAGAACACACTTGCAAGATCCTCACGACTTGTAGGGAGAAACACCTTTGTGAGACCCTTACGGCTCATGAAATCAAAAGCCTTGGTCAACAGGACCCTTAACCCTGTTTGCTAAGCCACCTTTGTTCAAACGTCGACAGAGGCAAATGACGATTCGCTCCTGGTAAACATTCCAGACAAAATGGCCGAAATGATGGGACAACTTGCAATAAAAAGAAGCAAGCAAAATCTCGGCGGTTCACAGATAACTTAGTGATCGCCACCGTGGCATTCGTCTCGATACAGCAGACGCGATACCGGCGAATGAAGCGAAGGCCAAATTCCTAGCTTCATTGACTCGACGACACAACATCAAGCGAAACGGAACAGCGGCAACCCCAAGTTCCATGGCTCGGCGACACATATCGCCAAGAGTCAACCCCCATCCCGTGAAATGCGGATACAATCAGCAAACTTCCTGGTTACGTGGAAAGCGGATAACGTCACTCTTTGACCCCGTGGAAAACGTCCAGAGCGGATCCTGGTCCTCGCAGAGCATGGCAGTGAACCCGTGCGAAGCATCCAGAGCGGAGCCTAGTCCTCGCCTAACGCGGCAGTGAACCCGTGTGAAGCATCTAGTGCAAACTTCCTGGTTGCGTGGAAAGCGGATAATGTCACTCTTTGACCCCGTGGAAAACGTCCAGAGCGGATCCTGGTCCTCGCAGAGCATGGCAGTGAACCCGTGCGAAGCATCCAGAGCGGAGCCTAGTCCTCGCCTAACACGGCAGTGAACCCGTGTGAAGCATCTAGTGCAAACTTCCTGGTTACGTGGAAAGCGGATAACGTCACTCTTTGACCCCGTGGAAAACGTCCAGAGCGGATCCTGGTCCTCGCAGAGCATGGCAGTGAACCCGTGCGAAGCATCCAGAGCGGAGCCTAGTCCTCGCCTAACACGGCAGTGAACCCGTGTGAAGCATCTAGTGCAAACTTCCTGGTTACGTGGAAAGCGGATAACGTCACTCTTTGACCCCGTGGAAAACGTCCAGAGCGGATCCTGGTCCTCGCAGAGCATGGCAGTGAACCCGTGCGAAGCATCCAGAGCGGAGCCTAGTCCTCGCCTAACACGGCAGTGAACCCGTGTGAAGCATCTAGTGCAAACTTCCTGGCTACGTGGAAAGCGGATAACGTCACTCTTTGACCCCGTGGAAAACGTCCAGAGCGGATCCTGGTCCTCGCAGAGCATGGCAGTGAACCCGTGCGAAGCATCCAGAGCGGAGCCTAGTCCTCGCCTAACGCGGCAGTGAACCCGTGTGAAGCATCTAGTGCAAACTTCCTGGTTACGTGGAAAGCGGATAACGTCACTCTTTGACCCCGTGGAAAACGTCCAGAGCGGATCCTGGTCCTCGCAGAGCATGGCAGTGAACCCGTGCGAAGCATCCAGAGCGGAGCCTAGTCCTCGCCTAACACGGCAGTGAACCCGTGTGAAGCATCTAGTGCAAACTTCCTGGCTACGTGGAAAGCGGATAACGTCACTCTTTGACCCCGTGGAAAACGTCCAGAGCGGATCCTGGTCCTCGCAGAGCATGGCAGTGAACCCGTGTGAAGCATCCAGAGCGGAGCCTAGTCCTCGCCTAACACGGCAGTGAACCCGTGTGAAGCATCTAGTGCAAACTTCCTGGTTACGTGGAAAGCGGATAACGTCACTTTTTGACCCCGTGGAAAACGTCCAGAGCGGATCCTGGTCCTCGCAGAGCATGGCAGTGAACCCGTGTGAAGCATCCAGAGCGGAGCCTAGTCCTCGCCTAACACGGCAGTGAACCCGTGTGAAGCATCTAGTGCAAACTTCCTGGTTACGTGGAAAGCGGATAACGTCACTTTTTGACCCCGTGGAAAACGTCCAGAGCGGATCCTGGTCCTCGCAGAGCATGGCAGTGAACCCGTGCGAAGCATCCAGAGCGGAGCCTAGTCCTCGCCTAACGCGGCAGTAAACCCGTGTGAAGCATCTAGTGCAAAATTCCTGGTTACGTGGAACGTGGATAACGTCACCCTTTGACCCCACGGAAAACGCCCAGAGCGGAGCCTGGTCCTCGCCAAGCACGGCAGTGAACCCGTGTGAAGCATCCAGAGCAAACACCGGACTGTGGAGTCCTTAAAATCCACGGACTATGACGTCCTTAACCTCGACCGCGATGTCTTAAAACTAACGATCAACCACCCCTATTCCTTACAGATCTTTGCCTCGGTTTAAGGGTACATCTCTTCACTCCTTTGATGCCTGGCGTTGTAATTCCTCAACGTCTTCAAAGAGGTGACGGGTCCCTGCAACCAAACGTCGGACTGTGGAGTCCCTAAATCCACGGACTATGAGGTCCTTAACCTTGACCGTGATGTCTTAAAACTAACATCGGACTGTGGAGTCCCTAAATCCACGGACTATGAGGTCCTTAACCTTGACCGTGATGTCTTAAAACTAACATCGGACTGCGGAGTCCTTAAATCCACGGACTATGAGGTCCTTAACCTTGACCGCGACGTCGTTAAACTACGATATCTGGAGAAACCCCTGACTTCGTAGAACACGGACAAGAGTAACCGTATCCGGCGCTTACAAGTCCTCACGGCTGGGAGAAAAACTCTTTATGAGGTCCTCGTGGCTCATAAAATGCAAAAGTCTCAGGAAGCAGATCTCAACCCTGAAACCTGAGCCATTGCTGTCCTGCAAGGAAATCAAGATAGGATATCCGCAGAATGCATTCAACAAAAAGGGGACACGTCATTGAGAAGAAAAATTGTACCTTTTATTCATAAACCAAAATGGATACAAAATACAATTCATGAAAGAAACAAAAAGGGAAGATACCCTTATTCATGAGTATGTACAAAAAATAGAAAAAAAGATACAAGTCCTTAAGCCGGTGGGTGGTGCAGCAATTTCACCAGCTCGTCATTTTGTTGTTGAGCCACGGCTTCATGACGCAGGATCTCCAGAAGACGAACCTCCGCCTGAGCTTGTTGGGCCTGATATGAAGCGAGCCGAGCTTCAAGCTCTTTCTCAGTGGCTTTATGAGCCTCGACCCTCTCACGAGTGAACGTGGCGGCTTTGTCGAGAGCCACCACCTCTTTGATGGACTCCTGAAGCACCCGCCAGAGTTCATACGCTTTGTTGGCCTTGGTGATAAGGGTAGCGCGAAGCTCGCTCAGCGCCTTGGAAGCTAGCTCCCTCTCTGAAAATTTACGGCCGAGCCTTTTTTTCGCATAACGATACGTTCGCTATGTGACCACGTAAGCTCACTTTCGTGACCACGGCCTCGCAAACATGACATTTACAAGACCGTATAAGTAGGCTTTCAGCCGACGGGAATAGTCGATCTAAAACGCTCTCATATCACCTGACGCGAAAGGCAACAAGAAAGATTTCCAACATATTTCAAGCATGCGCTCGCAATCATATGAGTATTCAAAAAAATAGTAATAGCATTTGCAATTGCATGAACATTCATAATGCCCAAAAAGGGGTCTGACGTGCAGGAAAGTGATGATAGCATTTGCAATTAAAGAAAGTTCTCATAAAAAAAAAAAAAAAATCCAAAGTTTATTTATGCAAGCGGAAACATGCATACTAGTACCAAGCCTACATCGAAGTTCTGCATAAAGCATAAAAAGGGAGAGACTAATTTAAAAATGTTCTACGCTAACGAAAAAGGTCACCAAACGTGGGATCAACGGCACAGGGGTTAACGAAGCAAAGGACAAAATTCTCCATCTCTCTCTCTGCTCTCTCCAGCACATCGAAGCGACGGTTCTCACGAGGAGTCGCTCCCCACCGATTGGCGCCGTGTTCGTCCGCGAAAGCAGACATAATAGCTCGCCGGGCCTTGATCTGGCCCAGCATATGAATTGAGCAATCCTTCAAAGCCTGAGTAATCAGGCAAGCTTCATGAAAGCCCCCGAGCTTCTCTTCCGCCGCATCAAGCATCGCCAGGGTCATCTCTGCTGGGTGAGGAGGGATGTCGGCAAGCACAGCCGCGAGAATCATCCGGAGCCAGAGAGAACCCATCGGGAGAGGAGACCCCCTACGGATCGAGAGTTCATGCACGGCTGAGTCGCATTCGTTGTCGGTAAGGAGGGGATCCACCAACCGAGCGGCAAAGCGGGGGATCATCTCCTCGATAGGCACTTCCCATGGCTGTCGACGAGCGTGTGGGCGGTTGCAGGCCATAGCGCTCAGATACTCCTCAAATTAAATCACGTCGATATGGAAATGAATTTCTCTGTGAGGAGAAAATAGGCTATGGCCTCAAGAATATAAAGAAGTGCATTAAGTGCTATGCACGGAAAATCTTGCATGCGAAAGACGTTTCCAAGGCCCAAAAGGAAAGGCATCGAAAATCAAGGAGAAATAACTATTTCCAAGGCTCCTTTTATGCACCTGATAATGCGCGCTAAAAAGGCGGCATGGAAAGTTTTGTAAACAATCGCATCAGGAGATCTCACGCGTAGAACACGTGAGGCCCAAACCTACTGTGCATTTAAAAGAAAGAATATGGAGTGGTACCCTGCATATTAAAGCACGAGCGACAATAGTAACAGAATAATAAGATTTCAGAAAAAAAAATATACAAACACACAGAGGCATAATAAAGCTTATCATCCAGACTTCAAGAAAGCGATACAAAATAAAAGAAAAACTTTTACAATGGTAAGGCTTCAGATGCGGGGCATGGATTGAGAAAATTGAAATTAACTTTATCCAAGACCTTCCAAGCATTTCGAACCTCCCGAGTATGCTTTCTCTCACGGTCACAAGCATCGGGATCCCCGCGGATGTCCTCTACCCTCCGGTAGGCGCCCAATATGGCTGATTGTTGAAAAAGCTGATGAAGGAGATCAATGAGATCATCCCGCCTCCTCTTTGAGATCAAGCCCATAAGGTACACTGAATGCACCTTATCCTCGGCAATGTCTAAGTCCCCGAGCGGTATGCCGGCGCAAAAGAGGGGAAGCGCCTCCCGGATCGCCAGCACGATCAGCCTCAGAAGAGAAGAGCGACGGGGGAGTAGCCTGTGATTGTACTCGTCAAAGCGGCCCATGATCTCGGCGCACTGAGCATCAGTGAATTCCTGGTTCTGACTGCGGCCCAGTGCACGAATATTCCCGTATGAAATGATTTCGTCAAGACGATACAGATGGGCGTCCATGATACCTGAAATAAAAGTCACGAAAATCATTACAAAACCGCCCTTTCATTAATTACCAGAGGAACAGCCTCGGGCCAAGAGACCCCAAGGAGCCTCTGGGTGAAGAAACTGAGTTCTTCATAAGAATTAAATTCCTTATCAGGAAAAAGGGAATTAAAATTCCCAGGAATAATTTTGATGGAATTAAAGTCCAGGGAGTTGAAACGCTGTCATCGTCCCCCTAAAGATCACCTAAACCCTAAGAGATCTACAGTTCGAAAGACAAGTGGTTTCCTGTTCTTATGAAAAAACTTGGGTTCTTTGTGAAACCCTTAACGCGGATTTAAAATCCAAAGAGTTCTTTTAAGGACGAAGGCGCTCTGGCCGTTCAACATTATTACCTGAGGAAAAGGGATCCGTTGACAGAGTTAAACTCTGGAAAATTTTGAAAACAGAGAACTAAGCTCTGGAAACGAGAATTAAATTCTCAAAGAGGAAATTCTCAGAGGAAGAAGATGAGCAAAGTGAAGGCCCCTATGAAGAGACAGCGGTATTTATAGAAAACAGTGAAAACGTTTCGTCTCCCCAGATCCCTAGAGGAATCCAACGGTCATAAGAGGTGACAGCGTTGCACTCACGTGCGGACACGTGAGAACAACGCTGTGGGGGCATTTGTTTCCTGATTTAAAATCAGGAAAGCTTCTGGGAAAAGCTTCAGAGGAGAGTCACGTGCTTACACGTGACTAGCGGTCACGTGTTGGCACGTGACACCTTAAAAGCATCATCAAGTCGAGTTCAGCCTCCTGACTACGCTGAAGAAAATGGGCTTCAGAAAGAGTCGCGTGCTCCCACGTGACCAGGGTCACGTGGCGACACGTGACATTTGAATACAAGCGTCGAAGACACACAAGTTCTCTGATCAAGTCAAGAAAAAGGATTCAGAAGAGGTCACGTGCTTCCACGTGACCAGGGTCACGTGTTGGCACGTGACGTTCAAGACAGTAGACTCGTTCTCCAGACGAACCAAGGAAAGAGAGTTCAAACAAGGGTCACGTGCTCACACGTGACCAAGAGTCACGTGGTGGCACGTGACGCTTAAGCAACAATCAGAAGAAAGGAAAAGGCTCATTCCAAAGGGGGTCACGTGCTCACACGTGACCATGGGTCACGTGGGCACACGTGACCGGCTTTCAAAGCCCTTTTTATCAACAGAATTAAATTCTGAGAGAAATGCAAATCTTTCCAAAGGAACGCAACTATATTCATCCAATCAAATTAAAGATTCGGAGGTCATTTATCTATGGAAAATCTCGGGTTTGGAAAGATTTCCCCCTTAAATCTAACCAAAATAACAAGGGAGAATCTCTGGATCTGAGATCCAACGGTGAATAAAATTCACCTAATAATCCAAAGGTCCAGAACGAATGAAGGATGCAAATCAAATCTCTCAATGAAGATTCGTCACAAAACTAACTGATTCAGCTGCTTCTCCTATAAATAGGGGCCAAGAGACACAAAAATGGGGACATACATGCGCAGAAAAGAGAAAAGAAAAAAGGAGGAGAGCTTTGATACTTTGAAAAGACTCGGATCTTCTGCAAAAAACCCTAGGTAAGAAAGAGGAAGCCTTTTGAAAGAAAGAGAATTTAATTCTCTATAGAGTTTAACTCTAATATATAAAACAGAAGAGCAAAGTTCTTCTCTCTTTGATAGAAGATCTGCAAAGTGCACATCTCCCCTTAAGGTTGAGAATTTAATTCTCAATGGGTCGAGATCCTGCCATGCAGATCCAAAACATAGAGAAAGAATGCAAGCACGAGAATTTAATTCTCACAGAACTATAGGAATTTAATTCCTCTAAGATAAAAGTAGGGCTTGACCCTGTGTTATGGGAATTTAATTCCTTCAAAATAAAAAGGAGCAGGGTTTAACCCTAATTAAGAATTTAGTTCTGTTGAAACAATGGGAATCTAAGTCCCTTAATCATAATCTGACGGGAAACGGAAGTTTGATTCCTTAAAAAGGTTTTTTATTAGGGTTTAACCCTATTCAATTCTTCACATAAACGAGGAATCTAATTCCTACAGAAGGTTCAAGGATCGAAAGGGAAGTAGGAATTTAATTCCTTTGAAAATTAAAGCCAGAGGAATTTAATTCCTGAAAAGAAAGATCAACAGATCCTCTAGAAACTACATAGAGGCAGGGTCACGTGCTACCACGTGACCCCCCAAAACCCCTACAGAAAGCCCCTTTGAGGCAGCACCCCACGTGACCCACGTGGCCCTCAGCAGAAGCCTTAACACAAAGGCATTTGAATGCCCATCACGTGACGGCACGTGATGTTATGAAGGAAATGATAATTTCAGCGGAACAAATGAAGGCTGGGCGCCCTCACGTGCTGCCACGTGACCCTTCTTGCCTTAGTGTTTAACACTAAAATTAAAACTCCCAAGCCCAATGTTAAAACACTGTCGAGCCTTAGCATTCAATGCTGATTAAAAAGCCTTATTGGCAGGATTCAACACTGATCCGTTTTAGTGTTTAACACTAATTTGAAAAAGCCTTATTGCTGGTGTTTAACACCAATTATCTCTTAGTGTTGAACACTAATTCAACAGCCTTATTCCCAGTGTTCAACACTGATTGCTCTGAAGTGTTTAACACTAGGCTTTGGCCCAATTGGCTAGAGGGATAGAGGCAAATATTCTCCTTCAATGGACCAACAAAGAGTCAATATTCCAGACCTGACTGGACTTAGCCCAAGCTGGCCAGAAGTCCTCAATTAGTGATTAACTGGGCCGGTAGGCTCATAACATAATTGATCAGTCTTGACCCAAATTGGGCCAAGGACCATTTAATCCATCCCGGTTCTAGGGTACATCTCTTCACTCCTTTGATACTTGGCATTGTAATCCCTCAATGTCTTCAAAGAGGTGACGGGTCCCGAAGACCATTCATGATATGGACTGTGGGGTCCTTAAACCCATGCATAATGCAAAATTCCTGGTTACGTGGAGCGTGGATAACGTCACTCTTTGACCCCACGAAAAACGTCCAGAGCGGATCCTGGTCCTCGCAGAGCACGGCAGTGAACCCGTGTGAAGCATCCAGAGCGGAGCCTGGTCCTCGCCTAGCACGGCAGTGAACCCGTGTGAAGCATCCAGAGCACATACCGGACTGTGGAGTCCTTAAACCCATGGACTATGACGTCCTTAACCCGGACTGCAATGTCCTTAAACTACCCACGGACCGCAATGTCCTTAAACTACCCACGGACCGCAATGTCCTTAAACTACCCACGGACCGCAATGTCCTTAAACTACCCACGGACCGCAATGTCCTTAAACTACCCACGGACCGCAATGTCCTTAAACTAGAACCATAGAGCCTCCATATGCTCTTTCGTCGGATCTAAACGGTCCTGTTTAAGTTGATCTTAGCCTCAAAAATGGCTAACGCGTCCTTAAACCTTCAAGCAGACTGGACTACGAATCCCCCCTAATTAACTCTGGCTCGAGGGTACATCTCTGAACTCCTCTGACATCCGTCGTTGAAATCCCTCAACGTCGTCAGAGAGGTGACGGGTCCTGACGGCCACATAGACGATGATTGGAACAATGGAGTTCAAACACTCCTTTGTCGGATCTAAACGATCCCGTTGAGTTGATCTTAGTCACAAAGTTAGACTAACGTGTCCTTAACAAACGTTTGAGTCGATCTTAGCCTCAAGTGTGGCTGACGTATCCTCAAACCAAAACCCCCAAACCCAAATTTAAGATAATGCGGATTTGGACCAGTCCATGCCCTACGGGCGACAACATAACTCAGTCTCCGTAAACGATCCACGGGCAATGAAACATAAAACAAGAACACACGACACGAAGTGACCATCTGGAGAAGGAGAAAGTTGTTACCGCAATGCGGTAGCGTAATTAACTGCAGGGGCTTGCGCCTGCAGGGAAGAGCGTCCCCACAATCAAAAACCCCTCGAACGAGGGGGAATCTGACGAAGTCTGCTACATCGGACGCATCCGTCTAGACCTCCGATTTATGGCGCCACGGATCGAATTGGCATCTTCGGAGAGGTGGACGGATAGCACCAATTAGCATCTGCCCCGAATTTCAGGCGAGACAGCCCATGTCTCGGCCGCCATTCGGAGGGGAACAGCATGTTCGTGGGAACCCTAGACCCCCATGCAACTATTTCCCAGTTTATGATGTTCTTTAAGCCAACCACATTCCAGGCTTTAATCGACAAGTTGGCTCAGATGGACCAGATGGGTCATAGACCACCTACCCCGAAGCCAGAACCTCGGAATGACAAGGGTAAAGGAAGGGCAACTTTTGTCGCGAATGCCCAACAGCAACCCGATGCCCCGAAATCGGCAGATCAATTGGAAGAAAGACGCCGATATTATAACGAAAAGATGAAGCGTCCCTACTCGTTCCCACGAGACAAGACGAAACGGTTATTTGAGCTGGCAATACGCAACAGACTTATTAACCTCCCAAATCCAAGGTGACCGCCACAACCTAGCGAGGTGAATAACCCCAACTACTGCCCTTACCATCAGACGGTAAGTCATCCGATTGAAGATTGCTTCGTCTTCAAAGGATGGATCGAAGATCAATACCTCCAGGGAAAGTTTGTACTGTCTGAAAAGTGGAAGGTGAACCCGTCACAACCACATACTCCTAAAAAGGCAGACACACCGGGGGCAACCTGCTCCTTTATCGAAGAAGCTCCATGGGAGGTCGTGCTATCAACGAAGACCAAAAGAATGCTGAGAGACCTTCATACGTGCCCTGCGATCGAATGGAAGGACCCTCTTGAACCTCAAATTATCGAAGGGATGTTGAAGCCCCGCCCAACTACGAAGACTCGTGATAAGGGCCCAAATACTCACGCCCAGCAGTCAAAAGCTTCGAAGAAAAAGAAGAAGAAATCCAAGAAGCCCGCGAAGCTTGGAGACGAGCGAACAAACTTGCAGAAGCAAATCGACGCGCTGGAAGAATATAATCAGAAGGCGCGAACTCCTGTCACACTGCAAGAGTTCCTCAGCCACATCTTTCAAGAGGACGATGATGGAGAGAACTCGTCGGATGAATCCGAGGGATATACGGCAAGTTGCAACGTGATCTCCCACTCGTTTACCGATGATGAGAAAACTCCTAGCACTAAGAAGCCGAAGGCGGAGCCCGAACCAGAGCGTGCGAGGCTGACAACTGATATGATCAATGCCTTCCTAGACGAGATTCGTCTAAAAAGTAAAGCAGATCAGGAGCGTGAGATGGCAGCATCAGGAGGAACCAAATGCGGGCGACTGAACGAAGGAGTTGAACTACCCCTGCCAGAGCGAAAGGCATCCGAGATGGACAGGAAGATATTCAAGACGAGGAAAAGGTTCGCCAAAGCCATGTCAATGGGAATGAGGCTACCACCCTCGGAAGGAAACACACACAATGGGGCGAAGAAGCACCCCGATTACTGCGCATATCATCGGAAAATCTCACACCCCACAGAGGAGTGCGACACCTTTAAGATATGGCGGCAAGGATATGTTGCTCGTCGGCAACATTTCAAACGCATGAAACGCAAGAGCCGTCGGGAGCAAAGAAGCACTGTCGACGGGCCCAACAGAATTACTGGCAACTGTTATATGGCTCATGCCGAGGGGTCGCAAGTCCTCACCTTTGGGAGCGACTCTGACGAAGAAGTGACTCTGGGCCCTCTCTTTGAAGAATCCGCGCTAAGGAAAGATGAGGAATCAGAAGCCTGCGGAAACACTCAGCTGCGCAATCGCACACTCCCGGAAAAGAATCTCGGGCCTACGAACAGAAAAGATAAGGGAAAGGAAAAAGGTCACGGAAGATATCACTTTGGATGACCAGGTCGCGAAAGAACTGGCTGCTAAAGACCCACCTAGGAGGAGTAAAGTGGACTATAACATCCTCGCGCATCTAAGGAAGCTACCTTCTCAGCTTAGCATTCTCGACGCCCTCCTATTATCAAAAGAAGCACGGGACTCACTAATTAAGGCATTACAAGAACCTGAGCAATTCCAAGCCTTTCTCGCCACTGAAAAGATGAAGGACGAACTGGAAGAAGTGCATACGGCCGACGTCACTTTCGGTGATGAAGACCTCCTTCTCGGGACGTGCGACCATAACCGTCCCCTATATGTCTCTGGGTACTGCCATGACATCAAGATAGGCAAGATCCTGGTAGATAACGGATCCTCCGTCAATCTCCTTAATGTTCGGGTGTTGAAGGAAATCTGCATGAGTGTGCAACATCTCGCTCGGGACAAAATTACTATCTCCGGTTTCGATTCACAATCGTCACGGACTCTCGGATCTGTGATACTAACGTTACGCTTCGGGCTTCTCGTCACAGACATCAAATTCCATGTCATTGACGCCAAGACCTGTTACAATGCCTTGCTCGGCCGTCCTTGGTTACACGAGTACAACATCATCCCTTCTACACAACATCAGTGTATGAAGTACTTTAAAGATGGTTTCGAGTATACTGTAACGGGTGAGCTGAACCCATTTTCCGTGAACGAAGTCCGCAAATACGAGGATGCGAAATACTTTTTGCCAGACTTTGAAGATACAGAAAGGTGTCGCGACTCGGAGAACAAGGCCGCCGCCACCATCCCTGTTTTCGGAAGCGATACCGAAGAAGAGGAAGAGATAGTTTATACGGGGCCATCTCAACGCAACAACCGGAGGACGCCCACCCCCATACTGGTCTTCGGAAGTGATTCAGAAGATGAGGTCAATGCCGTATTCTCCAATCGGCTTTCAATGCAAGCACCTCCTGGCGATGACCATAACTTGCAAATCACCATGGTACCGCGAGAACACTACAAGGACCTCGACACGCTTCAAGCTCACAGTGTGCAAGAGCTGCAAACGTTTTGCGTCCCTCCCAGGCGTAGGGGTGAGAAGGTGATCCTATTCTACCGATCCTCAGAGTCGAAAATAGAGAAAGAGATCTGGCATGGCGCAGATACTGCATGCGACAGACTCCAACCCATCCGTCTGCCCAGATACTATACAGATGGATTAAAGAAGCTATTGAAGCGCCAAGGAGTACCCTTAAAACAAACTGTTCGACAGGCTCGGTTCTACAACAGGATTTGGGATGTCCCTGGAACCCAACGCAAATTGCCCAACGGGAAAATGGAGACACTTGGGCTTGGATACGTGAGAACCGGAAAACGAGAGCGGGCCCACAGCAGCTACGCTATATATACCTTTGATGAAGAGGAGGACGCCCTGTCAGGAGAGGCCGACCCCTCATCAAAACCAGACCACGCGATTGAGGCGCCGAGTCCGTCATTTCAAGAACGAATGGACAAGCCTATCAGGAAAGTGGGTCAGAAAGCTCGGGAAGACCACAACCGCGAAACGTCCATCTATGAGAAGGCCAGGACGCAACGTCTATTTCAACAGATTGCAAAAGACAAGGATGTTCATCCTTGTCAACCCCTCATGCGAAAGGCCCGATGCGGAGACGGGAATAGGTCAAGAAGCGGAAAGAGGGGTCGAGCGTACTCCTTCCCCCGAGACAAGACGGAGAAGCTCCTCAAGCTCGCTTTAAAACATCAAATGATCGTGCTTCCAGAGTCTAAACACCCTGAGCAAACCAACAAGGCTTCTCGTTCGAGCTATTGCTCTTATCACCAAGCCATAGGACATCCTACCGAAGACTGCTTCACCTTCAAGAACTGGGTCGAGGACCAGTACCGACGGGGCAGATTCGCTTTATCCAACAGCTGGAGGGTAACGCCGCCACGAAAGCACGAGCCCAAGGCCGCAAGAGCAGAGCCGGATCCGCCTCGGTCCCGGGAGTGGATTCGCACCTGTTATACGATTACGATAGACAACCCTCCCCGGTGCTTTGAAAACAGCGATGATGAGGTTATCTCAGAATTCCCGCCCGCTCCGAAAGAACTGGAAGACGGTATACATACTACTGCAGATAACCTCAGGAAGATTGAGTTGGGATCGACAGAGGACCCGCGACCAACATTTGTCAGCGAGCTACTCTCTGAAGAAAGGGTGGCCGCGTTAAAGAACGTGCTTCTACGGCATAAAGACTGCTTCGCGTGGAACTACTCCGAGATGCCAGGATTAGATCCGGAGGTCGCTGTGCATAGATTAGCAATATCCCCAGATATCAAGCCAGTCAAGCAGGCACCAAGAAGGATGCGACTCGAGCTGGAGATGAGCATCAACGCCGAAGTCAAAAAGCTGATCGACTCTGGATTTATCCAAGAAGTCCAATATCCCGATTGGATCGCCAATATCGTCCCGGTAATGAAAAAGAACGGGACGGTACGCATATGCGTGGATTTCAGGGATCTCAATAAAGCCTGTCCGAAGGATGATTTCCCGGTACCGGTAACCGAGCTAATGATAGATAACACGTCCACTCACGAGGTTTTCTCCTTCATGGACGGTTCGTCAGGATACAATCAGATAAAGATGCATCCCGAAGACCAGAAGCACACCGCTTTCCGGACCCCTTTGGGTATATTCTGCTACAGGGTTATGCCCTTTGGTCTAAAGAACGCTGGCGCTACCTATCAAAGGGCCATGACAAAGATCTTCGACGACCTCATACATGACATTGTCGAGTGCTATATCGACGACCTCGTAGTAAAAAGTATGTCATACGAAGATCGCTTAAAACATCTGGAGACGGTATTTCAGCGCCTCCGGCGATATAACTTGAAAATGAATCCCCTCAAATGCGTGTTTGGAGTCTCCTCGGGCAAATTCCTAGGATTCATTGTTCGACACCGAGGTATTGAGATAGATCCGTCAAAGATTAAAGCGATCATGGAAATGCCTCCGCCAAGAACCCTCAAACAGTTGCGGTCTCTCCAAGGGAAGCTCGCATACATCCGGCGATTTATAGCCAACCTTTCCGGAAAGTGCCGTCCTTACAGTCACCTGATGAAGAAGGAAACCCCATTCGTCTGGGATCAAAAATGCCAAGGTGCACTAGACGAGATCAAGCAGTACCTGCAGAACCCGCCGGTATTGGCTGCGCCGGTTAAGGGAAAACCTCTCATTCTTTATACAACCGCCCTCGAAGGTTCCTTGGGCGCATTATGGGCGCAAGAGAACGATCAGGGGAAAGAGAGAGCACTCTACTACTTAAGTCGAGTTCTACTGGGGGCAGAAAGCAATTACTCTCCCATTGAAAAACATTGCTTGGCGTTAATCTTCGCGATAACAAAGCTCAGGCACTATGCGTTGGCACATGAAGTCTGTCTCATCTCGAAGGTGGACCCTCTTAAATATCTGATGTCAAAAGCCATATTGACGGGACGACTCGCTAAATGGGCCCTGCTCTTGATGGAGTTCTTGATAACATATCAACCTCTCAAGGCAGTGAAAGGCCAGGCCATTGCTGACTTCCTCGCTGAGCACCCGATACCGGCCGATTCTCCTCTGAACTGTGATTTGCCAGACGAGCATGCATTTGATGGGATTAGCGGCGGAAGCACCCAATGGGAACTCTATTTCGATGGAGCATCCTCCGTAAAGAAACAGAAACAAGGTACCCCAATGATCAAATCGGGGATAGGCCTCATCTTTGCAACTCCACAAGGAGGGATAATGCGTTTCGCCTTCTCCTTGACAGAGCCAAGGACAAACAATGAGGCTGAATATGAAGCTCTGATAGCAGGCCTCGAACTTGCCGTCGACATGGGAATTGAAGACCTCCTCATATATGGGGATTCTCAGCTGGTCGTTAGCCAAGTAAATGGTGACTACCAAACGTGCAAACCGGAGCTGGTGAAGTACGGCGAAAAGGTGCAACAACTGTTGACCCAAATTCCCTCCTACACTTTGGAGAACATACCACGCGCAGAAAACAGCAAAGCAGACGCATTGGCTAAGCTTGCTAAAGAACTGGCCGACGAGAACCTCGATGATGTCAGAATCGTGGTACAAAGCCGTCGAGTGCTCACCCCCGCAGAAATACCTCCGGAATTATATAAAGAGGGAGCAACTGAGCAGACAAACCTACAAATAAAAGACCAAGAGAAGACCGAGGACTGGAGGGAAGTCTTCACAGACTACTTTAAGTCCCGCCGCATGCCCAAAGAAGCGTCCTCAAGACATCAGCTCATGAAACGAGCTCTATCTTTCGCTTTCGTCAACGATACTCTATACAAGAGATCGCTTGATTCTCTATGGCTGAGATGCTTGGGACCTGACGAAGCAGAAAAAGTCGTTCAGGAAGTTCACGACGGGCTTTGCGGTTCTCATCAAGCAGGCCCAAAGATGAAGTTAAAAATTAAACGGATGGGTTATTACTGGCCCACGATGATCCAGGACTGCCTCGAATACGCGAGACAATGCCACTCGTGCCAGATTCATGGAGACTTCATCCACCAACACCCAAATCCACTACACCCCACGGTGGCCAGCTGGCCATTCGAAATGTGGGGAACTGACATAGTCGGACCCATCGAGCCGGCATTATCTCGGGGACATCGTTTCATCCTGGCGACAACTGATTACTTCTCCAAATGGGCAGAAGCAGTACCACTGAGGGAAGTGAAGACGGAGAATATCCTCCATTTCTTCAAAACGCACGTCATCTATCGGTTTGGAACCCCACGGCGGATTATCTCCGATAACGGGCCAGCCTACAGAAGCCATAAGATTAGCCGCTTCGCGCAGCAGCACAATATAGACTGGAGGTATCTTCAGTTTACAACCCACGAGCCAACGGTCTGGCCGAGGCCTTCAATAAGACCTTGACGAAGATCATAAAAAAGACCGTTTCCCGGAATAAGAGAGACTGGCACGAGAGGCTGCAAGAAGCCCTTTGGGCTTATCAAACTACATTCAAGACGGCCACGAACACAACGCCATACGCGTTGGTATTTGGGACGGAAGCAGTACTCCCCCTCGAGATAGAGTTACCCTCTCTACGAGTGGCAATCCACCACGAACTGACCGACGAAGAAAATGCTCACCTTCGACTTGAGGAACTTGATGCCCTCGACGAAACCCGACTCATAGCGCAACAACATCTAGAAGCCTACAAAGCAAAGATGACGCGCTCGTACGAAAGATTGACCAGGCCAAGAGCATTCCGCCAAGGCGAACTCGTGCTGGTAGTCAAAAGACCTATGATCCCCAATCGTGCCAAGCGGGGAAAATTCGAGCCAAACTATGAAGGCCCGTACATCATAGACCAGGTCTACCAGGGTGGAGCCTATCTACTCGTGGACATGCACGGTGAAAGGCCTTTCAGGCCAATAAATGGCCGCTTCTTGAAGAAATACTATGCTTAGTGAGCCACAGCCTGGGTCAACGGTAGATGACGACGACTATGTCCGCTCGCTATCTTCCTAGGCTCAGACTTTACAAGCAGTAGCTGGCCTTCCCATAACGACGGACCGAAACGTCTTTAAACTATCAACGGACCGAAACGTCCTTAAACTATCAACAGACCGAAACGTCTTTAAACTAACGACGGACCGAAACGTCTTTAAACTATCAACGGACCGAAACGTCCTTAAACTATCAACAGACCGAAACGTCTTTAAACTAACGACGGACCGAAACGTCCTTAAACTATCAACGGACCGAAACGTCCTTAAACTATCAACAGACCGAAACGTCTTTAAACTAACGACAGACCGAAACGTCTTTAAACTAACAACGGACCGAAACGTCCTTAAACTAGCGATGGACCGAAACGTCTGTAAACTAACAATAGACCGAAACGTCCCTAAACTACTACCGCAGCATCCTCAGGTTGACCAAAAAAGAAAAAGAAAAAGAAAAAGAAAAAGAAAAAAAAACGGTATGTCCATAAAGCAAAATGGGCACGGATGAAAACCCGAAAGAGCTCCGTGAGTAAAAAACAGCAGGACTACCGGCGAGTGTTTGTGAAAACCCGAAAAGGCGCAACCTCGTTAAAAGACACTTATAGGGTCCTCTCGACCTTGTAAGGAGAAATCACCTGCGTGAGATCCTTACGACTCACAAAGGAGCAACACACTTAGGGATCCTCACGATTCTTAAGGAGAAAATACACTTACGAGATCCTCACGACTCGTAAGGAGAATTTTCTTATGAGACCCTCACGGCTCATAAGACTTGAAAGTCTTAAGTTACAGAAACCTAAACCTGTTCTTAAGCGAATCCTCCACAACCTCCGATACTGCCCTACAAGCGGCTCGTACTGACCCTTGTATACAATCCACGGGCGCGAATAAACATTTCCCTAACAAAGTCCCACCCGTGACTGGGGATACATCCATATGGTGAACGACCCTTGTAAGTCCTCTCGACTTATAAGGAGAAAATCCTCTTTGTAAGATCCTTACGACTTACAAGAGAACATGCACTTAAGAATCCCCACGATCCTTAAGGAGAAAACACACCTGCAAGATCCTCACGACTTGTAGGGAGAAACACCCTTGTGAGACCCTTACGGCTCATGAAGTCAAAAGCCTTGGTCGGCAGGACCCTTAACCCTGTTTACTAAGCCACCTTTGTTCAAACGTCGACAGAGGCAAATGATGATTCGCTCCTGGCAACATTCCAGTTGTAGCGGTGCTGATGCCGAAACCGGTATCCAAAAAATCCGAGCTTGCCGCAAAAAAGCTAGCAAGCCACACATGCATGACAAAATAGCCGAAATGATGGGACAACTTGCAATAAAAAGAAGCAAGCAAAATCTCGGCGGTTCACAGATAACTTAGTGATCACCACCGCGGCATTCGTCTCGATACAGCAGACGCGATACCAGCAAATGAAGTGAAGGCCAAATTCCTAGCTTCAGTGTCTTGACGACACAACATCAAGTGAAACGGAACAGCGGCAACCCCAAGTTCCATGGCTCGGCGACACATATCGCCAAGGGTCAAACCTCCATCCCGTGAAATGCGGATACAATCAGCAAACTTTCTGGTTACGTGGAAAGCGGATAACGTCACTCTTTGACCCCATGGAAAACGTCCAGAGCGGATCCTGGTCCTCGCAGAGCACGGCAGTGAACCCGTGTGAAGCATCCAGAGCGGAGCCTAGTCCTCGCCTAACACGGCAGTGAACCCGTGTGAAGCATCTAGTGCAAACTTCCTGGTTACGTGGAAAGCGGATAATGTCACTCTTTGACCCCGTGGAAAACGTCCAGAGCGGATCTTGGTCCTTGCAGAGCACGGCAGTGAACCCGTGTGAAGCATCCAGAGCGGAGCCTAGTCCTCGCCTAACACGGCAATGAACCCGTGTGAAGCATCTAGTGCAAACTTCCTGGTTACGTGGGAAGCGGATAATGTCACTCTTTGACCCCGTGGAAAACGTCCAGAGCGGATCCTGGTCCTCGCAGAGCACGGCAGTGAACCCGTGTGAAGCATCCAGAGCGGAGCCTAGTCCTCGCCTAACACGGCAATGAACCCGTGTGAAGCATCTAGTGCAAACTTCCTGGTTACGTGGAAAGCGGATAACGTCACTCTTTGACCCCGTGGAAAACGTCCAGAGCGGATCCTGGTCCTCGCAGAGCACGGCAGTGAACCCGTGTGAAGCATCCAGAGCGGAGCCTAGTCCTCGCCTAACACGGCAGTGAACCCGTGTGAAGCATCTAGTGCAAACTTCCTGGTTACGTGGAAAGCGGATAATGTCACTCTTTGACCCCGTGGAAAACGTCCAGAGCGGATCCTGGTCCTCGCAGAGCATGGCAGTGAACCCGTGCGAAGCATCCAGAGCGGAGCCTAGTCCTCGCCTAACGCGGCAGTGAACCCGTGTGAAGCATCTAGTGCAAGATTCCTGGTTACGTGGAACGTGGATAACGTCACTCTTTGACCCCACGGAAAACGCCCAGAGCGGAGCCTGGTCCTCGCCAAGCACGGCAGTGAACCCGTGTGAAGCATCCAGAGCAAACACCGGACTGTGGAGTCCTTAAAATCCACGGACTATGACGTCCTTAACCTCGACCGCGATGTCTTAAAACTAACGATCAACCACCCCTATTCCTTACAGATTTTTGCCTCGGTTTAAGGGTACATCTCTTCACTCCTTTGATGCCTGGCGTTGTAATTCCTCAACGTCTTCAAAAAGGTGACGGGTCCCTGCAACCAAACGTCGGACTGTGGAGTCCCTAAATCCACGGACTATGAGGTCCTTAACCTTGACCGTGATGTCTTAAAACTAACATCGGACTGTGGAGTCCTTAAATCCACGGACTATGAGGTCCTTAACCTTGACCGCGACGTCTTTAAACTACAATATCTGGAGAAACCCCTGACTCCGTAGAACACGGACAAGGGTAACCGCATCCAGCACTTACAAGTCCTCACGGCTGGGAGAAAAACTCTTTATGAGACCCTCGTGGCTCATAAAATGTAAAAGTCTCAGGAAGCAGATCTTAACCCTGAATCCTGAGCCATCGCTGTCCTGCGAGGAAATCAAGATAGAATGTCCGCAGAATGCATTCAATGAAAAGGAGACATACCATTGAGAAGAAAAATGTATCTTTTATTCATAGACCAAAATGGATACAAAATACAATTCATGAAAGAAACAAAAAGTAAGATACTCTTATCCATGAGTATGTACAAAAAAGGGAGAAAAGATACAAGTCCTTAAGCCGGCGGGCGGTGCAATAGTTTCACCAGCTCATCGTTTTGTTGTTGAGACACGGCTTCATGATGCAAGATCTCCAGAAGACGGGCCTCCGCCTGAGCTTGCTGGGCCTGATATGAAGCAAGCCGAGCTTCAAGCTCTTTTTCAGTGGCCTTGTGAGCCTCAACCCTCTCGCGAGTAAACGTGGCGGCTTTATCAAGAGCCACCACCTCCCTGATGGACTCCTGAAGCACTCGCCAAAGGTCATACGCTTTGTTGGCTTTAGCTGTGAGGCTGGTCTGAAGCTCGCTCAACGCCTTGGAGGCTAGCTCCCTCTCCGAGAACTTGCGGCCAAGTCTTTTCTCACATGACGTCATGTTCGCCGCACATCGTGCTATCAGACCTCGCAATTCCGCTTTTGCAGCCACGGCTTCCGAGGAAAGGCGAGAACATTCAAGAGCATACAAACAAGCCTCCACCTTCCTACAGAACTCCACCCAGACCCGCACCACCTCCTCGCTATGATAGGTGGCGAGAAAAGGAAGAGAGCCGTTGGCTTCAGCGGCAAACGCTTCACATGTGGTTGCACTACCAGCACGAAGCTCCTCGACGAAAGAAGATAGGGAGAGAAGGCTCAATTGGGCCAAGCGTTCTGAAGCCCGCAAAGCGTAGAGGCCGGGCGGCATCACAATGCGTGATTCCAAAGCCATGGAGACTGGCAGGGCTGTTCAGATTTGGCAAATGTTAGTAAAACTCTTAAAACGCAGAACAAACGGGACTATAATAAAACGTCACTCACCGACAGTCATGCAAGTAGGAGCTGAAGGTTCCCCTGGCCCTTCAACGACCTCGACCTCATCGTCGGCCTCCAAAACTATAAGAGACATCAACGTCATTTCACAAAATAGTAACAATGCTATGGCAAAAAAATGGCGAATGACACTAACCTTGCCCAGAGGAAAGGACAATACGCTGAGGGGGGATCGCCTGCGGGGCTGCCATCTCCAATAGACGCTGAAATGATTGGCAAGGCGACAGATCCGCGATCGTGGCTGCCAAACCGCGCAATTCTGGGAAAGATAAAAGAGTTCAGACCATGGAAGGGTTACTAAATTAAAACGCAGAGGGTTACCTTCTACACTCCTCCCATTCTGAGCCGGGGGGATAGCAGCCTCGACGGTCTCCGCCGTGACCTCAGGCTCCAACAAAAGGAGAGTAGCCCCGACTACCTCGCTTCCAGCCTTTGGGCCACCCTCAGCAAGAGTCATTGGGATGGCGGCCTCCAGAAGAGCATCCCCCGAAAGGGCAAGCCTTCCCTGATCAAGAACCGCCGCTGGAGGTTCTATCACGAGAGGAGCAGCCTCATCAGCCCCCTCCACACCCAACACGGCCTCGTTGAGAATTTCGGCGGGCTTTAGCTTCAAGAGGCCAGTGGGAAGCTCCCCCAGCGTTGAAGATTCTGCACGATTCAAATAAAAATAATGATACATACCCACGAGCATAAATAATCGAAAAGACTACAAAAGAAGCACAGCGTACCTATACGCAAAGAACCCCTTAACATGGCTTCTTCAACCCGCTTTTCCTTCTCAAGGAGATAAGCTCGCCGAGGTTCAAGGGTAGACTCATGACCGCCGGTCCATAAAGAAAGTGCATCAGCTGCATCTTCTGAAGCGACCTGCTTCAAAGCCCTTTCCCCCCATTCCTCCAAAGGGCCGATAAATCGCCGCCGAATCCACGAAGGGTCTTCGTAAAAAATTACAGCGGGATAAGACTTCTTCGGAACCTTGGCATTATGGGACGGGTCTTTCGAACGCCGTAAGGCCTCAGCCAGTTGTGCGGCCTCCTCGTCAGCCGAACTCGGAAAGAGAAGTACAGTGTCAGACGCTTGCAAGGCCAAGGGCTCGTCTTCAAGGATAGGCTCAGATTCCACCACAGAATCAAGCGGGGTAGTAGCCACTTTCTTCCGTCGCTTAGACCCAGAGCCGGTCGCTGAAGATGACCGCTTCCTCCATCGCGAAGCCTTAGGGCGACGCTGGCCCACATCGCCTTCAACACCCTCGTCCCTGTTACTCTCGCTCGGTGTCACAACCAAGGACGACGTCGACGTCGTCGACGCCGCGGGGGGCGGTGCCGCCACCGGCAGAGGAGCTACTACCGGAGCCCGCCTACCTCGCGATCGGGAACCCAAGGGCATACCAGCGGTCAGAGTAAGGTCTACCCCTGACTCCCCCGGAATGAGGGCAACGCCAATCTCCCTCAAAGGGAAGCGGACTGGAACCCTCGGTCGCAACTCAACTCTCGAGACCTGAGGAGGAGCGTCATGACCAAGAAGAACCCTTCTTTCTTCAGCAATAATTGGGGTGACCCGATGAAGATACCAGCCTGTAAATGCACCCACGCATCGAGGGATGTACTCGGCTTCAGGGACCATGAAATGAGAGCCGGTGTTCAGCCTCATGAAATGATGGGCGGCATCACGAACAGCGTCGAGCGAAGGAATTGGAGCGATCATAAAAGCCTCAAAAGGAACGCCCTGGTCATATCCGAGCTGCCGAGCAAATCGATGAGGATTGTACCGCATAAAAAGGGCTGCACTATCCTGGCGAAACACCAAGTAGCCCGGTCTAATTGAATACAAGTAGGTGGCCTCTCGGGGCTTCAGAGAAGGTGCGTTGTCCTTTGACTGGTCCCAAAGTTGCTGAACAGGACCCGAAGGGGAAGACAAAACCCGATCGTTAAAAGCTAACCCGCCGGCGGTGGCGTGAGGGGAAATCAGCACCCTAATAGCCCCAAATTGAGTTGGATCGGCAGCGGAAGCACCCACCAGTCGCATAAGTCGCGGGAAGGTATAGGCGTCGTAAAAAGCAGGCCTCTGATGCATAGCAAAAGACCCCAGCACGTGCATTTCAATCCACGACGTGAAGTAATGAAGCGAAAAGTTCACTACGTCCACGCCAGGCGTAGAGGTATTAGCCGCAGTGCCCAATCCATTATAGAGGTGCGCCAGGGCCGGGATGCCAATGGCCAACCGCGTCCCCTCCGCAATACGATGCGCCGGGTAGATGACCGAGGCTCTCATGAAGCGGCGATGCATGGGGATAACGAACCAACTTAGCCAAACGCTAATAAACCCCACAAAGAACGTCTCCTCGTCCATGCCTGGGGCAGCAATAGATTCAAAAGAGATCGGCGATATGATAGGGATGTAATACTGAGGAAGATCTGATTCGTTGGTCGGCAACCTCTTCGGACCAAACCCAAAGGGGTCCCCAATGTCGGCAAACTTCGGGGCTGTCTTCGGTAAGGCGTCCTCGCGAATGAAACGAGCAATGAAGCTCTTGAAAGTAACGCCTTGCTCCTCAGACTCGGTGAATAATCGATCAAAAATGCCTAGAGCCCTAATTAAACTGGGACGCTTGTGTCGAACAGCGTTCTCAGCAGATAAGCCGTCAACTGGGGCGGGCTCAGGTTCAAAAATGTACTCGTCAGGGGGAAGCAACTCCTCGTACATGTTACCCCTTATCGGCAACCCCGAAATTTCATAAAACTCGGCTAAGGAAATCAAAACCTCGCGATCTCCCAGAAGAAAAGTATTAGTGGGAAGATTCCACTGGTTCAGAAACGCCTTGACCCACCAGGCATGCGGGGACTTGTAATGAAACAGCGACGTGTATACGGCCTGATAAAGCCCGACTTTCTGCAATCGCGCCCGATGGGCAGAAAGAATGTAGCGAGCCCAGAGAAGGTAGCCCGTAGGATGCCTGGGAGTGAGCCCTATCTTATAAATCTGCCCCCACGGGTGGGCCTCACCCTGGCAGATGCGCCGTCCCAAGATGTCTACAGCCGGGATCGGGTGGTTCGGAATGCCGGTCGTCGAAGGCTCCAGCCTCCCCGTTGGAGTCCAGTTGGGCATTTCCACGGCGAAAGCTGCCCTTGGAGGATCCATCGGTAAAAATGGGAAAGTGGGCTCCGTTGACACCGCGCAAAGAAAGCTCCTGCGACCTTGAATAATCTGACTGTACCAAGGTCCCCATTGAAGAAGGTTGGCGCAGTCCGGGTCATGGGCCCTAATCATCGCCATCGCCTCTTCGTCAGACGGTGACTGAGGAAAGGCCGCCTCCGAGCGAGAGAAAGGAAAGCGTGGAGCAGAAGCCATCACACCTGAAACCCAATAAAGGGAGACCGTTAAAAGAAAAGTTAGCGATATATGTTCATGCACGAACATGAAGACTAATTGGAGAAAGCAACAGCAAAGTTTCCTGGGACCATGGGCTACAAAACGCATGGGCCCCACAGAATCCGGATGACGGCTCATTAATAATGAGACCAAACAGTTACAATAAAACAAAGGGAACATCCCCATTTAATAAAGGGTGGTAACCATGCATATTCCCCTCAACAAGACCTGTCTAGGGCGCCACAGCGAACCCAACAAAATCAAGGGAATTAAATTCCCACAGAAGGCATCATTACAAAATCCCCATCGCATTAATTGCAGAAGAACAGCCTCGGGCCAAGAGACCCCAAGGAGCCTCTGGGTGAAGAAATTGAGTTCTTCATAGGAATTAAATTCCTTATTAGGAAAAAAGGAAATTAAGATTCCCAGAAACATTTTGAATGGAATTAAATTCCATGGGTTTGAACCGCCATCATCATCTCCCTAAGGGATCATCTGAACCCTAAGTGATCTACTGCGGGAAGTCAAGTGGTCCCATATTTTGGTTAAATTACTTGAAGAAAAATGAGTTCTTTGGGAAACCCTCGATCTGGATTTTAAATCCAGAGAGTTTTGTCAAAACAAAGGTGCTTCGATTACCATTACCTGAGGAAAAAGGGTCCTTCTCGAACAGAGTTAAACTCTGGAAAATCTTAAAACAGAGGACTAAGCTCTGGAAGAAGAGAATTAAATTCTCAAAGAAAAGTTCTCAGAGGAAGAAGACGAGCAGAGTGAAGGCTCCTATGAAAAGACAGCGGTATTTATAGAAAACAGTGAAAACGCTTCATCTCCCAAATCCCTAAATGAATCCAACGGTCGCAAGAGATGACAGCGTTGCACTCACGTGCTAACACGTGAGAACAACGCTGTGGGGGCATTTGTTTCCTGATTTAAAATCAGGAAAGCTTCTGTGAAAAGCTTCGAAAAGGGGGCCACGTGCTTACACGTGACCAGCAGTCACGTGTTGACACGTGACCTATAAAGTTCAGAAAAGGCGCACAATGATTCGCTGAACAAAGTCAAGAAAAAGAGCTTCAGAAGAGGTCACGTGCTCCCACGTGACCAGGGTCACGTGTCGACACGTGACGTTCAAAGTAGCAAACTCGCTCTCCAATTGAACCAAGAAAAGAAGTGCCAGACAGGGGTCACGTGCTCACACGTGACCAGGGGTCACGTGGTAGCACGTGACGTTTAAGCAACGATCAGAAGACAGCGCAAAAGAGAGGAAAATGCTCATTCCAAAGGGGGTCACGTGCTCACACGTGACCATGGGTCACGTGGTCACACGTGACCGGCTTTCAAAGCCCTTTTTATCAACAGAATTAAATTCTGAGAGAAATGCAAATCTTTCCAAAGGAACGCAACTATATGCATCCAATCAAATTAAAGATTCAGAGGTCATTTATTTATGGAAAATCTCGGGTTTGGAAAGATTTCCCCCTTAAATCTAACCAAAATAACAAGGGAGAATCTCTGGATTTGAAATCCAATGGTGAATAAAATTCACCTAATAATCCAAAGGTCCAGAACGAATGAAGGATGCAAATCAGATCTCTCAACGAAGATTCGTCAAAAACCAACTGATTCAGCTGCTTCTCCTATAAATAGGAGCCAAGAGACACAAAATAAAGAGATACATGCGCAGAGAAGAGAAAGAAAAAAGGAGGAGGGCTTTGATACTTTGAAAAGACTCGGATCTTCTGCAAAAAAAAAACCCTAGGTAAGAAAGGGAAAGCCTTTTGAAAGAAAGAGAATTTAATTCTCTATAGAGTTTAACTCTAATATATAAAACAGAAGTGCAGATTTCTTCTCTCTTTGACAGAGGATCTGCAAAGTGCACATCTCCCCTTAAGGTTGAGAATTTAATTCTCAATGGGTCGAGATCCTGCCATGCAGATCCAAAACATAGAGAAAGAATGCAAGCATGAGAATTTAATTCTCACAGAACTATAGGAATTTAATTCCTCTAAGATAAAAGTAGGGCTTGACCCTGTGTTATGGGAATTTAATTCCTTCAAAATAAAAAGAAGCAGGGTTTAACCCTAATTAAGAATTTAGTTCTGTTGAAACAATGGGAATTTAAGTCCCTTAATCATAATCTGACGGGAAACGGAAGTTTGATTCCTTAAAAAGTTTTTATTAGGGTTTAACCCTATTCAATTCTTCACATAAACGAGGAATCTAATTCCTACAGAAGGTTCAAGGATCGAAAGGAAGTAGGAATTTAATTCCTTTGAAAATTAAAGCCAGAGGAATTTAATTCCTGAAAAGAAAGATCAACAGATTCTCTAAACAACATACATGGAGGTAGGGTCACGTGCCACCACGTGACCCTCTCAAAAGAGCTACAGAAGTCCCTTTGAGGCAGCACCCCACGTGATCCACGTGACCTTGGCAGAAACTCTAATACACAGGCATTTGAATGCCCATCACGTGACGGCACGTGATGCTTTGAAGGAAATGAGAATTTCAGCAGAACAAATGAAGGGAGGGCACTCTCACGTGCTGCCACGTGACCCTTCTTGCCTTAGTGTTTAACACTAAAATTAAAACTCTCAAGCCCAGTGTTAAAACACTGTCGGGCCTTAGCATTCAATGCTGATTAAAAAGCCTTATTTGCAGTGTTCAACACTGATCTGTTTTAGTGTTTAACACTAATTTGAAAAAGCCTTATTGCTGGTGTTTAACACCAATTATCTCTCAATGTTAAACACTAACTTGTCAACCTCATTCCCAGTGTTCAACGCTGATTGCTCTGAAGTGTTTAACACTAGGCTTTGGCCCAATTGGCTAAAGGGATAGAGGCAAAGCCTCTCCTGATTGGACTTAGCCCAAGCTGGCCATAAGTCCTCAATTCATGATTAACTGGGCTAATGGGCTCATAACATAATTAACCAGTCTTGACCCCAAATTAGGCCAGGGACTATTCAAGCCATTCCGGTTCTAGGGTACATCTCTTCACTCCTTTGATACTTGGCATTGTAATCCCTCAATGTCTTCAAAGAGGTGACGGGTCCCGAAGACCATTCATGATATGGACTGTGGGGTCCTTAAACCCATGCATAATGCAAAATTCCTGGTTACGTGGAACGCGGATAACGTCACTCTTTGACCCCGCGGAAAACGTCCAGAGCGGATCCTGGTCCTCGCAGAGCACGGCAGTGAACCCGTGTGAAGCATCCAGAGCGGAGCCTGGTCCTCGCCTAGCACGGCAGTGAACCCGTGTGAAGCATCCAGAGCACATACCGGACTGTGGAGTCCTTAAACCCATGGACTATGACGTCCTTAACCTTGACCGAGATGTCTTAAAACTACCAACGGACCGCAATGTCCTTAAACTACCCATGGACCGCAATGTCCTTAAACTACCCACGGACCGCAATGTCCTTAAACTACCCGTGGACCGCAACGTCCTTAAACTAGAACAATAGAGCCCCATATGCTCTTTCGTCGGATCTAAACGGTCCTGTTTAAGTTGATCTTAGCCTCAAAGATGGCTAACGCGTCCTTAAACCTTCAAGCAGACGGGACTATGAATCCCCCTAATTAACTTTGGCTCGAGGGTACATCTCCGAACTCCTCTGATATCCGTCGTTGTAATCCTTCAACGTCGTCAGAGAGGTGACGGGTCCCGACGGCCACATCCCTAAACTGGAACATTAGAGTCCAAACACTCTTTTGTAGGATCTAAACGATCCCGTTAAGTTGATCTTAGTCACAAAGTTAGACTAACGTATCCTTAACAAACGTTTGAGTTGATCTTAGCCTCAAGTATGGCTGACGTATCCTCAAACCAAACCCCCAAACCCAAATTTAAGATAATGCGGATTTGGACTAGTCCATGCCCTACAGGCGACGACATAACTCAGTCTCCGTAAACGATCCACGGGCAATGAAACATAAAACAAGAACACACGACACGAAGTGACCATCTGGAGAAGGAGAAAGTTGTTACCGCAAAGCGGTAGCGTAATTAACTGCAGGGGCTTGCGCCTGCAGGGAAGAGCGTCCCCACAATCAAAAACCCCTCGAACAAGGGGGAATCTGACGAAGTCTGCTACATCGGACGCATCCGTCTAAACCTCCGATACATGGTGCCATGGATCAAATTGGCATCTTCGGAGAGGTGGACGGATAGCACCAATTAGCATCTGCCCCGAATTTCAGGCGAGACGTCCCCACGTCGTCGCCGTCGTTCGGAGGGGAACAATCATAAGAGCTTGAAGTATGTGTTCACGCAGAAGGAACTTAATATGAGGCAGCGTAGATGGTTAGAGCTGATGGCTGACTACGATTTTGATCTCAAGTACCATCCGGGGAAGGTTAATGTCGTACCGGATGCGCTCAGTCGGTTACCAGCAATTCAGATGTTGACTACGCAGAAGGAACTCGTTGAAGACTTTCGAAGATTTGATTTGGAGGTTGTGCTACCGCATTCTTCGGGACAGTTGATGCAGCTACAAGTAAATTCGTCGCTGATCGAGAATATTAAAGCAGCGCAACCGCAGGACCCTAGACTGCGAAAGTTTCGAGAACAGGTTGATTCCGGACTACGAACAGATTTACTGGTCCATGAGGATGGTACGTTGAGATATGGTATCCATTTATGTGTGCCAAAGGGAGATATTCGCGAAGATCTTATGAAGGAGGCACACAGTTGTTCCCCTCCGAACGGCGGCCGAGACGTGATGACGTCTTGCCTGAGATTCGGGGCAGATGCTATATGGTTTTATTCGTATACCTCTCCGAAGATGCCAAGTTGACTTATGGCACCGTGTATCGGAGGTTTAGACGGATGCGGCCGATATAGCAGACTTCGTCAGATTCCCCCTCGCTTGAGGGGTTTTTGATTGTGGGGACGCTCTTCCCTGCAGGCGCAAGCCCCTGCAGTTAATTATGCTACCGCATCGCGGTAACAACTTTCTCCTTCTCCAGAATTTCACTTCGTGTCGTGGGTGTTTGTTTTGTTTGTGGTTGCCCATGGATTGTATACGGAGACTGAGTAATGCCGTCGCCCGTAGGACGTGGATTAGTCCAAATCCGTATTTACTTAGATTTGGGTTTGGTGTTTTAGTTTAAGGATACGCTAGCCGTATTTAGGCTAAGATCGACTTAAACGTTCGTTAAGGATACGTTAGTCCTGTTTGAGACTAAGATCAACTTAACGTGGTGATCCATTTAATATATGGCCGTCAGGACTCATCACCTCTTTGACGTCGTTGAAGGATTACAACGATATGTGTCAGAGGAGTTCAGAGATTTACCCTTGAACCAAAGTCGATTTGGAGTTTTAAAGTCCATTTAAATGTTTAAGGATACGTTAGCCGTATTTGGGGCTAAGATCAACTTAAACGGGATCGTTTAGATCCGGCAAAAGAGCATTTGGAGGCTCTATTGTTCCAGTTTAGGGACGTAGTGGTCCATGTTCCAGTTTAGGGACGTGGTGGTCCATCATTAGTTTAAGGACGTTTCGGTCCATCATTAGTTTAAGGACGTTTCGGTCCACGAGTTTAAGGACCCCGCAGTCCGTATTGGTGTGTGGTCGTCGGGACCCGTCACCTCTCTGACGTCGTTGAAGAATTACAACGATAGGTGTCAGAGGAGTTCGGAGATGTACCCTCGAACCGGAGGTAAATTGATTTAGGGGAGAAATTTTGCTCAGTCAATTTAATTTGAGGACTTACGGCCATGATTGGGCTAAGTCCAGTTGAAAAATATTCAACGCTTTTATTTGTTTTTTGGCCTACTAGGCCTGTGCTAGGGCTTGGCCCATGTTTAAATAATGCATTGCATTACTTTCTATTTTTGGTTGGGCTCTTCCCATAAGGGATGCAGAGCATCAATTTGTTTTGGGCTCTGCTCATTTATAAATGATGCAGAGCATCAAATTTACTTGGGCTCTGCCCTTTTATAAAAGATGCAGAGCGTCAATTTTACCTGGGCTCTGCCCATTTATTGCTTTGCAATTTAATTTGGCCTACTAGGCCTTTTTGATTTGGGCCTGCCCCTTTAGTAAAAGAAATGCATTGCATTTGTCAGGCGCTTTGCGCTAATTACTGAGCGCAAGCGCTTATGGTGACGACACGTGTCACGCAAGCTCAGTGCGCTGCATCAGTGCGCTGCGCTTGCGCTGTTGACACGTGGCGCGCTCTGGTGGGTTGCGCCAGTTTCAGAGAGTAAAGCTCTATCCTAAAAGCGCAAAGCGCAAGTGAGTCAGATACTGACATGTGTCACGTTCTGAGAGGTGCAAGCGCAACAACGCAGTGCGCTGTGTCAGTGCGCTGCGTTGTTGCGCTGCTGACACGTGGCGCTCCCTGGTGGCTTGCGTCAACACAGGAGCGCAACAGTACAATTTTTCAAGTGCAAAACACTGTTTTATGTTTTGATCGATTTTAAATCAAAGAAAACAAGTTTTTCTTGTTTTCAAAGAACCAATGGTTCATAAGAAAGTGCAAAGCACTATTATTATTTATTTTTCTTTTTATTGAAGATCATTGATCTTCTTCTCAGATCAATGATCTGTTCATAAGAGAATTTTCTCTTTTTTCTAAAGGTTTTTACCTTTTTTGTTCTTGAGGAATTCTCTTCAATTCTTCAGAGTTCTCAATGATAATCTTCCTTCTGAATTGAGGTCTAGGGTCCTTTATATAGTGCCCATAAATTAGTTAAATTTGTTAAAGAGATTTTTCTCTGAGTGATTTGGGGAATTTTCCCCACCGTTGGATCTTTGATCCAAGGGCTTCTGTTTTACAGAAGAAAATCTTCTTGTTTTAACAAGAACAGAAAGATTTCTTTAAAATCTTAATTCTGTTTGGCGCAAATGCCCCAGAGCGTGCACAACTGCGCTGACACGTGTCGCGTAGCGCAACTGCGCTGACACGTGCCGCGCAGCGCAGTGCTTGCGCAAAAGCGACTGCGCTGACACGTGTCGCACAGCGCAGCGCTTGCGCAACCGAAGCTTTGCTTCCTTTAATTTTGTTTTAAATAGAGCTCTGCTCTGATTGGGCGCGCTGCCTTGGGCGCTGCGCTGATGTATCAGCTTTTGACACGCGGCGCGTTGCGCGCAGCGCAAAGAATCTAAAGCGTTGCTTCGAATTTTGAATTTTGAAATTCAAACAGAGCTTTGCTCTGATTGGGCGAAGATGAAGCGTTGCTTCATCTTCCGCCTTGGAATTTGAACAGAGCTTTGCTCTGATTGGGGTGAACAAATGCCCCCTCACCGCTGCGCTTACGTGGCCCCAAACGCGAGCGCAACGGTGGTAGAATTCCAACCGTTGTGGCAACTTTTGGAAGTTGAATGGGCACTTGATGCTTATAAATAGGACCCTTGGTCCTCAACAAATGATCACCATCTTCAAGACTTCTCATTTCCCGAAACTTCAGAGCTTTGCTCTTACTTTCAAGAACTTAAGAGTTAAACTCTAGAAAACTTTTTAAGTAAAATTAACTTAAATTAAATTAATTTTAAGTAACAGAGCCTTGCTCTCATAGATCTTTGATCTAAAGAAAACCCATTTAGGGTTTTATTAATAGAGCTTTGCTCTCTTTAGATCATGATCTTTTCTCGGGGCTTCTTAGCCCACGAGTCAGAGCTTTGCTCTCTTGATATAAGTAGAATCTTAATCTTTTGTAAAGAACTCTTAAGAGTTTAATCATGAATAATGAAGATCAAAATGGAATTTTATCTTTGATGGATTCTACCATCTTTTCATAGCAAGGCTCTCAGCGTTCTTGAGGAATCTCTTTAAATTCCTCTCATTATTGAACTTGACAGGTGTCACTCCTGTTTGCAGAGCATTGCTCTCGAGGAGTTTAACTCTCTATGCATGTTTTTAATAAGAGTTCGCTTAATCAGTCTGTCTGCTAATTCTGTTAATTTTCCTTTACAGGAACAATGGACGCCCACATGTACGACCTCGATGAAATCATCTCTTACGGGGACATCCGCCGACTCGGCCGTTCTAAGAATCGAGAACTTACCAACGCTGAGTGTGCCGAAATCATGAGCCGCTTCGACGCGTATAACGGTCAACTGCTTCCCCGGCGTTCCTCCCTCCTGAAGCTTATCGTGGGAGCCATCTGGGGAGCGCTTCCCCTATTCTGTTCCGGCGTGCCGCTTGGGGCGTTGGATGCTGCTGAGGATAAGGTGCATTCGGTGTATCTGATGCATCTCATCTCAAAGAGACGGCGAGACAATCTTATCGATCTCTTGCACCAGGCTTTCCAACAGTCCGCCATACTCGCTGCTTATTGGAGGGTGGAAGACATCAGGGGGGACCCTGACGCCTGTGCTCGCGAAAGAAAGCACACCAGGATGGTCCGCGAGGCTTGGAAAGTCATAGATAGGGTCACTTTCGAGTTCCTCAATCTATGTCCTGGGTTCGAGGTTATACCTTTGTAAACATTTTAATAATGTTATTATTTATTTCTCTGTGATTGTAAGAACCCCTTTTTATGATATGAATAGAAAATTTCCATTTCAGCTTGTCTTATTCCTCGTTCTGAATCTTTTGCACATGCATGAATGAGTATGTCTCGAACGCTTGATCAAATGTAAATCGGATGCTCTTTCCGTCACTTTCTTCTTTCTTTTGTTCTCAGCATGCTGTCTTAATAAACAGGGTCGACAGATAATAAAGTAAGCATCTTAGTTTTTCCAAGAAACAGCGATGGGTTAGGCCACAGGTTCAGATCTGCCGCCTAAGACTTTTCAACTCTATAAGCCGTGAGGGTCTCATAGAGACTTTTCTCCCTACGGATCGAGAGGATCTCATAAGTGGATTTTCTCCTTGGGAATCATGAGGATTCCCAAGTGTGTTTCCTCTTATAAGTCGTAAGGATCATATAAGAGAATTTTCCCTCCTACGAGTCGAGAGGACCCGTAAGCGGTTGTTTCCCTCCTTGTCGAAACTCGACTTTGGAGAGTGAGACCCGTGAATAGTATGCAAGAGACCATTTTAGACCGACTTGCAGGGTCCCATTGTTCAGTACGCAAGTTTTTTTTATCTCTGCTGCCTGAGGCTTCATCTTGCAAGTTGAGACGAATCGGGAATTTACCGCGGAGATACTGGTTTCTCTGCGAGCCGACGCGAATCAGGGGACTCTCATCAAGGACGCTAGTTTACCTGAATTGAGGTATTTGCCAAGGATTATTTGTTTCCCTGGTGTTGAAACGAATCGAGAATTTCCCACGGAGGCACCGGTTGCTCTGCGAGTCGACGCGAATCAGGAGGCTCTCATCAAGGATGCTAGTTTCCCTGAATTGAGGTATTTGCCAAGGATTATTTGTTTCCCTGGTGTTGAAACGAATCGAGAATTTCCCACGGAGAGACTGGTTGCTCTGCGACTCGACGCGGATCAGGAGGCTCTCATCAAGGACGCTAGTTTCCTTGAATTGAGGTATTTGCCAAGGATTATTTGTTTCCCTGGTGTTGAAACGAATCGAGAATTTCCCACGGAGACACTGGTTGCTCTGCGAGTCGACGCGAATCAGGAGGCTCTCATCAAGGACGCTTGTTTCCTTGAATTGAGGTATTTGCCAAGGATTATTTGTTTCCCTGGTGTTGAAACGAATCGAGAATTCCTACGGAGACACTGGTTGCTCTGCGAGTCGACGCGAATCAGGAGGCTCTCATCAAGGACGCTAGTTTCCTTGAATTGAGGTATTTGCCAAGGATTATTTGTTTCCTTGGTGTTGAAACGAATCGAGAATTTCCCACGGAGACACTGGTTGCTCTGCGAGTCGACGCGAATCAGGAGGCTCTCATTAAGGACGCTTGTTTCCTTGAATTGAGGTATTTGCCAAGGATTATTTGTTTCCCTGGTGTTGAAACGAATCGAGAATTTTCCACGGAGACACTGGTTGCTCTGCGAGTCGACGCGAATCAGGAGGTTCTCATCAAGGACGCTAGTTTCCTTGAATTGAGATATTTGCCAAGGATTATTTGTTTCCCTGGTGTTGAAACGAATCGAGAATTTCCCACGGAGACACTGGTTGCTCTGTGAGTCGACGTGAATCAGGAGGCTCTCATCAAGGACGCTTGTTTCCTTGAATTGAGGTATTTGCCAAGGATTATTTGTTTCCCTGGTGTTGAAACGAATCGAGAATTTCCCACGGAGACACTGGTTGCTCTGCGAGTCGACGCGAATCAGGAGGCTCTCATAAAGGACGCTTGTTTCCTTGAATTGAGGTATTTGCCAAGGATTATTTGTTTCCCTGGTGTTGAAACGAATCGAGAATTTCCCACGGAGACACTGGTTGCTCTGCGAGTCGATGTGAATCAGGAGGCTCTTTCCCACGGAGACACTGGTTGCTCTGCGAGTCGACGCGAATCAGGAGGCTCTCATCAAGGACGCTTGTTTCCTTGAATTGAGGTATTTGCCAAGGATTATTTGTTTCCCTGGTGTTGAAACGAATCGAGAATTTTCCACGGAGACACTGGTTGCTCTGCGAGTCGACGCGAATCAGGAGGCTCTCATCAAGGACGCTAGTTTCCTTGAATTGAGGTATTTGCCAAGGATTATTTGTTTCCCTGGTGTTGAAACGAATCGAGAATTTCCCACGTAGACACTGGTTGCTCTGCGAGTCGACGCGAATCAGGAGGCTCTCATCAAGGACGCTTGTTTCCTTGAATTGAGGTATTTGCCAAGGATTATTTGTTTCCCTGGTGTTGAAACGAATCGAGAATTCCTACGGAGACACTGGTTGCTCTGCGAGTCGACGCGAATCAGGAGGCTCTCATCAAGGACGCTAGTTTCCTTGAATTGAGGTATTTGCCAAGGATTATTTGTTTCCTTGGTGTTGAAACGAATCGAGAATTTCCCACGGAGACACTGGTTGCTCTGCGAGTCGACGCGAATCAGGAGGCTCTCATTAAGGACGCTTGTTTCCTTGAATTGAGGTATTTGCCAAGGATTATTTGTTTCCCTGGTGTTGAAACGAATCGAGAATTTCCCACGGAGACACTGGTTGCTCTGCGAGTCGACGCGAATCAGGAGGTTCTCATCAAGGACGCTAGTTTCCTTGAATTGAGGTATTTGCCAAGGATTATTTGTTTCCCTGGTGTTGAAACGAATCGAGAATTTCCCACGGAGACACTGGTTGCTCTGTGAGTCGACGTGAATCAGGAGGCTCTCATCAAGGACGCTTGTTTCCTTGAATTGAGGTATTTGCCAAGGATTATTTGTTTCCCTAGTGTTGAAACGAATCGAGAATTTCCCACGGAGACACTGGTTGCTCTGCGAGTCGACGCGAATCAGGAGGCTCTCATAAAGGACGCTTGTTTCCTTGAATTGAGGTATTTGCCAAGGATTATTTGTTTCCCTGGTGTTGAAACGAATCGAGAATTTCCCACGGAGACACTGGTTGCTCTGCGAGTCGATGTGAATCAGGAGGCTCTTTCCCACGGAGACACTGGTTGCTCTGCGAGTCGACGCGAATCAGGAGGCTCTCATCAAGGACGCTTGTTTCCTTGAATTGAGGTATTTGCCAAGGATTATTTGTTTCCCTGGTGTTGAAACGAATCGAGAATTTTCCACGGAGACATTGGTTGCTCTGCGAGTCGACGCGAATCAGGAGGCTCTCATCAAGGACGCTAGTTTCCTTGAATTGAGGTATTTGCCAAGGATTATTTGTTTCCCTGGTGTTGAAACGAATCGAGAATTTCCCACGGAGACACTGGTTGCTCTGCGAGTCGACGCGAATCAGGAGGCTCTCATCAAGGACGCTAGTTTCCTTGAATTGAGGTATTTGCCAAGGATTATTTGTTTCCCTGGTGTTGAAACGAATCGAGAATTTCCCACGGAGACACTGGTTGCTCTGCGAGTCGACGCGAATCAGGAGGCTCTCATCAAGGACGCTTGTTTCCTTGAATTGAGGTATTTGCCAAGGATTATTTGTTTCCCTGGTGTTGAAACGAATCGATAATTTCCCACGGAGACACTGGTTGCTCTGCGAGTCGACGCGAATCAGGAGGCTCTCATCAAGGACGCTAGTTTCCCTGAATTGAGGTATTTGCCAAGGATTATTTGTTTCCCTGGTGTTGAAATGAATCGAGAATTTCCCACGGAGACACTGGTTGCTCTGCGAGTCGACGCGAATCAGGAGGCTCTCATCAAGGACACTAGTTTCCCTGAATTGAGGTATTTGCCAAGGATTATTTGTTTCCCTGGTGTTGAAATGAATCGAGAATTTCCCACGGAGACACTGGTTGCTCTGCGAGTCGACACGAATCAGGAGACTCTCATCAAGGACGCTAGTTTCCTTGAATTGAGGTATTTGCCAAGGATTATTTGTTTCCCTGGTGTTGAAACGAATCGAGAATTTCCCACGGAGACACTGGTTGCTCTGCGAGTCGACGCGAATCAGGAGGCTCTCATCAAAGACGTTAGTTTCCCTGAATTGAGGTATTTGCCATGGATTATTTGTTTCCCTGGTGTTGAAATGAATCGAGAATTTCCCACGGAGACACTGGTTGCTCTGCGAGTCGACGCGAATCAGGAGGCTCTCATCAAGGACTCTAGTTTCCCTGAATTGAGGTATTTGCCAAGGATTATTTGTTTCCCTGGTGTTGAAACGAATCGAGAATTTCCCACGGAGACACTGGTTGCTCTGCGAGTCGACACGAATCAGGAGGCTCTCATCAAGGACGCTAGTTTCCTTGAATTGAGGTATTTTCCAAGGATTATTTGTTTCCCTGGTGTTGAAACGAATCGAGAATTTTCCACGGAGACACTGGTTGCTCTGCGAGTCGACGCGAATCAGGAGGCTCTCATCAAGGACACTTGTTTCCTTGAATTGAGGTATTTGCCAAGGATTATTTGTTTCCCTAGTGTTGAAACGAATCGAGAATTTCCCACGGAGACACTGGTTGCTCTGCGAGTCGACACGAATCAGGAGGCTCTCATCAAGGACGCTTGTTTCCTTGAATTGAGGTATTTGCCAAGGATTATTTGTTTTCCTGGTATTGAAACGAATTGAGAATTTCCCACGGAGACACTGGTTGCTCTGCGAGTCGACGCGAATCAGGATTTTCTTCGTCAAGGACACTTATTTCCTCGAGCCGAAGGATTTGCCGAAGACACTGGTTTCTTCGGAGTTGGGACGAACCGTCGAGATTTGGCTTCGTTTTTCTGGCGGAGCCTGTTGGGAAAGTATGGTTCCCTCTTTGTTTGCGCCCTTGGAATATATACAGGGATCAATGTGATCTCAACTGTAGGGCCAAAGTTTTATCATCATTTATTTATTTCCGCGATGCTCTATCATTTCAGCTTTTATATCGCGAAGGTCGCGATTGCCCAATAATTTCGGCTATCTTTCGCGGTGCCCAATCATTTCGGCTGTTTATTTTATTTTTACTCGCTGTTTTTTATTGCGAGTTGCCTAATCTTTTCGGCTATTTCGTGTACATACGTTTTTGCTTGCTGCTTTTTATTGCAAGTTGCCCCATCATTTCGGCTATTTCATATGCATGTGCGGCCTACTGGCTTTTTGCCGTAAACCTGAAATTAGACACCGATTTCGGCATCAGCACCGCTACAACTGGGATATTGCCAGGAGCGAATCATCATCTGCCATGAAAGGACTTGGAATTTGATACCGATTTAGGCATCATCATCGCTACAACTGGGATATTGCCAGGAGTGAATCATCATTTGCCTTGAAAGGACTTGGAATTTGATACCGATTTAGGCATCAGCATCGCTACAACTGGGATATTGCCAGGAGCGAATCATCATTTGCCTTGAAAAGACTTGGAATTTGATACCGATTTAGGCATCAGCATCGCTACAACTGGGATATTGCCAGGAGCGAATCATCATTTGCCTCTGTCGATGTCGAACAAGGGTGGCTTAGCGAACAGGGTTAAGGTCTTATCGACTAAGGCTTTTGACTTCATGAGCCGTAAGGGTCTCACAAAGGTATTTCTGCCTACAAGTCGTGAGGATCTTGTAGGTATATTTTCTCCTTAAGAATCACGAGGATTCCTAAGTGTATGTTCCTCTGTAAGTCGTAAGGATCCTACAGGAGGGTTTTCTCCTTATAAATCGAAACGATTTACAAGGGTTGTTCACCATACGTACATATCCCCAGTCACGGATGGGACTTGGTCGGGGAAATGTTTATTCGCGCCCGTGGATTGTATACAAGGGCCAGTATTGGATCACTTGTAGGGCAATATCGGAAGTTGTGGGGGGTTTTCTTAAGCACAGGTTTAGGTCTCTGTAACTTAAGACTTTCAAATCTTATGAGCCGTGAGGGTCCCATAAAAGAGTTCTGCTTACGAGTCGTGAGGATCTCGCAAGTGTATTTTCTCCTTAGGAATCATGGGGATCCCTAAGTGTGTTGCTCCCTTGTGAGTCATAAGGATCTCACGCGGGTGGTTTCTCCTTACAAGGTCGAGAGGACCCTATAAGTGTCTTTTAACGAGGTTGCGCCCTTTCGGGTTTTCACAAACACTCGCCGGTAGTCCTGCTGTTTTTACTCACGGAGCCCTTTCGGGTTTTCATCCGTGCCCTTTTTGCTTATGGACATACCCCTTTTTTTATTCTTTTTATATATATATATATATATATATATATATATATATATATATATATATATTTTTACGAGATCGCGCCCTTTCGGGTTTTCACGAACACTCGCCGGTAGCCCTGCTGTTTTTACTCACGGCGCCCTTTCGGGTTTTCATCCGTGCCCATTTTGCTTATGAACATACCGTTTATATATATTTTTTTTATTATTTTTTTTATATTTTTTTTTATTTCGTCAGCCCAAGGATGCCGCGGTAGTAGTTTTAAGGACGTTTCGGTCCGTCATTAGTTTAAGGACGTCTCGGTCCATCTGGGAGGAGGCTGGCTACTGCTTATAAAGTTTGAGCTTAGGAAGATAGTGAGCGGACATAGTCGTCGTCATCTATCATTGACCTAGGCGGTAACTCGCTAAGCGTAGTATTTCTTTAGGAATCAACCGTTTATTGGCCTGTAAGGCCTTTCACTGTGCATATCCATGAGTAGATAGGCTCCACCTTGGTAGACCTTGTCTATGATGTACGGGCCTTCATAGTTCGGCTCAAACTTTCCCGGCTTGGCGCGATTGGGGATCATAGGCCTTTTGACCACTAACACGAGCTCGCCTTGGCGGAATGTCCTTGGCCGGGTCAATCTTTCATATGAGCGCGTCATCTTTGCTTTATAGGCCTCCAGATTTTGTTGCGCTATGAGTCGGGTTTCATCGAGGGCATCAAGTTCCTCAAGCCGAAGGTGAGCATTTTCTTCGTTCGTCGGCTTGTAGTGGACTGCCACTCGTAGAGAGGGTAACTCTATCTCGAGGGGGAGTACTGCTTCTGTACCGAATACCAACGCATATGGCGTTGCGTTCGTGGCTGTCTTGAACGTAGTTCGATACGCCCAAAGAGCTTCTTGCAGCTTCTCATGCCAGTCCTTCTTATTTCGGGTCACCGTTTTCTTCATGATCTTCGTCAAGGTCTTGTTGAAGGCCTCGGCCAGACCGTTAGCTCGCGGATTATAAACTGAGGAATACCTCCAGTCTATATTATGCTGTTGCGCGAAGCGACTGATCTTGTGGCTTCTGTAGGCTGGCCCATTATCGGAGATGATCCGTCGCGGAGTTCCAAACCGATATATGACGTGCGTCTTGAAGAAATGGAGGATATTCATCGTCTTCACTTCTCTAAATGGTATTGCTTCTGCCCATCTGGAGAAGTAGTCAGTCGTCGCCAGGATGAAACGATGTCCCCTGGATGATGCTGGTTCGATTGGGCCGATTATGTCAGTTCCCCACATTTCGAATGGCCAGCTAGCCACCGTTGGTTGTAGTGGATTTGGATGCTGGTGGATGAAGTCTCCATGAATTTGGCAAGAGTGGCACTGCTTTGCATATTCGAGGCAGTCCTGGATCATCGTGGGCCAGTAGTAGCCCATCCGTTTAATCTTTAACTTCATCTTCGGGCCTGCTTGGTGAGAACCGCAGAGTCCGTCATGAATTTCCTGAACGATTCTTTTCGCTTCGTCAGGTCCCAGGCATCTCAACCACAGAGAATCAAATGACCTCTTGTACAGAGTATCATTGACGAAGGCGAAAGACAGAGCTCGTTTCATGAGCTGATGTCTTGAGGACGCATCTTCGGGCTTTCGACGGTATTTGAAGTAGTCTATAAAGACTTCTCTCCAATCCTCGGTAATTTCCCGATCTTTTATTTGCAGGGTCGTCTGCTCGGTCGCTTCCTTCTCTTCGGGTGATTCCGGAGGTATTTTTGCTGGGGCAAGCACCCGACGGCTTTGTACCACGATTCTAATATCATCGAGGTTCTCGTCAGCCAGTTCTTTAGCAAGCTTGGCCAACGTGTCTGCTTTGTTGTTTTCCGCGCGCGGTATGCTTTTCAAAGTATAGGAGGGAATTTGGGTCAACAGTTGTTGCACCTTTTCACCGTACTTCACCAACTCCGGTTTGCACGTTTGGTAGTCGCCGTTTACTTGACTAACGACCAGTTGAGAATCTCCGTATATGAGGAGGTTTTCAATTCCCATGTCGATGGCGATCTCGAGACCTGCTATCAAGGCTTCATATTCGGCTTCGTTATTCGTCCTCGGCTCTGTTAAGGAGAAAGCGAAGCGCATTATTCCTCCTCGTGGGGTCACGAAGATGAGGCCTACCCTCGATTTGATCATTGGCGTACTTTGTTTGCACTTCTTCATGGAAGACGCTCCATCAAAATAGAGTTCCCATCGGGTATCGTTCCCATCGATAGCATCAAACGCATGTTCGTCTGGCAACTCGCAATTCAGAGGAGAATCGGCCGGTATCGGATGCTCAGCAAGGAAGTCGGCGATGGCCTGGCCTTTCACTGCCTTGAGAGGTTGATACGTTATCGAGAACTCCATCAAGAGCAGAGCCCATTTAGCGAGTCGACCTGTCAATATGGCCTTCGACATTAAATATTTAAGAGGGTCCACCTTCGAGATGAGACGGACTTCATGTGCCAATGCATAGTGCATGAGCTTTATTATCGCAAAGATCAACGCCAGACAGTGTTTTTCAATGGGAGAGTAGTTGCTTTCTGCCCCCAGAAGAACTCGACTTAAATAGTAGAGTGTTCTTTCTTTCCCCTGGTCATTCTCTTGCGCCCATAATGCGCCTAAAGAACCTTCGAGGGCGGTTGTATAAAGAATGAGGGGCTTTCCCTTGACCGGAGCAGCCAACACTGGCGGGTTCTGCAGGTACTGTTTAATTTCGTCCAGCGCGCCCTGGCATTTTTGATCCCAGACGAATGGAGTTCTTTTCTTCATCAGGTGGCTGTAAGGACGGCACTTGCCTGAAAGGTTAGCTATAAATCGCCGTATATATGCGAGCTTCCCTTGGAGAGACCGCAACTGTTTGAGGGTTCTCGGCGGAGGCATTTCCATGATCGCCTTGATCTTAGACGGATCTATTTCGATACCTCGGTGTCGAACGATGAATCCCAGGAATTTGCCCGAAGAAACTCCGAATGCACACTTGAGAGGGTTCATCTTCAAGTTGTACTGTCGAAGGCGTCGAAATACAGTCTTTAGATGCTCGAGATGTTCCTCGTATGATTTGCTCTTGACCACGAGGTCGTCGATATAACATTCTACGATTTCATGTATGAGGTCATCGAAGATCTTCGTCATGGCCCTCTGATAGGTGGCGCCGGCGTTCTTTAGACCGAAGGGCATCTCCTTGTAGCAGAATATACCCAAAGGAGTCCTGAAGGCGGTGTGCTTCTGGTCTTCGGAATGCATCTTTATTTGATTATACCTTGATGAGCCGTCCATGAAGGAGAAAACCTCATGAGTGGACGTATTGTCTATCATCAGTTCGGTGACTGACACCGGGAAATCATCCTTCGGGCAGGCTTTATTGAGATCCCGAAAGTCCACGCATATACGCACCGTCCCATTTTTCTTCATTACCGGGATGATATTGGCGATCCATTCAGGGTATTGAACCTCCTGGATAAAGCCGGAGTCGATCAGCTTCTTGACCTCGGCGTTGATGCTCATCTCAAGCTCGAGCCGCATTCTTCTCGGTGCCTGTTTGACTGGCTTGGCGTCCGGGGATATTGCCAATTTATGCACATCAATTTCTGGATCTAATCTCGGCATTTCGGAATAGTTCCATGCGAAGCAATCCTTGTGCTGCATAAGCAGGTCTTTTAATGAAGCCACCTTCTCTTCAGACAACAGCTCACTAATAAATGTCGGTCGCGGGTCGCTTGCCGTTCCCAACTCAATTTTCTTGAGGTTATCTGCAGTGGTATGGATTCCATCTTCCAACTCTTTCGGAGCTGGTGGAAGTTCCGAGATCACCTCATCATTACCATTTTCGAAGCACCAGGGAAGGTTATCCATGTTCTCGGGCTCTTCTTTTACTATTGTTATCATGCGACAAGTGCGAATCCGCTTCCAATCACAATGTGGAGTTGGTTCGTGGCTTTGGGTTCGTGCTTCTGTGGCGGCTTTATCCTCCAGTTGTCAGACAGAGCGAACTTGCCAAGCTGATACTGATCTTCGACCCAATTCTTGAAGGTGAAGCAGTCTTCGAGCGAGTGCCCTATTACTCGATGGTAAGAGCAATAATTTGGGTCAGAGACTTCAACTGCTCGTTCGGGGTTTTTGGACTCCGGCAGTGTAAGCATTTGATATTTTAGAGCAAGATCAAGTATCTTCTTTGTCTTATCCCGAGGAAACGAGTACGCTCGACCCATTTTCTTCATGAGAGATGGATCGGAACCGCTCGATTCCCTCCTGCGTGGCTTCTTAGTCCCGCTTTGTTGCTGTTGAGCACCTTTTTCGCTTTTCGACTTATTTCTGCCTCTGCGTCGAGCCTTTTTTATAACAGGTTGGCAGGGTGCGGCATTTTCGTCTTTCACGGCCTGTTGAAGGAGGCGTTGCGTTTTGGCTTTCTCGTAGATGGCCATTTCGCGGTTGTGATCATCTCGGACTTTTTGACCAGCTTCCCTTATAAGCCTGTCCATTTGTTCTTCAAACGACGGACTGGGCACTTTTGCATCAGGAAATTTTACTGGTTCAGGATTAGTGTCCTCCCGTTGAGCATCTGCTTCTTCATTGAAGTCGTGCACGACGTAACAGTCGCGGAGCAGCTCTCGTTTCTTGGAGCGAATGTATCCGAGCCCGATTGTCTCCATCCTCCCACTAGGCAGCTTGTGCTGAGTTCCGGGGACGCTCCAGACCCTGTCATAGAATTTGGCCTTTCTAACGGTCTGTTTGAAGGGTATCCCTTGGCGCTTCAACAGCCTCTTCAAGCCTTCTGTAATATCTGGGTAGACGGATGGGCTGAAGCCTGTCCAGCGTAGGATCCGCCCCGTGCCAGATTTCTTTCTCCACTTTGTTTTCTTCGGAGCGGTAGAATAAAATTGCCTTTTTGCCTTCTCGTCTAGAAGGGATATAGAATGTCTGCAGCTCCTCTACACTGTCGGTATTGAGCGCATCTAGTTCTTTATAATGTTTAAGCGGCACCATGGCGACTTGCAGACTTTGCTCTTCGTCAGCGGGAGCTCGTATTGAAGGTCGAGCAGAGAATACAGCATGGACCTCATCCTCCGAATCACTACCAAAGATCAACGTAGGAGCAGATGGTCCCGGCTTGGTGTATTGGGGCGGACCCGAATAAACTATCTCCTCTTCCTCCTCGGTATCACTGCCGAAGACAGGGATGGTAGCGTTAGTTTTATTCTCCGGCTTGTTACACCTTTCCGTGTCTTCGAAATTCGGCAAGAAGTATTTGGCATCTTCATATTTGCGGACTTCGTTTACGGAAAACGGATTCAGTTCTCCGTCACGGTATACTCGAGATCATCCCTAAAATACTTCATACACTGATGCTGTGTAGAAGGGATGATGTTGTACTCGTGTAACCATGGTCGGCCGAGCAGAGCGTTGTAGCATGTCTTGGCATCTATGACGTGGAATTTAATGTCCGTGACGAGTAGCCCAAAGCGTAGCGTCAGTATCACAAATCCAAGAGTCTTTGATGATTGGGAGTCGAACCCGGAGATGGTGATCTTGTCCCCGAGTAAGATGCTGGACGCTCATGCAGATTTCCTTCAACACCCGCACGTTAAGGGGATTAACAGACGATCCGTTATCGATCAGGATTTTGCCTATCTTTATATCATGCAGTATCCTGAGACGTAGAGAGGGCGATTGTGTTCGCACGTCCCAAGGAGAAGGTCTTCATCGCCAAAAGTGACATCTGCCGTGTGCACTTCCTTCAATTCATCCTTCATCTTTTCTTCGGCCAGGAAAGCTTGGAACTGCTCCGGGTCCTGTAGTGCTTAATCAACGAATCTCTCACCTCGCTTGATAGTAAAAGGGCGTCAAGAATGCTGAGCTGCGAGGGTAGCTTCCTCAGATGCGCTAAGATGTTGTAATCCACCTTATTTTTCTTCGCGGGTCTTTGGCAGCTAGCTCTTCCATGACTTGGTCATCTAGGGCGATGTCCTCAGAGACCTTTCTTTCCTTTATCTTTTTGTTTGGGGGTCCGAGATTCTTTCGGGCAGCGTGCGATTATGCAGCCGGATATTCTCACAAATCTTCGGTTCTTCTTCTTTTTCCGAAGTGGACTCTTTAAAGAGGGGGCTAAGAGGCAGCTCCTCGTCGGAATCGCTCCCAAATGTGAGCACTTGTGATCCTCCGGCATTGACCATGCGACAATTGCCGGTAGTTCTGTTAAGCCCTTCGGTCGTTACCGTTCTGCTCTCGGCGGGTCTTGCGCCTTTCCCGCTTAAAATGCTGCCGGTGAGCAACATATCCTTGCCACCATCTATCGAAAGCTTTGCACTCTTCAGTGGGGTGCAAAACCTTCCGATGATATAAGCAGTAGGAGGGGTGTATTTCTGCTTCACCAGTAATGCTTCTTTCAGAGGAAGGTAGCTTCATGCCCATTGATATGGCCTTAGCGAACCTTTTTCTCGTCTTGAATTTGCTGCTACGCGCAGAGGATGTACCTTGCTCCAGCGGGAGTGTCTCAGCTCTTTCGTCAAGTCGCTGGCGCTTGGCCCTTTCAAATATAGTCGTCTCGCGTTCCCGATCAGCTTTACTTTTTAATAGAGCCTCGTTGCGGAATGTGTCAATTACTTCCTCTGATGGCCCCAGAATTTCTGGTTCGGGATCTGCCCCCAGTTTTTCAGTGCAAGGAGTCTCTCCATCATCTGTGAACGAATGGGAAATCACATGACAGCTCGCCACGTATTCCTCAGACTCATCCGACGAACTTTCCTCCTCATCTCCTTTTGAAAGACGTGGTTGAGAAACTCTTGGAGCGTAATGGGAATCCGTGCTTTCTGGTTATATTCCTCCAGCGCGTCAATTTATTTTTTCAAGTCCGTGCGCTTGTCGCCAGGCTTCACGGGCATCCTTGATTTCTTTTTCTTCTTCTTTGAAGATTTCGACGGTTGGTTGTGAATGCTTGGGCCACCTCCATCGATCATTTGAGTTGGAAGCGGCTTCAACATTCCTTCAATGACCTGCGGTTCCAGCGGGTTCTTCCACTTGATCGCTGGGCATGTTTGAAGATCATTTAGCATCCTCTTTGTCTTGGCTGATAAAACAACCTCCCAAGGAGCTTCTTCAACGACAGAGCATATTGCCCCCGGCGTATTCATTCCCTTAGAGGTGTGGGGCTGCGGTGGATTCACCTTCCTTTTGTCGGACAATGCGAACTTGCCCTGTCGGTACTGGTCTTCAAGCCAATTTTTGAAGACGTGGCAATCCTCGATCGGATGACCCAGTACTCGATGATAAGGACAGTAGTTGGGCTCATTAACATCATTTGGTTGCGACGAACGTTTTGGATCCGGCAGATTTATGAGTCGGTTGCGCAACGCCAGCTCGAATAACCTTCTCGTTTTATCTCGGGGAAACGAGTAAGGACGTCCTAGCCTCTGCTCAAGGGCTACGTACGGGCGCATATTATTTTGACGAACGACTGGCTTCGAGTTGCTCTGCTGTTGTTGAGCATTAGCAACAACGATCGCTTTCCCCTTCCCCTTCTTATTTCGGGAGTCCGGCTTTGGAAGAGGAGGTTTATGGCCCATCTGATCCATTTGCGCCAGCTTGTCGATTAGTGCTTGGAAGGTGGTCGGCTTGAAGAACATCATAAATTGCGAGATGGTTGCTTGCGGATCGAGGGTTCCCACAAACATACCCACTGCAGGAGCTTCTTCTATGCGCTGCTCGCATTTTGACCATAAATTCTGCCACCGTATAGCATATTGGACCCATGTCTCGCCCGGCTTCATCCTGGCATTAATCAATGCCGTTATCGGGGTATGCTCGCTGGCACTCGCGAAACGCTGGGTAAACAGCAGTTCCATTTCAGCAAAGGTCTTGATAGAGTCATTCGGGAGCTCGGAATACCATTCGAATGCTGTATCTGATAAGCTACCAACGAACTGGCGAAGCAACAATTTATCATCCCCGCCGGTGTTGCCGCAAAGCGCCCTGAACTGGGCAACATGCTGGTGAGGATTGCCAGTCCCCTTATACACAAGGAACTTTGGTATTGTATAGCCTGGCGGGTACTTGATCTGGTCGTACCAGCCCGGATACGGTCGTCCCGTTTTTACGACCTGACCCGCTGCTTCAGTCGCATGATGGACCCCATATTTGTTGGGCTATGTACTCGTCCAAATCAGCTTTGGAGATTGTATCCTCCTTAGCTGTTGATGGAGCTGGTGGAGGATTTGACGTTTCTCCCCTATCATCTTCAAGGACGATCGAGGGATCTTCGGCCGAAGGATCTTGTTGGATCATCATCCCCACCATGTCTTGGAACAGGAGGCCCATACGCTTTATGTTGGCTACTTGTTGAGTAGCCTCTTTATCCTTCTTCTCCAATATTCAACGAAGGAATTCGGCGTCGGTTTCTTGCTCCTGGCGTTCATCCGAGGACGTTTCAGGGTTTTCTTTTGGCCCAGTAAGTGCGGCCATAGCGTTCATCATCTCTTGGAGCTTCTGCTGCTGCTCCTGCGTTTTGGTCATCGATCACGTGAGCGGTCCATGACCTGTTGATATGCGGCTGTCCTCTTTACCAGACGCCATATAGACGGTATGAACTACCATGCTCCTAGACCTAGGGCGTTTGGGTTCACCACCTTTGGCATTTGCCGCGGGTGTGGGGGTTTTCTCTGGCCTTCTTCTTTTGTGGGCCGTCGAAGTTGAAGGGGCCGTTGTAGTGGGCACCCAGGCGGTGGTCGTCCTCTGCTGTTTTTCCGGACGTTTCTTTTCTTCTTGCACCTTCGCCTTTTTCTGTTGACGAGAATGCTCTGGGTCAATTACGGAGTCTTGAACCCTCCGCCAAACCTTGTATATTTTTGAGGACAGCCGTTGAGGGGGCTGCTCCTGCTTCGTTTTCGGAACTCTCTCCGCAGGTGGAGGAGATCTTTTCAGTGTAGCGGTTGGGGAGTTTTTACGTACCCTCCTCAGCAGTTCGAAACTGTTCCCAGTTGGAACAGCAGCGTTGACTTCCACCACTGGAGCAGGTGGAGTTAGCCCTGAGAGGGAGTTGCCCCCTACCTTCTTTACTTGTCGCCAATGGCGACGTCGAGCATGACGAGCCGTTGGGACTGGCTCGGCGATAGAAACAGCTTCTTTTTGCCCCCTGTCCGGATGAGGCGTCGCTGGTGTTAACCTCTTAAAGACTGAGGTTGTCCTTTGAGGGGTGATATTCAACCTGTCAAAAACAGATCCTCGAGCAGGGGCAGGAGTAGGAATAGTCAGCCTTGAAAAGACTGATTCTTTGACAGGAGAAGCCGCCTTAACGACTTCAGAAGCAGCGGTTGTTGCCTTCCTTGGGACAGCCATTTGAGAGTTCATAGGCTTCTTGGAGGGCCCATCAAAGTTCTGATCCAGCCTGGTGAAGACAGAGGCTGTTGGTTTGGTTGTGGACGACCCGTTGAAAGGGGCCGTCGTAGCAGTGAGCCGGTCAAAGACCGACTTCTTGTTCGCTTCTGGTGCAGGTATTGGCATAGAGAAGCTTGCAGGTGGGACCATGGTCCCGAAAAACAGGCCGGTGGTGGCTTGGGTCACCTGTTCTACCGGCAGAGCGAGGAAGGAGGCCGCTTGAGGCCCATATGCTACACCTCCAGGTGAGGTGGAGCGCCGGTTGCACTGACACTTCGAGCAGTTGGAGTAGTTAGAGGCCATTGATGCTTGAGTTCTACGCCAAGCAAAAGACCAAATCTTAGTAACTTGAAATCCAAAGGCGACCATTAACAAATCGCGATTCGTTCGCGAAGACGACACACGAAGTGTGGAGTGGAAAGAGGAAAAGGTCCCACCGGGCGTGCCAGAATCTGTTCCCCTCCGAACGGCGGCCGAGACGTGAGGACGTCTTGCCTGAGATTCGGGGCAGATGCTATATGGTTTTATCCGTCTACCTCTCTGAAGATGCCAAGTTGATTTATGGCACCGTGTATCGGAGGTTTAGACGGATGCGGCCGATGTAGCAGACTTCATCAGATTCCCTCTCGCTTGAGGGGTTTTTGATTGTGGGGACGCTCTTCCCTCCAGGCGCAAGCCCCTGCAGTTAATTACGCTACCGCATCGCGGTAACAACTTTCTCCTTCTCCAGAATTTCACTTCGTGTCGTGGGTGTTTTTTTTGTTTGTGGTTGCCCGTGGATTATATACGGAGACTGAGTAATGCCGTCGCCCGTAGGACGTGGATTAGTCCAAATCCGTATTTACTTAGATTTGGGTTTGGTGTTTTAGTTTAAGGATACGTTAGCCGTATTTAGGCTAAGATCGACTTAAACGTTCGTTAAGGATACGTTAGTCCTGTTTGAGACTAAAATCAACTTAACGTGGTGATCCATTTAATATATGGCCGTCAGGACTCATCACCTCTCTGAGGTCGTTGAAGGATTACAACGATAGGTGTCAGAGGAGTTCAGAGATGTACCCTTGAACCAAAGTCGATTTGGAGTTTTATAGTCTATTTAAATGTTTAAGGATACGTTAGCCGTATTTGGGGCTAAGATCAACTTAAACGGGATCGTTTAGATCCGGCAAAAGAGCATTTGGAGGCTCTATTGTTCCAGTTTAGGGACGTGGTGGTCCATGTTCCAGTTTAGGGACGTGGTGGTCCATCATTAGTTTAAGGACGTTTCGGTCCATCATTAGTTTAAGGACGTTTCGGTCCACGAGTTTAAGGACCCCGCAGTCCGTATTGATGTGTGGTCGTCGGGACCCGTCATCTCTCTGACGTCGTTGAAGGATTACAACGATAGGTGTCAGAGGAGTTTGGAGATGTACCCTCGAACCGGAGGTAAATTGATTTAGGGGAGCAATTTTGCTCAGTCAATTTAATTTGAGGACTTACGACCATGATTGGGCTAGTTGAAAAATATTCAACACTTTTATTTGTTTTTTGGCCTACTAGGCCTGTGCTAGGGCTTGGCCCATGTTTAAATAATGCATTGCATTACTTTCTATTTTTGGTTGGGCTCTGCCCATAAGGGATGCAGAGCATCAATTTGTTTTGGGCTCTGCTCATTTATAAATGATGCAGAGCATCAATTTTACTTGGGCTCTGCCCTTTTATAAAAGATGCAGAGCGTCAATTTTACCTGGGCTCTGCCCATTTATTGCTTTGCAATTTAATTTGGCCTACTAGGCCTTTCTGATTTGGGCCTGCCCTTTAGTAAAAGAAATGCATTGCATTTGTCAGGCGCTTTGCGCTAATTATTGAGCGCAAGCACTTATGGTGACGACACGTGTCACGCAAGCTCGGTGCGCTGCATCAGTGCGCTGCGCTTGCGCTGCTGACACGTGGCGCGCTCTGGTGGGTTGCACCAGTTTCAGAGAGCAAAGCTCTATCCTAAAAGCGCACAACGCAAGTGAGTCAGATGCTGACACGAGTCACGTTCTGAGGAGCGCAACCGCAACAGCGCAGTGCGCTGTGTCTGTGCGCTGCGCTGTTGTGCTGCTGACACATGGCGCTCCCTGGTGGCTTGCGCCAACACAGGAGCGCAACAGTGCAATTTTTCAAGTGCAAAGCACTGTTTTAAAGAAAACAAGTTTTTCTTGTTTTCAAAGAACCAATGGTTCATAAGAAAGTGCAAAGCACTATTATTATTTATTTTTCTTTTTATTGAAGATCATTGATCTTCTTCTCAGATCAATGATCTGTTCATAAGAGAATTTTCTCTTTTTCTAAAGGTTTTTACCTTTTTTGTTCTTGAGGAATTCTTTTCAATTCTTCAGAGTTCTTAATGATAATCTTCCTTCTGAATTGAGGTCTAGGGTCCTTTATATAGTGCCCATAAATTAGTTAAATTTGTTAAAGGGATCTTTCTCTGAGTGATTTGGGGAATTTTCTCCACCGTTGGATCTTTGATCCAAGGGCTTCTGTTTTACAGAAGAAAATCTTCTTGTTTTAAAAAGAACAGAAAGATTTCTTTAAAATCTTAATTCTGTTTGGCGCAAATGCCCCAGAGCGTGACACGTGTCGCGCAGCGCAACTGCGCTGACACGTGTCGCGCAGCGCAACTGCGCTGACACGTGTCGCGCAGCGCAGTGCTTGCGCAAAAGCGACTGCGCTGACACGTGTCGCACAGCGCAGCGCTTGCGCAACCGAAGCTTTGCTTCCTTTAATTTTGTTTTAAATAGAGCTCTGCTCTGATTGGGCGCGTTGCCTTGGGTGCTGCGCTGATGTATCAGCTTCTGACACGTGTCGCGTTGCGCGCAGCGCAAAGAATCTGAAGCGTTGCTTCGAATTTTGAATTTTGAAATTCAAACAGAGCTTTGCTCTGATTGGGGCGCCTTGGAATTTGAACAAAGCTTTGCTCTGATTGGGGTGAACAACAGTTCAGCTTATTCCGTACATCCAGGAGGAACGAAGATGTACCAAGATTTACGACAGCATTTCTGGTGGGAAGGCATGAAACGAGAGATTGCTCGCTTTGTGGCAAAGTGCTTGGTGTGTCAGCAAGTCAAGGCTGAACATCAAAGGGTTGCTGGTTTATTGCAACCACTTCCGATTCCTCAGTGGAAGTGGGAACATATAACCATGGATATCGTGACAGCTTTGCCGCGGAGTCCAAAAGGCAACAATACAGTATGGGTGATTGTTGATCGTTTGACCAAAGCATCTCATTTTATTCCTTTTCGGGTTGGCCAGTCAACAGAGACTTTGGCGGAGCGGTACATACAGGAGATTGTAAGATTGCATGGAGTACCGGTAAGCATCGTGTCCGATCGTGACACTCGGTTCTTATCACACTTCTGGAGGAGTTTACAGGAAAGTTTGGGGACTCGATTGAAGTTTAGCACAGCTTATCATCCTCAAACTGATGGTCAGTCGGAGAGGACGATCCAAACTCTTGAAGATATGTTGAGAGTGTGCATGTTGGATTTCAAGGGTTCTTGGGAGGATCATCTACATTTGGTGGAGTTTTCTTACAACAACAGTTTCCAGGCAACTATTCAGATGGCTCTATTCGAAGCTCTGTATGGTCGCAAGTGTCGTTCACCTGTTTGTTGGGACGATATCGGTGAACGAAGATTGTTGGGACCAGATTTGGTTGTGCAGACGGTTGAGAAAGTTAATGCTATCCGGAATCATATGAAAGCAGCACAAGACCGATAGAAGAGTTGGGCAGATACGTCGAGAAGACCTCTAGAGTTTGCCGTGGGTGATTTGGTATTCTTGAAAATATCACCGACTAGAGGGGTGATTCGTTTTGGAAGTCGAGGAAAGCTCAGTCCTCAATTTGTTGGACCCTTTGAGATCTTGGAGCGTGTTGGCGAGGTAGCGTATCGTTTGGCGTTACCGCAGTCCTTGGCGAATGTGCATGAGGTGTTTCACGTATCTCAACTCCGTAAGTATGTTCGAGATGAAACGCATGTATTGAATCATTCGGAGCTGACGGTACGAGAAGACTTGACTTTTGAGGAGCGACCGGTTGAAATTGTGGATCGAAGGGAAAAGGTTCTTAAGAACAAGGTTATCACTCTTGTACTTGTTTCTTGGGGTAATCGCTCACATGGAGAGTCTACTTAGGAACGAGAAGATGAAATCCGGCAGAAGTTTCCTCATCTTTTCTTGTAGTTTGATTTTCATCTATCCTTTGTATTCTTGGAATTTCGAGGATGAAATTTTTTTTGTAGTTGGGTATAATGTAACAACCGAGTCCAATTCTACAAATTTCAGTTACCGTATGTATAGTGTGTGGTATTTATTTCATTTATGCTGCTTTGACTGTTACCGGTTATAGTTTACACCGACATGTCATATTCTGCATATAACAATTTAAGTCATCTAAAATTAAATTAAAAATACTTGTCATGGCCTGCTCGATACCCCTAACCCTGTGGTAGCGTCCTTGCATCATGTTCTCGTCACGTTCAGTGAAATGGACGTGTTTGGACGTCTACGCGCACGCGCGTGGGTCCGTTCTTGGGGGTATGCTTTTTAATTATAAAATCCTTCATTTCAAATTTTGGAACTTGCCGATATTTTATTTATTTTAAATCCAAATTTTTGGATCCGACCCGGGCGAAATTCTGAAATATTTTGTACCCAGCCAAATTGTAATTATTTAATATTTTAAATTTTTGCTTAACTTTTTCAGCTGAGGAAAATATTCTTTGAGGTTGGAAATCTTCTCTGAAGCCAGTGAGATTTTTCTTTAAATCTTTTCCCCAGCCTTTGGAATCACTCGTTGGAAATATTCTAAATCTTTAAATAAAATTTCCTAAACGAAATCTCTTAGCCAATCGCAATTCACTATTTCACCCTGGGCCCCACGTCTCTCTCCCCCCCTCTCATATTTCTCCTTCTCTTTCTCTCTCTGCGAATAAGGCCAAAACTATATCTCCTTACTGTTCCTCTATCTCTCTCTCTCTCCTCTCGAAGATTTTCTCTCTCCTCTTTCTCTCTCTCCCTCTCTCTCTCTCCCCGTTATATATTCTTCTTCTTCTTTTTCTTTCTCCAGCGAAAGAAAACCCAACCCCTGAAAACCCTAGCGGCCGTCTCCTCTCGTCGTTGCCCTAACGCCGACGACATCGTCGCAGTCCTCGTCGCCTACTCGCCCTCGTCACCTCCACCTCCTCTTCTTCCTCCTTCCTTCTCTCCCAAGCACCCTGCACCAACAGCCGCGCCCCTGCACCCCTGCACGTTGCTGCACCGCCGGAGGATCGCCGCCGGTAACTCGTCCCCGTGCCCTTAGCCTTGTGCACAACCCAGTAAGCCTGCACCCTTACTTCCTCCCTTCTTCTTTCCCTCTTCATTGCTTCTCTGTTCTTCAGTTTGATCATTGCCGATGTTCTCTGCAGTTGTTCGCCGGAGCATCGTCGACGCCGTCGACCACTTCACGGTTGTTGAGGATCCACAGTGAGTCTCTTCCCTCCTCTCCATCCTCCTCTCCCTCTTCTCTTCTTCTTCCTTTTAGCAATTTTCTTTGGATTGCTCACTGTTTCTTGGTGCGCCGGATTCCGGCCGCGACGTCGACAATTCCCGACGATCCAGCGAGGAACTCCGGCCCGTGTGACTCCACTGTTCGTCGTTTAGGCTCTTTCCGTGTACCGTGCGTGCGTCGCGATTTTTTCCCGCCGACGCGTAACGTTCCGTTTTCCGTTTCGCGACCCGTCCAGGCAAGTAAAACTTGCTACATGCTACTTAATTTATTACATATACATTTTATGGCACATTAAACCCGTAGTCTAACCTTAGTACCATAATTTTCCTTTTTCATGCTCGATGTCGCGTTATATCATTTGATTTTCCAAACTTGAACCTACCGTGTGCATTTACTTTATTAAACCCAATAACCACATTTATATATTTTAATCACATTTTAACTATTGACACGGCCTATGGTATTCTCTATATAGTTTTGCTCCATCGGACACTCATGTGCATTTTAATCTGTTTTAGCTAGGATTTCATCCAGTGAACATATTCATATATCATTGCATCCCTAAAATTTCTTAATACCTGATAACATGAGTAAACATCCATTTTAGTTATGCTGTAGTTAAGTAATGTTGACACCATCCCTTAAACGCAAAGTGATAACCATGCATCGTTATAATTTAATCAGTACCTAATTGCTTATCATATCACCTGATCTGGTTTATTGTGCTGATATTACTCATGCTTGTTCATTTATAACCATGATTATGTTAGTTTGTTTTATGAGCACCCACATAGCATTTTGTGCTTCCTGACATGACCTGTTGCATTTCCTACGTGACACGACATGGTACCGTGCGACTCTTAATATGTCATGACACTTATATACACTACCCGGCTTGACCTGATGTACCATGGTCTTACCCGTTACCTGATCTTGTGTCTAATGCCAACAAACCTGACCTGTTGTCCTTACGGACCGTTCCTGTTGTCTATCCAGACAAACCTGTACCTGCCTGATCCTGAGTTGGCATTAGCTCCAGATTATTTAATACCTGACTTGAACACGTATAACTTTAGGGTATGGGAAAATCAATGATGAAACCTGACTTGTAACTCGACAGTGTGCTACCTTTACCGACTAGTTTTAGAGGCTGGGCCAGCCTTGGGATGATGCTGCTGACATCATCCATCGTTATCCATTTCCTTTTAGAGGTTAGGCCAGCCTTGGGATGATGCCATAGACATCATTCATCTTTACCATTTTCCTTTAGTGCCTAGCGGCATGTCTCGGTTTCAGCCCGAGAATCTTCACCGTGATCCCGGGCACGCACGGGATACTATTGAGTTACATCGATAATTCATCAAATTGATTTCAAAGACTTTAGAGTAGAAAACCCAATAGAACAGTTTAGTTTACTCACTGCACACTACCCTTCACTGCCTTGATTTATATTACTGTCACACCTGCTTTTCATTCATATGTATATTTGCATTGCCTGTTACCCTGCTTATATTTTTACTTGATGACATGACGCGCCGACGTCTGGGTTTTGCATGGCCCAGATTCCGTACCTTTGCTGCAGTCCGGGCAGGAGTACTTCAGTCAGCAGGCTGAGCAGTGAGGTTTCAGTAGTAGCTAGTTCTTTTTTTCTGCAGTTTATTCCTGATGTGAGCCCGCATTATGGGACGTACATTCCAGTTACTTGTATTGGATCTTTTGCTTCCGCGCTTTTATTATTCTTGACTCATGTTATCTTGGCTTATGGACATGTATTAGATTGTTACATTTTGTTCTTGATATCTCTACAACCGTAATGTGACTGTGGATGGATACTTCCTACCCACAGGTAGCATGGTTGGCTATGTCACGTGCCCAATTTAGCGTACTCTGGGAAGCGGGGCGTGACACGGACTCCCTTTAATTGAACCATAATCCGCTCACCACCGCACCCTATCCTACATGATAGCGGTGATTCCATAGTTAGACCGGTTGTAGTTGAATTAACCGGAGGTTATGGCTAAGAGCCAAGAACGGACGGACAAGGGCCAAAACGAAGAAACTAAGCATGGAAAATCTAGCTTATACTTGCAAGTTCCTTCCCAGTCGTGCTAATCCCCGTTGTTGCCGATTACCGTAACACCGATATTAAGAATGTCAATGAAAGAAGTGAGAAATTCCTAACTCAAACTAACCTAATCCTAATTCTAGCAAGTTCATTTATCATTCGTTATCTCATTAGTTGATCTTAAAACATATCTTGGCATATTTGGATTTAACTCATTAAAACTTAAAGAAAAAGATTCCATCTCCCTGTGGTTCGACCCGTACTCAATCGGCTAACTACCAAGCGAAACCGTCTTGATTGCAGTAATTAAAATTAAGCACGCAAAAAGCATAACAATCAGGCGCCCAAGTGAGGGCCACGTGGGACGTTGGGCGCTGAGCGCTGGGCACCAGCCACTGAGTGCTAAGCACTCTTTATTTTGTAGCGCCCATGTGAGGGGCACGTGAGGCGCTGGGCGCCAGCCACTCAGTGCTAAGCACTCTTTATTTTGTAGCGCCCACGTGAGGCGCTGGGCGCTGAGTGCTAAGCACTCCTTATTTTGTAGCGCCCACGTGAGGGGCACATGAGGCGCTGGGCGCTGGGTTCTTTTCCTTGTATATTTTGTTCTGAGGAGTTTAATTTCCTTGCCGAATCTTTGATCTCCAAGAACAACTTCGTTCCGATGAGAATTAAATTCTCAACTTGTGAGAGACTTGTCTTGTGGATCTTAGATCCAGAGAAAGAACTAGGTTCTTCTTTTTAAAAGGATTAAACCCTTCAATAGGTAAACGAGATGCTTTTATCTCTCTTCTTTTTTATTTACTTAGAGTTTTTTCTCTAAGAAGGGAGATTTTCTTCTTTCTTCCTTTTTGAAGCTTTCTGCTTTTTTTGTTTCAAAGCTTATGGGGGTGGTTCTTCTGTATTAGACTTGAAGTCTTGGGTCCTTTATATAGTAGAGGCAAGTCTGTTGATTAGTTGAAGAAATCTCTCATTGAGAGATCCTAATTGATTTGGGGATTTTACCCACCGTTGGATCTTTAATCCAAGGACTTCTGTTTTACAGATGATATTTTTCTTTTTTTTAACAAGATTAGGGAAATATTTTCCCACACAGCATTTATTCTATAGATCGGTAATTCTTTAATAACCATTGGATTTTTAATCCATCGGTACTCTGTTTTACAGAGAGTAATTTTTCTTGTTTAGAAATATTTGAGGAATATTTCCTCAACAGAATTTAATTCTGCATTGTGATGATTTATCATCTCCGTTGGATCTTTGATCCAACGGCTCCGTTTAACAGAGAGTAGAATTTAATCTTACTAGGCGCCGGCGCTCGCGTGCTGTGTACGTGCGGCGCCGATAAGAGTTTTTAACTCTGGCGTTGGCGCCCTCGTGACAGGCACGTGAGGCGCTGCCTCTTGAGTTTTGTATGCTTTGCACACGGACGCTGCTCATATAAGAGTTTTTAACTCTGGCGCCGGCGCCCTCGTGGCAGACACGTGAGGTGCCGCATCTTGAGTTTTGAACAGAGCTTTGCTCTTTTATTAAGGAAACAAATGCCCCCCCACCGCTGTGCTCACGTGGCTTACACGTGAGTGCAGCGGTGACATCTTTTCCACCGTTGGATCTTCTTGGAAGTGGAACCGTCTCCCTATGCCTATAAGTAGGGCCTTTGCCCCTTGAGATGACTGTTATTCATCTTCCCTAAACTTCTCCTTTCTGAGAATTTAATTTTCTTTTCAGAGCTTAGATCTCTGCCCAAGGAAACTCTTTTAGAATCAGAACTTTACCAAAAACTTGGTAAGGATTATGATCGAACCCATTAACAGAGCTTTGCTCTTCTTAAATCGTAGATCTTAAAAACATGTTTTAGGCTGAATATCAAAGGGTAGCTGGTTTGTTGCAACCACTTCCGATTCCTCAGTGGAAGTGGAAACATATAACCATGGATTTCGTGACAGCTTTACCACGGAGTCCAAAGGGCAATAATGCAGTTTGGGTGATTGTCGACCGATTGACCAAGACAACTCATTTTATACCGTTTCGAGTTGGTCAGTCAACGGAGGCTTTAGCAGAGCGGTACATATAGGAGATTGTGAGATTGCATGGAGTACCTGTGAGTATCGTTTCCGATCGTGATACCCGATTTTTATCTCACTTTTAGAGGTGTCTATAGAAAAGTTTGGGGACTCGCTTGAAATTTAGCACCGTCTATCATCCTCAGACAGATGGCCAGTTAGAAAGAACGATCCAAACTCTTGAAGATATGTTGAGAGCATGCATATTAGACTTTAAGGATTATGATCGAACCCATTAACAGAGCTTTGCTCTTCTTAAATCGTAGATCTTAAAAACATGTTTTAGGCTGAATATCAAAGGGTAGCTGGTTTGTTGCAACCACTTCCGATTCCTCGGTGGAAGTGGAAACATATAACCATGGATTTCGTGACAGCTTTACCACGGAGTCCAAAGGGCAATAATGCAGTTTGGGTGATTGTCGACCGATTGACCAAGACAACTCATTTTATACCGTTTCGAGTTGGTCAGTCAACGGAGGCTTTAGCATAGCGGTACACGCAGGAGATTGTAAGATTGCATGGAGTACCGGTGAGTATCGTTTCCGATCGTGATACCCGATTTTTATCTCACTTTTAGAGGCGTCTATAGGAAAGTTTGGGGACTCGCTTGAAATTTAGCACTGTCTATCATCCTCAGATAGATGGCCAGTTAGAAAGAACGATCCAAACTCTTGAAGATATGTTGAGAGCATGCATATTAGACTTTAAGGGTTCATGGGAGGATCATTTGCACTTAGTGGAGTTTTCTTATAATAACAGTTTTCATGCGACTATACAGATGGCTCCTTTTGAAGCATTATACGGTCGCAAGTGTTGCTCGCCCGTCTGTTGGGACGATTTTGGAGAAAGAAGATTATTGGGACCGGATCTTATTGTGCAAACGGTGGAGAAAGTTAACGTGATCCGAAATCATATGAAGGCGGCACAGGATTGACAGAAAAGTTAGGCTGATACTGGACGAAGACCTATGGAGTTCGCAGTTGGTGATCTTGTATTCTTGAATATATCACCGACCAGAGAAATGATCCGATTTGGTAGTCGAGGCAAGCTTAGTTTTCGATTCGTGGGGCCTTTCGGTATTATCGAGCGTGTTGGAGAGGTAGCTTATCGATTGGCTTTACAACTATCCTTGGCGGGTGTTCATGACGTGTTTCATATATCTCAACTCCGCGAGTATGTTCGAGATGAGACGCACGTCCTAAATCACTCGGAGTTGACAGTAAGGGAGGACTTAACATATGAAGAACGAATAATGGCGATTATGGATCGACGAGACAAGGTCCTCAAGAACAAAGTTATCCCTCTAGCACTTGTTTCATAGGGGAATCGTCCGCACGGAGAATCTACTTGGGAACGTGAAGACGAGATCCGACAGAAGTTTTCACACCTCTTTTCTTAGATCTGTGTTTTCTTGTCTTTTCTTATTCCGGGAATTTCGAGGACGAAATTCTTTTGTAGTTGGGTATAATGTAACACTCTAGCACCGTTATACTATATTTTATTTGGGGTATTTCAAATCTTGCGACAGATTTCTTGATTACTATTGCTTTTGGGTGCGGATAATGCATTTAATAACCGTGGTTAGCATCCGACCCGACTCACATGTTTGAAACCCATCATAGTTCTAGATTACGTCAAATATTTGCTAGTACAGAGGATCCATGCACATCTAGATTCTATTCGCATATATAATATATTTCGTATATGCATATCTTTTAATAATACAAATAATAACCAAATAATATATTTTGATATCTAGCATAATATGTTATCGTACCTCATATCATGTGGTTGCATCCATACATCATGTCCATATCCTAATTGTTAAAACAGACTCGTTTGGATCACTACGTATATTTACGTAGATCCGTACTTGGGGGTGTGCATTTCATTGACCGAATATCGCATTATGGTTTTAATTTGTACATATATTCTCCATATTTAAAAACTAGATTTTTAGAAGAGACTCGGGTAATTTTTGAAGCAATTTGATTTAGCTGTTTAAACCCAAAACATGTATATTATAATATTTTAAAAACTAACTGTTATATAATATATATATATAATATAATTTAACCTAATAACTAATCTATCTTTCTCTCTCAGCATCTCCCCCCCCCCGCCATCACGTCTCTTTCTCTCTCTCTCTACCTCTCTATATATAATTATATAAAACATAATTATTATATATACCCTCACCTCTCTCCTTTCTCTTCCTTTCTTTCTTTATCGCGCCCGCGAGAACCCTGAGGAAACCCAAACCCTAGCCCCTCACCGTCACCGCTCCTCATCGTCATCGCCGCCGACTTCACCTCGAGCTCGTCCTCACCACCCTCACCACCTCTACCTCCTCTCCTCTTCTCCATCCCCGAGCATCCCTGCTCCCCGACAATCCCTGCAACAAACCCCCGACCCTAGAAATCTCACCCCTCACCGGAGACCTCGCCGTTGCCACCTACCATCACCCCCGTCTTCACCTCCTCACCTCCCTCTCCTCTCCCGACACCCAATACCACCAACACCAACTCCACGACATCCCCTGCACCCTGAACACCAACTCAAGAAACCCATAGCCACCTCGCCACCGACGGCAGCCCATCGTCGCCGTCATCTTGCCTCTGACCTCGCCACCCCAGAACCCAACAGCAACAGCCACCTGGTCTTCTTCTTCCTCTTCTTGTTCTTTTCTTGATCTTTCTTGATCCCGGCCGTCTCGCCGGAGTTACGCGCGTCGCCGACGATCCAGACGACCCAGTCACCGTCGTCGTCCAGCCTAGTCACCGCGTCACGTCACTGCTCAGCCATGTCCAGTCCTGCGCGTGTAAGTTTGCATCGCGACGTTATTCCGATGTCGGATGTAGCATCCGTATCTCGGCGTGGATCCGATCAGGCAAGTTTTAACTTGCAACATGTTATGTTACTATATCGATAATTATATGAATAAGAATAGTGCATGTGTTTTATTATTCAAAAAATATTATAGATTTACGATTTTAGGGTATCTGTTCGTATCTGTACTGATAATCGTTTATCTAGTTGCATGCCGGAATATCATGATATCATTATACTACTATATCAGTACAAAATGTTATCTATTTTGCATCATACATGGTAATGGACGTATAATGGTTATTACAGATAGATACATATGCATCCTGGCATCAGTTGTGTTTACCGTGTTCCAATATTGATTACAATTTCACACCGGGTATCTATTTGGTTAATATATATCACATGACACGTCCACGACACACTACCAGACTTGTTACTTAGATATTATTGCTAATGCCAACAATCTTAATTTGTTGTCCTGACGGACGTGACTTGTTGTCTGCATAGACAAGAACTGTACCTGCTTGATCATGTGTTGGCATTAGATTTATATCGTTAATACCTGACTTGAACACAAATCTGGGGGGGAAAAGGGAAATCAAGAATGTAACCGAAACGTAACTCAAGAGGATATTATTATTGTTTGCCACTTTTCCGGGCGTTACGGAATAAATCATTGTTTGTCGTGTTTCCGGGCGTTACGGAATAAATACTGTAACCGTGGTCCCGTGGGGAATGAACGGGATATATACCGTTGGGTTACGATGAGGATTACATTAATTGATTTAAAAGACTTGTAGAATAGATAAGTTAGAAGCACAGATTTAGGTTACACATCACATACCCATACATACACATAGCTCACTGTTTTATATCTGTGTTATTTATTTATATTCTTGTTTAATCATATCATCCTATCCTGATTATTATTATTCTTTTGATATTATAACGCACTGATGTCTGGATTTTGCATGACTCAGTTCCTCTACTTTTATCGTAGGCCGAACATGAGTATTTTAGCAATCAAGCCGAGCAATGAGGAATTGAACATGTATTATTAGAGATGTTTAGATTATTTATTTCCGTAGTTTTGTTTATTGATATGAGCCCATATTGGGACATGATTCAGATATTGTTTATTGGATCTTGATTTGTTTCCGCTCTATGCATTTTCTTGATTTTATTTACTGTGGCAGATGGACATGTGTTAGCTAGATTATATATTTTACCGTTCTTGATATCCAATAGACAGTTGTAATATGACTGTGGAGGGATGATTCCTAATTACAGGTAGCATGGTTGGCTCTGTCACGTGCCATAGTTTACGTATCTTGGGAAGGGGGTATGACAAGTTCTGTTTCCCATTAAATTTCTCCACTTCGAACTTCGTGTTATTTACTTTGTTATCCGCCATTTTTAATTCCGAAGTAAAAACCTTTAACTCGGATCCTTATGAACCACTATCAATAGTATTACAATCTAAGCAGATGAAGAGAGGACACAAGCGTTGTCATCCACCGTAAACTTAAATTGCAAAAACTACAGAACGTAGCTCTGATACTAGTTGTTGGGATTATCAAAGCGCAGCGGATGCATCGACTACCAACCCTTGTAGATCTAAACTAAGATCCATTTAAAACGAACAATAAAACTAGAACAAAAACAATTAAATAACATGAGATTTTAAGGGGAAAATGGGAGAACCTTTATTAAAATTTTAAGAGAAAAAGAAAACCTTACAAAAGATTATAATTAACCCTCTCCGTATAATCTCCAACGAGATCTTCTTCTCTATCTACAAGTTTTCCTTAGTTGATCGTCTTGATCCCTTAAGGAGCCGTCGTCTCCCTTTAAAACTTTATGATAAAAAACAATCAACCCTAAACTTTAATCCTAAGATTCTTTATATAGCATATATAATCTGAGTTACAATAAGATTCCACAATTTACAAAACTACCACCCAGTTACCTAATTTTCGAGATAAATCTTGAACTGCAGATTTACCCTTATCTCGATGACAGACGTCTGAACCTATATGGGTCAGACGTTTGCCCATAATCTGTATGTCGAATAAAGCGTGCCCAAACGTCTGACCTATAAGGGTCAAATGTCTGCCTTTCACCAAGCGTCTGGTCAAAGCTTTGGCAGACGTCTGAAACTCATAACTCAGACGTCTGCGAGCTCCCTGAAAATTTGGCTCTTTATTTGCCGGACGTCTATGTTCATCGCTGTAGATATCTGGCCCTTCTTTGGTTTCGCGAACAGTCTTGTTGATATGCAAGACACCTTCACAACAATTCACTATTTAGGTACTTGCACCCTTTACCCTACGTTGTATCTAACGAGAGGCTTGGTTGCCTATGTCGACTCTACCACATGAGTAAGAGAAGTATTGCTCAAACACCTTATTCCTCTCTGTCTCTGTCTCTGTATCACACACACACACAGGAAAAAAAGAAGGTATATAGATATTTATTTACTTTTCACATGCATAGTGCAAAAATGCTAGCATTGATATATGAGAAAATCAAAAGAATGAATCGATCGATATTGAATTATCGTTGAGCAAGAGCGTTTAGATATAATTTCGGAATGATGCGGGAGTTACTCTGTGTGTGTGTTGTGTGTTCAGAGGCTTCTCTTCTTATTTGTCTTTTTGAAAAGCTTAAAAATTCATAACCGGCATCTACATACTGCTTTCCCGTAACTTTTTTTTATGACTTTTTACTCCTTTTTGTGTGCTTTTTAAAGATCTTTCTATTCCCTTGGCAGCCCGTTTTCACCTAAATTCGTCTGGACAACATGACCTAATTATCGAATTCGTTGCATACACTTGCAAATGATGAGCAAGTTCTGTACGGCGTTAACACAACATTTCTAATAAAAACTTCTTAGCCACTTAAGTACAACTGCGGATTATATTTCACGGTCAAAACAGGATCTTGAATGTATTTTTGTGCTTTTCATCCGTAATTCACTATTAAGAACCGGCATCAAGTAACCTTTGCAGTCTGGATCGAGTACTTCTGCTGCTCTTGAACCAATTACTTTCAATCGATTCGACCATGGGTCACCACAAGCTTAAACCAACCAGACCACGTTTTGATGACTTTCAAACGTCAATCAACAAGTTCCACAAAAAGATATTATAATTCAGCTGTACTAGAAACAAAAAAGGTTAATTTAATGGAAAAAAATTAACATTTTCAAAATTGAGAGTCAAGTGCAGGTTTTTATAATAGAGTTTGGCTTCATGAAATTACCCAAATAAAATATTTGTATATATTATTGTTCGTTAGGTTTTGCACGTGTGACACACGTGTTGCATCAAATCTATTCTATACAGAGAATAAACATATGATACAAACGTTTAAACACCATCGTTAGCTTTTTCTCAAAGAAACACAAGAGAGAAAGACAAACCTATTGATGGCGTGGACCCCTTGAAAGACCGGAGAAATTCCTTTCTTTTTGAAAATTATAAAGAAAAAGACACAAACTTTCTTTAGTCATTACAGTAGCCATATAATAATACTAGAGATAAATTAGGGGAGTAAGAAGGCAGATCAAAGAAGGCAAATCAAAGAGCACATTTTTGGAACAAAATGTGATTCCCTGCCAATCAGACAAAAGTGAGGGAGTTTCCTGCAAAATACATGTAAACCAATGCGGATCTAACCCATTATTCCCAAATTCGGATCCGATTGTCAATTTTCAATTGGAGTTGCGTTCGGATCCCTCTCTCTCCCTCGACGGCGAAGGTCGGCGATTTTCGGTGAGCCCCTCTCCCCTTTCTCTTCTTCTACTATCAAACCCTAACCCTATTCACTTAAACCCTAAAGACCTAACAATTCCCCAAGCCCCCAACTCTTTTTGTAGCTTCTAGGGTTTTTTTCTTCGTCAAGCTTCAAATTGAGCTATTTCTTTTACTTCAATCACTTGATTTTGTGCGCGGATTGGAATGTATTGGGTCCTTTCTCAAATGGGTATGTTGCAAAATGTGATTTTGATAACAATAAGCTTGAGCTCAGTTCAGTGGCATGCTCTTCTTTCCTTTTTTAAATTGGTTTTATTACATGGATTTTTGAGAAGTTACCAATAAAGCTGTAGACTTTAATTTTAGATCACTCGATCACACATTCTAATTTTTTGTTCATGTTTTTGCAACTATTCAGAATTATGATGGAGTTTTTGTTTCCTATTTTGTTGCATGGTCTGAGAATTGTTTTTTTCTTTTTTATTTAATGTAATGCATGGTGTCTTCGGGGACAAATGTTTATTCACAGGTATTCTTTTGACATATGCTGGATTTGTGGCACAGTTGAGAAATTTGGTATAAAGCATATTTTCTCTTTGTAATCAAACGCATATCTCTACATTGATATGACTTTTTCATCCGATGAGCGACATGATACATAGGAAACATTTAAAGAAACGATGTTGATTGCATCTTTAAATACCAAGTCTTGTTAATTCTAACATGAAAGTTTATTGCACAATTAATCCACCCAATGACTTGCAAGTTGCAAGATGATGTGTTAAAAAGGCTTGTGTCGTTGTTGTGGAATGTATCTTATGTAGATTTGATTTTTCTATTTAACATTGCAGATGCAAATGTGAATGCAGGCAGCTTTAGAAGATGAAATGGAAATGGCCCATAAAGATGTAGAATCTGGGTCTATTTTGTGATTGAAGCTTCGTCTGTAGCCCTCAGGAGCAAGTAACTCTGGTTCCTAGTTATCTCCTCGACAGTGAATGCAGCAACTACAATTTGCGCTTGTAACTTTGCTTCTTCCTTTTCACTATATCTTGTGTTTTTGTTCCACACAATCAAAAACAAAGGATAGGGCAATGAAAATGGATCCATCAATGTTGCTTATGCTCTCCAACCTTCTCCAGCTCCACAACCACCTCGATCCAACATCCTCCCTTCTCTCTTGCTCTCCATCCCCCTCCTCCCCCTCCTCCCCCAGCAACCCCACCCTCTCCTCCTCTGCCACCCCTCTTCTCTTCTTTGCGATTGCATCCATTCTCTCCTACGCCTCCTCAATCCTAACAACCCAATCCAACTCCTCCCCCTCCTCCTCCCCTCCCCCTCGCCCACCTCCTCGCCCCTCACCCTCATCCTTCCTCCTCTCCCTCTCCTCGGATCGCATCTGGTCAATGGACCCCTCTGCTCGCGACGCTAAATGGCGGTCCCAGTACGGCCTCTCCTACCCTGTCTTCGCCACTCTCCTTGACCATCTCAGGCCCCACCTCTCCCTGTCTCATCTTCCTGTCCCCACCGAGCACGCTCTCTCCATTGCTCTTTGTCGCCTGTCTCGCGGGGTCTCTTCCCGCTCTCTCGCCCGTTCCCTCTCTATGCCTCCTTCCCTGATATCACGTGCCACTCATGCCGTTACTCACCTTTTATCCACCCGTCTCTACCCGGACTATGTTAAGACGCCCATCTCTCATCGTTTGCTTCAAACTGTTAGCTCCTTCAAAGACATAACTTCCCTTCCGAATTGTTGTGGCTTCATTGCCTCATCCCCGGTTCGTGTCCGTCTGTCTCCATCTTCTGATGATGACTTCGAATTTTTACATTCTCCTAACCGTTCTTTTCCATCCATACTTCTTCAAGTGGTTTCCGACCACAGAAAGATTTTTTGGGATGCATGCGTACGGGCTCCTGGCTCTTGCGATCCTGCATCACATTTCCATGACAGTAGCCTCTATGATCGCCTTTCCTCCTCAAAAATCCTTCGTGAGTCCGTGATCAGTGTCCGTGGCCATCAGGTTCGCCCTTATATCATCGGCGACTCGTCCTTCCCCCTCCTCCCATTTCTACTCACACCCTTTGGCATGGGCCCTTCCAACACATCCGCTACCGCACCGGCTCAAGAAGCATTCAATTTAGCGTTATCAAAAGGCCGAGCAGCATCTGTTGAGGGAGCAATTGCGCTCCTCAAGGGACGGTGGAAAATACTGAGGAATTTGAATGTTGGGTTGGACCATGTGGCACAGACTGTTGTAGCATGTGTCGTGCTGCATAACATGTGCCAGATCGCGGGAGAGCCAGAGGACGATGGGAAGTATTTGTGGAGAGATCCACCGGAGAGCCTGCAGCTGGCGATGCCAGAGGAAAGCGAGCAATCTCTGTACTATACTGGAGAAAGCTTGAGGCAGGTGTTGGCTGATGATCTATATGAGAGGCAGCAAAAGCTATCAAGGGGCGGTGCCGGGTCTAGGTGACACAATGATGACAAAGGTGAGAATATAAAAATGAGCTTAATAATTTTTTTCCAGCCGCAGGTATTTTACTTCATCCTGTAGAATTATGGGGTTTGTTGCGTTCTTTGATGTCAGCTAACCTTTTAGGATTGGTACTTTAGTATGTTGTGAGTTTTCCTGAATTAATGATGAATTAGTTATCTATCTTCTCAATTGAAATGTTAACTGAATGGGGGATTGATGGCCTGATAGAATCTGTTGTGGCATGTATTTACTTCTTGCTTGCATACTGCAGATATCATCTGAAGCAAATCATGATTGTTAGTTATTCTTACTGCATTTGCATAAAATTGGTGCATCTTGTTCAGGCAAACATGAGTGGTATGTGCAAACAAATTATGTGGAAAGACGCAGTGTTGTCTGGATTTATTGTTCATAAACTTGTACTATGAGCTTCAGTGGCATTTCTTCAACTTATACTATAACTATCTTGCACTTTCAACATTATTAGAAACCGCCCTGAATGACTACAAAAACTACCCCTTACTAACAGAAAAATTGTTTGGACAATTTTATCCTCGTATTAGTTCTTAAAAAAACTACGTTTCTCTTTTCTCCTTCCTACCTCCATCTCAACTCAGACCCTTGTCCCCTTCGTCGCCCTCCCACATGCATCACCACCTCAACAGCCCAATTGCCTTCACAACATGTCAAATTGATCAATGATATGGCTGTTTGTTCATGTGTTACCCGTATTAATATTAATGGTGAATGGTGATTCTATATGAGTTATAGTTGTATATAATAACACATAACCGATCCATTGTAAATTTACTGAACTTATGCTTATAGCCAATTATTAATGATAGCCACAACCTTGAAGATTTGTACTAGTTAGAGAGGAGTGTATCATATTGAGGTAGCGTCCTTGACTCTTAGTCCTACATAACTAAAACCCTTATCCTGGATTATTGGAGGGAGATTAGAATGTGAATGCAATTATTAGCATATGATCTGTTATTCAAAGTATATATTCTCAACATAGCAACATTTTCGTAATCGAAATCATTATGGAGCTATCCTAATTTGAAGGTGGGAGGGATGCCATGGGAAAGATAGAATTTTGAGTTTGGGTTAGGATGGAAATGTCAAATGTGGATGGAGGAGAGTATTTGCATAATAAATAAAGAATCAGTTAGTTCTTCTCGTCTGTGATAGTGTAAGGTTATTTCTATTTTCTAATAATTTTGAAAGCATAAGGTAGGTTTTTAAAAAATAAAATACACATTGGTTTAGGGTATTTTTGTTGTTGATAATTTAGCCTTCTTTTAATGTTTGATAATATTTTTAAACTTTGAATCTCCTTTCCAGTGCTTAATTTGTCTCTTGTGGAGTGGCCGCTAACTCACTGATTAATAGTCAACACTGTTAAGTGATTCTATCTATGAATGAGTTATCTTTTAATTGATGGCTTTGGAATCCAATATAGTTAGTACATGTGGGAAATGATTCGGATAAACAAAGGATATCTATAAAGTGTAGGATACTAGGATGTTATGAACGTGACAATCATTAGAGATCAATTTTAAGATCACACTATATAATGCAGTGTCTATTGATATCCTGTTTGTCTTGTACATGCTATTCACAACTGACTTCAGTTGTTCAATGGTACAGGAAGAGGGAACCAGACTAGAGCTTCAAAGAGTCTAAATTCATTGTCTAGGAAATTGTTGAAATAAAAGATAATATGGCATGTATGTTAGTAAAACTATGGTGACGATTTAGGCATTGGAACAAGGAAGTTTAGGCAGAGTATCTTTTTCAGTCCCCCCATACATGAAACTGTTGAAATAGAGATGAGGGAAAAGAGACACTGAGTATATTATATGAGATGAAAATGCTTTCTTATGTGGTATTTTTTGCCACAAAAATGTAATGCATTGATGTGTTCATAGCCGTAGTGGATATCAGGTACATGGAAGCAGTCAAAAAGAACAATATCATCCTAGATGATATATATATGTGTGTGCGCGCGCGCGCGCTGACATTGTTGATGGGTAATTACGTGTTTGTGTTTGGAAATGAGATTTTCCTAAATGGGCTAAAGGTCGTGGAACATTGTGAGTATACACATTTAAGATGAGAATATCCTTTACTTGACTTTGTGTGGTCTCAGACAGTGCTTTAAAGATCACATTGATGAACTAGTGATCAATACATTTAGTTTTGACAATGAAGCTTGTAAAGCACAATATTCTTCAAATTAGCTTCATTGAATTTTCTCATATGTTTCCAAATCTTGTTTGGAAAGAGATGACGTGTACGTGTTGTAGCAGTATAGGCATTTGCTGATGATCAATGGGGAGAAAGTTTCATTGCATAGGGGTAGCTTGATGAAATTAGTTGTTGGATATCAGGTTTCATATGAATTACTAAACTACTATATCTTCTGCAAGAGATCATGATTCTGATTTTCAGTATAATGTTGGTTGATACGAGATGAGCATCTGATACAGAAAAATTAAGATGGAATGTATATGATAAAGTTAGGCATCTTTTAATGGTTACAGATTTTGAATGACTGAAATAACAAGCTAAATTCTTTGATTCCGTTTAATTTTAGTTTAAGCTTCCTAGTTATTCCTTTGACTGTCCCAAATGTCTTCACCTCTGTTTCCTTGGCTCTTCTAGTGTCACCTGAATTTACAAATAGATTCGGAGCAATCGTAAGAATTTTGAAGGAACCATCTATAGTCCTTCGATATAGATTTTGGTCATTTTAAAGCAGGATCAATAGGAGCAGGTTTTAGCTGTTCTTTCCACATAAGTGCACTTATTATTTTCTTAGTCATTAATAACTTTATAATTTTAGATTATCCAGCAGAGTTATAAAACATTAAGAATACCTACGGGACTAGGAGTGTTTTTTTGGCATAAAGATCCTCCATCAGTTAACTGTGTACTTACTGCACCATGCATCTCCTGTATACTCATCTGGGGAAAATTACAAATCTGATGAGATGAATGTCAATCCCTTTAAAAAGTTGAAAAAAAAGAGACATTGATCGTACAATCAAATAAGGAGCCAACAAGTTTAAGCTATCCCTGATTCAGAATGTGTTTGGACGATGAAGGGAACAACAGGGTAACAGGGTTAGATATGTGCAAATTTAATAGAGAAGTAGAGACAGGTCTGTTTATTTAATTTCCAATCTGATTGTCTTAGTGATGGCTCCGTTATCAATATTAGGTCATCACACACTTCTTAATCGCAAATTTAATCATTAATCATTTACTGTTTATTAATTTTGTACCAAGAAAATCAACTTTGTTTGCTTTGCTTGATTAGCTTTGCAACCTCAAACTGTATATTCCTGTAGCTTAGCACCTGTTTGGCTTTGGATATACGTCAGTAAAAGTTTCATAGAGTTGTTTAAATTTAAATTCAATTTCCTAACTGTAACGTGTTCGACTTTCATTTTGGAGTTTAGATAGTCAGACTTATCTTAGCTTTATAGGCGTATGTAACAGGAGTTATCTATTATCTAATCCAACCACCTTTTTATGAAGTCAATGAAAAGACATGTCTTGGAGTTTAGACTTTAGATAACTCCAAAGCAACCCTTTTAATGTTAAGATAACTCCACAGCAAACTACACATATTTGAAGTGTAAGATAACTTAGTTAGCAGATCATCACCTCTACTTTTTAGAAAAAATAAACTCTGGTTACTCTAACTTCAAACCCAAAACAGGCCCAACAATGTTTGATATGTTGCATTTACCAAACATCTTTAACTTAATTGCCTGATACTATTTTCTAGGGAAATTTCACCAAAATCACCTTGTAATGTAGCATATGTTCCCAAAACCACCATTGAGATTTTTTCGTGTACAGAAACTCCCTAACTTTCTTCCGTTAAACGCGACCCATTTCGAAACCCCCCTGCCGTTATTTTCGTTATGAAATGACCAAAATACCTTGCCATAGTGGACTCTTAAAAGGGAATAAAAGGGCATTTTCGGGAGAAAAAAGTAAAATTTTAACTTAAAAAGTTTAAATTCTAACGGCAGGGGGATCGCGTGTTATGGAGAAAAGTTCAGGGGTTTCTGTGCACAAAAAAATCTCCAGGGTAGTTTTTGAAACATATGCTACAGTACATTATGGTTTTGGTGAAATTTCCCTATTTTCTATGCCCATATCCCTTTATGTTATTTTCTATATATACATCTGAATGCTATTCGTGTCATTTTCCATCTGCAGCTTGAAGACGCCCTTGCGCCACTTAAGACTAATCGGTTCTCCGTACGCAGCTCTCAGGCAATGTTAGTCCTTTGGCATCCTATATTGATCGGTAATGATTTTGAACTACTTCTCTGTTAGCTTAATATCGGAGTTTGATACATGAAGGAGAATGCTTTACTGACTATAAATATATTTTGAGATTAGACTAATAGAATGAAACAATCATTCCTATATTCTGCTCTGCTGCGTAAGGAAAAGCGACATGCTCTTTAATCTACTGTAGTTAAGTTGAACTAGATTGGATCCGTTTGAGATGACTCATCAAAGTGATGGCATTTGTTAGTATTAGTCTCTTCTTTTTTTCATGATTCGATCTATCGAATTGCTCGCCGCAAATATTATGTAACTGTTGTTTCCTATGTTGTTTGTTTACCTATCTTAGTTACATAGAGACCATGGTATAAAATCTCGGCCAGTCCCGATTTGAGATGGCCGATTCAATTTGAAAAATGTCCGTCCAAGTTCCAATATTGATACCTTCCGAGTAATATTGGGTTGACTATTTGATTAATGAAGTTCTAGCATCAAATTTATGAATGGATTAGTGGGTTTTATTATAGGTTATTGGGTTAGGATTAATTTGACATCATTACTTACAGAAAAAAATATCAAAAAGATTATACTCAATTAATTGTTATAGAATTTGTCAAATTGTTTATGGTTTTTGCTATTTACTTTCTTATTCTTAAGCAAAAGATTCAAGTAGCAGTCTTTGTCTACTAACCATCATTAGTTGGGGGCAAATTTTATCAGGAGAGGGATCATATCCATTTCCTTGATTCCCTAGAGATTACATATATTAAGCTTTTGCTGTACCAAACCTAATGCTTTCCCTAAGATGGCTCCAGATTCCACAAATACAAAGTCATTTGGTTTGGAATGAATCAGATCTAATTAGAGATATAGATCACGCAGGGCCCCATCGCAGCGTTCGCCAGGATAAGGATAACTTGCACGAGCACGATTGCGCTCGACCCCAGCCCCATTTAAAAACTGTTGTAGACTGGTCATAGGTGAACCCTTGTCCGTTCTGAAAATGGTGTAGCAGAATGGAATCTCTCCACAGTGCTTTCAGTTACTCTATTCTATTTAGCTGTCAATGCTACTGAATCATCTTGTGGCTCATGGCATGTCGACCATAGCCTTTTCATTTGTGTCCCCCGCTTCAACCTCATCTATATATACTAGTGTTTTGCACGTGCGATGCACGTTAATTTTGGAGTTAGTTATGTGGGATTAGTTACGGTTACAAATTGAGAGTGGATTTTATATATTTTTTCAATGGATTTCTCTTGCAAATTAGATAGCCAAGACTCCAAATCAATTTGGCCCTCTCCCTTTTGCATTATAGTAGAGATAATGAGAGAAATTTTGCATTATAATAGAGATAATGAGAGACACATGTGTTTGAAATATACCGGTATATACCTTGAGTATCATTTGATGGGATTTACAAGTGTATATATGGAGAAAAGTGGGTATCTGCTGAAATTTCTCTCCTAGGTTATCAAAGGCCAACTCTCCACAATTTCTTAGTTTTTAGATGATTGAGACTCTCCATCGTAATCTTCATGGCCTAATGCATATGCAGGACAGATTTTCATGTGATTGCCTGTTGATTTAGAGGTGGAAACGGTTTTATAATGCGTAAATGGTTAAATTCGCAACCATGCGATTCAATAGATCAGAGTATTGAATTTACTTCTTTTGTGTGCGAGTGTCAGTGTGTGAGTGTCTTAAGATCAACATGACCTTGTCTGACCTTCATCTAATACACTATAATCCCGACTCCCAAGAAAGATGCTAAATCAAGAGCTTTATTAATATACCTAGATTTTATGGAAGTACAAGAAAGATGCCAAATCAATAGCTTTATTAATATACCTAGATTTTATGGAAGTACAAGAAACGAAGAAAATTGTTGCAACTTATAATGGATTAGAGCTTTCCATTTTATCTCAATAAACTAAAAATAGAAGACAATGTCCATCAATTAGCTCTAGATTTATTCAATATCAAACCTACATAGGAACCAAACCTTCATCTTAGAGCTAAAGACCAACTTTAAGAAACCTAACAATAATATTGATAATGCATTTCATCCATTTCAAGGTGATGTAGTGAGGAAAATATGCAAGTGGAGGGTAGAAGGAAAGGAAAATAATTTTCCTGCATCCCACCCTCAGGTGCTCCGGTGAGGTGAGGGGCTTCTATCTGTTCCGGCGAGGGTGGATCTGGGATATCTCGAGGAGTTTACAACGCAACGAGGGTTTCTTCTCCAGAGATTTTCCTAGGGATCTTTCACGATGCAAAGGACAAGGGTTGATCGATGTTCAGATGTTATAGATGGGGGGAGAGAGAGAGAGAGATGACATAATACACGTTTTAGGAGTCGTTCTCCTCGTCTCGGTAGCCGGTGAAACGTCTTCTTGTTGCCCAAGATTTGGACGTTTTGAGCGAGCGGATCTTGGCGATGGTGTCGCCGAGGTGTGGAGAAAAGTGCCATCTAGGGGTAGGTCCTTAGCGAGGCGATTGGATGTCCCCGGCGAGGCGAGGAGAGCTCTCTCAAATGGTATGTTCCTAGGGAGGCGTGGACGTTGGATCTGCCTTTTGAGGATCGGCAGAGGCCTAGGGATGCTCGTGGCTGCGGCAGTGAGGTACGTACGGGCGGTCATGATGGGTCTCATTGCATTGATGGCTTTGGTGGGGGTGGTCATGGGGTCAGGTTGATGATGGGCGTGGTGGTCATGGTGGTGTCGGCAGGGGCGGTGATGGTGGTGGTGGTTGTGCTGGTAGTAGGGGTGGCGCTCATGGTGGTGGTGGTCATGCTGGTAGTAGGGGTGGTGCTCATGATGGTGGGGGTCATGCTCATGGTGGTCATGGTGGTGGGGGCGACACTTATGGTGGTGCGCATGGTGGCGGGGGTCGTGATTGGTTTTATAGTATGGATGGCTTTTGTGGTGGTGGTCTTGGGGGCCATACCGATGATGGGCGTCGGGCTCGAGGTGAGGATGGCATGGGTGGTGATGGTCGTGCCGGTAGTGGGGGTAGCATTCATGGTGGTGTTGGTTGTGCTGGCAGGGGTCGTGATGGGTATCATGGCAATGATGGTTTTGGTGGTGATAGTAAGGTTGATGATGGGTGTGGCGGCCATGGTGGTGTCGGCAGGGGATGGTCGTGCTGGTAGTGCTCATGGTGGAGATGGTCGTGATCATTGACGTCGTGATGACAGGGGTCGAGATGGGTTCCGTGGTGGTTCTCTGGAGGTGGGTTCCGTGGTGGATCTCGTGGTGATGGGCGTCATGATGACAAAGGTCGTGGGATCTAGAACGGTCGTGGGGATGGTGGTAGTCGTGGCGGCGAGGATTTGAGTGTTAGGCGTGTTGAGGTGTACGATTATCGCGAAAGTCTGAATGGCCATGATGACGGGTGGATGATGTTTAGAGTACGGAGGTATTCTAAGGAAGAGATTCTGAGAACTGTGGAGGAAACGGAAGCTTGCCTACAAGTTCGAGATTAGGACCCAGAAGCCTTTTAGAAACTTATCTATTCCGAAGGTGTAAGACTGATTGATGAAGATGGATAGGAGAGGTCACCCGCGACGGTGAAAAGGGAGGTGGGCCTGATAAAAAATTTCTCGGAAAGCCCGGGACGTGGTTCACCGTATCCGGGAAGGTGGTATACTTGTGATGAGTGGGGGCATACGGCTAAGTACTGCAAACTTGGGCCACTTTGTTTCAACTGTCAGGAGCTTGTTCATGTGGCCAGGTAATGTTCAAAACCGAAGAAGGCGGAGGATAGGCGTGTGAGTAAAGAAGATGGTTTGACTGTTATCCCTTACTCGGATGAGATGGAGTCAAGGAGAGTGAAAATCGCAGAGACCCTGGGAATCATTAAGATGACTAAAGCGCTGGATGGAACGCCGCCTGCTCGGATGATTATAGGAAAATCGAGAGGGTTGTCATGTCCTTTCAGTACTCATAACTGGAAATTGGTACCGCACGCGCTTGGGTATATGACTCCTTTCCCTGATGAGGTCGGGCTTTCTCTGAGGGCCAAATGTCCCACCATTTAATTCGAGGCGGGTCGATTCGGTTTTAAAATTATTAGGTAGACCAGGTACGAGGGTTCGCATCCCAACCGTCACCATTCCGAAGTTTGGTTGCGAGTGGAGAATCTTCCCAGCCATATTTGGATATGGAGTACGTTTGAGTGCTCAGTAATGATTTTTGGGGTGCTTTTGGAACTAGATGAGGGGACAGAGTCACTCGATCTCAACAATTTTGCACGCATTCATGTTGGTTGCGACGGAAGCGAGTATATTCCGAAAGAGGTCAGTGTGTGTATCGCAGGGAGGATTCTACGGGTTTTATTATCGGTAGAGGGAGGGGCATCCATCACGAGAGTTGCGGCGGTGGATTTCAAGCAGAATAGGGTTAATGGAGGAGATATCTCGAAACACTTGGGCTTTGATGAGGCAAACGAGAATTCGGCTGCAGCACAAAAAGAAGATATGTATGGTAGCATAGAAGGGCACGACCATCGGAATGGTAATGAATTGCGACTGCAGGATGATCATGGCAAGAATTTGCAGATCCAAGGGGTGAGGGGGTGATTAAGGAAATGCCTGCATTGGTTACTGTGGGGAGTCATTGGCTCGAGAACGAAGCAATGGTGCCTGATGGTCTGCAAGGGGAGCTAAAACAAAATTGGGACGCGAGCTGAAATCGGATCGAAAATTCTCCGAAGGAGGGATCCGAAGAAGGATCAAAATCGATTGAATATTGCAGCTTCAAATTGGAGGACGATGTGCAGAAGGCTGATAATAGTAAGGTGATGAGTGAAGGTTTCTTGATTGGGGTTGATAAGGGAAAGAGATTCATGGTGGAGGATACTTCTAGGGCTGTACCTACGTTCAATAAAGATGTGGATGACACTAAGGTAAAGGGTATGGATGATAGAATCAAAGAAATAGTGAGCCGGCAGCCGGAAGATGTGTTGTCGACAGGCTTGTGTGTTTTTATTAGAAGCGAGATAGAAGATGCGGTGGCCAAAGTGGTGGGAAGAGGGTGTGCTAGAGGAGCATGGAACGAATTTGGTTGCTGGGCAGCAGGGAGATACATTGGAGGTGCCTCAGCCAGACAAAGAAAAGGTCGCGGTCGTTGATGGAGCAACTGCGACGAAATTAGTGCAAGAGGAAAGCTTCGTGGCGGAGAGGCGGAGTATAAGGCTTGAGAAAAAAAAGGGTGTTAAGGTCGGCGCAAATGCAGTGAGCATGTCAAAGACAACTGACAGCACGAATAAAGCAACGTCATCAAGTACACAGTTGAATTCTTTTACAATATTTGGCAGTATTCCCGATGATAAACTAGTAGAATTCTCTGATGTTATTGGTGTGGACCTTGGTAAATCAAAAGAGTGTTTATAGATAGAAACATCTCGGTTGCTAGATATTTAAAGAATGATAGAGGTGCCCTAAACGTTTCTCTTCAAACGGAAGGTGGTGAGATTAGTAAGGAAAGAGAGGTGGATAACCCATAGGGTTAGACCTCTACAGATATTTTGGAGCTGGGGCAGGGTTTCTCTTTTACTATGTTGTTATGAGTTGTCGTTTTTGGAATGTGCGTGGGATAGGGTTGCCGTCTAAGCGACGGATGGAAAGAGGTGTTTTCATGTTTCGGTCTGTCATAGACCAAGCTTTGTAACCCTCCGACTAGAGTGTTGAATAGTCTGGGGTAGGAAGAGATATCACGTGGGTGGTTAAGAAGACAGAAGGTGCTCGTGGAGGAATTTTGCTTAGTATTAGGCAGGATATCATGGAGATGGTGGATACTTGTATCGGTTCTTTTTCGATAACGGCAGTGAATAGGCGGAAGTAGGACAGATGGTTGCAGATGGTTACGGTAGTATATGGTCCGAGCAGGAGAGAATCAAGAGAAGAGTTTTGGGAAGAATTAAGCCAGATAAAGGGAAGACGGGGGCTGCCGTGGGTGGTTGGAGGGGACTTTTATTTGGTTCAATGTGCAGAGGAAAGAGCGGTGACCTTGAACGATTCCAATGATAGGATATTGTTTAACCAAACGGTAGACTAGTTATGTCTTCTGGAGATTCCGATCAAGGACAGGAAGTTCATGTGGTCGAATCATAGTCACAGGGCCCGATTGGCGAAGCTTGACAGGATCTTAGTGTCTTTGGATTGGAAGACCCGAAATCCTTTGGCTTTTGCAATGTCGGAAGCAAAAGACAACTTCTGATCACGTACCTATACTGCTATTTGATGGGAAGGATGATATACTGCTATTTGATGGGAAGGATGATAGACAGACAAGTAAGAAAAAGTTCAGATTTGAAAAAAGATGGTTAGAAGAAGAGGTTGCATGCAAGCTGATCAAGAAGTGTTGGGAGTACCCCACGATTTTTGCAGACGCTGCAAGTAATCTGGTGGTCAAATTGCGCAGGCTGAGGCGAGTATTGCAAAGATGGGATAAGAAGCAAAGGTTATTGGAAAGACAAAAAAAGGAAGAACTTATCTACTATATTGAAGAGATGGAAAAGTGAAAGGAAGATCAATACCTATCTATGGGAGAGCATGGGTACTTTCGATCGTGGAGGGTGGAGTTGAAAGATACATATGTGAAAGAAGAGTTGGATTGAAATCAAAGGGCCATGGAGAATTGGTTGAAAGAAAGGGATGAATACACAATCTATTTTCACAGGATGGCGAATATGAAAAGAAGGTCAAACTACATTCGTTTGATTGAAGAAGAAGGTGAGTGAAGAAGGTGGGGTCCTTACAGACGGGGATAACAGAAGAAAGGCGGCTTTGGATTATTATAGGAAATTAATGGGCACATCTAAGGTGGTCAGATAGAAGCTGCAGGCAGATTTTTGGAATGATGGTGAAAGGTTAATAGGGGAGCAAAGTGAAGAGTTGGACACGGGGTTTTCAGAAGAAGAAAGTAAAGCGGCGATTTGCGAGTTAGGTGCGGATAAGGCACCAGGACCAGATGGATTTCCCATTTTATTCTATCGCAGATTTTGGGAGATTGTGAAAGGTGATCTAATGAGGCTGTTTGAGGCATTGAAAGAAAATGTACTTAATCTGGAACGTTTTAATTGCTCGACTTTGGTTCTTATCCCAAAGAAAAGTGAAGCTAGGTATCTTAAAGAGTACATGCCCATAAGCTTAGTCAATTGTTCATGTAAGATAATTTCAAAGGTGTTAGCTGATCGGCTGAGGAAGGTTTTGGTGGATATTACCAAAGACATGCATACCGGTTTTGAAGCAGGGAGATACATTATGGATGGCATAGCTATAGTCAATGAGGTCATTCAAGTCACTCGAAGGCGAGGGAAAGACTGATACCTCCGTAAACTAGATTTCGAGAAAGCATACAACATGATAGATTGGAGGTACATTTTAGAGTGTCTAGATCTTGAAGGTTTTCCGCACAAGTGGAGGTGCTGGATTAAGATGTAGTTATTCTCGGCATCTGCCAATATTTGTATAAATGGCGATAATACAACCGAGTTTCAATGCAAACCTGGGCTGCTGCAAGGGGATCTCCTATCACCGCTCATTTTTACATTAGTGGTTGATGGTCTCGCACACATGATTGAAAGGTATAGGAACAAGAGGTTGTTAGAGGGATTGGGCCTGGGGGGCATTAGGACGGAGATTATCAAGCTGCAGTATGTTGTCTTTTTGGAAGGCCATGTGAAAACCAGGCTGCGGTGCTTAAATGGATCTTATATTCTTTTGAGCTTTGGTCAGGATTGAACATCAACTTCCACGGGAGCTCGTTGGTTTGTGTAAGTCCATGCTACCTCTCCCGGTACTTACGGGCTTGCGGAAATGATGAAAAACGATTTTTCTAGAGGTGATAACATGGACTCAAAATACGGACCTTTATTAAACAACCATCTAAAAAACCTAACTAAGAGCTTTACCTACTCGGTTAGGGGGTTATACCTTTCTTGAACTCCTTCGTCTTCAACTCTTATGGTGTACGGACCGGCCTTCCCTCGTCGTCTTCTCACGCCGAAGATGGATCCACCCGAAAGCTTCTACCTTTTGGCTTCTTTTCAAACTTGAAGAAACTAAAACACTTGGTTTGCTAAACCTTGTGAACTAGGATGAGTAGAGGAGCGTGTTGGGTTTTATCTCAATGGTTCTTGTTTCTCAACACATGAGACAAGTGAACCATGAACTAGAGAGGGAGCAAGAGGAAGAGGGAGAGAGCTTGAGAATGAGAGAGCTCAAGAGAGAGAGTAAATCCAAGAATGAGCAAGACTTTTCTCAACCTCTCTCTCATAATCCAAAAAGAATAATAATAATAATAATAATAATTGAGTATTAGGTGATGGTTCATATCAAATCAAGTGGCATTATCATTTCATGCACTCATTTTGCAAAGCACAACAAGCAAGCAAAAGTCTTTGCATGAAATGACAACCATTGTAATGATGATGGTCAACTAGTCCAACCTAGTCAACCGGTCAACCAAGTCAACAAAGTCAACCTTCATCCTAACCGTGACACAATAATACTTAATTAATATTATCATTAATCATATTTCTTATTCTCATTAGGGTTTAGCAAAAGTCAATAGTCAACAGTCAACAACCCTAATGAGAATCCTCTGCCTCTGTCTCTCTGTCAACTGTGCATACACACCCGCATCCGCGTTCCGAGGAACACGAATACAAACGAGATAAAACTAATCCCAAAACGTACACTAGGATCTGGCTTAAACCAAAGCCCGCTAGTGTTAACTGTCCGGACACTAAACGTGCACAAGTGCACGGATGTGACCGAACAATGTCGCAAAACCATGCGACCTGTCGCAAAACCATGCGACCTCTACTCTTTTGCCCAAAGGCGAATAACTCTCTGTGTAGGACTCTAAACACTCGACACTACGCTGGCAGTGGGTTTAACCACAGACCGCAAGCGGCACTAGCTGTGCGTAACGGCCCCCAGGTAGATGCTGATAAGAAGACGGACAAGGTGAAACCCATCTGAACTCCTACTGAGCCTGAATGTGACAATCTCCGTACAGTCCGGTCTGTTCGTCTGATACATCGCATGGCGGGCTTAGGGGGTGGTGAACGCCAGTCCCCTAATAGCGGTACAAGTCGTGTCGGAGTGTAGCCCAGAACACCCTGAGATAACACTGGAAACCTACGAGTATATCTCGCTTGCCCTGGCCAGGGACTACTCGTGTAATGGCTCTCCTAGACACAGCGCGATGTCAACCCCCAATACCGGGAGAGACGAATCCTGTCTAACCGTTACTGCCTCCAAGTGCTTCGGGACTGCACCCAAAAACTACCTGTTTGCACGACTCCTTTAAGCCGTGGTAGGGTAGTAATCAAAGTACAGTGGGAACACACTCAAGGCGAAGTGACAGTGTCAAGTCAGCGGACTAAGCTGTACTCATGTCACCTGGGAACCTGAGAACTGATAACTGACGATAGGTATAATACCAACCAACAGTTCCCGACAAGTCCTGTCCAGTGTACTCGTAACCTAACGAGCACCCGCATACTATCTCAAGTACGACGTACTGACGGCTGTGGGACAGACCGTCTCCCCTGCTGGGATGAGAAGCGCATACGCTAGTCTACTCCGGAGTATCGATGCCCTGTCTCGATAGTCCTACGACTAGGGACCTGTATAAGGATGTGTTTGTGGATTACCCAGCCTCCACGGGTGTGACTGCCATCACAACGCTGGTAATCAAGCAAAGATCCTAAGAGCTCTACTAATATGTATAAGCAATATGCTAAAAGAAACACATGCACATATTAAAGTAGAAACAAACCAAGTAGCATACTACCATTTTGAGCAAGATTGTCTATACAAGGTGAATATCCCAAGCTTCCATTAAGTAATATACAAACTAGTATGATACAGTAACGGCCTCTAGGGCATATACATTAACAGTTTGCTGAGGAGAAAGATCAGTTTGGGAAGAGTATTTGGTTTCGATTTTTAATTGCAAGATGGAAAATTTTCCGGTTAACTATTTAGGCATACCTCTGCGGCCAGGAAGGTTGAAGAAGGCATACTGGTTACCATTGATAGACAGGGTCTAAAATAGATTGGAGGGTTGGAAGGGTCGGTATCTTTCCATAGGTGGCAGGGTGACTATTTAATTTGGTGGTGGTTGCCAACGGGGATCCCCCATTCCAAAAGGTAACGGGGCTGGCCGTTAGGTCCAAAGTTGTATGCCACAGCTGTGGTGCCGATAGATTCACTCTCGTTCAGATGAAATAGAATATGTCTATCACTATCTTACACTAAGTCAGAAAATTGAAAAATGAGAAAAACTTTACCCACTTTTTAGGTAAATAAAATTTCTTGTTCTGTTGAGTCTAGTCTATATATATGTAGTAGACTAGACTCATAATAGAAAACGACTAATTCATGAATTGAATAGGGCCCTTTTAACTCAGTGTGTTGTCAGTCATATCACAATATTATATATCCTTTTATTTGCTTCCGGACTGGGTGGTTGAAATGATCGATCAGATTCAAGAATTTTTTGTGGAGAGGAGCTTCGTTTGAGAAACGGAAATACCACTTGGTTAGATGAGGGAATGTATGTAGATTGAAAAAGGAGGCTTGGGCATGAAAAACCTTAAGGATATGAATAGGGCCATTTTGGGAAAGTGGTGGTGGAGATGGGTTGCGGGTAACAGAAATGGATGGGTAGCAAGCATTAAAGCAGCTTATGGTAATAAGCTTGGTGCAGTAAACGCACCAAATAAGAACGTAGCGATAACATCTGGTTTCTGGAAAGGAGTTATGCCCGTTAGAGAGTCTTTCTTTAAAGGTATCTCTTATATGTGATAGGGAATGGAAGCTCGATAAATTTCTGGCGAGACTATTGGTGGGGAGATATTACTTTGCAGGAAAGATTTTCTTTGCTTTTTGAGCTGGCAAAATATAAGGAGGCATCGATTTTATTTCAATGGAAAGGAATTAAGTGATGGCCAAGGTGTCAACGGGCGCTGACGGTAGGTGAGAGGAAACAACGACGCAAGTTGATTTATTATCTCGATGTCTGGAAACCATTGGAGAGAGAGCATAGATACCGCGGAATGGAAATGGTCGTCGAGTAGGGGTTTTTCGGTTAAGTCCTTTTATAATGTCCTGAATTATGGAGGGCTTATGTCGACAAACGATAGGAAGATTTGGAAGTTTCCTGTACCGTTAAAAGTTCATCTCTTTTTGTGGTTGGTTTCCAATGACGCAATCTTGACGAGATACAACTTAGACAAGAGGAAGTGGGCAAGTCTTATGCATTGCGGTATTTATGAGGCACAACCAGAATCAGTGAATTATTTATTTTTCTTGTGTCCGATAGTTACGAGTGTTTGGGATAAATTTTGGAGGTTCGGGTTTTCATTTCTGCCGAACACCTTTGCTGATCTTTGGAGTTCGGGGGGGGGGGGGGATTGGGTTGGATATAGGGCATTTGGGAAATTGGGAAATAATGGTGTCCGCTGTATGTTGGAATATTTGGCTTGAAAGAAATACTAGAATTTTTAAAAATTCTTAGAAGTCCGTTTTGAGTATTCACTGAAGCCATTTATTGAATTCTGGTCAGGTGGTGATGCAAAAGGGGTCAAGAAAAAGGCAAGGACTGTGGCAGAGGATGAGGGTTCAGTAGCGGGTGTGGGAAATTCAGAACCCTTTGTCTCGATGTACGAGATAGCGCGAAACGGAGGAGGTCAACTGTGAGCGCTAAAGGTTCCGAACGATAGTTTTTGTGGGAGGAGGTTGCTATTTTAATTTTAGCGAGAATGAGACTTGTATTTAATTGTTTGTAGGGAATGTGTTATCCTCTGTTTTTATTTTCTTGTTTTTGGAAGAACTTTGATGTAGTTTCGTTAAATCGTCGTTTAATTAAACACAGGCGTGGGTTGCCTTCGTTTTAATAAAAAAAACAATAATATTGATGGTAATAAAAAATTTTAGAAAAATATTTACTTTTTAAATTTAAAATAGAAATAAAAAACCACCAAAAATCTTTAAGAACTGATTTTATTTGAACTTTAATTCTTTAAAAATATTTTGTCCATACTGCGGCCTGCAGCTGCTGAACACTAGTTATTATAACTCAAATTTATAAGCTGGCAATTCTTGCTTCATGGAACTTCCTTTAATTTATACTTTACATATGGAAGTCCAAGTCAAACCACCAGCCCTCCTCCTCCTCCTCCCAAAACGTGGGCTCCACTAATTTTTCCATTATTATCTTTTTGTCCCATGTTTTCGCTAGAAAGTTTATTCTGAACCAGGGGAAGAGGTCAGATGTGACACAGATGAATAGCTAAAATTTAATTAACTTCTCTTTTGCTTTAAAATTATTTAACTGATTATACAAAAAAAAACCATTTAATAAAATAATATATATAGAGAGAGAATAATGGGGGAAAGATGCCATAGGAGGGAATTTCCTCCTATGGCGTCGAAAAAACACATCCTCCATCGTGTTTTCCGACGATCGGAATGCATCATCTTCATTGTTATAATCTAAGATGTGGGTACGCCAAATTTCATGTGATTCTACAACTTTTTCACCGTTAAATTAGTGAGTTCAAAATTAACGGTTTACCGACAATAGAACTTTTTACATTGCTAAATCAACGGTGAAAAGATTGTAGAATCACATGAAATTTGGTGTACCCACATCTTAGATGATAACGATGAAGATGATACATTCCGATCATCTAAGATATGGGTACGCCAAATTTCATGTGATTCTACAACTTTTTCACCGTTAAATTAGTGGGTTCAAAATTAACGGTTTACCGACAATAGAACTTTTTACATTGCTAAATCAACGGTGAAAAGATTGTAGAATCACATGAAATTTGGCGTACCCACATCTTAGATGATAACGATGAAGATGATACATTCCGATCGTCAGAACACACGATGGAGGGTGTGTTTTTTCAACGCCATAGGAGGAAATTCCCTCATATGACCTCTTTCCTTCATTATTCGCATATATATATATATATATATATATATATATATCTTAAGAAAATAATTAGCATAAATTATTATATATCATTACTACCCATATGCGACAAATATTTGAAAACATATTAATAAGTTAATACTGTATTGATAATTTAGAAGATTTTAACGATACATAAACTGACTATAATTATCCATGGCTACCAATAATAGAACAATACGTGTACAGCCTTTGATTCATTTTCAAATTGTATACTTGTATTTATTATTTTTTATTAAAAAAAGAGCAAAAGGTTACAGGGTATTTAAGATGAAAGAAAGAAAATGAAAAGAAAAGAAAGAGAGAAAATAGTTTGCCATGTGTTTAGGTAGGTCACATGCATAAATGCGAGGATACTATACCTTTGCCTTACCACAAGGCAATCGACATGGATAGCAGTATCAGAATTTTACTAGCACGTACATTAATACCATCTGCTATTATTAGGGTTTATTATGTAGCTATAATTATTTCCAAATTACTCTCATTATTTACTAACGATTATAGGTAGAGGTTAATTGCGCTGCGCAACTCGGCGGCGGTGCGCAACAGCGACAAACCCTTGGGTGGGGCAGTGGGCCCCACCGCAAATGTGTACGCCCCACCCTTCCGTTTTGGTGTGTTGTACCGCGTTGCACAACACCACCAATACGCTGGTATCCCGCAACACATCTTTTTCCTCGTGGATATACACCTTTACTATCTCATTAATTTACACGAACGATTCTTTTAACACCTATCTACCTAGTATATACACATATTTTTTTTATTTTATTATGGTTTATTTCACCAGTAGAACACCATCGGTGATTTACTATACTTGCCAAAAAAGCCAATGGAACAAAACTCGTCATCAACCACCTTACGTTTGAAAAATTCTTCTGGGCGTGCACGGTGCACCTACTGAACATGAGAGAAAAAGAAATAGAAGTGCGGACCCTATAAAATTGTTTAAAGGGTGTCCGAATATTCCATTTCTTTCTCTCTCGTCCGGATGTTTACGATATAATATCTCAAACAATGGTCTCCTGACCTTTTAACTTTTTCAAGAGTTGGACCTAATTACCCCAAGATTCATAAATGGCTGATATATGAGCATAAGGGCAACTTAGCTATTTAAGAGGCTAAAAAAGTGTAAATAGTCGGGGGTGATGTTTAGGGCAAGGTAAAGCTGGAAGTTTTTAGTGATGGATTTTAACCTGAGGTTAGGTCAAGTCGGACAAACCACATGATGATTTGTGGGAAATAAGCCCTCTATCATAAACCCCTCATGAATCATCATACTCCAAAACTACCAACCCTGATAGTAGGTAGGTAGGAGAAAGCATTGTAATTGACTCAAATATTAATTAGGGAGGAAATGCAGGTTTAGAGAGAGGGTGGAGGCGGGACCAATGAAAGACAATTTGGTTGAGGTTTGAACGAACGCCGACATATATTGACTCACCAACCAGCCAAGCAATTAATCAAAGCAGGAAGGGCCTCTAGTTTAGAATCCCTTCAAGCTGAAATCAGTTGTCCACAACAGAGCAAAGGGTTGCTACAATGGCGGAAAATAGCCTCATAAGTCTATGGCCAATATTTGGATATGTTAAATGTCTAGGTTAGAATAAATGATAAAGTTTTAGTTAATGGTGTAACTAAAGACAGGGGTAGATCTAGACGAACATTGATAGGGACAATTAAGAAAGGAATCGTTAATTTAACCGAGAAGACGACCCTTAACTCTTAACTCTTAAGGGGGAAAATTGGAAAATCATAACACTAGTCATTGTGACATTTCTTATGCAATTATTATATGCAGTCAAAGGCACAATGGCTGAATAGGGAAGAAAAATCCAAAGCATAATCTAAACCTGAACACATACCTAAAATTCCTTAACTACTACCAGGAAAAATTATAATGAAAGGGGAACATCAAATTCAAATGATAGGCACAATCTCAAGATCGCCACTTTGTCCACTCTCTCTGTATCATATTGTACATTTTGATAAGCAAGAAACAAACAAAACTCCACGGAAAAAAATGTAAAATAAAATGAAAAGGAAAAATTTATGATTTCCTGTGATCAAAAGAGTAGCTATTCTGAAAACCCCTAGCAATGCGATTTACGGCAGGATTGAATCTAAGGCAACCAAACAACCCTTGCCTGCTGAAAGGCAAGGCCGTCTTCTTCTTCATCTCTTCCGACACCGCTCGATTTGACGTGTAATGTATCTCATGTGCCGAGACTGCGGGCCCTCTCCCTCGTCTCGTTGAGCCGCCGCTATCGGTCGACCTGAAACTCGAATTTCTCGAACCCTCCCCCTTTTTAGCCGAGAAAGATGAGTTTGAAGCCGGCACCGCGGTGTACTTACGCAGAGGGTCCTTGCTTCTGTTTCCAGTCACCCGTCCTTCTGACGCGCTGCGAAATAGAAACAAGTCCCTCAGCCTCCACTTCCTGCTACTACCACCTCCGCCACTTGTAGCACCGGTGGTTGAAGCTGAAGCAGCAGAAGATCGAGGAGACGAGTTGGTGGATTTCTGGAAGAATCCAGCAACGCCGCTCCTCAACGGAGAGAGGGACCTCGATCCCTTCCTGCTTCGCGAGGAAGTGATCGAGTCCCTCCCTCTCTCCCTCGTGGCCTCCACCATCGCAGCCGTGAAGGGGTCGAACCCTTCACCGCTGCGATGGCGTGGGGACCGAAATCCCCTATTCGGAGATTTAGGGGATCGTGGGGAGGGAGGGACACTGAGCCTCGGCGGAGGCTTCAGAGGACGGATCTTTCCTTCTTCAAACAGCTCGTCTGCTGCTGTCAAATCCGGCGGTTTCCCGCCTTTTTCCAACTGTCCGCTGAAATCGAAAACAAAGTTGTAATCATCGTCATTGCCGCCACCAGATTTCGGTGATCTTGGAGTCCCCGGCGTCTCCTCCCAATTATAAGGAACGACAGAAGATCCAAAGATAGCCGATGCACCAGTCGGGCTTGTCGGAGCGCTAGGATAATGATGGAAGAAATCGAACTGGCTTTTTCCGAATTGCTTCGGGCTCGACGGAGCACTCACATAAGGAGTAGAGGTTGTGCTATCAAAGTGAAAGTCATGGGCAGGCACCAGAACCTCCATGATCTCTTCTTCTTCTTCTTCTTCTTCTTTTGATTTCTAGTTGAGTTTGAGTGTTTTAATATATGGGGATGAGTTTGTACGTAGATGAGGAAAGTGAGGGGGAAGTGGGGATGCGATTAATGAATAGGAGCCGCCTTTTAATACTTTTCTAACTGTTAATTTGCTTGATTGCTTGCTGGTTGGCTTGCATGAATTTTTCATTCTGTCAAGTGATGTGGGATATGATTAATAGGGGATGTAAGATGACAAGTGGATGGTTGTCCATGGGCAGATATTCTAAGCAAGTTCGAAGTTGGAAGAAAGTTGAATGCTACAAATTAGCATGTGATTAAATAAAAACTTGGGTTAGTTTGGAGGCGCAAGCTAGAGCCATGGTACGATGGGATGAGGAGGTTGCGTGGCGGGGGCGGGGATGGTGGTTCATGTCTTATCGCAAACCAACGTATGTCTTGCTGGGCACATAGACTTAGCTTCTTCATCAGGTGGGAGGTACCGGGTCTGAATCTCACGCTTGCAGTGGTAAGGTGGACTGGAATCTCGACCTAACATCTGAATGCCTTTTCAAATGCGTATCGTCAAAAAAATTGAAAATAATAATAATATTATTATTATTATTATGTTCTGTGTTTAAGGAGTATTGGTAATTGAAGGTATTGAAGGTGCATTAGGAAAATTGTGGTTTCTGAGGCTTGCTTTGCACTTTGCACACAAGTGTACCAAATATTTGTGATAAAATTGATGTACTGTAAATTATAATTTGACCGCCGGTGTTTAAAACCCAGACTGATGACTACACAATTGGATGTAATAGAAGCAAAGGTTATAAGGGTTTATAATTAATGATGTGTGTGTGTGTGTGAGATTAATGAGGTTGTGAACGTTCATAGCCAGTTGGTTCTGAACAACAGTCATAGCCCTAGGTCTCCCAGTTTAAGTTGCAGGGGTCCAAGGGGGCTGTCTTTGTTGTTCACAGCCAACTGACTGTAAACAACCACAACCCCATTTATCCCGATATATATTATGGACCCGATGGAAATTAATAAAAATAGATTTCTATCATTTAATTACAATCAGACAAGTGACGTGTAATTTTCTTATAAGAATAAGATGAAAATAGAAAAAACGAATGTTAACTACTTGCTTCATTTTATTTCTTTCTCTCTTTCCATTTAATTTGGTGGATTGATCCCTCTTTTTCTGTTTCATGTGTGATCATCACACGTGCTTAAATATAAAGTTCCAATAATGAAATAAAAGGCTACACGTGTGCAGAGAAGAGAAATATGCTTGAAGTGGCAGTAGGTAAAAGTTGAAGATTGGGAAAGGGGATAACAAACAGCACATTAACGAAAACCAAAAACAAATCAAATTGCAGGTTTTGAATTCTTAGCCTGGGTGCACTTTTTTTATTGCTCAAGTCATTCTTAGTAGTTACAACCATCCAAACCCTAAATATCTTAATTTACCCTATTTTGCCAACAAACAAAGAACTCTAAAGTAAATTAAAATGAAAAAATAATATAATCTAATAAAATATGAGATCATAGTTGAGCACAAAGAGACAGGTCTTTGTTCAAACCTAGCTCGTGGCTTTTGACTAGGAACACCCCACTTGTTGCAAGTCCTTTTCTTATGCGTCACATTTTTTGTAGTCGTAATTCTTCTTTCGTACACCCTTCAATTAATACAACAATTAGATTTTGTAATGCTAATAACCAACTAACCACTAATTAAGCTCAAGCTCTAATTATAGGATTTGGAATATCCGCTATTCTTCTTCCTGCTGTTCTTGTGCTCTTGGAGTATCCTGACCGTCCATCACACGTGTAAAGTACGTGAAAAACACCAACTACAAAGCCTCCTGTTTTACGCTGTTTGGCAGCCGATTGTGACCGTTGATTTTTTGATCAAAAAATCCTGAACCGTTGATTTTGATAGCAGGGAATAGCAGTGACTCCGGATTAATTATAGGCATCCATTTCTTTTATGAGAATAATGGAGGAAAGAGGGCCTAAGAGGCTTTTTTGGTTAGGTGGCACAGCAAAAGGCACCATTTTATTCGACGATATGGCGTCTTCTAATTTGATCTTCTTCGTCTGATATGTTGATATACCAAATTTCATGTGATTTTAACACATTTTCACCGTTGAATTAGCAATATAAAAAGTTCTATTGTTAGTAAACCGTTAATTTTGCATCCACGAAATCAACGGTGAAAAATGTTAGAATCACATGAAATTTGGTGCATCGACTTGTTAAACGATGAATATCAAGATTGACGGTGCCGATCGTCGAATAAAATAGTGGTGGGTGTACTTTTTGCCGCCGCCTGCCACCTAACGAAAAAAAGCCTCTTAGGGCCTCTTTACTCCATTATTCTGTCCTTTTATTATCATTGTTTTGAAATCAAGTGAAGGTTATCAAATTAGGAGCATATATATAATGAAGTCAATATGTCATTAAATTCAGTAATAAGATCATAAAGACCATTTAAAAGTTCCCCGACATGTTGAGGCTTAAGCGTAGTTGTTACAGTGCGCCATAGTACGAGTTCTTGCACGGCAGTAGTTTCGTTTATTATCTGAAGCCCTTGTGTATTCTACCCAAACAACGCACACACAAGTATTAAAGTTTAAATAGACAATTATCCCTGTATAATGCAAGTATTGAAGTTTAATCTTTGATTAATCGTTTGTTCCACTACCATTGCATCAAAATTTTGAACTCAGGATGTCAATGGATAATATATCTTTACCCTCTTTAGGAGTTTCAATCACTGAACGTTGAAATAAAGATGGGTTTGACTAAAATTAGTTATTTAATGTTTAAAAAGTTGACCATAAGATCCTGGGTTCGAGACTTTCGGCAGCGCAACCACATTTCGTTAATTACATCCTGCTGTCGCGGAACACATCTGGACGGATACCATACTAGCTCGTTTCAAATCGCATCATTACAGTGTGAGGGTTCGTATGTAAATTAGTAAAGTAAATACGAAGCATATGTCAAACAAAAAATATATTTTTTATTCATTTTGTTCAAGTTTGTATACAATTTGAATGTAAATACATTGATAATTACAAAAGAATTAATGTACAATTATATAGGGCTCTCATTTGAGAATTGAATGGAAAATACTTGGGGGTGTTTTAGTGTTAACTTGGTGAAAGTTGATAGGCACTGCTATATGTGGGAACCACATCACTTGTTTTGAAGCACAGACAGGACACCTTATATGGGATCCTTAACATTTCATTTGAAATGTAAATATCACTTCACTTGAAGTGAAGGATCACATTTCATTTGAAGTGCAAGTGGGACACCCTAGATGGGGTCCACACCACTTGATTTGAAGTATAAGCGGGTCATCCTAGATGGGGTCTACACTATTAGGTTATAGATATTACTTCACTAGAACTATAGGTATCACATCATTTGAAGTGTAGATGAAAAACTTCATTTGAAGTGTAAAAGGGACATCCTAGGTAGGGTTTACACCCTATCCATAGAAATAGAAATGTTTCTGTTTTAGAGAGGTCTATTTAAGGCCTCCCGAAGGATAAGATAGGGGTCCCGAAGCAGCCGGGAGGTCTGTGTTGAGCCTTCCGATGGCTGCTTCAAGCCATATCAGAGACTCTTTTGCAGAGTTTCTCTAAATGAAACTCATTTATTTGAGTTTCATGCATCCACTGAGATTGTGTATCATCATTCTCAATAGATGATGCAAAATGAACATATAGATTTGTGTTCAAGGATAGAAACATGGTATTGGGCCATGTTCAAGACCAGAATTCAGTATTTTTAACACTGAATAGAGATGTGTGTTTCACATTTCAGAAATGAATATGGTTTTTCTATTCAATGAATGACCTAAAGATATGTTTTTATATCTTAAGAATGAATAGACATGTGTTCATGTCTGAAAATGAATAGGGTTTTCATATTCACATAAAAATCCTAAAGATATGTTTTCATATCATAGGAATGAATGGGATTTCCATTCAAGGTATGAAACAGACATGTTTTTCATGTCTGAAAATGAATAGGGTTTTCCCATTCATACACATTTTCAGAGACATGATTTTATGTCTCGGGATGAATAAAATGTTCTATTCATGTATATTTATATGGAAGAACATGGTTTTGATCTATGTTCTTCAAGAAAAAGTTTATCTCTTTTTGTTTATGTATGTGGGAAATAGGATGACTCATTTTCAATATGCAGAATATGGGTGGCTCATGTTCTTAGTTCAGTCCAAAGTAATCAAGAACACATTAGTGTTCTGAGTCTTCATCTTCTTGAAAGAAGCTATGGCCATGGCTTCCAAGCACCTTTGTTTGAGAATGAAAACTTTTACAAGTTTTCATAGCTCTCTCTTTTTATCTCTCTCCCCCTCCTTCTCTCTCTCTCCCTCCCTTTCTCTCTCACACGCATAAAGAGAGAGAGGGGGTGGGGGTGTGATGAGAGAGAGAGATAAAAAAGAGAGCTATGAAAATTTGTAAAAGTTTTCATTCTCAAGCAAAGGTGCTTGGAATCCATGGCCATAGCTTCCTTCAAGAAGATGAAGACTCAGAACACTAATGTGTTCTTGATTACTTTGGACTGAACCAAGAACATGGGCCACCCCATATTCTGCATATTGAAAATAAGTCATCGTATTTCCTACATACATAAACAAAAAGAGATAAACTTTTTCTTGAAGAACATAAATCAAAACCCTGTTCTTCCATATAAACATACATGAATAGAACATTTTATTCAAGAAAAGTGAAGGATGGGGTTATCCCATTCCTGAATTCTCATATTCTTTTCTTCTTCTTTCTTTACTTTTTTTCTTCCTCTCAGAACTTTAATCAACGTTCTATGGTTTTGAGTAAAAAAATTCGATCTTGTCAAAAGGTCTCCTCTTTTTCAACTGCTCACAGGGGGCTATTTATACCCCTCTGTGAGTGGAGATTAGTACATAACTACTTACTAAATATCAAGAGAAGTGGAGGGATGGAAATCCCCCAACTATGTCCTGAAGAATTGGTCAAACCTATTCTAAGAAGGAGAGGTCTCCAGAGCTCGGGTGCGGCATTCCGATAGGGTCCCTGATTCAACTTAGTTTTGAGTTGAGACAACTTAATTTTGAGTTGTATTAAAGGGGACCTATCTAGGCAAGGGTTCCCATCCCATCAATGGTGATTCTTGATCAAAATTTGACCACTGGGGTGTATTTTTATAAAAATAGCTGTATGAATATTTTTTATATTTGAGAGTTAAAATTTTAATTCCAACAAATGCCCCCAAACAATGGATATACAAAGATTTGTGCATATCTCATTGTTGTTAGGATTGCATCTAAATTTAGATGCAAGAACTAGGTTTCTAGTTCAGACCCGCCGGCCGAAGTATTAGCTGGGCCAGGCGGAGGCACGTGAGGGGCCATGTGCGCACACGTGGCGACGATCCAGTATTTACTGGATCGTCTCTTTCCTACCTTCTTATTTAAACAAAGAAGGAAAGAGAGAGAAACCCATTGAGTTTCTCTTCCTTCTTCTTAACAAAAGAATTCAAGAGAATTCATTTAGGGTTTCCCTATAGAGATCATCGTCTTCTTCGTTGCCTTCTTTACCATCAAAATAAGATTGATGGACTTTTAAGTGATGGAGGTCTGCCTCTTTGGACAAAGAGAAATCTTTTTGACTTCTTTGGCAACTTGTTATCGATTTCCACTGGAGATCGATTCGGCAGGGGTGAAGAACCTCTATGGGTTCGTTTAGCCGATCAGGAACAAGGAGAAATCCTTATTCTCAACACATGGAAATAACCGTTAGTTATTTCTCTGTATAGAATTAGGATTTTCTTATTCTTTTAGGAGAACTGGGGTTTCCCTCAGTCCTCTTTTGAAAAAATCGTCAAATTCAAGGGGCACTCTGTCGAAATTTCCTTGAAATTTCATTAAGATATTTCTTTGAAGGGATTCTTTCAACTCGAGGGGCCTCCTGATCGATTGGGAGGGCCTCCCGATGCTTCGGGCCCTCTCCTGACAAGGTTTTACTTGGTCGAGACCCTAGTTTTTGGGGTCGAGACTTAGCCAAATTTGATTAAGTCTTGCAGGATCACTTTATGATCCAATGGCTTCTTGATGGGGGGCCTTTGCCTTATGGGAACCCTCCTGACCAAGCTACCCAATTTTGGGTCTAATACTTAGCCTAACTTGGCCAAATGTTATGTAGGATTTGTAATCTCGGTGGGAGTTTTATTCAATATTTCTTAAAAATATTGAATTTGAACATAAATGTCAAGGTAAACCATCTCTTTTTTAGGGGGTTCAATCAATACTGGAAAGCCCAATTTTGATTTAAGTAAGCTTTAAAGACTTTAGAATAAGGTCTTTTCATGCATTTTTTTGCACGCACGGGTCTCGATTATGTATTAACACATGAACTTTGACTTGTGCAGCTAACATGTTGTCTGACGATGCTGCTGACACCAATCCTACCCTTAAGAGCAATCCACCCCATGTTTGGGGTGACGATAGGGTTCCTCCAATGGAGATCCCAGCAACAAACGCTCAGGGTGAAGGACTTTTGTCCCCTACTCCGCGGGTATCCGAGCTTCCTCCTCTTCCAAAAAGTCCGTCGCTTATGGAGATTGAAGAGGAACCCATTAATTATTGTTCCAACCCAAAACGACACATGAGCGGCACTTAGATTACGCTAAGCTAATTGAGAAATAATGTAACCTAAATAAGCATGAGCCAGAATCAAAACGTATAAGTTGAAAGTAATAAATTCCCTTTTAAATAGAAAAACAATATAAATTTGAAAACATTTTAGGATTTTTAAAACACTGATCATACTAAGCTACTACTCAAAAAATAAGCATGATCAACATATATCTATATATGTGCATATCTCAAAACCAAAATACAAGCCAACTCCATAACGAGCTCGGCATCCAAAATATACATCTAAGTCTCGTCTCATATCTCTAAGTCATATGAATATACAAGTGGTAGATGGAGTTATAACTAGATACAAAAACAAGTACAAAAGAAGACGGCTATGATGCAACTTCATAACCTACCTACCGAAAGTGATCACGCCCCAAAAAGAAGGAAATGTGCCAACGAAATCGCTACTAATCCAAGCAGTCGGTCCTGCAAGAAACTATGGTAAAACAGGGGTGAGTTGCCAACTCGTGAGCAGAAATATATCACAAGGTAGAAATCGTATACACAGACAAACCACCTACTAGTCATAAAGTACAAGACTAACATGATATGTGATAACATATATATATATATCATAAGTAAATATAAGCGCATCATAACCGATCGTACATAATAGAAAATCCACATCAATCATTGACACTCGAAATCTCAATCTCATAAGGCGCTGTCTCTCTGACCAGCCCTCATTTCATTCCCATCATATAACCCCGGTCGGTATCCTCCGGATATCCGCCGTGTTCAAAACTATCACTGATATCGAGTTATCTCGCTAGGCTCCTTGCCTTTCTATACAGATTTCCTTCCTTTTGGTATCGTACCGGGTCTACCATGTATCCGTAACTGGTTCTGTCCCTATCTCGGTATCGGATATCACCAAATCATAAATACATAGAAAACTCATAGTGGACATATCATCATCATTTCAATAGTAAACCACAATTTGCAAACAAAATCAAGTTTATATAATAGTACCGTGCGGTTTCTCAAATCTTATGGAAAACATAAATTTCATAAGAACAACGTATAATTAACTCTGCAGCAGCGGAAGCTAAAATATAAGCATGTATTGAGCAATGGTATAAACATAACGAGAACATGATAATCAATATATGATACTATCATGGATATAATTACAGCACGACGAATCATGGTAAGACCTATACGTGTCATGGCAGTTACTAATGATGTGTACGTGTAGCATGTGAGTCTGTGATGGTGTATTATGGTAATTATTAGTAATTGTGTAAGTGTTCTAGCGAGTGCGTTTGCAAAATATACGCGAATAAACATGGCATGTTCTATGCGTGTCATGATAGTACTAATGATGTGTATGTGTTGCATGCGAGTCTATGATTGTGCCTCATGGTATTCATTAGTAGTCATGCGAGTGTTCTAGCGAGTGTGTTCGCACAAGTATAGCAAGGGAAATAAAACATGGTATTGTAAACTGAGTATCCGAGACATGAATTACAACGAACAAGAAGTGTTAAAACATGACATTGTAACCAAGCATATTATACATGAATTATAGTGAATAAGAAGTGTTCATAAGCATTTTGGTTTCGGGGGTGCTATACGCCATCCACTCGATTTCGATTTCCTCCTTGTAGATATTAAATCTACTCACTGGATTATAAAACAAGCTAGTCGAATCCTACAACTTCTTTGCCTCACCTCAACGCCTCGGGTGCCTCCTCTAACGGTTAAAGGCACGCATATAAATAAGATTATCCTACCGATAAATTTAGCGAGGAAAATACAATACTCGAAAGAATAACGTTTATAAAACTTAAGTCCAGAAAATTGCAGTTTTAGTCTCACTTTGAAAAATCCCCAAAAATAGTAAATACAATATTTAGACTTAAACTCAAATTCTACATATAGAAAAATGAGTTAACTTTTATATCCCCAAATATTTTTCCTATATTCTAAGTTTCCTTCTATCAGTCAAAACATCAGAAGTTAATGAAATACTAGTATCTAAAAAAGCAAGAGTAGCAATTAATAGTTTTTTACCTTCGTTGTAGAGCCTAAAAAGACTTTTAAGCGTACTCCTCGAAACCTTTTTATATCCCGGTTGTAATGCCCTATGAACGTACCTTTCAAAATCTTGGCTTTCTCCAAATCTGAGAACGTGTTCATATGCCATAACAATTCTTGCCATTTCTTCAATATTTAGATCATGGTTATATTGAAAAAGGCTTTCATTGGAGAAATTAATTTGTGCTTGTGAGAGGAGAAACCGACCGTGCTTTCTAAGTGTTTTTTGAATGTTTATGTAAAGTACCGGTGCCGATACCTTCCTTATATTTATACGGAGCGGCACAATATTTGAATATTACATATCTAACCCCTTCCCTATATTTAATTGTAAAGTATTCCCAAACATTACTACCAAGTGCACGTTTTCTAGCTTCTCTAGATATCTGTGTAGGTTCTGTTAGTTATATGTATGCGCTAGAGGCCATTATTATTCATGTGATGTATATTATAGTGCATGCTTGGACATATATAGGGAGGACTTTCTTTCTCGACATGATAGTATGCTATCTGGGTGTACTATCTTAACATGTACACTTATTGTCTCTCTATTACATGTTGATAAAGCCCTTAGGATGAGTACTTGACTACCAGGATTATGATGCAGATCATACTAGTGGGGCAGAGATAGTCGGTAAGTACATCCTTAGATTGTTCCTAGTCGTGGGAGTATCGAGACATGGCATCGATATTCCAGAGTAGACTAGCGTATACGCTTCTCGACCCATATGATACGCGATGGATGATCTCATATCCATTGGTGTTTGACATCAAAGATGGTATACGGGTGCTCAGTAGAGACTGGGTACACTGGACGGACTCACCGAGAACTCCTAGATGGTATTATACCTATCGTCAGATAGCAGTTCTCTGGTGACACTGGTACAGGTTAGTCCGTCGACCCGAGATTGTCATAGAGTCTTGTGTGATTCCCACTGTGCTTTGATTTCCACCTTACCATGTTCAAGAGATCGTGTAAAACGGTGGTTTCTGGATACAGTCCTGAGTCACATGGAGGCAATGAGCGATAGGAGGGGATTTCGTCTCTCCCGGTATTGGGGGTTGATGTTGCGCTATGCTTGATTGTCCATAACAGGAAATCTCTGGCCAGGATTGCCGAGATCTACTGGTAAGTGTTATCAGTAGTTTCTTGAACCGTTATGGACCTTGCATCGGCATGACTTAGCAGGCTATTGGGGTCTGACATTATACCACCCCCAGGCTAAGATATGCGACATATCTGACGAAAAGACCGGACTTTACAGTAGTGTTACTGATTGGATTCACAGGAGTATGAGCAGGCTTGCTTGTTGATCTTCTGATTGCTCAATACATGTTTGGTCGTTACGTTTAGCAGACCGCTTGCGGCTTGTGGGTGTTTGATATGATCGTCACCTACTGCCGGCGTATTGACGAGTCTTTAGAGTCCTACACAGAGGTTTCCTGGTGTTAGTTATATGTATGCCCTAGAGGCCATTACTGTACATGCGATGTATATTGTAGTGGATGCTTTGACATATATATAGAGGACTTTCTTGCTCGACATGATAGTATGCTATCTGGTTGCTCTTTATCTTAACATGTACACTTATTGTCTCTCTATTACATGTTGATAAAGCCCTTAGGATGAGTACTTGACTACCAGGACTATGATGCAGATCATACTAGTGGGGCAAAGGTAGTCGGTAAGTACATCCTTCAAATGTTTCTAGTCGTGGGAGTATCGATACTCCAGAGTAGACTAGCGTATACGCTTCTCAACCCATATGATGGGCGATGTATGATCCCATATCCATTGGTGTTTGACACCAGAGATGATATACGGGTGCTCAGTGGAGACTGGGTACACTGGACGGACTCGCCGAGAACTCCTAGATGGTATTATACTTATCGTCGGATAGTAGCTCTCTGGTGACACTGGTACAGGTTAGTCTGTCGACCCAAGATCGTCATAGAGTCCTGTGTGATTCCCATTGTGCTTTGATTTCCACCATACCACGTTCAAGAGATCGTGCAAAAAGGTGGTTTTTGGGTACAGTCCTGAGTCACATGGAGGCAATGAGCGATAGGAGGGGATTTGTCTCTCCCGGTATTGGGAGTTGATGTTGCGCTATGCTCGATTGGCCATAACAGGAAATCCTTGGCCAGGATTGCTGAGATTTACTGGTAAGCGTTATCAGTAGTTTCTCGAACCGTTATGGACCTTGCATCGGCATGACTTATCAGGCTATTAGGGTAAGACGTTATACCACCCCCAGGCTGCGATATGCGACATATCTGATGAAGAGACCGGACTGTACGATAGTGTTACTGATTGGATTCACAAGATTATGAGCAGGCTAGCTTATTGATCTTCTGATCGCTCAATACCCGGGTGGCCGTTACGTTTAGCAGACCACTTGCGGCTTGTGGGTGACTGATATAATCACCACCTACTGCCGGCGTATTGACGAGTCTTTAGAGTCCTACACAGAGGTTTCCTGGTTCATGCGAAACGAAGTAGGAGGACATATGTGATATGTGCAGAACCGAGATTAATGCACGTATGTGATACCGCATTCTATTCTCGCGATATGTGATATCGGACGGTTATATGAGATATAACCGCGTTATCGGATCAAGTGTTGATTCGATGAGTTGATTCATATAATATTAGTCGGTTGTATGTGATATAGCCGGATTATTAAATCAAGTGTTGATTTGATAATTTAATGTATAATTATATATTTGATATATTAAGTTACATTAACTAATATTTGCTCACTAAGTATTCTTTTTATCACTTGTTTGCATATAGTATATATGTGATATATGTTAATGTACATTTTATTTGTGTCATGCTTGATGCCACATGCTTCATAGGTGTATGAGACTCACACCATGCTTGAAATAATGAGGGGTTTATATTTATCTAAGTAATTCAAAATTGGATGGAAATTTGTCATAGTTACAAGCTTGTAGAAGCTTGTGGAACCATTGACCAAGTCCACTAATTTTGTTTCACTTGTAGATATTTATTAACCTAATCATTATCCTTAGCCATGGTCAATTCTCTATATGAGTTAGTGTATAATACTAACTCACCCATGGTTGCTTTTCTCACCTCATAAGTTTCATTCTCATCTCCACTTCATCTTCTTCTTCCTCATGAAAAAGCTTTCTAGAATTTAAAAAGGTGATGAAATATTGTGAGAAAAATTAATCTAAAGTGGGCTCATTTCCTAATTCGTAATCCTCTACTATATTAGCCATTTAGTTTAGAGTGTTTGCTTCACTAATCTACCATTAGTGAAGAGCTACCATGAGCTTGAGTCTTCTCGACGTAGATCATCTTCGGTCTCAAAGATTTTGAGCAAGCTTGTTCATTTTTTCATGTGACCCCTTACTAGAGTTTGGGTGTTCACTACTTGGAGCGAAGGGACTACTACACGGAGTTTTAGAAGTGAAAGACCGGTCTACAAAGGTTGTATTCCTCATTCACTTTGTATGCAAAGTTGTTTGCATGTTATTTTGTATAAATCTCTAGTTAAGATTCTAGGGTTAGGGTTGTTTAGAACGACAAATTTTTGAAAACGACATGGACGATGCCTCCTGAAACCTTGCCGCCGCGCTACGTAACCCTATAGTGGTATCAGAGCCAAGCTAGAGAATTAGCCGATGTTTATTAGATTACGAAACCGAAACAACTCCAAAACGCACGAAACATAATCCTAATTTCTGTCGAATTTTAAATGGTCTCTAAATTTTTTTTAAGCAACTGCAGAATATTGTATGTGATATAACATGAACACCATACAAATTTGAAGCAAAACCACATGATTTTGGCCGGCCACATAGGCACAAAATCCGAGCTCACCGGGTCATTCTGGGCTTTTTAGCTTCAAATTTTTAGGGTGTTTCAGTCTCTGGGTTTTGGTGTTGCTTGTTTTTGCTGAAATTGCATGAGATGCTAACTTCTGTAAAAGCAATTCGGAGTGTTTCTTAGTCGTAATTCTAACATCTCTTCGGGTTATTTAGACGGCATTAAAAAGTTCGAACAAATATCAATAACCCATATTTTCTCTCGCTGGAAATTTTCCAAGAGTTGGATTTTTCCAAGTTTAAAATCTTCAGAAAATCATGCAAGCGATTCTGTGGACCCTTTAGAAGAACGATATCCAAACTCGATTTTTTGGATCACGGAACCGCGGCCATACCCTAGAGTTTGCGGCAGTTCCGTGGCGACATGAGTGAGGCATGGGCCGGCCTTTCTACGGATGGTTCATAGGAGCTGTCGCATGTTCTGGGTAATTTTGAACTCCGTTCAAGTGTTGAGCTCTTTGGGAAATTTTAGGTGTTTATTTATTCGATCGAAAAGTTTAACATCGTCTACCTATCTGTGATTTTGATACAATATTTGGAATCCACATAATTAGTTATGTGATAACTAATTTGAATTTTATAAATCTAGCAGTTCAGTCTCAATTGATCGGTTGCCACAGAATTTTGATGAGGATCAAAAGTCCGTTGCAATCACGTAGCGTACGCGGATACTCGCCGGGCAACCTTACTAGATAGCCATGCCTCATAAGCCCCGACCAAGTGACTGTAGGAGAACGCCGTCGCCAATAACATCCGTTCGGATGCTCGCGGCCGCGGTGTTCCACCTTAGTGCACTTCGTCGACGGCATCGGGGGTGCGGCCGTCTACTAAAGTTTCCGACGAGCATTCGATCAGGTAATCGGGAATCTTGTTGAATTACTCGACAGGTTATTGGAAAGTGTTTTCAATAGAGAGACTAAAATGCGGGGTTTATAATTGTTAGGCATGTGATGTCTAAGGAATTCATTTGGTTAGTCATGAAATCCAAAGTATGTGATACATTGGGTTTATGATGTCTAAGGTGGTTGCGGATTCCAATTGTTGTAGTTTTTCACTTTTTTCTGCGACCGTAATTGTAATATGTGGTGTATCGCCGGTTTCGGTGCTATATGCCAACGACAATTGGGATACACATATTTACTTATGTTGATAACATGTGATGTTATGTGTTGTTGTAATATGTTATACTGGATCTTCGTGTTTTGAATAGCCGGGTTTTTTTTTATGTGAGATGAGAGTTTTTTATTTTCATTCATGTAAAAGGTTGTATGTAATATTCTTTTATTGGGGCACTTCCGGATTGAGGACGATGTCACTATTGATGTATATTATTTACTTTTCCGTATTAGGATAGACCTAAGGAGGAGAGCACAAGTAAACGGGTTCTAGGATCTAGTGGGAGACCATCTCGAGGAGTCGAGACCGGGTCTCCTAACTCTAGAATTGGTAGGGTTGCTTGCCACTCTCGTAGGGGTCTAGGGATGTGGGTTTGGCTATTCATCGCGATCGTGGAATCCGCGTTTTTTATTGGCTTAAATAAAACACGGAATTCCTAGTATATCCAATATTTCATATGTGATTCTTCTGCTGCTGATATTCTGTGATGTGATCACTTAATATGTAGAGACGATTGCTTATATTATATACATGAGATATAATAAATATTGATGCTTTCGTTTCTTATGTGATGCTTAGGAAGCATAATTGATGGGACTTCATTAACGAGATTAATGAAATAAAAGAAACCTAAAGATATTGCAGAATCTTGTTTTAAAAACTGGTAGCTCTAGTTCTTGCTTTGCATAGCGGTATTCTTTGTAGAATATCCAGCACCTTATTCGATAAGGAAATAGCCGAGGTCACTTCACCGGGAGTGACCTCTTTAGCGAAACTAGCAGATGCTACAACCCGCTCGGTTTGTCTTTTGATTGCTTCTATAATTTTTGCTTTGCATAGTGGTATTTGTGAAATATCCTGCACCTTATTCGACGAGGAAAGAGCCGAGATCCCTTCACCAGGAGTGACCTCTTTAGCGAAACTAGTAAAATCCTCAAAAACACTCATTTTCAAAATCACTCGATTCTACAACGATATCAAGTTCATTACGCAAAAGGTTTTCATAAAAACCTGTCGTAGCCCTCCGTCATTTCAGATAAGTAGTATTTAGTATTCGTGCTATGTTTGTTGACCTCCGTCAAGGCGTAGTGTGCGGTAGCTGATTAGTGCTTATCTGCAGCATACGATGCGATTGGATTAGGATAGTCGTACGGCCTTTTTGACTTCCGTCAAGGGTCATGCGGGTGGGTTTAATTCAATCAGGAAATGACGGGTTGAATTTGACTAGCAACCTATGTGTCACGCCCCGCTTCCCAGTGTACGGCGAAGTGGACGCGACGAGGCCCGCTACGTATGTACTCAGAAATATATACGCTAAGCGTAACTAAGCAATATAAAATAATCACAAGAGACCAAAGATGGAAAATAACAGCAACTTTTATTAATATCATTCTTTATACAATGCATGAAAAGGAAAATACAACTGAAATGAAAAGCGATGCCTAAACAGTGGCATAACATGAAAATGAAAAAAATGAAATTATACTGCTGGGTCTTCGGCAAATTGCTCCAAGTCTTCTTGAGATGTCTCGATCTCCGCCGGGTCCAGGTCACCTGACGACATTCGAAGAAGAGAGAAACAGAATGTCGCCAGCGAACAAATCGCTCGGTAAGTCCCAAAGGTAAGAGGGAAGTAGAAAAAGACAGAATAAGAAGATACATTTTAAAGTGTAAACTATTGTTGTAATGTTATGTCAACGCTGTTGTTTGTAGCTTGGTACAGAAGTATGCCAGTGTATACGAGGGGAGTCTCTATATGCCAGAGACTAAGGGCACGTATAGTACAAGGAACCGTTTATGCCACGGTACAACAGCAACTGAATATAGGTTAGGTGTCTTAATCTGACCACCTCATTCCACTTTTAACATCTTCCGTACCAATCTACCCCTTTAAACCCCGCGATGTTATATTTGTATTGTTATCTTGTAAACTTGTAATGATTGCTTGATTGACTTGATTGACTGACCGAAACCATGATATCAGGAAACGGTTATAACCGTAGAGTCATGTAAATGGAATACTGGAAATCATGTAAAAGGAATATCCATGGTTCGGTTCAGTCAAGTAGATTGTTAACTGGATTCTGGGATTCATGTATTCATCTTGAGTTGAAATATAAAGAATATAGATTGACTTGAATCATTTTCAAGTCAGAAATAGTCAGACTCTAACCCGAGTCAGACTAAAAGAAAGTGAGTTGAAGTTCAATAATTGTTAAGGGCCTTATTGTAATTTATAAAACTTGAGGGGGTTTATTGTAAAAATACTATTGTATATTTTTCAAAATACAACTCAAGTATTTAATTATCGTCTTTATGTACATACAACAATTTAATGATCAAGATAAATATGTATACATGTTCGAATAGCATGAAATGGGTCAAGTATATTATTCGAGTAACTACCATAAACAATGCTGTAAAGAAATATTATGTACGACTAATTAATCAAGTTGAACGAATGCGGAATATAAACAGAAATATGGCTCTAAATGTTTTGCATGCGTAAGTTCCAGTTTCACCTAAATACGACTACCGGTTTGAGAGATATATATGTTTTCGTATCGTCGCGCAAAACAGATCAGAATCTATTCGGCACCGTCACATATTTTTAAAACGCAGTTTGAGTTAATTTCTATCGGGTTTCAGGTTACAAAAATTATTATAAAATTGTAGGTATTTCGATGTAATTATCCAAAACACCAAGATTCACATGATTTGGATTTCTGAAGCTCTAGTTATGATCATTTTAATATCAGCATTTAAAACAGAAATTCAGATTTCTGGACAGCAACTATATATTCTATTGCAAAGCCTATATCAGGTTGTTTCATGCATTCCTAAGTAATATAATATACATAAAATTATAGTTCTATCAATGGTGCATCTACACATCTAAATTTTGTCACAAACGGACATCGGGTGTTCGAGTTATGTCCAATTTAAAAACAGTGTGCGAATCGGAACAGATTCTGTCCAGATCCGTCACTTAATGTTGTAACGCAGTTTTCTTTATCTTAGATGGGTTTTCAGTAAAACTATAAAACTAATAAAATCTAGATCATTCGATGTAGATATCAAAAACATCTGAGTTTGCTCAATTTGGATACCGGTATACCAAGTTATGTGTCCTAGAAATTGACCGATAGCTGCAGTTTTCTGTTTTACGATCAGTGAATAAATACGATGTAATTCCTAAACCGTTATGCGGATCGATCTAAAATTTTTACAGCGTGTAAAAAATAATATATTCTATCATATGTAAATTTCATGAAATTTCCAGAAGTAAAAATTAATTTCTACAAATTATTTTAAAGGTAAAGATATTGATATGTATACTAAAATCGGCAAAAAGATTAACTAGAATTTTTACGCAAGCTTCATCTTTTCTTTTAATAACCAAACCGATTCCATGAGATATTGTAAATATATTGTGGCATAAAATCTATGTTCTCACTACTCATAATAAACATTTATAGTCATGAACAAAGAGTTGAAAACACTTTAATTTGAACAAGAGGTAATAAGATATTATTAAACCATATATAACCATATGTATCTAGACTTATATATATGTATATGTTTATGTTTATTTTTCTCTTAAGGATTACGGTATGGATAAAAACGGGTTCACGAGATATGAAAAGAGAAGAATAAAGAGATGGAGGGAGGGAGAGAGAAGGGACTTACATGCACAAGCCGGTATTGTCACCGGGCTTGTCTATCCGTCGATAGCCTCGCGTTAGTAGCGAGACCTTCTTGAAGACTTATTCATGTTCTCCTTGTTGGACTCTAGGTGAAGAGGAAGAAGTGAGAGATAGAAAAATGTGAGGAAGGAAAAGTAGAGGAGGACAATAAAGATGGTGTAATGGTGAATAATAATATATGCATTTAACATGAGAATTAAAAGAGAAATGAAAGGTCACCATTCATTTTGGAAATGAAAGGTCTCATTTGTAGGTTATGAGAAGAATAAAAAAAAGATAAAAATAATTGCAAGAATGGGGATTTGAACATGTGACTTATGGAATAACAATGCAAGGACTTAACCAATGAGCTATAAGGTTGTTCATACATATATTTAATTAGAATTAAATATATGATGTTGCTTAAAAAGAAAATGGGCTTTTTAGATGGGCTGTAGAGAATAAGAATAATGGATTTGGGTTAAATATTTATGAAAGGAAAAATAAGAATGAGAAGTTAAAAACTTAAATATAAGAAAAAGAAATTGTACCTAGAAAAAATACATAATAGATTAAGGAATAAAATAATAATAAATTTAATAGAAAAAGGAAAATACCAAGTACAAATAAATACGGTATATTATTGAAGAGGGATAATACAAATGTATAAAGATTTTGGGGTCATTACACTATGGTTTGTTGACCTCTGTCAAGGTCATAGGACGCTAGGGGTAAAATATTATCGGGAATTTCAAGTGTTGAAATTTGCAATGAGATTGCATACCTTCTATGAGATAGTTGGATCCCGATACCCACTACGAGTAAGAGTTACTCCTGAGAGAGCTTTACACATTACAATTAGCTGATCAAGTAGGTGTCTAGAAAGGTGTTAACGGGATTACGCCCCTGGGAAAAGGAGGTTTATTTTAATTAGGTCCGTGCGAAAGCACGGGGAACCTCCCTCAAAATACCGACACTGGCCTGACCGAAAGATTGGCGAACTTGTAGGGTGTAATTAATTCCGGCTAGTCTTATCTTTTAGGGTTTAAAGAAAGATTTGATAAAAATAGTGGGAGCCATCCTGATTAGATAAAATAATAACCAATCTGATCTTGCAAGAGCATACGCTGAGTGTTTTCTTCTCCCTCTCTCCTGGTAGCGACCATGTCACGCCTTAATCAAGATAAAAATATGGACGTATTGACCGAATCTGCTTATTATACTGGAGCTGGGGAACGTTGGTTCCGCTATATCATATAATTGTTATAAGTCCGAGTAGGAAATAGGGGATTATCCGGATTTCCACGCCATCCAATTGAGGAATAAGCATGTTGATGCATATTTTTTGGGTGTGTTCATTACCAAGAACTGTTTCTCAGTGTTCTCTACGTCCTAGGTATGAGATACCGGATTAGGATTCCACATATGTAATTTGTTACATGAGCTATAGAAAGGTAGAGAACTGGGGATGGGTGATATGTCTCTAAGTGTTAGAGAATGGTGCAATTGTTGCAGCCAAATCAGTTGGCAAATATCACCTTGTATTACCAAATGGTAAATACATTGATTCTGAACGAATGTTATTACATACCAAACCTGATATACAACATTACATCAAATTTTTTATTGAGTTAAAGAAGGATATAATTTTGTATTGATGGATAATGTTATGAACATTTTTCTTAATCAAGAGTTGATTGGACCAAGCACGTTATGTAATGGCATATACGTTTTAAATCAAACCACAGTTCAAAGTATATAGAACACACACAAGAGGAGGAGTTCAGAAATGAACGAATCCTTCTTGTGGCATTGTAGACAAGGTCATATCTATGCGACACGACCAGCTAAGTTACATAAGGATGAATATGAGAATCTGTTCGAATTTTCATCTTATGATACTTGCCAGTCTTGTCTCAAAGATAAAATGACCAATACTCCGTTTACTGGAAACAGAGAAAGAGTTATTGAACTCTTAGGACGCATACATGATGATGTATACGGTCCTATGTCTACAAATGCCAGGGTTGGTTCTTAGTACTTTATTACATTCATTGACTATCTCTCAAGATTCAGACATGTGTTCCTGTTGAAACACAAATATGAAACTTTTGAGAAATTCAAAGAATATAAGCTTGAAGTTGAGAACCACTCAGTAGAAGTATTAAGTCCTTCGATGAGATCAGGGAGGCGAATACTTGGGCATGGAGTTCCTGGAGTTTTAAAAGGAGAATGAGATTCTATCTCAGTTTACTCCTTCGAGTACACCACAGCACAACGGTGTATCGGGGCGGAGGTATCGCACCCTATGAAATATGGTGCGCTCTATGATGAGTACTGCTGAGTTACCTGTTTCCTTTTTGGAGTTATGCACTTGAGAAACTGCATACCTATTGAATGGGGTTCCATCCAAATCAATTCCTACCACTCCATATGAGATATGGTATGGGAAGAGACCATGTCTTAAACGAGTTAAGATATGGGGTTGTCCGGCCTATGTTGAAAAACAAAATCCGGACAAACTTGAGGCAAGGTCGGTTCTGTATAAGTTTGTTGGATATCCCAAACATTTGCGAGGGTATATCTTCTACCACACTGAGAAGCAAAATGTGTTTTGTTTCTCAACATGCCACCTTTTTAGAAAATGATTTTTTTATGAAGAAATTAGTGGTCATGAGGTAGAACTGGAAGGAGTTCCAACTAGACAAACTAACAGCTGATGATTTGGTGAATCCAAATGATTCAATAGTCTCCGACGAATCTCGGCCTCTCCGCGAATCTGGTAGGGTCCCTCATCCACTTGAGAGATACTACGGTCTTCTCGGTGACAGTGGGAGCGAGGATTGCATCATGGTAGATGATGGTCCAACTAGGTTCATACAGGCCATCACGAGTAGGGACTCTGTGAAATGGCTGGATGCTACGCGATCAAAGATGAAATCCATATATACCAACAAAGTATGAATTTGAATGTTGCACCTAGAGGGGTAAAACTCATCAGGAGCAAATGGATCTTGAGAAGATTCTTGGTATAGATGGAAAAGTTGAGACTTTCAAAACTATGCTTAAGTCCATCAGGATCAATACGCGCATCGCGGAGTTGGAACATCTGTTTTAATGTGGCAGTTAAAGAGTTTGACTTCATCAAAAAGATAGATGAACCTTGTATATACAAGAAAGTTGTAGAGAGTAAGGTTGTATTACACGTATTGTATGTAGATGACATACTCCTATGCTACACTCGGTCAAGCTCCTCTTATCACGAGAATTCACCATGAAAGATCTGGATGATACCTACTATATATTGTGGATTATGATCTATGTTGATAGATCTAAGTGGATATTGGGAGTGTCCCAAATCCAGGTACATTAACACCATACTAAAGGGGTTCAGTATGGAAGATTCTAAGCGTGGTGGTTCGTCCACTTACTCAAGAATCACTTTCTCCAAAAAGATGTCTTTCAAGACTGATTTGGAGAGAGCTCGCGTGCAAGGGATACCCTATACTTCGGCAGTAGGCTCTATCATGTATGCGATGTTATGTACCAGACCATATGTAGATGACTTAGTAGGAGTAGTGATCAGGAATCAATCGGATCTTGGGAGAATCACCGGACAGCTGTGGAGGACATTCTTAAGTACTTGAGAAGCACTAAAAGAATGTTCTTGGTTCAAACTTTCAGAGTGATAAGGTCGACTGAAAGTCAGCCACAGACATTGTCTTTACCCTAAGTAGAGGGACGGTATGTTGGAAGAGTTCCAAGTAAGATACCGTGGCATACTAGACAATAAAGGCTGAATACATTGCTACCAATGATGCTGCCAAAGTGGCTGTCTGGGCATTTCTTGTTCATGAGATGAACATAGTTCCTACCATTTGTTCCCCCAATCAGAGCAAGGCTCTGTTTGAATTTTGAAAATTCAAATTTTGGAAGCAACGCTTCAAATTCCGAGCATTGTGCGCAACGCGTGCGTGTCAGAAGTTGATACGTCAATGCAACGCCCGAGGCAGTGTGTCCAATCAGAGCAAGGCTCTCTTAAAAAATAAAAGTATGCAACATTCAGATTGCGCAAGCGCTGCATTGCGCGACACGTGTCTGCGCAGTTGCGCAAACGCTGCTGTGCAAGCGCCGCGCTGCGCGACACGTGTCTGCGCAGTTGCGCAAGCACAATTGCGCAAGTGCCGCGCTGCGCGACACGTGTCTGCGCAGTTGCGCAGTCGCTGCTGCGCAAGCGCCGCGCCGCGCGACACGTGTCTGCGCAGTTGCGCAAGCGCCGCGCCGCGCGACACGTGTCACGCGCTGGAGGAGTTGCGCAAAACAGAATAAATCTTTTCTGTTCTTGTTAAAACAAGAAGATTTTCTTCTGTAAAGCAGGGGCCTTTGGATCAAAGATCCAACGGTGGGGAAAATTCCCCAAATCACTCAGAGAAAGATCTCTTTAACAAATTTAACTAATTTGTGAGCACTATAAAAAGGACCCCAGACCCCATTTCAAAAAAAGGGGAAGAAGATCTTGCTAAAAGAAAAAGGAGAGAAAGAGAACTCTTGAGAATTCTGGAAGAACAAAAAAAAGGTAAAACCTTTAAAAGAGAAAATTCTCTAGGGAACAGATCATTGATCTAAGAACAAGATCATGGATCTTCAATAAATAAATAAATAAGTAAATAAAATAAAAAAAGGTAGTGCCTTGCACTTGTTATGAACCCTTGGTTCTCTGAAATAAGGAAAAACAAGAAAAGAAGAAAAAACTTGTTTTTCTTTAGATCAAAGGATTAAAAAGTGCTCTGCACTTCTGTTTCTTGAAGATTCTCAATGCAATGCATTGCTTGAAGGGCCATGCCCAAATTAAATTGCAGAGCAATAAAAGGGAGGGCCCAAATGAAATTGATGCTCTGCATCATTTATAGAGGGCAGAGCCCAAACAAAATTGATGCTCTGCATCACTTATAAATGGGCAGAGCCCAAACAAAATAATAAATAATGCAATGCATTATCTTAAAAGGGACAGAGCCTAAATAAATGTCCAACAGAGACCAAGATTTAATGCTATGCATTATTAAAAATGGGCCAAGCCCTAGCACAGACCTAATAGGCCAAAAAACAAATAAAAGTGTTGAATATTCTGAACTGGACTTAGCCCAATCATGGCCGTAAGTCCTCAAATTAAATTGACTGAGCACAATTGCTCTCTCTCTCTCTCTCTCTCAAATCAATTTATATCCGGTTCGAGGGTACATTTCCGATCTCCTCTGACACATGTCGTTGTAATCATTCAACGACGTCAGAGAGGTGATGGGTCCCGACGACCACATACGTCAAATATGGACTGCGGGGTCCTTAAACTCGTGGACCGAAACGTCCCTAAACTAATATGGGACTGAGACGTCCCTAAACTAATATGGGACCGAGACGTCCTTAAACTAATATCGGAAATATCGGACCGAGACGTCCCTAAACTAATATCGGACCGAGACGTCCCTAAACTAATAATGGACCACCACGTCCTTAAACTGGAACATGGACCACCACGTCCTTAAACTGGAACATGGACCACCACGTCCCTAAACTGGAACAATAGAGCCTACAAATGCTCTTTTACCGGATCTAAACGATCCCGTTTAAGTCGATCTTAGCCCCAAACACGGCTAACGTATCCTTAAACATCAAATGGACTATAAAATTCCAAATCAACTCTGGTTCGAGGGTACATCTCCGAGCTCCTCTGACACCTGTCGTTGTAATCCTTCAACGACGTCAGAGAGGTGACGAGTCCTGACGGCCATATATTAAATGAATCGCTACGTTAAGTTGATCTTAGTCCAAAACAGGACTAACGTATCCTTGACGAACGTTTAAGTTGATCTTAGACGCAACGCGACTAATGCATCCTTAAACTAAAAACACCAAACCCAAATCTAAGTAAATACGGATTTGGACTAATCCACGTCCTACGGGCGACGACATTACTCAGTCTCCGTATACAATCCACGGGCAACCACAAACAAAACAAACACACACGACACGAAGTGAAATTCTGGAGAAGGAGAAAGTTGTTACCGCGATGCGGTAGCGTAATTAACTGCAGGGGCTTGCGCCTGCAGGGAAGAGCGTCCCCACAATCAAAAACCCCTCACCCTGAGGGGGAATCTGACGAAGTCTGCTACATCGGCCGCATCCGTCTAAACCTCCGACACACGGTGCCATAAATCAACTTGGCATCTTCGGAGAGGTAGACGGATAAAACCACATAGCATCTGCCCCGAATCTCAGGCAGGACGCAGAGTCCTGGCCGCCATTCGGAGGGGAACAGATTCTGGCACGCCCGGTGGGACCTTTTCCTCTTTCCACTCCACACTTCGTGTGTCGTCCTCGCGAGCCAATCGCGGTTTGTTAAATGGTTGCCTTCGGATTTCAAGTTATTAAGATTTGGTCTTTTGTCTGGCGCAGAACTCAAGCATCCATGGATTCTAACTGCACCAACTACGCGAAGTACCACTGCAACGGACGCTCCACCTCACCTAGAGGTGTAGCATATGGGCCCCAAGCGGCCTCTTTCCTCGCTCTGCCGATAGAACAGGTGACCCAGGCCACCACCGGCCTATTTTTCGGGACCATGGTCCCACCTACAAGCTTCTCTATGTCGATACCTGCACCGGAAGTGAACAAGAAGTCGGTGTTCGACCGGCTCACTGCTACCACGACCCCTGTCAACGGATCGCCCACCACCAAGCCAACAACCTCTGTCTTTGCGAGGCTGGATCAAAACTCTGAAGGGCCCGCTAAGAAGCCCAGGAACTCTAAAATGGCTGTCCCACGGAGGGCAACGGCCGCTGCTCCGGAAGACGTTGAGGCGGCTTCTCCTGTCAAAGAGTCAGTCTTTTCAAGGCTGATGATTCCTGTTCCTGCCCCTACACGAAGATCTGTCTTTGACAGATTGGATATTACCCCGCAAGGGACAACCTCAGTTTTTAAAAGGTTAACACCGGCGGTGCCTCATTCAGACAGGGGCAAAAAGAAGCTATCTCTATCTCTGAGCCAGTCCCAACGGCTCGTCGTGCTCGACGTCGCCATTGGCGACGAGTGGGGAAGGCAGGGGGTAACTCTCCCTTAGGGATAACTCCACCGGCTCCAGCGGTGGAAGTCAACGCTGCTGTTTCAACTGGGAACATCTTTGAACTGCTGAGGAGGGTACGGAAGAACTCTCCAATCGCTACATTGAAGAGATCTCCTCCACCTGCGGAGAGAGTTCCAGAAACAAAGCGAGAACAGCCCCCTCAACGGCTGTCTTCAAGAATTTATAAAGTTTGGCGAAGGGTTCAAGACTCTGTGATTGACCCAGGTCACTCTCGTCGCCAGAAAAAGGCGAAGGTGGATAAAGACAAGGATTGTCCCATTAAACAGCAGGGGACAGCAGCTGCTAGGGTGCCCCCTTCAATGGTTCCTTCAACCTCAACGGCACATAAAAGAAGGAGGCCAGAGAAAACCCCCGCGTCAGCGGCAAAAGTTAAAAATGGTGAACCTAAACGCCCCAAGTCAGGTGGCATAACAGTTCATACAGTTTACATGGCATTGGGAAAAGAAGATAGCCGTACATCCACGGGTCATAGACCGCTTACACGGTCAGTGACCAAGGCTCAGGAGCAGCAACAGAAGCTCCAGGAGATGATGAACGCTATGGCCGCACTTACAGGGCTGAAAGAAACCCCGGAAACATCCTCAGAAGAACGTCAAGAATAAGAAACGGACGCCGAATTCCTTCGGCGCGTGCTAGAGAAGAAAGATAAAGAAGCTGCGGAGCAGGCAACCAACATTAAGAAAATGGCCCTCCTGTTCCAGGATATGGTGGGTATGATGATTCAACAAGATCCACCTGCTGAAGATCCCCCGATCATTCTTGAAGACGATAGGGGAGAGACATCGAATCCTCCACCGACTCTATCCACAGCTAAAGAGGATACCATATCAAAAGCTGATTTGGATGAATACATCGCCCAGCAAATACGGGTGCACCAGGCGACCGAAGCAGCCGGTCAGGCCGTAAAGACAGGGCGGCCATATCCGGGTTGGTACGATCAGATTAAGTACCCGCCAGGTTATACAATTCCTAAGTTCCATGTCTACAAAGGGACGGGCAATCCTCATCAGCATGTTGCCCAGTTCAGGGCGCTCTGCGGCAACACCGGCGGTGACGACAAGCTGTTGCTTCGCCAGTTTGTTGGAAGCTTATCAGATACGGCGTTCGAGTGGTATTCTGAACTCCCAAATGACTCTATTAAAACCTTCGCGGAGATGAACCTGCTGTTCACTCAGCGTTTTGCAAGTGCCAGTGAGCGTACCCCGATGACGGCACTGATTAACCCCAGGGTAAAACCCGGCGAGACGTGGGTTCAGTACGCTATACGATGGCGGAATTTATGGTCAAAGTGTGAGCAGCGCATTGAAGAAGCTCCCGCAGTGGGTATGTTTGTAGGAACCCTCGATCCACAAGCAACCATCTCACAATTTATGATGTTTTTCAAGCCAACTACCTTCCAGGCGTTGATTGACAAACTAGCGCAAATGGATCAAATGGGCCATAAACCCCCTCTTCCAAGGCCGGACTCCCGAAATGACAAAGGGAAGGGAAAAGCGATCGTCGTCGCTAATGCTCAACAACAGCCAAGCGACTCGAAGCCAATGGCTCGTTAAAATAATATGCGCCCGTACGTACCCCTTGAGGATAGGATGGGACGTCCTTATTCCTTTCCCCGCGATAAAACGAAGAGGTTATTCGAGCTGGCGTTGCACAACAGACTCATAAATCTGCCAGATCCAAAATGTCCGTTGCAACCAAGTGACGTCAACGAGCCCAACTACTGTCCTTATCATCGAGTACTAGGCCATCCGATCGAAGACTGCTACGTTTTCAAGAATTGGCTCGAAAACCAGTACCGACAGGGCAAGTTCGCGTTATCTGACAAATGGAAGGTGAATCCCCCGCAGCCCCACACCTCTAAGGAGACGAAAACGCCGGGGGCAACATGCTCCGTCATTGAAGAAGCTCCTTGGGAGGTTGTATTATCAGCCAAGACAAAGAGAATGCTAAACGATCTTCAGGCATGTCCAGCAATCAAGTGGAAGAACCCGTTAGAACCGCAGGTCATTGAAGGGATGTTGAAACTGCGTACAACTCCAAAGACTGATGGTGGTGGCTCAAACACTCGCAACCAGCCATCAAAATCTTCGAAAAAGAAGAGGAAGAAATCTAAGAAACCCGTGAAGCCTGGCGACAAGCGCACGGACTTACAAAAGCAAATTGACGCGCTAGATGAATACAACCAAAAGGCGCGGACTCCCGTTATGCTCCAAGAGTTCCTCAATCACGTCTTTCAAGAGGAAGATGAGGGAGAAAGTTCATCGGATGAATCCGAGGAAAAAGTAGCGAGCTGTCATATGATCTCCCATTCGATCACGAACGATGAAGAAACTTCTGGCACTAAAACGCTGGGGGCAGATACCGAATCAAAAATTCTGGAGCTATCAGTCGAAATGATTGACGCGTTCCTTAACAAAGCTCGACTGAAAAGTAAAGCTGATCGAGAACGCGAAATGGCTATATTTGAAAGGGCCAAGCGCCAACGACCTGATGAAAGAGCCGAGGCGATCCCGCTGGAGCAAAACGCCTTCGCTACCGACAAAAGCCAATTCAAGATAAAGAAAAGGTTTGCTAAGGCCACATCAATGGGCATGAAACTACCATCCTCGGAAGGAAAAATTACTGGTGAAATAGAAATGCACCCCTCATTTTGCTTATATCATCAGAAGGTTTCGCACCCCACTCAAGAATGCAAAGCTTTCGATAAATGGTGGCAAGGATATGTTGCTCGTCAACAACGCTTCAAGCGGGAAAAGCGTAAAACTCGTCGAGAGCAAAGAGATACGACCGAAGAGCTTAAAAGAACTACCGGCGATTGTCGCATGGTTAACACTGCCGGGTCACAAGTGCCTACATTCGGGAGTGATTCTGATGAACTCGCCCCTCTCTTTAAAGAGTCAACTTCGGGAAAAGGAGAAGAGCCAAAGGTTTGCGAAAATATCCAGCTACGCAATCGGACGTTACCTGAAAAGAATCTCGAACCCTTAAACAAGAAAGATAAAGGGAAAGAAAAGGTTTTTGAGGATATTACTCTAGATGACCAAGTTGCGGAAAAGCTGACCGCCAAGAATCCGCCGAAAAGAAATAAGGTGGACTACAATGTCTTGGCGCATCTGAGGAAGCTGCCCTCACAACTCAGCGTTCTTGATGCTCTGTTACTATCAAAAGAGGCGAGGGATTCTTTGATTAAAGCGCTACAAGATCAGAACCAGTTCCAAGCCTTCCTGGCCGAAGAAAAGTGAAGGATGAGTTGGAAGAGGTGCACACGGCCGACGTTGCTTTTGGCGATGAAGACCTTCTCCTTGGGACGCGCGAACACAATCGCCCTCTCTATGTCTCAGGATACTGCCATGATATAAAGATAGGAAAAATCCTAATCGATAATGGGTCGTCTGTTAATCTCCTCAACGTGCGGGTGTTGAAGGAAATCTGCATGAGCGTCCAGCACCTTGCACGGGACAAGATCACCATCTCCGGGTTCGACTCCCAATCGTCAAAGACTCTCGGATCTGTGATATTGACGTTACGCTTCGGGTTGCTCGTCACAGATATTAAATTCCATGTCATAGACGCCAAGACATGCTACAACGCTTTGTTCGGCCGACCATGGTTACACGAGTACAACATCATCCCTTCTACACAACATCAGTGTATGAAGTATTTTAAGGATGGTTTCGAGTATACCGTGACGGGAGAACTGAACCCGTTCTCTGTGAACGAGGTCCGCAAATACGAAGACGCCAAATACTTCTTACCGGATTTCGAAGACACGGAGAAGTGTCATAAGCCGGAGAACAAAACTAACGCAACCATCCCTGTCTTCGGCAGCGATACCGAGGAGGAGGAGGATATAGTTTATTCGGGTCTGCCCCAATACACCGAGCCGGGACCATCCGCCCCTTCACTGATCTTTGGTAGTGATTCAGAGGACGAAGTCCATGCTGTATTCCCTTCTCGGCTTTCAATACGAGCTTCTGCTGATGAAGAGCGAAGTCTGCAGATAGCCATGGTGCCGCTTGAACATTATAAAGAACTGGATGCACTCGACACCGACAGCGTGGAAGAATTGCAGACATTTTATATCCCTCCCGGACGAAAAGGCGAGAGGGCAATCCTATTCTACCGTTCCGAAGAAACCAAGGTAGAAAAAGAAATCTGGCATGGCGCGGATTCTACGCTCGACAGGCTTCAGCCTATCCGTCTCCCCAGATATTATACGGAAGGTTTGAAAAAGCTGCTGAAACGCCAGGGGATATCCTTCAAGCAGACCGTTCGAAAAGCCAAATTCTATGACAGGGTCTGGAATGTTCCCGGGACTCAACGCAAGCTGCCTAACGGGAGGATGGAAACAAAAGGGCTTGGATACATCCGGTCAAAGAAGCGATAGTTACTACCTGGCTGTTACGTCGTATATGACTTTGATGAAGCGGATGCTCAATGGGAGGACGCTAATCCTGAACCAATAAAAGTGCCAGATGCAAAGGAATCCAATCCATCGTTCGAAGAACAAGTGGACAAGCTTATAAGAGAAGCGGGTCAAAAAGTCCGAGATGATCACAATCGTGAAATGACAATCTATGAGAAAGCCAAAACGCAGCGCCTCCTTCAACAGGCAGTAAAAGACGAAGATGCTGCCCCATGTCAACCTGATACAAAAAGGGCTCGACGCGGAGGCAGAAACAAGTCGAAAGGCCAAAGAGGCGCTCATCAGCAACAAATCAGGGCTAAGAAGCCACGCAAACGGGAGTCAGAGCGTTATTGATCTATCCCTCATGAAGAAAATGGGTCGAGCATACTCGTTTCCTCGTGAAAAGACGAAGAAGATACTCGATCTTGCCCTAAAGCATCAAATGCTTACATTGCCGGAGTCTAAACACCCCGAACAAGCGGGCGAAGCCTCACATCCGGACTATTGCTCTTACCATCGAGTGATAGGTCATTCTCTTGAAGATTGCTTCACCTTCAAGAATTGGGTCGAAGATCAGTACCAGCTTGGTAAATTCGCTCTGTCCGACAACTGGAGGGTAGCACCACCACAAAAGCACGAACCCAAGGCCACGAAAGAAAAACCAGTTCCACATTGGGACTGGAAGCGAATTCGTACCTGTCACATGATAACAATACTAAAAGGAGAACCCGAGAACATGGACAGCCTTCCTTGGTGCCTCGAAAACAGCAATGATGAGGTAATCTCAGAATTTCCCCCAGCTCCGAAAGAACTGGAGGATGGAATACATACCACTGCAGATAACCTCAAGAGAATCGAGTTGGGGACGGTAAACGATCCGCGACCGACATTCGTCAGCGAGCTGTTGTCCGAAGAGAGGGCGGCTACGTTAAAGGACGTCCTTGTGCAGCATAAAGATTGCTTCGCATGGAACTATTCCGAGATGCCGGGACTAGATCCAGAAATTGCTGTGCACAAATTGGCGATATCCCCGAACGTCAAACCAGTCAAACAGGCGCCAAGAAGAATGCGGCTCGAACTTGAGATGAGTATCAATGCTGAAGTCAAAAAGCTGATCGACTCTGGCTTCATCCACGAGGTTCAATATCCGGAGTGGATCGCCAACATCGTCCCGGTGATGAAGAAAAATGGGACAGTGCGCATATGCGTAGACTTCCGGGATCTTAATAAAGCTTGCCCGAAGGATGATTTCCCAGTGCCAGTCACCGAACTGATGATAGACAATACATCCACTCATGAGGTTTTCTCCTTCATGGATGGCTCATCATGGTATAATCAGATAAAGATGCATCCCGAAGACCAGAAACACACCGCCTTCAGGACCTTTCTAGGTATATTCTGTTATAAAGTGATGCCCTTCGGTTTAAAGAATGCCGGTGCCACTTATCAAAGGGTCATGACAAAGATCTTCGATGACCTTATACACGAAATCGTCGAATGCTATATCGACGATCTCGTGGTTAAAAGCAAATCATACGAAGAACATCTCGAGCATTTGAAGACCGTATTTCAACGCTTTCGGCAATACAATTTGAAGATGAATCCTCTTAAATGTGCGTTCGGGGTTTCCTCGGGCAAATTCCTGGGATTCATCGTCCGACACCGAGGTATTGAGATAGATCCGTCTAAAATCAAGGCGATCATGGAAATGCCTCCGCCGAGAACTCTTAAACAGCTGCGATCTCTCCAAGGAAAGCTCGCATACATTCGGCGGTTTATCGCTAATCTTTCAGGAAAGTGCCGTCCTTACAGTCACCTGATGAAGAAGGGAACCCCATTCGTTTGGGATCACAAATGCCAAGGCGCACTGGACGAGATCAAGCGGTATCTGCAAAACCCTCCAGTGTTGGCTGCTCCAGTTAAGGGAAAGCCTCTCATTCTTTACACGGCCGCCCTTGAAGGTTCTTTAGGCGCATTATGGGCACAAGAGAATGACCAGGGGAAAGAAAGAGCACTCTACTACTTAAGTCGGGTTCTGCTGGGGGCAGAAAGCAATTACCCCCCCATTGAAAAACACTGCCTGGCGTTGATCTTCGCAATAACAAAGCTTAGACATTTCGCATTAGCGCATGAAGTCCATCTCATTTCTGTTGGAGATAGTGCCCTCATAGTCAATTATTGGATCGCAGGTACGTGATTGCAATGATTGCGGAGGACCTATCCCGGTAGCACAGTCTTACTCGAGATGATAATATGCTATCTGGTTTGCCTTTATCAGTCGTGTACATGTTCAGGTGACTGAATGCATGTTACACTTTGATAGAGCCCTTAGGATCTTGCTTTACTACCAACAGTATGATGGCGATCATATACGTGAGAGTTGGGTAGTTTATATGCATATCCTTAATTGTAGTCCCTAGTCGTGGGAGTTTCGAGACAGGGCATCGATACTCCGGAGTAGACTAGTGTGTACAGTCGAGACCCCGACGAGGGGCGGTGGCCGGTCTCACAAGCCACTGGTGTCAGTTGGATCACCTAAGATGTATACAGGTGCTCATTGGGTTATGAGTACACCGGACAGGACTCGCCGGGAATCTGCTAGTTAGTATTATATCTACCGTCAGATAGCAGTTCCCTGGTGACATGTGTACAGGTTAGTTCATCGACCTGAGGTCGTCATTTATCTCGTGTGAGTTCCCACTGTGCTTTGATTTCTACCCTACCACGGCTCAAAGGAGTCGTGCAAACAGGTAGCTTTTGGGTACAGTCCCGAGCCATATGGAGGCACGTGAGCGGATCGGCAGGGGATTCGTCTCTCCCGGTATTGGGGGCGAGGTCGTGCAGTGTCTAGGAGAGCCATTACACAAAGTCCATGGCCATGGCAGGAGATTTACTGGTAGGTACTCCAGTAGTATCTCAGGGTGTAATTGGGCTTCATTCCGACACGACTTATACTGCTATTGGGGGTCTGACGTTACTAGCCCCCTAGGCAGATATGCGATACTCATAGACGAACGGACCGGACTGTATATACATTGTCACTGTTAGGCTCAGTAGGGTTTTCCGGATGAGTGCGCTCATCGGCATCCCTTGAGGTCAGTCCATGGGCAGCCGTTACGCATTGCTAGTGCCGCTGACGGTTTGTGGTTAAACCCACTGCCAGGGTGCTGACGAGTCATTAGAGTCCCCCACAGACAATTTCCCTAGTTCGGGCGAAACGTTGTAGAGGCCGTATGGTTTTATGGCAGGGTTCGGAAAATGCACGTGCGTTTACGCACGTGTCGATTTTCGGATAGATGATACTGGTCGGCTTTGGTTTAAGCCGGATCCGAGTATTATATTGAGTAGGTATAATATCTTTGTCTCAGTTGCATTTGTATTCGGTCGTAATACAAATGCGGGTATATTTATACAGTTTCGGGGTTATCCTGAAAGTCGTTTCAGGATCACTTTTGGAAGTTGCCAGTTTCCAGTTTTCTATCAGCCGTCTTTTAACATTTGGTTAAAGGCGGATTTATCTTTTCTTGGATGAGAGTGAGTCGTGCTTCTAGAAGGTTCTAGAAGGTTCTAGAATTTGTGACAAGGCAATGTGACTCATGCTTTGATTTCATTACCTTCTTGTTTTGCTTAAGATCTTTATGCTTGATATTTGTTCATAATATCTTTTGGTTATGATAAGGTTGCATCCTATGGTCACCCCCCTCTCCTACGGTCACCTCCCTCATTCTATAAAGAGGCCGGCCCCTCTCTCTCTCTCATGGTTGTTGATATCATCGGTTAGAAAAGATATGATAGTTTTGGGGTGTATGGAATTCACAGTTCATTTCATTCCATCACCCGATTTCCACGGCAACTTCATTAACCGATCGTCCACGGACTTGGACGAAGTGAGACAAAGTCATCTACTCATTCTCTACATCATTCTTGGTCGTCTCTTTTAGCAAACTTGACGATCGAGTTGCCTCGAGTCAGAGGCGGGAGCCCGTTTAAAGAACCGATCATGTGGTGCCACCTCGACGAGGAGATCGGAGATCGACGAGATCGGAGCAGCCGCAACGGAGCGTGGGATGATGGTTGAAGAACGAAGGACTCGGATCGTTCGGTATAACATTCCTACACTCTTTACAGTTTGTTAGTTTAGCAATAATGGCAGATCCGGATTAAAGTATACGATAGCGCCAGTTTAAAAGTTTTGTTCCGCATTTTGGCGTCTGTAGACTGCCGGGGCGCTAGCGTAGACTTACAATTTCAAAGGTGGACCCTCTCAAATATCTAATGTCAAAGGCCATATTGACGGGACGACTCGATAAATGGGCCCTGCTCTTAATGGAGTTCTCGATAACGTATCGACCCCTCAAGGCAGTGAAGGGTCAGGCCATAGCCGACTTCCTTGCTGAGCACCCGATACCTGCCGATTCTCCCCTGAATTGCGATTTGCCAGACAAGCATGCGTTTGACGCAATCGACGGTGGTGATACCCGTTGGGAGCTTTATTTCGATGGAGCATCTTCCATGAAAAAGCACAAACAAAGTACGTCAATGATCAAATCGGGAGTAGGCCTTATCTTCGTGACCCCACAAGGAGGAATAATGCGCTTCGCCTTCTCCTTAACAGAGCCGAGAACGAATAATGAAGCTGAATATGAAGCTTTGATAGCAGGCCTCGAGATCGCCATTGACATGGGAATTTAAAGCCTCCTCATATATGGGGACTCCCAGCTAGTCGTCAGTCAAGTGAACGACGATTACCAAACATGCAAACCGGAATTGGTAAAATACGGTGAAAAGGTGCAACAACTGCTAACCCAAATTCCCTCCTATACTTTGGAGAGCATACCGCGCGCGGAAAACAGCAAAGCGGACGCACTGGCCAAACTTGCTAAAGAATTGGCTGACGAGAACCTCGATGACGTTAGAATCGTGGTACAAAGCCGTCGAGTGCTTGCCCCAGCAGAAATATCTCTGGAATCATCCGAAGAAAAAGGAGCGAACGAGCAGACAACCCTGCAAGTAAAAGATTGGGAAAATACCAAGGATTGGAGAGAAATCTTCATAGATTACTTCAAGTCCCACCGAATGCCTGAAGAAGCGTCCACAAGACATCAGCTCGTGAAACGAGCCCTGTCTTTCGCCTTCTTCAACGATACTCTGTACAAGAGGTCATTTGATTCTTTGTGGCCGAGATGCTTAGGACCTGACGAAGCGAAAAGAGTCGTCCAGGAAGTTCACGACGGACTCTGCGGTTCTCATCAAGCAGGCCCTAAGATGAAGTTGAAGATAAAACGGATGGGCTACTACTGGCCCACGATGATTCAGGACTGCATCGAATATGCGAAGCAATGCCACTCATGCCAAATTCATGGGGACTTCATCCACCAGCACCCAAATCCACTACATCCAACGGTGGCTAGCTGGCCATTCGAAATGTAGGGGACTGACATAGTTGGCCCTATCGAACCAGCATCGTCTAGGGTACATCGTTTCATCTTGGCGACGACTGACTACTTCTCTAAATGGGCAGAAGCAGTACCGTTAAGAGAGGTGAAGACGGAAAATATCCTCCACTTCTTCAAGACGCATGTCATATATCGATTTGGAACTTCGCGACGGATCATCTCCGATAACGGGCCAGCTTATAGAAGCCACAAGATCAGTCGCTTTGCGCAACAGCATAATATAGACTGGAGATATTCCTCGGTTTATAACCCGCGAGCCAATGGACTAGCTGAAGCCTTCAACAAGACATTGACAAAAATCATAAAGAAAACGGTGTCCCGAAATAAGAAAGATTGGCACGAAAGACTGCAAGAAGCTCTTTGGGCATATCGAACTACATTCAAGACGGCCACGAACACAACGCTGTACGCGTTGGTGTTCGGTACAGAAGCAGTACTCCCCCTCGAGATAGAGTTACCCTCTCTACGAGTGGCGGTCCACTACGAGCTGACGGACGAAGAAAATGCTCACCTTCGGCTTGAGGAGCTTGACGCCCTTGATGAAACCCGGCTCATAGCGCAGCAAAATCTAGAAGCTTATAAAGCAAAGATGACGCGCTCATACGAAAGATTGACCCGACCGAGGACATTCCGCCAAGGCGAACTCGTGCTAGTGGTCAAAAGGCCTATGATCCCCAATCGCGCCAAGCGGGGAAAATTCGAGCCAAACTATGAAGGCCCGTACATCATAGACAAAGTCTACCAAGGTGGAGCCTATCTACTCATGGACATGCACGGTGAAAGGCCTTTCAGGCCGATAAACGGTCGCTTCCTGAAGAAATACTACGCCTAATGAGTCACGGCCTAGGTCAATGATAGATGACGACGACTATGTCCGCTCTCTGTCTTCTTAAGCTCAAGCTCTATAAGCAGTACCCAGCCTTCTCAATAACGGACCGAAATGTCCTTAAACTAACGACGGACCGAGACATCCTTAAACTAGTGACGGACCGAAACGTCCTTAAACTAATAGCAGACCGAAACGTCTTTAAACTACTACCGCAGCATCCTTAGACTGACGAGACAAAAAAAATAAAGAAAAAAGTATAATGAATAAAAACAGTATGTCCATAAGCAAAAGGGGCACGGACGAAAACCCGAAAGGGCTCCGTGAGTAAAAACAGCAGGGCTACCGGCGAGTGTTCGTGAAAACCCGAAAGGGCGCGACCTCGTAAAAAAAAAGAGAAAAAGAAAATAAAAAGAATAAAAAAAGACGGTATGTCCATAAGCAAAATGGGCACGGATGAAAACCTGAAAGGGCTCCGTGAGTAAAAACAGCAGGACTACCGGCGAGTGTTTGTGAAAACCCGAAAGGGCGCAACCTCGTTAAAAGACACTTATAGGGTCCTCTCGACCTTGTAAGGAGAAACCACCTGCGTGAGATCCTTACGACTCACAAGGGAACAACACACTTAGGTATCCCCACGATTCCTAAGGAGAAAATACACTTGCGAGATCCTCACGACTCGTAAGAAGAACTCTCTTATGCGACCCTCACGGTTCATAAGAGTTGAAAGTCTTAAGTCACAGAGATCTAAACCTATGCTTAAGCAACCCCCACAACCTCCGATACTGCCCTACAAGTGGCTCAATACTGACCCTTGTATACAATCCACGGGCGCGAATAAACATTTCCCTAACTAAGTCCCATCCGAGACCAGGGATATGCTTGCATGGCAAACAACCCTTGTAAATCCTCTCGACTTACAAGGAGAAAACCCTCCTGTAGGATCCTTACGACTTACAGCGGAACAATACACTTAGGAACCCTCATGATTCCTAGGGAGAAAATACACTTATAAGATCCTCACGACTTGTAGGGAGAAATAGCTTTGTGAGACCCTTACGGCTCATAAGGTCAAAAGCCTTAGCCGACAGGACCCTAACCCTAGTCGCTAAGCCTCCTTTGTTCGACAACGACAGAGGCAAATGATGATTCGCTCCTGGCGATATCCCAGTTGTAGCGGTGCTGATGCCAAAATCAGTGTCTAATTTCAGGTTTACGGCGAAAAGCCGATAGGCCGCACATGCATACGAAATAGCCGAAATGATAGGGCAACTTGCAATAAAAAGCAGCAAGTAAAAATGTATGCATGCAAAATAGCCGAAATGATAGGGCAGCTCGCAATAAAAAGCAGCGAGTAAAAATAAAATAAATAGCCGAAATGATTGGGCACCGCGAAAAATAGCCGAAATGATTGGGCAGTCGCGACCTTTGCGATATAAAAGCTGAAATGATAGAGCATCGCGGAAATAAAATAAAATAAAAAGAAGAAATGATAAAACTTTGGCCCTACAGTTAAGATCACATCGATCCCTGTATACAATCCAAGGGCATAAACAAAGAAGGAACCATATTTTCCCAGCGGACTCCGTCAGACGACGAAGCCAAACCTCAACGGTTCATTTCAACCGAAGAAGCTAGTGACTTCAGCAAAACTCCTCGACTCACGGATACAAATACTCCTTGACGAGAGCCTTCTGATTCGCGTCGACTCGCAGAGCCACCAGAGCCTCTGTGGGAACCCTCGACTCGTTTCAAACCCCAAGGAAACAAATAATCCTGGGCGCTTGGGAAACAAATAATCCCTAGCAAACTCCTCGACTCACGGATACAAACACTCCTTGACGAGAGCCTTCTGATTCGCGTCAACTCGCAGAGCCACCAGAGCCTCTGTGGGAACCCTCGACTCGTTTCAAACCCCAAGGAAACAAATAATCCTTGGCGCTTGGGAAACAAATAATCCCTAGCAAACTCCTCGACTCACGGATACAAACACTCCTTGACGAGAGCCTTCTGATTCGCGTCAACTCGCAGAGCCACCAGAGCCTCTGTGGGAACCCTCGACTCGTTTCAAACCCCAAGGAAACAAATAATCCTTGGCGCTTGGGAAACAAATAATCCCTAGCAAACTCCTCGACTCACGGATACAAACACTCCTTGACGAGAGCCTTCTGATTCACGTCGACTCGCAGAACCACCAGAGCCTCTGTGGGAACCCTCGACTCGTTTCAAACCCCAAGGAAACAAATAATCCTTGGCGCTTGGGAAACAAATAATCCCTAGCAAACTCCTCGACTCACGGATACAAACACTCCTTGACGAGAGCCTTCTGATTCGCGTCGACTCGCAGAGCCACCAGTGCCTCCGTGGGAACCCTCGACTCGTTTCAAACCCCAAGGAAACAAATAATCCTTGGCGCTTGGGAAACAAATAATCCCTAGCAAATTCCTCGACTCACGGATACAAACACTCCATGACGAGAGCCTCCCGACCTACGTCAACTCGCAGAGCCTCCACTGTCTCCGCGGGAGAATTTCCGGTTCGTCCCACCTTGCAAGATGAAGTCTCGGGCAGCAAAGATTGAAAAACTTGCTTCCTGAACAATGGGGCCCTGCAAGTCAATCCAAAATGGTCTCTTGCATACTATTCACGGGTCTCACTCTCCGAAGTCGATTTTCGACAAGGAGGGAAACAACCGCTTACGGGTCCTCTCGACTCGTAAGAGGGAAAAATTCTCTTATAGGATCCTTACGACTTATAAGAGAAAACACACTTAGGAATCCTCACGATTCCTAAGGAGGAAAATCCACCTGCGAGATCCTCTCGATCCGTAGGGAGAAAAGTCTCTATGAGACCCTCACGGCTCATAGAGTTGAAAAGTCTTAGGCGGTAGATCTGAACCTGCGGCCTAAGCCATCACTATCTCTCGGAGAAGTTAAGTTATCCGCCAATCAAGTTCATCGAAAACATCGTAATGAAAAGAGAGAAAGCAAAGAAATAGTACCAGACATCGCAAGAAGGAATGTGTACCTTTATTCATAAATTCAATCAAAATACAAGGCGGATCGTATAAAAAAAAACAGGGAATGTCTATACATTATATACAAATTACAAATGTGTAAATGATACAAGATATTCAGGGAGAAGGAAGTTTCTTGAACAGCTCTATCAACTGCCCGCGTACTTCCTTCCACGCCTTCTCCTGATCAGCTGCCACCGCCAGTTCGGCCTCTACTTGAGCCCGCTGCTGCGTGAAGGATGCGAGTTGTTCCCCAACAACCTGCTGAGCTGCTTCTTGGCCTTGAGCATCATGCTCAGCGGCATCAAGCTTCCGCCTCAGTGCTAGCCCATTAGAGATACGCTCCACAAGGCCTTCAAAGACGGCTTTCACTTCAGCAGCATTCGTCCTAACTTCAGCGCGCAGACGAGCGGTTGCGCTTGAAGATTCCCGACGCTCCTTCAATCGTAAGGCTGCTTCCTGCTCCAAATGGAGGAGATAAGAAGCGCTTTGCTCGAGCCAGGCTGTCCGTTCGGTGCTCATGGCCAGAACTTCGGGAGAAGGGCGTGTCGTCTCCAACCGATGCAAGCAGGCCTCAATCTCTCTGCGGTGGTTAACCCAAGATTCGACGACGCCTTCATTGTGAAAGTTTACGAGCGCCGCCAACATCGGGTTAACCTCCATTGCGAAATCCACGGCAGAAGGGAGAGCGTCCATGTTAAGCTCTTCGATATACCCGCTCAGCATGCCCAAACTCATCACGGCACCTTTTGAAGATGGACGTTTCAAGAAAGGGCCCGCTGGTGAAAGAACACAAGACTCAAGAGGGATCGGAGCTGGAACAATAGCTGCAAAATGAAACATGGTTAAACAATGATTCGAAAAGATGTTGAAGGGTCATATAAAAAGGGGGGAGGAATATACTGTACCAGCTGCAACGGACGGCAAAGCCGGAAGGGCCGGTGGCGTGGCAAGTCTTGCGTCCCCTCCTTCGATTTGTGGCACTGCAATAAGGAAGAGGAAAAGTCAGAAATCATCCCATTACTAAAAAAAGGAGTAAACAAATACATCAAAATGAAAATGTACTCACCGGCACCACTAGAGGGAGAAGCGAGTTCGGACGGGAAGGAGAAGTGTGGGAGCAACACTGGGTATAGATGATCAAAGAGCACTCCTGAAAGGACACAGTGGTATGACGTTAGTCCATAAGCTACACGTTTAAAAGATTAACTTGTGAGTCGCAAATCCATACCTTCCAACATCCGCGATGGGAAGGCGGGGAAGTGACCACCGCCAAAGCAGTAGTTGACGGTGCTCCTTCAAGCAGTGGAGCATCGGCACTGGCCGCACCTGCATTAAAAACAGAAGCAAACTTGTTAGAAAAGATTGCAAGATAAAAAAAGAAGAGAGAAAATGATAGTAAGTCGAAATTTACCCGACAAACTGCCAGCCGAGACTGAGGCAATTCCTTCCCCCATTGACATCAGGCCACCGCCCGTGGCCTCGTCACCCGACTCAATGGGAACCGTTGTTGCACTCGCAAGCCCTGGAGAAGGCGGGGGAATATAGGCGGGGATGGCTATGATTGGAGCATTGCCAGATTCCTGAGAAAGAGCAGCTGGCTCGTCCTCAGGAATCGTGGCCACCTCACCCGCTACTCCTTCGGGTCCTGCGGTCACGGTTGTCTCGTCCACCGTCGCCGCGAGGTCTCCAGCCTCAAACGCCTCACCTATCATTACCCTCGGCTCGCTTATGACGATCATTTCATCTGCCGCCACTTCAGGGTCGACATCCATGACCCTCTCGGCTGCAGATCCCCCAACCTCTGCTTCGGGTCCCGTGGCCCCAACGACGCGCCTCACCGTCGGCTCGGGTTTGGCAGACACCGCTTCCGCTGTTTCCCTAGGTTCAACGGTCTTCGCCTCCCCCTCAGTCGGACTAGGCCCTGCAAGATGGAATGCATATGAGCCAATGGCTTTATAATTCTTACAACAAGGCTCTGATAGAAATGTTACTTGAAGAAGATTTATCGTTTGCACTTCGGGCCGCGTGCGCCGCTTGGCTATAAGCAGTAGATAGGGCAACAGGGGCCTCTTCAGAAGGAGTGTCAGCGCGAGGAATAGTGCTAGGGCCCGCTCCCGTGGCCAAAGCAGCTCGGCGCGCCTTCGCTTCGCGTCTCAGCCGCTTCCGCTTCTCCCGAGCCATTGAGACGGATGCCACTAGGGCTTCTCTAATTGAGGCGTCCTCGTCCGTGAATAGGGATGCCTCCAGATTTTTCAGGGCATCCCTCATCGTCTTGTTAAGTCGAGGTCCCTCCAGCAGCCTCGACGAGACCGGGACTTCAGTAACAGGCTCAGGAAGGATCCCCGCATCAACTGATATAACCCCTGCAAAGAAACGAAAGAAGGTTAGGTTGACCATCAGAAAAGATGACAAACTTTTCTTATAAAAGAGAAAGGGGTGGGACATACCAACGCCTGCTAGAGCGCGCTTCTCCTCCTCTTCTTGGAAGGTTTTCAAAGAGGCAGCAATAGCCTCTTCGGAAGAGACACCTGTTGAAAATCGGGCGAATATTAGTTAAAGATAATAATAAAAAGTGCAATAAAACGACGAAGAAAGTGGCTGATGATTACCTGACTCAGCGAGTTTACTTAACATCGCTTCGAGCCTCGCCGATCGCTCCGAAGCTGCAATGGCGGCAGCCAAATTAGTGTCTGCAGGATCTACCAAGAAGCCCTCGTTGCTGCCATATTCACTTATGCCTTCGTTGAGAGGAGCCGCAGGCTCTAGGCTAAGGATCGCATCAAGGGAAAGGGCGGACTTTTTCTTCTTCTGTCCGCCAGCTTTAGATCCACTCGGAATAGATTTGCGCTTGGCAGTTATTTTAGGGCGGCGGGTCCCAATATCTGCTCCTACGCCAGACTCTGGCGATACTACATTAGCCGCCTTCGCGGGAGCACGGGACGCCGATGGTACATCCACCGTAGCAGGCAGTGGCAATCCACGCGGGGGGCTCAACACGCGTGGTCGATCAACTCCGGCATCTTTTATCGGGAGAATGACCTGGAGCCTTGGCTGCAAGGGAGCCTTGCGATCACCACCGGGAGGCGCACCCCTACGGTCAACCAGCATACGCTTCTCCGTTAAGATGATTGGGCCCATAGCATGCGCATACCAGCTACATATGAATGGAGTATCTTAGGGGCACAGCTAGGTTCACTGATAAAGAAATAGGAACCTGTATTAAGCCGTATGAAATGATGCATCGCGTTTCTTATCCCCTCTTGGTTGGCCACGGGTGTTTCCAAAAAAGCTTCCATCGGGATCCCTTGGTTGTAACTCGATTGCCGGGCAAATCGGTGTTGGTTGTACCTCATAAACAAAGCTGTCTCATTCTGCCTAAACACTAGATAGCCCGGCGAATGGAGTAGAGGTGGAGGATTTCCCGAGCCTTCAGTACAGAAGCCCCGTCCTTAAAATCATCACGTAGTGGCACCACTGACTTAGTGGTCTCTGAGCCTATGGTGATGACCTTATCCACAAAAGAAATCTTCGCTCCGACCAGATGTGGACGCAGGAGCAGTCCTCTAGAATCCCGCGGGGATGCAACCACAATTGAAGCCCCGACCAACCGCATGATTCTCGGAAGTCTGCATTTCTCAAAGAACGGAGGAGTCTTATGGGCACCAAACACCCCTTGCACGTGCATCTCTATCCAAGAAGTGAAATAGTGCATCGGGAAGTTGGCAGGCTGTACTCCAGGCTCATTAGCGTCCGCCGCTACGCTAAGTCCATTATAGAGGTAAGCCAGCCCGGCGATCCCTACCGATAACTGCAAACCAGCCACCATTCGATGCGCCGGGTAAAAGACGGAGGGCCGCATGAGGCGTGGGTGCGTGGGAAGCGCGAAACTGCATAACCATAAACCCAAGAACCCTATAAAAAGGTCTCCTCGTCCATGCCAGGAACGGCGATCTCTGAGAAAGGGACGTTGGCAATGCCGGGGAGATAAAAATCCCGCTAGTCATTTTCCGATATAGGTCGGCGGTCCAAGCCGAAACCAAAAGGGTCAGCAAGCTGAGAGAACTTCTCGCCCTGCTCTGATAGGAACTCCGGGCGAATAAAGCGAGCAATAAAATCTGCGAAGCTGACGCCCCGCTCGTCCAATCCCAAATGGAGTTCCTCATAGATCTCCAACACCTTCACCAAGCCCGGATACTGATGTTGAATGGCATTTTCCGGAGTTAAGTCAAACACCAGCTGCTTGGTGGCAAAGACGTACTCATCAGGAGGAAGCAGCTCCTCGTAGTGCTCTCCCCTCATTGGTAGACCCGAAATCTCAGCGAATTCCTCCAAGGAGATAGAGACTTCCCTATCCGTCATCAGGAAAGTGTGAGTGGGGATATTCCATTGTTCAATAAAGGCCTTGACCCACCACGTTGGAGGAGAGGGATACTCGAAAAGCGAAACGTAGATGGCTGAATATAAACCAATCCTCGTTAAATGAGTCCTTTTCGCCGATAAGATGTAGCGGGCCCATTGCAAATATCCGGCCGGGGGTCGCGGGATCAGTCCAATATTGTAAGCCTGTCCCCAAGGGCGTGCTTCACCCTAACAGATTCGCCTCCCCAGAATATCTATTGCTGGCGGCGGCTGCACGGGGATGGCACCGATCGCAGGCTGGAGGAGGTCATCGGAATTCCAGTTTTTAACCTCCACGGCATACTTCACCGGGGGTTCGTCTCCATAGGGGATCGGGACTGTAGGCTCAGACGGCGAGGCGGAACTGAAGCTGCGACGGCCTTGGATGATCTGGCTGTACCACCTTCCCCATAAGTGGAGATTTTTGCACTCAGGGTCATGATCTTTAATGAGAGCGAACACCACCCGGTCCACCGGCGAATGGGGGAACCCTCCTTCCGAGCGAACAAAGAGGAAAGACAAGTCGCCGGACATGTTTCCTGTAGAAAGACAAAAATAACCGTTAGCGTTCTGACACTTGGCATTTTGAAATCTTACTCCACACTGTGATGTAATGGGTAGGGGACAAAAAGGGGGACCCACAAAATCTGGATGACGGTACATCATTTAATAAGACAACCCCATCATTAGATGAGACTGTCAATTAATGAAAAGGTCCCCAAAAGAATATCCTCACTGATGGGAAATCCCTAGAGACAAGGAGAAATATTCTTTTTCAGAGCAAAGCTCTGTCACAGAGTGACATTTGTCAAACTCTGGTCTCAGGGGAACAAGATTCCTTAAAAGAGCATAGCTCTATGGTAATAGTGGAAAGATCCATCAATTTTATCTAGAAGAATTAGAGTTTTGGAATCTTGAAAAATCCATGAAAACTTATAAAACAAAAATTTTCTCTGTTTCTCAGATCTAAAAAGATCTACATTTGATCTAAGAGCAATGCTCTGTTCATGGGTTAAAACCCATGGATCAGATCTCTGTAAATCTGTAAATGTTTGAGAGCAAGGCTCTGTTGAAGAAACCCCAAAGGGTTTTTTTTCTTTAGATCAGAGATCTATATGAGCAAGGCTCTGTTAATTAAATTTAATTTAAATTAATTTAATTCAATTAATTTTACCTAGAGGAATTCTAAGACTGGAACTTTGAAGTTCATGGGGAAATCACAAGAGCAAGGCTCTGGAAGTTCTTAAGCAAGAGCAAGGCTCTGAAATTCAAATTCTTGAAAATGGTAAATAATTACCAAGGACCAAGGGTCCTATTTATAGGCGCATGCGCCTTTTCACCTGACCCCTTTGATCCGATGGTCAGGATCTCGCCACCGCTGCACTCACGTGCGCGCCACGTGAGCGCAACGGTGGGGGGGCATTTGTTCCCCCAATCAGAGCAAGGCTCTGTTTGAATTTTGAAAATTCAAATTTTGGAAGCAACGCTTCAAATTCCGAGCATTGCGCGCAACGCGTGCGTGTCAGAAGTTGATACGTAAATGCAACGCCCGAGGCAGTGTGTCCAATCAGAGCAAGACTCTCTTAAAAAATAAAAGTATGCAACGTTCAGATTGCGCAAGCGCTGCATTGCGCGACACGTGTCTGTGCAGTTGCGCAAACGCTGCTGCGCAAGCGCTGCGCTGCGCGACACGTGTCTGCGCAGTTGCGCAAGCACAATTGCGCAAGCGCCGCGCTGCGCGACACGTGTCTGCGCAGCTGCGCAAGCGCCGCGCTGCGCGACACGTGTCTGCACAGCTGCGCAAACGCCGCGCTGCGCGACACGTGTCTGCGCAACTGCGCAAGCACAGCTGCGCAAGCGCCGCGCTGCGCGACACGTGTCACGCGCTGGAGGAGTTGCGCAAAACAGAATAAATCTTTTCTGTTCTTGTTAAAACAAGAAGATTTTCTTCTGTAAAGCAGGGGCCTTTGGATCAAAGATCCAACGGTGGGGAAAATTCCCCAAATCACTTAGAGAAAGATCTCTTTAACAAATTTAACTAATTTGTGAGCACTATAAAAAGGACCCCAGACCTCATTTCAAAAAAAGGGGAAGAAGATCTTGCTAAAAGAAAAAGGAGAGAATGAGAACTCTTGAGAATTCTGGAAGAACAAAAAAAAAGGTAAAACCTTTAAAAGAGAAAATTCTCTTGGGAACAGATCATTGATCTAAGAACAAGATCATGGATCTTCAATAAATAAATAAGTAAATAAAATAAAAAAAAGTAGTGCCTTGCACTTGTTATGAACCCTTGGTTCTCTGAAATAAGGAAAAACAAGAAAAGAAGAAAAAACTTGTTTTTCTTTAGATCAAAGGATTAAAAAGTGCTCTGCACTTCTGTTTCTTGAAGATTCTCAATGCAATGTATTGCTTGAAGGGCCATCCCCAAATTAAATTGCAGAGCAATAAAAGGGAGGGCCCAAATGAAATTGATGCTCTGCATCATTTATAGAGGGCAGAGCCCAAACAAAATTGATGCTCTGCATCACTTATAAATGGGCAGAGCCCAAACAAAATAATAAATAATGCAATGCATTATCTTAAAAGGGACAGAGCCTAAATAAAGGTCCAACAGAGACTAAGATTTAATGCTATGCATTATTAAAAATGGGCCAAGCCCTAGCACAGACCTAATAGGCCAAAAAACAAATAAAAGTGTTGAATATTCTGAACTGGACTTAGCCCAATCATGGCCGTAAGTCCTCAAATTAAATTGACTGAGCACAATTGCTCTCTCTCTCTCTCTCAAATCAATTTATATCCGGTTCGAGGGTACATCTCCGATCTCCTCTGACACATGTCGTTGTAATCATTCAACGACGTCAGAGAGGTGACGGGTCCCGACGACCACATACGTCAAATATGGACTGCGGGGTCCTTAAACTCGTGGACCGAAACGTCCCTAAACTAATATCGGACCGAGACGTCCCTAAACTAATATCGGACCGAGAAGTCCTTAAACTAATAATGGACCACCACGTCCTTAAACTGGAACATGGACCACCACGTCCCTAAACTGGAACAATAGAGCCTCCAAATGCTCTTTTACCGGATCTAAACGATCCCGTTTAAGTCGATCTTAGCCCCAAACACGGCTAACGTATCCTTAAACATCAAATGGACTATAAAATTCCAAATCAACTCTGGTTCGAGGGTACATCTCCGAGCTCCTCTGACACCTGTCGTTGTAATCCTTCAACGACGTCAGAGAGGTGACGAGTCCTGACGGCCATATATTAAATGAATCGCTACGTTAAGTTGATCTTAGTCCAAAACAGGACTAACGTATCCTTGACGAACGTTTAAGTTGATCTTAGACGCAACGCGACTAATGCATCCTTAAACTAAAAACACCAAACCCAAATCTAAGTAAATACGGATTTGGACTAATCCACGTCCTACGGGCGACGGCATTACTCAGTCTCCGTATACAATCCACGGGCAACCACAAACAAAACAAACACACACGACACGAAGTGAAATTCTGGAGAAGGAGAAAGTTGTTACCGCGATGCGGTAGCGTAATTAACTGCAGGGGCTTGCGCCTGCAGGGAAGAGCGTCCCCACAATCAAAAACCCCTCACCCTGAGGGGGAATCTGACGAAGTCTGCTACATCGGCCGCATCTGTCTAAACCTCCGACACACAGTGCCATAAATCAACTTGGCATCTTCGGAGAGGTAGACGGATAAAACCACATAGCATCTGCCCCGAATCTCAGGCAGGACGCAGAGTCCTGGCCGCCATTCGGAGGGGAACACCATTGAGCGTCCAATAACTGTGATTGTGACTAGAATGGAGCTGTGGATTTGGCCTAGGAACACAGGTCCCATCAGCGTTCCAGACATATTCTGAGGCAAGTATCACCTGATCATGGAGATGGTTGATCTACAAGGGATCGAGGTAAGGAGAGTTGACGCGAAGGAAAATACGACATATCCACTCACTAAGGCCTTTCCCTAGAGAGACTTCTATAGGACGTTGAGTATGAGATACTACAACAAATGACCTTAGTGCAAGTGGGAGATTGTTAGTTATATGTATGCCCTAGATGCCATTACTGTACATGCGATGTATATTGTAGTGGATGCTTGGACATATATAGAGAGGACTTTCTTGCTCGACATGATAGTATGCTATCTGGTTGCTCTTTATCTTAACATGTACACTTATTGTCTCTCTATTGCATGTTGATAAAGCCCTTAGGATGAGTACTTGACTACCAGGACTATGATGCAGATCATACTAGTGGGGCAGAGGTAGTCGGTAAGTACATCCTTCAAATGTTCCTAGTCGTGGGAGTATAGAGACAAGGCATCGATACTCCAGAGTAGACTAGCGTATACGCTTCTCGACCCATATGATGGGCGATGGATGATCCCATATCCATTGGTGTTTGAAATCAGAGATGGTATATGGGTGCTCAGTGGAGACTGAGTACACTGGATGGACTCGCCGAGAACTCCTAGATAGTATTATACCTATCGCCAGATTGCAGTTCTCTGGTGACACTGATACATGTTAGTCTGTCGACCCGAGATCGTCATAGAGTTTTGTGTGATTCCTACTGTGCTTTGATTTCCACCATATCACGTTCAAGAGATCGTGCAAAAAGGTTGTTTTTTGGTACAGTCCCGAGTCACATGGAGGCAATGAGCGATAGGAGGGGATTCGTCTCTCCCGGTATTGGGAGTTGATGTTGCGCTATGCTCGATTGGCCATAACAGGAAATCCCTGGCCAGGGTTGCTGAGATTTACTGCTAAGTGTTATCAGAAGTTTCTCGAACCGTTCTGGATCTTGCATCGGCATGACTTATCAGGCTATTGGGGTCTGACGTTATACCACCATCAGGATGCGATATGCGACATATCTGACGAAGAGACCGGACTGTACGGTAGTGTTACTGATTGGACTCGCAGGAGTATGAGCAGGCTTTCTTGTCGATCTTCTGATCGCTAAATACCCGGGTGTCCATTACGTTTATCAGACCGTTTGGGGCTTGTGGATGACTGATATGATCACCACCTACTGCCGGCGTATTGACGAGTCTTTAGAGTCCTACACAGAGGTTTCCTGGTTCATACGAAACGAAATAGGAGCACATATGTGATATGTGCGGGACCGAGATTAATGCGCGTATATGATACCGCATTCTATTCTCGCGATATGTGATATCGGACGGTTAAATGAGATATAGCCAGGTTATCGGATCAAGTGTTGATTCGATGAGTTGATTCATATAATATTAGTCGGTTGTATGTGATATAGCCGGATTATTAAATCAAGTGTTGATTTGATAATTTAATGTATAATTATATATTTGATATATTAACTTACATTAACTAATATTTGCTCACTAAGTATTCTTTTTCTCACTTGTGTGCATATACTATATATGTGATATATATTAATGTACATTTTATTTGTGTCATGCTTGATTCCACATGCTTCATGGGTGTATGAGACTCACACCATGCTTGAAATAACGAGGGGTTTATATTTATCTAAGTAATTCAAAATTGGATGGAAATTTGTCATGGCTACAAGCTTGTAGAAGCTTATGGAACCATTGACCAAGTCCACTAATTTTGTTTCACTTGTAAATATTTATTAACCTAACCATTATGCTTAGCCATGGTCAATTCTCTACATGAGTTAGTGTATGGCACTAACTCACCCATGGTTGCTATTCTCACCTCATGAGTTTCATTCTCATCTCCACTTCATTTTCTTCTTCCTCATGGAAAAGATTTCTTGCTTTTAAAAAGGTGATGAAATATTGTGAGAAAAATTAATCTAAAGTGAGCCCATTTCCTACTTCATCATCCTCTACTATATTAGCCATTTAGTTTAGGGCGTTTGCTTCACTAATCTACCTTTAGTGAAGATGTAGCATGAGCTTGAATTTTCTCGACGTAGATCATCTTCGGACTCGAAGATTTCGAGCAAGCTTGTTCATTTCTTCATGTGAACCCTTACTAGAGTTCGGGTGTTCACTACTTGGAGCGAAGGGACTGCTACACATAGCTTTAGAAGTGAAGGACCGGTCTACAAAGGTTGTATTCCTCATTCACTTTGTATGCAAAGTTGTTTGCATGTTATTTTGTCTAAATCTCTAGTTCAGATTCTAGGGTTAGGGTTGTTTAGAATGGCAAATTTTTGAAAACGGCATGGACGATACCTCCGGAAAACTTGTTGCCGCGCTATATAACCCTACACCTGGTTCATGCGAAACGAAGTAGGAGCACATATGTGATATGTGCGGGACCGAGATTAATGCGCGTATGTGATACCGTATTCTATTCTCGCGATATGTGATATCGGTCGGTTATATGAGATATAGCCGGGTTTTCGGATCAAGTGTTGATTCGTTAAGTTGATACATTTCCTATTAGTCGGTTGTATGTGATATAGCCGGATTATTAAATAAAGTGTTGATTTAATAATTTAATATATAATTATATATATGATATATTTATTTACATTAACTAATATTTGCTCACATAAACATTTCTTTTTCTCACTTGGGTACACTTAGTATATATGTGATATATATTAATGTACATTATTTTGTGTCATGCTTGATACCACATGCTACATGGGTGTATGAGACTCACACCAAGCTTATGTTAATGTTAGGTTTTATTTATTTAAAGTTAATAAAAAATTGTTGGAAATTAGTCACATGGTTCAAGCTTGTAGAACCTTGTGGAACTATTGACCAAGTTCACTAATTTTGTTTTAGTTGTAGATATTTATTAACCCAACTATTATTGTTAGCCATGGTTTAATCTCTACATGAGTTCGTGTATGACACTAACTCATCCATGGTTGCTATTCTCACCTCATGGGTTTCATTCTCATCTCCACTTCATCTTCTTCTTCCTCATGAGCAAGCTTTCTAGCTTTTCTCAAAGTGAAGAAATATTGTGAGAAAAATAAATTTAAAGTGAGCAAAATTCCTACTTCATCATCCTTTACTATATTAGCCATTTAGTTTGGGGTATTTGCTTCACTAATCCACCATTAGTGAAAAGGTAGCATGGGCTTGAGTCTCCTCGACGTAGATTATTTTTGGCCTCGAAGACTTCGAGCAAACTTGTTCATTTCTTCATGTGAACCCTTACTAGAGTTCGGATGTTCACTACTTGGAGCGAAGGGACTACTACATAGAGCTTTAGAAGTGAAGGACTGGTCTACAAAGGTTGTGTTCCTCATTCACTTAGATGTAAAGTTGTTTACATACTTGTTCGTCTAATTCTCTAGTTAAGATTCTAGGGTTTGAGTTTTTTAGTACGACAATTTTTGAAATTGGTATGGACGATGCCTCCCGAAACCTTGCTGTCGTGCTACGTAACCTTACAGTGGTATCAGAGCCAAACTAGGGAATTAGACGATGTTTATTAGATTACGAAACCGAAACTACTCCGAAACACGCAACACTAAAATCTAGTTTCTATCGTTTTTAAAAAGGCCTCTAAATTTTTTTTAAGTAATTGCAGAATGTTGCATGAGATATAACATGAACATCATAAAAATTTCAGCCCTCGTCGCCGGAAAATGGCCCGCCACAAGTCAAGAAAATCCGGCCAGCTCGGTTTTCTAATGGAGTTCTGGGTTGAATTTTTTAGGGTGTTCCAGTCTCTGAGTTTTGGTGTTTCAGGTGTTACTTATTTTTTCTAAGATTGCATGTGATGTGGTCTTACTGTATTGGCAATTTGGAGTGTTTCTTATTCGTAATTTTAACATTGTTTCGGGTTATTTAGACGACGTTAAAAAGTTCGAACGGATATCAATAACCCATTTTTTCCCTCACTGGAAATTTTCCAAGTGTGTGATTTTTCCAAGTTTAAAATATTCAAAAAATCATGCAGGTGATTCTGCGGACTCTCTAAAAGAACGAAACCCTAACTCAATTCTGTGACCGTAGGAACCGCCACCAAACTCTAGGGTTTGTGGTAGTTCCGCGGCGCCATAGGTGAGGCAAGGGTTGACCCTTCTACGGTTGGTCTATAGGTGTTGTGGCATGTTCTGGGTACTTTTTAAACTCCGCTCAAGTGTTGAGATCTTTGGGATATTTTGGATATTTGTTTATTCGATCGAAAAGTTTAACATCGTTTAGTTATCTGTGATTGTGATACAATATTTGGAATCCACAATAATTAGTTATGTGATAATTAGTTTGAATTTTATAAATCTAGCAATTTAGTCTCATTTGATCGGTTGCCACGGAATTTCGATGTGGATCAAAAGTCCGTCGCAATTGCGTAGCGTACGCGGATGCTCGTCGGGTAACCTTACTAGATAGACACGCCCCATATCCCCGACCAAGTGACTGTAGGAGAACCCCATCGCCAAAAGCATCCGTTCGGGTGCTCACGGTCGTCGTGTTCTGCCTAAGTGCACTTCGTCGACGGCATCGTGGGTGCGGCCGTCTACTAAAGTTTCCGATGAGTTTTCGATCAGGTTATCAGGAATCTTGTTGAATTACCTGACAGGTTATTGAAAAGCGTTTTCAATATCGAGACTAAAATGCAGGGTTTATAATTGTTAGGCATGTGATTTCTAAGGAATTCATTTGGTTAGGTATGAAATCCAAAGTATATGATGCATTGGGTTTATGATGTCTGAGGTGGCTGCAGATTCCAATTGTTGTAATTTTTCACTTTCTTTTCTGCGACCGTAAGTGTAATATGTGGTGTATCGCCGGTTTCGTTGCTATATGTCAACGACAATTGGGATACGCATATTTACTTACGTTGATGACATGTGATGTTATGTGTTGCTGAGATATGTTATATTGGATCGTCGTGTTTTGAATAGCCGATGGTTTTTATGTGAGATGAGAGTTTTTTATTTTTATTCATGTAAAAGCTTGTATGTAATATTCTTTTATTGGGACACTTCCGGGTTGAGGATGATGTCACCATTGATGTATATTATTTACTTTTCCGCATTAGGATAGACCCAAGGCGGAGAGCACAAGTAACCGGTTTCTAGAGTCCAGTGGGAGACCATCTCGAGGAGTCGAGACCGGGTCTCCTAACTCTAGAATTGATAGAGTTGCTTGCCGCTCTCGTAGGGGTCTAGGGATGTGGTTTTGGCTATTCATCACGACCGTGGAATCCGCATTTTTTATTGGCTTAATTAAAACAAAGAATTCCTAGTATATCCAATATTTCATATGTGTTCTTCTGCTGCTGATATTCTGTGATGTGATCACTTAATATGTTGAGACGAATGCTTATATTATATATATATGATATATAATAAATATTGATGCTTTCGTTTTTTATGTGATGCTTAGGAAGCATAATTGATGAGACTTCATTAATGAGATTAATGAAATAAAAGAAATCTAAAGATCTTGCATAATCTTGTCTTAAAAACTTGTAGCTCTAGTTCTTGCTTTGCATGGCGGTATTTCTTGTAGAATATCCAGCAACTTATTCGATAAGGAAAGAGCTGAGATCCCTTCACCGGGAGTGACCTCTTTAACAAAACTGGCAGATGCTACAACCCACTCGGTGTTGTCTTTTGATTGCTTTTTTAGTTCATGCTTTACATAGTGGTATTTGTGAAATATCCTGCACCTTATTCGATAAGGAAAGAGCCGAGATCCCTTCATCGGGAGTGACCTCTTTAGCAAAACTAGTAAAAGTCTCAAAAACACTCCTTTTCAAAATCACTCGATTCTACAACGGGATCAAGTTCATTACTCAAAAGGTTTTCTTAAAAACCTGTCGTAGCCCTCAGTCATTTCAGATGAGTGCTTCTTAGTATTCATTCTACGTTTGTTGGCCTTCGTCAAGGCGTAATGTACGGTAGCTAACTAGTGCTTATCTGCTAAAGCATGAGATGCGATTGGATTAGGGTAGTCGTGCGACTTTGTTGGCCTTCGTCAAGGGTCGTGCGGGTGGATTTAATTCAATCATGAAATGTACGGGTTGAACTTGACTAGCGGCATATGGTTTGTTGGCCTTCGTCAAGGTCATAGGAAGCCCGGAGTAAAATATTATCGGGAATTTCAAGTGTTGAAATTTGCAATGAGATTGCATACCTTCTATTAGATAGTTGGATACCTATACCCACTGCGAGTAAGAGTTACTTCTGGGAGAGTTTTACACATTACAATTAGCCGATCAAGTAGGTGTCTAGAAAAGTGTTAACGGGGTTACGCCCATGGGAAAACGAGGTTTATTTTAATTAGGTTCGTGCAAAAGTACGGGGAACATCCCTCAAAGTACCGACACTGGCCTGGCCGAAAGATTGGCGAACTTGTACGGTGTAATTAATCCCGGCTAGTCTTACCTTTTAGAGTTTGAAGTAAGATTTGATAAAAACAGTAGGAGCTATCCTGATTAGATAAAATCATAACCAATCTGATCTTGCAAGAGCATACGCTGAGTGTTTTCTTCTCTCTCTCTCTCCTGGTAGCGACCATGTCATGCCTTAATCAAGATAATAATATGGATGAATTGACCGAATCTGCTTATTATACTGAGCTAGGGAACGTTGGTTCCGCTCAATCTTATAACTGTTATAAGTCCGAGCAGAAAATAGGGGAATATCCTGATTCCCATGTCACCCAAACGAGGAATGGGCATGTTGATGCATATTCTTCGGGTGTGTTCGTTAACGAGAACTGTTTCTCAGTATCCTCTACGTCCTAGGTATGAGATACCGGATTAGGATCCCACATATGTAAGAATTACATGGGCTACAGAAAGGTAGAGAACTGAGAAAGGGTAATATATCTCTAAGTGTTAGAGAATAGTGCAATTGTTGCAGCCAAATTAGTTGGCAGATATCACCTTGTATAACCAAGTGGTAAATACATAGATTCTGAACGAATATTATTACATATCGAACCTGATATACAACATTACATCAGATTCTTTATTGAGTTAAAGAAGAATATAATTTTTTATTGCAGGATAATGTTGTGAACATTTTCCTGAATCAAGAGTTGATTGGATCAGGCACGTTATGAAATGACGTATACGTTCTAAATCAAACCACAGTTCAAAGTATGTAGAACACACATAAGAGGAGTAATTCAGAAATGAACAAATCCTTCTTGTGGCATTGTAGACTAGGTAATATCAATACGACACGACCAGCTATGTTACATAAGGATGAATATAAGAATCTGTTCGAATTTTCATCTTATGATACTTGCCAGTCTTGTCTCAAAGGTAAAATGACCAATACTCCGTTTACTGGAAACAGAGAAAGAATTATTGAACTCTTGGGACGCATATATGATGATGTATACGGTCATATGTCTACAAATGCCAGGCTTGGTTCTTCGTACTTCATTATATTCACTGATCATCTCTCGAGATTCGGACATATGTTTCTGTTGAAACACAAGTCTGAAACTTTTGAGAAATTCATGGATTTTAAGCTTGAAATTAAGAACCAGACGGAAAGAAGTATTAAAGTCCTTGATGTGATCGGAGAAGGGAATACTTGGGCATGGAGTTCCTAGATTATTGAAAGGAGAATGGGATTCTCTCTAAGTTTACTCCTTCGAGTAACACCACAGCAAAAACGGTGTATCGGGACGGAGGTATCGCACCTTATGAGATATGGCGTGCTCTATGATGGGTACTGCTGAGTTACCTGTTTCCTTTTAGGGTTATGCACTTGAGAAGCTGCATACCTATTGAATAGGGTTCCAACCAAATTAGTGCCTACCACTCCATATGAGATATGGAATGGGAAGAGACCATGTCTTAAACGAGTTAAGATATGAGGTTGTCCGGTCTATGTTGAAAAACAAAATCCGGACAAGCTCAAGGTAAGGTCAGTTCTGTATAAGTTTGTTGGATATCCCGAACATATGCGAGGGAATATCTTCTACCACAATGATGAGCAAAAGGTGTTTTATTTCTCAGCATGCCACCTTTTTAGAAAAGGAATTTCTTGTGAAGAAATTTGTGGTCATGAGGTAGAACTAGAAGGAGTTCCAGCTGGACAAACTAGCAGCTGATGATTTGGTGAAACCAAAGGATTCAATAGTCTCCAACGAACCTCAGCCTCTCCGCGAATCTGATAGGGTTCCTCATCCACATGAGAGATACTACGGTTTCCTCGGTGACGGTGGGAGCGGGGATTGCATCATGCTAGACGATGACCCAACCAGGTTCAGGCAGGCCATCACGAGTGGGGACTCTGTGAAATGGCTGGATGCTATGCAATCAGAGATGGAATCCATGTACACCAACAAAGTATGACTTTGAATGTTGCACCTGAAGGGGTAAAACCCATTGAGAGCAAATGGATCTTGAGAAGATTCTTGGTGTAGATGCAAAAGTTTAGACTTTCAAAGCTAGACTTGTAGTAAAAGGTTATCGTCAATAACCAGGTGTGGTTTATGATGAAACCTTTTCTCCAATAGTTATGCTTAAGTCTATCAGGATTAAAACACGCATCGCGGATTGGAACATCTGTTTTGATGAGGCAGTCAAAGAGTTTGACTTCATCAAAATGGTAGATGAACCATGTATATATAAGAAGGTTGTAGAGAGTGAGGTTGTCTTACACGTATTGTACGTAGATGATATACTCTTGATAGGAAATGGTTTCCTATGCTACACTCGGTCAAGCTCCTCTTATCACGAGGATTCTCAATAGAAGATCTGGATGATACCTACTATATCTTGTGGATTATGATTTATATTGATAGATCTATGTGGATGTTGGGAGTGTCCCAAATCCAGGTACATTAACACCATACTAAAGAGGTTTAGTATGGAAGATTCTAAGCGTGGTGGTTCGCCCACTTACTCAAGAATCACTCTCTCCAAAAAGATGTCTTCCAAGACTGATTTGGAGAGAGCTCGCGTGTAAGGGATACCTTATGCTTCGGCAGTAGGCTCTATCATGTATGCGATGTTATGTGCCTGACCAGATGTAGCTAACTCACTAGGTGTAGTGATAAGGAATCAATCGGATCTTGGGAGAATCGCTGGACAGCTGTGTAGGACATTCTTAAGTACTTGAGAAGCACTAAAGAAATGTTCTTGGGGTTTGGTAACAGTGAACTCCAGTAAGAGTCCTTTACCAATTCCAGCTTTCAGAGTGATAAGGACGACTGAAAATCAGTCATGGGCTTTGTCTTTACCCTCAGTGGAGGGACGGTATGTTGGAAGAGTTCCAAGCTAGATACCGTTGCAAACTAAATGATAATCGCTGCCAACGATGCTACCAAAGTGGATGTCTAGATAATTTATGTTCATGAGATGAACATGGTTCCCACCATTGAGCGTCCAATAACTGTTATTGTGACAACAATGGAGTTGTGGTTTTGGCCTAGGAACACCGGTCCCATCAGCGATCCAGACATATTCTGAGGACAGTATCACCTGATCAGGGAGATGGTTGATCTCTAAGGGATCGAGATAAGGAGAGTTGACGCGAAGGATAACACGGCGGATCCACTCACAGAGGCCTTTCCCTAGAGAGATTTTTATGGGGCGTTGAGTATGAGATACTACAACAAATGGCCTTAGTGCAAGCGAGAGATTGTTAGTTATATGTATGACCTAAAGGCCATTATTATTTATGTGATGTATATTATAGTGGATGCTTGGACATATATAGGGAGAACTTTCTTGCTCGACATGATAGTATGCTATCTGGGTGCACTTTATTTTAACATGTACACTTATTGTCTCTCTATTATATATTGATAAAGCCCTTAGGATGAGTACTTGACTACTAGGATTATGATGCAGATCATACTAGTGGGGCAGAGGTAGTCGGTAAGTACATCCTTAGATTGTTCCTAGTCATGGGAGTATCGAGACAGGGCATCGATATTCCAGAGTAAACTAGCGTATACGCTTCTCGACCCATATGATGGGCGATGGATGTCACATATCCATTGGTTTTTGACATCAGAGATGGTATACGGGTGCTCAGTAGAGACTGGGTACACTGAACGGACTCGCTGAGAACTCCTAGATGGTATTAGACATATCGTCAGTTAGCAGTTCTCTGATGATACTGGTACAGGTTAGTCTGTCGACCCGAGATCGTCATAGAGTCTTGTGTGATTCCCACTGTGCTTTGATTTCCACCTTACCACGTTCAAGAGATTGTGCAAAACGGTGGTTTTTGGGTACAGTCCCGTGTCACATGGAGGCAATGAGCGATAGGAAGGGATTTCGTCTCTCCCGGTATTGGGGGTTGATGTTACGCTATGCTTGATTGGCCAGAACAGGAAATCCCTGGCCAGGGTTGCCGAGATCTACTGGTAAGGGTTATCAGTAGTTTCTCGAACCGTTATGGACCTTGCATCGGCATGACTTATCAGGCTATTAGGGTCTGACGTTATACCACCCCCAGGCTAAGATATGCGACATATCTGACGAAAAGACCGGACTGTACGGTAGTGTTACTGATTGGATTCGCAGGAGTATGAGTAGACTTTCTTGTTGATCTTCTAATCGCTCAATACCCGGGTGGCCTTTATGTTTAGCAGACCGCTTGCGGCTTATGGGTGTTTGATATGATCATCACCTACTGCCGGCGTATTGACGAGTTTTTAGAGTCCTACAAAGAGGTTTCCTGGTTCATGCGAAACAAAGTAGGAGCACATATGTGATATGCGCGGGACCGAAATTAATGCGCGTATGTGATACCGTATTCTATTCTCGCGATATATGATATCGGTCAGTTATATGAGATATAGCAGGGTTATCGGATCAAGTGTTGATCCGTTAAGTTGATACATTTACTATTAGTCGGTTGTATGTGATATAGCCGGATTATTAAATTAAGTGTTGATTTAATAATTTAATGTATAATTATATATGTGATATATTAATTTACATTAACTAATATTTGCTCACATAAACATTTCTTTTTCTCGCTTGTGTACACTTAGTATATATGTAATATATATTAATGTACATTATTTTGTGTCATGCTTGATGCCACATGCTACATGGGTGTATGAGACTCACTCCAAGCTTATGTTAATGTTAGGTTTTATTTATTTAAAATTAATCAAAATTTGTTGGAAATTAGTCACATGGTTCAAGCTTGTAGAAGCTTGTGGAACCATTGACCAAGTCCACTAATTTTGTTTTACTTGTAGATATTTATTAACCTAACCATTATTGTTAGCCATGGTTTAATCTCTACATGAGTTAGCGTATGACACTAACTCATCCATGGTTGCTATTCTCACCTCATGAGTTTCATTCTCATCTCCACTTCATCTTCTTCTTCCTCATGAGCAAGCTTTCTAGCTTTTCTTAAAGTGAAAAAATATTGTGAGAAAAATAAATCTAAAGTGAGCAAAATTCCTACTTCATCATTCTTAGCTATTTAGTTTAGAGTGTTTGCTTCACTAATCCATCATTAGTGAAGAGATAGCATGAGCTTGAGTTTTCTCGACGTAGATCATCTTCGGCCTCGAAGACTTCGAGCAAGCTTGTTCATTTCTTCATGTGAACCTTTACTAGAGTTCGAGTTTTCACTACTTGGAGCGAAGGAACTACTACATGGAGTTTTAGAAGTGAAGGATCGGTCTACAAAAGTTGTATTTCTCATTCACTTAGATATAAAGTTGTTTATATGCTTGTTCGTCTAATTCTTTAGTTAAGATTCTACGGTTAGGGTTCTTTAGTACGACAATTTTTGAAATTGGTATGGACGATACCTCTTGAAACCTTACTGTCGTGCTACGTAACCCTACAGGTTCTTCTCATTCTGCTTGAATTTCTAAATCAAGATTAGGAACTTGGGTGTGATGTGTATCAGACGAACCCTCAATATAATTTTTTTAACTAATTACAAAAATTTATACTAAATATTATCAATACCAATTTAACCGCAAAAAGAGAGCTAATAAAATAAAAGAAGGAATAGGTAAAACGATGTAGTAAAGAAATTGAGCAGAAGAGTAGTAGAGTAGAATAAGTCGGTCGGAGTGTCGAAAATTCGGCGTCGGAGCTTCAATACTTGAAAACATGAAAATTGAGAGTAGAAACTTGAGAGAAGGTTTTTTTCTAAATTTGAGAGAGAAATAGATTTGGTGTGAAATAAAATGGGTGTGGGATTGTATTTATAGGGATTTCAATTTTTTAAAAAATTTCTTGCTATTACGAGGCGAGGTGAATCGTCACAAAATCCAATTAATCCGACCGTTGGATTTAGATTTCGGGGCGAGGCGAATCGAGGCTAGGCGAAATATGACCGTTGGATGTGGGTTTCGAGGCTAGGCGAGGCGATTCGTTTGGAATCCCACCATTGCTGACTGTTGGATTGGAATCTCGAAGCGAGTTGAGACGCGAGGTGAGGCGAGGCGAACCGGATCGAGTCAGTGAGGCGAGGCGAGTATAGGCAAGTTAGCTCACGAGTTGGCGGGGCGAGGCGAGACGAGTTGCGAGTTAGGCGAGGCAAACTGGAGCGAGAAAACATCGAGAAATTTTTAAAGACAAGACAGTCTTCAATAGGGTGAGATAACATACGATGGTATGGGCAGTACTTCGGCTTGTTCTTCTTATTAGCTTCATCGGGCTTCTTAATTTTATGTAGCTCCATACCATGCTTCAAAACCAACTCGAAGTTGTGTTTAGTGGACTCTTTCGTAAAAGAGTATTTCTTGTTCATTTTCTCTTCTAGAGAAACTTTCGATCAGGCTCCTTCGGACGGCTTTGCCGGTTGAGAGGCCGATTGTGTTGAACTTTAACTAGGTAAGTCTTCGTTGGTGTCCACTATCAGGGACATGACCTACTTAGGTTTCTGCTTGCTAAGAGGCTTTTGGCTTCGCTCCGGCTTTTCATGTGCGTATGCTTAATAGTCTTCGAGTAGCGCAGGATCGACATTTTCCAAATCTGCTATCTGCTCAAATAATGAAGTAAATGCTTTTTGTTTTGCTGATAGGAGAAACAATCAGATTCGTCCTGAAATCCTGCTAAGCAAGAGTTGCACTAATTTTTCATCAGGAATCGGAGGATCGTAGTGTATGCTGGCCATTCTCCACTTTTTTCCAAACTACAGCAGCGTTTCATCCCTTGATGGGTTCAGCATAGTGAACTGGGTAAGCGTTACTTTATCGGTGACGCTAACTCCTAATCTGTGTTTGAACTTTTCTGCCAACTGGTTGAAGGTGAGTATTGAACATGGTTCTAATTCGGTGAACCATTCGAATGCCATACCATGTAAGCTCTTCGGGAATTTCCACAATAGAAGCTTGTCGTTTCTATCTGAATCACCGCATGCCGCTTTAAAGTGGGCTAAATGCTGCTCGGGGTTTCCGGTTCTGTTATACATACGGAACGCGATAGTGGCATACCCTGTGCGGTATGACACATCGTTGTATTCGTCGGGGTACTGAAAATATATTAGGAAGGGTGAATAAGGTTCCAAAGTGTTATATGACAAATTTAAAGTATAATTACTTAATTTTGTTTTGATTAACAAGTTTCTGAGCAATAATCTAAACAAGTTAAATAATGAAACTTATTTCAATAGTCAAAACAACACAAAAAAGAAAATTAGAATAAAGAGCAATGCAAGCATAAGAGAATTGTTGACTAGGGTTCACCACTCCCAGTGACTAGTTCTCGCCTGAGACCACTTTCTCAGGATTTTCCACTATATTCCAATATAAAGAACACAATCCTTCTTCACTAGGATCACCAAGGAAAACTCCCTTTTCCCTTTTGAATCAGTGATTCCCTAGGAAATTTTTTCTTTCCACTCGAATCCGCGATTCCTTAGGAAAAATTCTCTTTCCACTCGAATCTGCGATTCTCTAGGAAAGACTCCTTTTTCCACTTGAATCCGCGATTTAAATAATGGGAGATCCCTTCTCTCGTAGTGAAGAATATCGAACCTTCTTCAAGAATTTACAATCGCTTACAATGATTGAAACTTGATTCTCACTCTCAATCCTATGATCTCAAAAGATTAATACCAATTTGGCACGAGAATTGATTTGAGAGATTACTAAAATTTTAGGCTCTTGAGGAAATGAAAAGAGTATGAAAAATTTAGGCACAAAAAGAACAAGAATTTCTTAATATATTGATCAATGAATGTATTCATAATTAAGAAAAGTGTTTGATCTCATGGGTATTTATAGTAATGGTAGAGGTTTCCATTGGGACAAAATCATAACTGCCAAAAATAATTATTGACAGTTGGAAACGGTTTAGAATCAAAATGGCGCAAACACCTGTTCATTTGAAAATTCAAACAGAAAAATAATCGCTAGAAATGGTCATGAAAGACGTCTGTACCATGCGGTCTATAGTTCAAAAATTCCTTAAAGAGACGTTTGTACCAGACGTCTCTTTTGAGATACAAAAACTGAAATATTAAAAATTTCCTTTAGCAGACGTCTGTACCAGACGTCTGCAATTCAAAAATGTATTCAGGAGAGGTCTGTTGAGTCTTCTCTGAAATAGATACAAAGTATTGAAAAATGGAAATTTCCTTCTACAGACATTTGGGGATTCAAAATTTCTTAAGCAGACGTCTAATACAGACATCAGCAGTCTGACTAGTTTTGAATATCAGTTTGGAAATTGAACAATTTGAATTCCAACGGATATGTTAGACATTTCTTGATTAAAGAGAAGAAGTCTGAAGAATAGAAATATGTTGGAAAATGGCTTCTGACCTTATGAAATCAACACTAGACTCAATAAACAACTGAAGACTATATTCTTTGACTTCGTTCTTCTTCCTTCTTCATTTCTTTGAATTGTTATTTTAAGACTTTTTTGTTTCTTGATAAAGCTTGCATCATGTCCTATGCTTGCGTCAAGTCTTCATGACATATCAACGTTTTGAACGCGAATCTTATTAAAGGTAATTACTGCTTGATGTTGAAATCCTATGCTAGTTATACTCAAGATTAAGAACTTGGAAACGTCGTTAGTAGTATATGAATTCTTTAAATATAGTTTTTTGCTAAATGATCAAAACAGAAGATCATATGACACAAGTGTCAACAAGTACGGTTGGTTGGCCACTGGCACCACCATTTTCTGATTCATTTGATTCATCTGCTTGACAATTAACCTTTGTAAAGCAACGACGTCCATGTTAGCAAAAGACAAATGCCCTATTGTCGGGGTTGATGAGAATGAAACAGGGGCTGCTACCATTAGGGTAGTTGCCACCACTACTGTTGCTACGGGTTCGGAGAGTACCGGCGGCTGCCTAGCTTACCTGAGAGGCGGAACAGTCGCTGTGTGTAGGGTAGGCGCTGGTTGAGAAGCTGGAGGCGGCTGTTCTTTTCTCAGTGTTGGCATTTCTTATAAGATCGCGAGCTGTTGCTCCTTGCGAGGCGCGTGGTGTCACGCCCCGCTTCTCGGTGTACGGCGAAGGGGACGCAACGAGGTCCGCTGCGTATATACTTAGAAGTACATACGCTAAGCGTATCTAAGCAATATAAAAGTAAATCACAAGAGACGAGAGATATAGAAATAACAACAACTTTATTAATAACATTCTTTTGTACAATGCATGAAAAGTAAATACAACTGAAATGAAAAGTGATGCCTAAACAATGGCATACAAGGAAATGAAAATACTGAATAGAACAAGTTACAATTTCTAGAGCTCGGGGTCTTCGTGAAACTGCTCCAAGTCTTCACCGGTGGGCTCGATCTCTGCTGGGTCCAAAGCACCCGACGGCATTCAAAGAAGAAAGAAATAGAATGTCGTCAGCGAACAAGTCGCTCGGTAAGTCCCAAAGATCGGGGAGAAATAGGCAAAGAGTAGGAGAGAGAGAGTAGCTTTTAATATTGTATTGTATTGTATTGTAGTAATGTTGTATTAACGCTGTTGTTTGTAGCTTGGTACAGAAGAATGCCAGTGTATACGAGAGGGGTCTCTATATGCTAGAGACCAGGGCAAACGGAATATAGAGTACAAGGCTCCGTTAGAAGGCCCGGAACAACGGAAATTGGATTCATGTTAGGTGTCTTAAATCTGACCGTCTCGTGCCACTTTTAACACCTTTCGCACCAATCTACCCCTTAAACCCCGTAGTGTTTTGAGTGTATTGTTATATTGTATTGTATAAGTTGGATGACCGACCAAAACCATGATATCAGTAAACAGATTGTAACTGCATAATCAGGTAAATGGAATACGGAATAATGGATGTATATCCATGGTTTGATTCAGTCAAGTTGTATAGATTGTTAACTGGATTCTGGGATTCACGTGTTCATATTGAGTTGGAATATTAAAGAATGTAGATTGACTTGAATCATATTCAAATCAGAAATAATCAGATTCAAACCCGAGACAGACCAAAAGAAATGTAAGTCGAGGTTCTATATTTGTTTGGGTCCTTATTGTAATTTATAAAACTTGAGGGGGTTTTATGTAAAAATACTTTTGTATAGTTTCAAGATACACCTCAAGTACTTATTATTCGTCTTTATAGTTATAATTAGTGTGATTTATTTTGTGATATTTCTAGTGAAAATATCCTAATTTCATAAATAAAGGTATTAATTTGTAATATTGATTTATTTGAAATTCATGGTATTTTAATGTAACTTTTAATCTTGTAATTTTTTAGGAAAAGGTGGAAACTTTATCTTATAATAAAATAGGTGTTTAAATGATTAATATACATATATTTATACAAGAATAATTTTTAATAAATATTTTATTTTCCAAAAATCTTATTTTTCTTAAATGTTGTATTTTAAACCTTTCGAGATCGAATGCTACTTGTGGAGGTCTGAATCTCGCACTACTAAGCCCGATGGTGCACGATAAACCGTACTATCCCTAATGAGTTCCCTAAAGGTGGGTTGTAGTGACGCTTTGCAAAGATTTAATAAATACTAATCATTTAGAAAACGGTTTTATAAAGATAAGGTATTTATTTGTAAAAGGTATAAATTTCCGTACTTTAGATGCTAGGGTTTCCTAAGCCAACTAGCCTATTTCTAAATGGTCTAAACGAAAAGTCATTAGAAGCCTCAAATCGCCTCTTCACCGCCAATTGCGGCCAGGTAAGTGCCAGGTGAGTGGGAGGCTCTCCACTACAAGTAGTGGTCATAATTAAGTAACCACTCACTTTAGACACACTTGCCTAGACACCACAAAGTCAGGTTTAGATAAACGATCGATGTCCATAACTTATCGTATTTTCCTATTAAAAGATATTGTTTTAAAATTGTTTAAAACTTAGAACTTTTAGAAAAGGTTTTATTAAGAAAATGGTATTTTAATGTAAAATCTTATTTTATCTTATTCTAAGTTTTCAAGGTAGCGTGTTATGATTGCATATGAGTGTGTGTGGAGGTAGGTCATTACCTCGTGATCTATTTTAAGGTATAGCAATGTTAAAGGGTTAAATGTGATAAACTAAACATGGTGGTATTTAAGTGCAAAAATACGGTATATTGCAAAAGCTATCATTTCATGTGTGAAAACTTGTTCAAATTAATTTTTAAGTGATTAGTAGTCAACATGAAGATGTTTAAAGATTATGGAATTGGTGATAAGTGAGATTTGATAGAAAACCGAATCGGAAATCGGGTTGTTCCGATTTCCGTCGGGTTTATAAAGTTTGTATTTTTATGAAGGAAAAGAAAGGTAGAAAAGGGGGGCTTACGGTTTTGGACAACGCTAGAGAGTGAGAGGAAGGTGGAAGGTTTGTCGGTGCATCGAATCGTCGTTGAGAGGTCCTAGCACGATCGCCGGGATTTCGCCGTCGATTTCGTCAGCGCTTCGCCTTTCGCTCGTTTTCTAACATACCAAGTTCTCTTAGAATTTTGGGAGAGTGGACTTAGAAAAAGTGATGAGAGGGTAGAGGGTATGGGGGATTTATATATGGTTAGGCTAGGGTTAGGGTTTTAAATAAAAAAATATATAAAAATCATTAAATTCATTAAAAATTGGGAGTAAAAGAGGTTTAATGGGCATTTGATAACCGATCTAGGAATTTAGTGTATACAGGTGAGAAGACCAGGTCAACACGGAATTTTTCCGTGTTGACGACTCGGCCGTCCGGCCGAGTCGGGGTGTCGTTGGGTGGGGGGTCTCCTAGGGGGATTTATGGTATATTTAGTTTTTTGTCTTCAGTTCAAGTTTTGTGAGTTATGGCGGTTTGACTGTTGACTTTCCAAAGAATTTAAAACAAAATAAATATAAAAATAATGTGGGGCATGGGATTTGAACTCTGGTGGCTTGGTTCAGCAGTGCAATGTATTACCAATGAGCTACAAGCTCCTTCTTGTAATTATGGTGTGAAATAATTACTTAAAGTGGTAACAGCACCATTAAATACCCCAAGTATTACTTTAAATTTAAAACAATTTTATGTACACTAAAAATGGAGTTATTTAAAAAATAATAATTACTTATATATATATGTTGTGCTCAGGTTAAAATACTCCTTTATGGATTTTTAAAAATTTAAAAAAAAAATTATATAGAAAAGTGTATAGGAAAAATTAGGGTTTTTACATTCTATCCTCCTTAAAAAAAATTCGTCCTCGAAATTTGTAAAAGGAAAGTGTAACAAATCCAAAAAAAGTTTGGTGTTAGTGTACTGACAGAGTTTTAAAAATGTAAAGATTGTGTGAAAGAATGAAAGAATGCGAAGGTTTTGGTAAAATTGTAAAAGAGGTGAGGGAATTTTGTGTTAAGATAGATTCAAAATATATGATTTAAGGAATATGAAATGATGGGATTCAAGGAATATGATTGTAAAGAATGTTTTAGTTGCTGGTTCTTGTGTTTTATATTGCTTAGGGTTCCATACAGCTCTGACCTGCATGGGCCGCCAACAAAACCTGTCACGCCCCGCTTCCCGGTGTACGGCGAAGGGGACGCGATGAGGTCCGCTACGTATATACTTAGAAGTAGATACGCTAAGCGTATCTAAGCAATATAAAAGTAAATCACAAGAGATATAGAAATAACAACAACTTTATTAATAACATTCTTTTGTACAATGCATGAAAAGTAAATACAACTGAAATGAAAAGCGATGCATAAACAATGGCATAACAGGAAATGAAAATACTGAATAGAACAAGGTACAATTTTTAGAGCTCGGGGTCTTCGTGAAACTGCTCCAAGTCTTCACCGGTGGGCTCGATCTCTGTTGGGTCCAAAGCACCTGACGACATTCAAAGAAGAAAGAAATAGAATGTCGTCAGCGAACAAGTCGCTCGGTAAGTCCCAAAGATAGGGGAGAAATAGGCAAAGAGTAGGAGAGAGAGAGTAGCTTTTAATATTGTATTGTATTGTAGTAATGTTGTTTTAACGCTGTTGTTTGTAGCTTGGTACAGAAGAATGCCAGTGCATACGAGAGGGGTCTCTATATGCTAGAGATCAGGACAAACGGAATATAGAGTACAAGGCTCCGTTAGAAGACCCGGAACAACGGCAATTGGATTCATGTTAGGTGTCTTAAATCTGACCGTCTCGTGCCACTTTTAACACCTTCCGCACCAATCTACTCCTTAAACCCCGTAGTGTTTTGAGTGTATTGTTATATTGTATTGTATAAGTTGGATGACCGACCAAAACCATGATATCAGTAAACAGATTGTAACTGCATAATCAGGTAAATGGAATACGGAATAATGGATGTATATCCATGGTTTGATTCAGTCAAGTTGTATAGATTGTTAACTGGATTCTGGGATTCATGTGTTTATATTGAGTTGGAATATTAAAGAATGTAGATTGACTTGAATCATATTCAAGTCAGAAATAATCAGACTCAAACCCGAGTCAGACCAAAAGAAATGTAAGACGAGGTTCTATATTTGTTAGGGTCCTTATTGTAATTTATAAAACTTGAGGGGGTTTTATGTAAAAATACTTTTGTATAGTTTTCAAAATACACCTCAAGTGTTTATTATTCGTCTTTATAGTTATAATGAGTGTGATTTATTTTGTGATATTTCTAGTGAAAATATCCTAATTTCATAAATAAAGGTATTAATTTGTAATATTGATTTATTTGAAATTCATGGTATTTTAATGTAACTTTTAATTTTGTAATTTTTTAGGAAAAGGTGGAAACTTTATTTTATAATAAAATAGGTGTTTAAATGATAAATATACATATGTTTATACAAGAATATTTTTTAATAAAGATTTTATTTTCCAAAAATCTCATTTTTCTTAAATGTCGTATTTTAAACCTTTCGAGACCGAATGCTCCTTGCGGAGGTCTGAATCTCGCACTACTAAGCCCGAGGGTGCACGATAAACCGTACTATCCCTAACGAGTTCCCCAAAGGTGGGTTGTAGTGACGCTTTGCAAAGATTTAATAAATACTAATCATTTAGAAAACGGTTTTATAAAGATAAGGTATTTATTTGTAAAAGGTGTAAATTTCCGTACTTTAGATGCTAGGGCTTCCTAAGCCAACTAGCATATATTTAAATGGTCTAAACGACAAGTCATTAGAAGCCTCAAATCGCCTCTTCACCGCCAATTGCGGCCAGGTAAGTGTCAGGTGAGTGGGAGGCTCTCCACTACAAGTAGTGGTCCTAATTAAGTAACCACTCGCCTTAGACACACTTGCCTAGACACCACAAAGTCAGGTTTAGATAATCGATCGATATCCATAACTTATCGTATTTTTCTATTAAAAGATATTGTTTTAAAATTGTTTAAAACTTAGAACTTTTAGAAAAGGTTTTATTAAGAAAATGGTATTTTAATGTAAAATCTTATTTTATCTTATTTTAAGTTTTCAAGGTAGCGTGTTATGATTGCATATGAGTGTGTGTGGAGGTAGGTCATTACCTCGTGATCTATTTTAAGGTATGGCAATGTTAAAGGGTTAAATGTGATAAACTAAATATGGTGGTATTTAAGAGCAAAAATACGGTATATTGCAAAATCTATCATTTCATGTGTGAAAACTTATTCAAATTAATTTTTAAGTGATTAGTAGTCAACATGAAGATGTTTAAGCATTATGGAATTGGTGATAAGTGAGATTTGATAGAAAACCGAATCGGAAATCGGGTTGTTCCGATTTCCGTCGGGTTTATAAAGTTCGTATTTTTATGAAGGAAAAGAAAGGTAGAAAAGGGGGACTTACGGTTTTGGACAACGCTAGAGAGTGAGAGGAAGGTAGAAGGTTTGTCGGTGCATCGAATCGTCGTTGAGAGGTCCTAGCACGATCGCCGGGATTTCGCCGTCGATTTCGTCAGCGCTTCGCCTTTCGCTCGTTTTCTAACGTACCAAGTTCTCTTGGAACTTTGGGAGAGTGGACTTAGAAAAAGTGATGAGAGGGTAGAGGGTATGGGGGGTTTATATATGGTTAGGCTAGGGTTAGGGTTTTAAATAAAAAAATATATAAAAATCATTAAATTCATTAAAATTTGGGAGTAAAAGAGGTTTAATGGGCATTTGATAACCGATCTAGGAATTTAGTGTATGCAGGTGAGAAGACCAGGTCAACACGGAATTTTTCCGTGTTGACGACTCGGCCGAGTCGGGGTGTCGTTGGGTGGGGGGTCTCCTAGGGGGATTTATGGTATATTTAGTTTTTTGTCTTCAGTTCAAGTTTTGTGAGTTATGGCGGTTTGACTGTTGACTTTCCAAAGAATTTAAAACAAAATAAAAATAAAAAATAATGTGGGGCATGTGATTTGAACTCTGGTGGCTTGGTTCAGCAGTGCAAGGTATTACCAATGAGCTACAAGCTCCTTCTTGTAATTATGGTGTGAAATAATTATTTAAAGTGGTAACAGCACCTTAAATACCCCAAGTATTACTTTAAATGTAGAACAATTTTATGTACACTAAAAATGGAGTTATTTAAAAACAAAATAATTACTTATATATATATATGTTGTGCTCAGGTTAAAATACTCCTTTATGAATTTTTAAAAATTTAAAAAAAAATTGTATAGAAAAGTGTATAGGAAAAATTAGGGTTGTTACACGTGGGTTGCAGAGCCTGCTGGAGTAGGTGGCCGTTGTGTTCCTTCTCCTTACGATTCTGGTTGAGATGTCGTTGTTAAGCTTTGCAACTGTGCCAACATAACTCGGATGACATACGCCATATTGGTCATCTGTCCTCCAGCTCATCGATCTGACAATCTTTATTCTTTAAAGGGACGTTTTCGTCAGTATTATCATCCTACTCTGCAGACAGTGGATTCTCATCGATATGAAGCAGGTTTTTGTCTGCTTCCTTGATTTGATCGATCCTTTCTTGAACTTTCGGGTTAAGGGGATCTGGATTCGACATCCTCCCAGATTAAGGGTGACTGTCATGGATTTTTGTGCCTGCTGCTGGACCTTTTAGCCGAGAAGGCTGGTGATTGTCCAGCTTACTCGTCCTGATCATTTGAAAAGTGTGGACAAACGAACGGATCTGAGAGGCAAGCGTTGGGTTGGTCGAGCGATCCCTTACTGGACTTGCAGAAGGAGTCATTAAGGGCAGTGGATTCTTTCGTTTGAAAAAAAACTCTGCTGGAATCTGGCTCCGAGTAATCTGGAGTTGGGCTTCGTTCTTCACGCGAGGGATCATAAGCCTCGCTAGCGAGCCTGTTGATGATCTTCCTTTTCTTTTCATTGAAGACTTTAGGAGAGACGGTCTTTTGGAGACTCTTTGCCTCTCGATATACCCTGTAAGTCTTCTGATTAGTAGTCCCCTCTTTGTGAGAGAGACCAGTGGCTCATCCATTCCTTCAGGGCTGATCTCGCAGCTGCTAGAAGGAAGAGAATGAGTTTTTGACAGGCACATTTGCCACTTGCCTTTGTTGAAGGAGAGGATGAGTGCCTTCCTCTTGGTCCTTTTTAGCGGCCCTTCTTCTCACATTGCGAGAGGATCCACTTTTCTTGAGGTGAGGTGAAGCAGCAAAACAGCCGACCCTGAAGTCGATGTCGTCGTTTCTTAGGGGATCTTGCTTAGGCCCCTTAGCGATCAAATGTCTTTCAAATACCAAATTTCTTTTGGTTTCGATAGTGGGAGCTGGCACCGCAATTGGTTGCCCCTGTAGACAGCGGTGGTGTCGTTCAGAACCACCTTTCCATCTTGGACTTGTCGGGTGTCCCTCCTGGACGATGGGGGAATGTCAGCAGTGACTTGTTTGGGGACCGGCCTTTCTCGAGCCTGGTCGGGGCTGGCCTGGCTGGCCCTTGAGTTGGTGTCGCCGGCTGGCGCTCCTGATATCTTAATCATTGCTTTGAGGGTGGAGCGCTCCCCTGTCCGGCTTGCAGCGCTGAGAAGTCGTTGATGGTGCCAAAGGTGCACGCTTCAGGGTCATATCCCGTGAGGCCCGCATGGGACATGACAAACTGGGGATTGGCCCCGATTATGATGAATATTGTTCTCTCTATTTTGGCTGCCGCAGCAAGGTCAGCGGTTGATGGTGTGCCGTTGTTGTTGTTGCCCATTTGGTAGTCCTAAAATGGAATGGCCATGATGGCATTAGAAACCTTGTAGATAGAGCGGGTCTCAGTCATAATGCTTGACCGGACCTCGCAACTTTGTGTAAATATCTTAAAATTTTTTTGATGCCGAGATTATGTTACGCAAACAGTGTCTAAGTCAATATCCGGACTTAGTAAGCTTTGCTAGTATGTATGTAGGTATATGGCCCGATGGGGAATGCACTGGTCTGCGAAACCTGAGTTCCGTCGACCGGAGGTTCTGGGACGAAACACACAAAGCGATGCGATTTAGAAAGAGCTAAAGAAAAGTCAAGGATTTCCAAGAGGGGTCGCCATTTTTGTTTACCCTTTTTAAGAGCTCCAACGACTGAACGATGAAACAAAAGTAGTTTAAAAAAAAACTTATTTAGTGTTTTAAAAGTTGACCAGAAGGTCTTGGGTTCGAGACTTCCGGCAGCGCAAGCACATACTGTTAATTACACCCAATTGTCGCGGGACGCACCCAGACGGGATATCATACTAGCTCGTTTCAAATCACATCATTATAGTGTGAGGGTTCGTATGTTTAGTAAAGTAAATGCCAAGTATAAGTCAAACAAAAGAATGTATATTTTAATCATTTTGTTCAAGTTTGTATACAATTTGAATGTAAATATATTGATAATTACAAAAGAATGTAAAATCACATAAGCCTCTCATTTGAGAGTTGAATGGAAAATACTTGAGGGTATTTTAGTGTTAACTTGGTGAAAGTTGATGGGCACTACCCTATGTGGGGACCACATCACTTCCTTTGAAGCACGGGCAGGACATCCTAGATGGGATCCTTAACATTTCATTTGAAATGTAAATATCACTTCATTTGAAGTGCAGGTGGAACATCCTATGTGAGGTCCACACCACTTTATTTGAAGTATAAGTAGGAAACCCTGGATGGGTTCACACTATTAGGTTATAGATATTACTTCATTTGAAGTATATGTATCACTTCATTTGAAATGTAAAAGGGACACCCTAGATGGGGTCCACATCATAGTGTTGGTAGGACATCCTTGGTAGGGTCCACACCCCATGCATAGAAACATAAATGTTTCTGTTTCAGTGAGGCCTATTTAGGGCCTTCCGAAGGACCGGGAGGAGATCCCGAAGTAGCCGAGAGGCCTATTTTGGGCCTTCCGATGACTGCTTAAAGCCATATCATAGACTCTTTTGCAGAGTTCCTTTGAATGAAACACATTTATTTGAGTTTCAAGCATCCACTGAGAATGTGTATCATCATTCTCAATAGTTGATGCAAAGTGAACACATAGATTTGTGTTCAAGGGTAGAAACATGGTACTGAGCTATGTTTAAAACGAGAATTCAATGTTTTTTTACATTGAATAAAGAGATGTGTTTCACCTCTTAGAAATAAATAGGGTTTTCATATTCAATGAATATCCTAAAGATATGTTTTTATATCTTAAGAATAAACAAACATGTGTTCACATCTGAAAATGAACATGGTTTTCCTATTCACATGAAAATCCTAAAGACATGTTCTCGTATCATAGGAATGAATGAGATTTCCATGTAAGGTATGAAATAGACATGTTTTTCATGTCTGAGAATGAATAAGGATTTCTTATTCATACATATTTCAGAGACATAATTGTATGTCTCAGGATGAATAAAATGTTGTAGTATTGTATGTTTATATGGAAGAACATAGGATTTTGACCCATGTTCTTCAAGAAAGAGTTTGTCTCTCTCTGTTTATGTATGTGGGAAATAAGATGACCCATTTCCAATATGCAGAATATAAGGTGATACATGTTCTTGGTTCAGTCCAAAATAATCAAGAACACATTAGAGTTATAAGTCTTAATCTTCTTGAAGGACGCCATGACCATGGCTTCCAAACACCTTTGCTTGAGACTGGAAACTTTTACAAGTTTTCATAGCTCTCTCTTTTATCGGGGTGGGGGTGGGGGTGGGGGGAGGTGATGGAGGAAAAGAGACCAAGAGATAAAGAAGAGTGAAGGAATGGAGTTATCTCATTCCTGAATTCTCACCTTTTTCTTTTCTTCTTCTTTCTCTGCTTCTTCTTCTTAGAACCTTAATCAAGTTCTACGGTTTCGAGAAAAAAAATCGATCTTGTCAAAAGTTATCCCCTTTATCAGTTGTTTACAGAGGGGTATTTATAACTCTCTGTGAGTAAGGAGTAGTGCATAACTACTTCCTAGATATCAGAGAAAGTAGGGGGTGGAAATCCCCCTACTATCTACTGAAACATAGGTCAAATCTATTCTAAGAAGGACGTCCCCTATTAGGGGCTCTCGAGCTCAGGAGGCGGCATCCCAATAGGGGATGCCTTAAATCAACTCAGTTTTGAGTTGAGACGACTCAGTTTTGAGTTGTATCAAGAGGGACCTCCTTAGGCAGGAGGTCCTATTAGCGATGAACAAGTCTTTGATTTGTTCTTGATCATTTTTTGATCAAAATTTGATCGCAGTGGTGTATTTTTTGTAAAAATACTTATATGAATATTTTTTTATATTTAAAATTTAAAATTTTAACTCCAACAATATATTATGCAGACAAATTGTAAGCCACTAATTAGAAATGTTTCGGCTGCCATAATTTTGAGCAAATTATGGATAAATAAAATGAAGAATCATTATAATCTTTTATTTATTTGGGCTTATTTGCCTTTCTTATACTTATTTGGGTAAATTGTCAAAAAGCCTCTGGCCTGTTTGGAAGTTGTCTAGAAACCCTTCTAATTTTCAAAATTGTTGGAAAGGGTCTAATGTTCAAAATCTTTGTGAAAAAACCTCGGACTTTATTTCATTTAGACCCTATTCTTTCAAATGGTTAGATATTAGAGGCAACTACGTAGATATTACTAGAAACCGTTTAGATATTACAGGCAACCAAAACTACTTAGAGGCAACTGCTTCGATATATTACAGTCAACTGGTATAAGTAGGTTTTGATTAGGCCAAGAGGATTTTACACAACGTTGAAGCAGGCCGGGGCTTTTTGACAAGTTGCCTGCTTTTTGTGAGCCCTAAAATTTCAAGGTGGGCCTATAAATTTTGGGCTCGAGCTTAAAACTTGGATCTATGATCAGAAACGAGTATAATTTGTTATTAAAGTATTTTTGTTGGAAAACTTATTACACATAAAAAACATGGTATGCTATTCCCCAACTAAAAAAATTATGAAGCTGGTATATTTGTAATGAAATACATTTCATTCATACAGATTTGGAACAAGCAGTGGAATATAACATGCTTAAGCACAATAACGACTAGATCGGTGCAGCCGATCATGGCCCGGCCCATTAGTAATTAATAGGCCTCAAAACCCATTGGGCCCCAGGTAAGATTTGTCTCTTTTCCTTTTAGGGTACCTTCCTTCTATCAATTTGTTTACACTTTTTTGGCATTAATGTAGCTTGTTATTTGCTATATGTTATCAGAATTTTTTAAATTCCAGTTTAAAACCTATTTATTTATTAAGACACAATATGCGGTTTCAGCCAATTCAAGGATCCCAGGTCTTATTTTTCCACGATTTAACTATGCAGTAAACCAATAAAAAAGAAATTTTTGGCGGTGGGGTGGGGTGGGGTGCGGGGGCGTAGAGAGAGACCAGAGCTGCTTAATAATTGTGAGATTTATAGGGCCATGAAAATCAACAAAACATGACTGCTTCTGTTCTCCTCTTCATCTATGTTTTAGTCTCTCCAGCCCCTTCACATGATCATATAATGGTGGCAAGGAAAATATAAACATGATTAATTTTTTTAAAGAAAAACCTCAGCAAAATTTATTTTTTACCAGACTAGGGGTTTCTAGACATAAAACTAGTTGAAACAAAGATAAGGCCAATTAATAGGTAGCTTGGTTAAAGTATTTAAAGCACATTTTTAATGCCCAATTATTTCCATAAGTCATCCACCCACATAATTATATTCTCACCCACATAGCTTAACTTACACAATGGCCGCCCACTCTCATTAATTACAGCATCAAATCTTCAATTATTCAAATTTTGAAAGCAACTCAATGAGATTTTCTTTCCAAGCTGACAAACAAAAAGAGCACCCATCTGCTTGATTAATGTCCATTAATGGTTGATAAGGCTCATAAACGGGAATTTCACAGATTACGACACGTAACAGATGACGTGTCGTCCACGTAAATCCACTGGATTTCTGGAGGCCACGGAGGTAGAATCATGCATGAGAGACTTTCCTCGACATCTCGTCTTCGGGATTGCATCCGATCTTTCGGAGACCTTTCTAGAGTGCCTTTCCTATGCGCCTAGCAACCAGCCAACAACTCGCCCCCAAGCAATCCTGCAGCCGAGCTTTCACGGCCTCCCCGCTCGTCCACGAGCTATCCACCAAGCTAAGCTTTCTCGGCTTCCCTGTTCAACCGAGAGCATGGAGCCCAAGCGCCCCCGTAATGGCTCCGTATATCTCGCCAAAACGAGATCTCCGCCGCTCCACGTCCCGCGTCCCATGTTGGCACGTCTCTCCATTAACGAGCGTATCCTGCTATTAATGGACGCACCCCGCCATCTATGCGACCTGACACAAGGACGTAACAAACGGCGAGAATCTTGTGCCGGTTCGCTCCATGCGACAGCTGTAAAAATCCTCTCTTCCAGACGACTCAAGTAACTCAAACTCATTCCAATACGTCGCTACCCTGCCATTATTCCTCAGTACTTGATCGTCGGAGGGTATTACGGTGGCTACCCATCCCGGGACTTCCCTTGCAGGTAGCTCGGCGTCAACGACAACCCATTAAGATCCACACATTCAACCCTCACACCAAATCTCAACCGTTCAGAACCACTTGCAGCAAGATCGACGGAGGACAACATCCGAGGGAGATTCGGATCTATATCAGTTGGCGCCATCTGTGGGAACATGAGAAACTTCTCCACCCAAAAAGTTGACCTTCCGCCTCCGATTCAAAGACAGGATACAACCGCGACGATACCGGCACGAGCCGTCCCGTCCTCCATAACGGAGGCGGGAGCGGTCCTACTCCGCCTCCCAACATCATTAATGCCCTATCCGCTCGGATCGATAGGCTCACGGCGATGGTGGATGCGCTCGTCCGCATTCAAACGGCCGGCCATACCCGCCAAACCGCAGTTCCCCCTTCCCGGAATGACGACGTACGCAAAAAGACGGAATGGCACGCTCAGGCCCTCGACCTTACTCATGCTCATCTTGATACAACCGAACACCGACGTGTCGATTCCAGCAGTTATGACCCGCGTGCGGGGAATGATTCTATGACCCGTTGGGCGCCGGACAGCCCGACACCCCGAACTCAGAGGAGACCAGGCTAACACTTCAATGCCCACTGTGCTTTCTCGCCCCCTAAAGATGTGTCAGTCAGATCACCTAAATCCAGGCAAGACCCACGTCGCCACTTCCGTCGAGGTCACGCATACGGCGAACGTCGGGACTATCAACGAAGGGTCTGCCCCGAAGATTTAAGGAATGTGATAGAGCGAAGCCGAAACCACTCCATCGCGCAAGCCCGTAGCAGAGATACCTGACGCTCCGACTATAAAGAATTCTCATGGTACCAAAAACGAATCGAGGCCCTCAAAAAGAAAATCGAAGACATATAACAGGATGACCGTACGGCGGAGGGGCGAAGTACTCCGCTGATTCGCTCATAAGGCCCTTTACAGAACAGCTACTAGCTGAGCGTGTCTCGTCCCGGAACAAACCGCCCAAAGTGGCCCTCTTGGACGGGAAGTCCGACCCGAAAGACCACTTGGAAGCGTTCACAGCAGGCATGAGCTTCCAAGACAACTCAAATGAGTCTTAATGCCGAGCTTTCCCCACCACCCTCATCCGGGCAGGCCGGGATTGGTTCCGAGGGCTTGCGCCACGCTCGATCTTGACCTTTGACGAGTTGGCGACCCAATTCCTCGGTCATTTCGTCGGTAACCGACGACAGAAAAATACGGTCGACTACCTGTTCACCATCAAGAGCGGAGACAGTGAATCCTTCAAGGGATACGTCACCCGCTTCTACAATGCCCTCCTAAAAGTTCCCGAGCACCGCGACGAAACGGTTATCACCGCCCTGAGGTCGGGTCTTAGGCACAGAGACTGGCTCCGCTCTTTTGCAATAGCGCGACCTTAAGACCATGGCAGAAGTAAAATCTTGGACCGAGCGAGAAATTCAACTCGAGTCGGAGGTGAACACCAACCTACCCCACGACGACCAAGCAGACCGAAAAAGGCGGGACAGAGAGGAGAAAAAGAAAGTCGACCGTCCAAAACCCTATTCTCCGAGGTTTCATGAGTAGTGTCTCTGAACGTCTCCCAGATCGAGCTGCTAAAGGAGGCGAAGGGCGAAAGGTTTTTGAAGCTCCCGTCGGCTACTCATAGGACGGGAAAGAGACTCCGCGGTCTGTACTTCTCCCATCATAAGTCGCAGGGGCACCCAACCGTGAGTTGTAAACAACTCCGTGACTATATTGAGGAACTTATCCGCTCTGGTCACCTAGCGAAGTATCTACGAGACAAGCGGCAGGTGGAGCTGGAGCTGTAACAACCCTGAACTTGCTGTACAGAATTTTTTCAAAATACAGAAAGGAATACCTTAGCCTGAGCACAAGTTATAAATTTAAATTGCTTTAGAACAGCAAGAAAGCACTTATAGCTCCTTGGTAAAGTCTTGCACTGCTGTGACATATCCCATGTGTTCGAATCCCATCAGCCACATATTATTTTTTATTGATTTTTCTTTTAAACTTGTAGAAGCCCAAAAGTATGCATGTTCATTGCATGTAAAATGAAAAGTCACACTAAAAACAAACATATGGAAAATGATATACAAACAGTCTAGGACACGTGGCATTCATCCAGACCCCAACCCATAACAATAGACTGGCGAGATTTGGTGAAGGGGTCGGCACCGCCGGTTTTATCCGTAGGGGATGCTCCCAAATTTTAACCCTAGCACCCCTTGGCCTACCCCACTATCCCCATACTATTTGATTTCTCTGTATTTATCCATAGAATGATAAATCCTCTCTTTAATCCATTTTAATGCATATTTTTAATTCATTCTTCAATCCTCAAAACCCTAATTTCTCCTATAAGTACCACAATACACCATACACTACTACAAAGAAGGGTTGCCCCTACGGATTTATCCGTAGGGGCAACCCACTGCCCCTACGGATATATACGTAGGGGCGAAAAAATACCCCGTAGGTGCAAAGGCCGCAGGTGCAAGTTGAGGCCCTGAACTTGCCCCTACGGGCAAATTCTTGCCCCTACGGATATCTGTGTAGGTCCTGTTGCCCCTACGGATTAAGCCGTAGGGTATAAGATTTTATATTATTTACGGTTTATTTTAATAAATTACTTGGCCCTACGGATATACCCGTAGGGGCATGTACTACCCCCTACGGATATATGCGTAGGTACGTTTCCGTAGGGGCATAAATTCAGGATTCCTGATATTTTGCCCCTACGGATAACGCCGTAGGGGAGAGTCAGTGGCCCCTACGGATATATCCGTAGGGGCTTTCCCAACCCCCTGGTACTGAGATCTGGGGGAAATATCAGTTACTGCTGATATTTTGCCCCTACGGACATATCCGTAGGGGTAACATGTTTGCCTACGGATTAATCTGTAGGTACATATTGTCTGAAATTTTTTTTTAAAAATGGGCTGTTTGATTTTTTCCCGCCCTGTGCACAATAATTTATACATCAATCAAATCATATATTGCAGTATTCATAATCACATCTCACGCATATATATAATATACAAAAGAAACACAAAAACTGAATATGATATAAATACAAACCAATATCAATATCGTTTCAAAATGTAGTACAATGTGTATAATATAAATAAATACATGTTTCAAAAAAAAAGAACCAAAAATCTACCCTAGCTCGGTCCAGCTCCACCTCTGAATAACGATAGAATAACGCGCGCCTGCTCCTCGGTCAATAAACTATGCAATTTTTCGCGAGCGGGAGTCTGAGCGGCATGTGGAGCCGGCGATGTGGTCTGCGCAGCCGCCGTCGAGGTAGTCGCTTGCGGAGCCGCGGCTGCGAGAGTCTGAGTGGGCGGTGGAGCTACAGGAGCTGTCTGCGGAACCACAGCCGATGTAGTGGCTTGCGGAGCCGCAGCCGAAGGAGTTGCGTGTGGAGGCTCGGCCGATCTACCCTGTCGCGTCTGGATATAACGTGTGTAAGAAGCGTGTAAGAACTGTTTATTATTCGAATTCGTATCATTATTAAGTTATTTCGAAACCCTGTTTGGATATCTAGTTTGGAAAAGCGTTGTTTATTTCAATTACATATGTATGTATGATTAATCAAACTTAAGTCTAAAACCAAATAAGCTCAAGCTACGTACTAATTATGGATATGTTGATATGTATATAATATGAAATGATATTTTACTATAAAGTAGTATACATACCAGCATCTCCTTCAACTCGTGAACGCTGGCCCTCAAGCTATCCAGTTCATGATGGATACGTCGCTCACTGGAGACGGAGGAAGTAACCACCGGGGTGGAGTCCAACCTCATATGGGCCCTGCTAGAGCCCAGTCCTCGGCCTCTCTCCCAACCTCCGTGGTGCCGTCCGTGTGCGGCGTCCAGGACTGGGGTCAGCAGCCTCGAATGTTGCCTTCCCCCTAGCAACTGTCAGAACATTATATTTAGCACATACTGGTCTATAAAATTGACAAGAAACACCAAAATCAACAAATTCAAAGCCTTACCTACAGAGATAGAAGATGTGCTCCTCTGGTATCTGCATGTATCAAAATTTGAATAATATTAATTAATTTCAGTACATACATACTAACAAGGTAAACTCGCATATAGCGCTGCTTACACATATGACAGGGAGTGAACAAGCTCTTGTAGATCATCAGGCGCAAATCTAATCTCATCAAGCAGCCCATGATAATGAGTTGGACGACTAAGAGCAAAAGAAATGTGTGTATATTTATGATATAGCATTCTAAATCAATATACATGCCCTATATAATATATAAACATACCTGGAGGAACGGGAGTGGCCTCTGTCCCTGATATGGACGCATCACCAACAACTAGACAATCAAACATTGACAATATAAGTAATTTTGACATAAACAGGCATGGATATCTATAATATTACATTCAAAATGGATATTAGAGAGCGCACCTGCAGTGAGAAGTGGTAAAAGTATCACCCAACTAGGGTGTAATTTACAGAATCAGTTGAAACTCTTAAAAGTCATAGAAGAACCCGACCTGCACAAATCTGATGTATGCTTTCCATTGGACACTAAGAAGTCTCTAAAGGGAAAAGCCTATGTGAAAGCCATCATTAGTTCATATCAGAGGATTGATGCTGAAACAGAGAACGAGGAATGTCATTTTTTTCTTCTTCCGCCACATTACTGTCTTCTCCTTCTGCCACATTACTGTCTTCTCCTTCTTATTATGTGCGCGTGCAAATTCAATGACTATATTGAGAATATGGATTAATAGTGGGTAGGAAAAGTATTTCTTAAATGGCTTTTGCGTCTTAAAACCATAAACTACTAAGTAATGACATACATAATTTTTTTAGTATAAAGGTTATTATTTTAAGTTTTCCCTTATAGAGATATGATCTAACTGTATCTATCAATTATAAGTGTGCAGAAAATTATGATAAGAAATCATAAGAAAGGGTCGTAGCCATGCATAACCTTGAATCTACATACCAAATCATGCAAAAGCATGCACTTATTGTCACCTTGCCTTGGAATATAAAATATCTTGGAAGACTATAAGCGAGCATTTAAATCTTGTTAGCTTTTGACTTCAACATATATTTTTCTCAAGTACCATGAAATATACTTGCTCCGTATAAACCGTTTTCAGGAAGATGGATTAATAATGACAAATTATCCATTGTGGCTCACTAGGTTAGCATTTTCTCTTCTATTGACCATCTTTCTAATCTGCTTGGTACCTAGTGAGTCACAATGGATAATTTGTCATTATTAATCCATCTTCCTGAAAACGGTTTATACGGAGCAAGTATATTTCATGGTACTTGAGAAAAATATATGTTGAAGTCAAAAGCTATCAAGATTTAAATGCTCGCTTATAGTCTTCCAAGATATTTTATATTCCAAGGCAAGATGACAATAAGTGCATGCTTTTGCATGATTTGGTATGTAGATTCAAGGTTATGCATGGCTACGACCCTTTCTTATGATTTCTTATCATAATTTTCTGCACACTTATAGTTGATAGATGCAGTTAGATCATATCTCTATAAGGGAAAACTTAAAATAACCACCTTTATACTAAAAAAATTATGTATGTCATTACTTAGTAGTTTATGGTTTTAAGACGCAAAAGCCATTTGAGAAATATTTTTCCTACCCACTATTAATCCATATTCTCAATATAGTCATTGAATTTGCACGCGAACATAATAAGAAGGAGAAGACAGTAATGTGGCAGAAGGAGAAGACAGTAATGTGGCGGAAGAAGAAAAAAATGACATTTCTCGTTCTCTGTTTCAGCATCAATCTTCTGATATGAACTAATGATGGCTTTCACATAGGCTTTTCCCTTTAGAGACTTCTTAGTATCAAATGGAAAGCATACATCAGATTTGTGCAGGTCGGGTTCTTCTATGACTTTTAAGAGTCTCAACTGATTCTGTAAATTACACCCTAGTTAGGTGATACTTTTACTACTTCTCACTGCAGGTGCGCTCTCTAATATCCATTTTGAATATCGATAATATTACATTCAAAATGGATATTAGAGAGCGCACCTGCAGTGAGAAATGGTAAAAGTACCACCCAACTAGAGTGTAATTAACAGAATCAGTTGAGACTCTTGAAAGTCATAGAAGAACCCGACCTGCACAAATCTGATGTATGCTTTCCATTGGACACTAAGATGTCTCTAATGGGAAAAGCCTATGTGAAAGCCATCATTAGTTCATATCAGAAGATTGATGCTGAAACAGAGAACGAGGAATGTCATTTTTTTCTTCTTCTGCCACATTACTGTCTTCTCCTTCTTCTTCTGCCACATTATTCTCTTCTCCTTCTTATTATGTGCGCGTGCAAATTCAATGACTATATTGAGAATATGGATTAATAGTGGGTAGAAAAAGTATTTCTCAAATGGCTTTTGCGTCTTAAAACCATAAACTACTAAATAATGGCATACATAATTTTTTTAGTATAAAGGTTGTTATTTTAAGTGCGCGTGCAAATTCAATGAAAGTTAGATTTGAGGATACCCATGTATGAGTTGTATTCTATATATGTGTGTTTCGATTTATGATTTCGCTTAAGTGTAGGGTTGTTTTTACTTAAAGAAGTATCACCATCTACTATATATAAAAAAATATAGCAAACTAGGATTGGTATTCAAATCCCAGTCCAGATTGGTATTCAAAATTTATTTAATTAGTTTGTGATCCACATCATTTGATTCGTTGCTTGAGGCATCAATGTAGGCACAAATATCGGCGACGAGGAACTCGACGAGGAAGAACGAGGGCGGTGGCGGGCTGAGAACGGAGGGCGCGCGGTGGCGACGAAGAGAAAATTGGAGACGCGGGAACGAGAGAAAATTTTGGGAACGAGAGGGAAAGATATCGAGGCGTAGGGCATTTCTGTGCCTTTTTTAATTAAATTCCCATTTAGGTGCCCGTAGGGCCAAACAACAAATTAAGATATAATATTTTTAAATTAAAATGTCGGGCACCGTAGGGACAAAGTGGCGCTTTTAGTTTCATATATGAGTATCGATGGGAATATGAAGGTTTCATATTATCATCGAGTATCATATATTGGTTTTAACCTGAATATCTTGAGTCGCTCTCTAATTATGCGTTTGTTGTGCATTCGTGTTGTATGTGTAACATGATTTTAAACCATTGAGATCAAGATTGATAGAACTGATCATCCTACATTGCAATAGCATTCATCGACCAAAAACTATTATTGCAATGGTATTCATCTATAACAATCAACAATTAAAACTACAAATGTAGGATACTGATATCATAAAGCGTTATACGCAACATTGATAGAACTGATAAATAAAAAAACGAAACACAAACCGTATTAAGATTTAACAACTTTGATTATGTCATATACGCGGGCCGATATTTTCATATTAGCCAATAGACAAAAATAGATTGCGGTCTGGATATGGCATATTGGCAGATGTTACCTATATGCATAAATCTTATGTCTAATGACCATAAGATTGTCGGAGACAGTTTTGATGTTTTGTGGGTTTGGTTTTATACTTGGGACAATCCAATGTTGACACACACACATAAATAACAAATTAAAGTAAACTAACTAAGAGGCATGTTTGAGTTTTATACTGGGATCACAAATAGCATGATGGCTGCAAACAGGTTGCTTGAATACTTGCAGACAATCCAATGTTGCCTCGCCATTTCTATAAATTTTAAACTCCCTGGAAAATTATCATCACTCAGGATTACTTTAGGGCCAGTTTGGCTGCTTCTTGCTTGTGATTCAACATTCAGCTTTTTGTTGATTTGGAACTCAGAGAGTGTTGCAAAACAAATCCAAAACTAAATAAACCTCAAACTAGCTACAGAGAAGGCAAACAACAAACCCCATGAAGTTTGGCTTTCAAGGGTTTTCCCACTAAAATACACTTAGATGCAGCACTTTAAGGAAGCTTGCAGCAATATAAAAACTTTTAGGTAGTTTAGTGAAAAACTGCAGTGCTTCAAGATTGTTTAAGTTTTATGTGTGCTTAAGCTGTCATACAGAAATTATCGTTGCAAAAATGTTCGCAACCCTAGCTTTTCCAGCAACGATACTGGAATACGAGCCTCAGATATGCCAGCTTAGGAATCAAAATAAGAAAGAGATTTGGGGTTATCCTAAGTCCAAAGTCAAACGGGCTCGAGAAATATATAAACCCAAAAAAATGACTGCATAAAGATCTCATAAAGATGAAAAGGATGTTATGCAAGCTCTGAACAAATCTTGAACAGAACTTTCACAAGAATTTACAATACCCGACCAGAATCCAATCCTGAGTTTGATGAAGCTTCAGGCCTTCAGCTTCCCCACAGAAAATAGTTAGGGCAAACCCTTTGCAAAACCATAGCTTTCATGCAGAGATGACGCTCAGAACATGCCAGCTTCCAAACACATTGAATAATACATAATCTCCCATACTCTCTCTCTCTCAATCAGACAGTTTATATTTGGATTTGAATTTAGGAAAAGAAATAAGATGGCTACAAACCAGCTTGCCTCGCCAATCTCATAACTATAAAGCTCATAAAAGTGGAAGCTTGAGGGCAAGCCATCATCGCCTCCATTTTCAATTGAAGCCAAATCATCCACAAAAAATAGAAATAAATATAATAATTGATCGATAGGCAAAATTACAAGAAACCTATTCAGATTTTTGCATGAAAAAATAAGAGATGTAAAATAAGTAAAAGATTACCAAATGAAATTATCCCATCACTTGAACCCCCTCTCAAGACATTTTAGCAAAAATTCCCCCAGTAATTTTCTTCGGTTTAACCATTTTATATCATAGAAGAAAGATAAATTTCAAATGTATATACATGCATACACACACACACATCATATACACAGTTTTTGAATGTTGCCAGAATTTCAACGGTAATTCTAGATTTTTCCAAACTCTGAAGGCTTCACAAAAATTTTAAATACAGATAATAATATGATTGAAGAGATCAATCACCAATTTTTTAATGAGGATCAACTGAAACCCCAAACAGAGCAAGCAAATTACAAAGATCCCAAAACCCCGCGTGGCCCAGCCCCAGCCCCCAGCCCCAGCCCCCAGCCCCAGCCTAACCCTAACCCCAGCGTGGCCAGCTAAACCCCAACACCAACCCTAAGGCAAACTCTAACCTCAGCCCCACCCCAGCAGCAGCCGAACCCCAACCCTAATCCTACCCTGACCCCGACCCCGACCGCGACCGTGACCCCTGCCCAACCCCAACTCGCGCGCGCAACCCCAGACCCAGCCATGAACCCTAAGCCCAAAATAATCCAAAAATTCTTTAATTTACCTCGAGATTTACTCACCTGAACGGCTGCTGCTGGGGCTGGGGCGACGACCTGAACCGCGGTGGCAACGAGAACTGCGGTGGCGACGAAACCGGCGGTGGCGACGAGGAGAACGACGGTGGCGACGACGGCGTGGCGATTTGGGGATTTTTCTCGCGCCCGATCGAGAGAGAGAGAGAGAAAGTGAGCGTAGGCGATCGGTCTGGGGTCTTATTAAATCGATATTTACTTGTCCCTACGGATATACCCGTAGGTCCTTTGTTTGCGGCTCCGTAGGGGCAAACACCAAATTAAGAATTAATATTTTAATTCTTGAACGTCTGTGCCCGTAGGGGTAACCCTTTAGCCCTACGGATTAATCCGTAGGGCCAAGTTAAATCTGCCCCTACGGATTCCAATATCCGTAGGGGCAACCCCTTTTTTTACTAGTGATAGCCCTCCTCATTAAGAATTCCATTGCCAAAACTCTCTAAAATCCTTAAGTTCAACAAGTTGTACAAGTGGAGCTAGCTCAAGGCAAAGTTCCGGCGACGTTTCGGGACAAATCCGGCGACGAAACGACTTCACGACGCCTTCGAAATCTTCCTCTACCTCCCCCCTCTTTAATCAATCAGAAAGTCCCCTCTTCCCTCTCCTCTCTCTATTAAAAATAATCCTATTTTCAAAACTCGTCGGAAGCGGAGTTAATCTGACTTCCGATTCTCATTTCTTTAAAAACTCAATTTTTATTAAACAACAAATTAATTTATTAATTATATATTGTTTAGTAACCATTAAACAACAATTGGACAAAGTTTCAATTCAAAATTTTATGTTAAACAAATTCTGTTTCACTTTTACAGTAAAATACCGTTAAGTTGGTATACGACATTACCTTATCTTTTTGCTCATATTACCTTTAGAAAACTCACGAGGTAATGACCTACCACATCACAAAACTCATTCTTGACATAGTACGATGTCTTTTGGAACTTGTTGGACAAAATACGAAATTACATTTAAATACCATAAACTTTCAAAAACCGTTTTCTTTAAAAATGTATTAAAAAATTCCCTGCAAATAAGAATCTTCAACCCATTTTGGGGAACCTGATCGGGATGGTGCGGGTTATCGCACATCCTCAGACCTAGTAGAGCGAGATACAGACCTCCTCACGGAGCATCCGATCTCGATGGAATTGTTAATGCAATTTTTAAGAAAAATGTGATTTCTATTTAATAAATAAATTCTATTTTTACAAATATATATATATATATATATATTATCAAAATATCTACTTTAAATATACAATATATATTCCATATTTTCTAAATCAAAGGAATCGCAAATTTCATGAAACTATCAATACAATTCCAATATTACACTATAATACCATATACTATTCAAGTTAGGTTTATATCCACTAGAATATTTCATTTTATAAAAATTACAACTATGAAAACCCTAAAGACGATAACTAAATACTTGAGCTGTATTTTGAAAATATACCAAAACTATTTTTCACAAAACCCCCTCAAGTTATATTAATTTACAATAAGGACCCTAGTAAATATAGGTGTAAGCGGGACCGGTTCTCTTGAGCCTCAGGGAGCCGGAGAATATGGGTGTTTGCCTATCTAAGGTAGACAACCTAAAAACGGTGTTATCAATACGGTAATTGTCTTGGAAAAATACACAATTCCTGCCGTCCATATGCAGCAGTTACCGATAACATCAAAACTAATTCAGGACTTCAATTCGTTTTAAAGTATCTGACTCAGACAGAGTCTCGGTCTAATATGAAATCAACCAATCTATCCTTGAATATGATTCAAGTATAACTCCAATTCAACATGAATCCGTTTATACCAGAATTCAATCTATATCAACATGACTCGACCGAACCGAACCATGGATATACTCTGATTACATGACTATCCATTTATATCCATTCCGTTTACATGATATCATAGTTTCGACAAGTCGTACATCTATTAAACAAAACAATACAAATCAATACAAAATATACTACGGGGTTTTAAAGAGGTAGACTGGCACGGAATGTGTTAAAAGTGGCACGAGATGGTCATTAAAAGACGTAACTATACATCCATTACCGTTGTTCCGTGGTTTATCGACGGAGCCTTGTACTACGGGTTACCATAGTCCACGGTGTAAGTTGGACTCCTCTCGTATACACTGGCATATTCTGTACCAAGCTACAAACAACTGCGTTATCATAACAATCAAACAGTATACAGTTATATTATTTATGTCTATTCTATTTCTATCTCTCTTTGGGACTTACCGAGCTATTGTTCGCTGACGACATTCCTATTTCTTTTCTTTCTTTGGAATGTTGTCAAGAGGACCCGACTCTGAGGAGTTCGAGACCAGCCGGGAGCACTTGGAGCAGACTACTGAGCAGTACGACCTTTAGGCTTTACTTGTACTCACGTTACTTTCAGTTCATGTCATTGTTTAGGCACTGCTTTCCATTCTTGTATTTACATTGTTAGTTGTATTGTAAAGAAATGTTTAATCAATAAAATTGTTGTTCATTTACATCTCTTATCATTTTCTTATGCACTTTATTATATTGCTTAGTTACGCTTAGCGTGTTTACTTCTGAATATATACGTAGCGGGCCCCGTCACGTCCCCTTGTCCGTACACCGGGAAGCGGGGCATGTCAGGTTTTGTCAGCGGCCCATGCAGGTCAGTGCTGCATGGAACCATACCATGCAATTCACCTCTGCATGGACATGCGGGTCAATTCTGCATGAAGTCTTAAGCAATATAACACAAGGATCAGCAACTAAAAACATTCTTTACATTTCATATTCCTTGAATCTTACAATTTCATATTCTTTGAATCTATCCTAACCCTATTTTTCTTTCAAAGTTATGGATTCTCCAAACAATACCAACACAAACTTCAACAACACACCACCGCCTCTTCCACTTACGTCTACCGTTGTAGCTCCGATCAACGAGTAAACGGTATTGCTTGAGGCAATCCGAAGCCTCCTGGAGGGACAGCAGCAGCAGACTGCTATCTTATTGAACCGCCCAAAAGCGGAAGAACCCGGAGTGAAGCAATTCCGGGCATTACACCCGAAGCAATTTTCTGGGAAAGAGAGCCCTTTGGAAGCTGAAGAATGCGCTCAGAGTATCGAAGAAGATCTGGCAGCAGCACAAGTGCCAGAGATTGCTTAGGTTAGAGTTGCGAAGCTGCAACTCACAGATAACGCCAGAGTCTGGTGGAATGCGGAAGAAAGCCATCTTAACCAGCCGATCGAAAGGAGGACTTTTCGCGAGATGTTCGACGCGAAATATTTCCCCGAGACTGTCCGATTTGACATGGAGCAGCAATTCATCCACCTTCAACAAGGCTCTATGTTGGGCAAATCGGTGGATGAGTATGATGCCGAGTTCACTATGTTGAGCAGATTCGCGGCACACTTGATACCAACGGCTGAGATCAGAGCTAGACCATTTCAACAAGGGTTGGATCCGGAGATCTAAGCTGCCTTAGCTACAGGGTATTTCCTAATCCACGACCTAACTCTCAAAGCTGCCCGTCGATACGAGGCAGTAGTGAAGAAGAAGGGTAGACCTCAATCTGCCGGTGTGAAGCGCCCTGCCACCCAGATGGCAGGAGGAGCCTCTTCAATACCAACTTTTGAATCCAGGAGACCGGAAGTAACAAATAACCGGCCAAGTCCAGATTTTTGCTTCTACTGTAAGAGGGATGAACACATGTAGAAGGACTGTAGGCGCGCAAAATGCATGTGCTTAGTTTGTGGCGCATCCACTCATGGAATTGGAATATGTCCTTATAGACGCAACCCAGTTCCAACTCGCAACACTTATCCGCAGCGGCCAGCTATCCAGGCTCCTGCACTTCGTCTTGCTCTCCCAGCTCCACCTCCACATGGACCTCCTGCACAGCCTAATCACCAATTCCATCAAGCACTGAGAAACATGCCTCGAGAGCAGAGAAACATGCCCCAAGGACATAGGAATGTGCCTCCAGCTAGGAGGAATGTACCCCGGCGTCAGGCTTTCACATTAGCGGCCGTAGAAGCTGAGGTTATCGACCAAGATAACTCTGGTAATTCACTTACATCTTTTTCAATCTTTCCAAAACTTTTGTATTCTTTCGTTCTTCCAAATATTTTTCATGCACCATCAATGGTTCTATCACCATCACTATCACCATCACTATCACCAAACTTTTCTTGAATCTGTTAGATTTTCCTTTTAAAAATTTCGAGAACGAAATTTTTATAAGGAGGGTAAAATGTAACAATCCTGAACTTTCTGTACAGAATTTTTTCAAAATACAGAAAGGAATTCCTTAGCTTGAGCACAGGTTATAAATTTAAATTGCTTTAGAACAGCAAGAAAGCACTTACAGCTCATTGGTAAAACCTTGCTAGGCTGTGACATAGCCCCTGTGTTCGAATCCCATCAGCCAAATATTATTTTTTATTGACTTTTCTTTTAAACTTTTAGAAGCCCAAAGTTTGCACGCGCACTGCACGTAAAATGAAAAGTCACACTAAAAACAAACATATGGAAAATGATATACAAACGGTCTAGGATATGTAGCATTCATCCAGACCCCAACCCATAACAATGGACCAGCGAGATTTGGTGAAGGGTCCGGCACCACCGGTTTTATCCGTAGGGGATGCTCCTAAATTTTAACCCTAGCACCCCTTGGCCTACTCCACTACTCCCATACTGTTTGATTTTTCTGCATTTATCCAGAGAATGATAAATCTCATCTTTAATCCATTTTAATGTATATTTTTAATTCATTCTCCAATGCTCAAAACTCTAATTTCTCCTATAAATACCACACTACACCATAGCCCTCCTCGTTCAGAATTCCATTGCCAAAACTCTCTAAAAATTTCTAAGTTCAAGAAGTTGTACAAGTGGAGTTAGCTCAAGGAAAAGTTCCGGCAACGTTTCCGGACAAATCCGGCTACGAAACGACTCCACGATGCCTTCGAAATCTTCCTCTATCTCCTCCCTCTTTAATCAATCAGTAGGTCCCCTCTTCCTTCTCCTCTCTCTATTAAAAAAAATCCTATTTTCAAAACTCGTCGGAAGCGGAGTTAATCCGACTTCTGATTCTCATTTCTTTAAAAACTCAATTTTTATTAAACAAAAAATTAATTTTTTAATTATATATTGTTTAGTAACCATTAAACAACAATTAGACAAAGTTTCAATTCAAAATATTATGTTAAACAAATTCTATTTCACTTTTACAGCAAAATACCCTTATGTTGGTATACGACATTACCTTATCTTTTTGCTCATATTACTTTTAGAAAACTCACGAGATAATGACATATCTCATCACAACACTCATTCTTGACATAGCACGATGACTTTTGGAACATGTGGGATAAAATACGAAATTACATTTAAATACAATAAACTTTCAAAAACCGTTTTCTTTAAAAGTGTATTAAATACTTCCCTGCAAATAAACCTCTACAACCCATTTTGGGGAACCAGATCGGGATGGTGCGGGTTATCGCACATTCTCGAGCCTAGTAGAGTGAGTTGCAGACCTCCTCACGGAGCATCCGATCTCAATGGAATTGTTAATGCAATTTTTAAGAAAAATGTGATTTCTATTTAATAAATAAGTTCTATTTATATATATATATATATATATATATATATATATATAATCAAAATATATACTTTAAATATACAATATATATATTCCATATTTTCTAAATCAAAGGAATCGAAAATTTCATAAAACTACCAATACAAATCAATACAATTCCAATATTACACTATAATACCATATACTATTCAAGTTAGGTTTATATCCACTAGAATATTTCATTTTATAAAAATTACAACTATGAAAACCCTAAAAACGATAATTAAATACTTGAGGTGTATTTTGAAAATATACCAAAACTATTTTTCATAAAACCCCCTCAAGTTATATTAATTTACAATAAGGACCCTAGTAAATATAGGTTTAAGCGGGACTAGTTCTCTTGAGCCTCAGGGAGCCGGAGAATATGGGTGCTTCCCTATCTAAGATAGACAATCTAAAAACGGTGTTATCGATACGGTAATTGTCTTGGAAAAATACACAAATTCTGTCGTCCATGTGCAACAGTTACCGATAACATCAAAACTAATACAGGATTTCAATTCGTTTTAAAGTGACTGACTCAGAAAGAGTCTCAGTCTAATATGAAATCAACCGATCTATTCTTGAATATGATTCAAGTATAACTCTAATTCAACACGAATCCATTTATACCAGAATTCAATCTATATCAACATGACTCGACTGAACCGAATCATGGATATACTCTGATTACATGACTATCCATTTATATCCATTCCGTTTATATGATATCATGGTTTCGGCAAGTCGTACATCTATTAAACAAAACAGTAAAAATCAATACAAAATATACTACGGGGTTTTAAAGGGGTAGACTGGGACGGAATGTGTTTAAAGTGGCACGGGATGGTCATTAAAAGACGTAACTATACATCCATTGCCGTTGTTCCGTAGTTTTATCGACGAAGCCTTGTACTACGGGTTACTATAGTCCACGGTGTAAGTTGGACTCCTCTCGTATACACTGGCATATTCTGTACCAAACTACAAACAACTGCGTTATCATAACAATCAAACAGTATACAGTTATATTTTTTCTCTCTATTCTATTTCTATCTCTCTTTGGGACTTACCGAGCGATTGTTCGCTGACGAGATTCCTATTCTCTTCTTTATTTGGAATATTGTCAGGAGGACCCGACTCTGAGGAGTTTGAGACCAGCCGGGAGCACTTGGAGCAGACCATTGAGCAGTACGACCTTTAGGCTTTACTTGTACTCACTTTACTTTCATTTCATGCTATTGTTTAGGCATTGCTTTCCATTCTTGTATTTTCATTTTTAGTTGTATTGTAAAGAAATGTTTAATCAATAAAGTTACTGTTCATTTACATCTCTTGTCATTTTCTTGTGTACTTTATTATATTGCTTAGTTACGCTTAGCGTGTTTACTTCTGAGTAAATACGTAGCGAGCCCCGTCGCGTCTCCTTGTCCGTACACCGGGAAGCGGGACGTGACAGGAGCAAAAGGACCAACCCCCACCCGGGGAGTTAACAATCGGTCAGATCATGGTCATTTCGATAGGTTCGGCTTCGGACAGCGAAAGGGACCGCCACCTCCTACCGGTCATAACCATGAGTGATCCGCCCCATAAGAAGTGCAAAAAGGATGACCCGATCACCTTCACCGACGAAGACCTTCATGGCATATCACTCCCACACTATGACCCCTTGTGATAACAGACTGGGTTCACCGTTACGGGGTCCGGAGAATATTGGTCGACTCAGGGAGCTCAACGGATATCCTGTTCTACGGCTGTTTCCAGCATATGGGATTAAATCCGTCCGATCTCTAACCGACCTCTTATGTCCTTTCCGAGTTCACTAACCATTCCGTCCTAGCCGAAGGATCGGTCACCCTCCTTCTCAACATTAGGGAAGCTGACAGAACGCGAACTGTACCGGTGAACTTTCTTATTGCCAAAATCCCGCCGTCCTATAACATCCTCCTGAGGCACCCCATCCTCAATGCCCTCCGAGCTCAGATCTCAACCTTCCACCTCGCACTCAAGTTCCCTTTGGATAACGGGGGGATAGGTCGGGCCTATGGAGACCAGCAAACTGCTTGGATCTATCTCGCCTCAACATCTCCCGCGGGAGAGCAGGGCGACGATTTTGGAGACATGCACGGTCCTCAGGGGTCCCTGGATACACGTGACGACCAAAAGGAAATCCGAGGCGTCCCGGTGGAAGCTTTAGCAGAAGTTCCCCTCATAGAGGGAGTTGACGGCCAGACTATCCAGATCGGCTCTCTCTTGACATGAGGCATTCGCGAAGACCTGATCCGGTTTCTCCGGAACAATTCGGATGTGTTCGCTTGGACACCAGCAGACATGCCCGGGATCGACCCTAAGGTGATCTCCCACAAGCCCGGGGTCGACCCAAAAGCCAATCCAATCCGACAAATGAAAAGAAGTTTCGCACCAATGAAACAAAAGGCGATAGAGGAGGAAGCGGACCGGTTGCTCGCAGCAGACTTCATCTAGAACCTGGACTACTCGGATTGGCTGGAAAACGTGGTCATGTCAAGAAAGCGAACGAGAAATGGCGCATGTGCGTCGATTTCATTGACTTAAATAAGGCTTGCCCCAAAGACAACTACCCACTTTCTCGGATAGATCGGCTAGTAGACAGCTCGGCCGGTCACGAATTACTAAGCTTCTTGGATGCTTTCTTCGGTTATAATCAGATCCGGATGAACCTGGCCGACGAAGAGCTGACTGCTTTCACCACTGATCGGGGAGTCTACTGCTACAGGGTAATGCCCTTCGGACTCAAGAACGTCGGAGCCACGTACCAGCGACTAGTCAACAAACTGTTCAAACCACAAATTAGGAAAAACATGGAAGTCTACGTGTCACACCCCGCTTCTCACTAGGCGGAAACGGTGACGTGGTAAGCCCGCAACGTATTACTATGAAAATACGTTAAGCGTAATTAAGCAATATAATAATGAGCAAGAATGACAGAAGTAATAGAATGAAACAGCAAATTTATTTACATTCAACTTTACATACAACTGTCTGGAAATAAAAGATACAATAATAAAAGTAAATGCCTAAACAATGGCATACAAAAAGTGAAGGTTGGAAAGAGCTAGTAGTCTGGCTGAGCAGCAAGCCGGTCCAAGTTCTTCTGGCTCGGCTCTATGTCTTCAGAGTCCGGCTTCCTGACGAATATTCCAAAGAAAGAAAATAGAGAAGAATGTCGTCAGCGAACTAGCGCTTGGTAAGTCCCAAAAGAAGAAAGAGAAGATAGTTTATAATGTGAAATGAACAGCTAAAGTTGTATATGGTCGTTCACAGGTATAAAATAGTTATTCTAACGTAGTTATTTGTAGTTTGATAAGGAAGGTATTCATGTATACGAGAGGAGTCCATCTTACCCCGTGGACATGGTAACTTATAGTACAAGGCCCCGTCATAACCCACGGGACAACGACACATGAATTCATGCACGTGTCTTTTAAGTGACCTCTTGTGCCACGATATACGTTCCGTACCAATCTACCCATTTATCCCCGCGTATTGTATTGTATAAATTAAGATTAAAGGTCTTGGCCGAATGCATGAATATAAAATGTACAGGTTCATGTTCAAGATGTAATCATGTAGTCATGTCAAGTTCATGTCAAGTTATAACCATGGTTCGGTCAAGTTGAGTCAAGTATTCAAGTTTGAGTTTGATATTTGAATTCGTGTGTTCAGATTCATGATCAAGTATTCAAGCCTGTGTTTGATTTTGGATTTAAAATCTTATGAAAGGACTTTGTTCTTACAATATCTTAAATTCGAGAGTAATTGGCAATTGCTGCACATTGACGGCAGAATTTGTGTTTTTTCCAAGACAGTTACCATTGATAACTCCGTTAAGTTGTTTAACCTAAATAGACAAGCACTCACTTTCTCCTGCTCTCGGGGCTCAAGAGAATTGATCTCGCTTAAACCTATATTAAACCAGAGTCCTTAAAATATTGTTTTGCATATCTCGAAGGGGTTTTATGAAAAATACTTTAATATAGTTTAAAATTAAATATCAAGGGTGATTTATAATATTTAGGGTTTTCATGAGCATGGATTTTAATTTAAATGGTATTTTTGGTGATGAAACTTAGCCTTTTATAAAAGTTTGTGGTATTTTATTGAAAACCAGCTCTTTTGGAAACTTTGTAGTATTTTATTAAAAAATTTAAATCTTCATTTTTTAAAAATATAGTTTCATAACATGTTTTTATTGAAAATACGAATTCATAGTTTTATATAATTTTCCAAAATTTAGTTTTTATTTAGAAAATTTGTATTTCTTAAAAACGTATTTTTATTTCCTTTCGAGACCGAATACTCCGTGAGGAGTTCTGCATCTCGCTCTACTATTCCAAGAATGTGCGATAATCCGCACTATCCATTAGCGGGTCCCCTAACAAGAGTTGTAGAAGCGTATTTGCCAAGAATTACAAAATACTGATTAAAAGAAACCCGTTTTGAAAAGGTGTGGTATTTTAATGAAAAGTTTATTCTTTAAAATAGTTATATATTTAGAGTACCGTACTATGGAACCATAGTGTGCGTGTGGAGTAGTTCGTTACCCTGTGATGTTTTTCCTAGAGGTATTTAACAATTATTGCGAATGAAGGTCATACTAAAGTTCATGATATTTTAATGAAAAGTTCGTTATATGATAGTTTCACATGAAAATTTTGGTTAGACTCAAAGCTAAAAAATTGTAATCAAAGTTACAAATAGAGTGGTAAAGTTAGTTTGACCTATGTATTAAGGAAAAGGAAGGTCCAAATTCTAAAAAAAAATGTATCGGAGGTAACTCCACTTTACCGATATATTTTTAGGAGATAATTTGAAATGAAAAGAAGAAGAGGATGAGAGAGACTTGCGGCTTTATAACTTCGAGAAGGGAGTAAGGAAAAGGGAGAGGGCTTCGTGGCGTCGCGGAAGCTCCGGAAACGGCTTCGATCTTCGATGGAAAGAGTTTGGTTGCTAACTCCACTTGATTCCACTTGCACTTAGGAACTTTTGGGATGATTTTGCTAGAAATTTTCAAAATAGAGGGGGAGCTAGGGCATGGGATTGTATTTATAGTGAAGAATTAGGGTTTGGGAATTGAAATTTTGGATTAAAATGCATTAAAAAGGTATTAAATAGTGAATTAAAGAGTCTCTGCTTGATTGCAGTGGAGTTAGAGGGAGCTGAAGAGACAAGTGTGCAAAGCACAAAGGAGATTGGGTCATTTTGGACTGTCGGCGCCGGCCAAATTAAGGGAATGGGCGGTCGGATCTTGAGGCCTTGCCTCGAGATTCGTGCCACGTGTCAAGTTTGGTGTGTACACCTCATTGCGCCTGTTTGATTTTTCTGAAACTTTTCTTTTCTCCGTGTGTTGCACGTGCAACTCGTAGGCTTCTGAAAAATTTAAAAAGAAAAATCTTAAAAATAATTGGGTCTGATGAGAATGGAACACACAGGCTACGACACAGCAGTGCAGGGTCTTTACCAGTGAGTTACAAGTTGCTTCTTGCATTTATTTTAAAAAAATAACTTTTAACTCTTACACAGGCTGAAATACCCATTTACTGTGAAATACAAGAAATTTTTGTACAGAAATTTCAGAGTCGTTACACTACGTCGACGACATGCTCATGAAATCTGCCTCATCAGCCGGACACACTACAGACCTCGGCGAAACATTTGACGTCCTGCGAAAGTACAAGATGAAGCTGTATCTAGCTAAATATGCGTTCGACGTCATAAGCGGGAAATTCCTTGGATTTATGGTTACCCACCGAGGAATAGAAGTGAACCCAGAGAAAATCGGCGCCATCATCAACATGGCAAGGCCCAAGAGCAATGTCTATATCATGCGACTCACCGGGAGGGTGGCTGCGTTGAGTTGTTTTATGTCCAAATCAGGAGAAAAGTGCCTCCCTTTCTTCAGAGCTCTAAGGAAAATCCCAAGGTTCGAATGGTCCGAGAAGTGCCAAAACGCTTTCGAACAACTCAAGGCACACCTAGCGACCCCACCACTTCTCACCAGACTGATCGAGGGCGGCGAGCTGTTACTATATCTAATCATCTCCGACCAAGCCGCTGGCTCAGTGCTCGTCAGAGAATTCGAAGGTGTACAGAGACCGGTCTACTACATGAACCATGTTTTTAAGGACGCAGAGACCAGATACCCGGCCATAGAAAAATATTCTTTGCGCTTGTCATCGCCTCCAGGAAACTACGACACTATTTCCGGGCACACACGATCCTCGTCCTCACTGAACGACCTTTAGGGAATATCCTCGCATCCCTCGAATCGTCGGGCCGCTTAGGGAAATGGAGGTGGGAGTTGTCCCAATTCGACATCAAATACAGACCCAGATAGGTTATCAAAGCACAGGCTTTAGCCGATTTCGTTGTCGAATGTATCATTCCCATTAAAGAAGGAACGGCAGCACAGGGCCCTGACCCACGACCCTCAGTCGAGGAGGTGCCCGGCCCAATCCCGGACTAGGTACTCTACGTGGAAGGATCCTCCACAGAGGAAGGGAGTGGGTCCGGCCTAATCATCCACGGCCCGAATGAAGCGGAAATGGAGTACTCTCTGAGGCTTGGTTTTAAGGCGTCGAACAACGCCGCAGAGTACGAGGCCTTATTGGCTGGGCTACAAATCGCCTCCAGAATGGGGATAAAGACCATCAGGATACGCAGCGGCTCCGCGCTACTTTTCGGCCAGGTAACCGGGCATTTCGAAGCCCGGGAACCACTAATGATAAAGTACCTGGCGGATGTAAGAAGGTTTCGGAGAAATTTTGACGAGGTCCAAGTGGAGCAGATTCCCAGAAACTTGAACACCGAGGCCAATCCCCTGAGCAAACTTGCCTCTTCCTATTCGGCCAATCACAAAAGAAATATCCTCTTCGAAGTCCTACCACAACCCAACATGGAAGATGAAGAGACAACACTCCAACTCTACACGACTCGAGGAGATGTCCCGGATTGGAGAAAACCCATTGTAGAATTTCTGAAAGATAGGGTGCTTCCAAAAGACCGGGCCGAGGCTCGCCGACTTCGAGCAAAAGCTCGCCATTTTGTATGGAACAAAGAAAACCTATACAAGAAGTTGTACACTCAACATATGCTCCGATGCGTCGATCCCCACGAAGCAGACTACGTCTTACGAGAAATACACGAAAGGGTCGGAGGGGCGCATCAAGAGGCCCGCGGCTTGGTCCAAAAGACACTGCTCCAGGAGTACTATTGGCCGGGAATACACCAAGATGCCGGAAAACTGGTCAGAAGATGCAAGAACTGCCAACTTTTTAGCAGCATCCCTCGTCTCCCCGCCACCGAATTAACACCACTGAGCTGCCCTTGGCCATTTGCGCAGTGGAGGATGGATATGGTAGGCCAGCTCCCCACCGGCACGGGTGGACACAGGTACATTCTTGTCGCCGTAGACTACTTCATAAAGTGGATTAAAGCCGTGCCGATTAGGAAACCGAACGCCACCTCTACGATAAAATTCCTGCAGAACAATATAATCTCCCAATTCAGAATCCCGAGATGCATTATCACCGACCATGGAACCAACTTCAAAAATGACAAAGTCAAAGAATTTTGCAACGACTATCACATACTGATGAAATTCGCCGCAGTTGCACATCCCCAATGCAACGGGCAAGCTGAAATAGCGAACCGAGGCGTCATTCGTGAGTTCCGAGCCCGCCTAGCGGGAAGGAAAGGCAGCTGGATCGAGGAACTGCCTCGGGTACTGCGGGCGCTGCGGACATCAAGAAAGACACCCACAGAAGAAACCCCGTTCAGCCTATGCTACGGTACCGAGATAATGGTCCCCAAAGAAATTTGATTGCCCACTTATCGGGTCGAGAACTTTGACGACGAGGCCAACACCTTGGCGCTACGAAGCAACTTGGACATCTTGTTGGAAAAAAGAGATCGGGCACAAATCAGAATGGCCGCCTATCAGTAGCAGACCGCCCGTTACTACAACGCCCGAGTTAAATATTAAGCCTTCAAGACAGGAGACCTAGTCTTACAATGAAACGAATTCGTAGACCAAGAGAAGCTACATAATTTCTCCCCGAAATAGGACAGACCATTCCTCGTGACAGAGGCATTGCCCGGCAGAGCCTACCGCCTCCAAGACTCCAGAGGGCGTAATTTTTCTCGGCCATATAACGCCGAAAATATTAAATTGAACAGATAAACTTGTACCCCTTTCCAAATAATACAATTCACTTCCGCATCGACTAAAATTTCCAAGCTGAGCTCTCACGCAAATAGACTTCTGCACCGACCCATGGCCCCAACTCTTCCTTCCTTTCCTCTGCTTCAAGTTAGGGGGTAGGGAGATGGCACAGATCGGCCGATGCACAAAACTATATTTAAAAGGGGGGAAGAAATGTCACGCCCCACATCCCAATATACGGAAGCAGGTACATGACGAGGCCGCGGCATATTTATTTCGAGAAGGTCATTTCCCGGAATAAATACGCGAAGCGTAAAATAAGCAATATAAAATGACAAGAAAATAAACATGAGATTTAAAATTCAATAAATTTATTTACATTCAACTTGATTCATTTACAATACATGATTTTAACTGAAATAAAATACAAGGATGAAAATGCCTAAACAGGCGGCATACATAAACTGAGAAAAGGTAACTGGTTTAGGCCTGGGTATCGGTCTGATCATGCTTTTCCTCTGAGATGTCTACCTCTTCAGTCTCCACAATATCTGACGAATATTCCAAGAAAATAAAGGTGGGTGGAATGTCCGTCAGCGAACTTTCACACTGTAAGTCCCCAAGAAATGAAGTGAAGTATAAAGTGTAATGATAAAGGAAAAGTTTATTATGAACAAGTGAGTATGAAGTATGTTATGTCAGCATGTCGTTTAATGTAAACTTGAAAATTTTGTTTAGCATGAAGTTTTATTGTAATACATGTGAACAAGTATGGTAATATATGACAAGTAGATAAACATGACAACATAGCATGAGCATGGAAAACAAATGTAACATGGCCGTGTAGGGTAAGTATAGTGAACATGTAGTGAATGTAAGTGTCTTAACAGGTCTCTACTTAGGTATACTAATTTACATAAGTTCAAGGGTGAATGTCAACCAATTTCAAGAGTGTTCTCGAACCCAACAGGCTGTAATCTAGGGGTAAGGAACCACGGGCCCAAATCAAGTATTAGTAACGGGATTTCAACCTAATGTTGAAGTATTTCAAACTTAATAGGCTGTAATCCAGGAGCAAGGAAACACGATCCCTCATGATAGCTTGCTTGTGTTAGTAGATATGGATTCATGATCTAGTGGGACCCGTGAGATTTCATTGGATTCACGCATGAACTACCCCAGCACCCCGTGTATTCTACGTTACAGTTAAATTTACAGGCCTTGCTCAAATCCATGAATACATAAAGTGGCAAGATAGAGTTCATGTCGATATCGAGTATTCATGTCAAGTATTCATGTATTCATGTCAAATTGTATTCATGGTTCGAGTCAAGTCAAGTCATGTACTCGGGTTTGATATATGTGTTTGAATTCAGGCATTCAGGTTCATGTTCAAGTATGCATGCTAGAATTTGGATTCTTGTTTGAGTTGGATTCTAATTTGAGTTTGGTTTCAAGTTTGATTTAGACTCAGGTTTGAGTCAGACACTTGTAACTGATTTAGATCTTGAATTAGGTTCAGGAGTTATCGGTAACTGCTGCACATGATGGCAGGATTTGTCTTTTTCCAAAATAATTACCATTAATAACACCGTTAAGTTTTCTATCTTAAATAGGCAAGCACTCACTTCTTTGGCTCCTTGGGGCTCAAGAGAATTGATCCCACTTAAACCTATATTTACTAAATTCCTTAACAGTGTTTTATATAGCTCGAGAGAGTTTTATGAAAAATATTTTTATATAATTTCAAAATAAAGCTCGAGAAGTTATTTATATTATTTAGAGTTTCCATGAATATGAATTTTAGGGATTTGAGGTATTTTAGTGATAAATACTTAGCTTGAATAGTTCATGCTATTTTACTGTAAAGCTTGACTTGTATTGATATCTTGAGGGTATTTTGGTGAAACTTATGAACGTTCATTCTTTTAAAAATGTAAGTTTGTTATATTGAAAATATATGGATAAATAATATTTATATAATTATTAAAAAAAATTATTAAATTAGAAAATGCGTTTTTCTTAAAAACCGTATTTAAAACCTTTCGAGATCGAATGCTCCGTGAGGAAGTCTACATCTCGCTCTACTAGCCCAAGGATGTGCGATAATCCGCACCATCCAATAGAGGGTCCCCTAAAAAGGGTTGTAGATGCATATTTGCAAAGGAGTTAAAAATACAATTCAAAAGAAAACCGTTTTTATAATAAGTGGTATTTTAATGTAATATTGTAATCATAACAAAAACTATGTTCAAATAGTATCGTGCTATGGTAACATGTGTGTTTGTGAGGGGTAGGTCATTACCCCGAGAGATTTTCTAAAGGTATAATTAACAAAAATACTAAAAGAGAGATATGTGAAGTTCATGGTATTTAAAAGAAAAACTTAAATTAAAATTATTTTGCATGGAATTCTAGGTTACAATTTATTCTAAACATTTATAATAATGTTACAAGTATTGTGTAAAAGTTGTATGAACAATATGTAAGAAAAAGGGTGAGTTTTTTAGGGTTTAGAAGATCGACATCGGTATTAACTCCACTTACCGATATTCGTTTTAAAAAAAAGATATTCAAAGATGAAGAAGAGAGATTGGGAGGGACTTACCGTTTGATTATACTAAGAAGAGGTAGGAGAAGGGATTGTTGTCATCGTGGCGTTGCGGGATTGCCGGAATTAGCTTCGATCCTCGCTGGAACTTGATCGTTTGCTAACTCCACTTTACTCCACTTGCACCTAAGAACTTTTGAGAGAATTTTGGCTAGAATTTTCAGAATAGTGAAGGGCTAGGACATGGGGTAGTATTTATAGTGTGGAATTAGGGTTTTGGGATTAAAAGAGTAAATTAAAATGCATTAAAATGAGGATAAATGCGAATTGAAGAGTCTCTATTTGATTGCAGGGAAATCAAACAGTGCAGGGGAGTTAGGGGTAGGCCAAGAGTTGTGTGTGCAAAGCATGGAGGAGCTTGGGCCAAGATCAACCGTCCCCGTCGGTTTTTGATGAAGTTTGGCCGGTCGGATTGGGGCTTTGGGGCTCTCGATTCTTGCCACGTGTTCACGCCAGTGTTAACACCCTTTTACACATGTTTAATTTTTCTGACTTTTCATTTTTATGTGCATTGCACGTGTAAACTTTTGGGCTTCCAAAAAGTTTAAAAGAAAAAAATCAAAAAAATATAATGTGTCTGATGGGGCTCGAACAAAGGAGCTACGTTACAGTAGTGCAAGGTTTTACCAGTGGCTACAAGTGGCTTCTTGCTGTTCTTAAACAAGATATACTTATAACTTGTACTCAGGCTTGTAAACTCCTTTCTGTACATTAAAAAAAAATTGTACAGAAAATTCAGAGTTGTTACAAGAAAGAGATAATACACCATAACCTTGGCCAAAAGAAAATTTATTGGAAATTTATTCGGAGGTATTCTTGGCTCCACAACCATAAAACTATTACAGTAAAGAAGGAAGTGGGTTAAGAAAATATTGACGATGATACTCGGGAGGGAGTTCCTCTAGCCGAGCACAAGCAACCTCCGCTCGCTCCCTCTGTCGGTACCCATGGACCCTGAAAGCTACGGATTCGCCGGGATCCCCCACCACCGAACACGATGCCATGAACAATCTCTGCTGGAAACTGTTGGGGTCAAAAATTACACTCCGGTTGACCAAGTCAACCCCAAGCCAAGTGGGCCCAAGCCCAGGTCAAGACCGAGCATGGAAGGGACGGGCCCCATGACAAAAGGAATGAAACCATAAATTAGTTTAATGTAATTCTTTTTTTAGAAATAAATGTATGTAAAATGAGAAAAAAGCCAAAATTTTGTAAACCCATGGCTTATGTGCAAAAAAGAGATAAACACATAAGGCATGGGGTGGCACAAGTGCCATTTGGCAAAACTCAAGGGGTTATATGTAAAGTCCTATAAAGGCAAACATGATGAAAAAATCAACAACTTTTCATTCTCTCAAAAAATTCTAGGGTTTGTGCCCCATCTCCTTTCTTTTCATTTTTCAATTAAATCAAGAGTTTAACTCTTTTTTCAAAAAAAGAAATAGTTTTTCAGCATAAAACCCTCGAAAGGGAGTTCAGATCTCCTATCAAATCCCTAAAAAAGAGATTTTTAATCTCACCTCCCCTTTTCTCCAAGATCCAGCAAAAGGGGAGGAGGAAGAAAGACCCATCTCCAAGAATCCTACTTTTGGAGGATCGGAGGCTTCAAGGAGAAGAAATGGATCCCCTTTGATTATCTCCGAAGATCTTTGAGGAGTACAACTCCAAAATCCAAATCCTCAAAGGAGTTTAACTCCACATCCAGACCTTTTAGGAGTTTAACTCCAAATCCAAGCATGTAACGAATCTGAATTTACTGTACGGAATTTTCCAGTTTAATGTACAGAAATGAGTTATACAGCCTGAGATTGAGTTATAAGTTACTTTTGTTAAATAACAGCAAGAAATAACTTGTAGCTCACTGGTAAATCCCTTGTACTGCTGTGACGTATCCCCTGTGTTCGATCCCTATCAGACGCATTATTTTTTCTGATTTTTTCTTTTTAACTTTTTGGAAGCCCAAAAGTTTGCACGTGCAATACACATAAAAATAAAAAGTCAGAAAAATCAAACATGTGCAAAGGGGTTTAAACGCTGAGTTGTACACGTGGTACAAATCTAGAGGCACGAAGCCCTAGATCAACCGACAAAAATGAGGATTAGACCGGTACCGACGGTCCATCTATGGCCAATGAGGCCCAGTCTTTGCACACTTGACTCTTCCCCTACCCCTAACTCCTCTGCACTGTTTGATTTCCCTGCAATCAAACAGAGACCCTTCATTTCACCATTTATCATCTTTTTAATGCATTTTAATTCACCATTTTAATTCCAAAACCCTAATTCTCTACTATAAATACCACCCCACACTTTGGCTCGGCATCATTCTGAAATTTCTAGCCAAAACTCTCAAAAATTCTTTAAGTACAAGTGGAGTAAAGAGGAGTTAGCAAGCGGTCAACTTCCGGCGAAGGATCGAAGCTATTCCGGAGCTCCCGCGATGCTACGACGACAACCCTCTCTTCTTATACCTTTTCTTAACCTAACTAAGTTGTAAGTCCCTCCTAAACTTCTTTTCTCTTCATTGAATTTAGCTTTTTATAAAAATCGGTAAAAGTGGAGTTAATACCGATATCACTTTTTCCAACTCCTATAACTCCAATTCCTATTATCTTTTGGTCAAACAAATTCTATACAATAATTGTAACCTTAAACCCTAATATTTAGAATCAAAATTTCATCAAAATTCTCATGTAAAATAACAATAGTAACACTTTTTCATTTAAATACCATGAACTTTAAATATCACCTCTTTTAGTTTTTGTTACAATCATACCTTTAGGAAAACTTCATGAGGTAATGACCTACCTCTCACATACACACTTGGTTTCATAGCACGATACTCTTTGAATATATTTTTCGTTGCGAAGACATTATAACAAGAAAATACCACTTACTATAAAAACCGAATTTCTTTTAAATTGTATTTTAAATTCCTTTGTGATTATGCCTCTACAACCCTCTTTAGAGGACCCGCTATTGGATGGTACGGATTATCGCGCATCCTTGGGTTGGTAGAGCGAGATGCAGACCTCCTCACGGAGCATTCGGTCTCGAAAGGTTTCTAATTAAATAGAATTATTTTTTTTAATAATTATATAAAATTACAAAATCCATATTTTTTCAAAATATAATAAACTTACATTTTTTAAAGTGAAAGAATTACAAGTTTCACTAAAATACTATCAAGATACCAACAAAAGATAAGTTTTACGATAAAATACTATGAACATTCCAAACTAAGCAATTATCACTAAAATATCTCAAATCCTTAAAATTCATATCCATGAAAACCCTAAATAATATAAATAACCCCTCGAGATTTAGTTTTAACTAGATTATAATATTTTTCATAAAACCCCATCGAGTTATATAAAACACTATTTAAGGACTTTAGTAAATATAGATTTAAGCGGGATCAATTCTCTTGAGCCCCAAAGAGCCGGAGAAAGTGAGTGCTTGCCTATTTAAGGTAGAAAACTTAACGGAATTATTAATGGTAATTGTCTTGAAAAAAGACACAAATCCTGTCGTACATGTGCAGCAGTTACCGATGACTCCCGAACCTAATTCAAAAGCTAAATCTGTTTACAAGTGTCTGACTCAAGTCTGAGTCGATCTCAAACCTGAATCCAAACTCAAGTCTGAGTCTATCTAAACCTGAATCTAAAATCAAATCTGAATACTTGAACATGAACATGAATACTTGAATTCAAACACCAATATCAAACATGAATACTTGGCTTGACTTGACTGAACCATGGTTATAACTTGACATGACTACTTGAATATATGATTACATCCTGAACCTGACTACTTGAACAAATTGTATCCATAGTTTCGGTAAGACTTGTAAATACTCTATACAATATATTACGCGGGGATAATGGGATAGATTGGTACGGAACTTATTAACGTGGCACGAGATGGTCACTTAAAAGACACATACATGAACCCTCGTGCCGTTGTCCCATGGGTTTTGACCGGGCCTTGTACTATATGTTACCATAGTCCACGGGGTAAGATGGACTCCTCTCGTATACACAAATACCTTCTGTACCAAGCTACAAACAACTACGTTAGAATAACAATCATATACCTGTACAACTTTACAGTTTCATTTAACATTACTTGTTAAATTCCATTCCTTCTTTTAGAACTTACCGAGCGTTAGTTCGCTGACGACATTCATATCTTTTCTTTCTTTGGAATGTTCGTCAGGAGGACCGGACTTTCTGGAGATCGAGTCTAGCCAGGAGGACTTGGACCGGTTCACTGCCCAGCCGGACTTCTAGCTCTCCTTATATTTACTTTCAGTTTGTATGTCACTGTTTAGGCATTGTTTATATCATTGTATCTTTTTATTTTCAAACAGTTGTATGTAAAGTGAATGTAAATAAAAGTTGTTTATTATTTTATATCACTTGTCATTCTTATGCATTTTATATATATTGCTTAATTGCACTTAACGTATTTATTTCCTAGTAAATACGTTCTGGCCTACCATGTCACCGATTCCGTACACTGGGAATCGGGACGTGACAAAGCCTTTTACGAGTTTAACTCCAAATCCATATCCAATTTCTTACATAGGAGTTTAACTACAAATCTATGTTTTTTGGGAGTTTAACTCCACATCTATACATAATTCTTATTTAGGAGTTCAACTCCAAAGCTCTTCGGGAGTTCAATTCCCAGCCCAGGGGCTAAGCCCCTTTCTCCGCTGGTGTTTCCAGCGGTCACGTGCCTGATACGTGACCCGTGGGCGCCCGGCGCCCACGCACCAGGCATGTGACCCGCTGGCTTCCGGCGCCCACGCGCGGGGCACGTGACCGCTAGTCTTTTGGGAGTTTAACTCCACATCTATACCTAATTCTTATTTAGGAGTTCAACTCTTAAGCCCCTCGGGAGTTCAACTCCCAGCCCAGGGGCTAAGCCCCATTCTCCGCTGGTGTTTCCAACGGTCGCATGCCTGACACGTGACCCGCTGGAGCCCAGCGGTCGTGTGCCTGATACGTGACCCGCTGGCGCCCAGCAGTCGCGTGCCTGACACGTGACCCGCTGGCGACAGGCGACGGCATGCCTGGCACGTGACCCGCTAGAGCCCAGCGCCCACGCGCGGGGCAAGTGACCCGTGAGCGCCCATCGCCCACACGCGGGGCACGTGACCCACGGGCGCCCAGCGCCCATGCATCCTTAGGACGCTCCCCACCCCTCTTTTTCCAATATACTTCCCACTAAAAATACATCACGCGGGAACCCCGTAAACTCTGCGAGGCCCCCGATATATCCAGAACCCTTCAAAACACAACACACGTACACTGCACATTGAGTTCGCATAACCAGTTTTACCTGTCAATCGGAGGTTATCTTGCTCCAAAAGAGATGGGTAATTGACGGCAGCTTACTCCGCGGCTGTCGAAGATTCGGATCCCCACAATCAATAAATCCCGGCCTACCCTAGGCAGGGGGAATCTGTATACGTGTTCACACCATAATATTGTATTATTATATTCCCCATTCTTATTCTTTTTATAAATAAACAGGTGCTTTTGACGCATGTCTGCTACATATTACAGGTTACAGGTTCTTGGACAGAAAACAGTGAAAACGATGAAAAGACGATGCAAAAGTGGACTTTGACCGACAAACAGAAGACACTTGATCAAACCTACATCAAAGATAAAATTCACAAAGTACAAGGCAATACAAGGTCCAAGATTATAAAGCGAACGGTTAAAAGTCCACCGCGATTATTCACTGGAGATCTGGAAGAAACATAGAAGCTATTTTAATAAAGAACCAAATAATAAGGAAGCCCAAAGATCCAAGGCCCAATACCTTCTTTTAAAGAGACAGAGACATAAAATTTTACCAAAGGTTGAAGTCTACTTTGACTAGGTCTTCCTGAGGATATTTTGGTAAATGTAGACATGCAAATCAATTGTAACCTAGGGTTTCCTATTCTCTATAAATAGGAACTCTACTCATTGTAATTTCTTATGCCTCCCTTTAATGAATAAAATTTAGAAATCTTTTGGAGAACATCGGTGTTTCTTCTCCATTCGGAAATTCAGATCTGACAACCCTGCATGGATGATTGGAGAGATGCATCAATAAGTAGTTTTATTTAATTGCCCTAGTTTAGATTTTAATTCCTTGCCTTAGATGTTAGCTTTGGGAAAGGTTTTTGAGAGATGAGATCTCTCATCCCTTTCTTACTCATCACATAGAATCTATAGGACTCCATGCATACATGCACATACCGCTCCCTACGGCACCCTATCCCTCGAGGTAGCGGTGATACCGTAGTATAAAGGCCCAGGTGTGATGTTTTCCATGAAGGTTAGGGTAAGGATCTCTAAAAGAAGGACAAGAACCTAGAGGAAGGAACACCTTCCCGAATGGATCCAATCCCCTTTATTGATAATTACCATAACTCCTCTTAGATCCTAATTTGGGTATAGAAAGCGTTAAGATTTATTTACATTTCCAAACCATTCCTAAACCTAACCCTAGCAAGATTTAGATCTACATTAATTTAGTTTTTAGATAGAATCAATTTTTAGATTTAATAATCAACCGAACACCCTTCGGAATTAACTCGTAAGAACGAATCGGAAATTCACAAAATCCCTGTGGACCGACCCGTACTCACCGGCTAGCTGCAAAGCGACGCCGTTCTTGATTGCGGTTACAAATATTTTTGATCTATCTTTTAGAAAGCGCAAGCACGCTAAATCAATTCAATCAAATGGCGCCGTTGCCGGGGATGGCGTAGAACTTTCCTTTTCGCAATTTCGGATTAATCATAAAATTTAAAAAAATCTGAAAAATCTGAAAAATCCAAAAAAATTATAAAAATATATCATCTGTTATTTTTGGAAAGGGTATCTTTGTGTGAATTTTGCAGGATCTACGCACAAATTCGGATCTGGAAATCTACAGAAATCAGAACAGCAAATATCAAATCCGAACAAATAGAGGAATATCACAATAGACAACAGAAGAAATTTGGAGGACTGAGTCAACAAAAAAATCGTGGTGATCTGGTTCATCAAAAAAAAAACCTCCCGAGCTGACCAACCCGCGGCGGAACCGCGGTCGAAGGAGGGTTACGGCGGCGGTTCCGTGGCCGTTTGGTCGGTTCAATTCGCCAGATTTGCTCTGCGGGTCAGTAAAAAAAAAAAAAAAAAAACCTATCCTGTGCAGATTTCCGCCATTGCAAATCTCTGTGAGTTTTCTCTCCTCCTCTGCGAATCTTGATATATCTTCCGTAAATTTGCCTGCAGGATTTCTTTGCGCTTTAAAAATATTCCTTTCCAAATAACAAATCTTATGCAGGATTCGTTGCGCTATGCTTAAAATAATAATTGATTGCAAGTGATCTTTTCTGATTTGCATATCCTTAATCTTTTTGCTAAAAATATCTTTCCAAATAAAGAGCAAGAGAAAAAAGGAAAGTTTTAATTAGAAAACTTGCAAACTTTGAAATTCACACACAAAAAAAAGATTTGAGTGAAAGTGATTTTTCTGTTTTGCATATCTTTAAAACTGACTTTAAGGGGCTTTTGACCAACTCAGATTGGGTGGGGATTTCATCACCCTTCCCAGGACCCCAGAAAACATCTAAAGCATTTTGTATCGACCACAATTAATAAAAAATACTAGACTCAGCCCTAAGGAAATCGAGCTCAATAGGAAAAGGACTAGTATAGGCATCGACCGTTTATCCTAACTGATTTTGCGGTGTCTAGGCTAGTGGTTTTCAATTAGGCCCACTGTCGTCGTGGTTCCTTCCCACTTACCTGGCCGCAATTGGCGGTGAAGAGGCGGTTTGAGGTCCTATTTCTAGCCCTTTGGAACAGTTAGGAGCTGTCTAGCTGACCTAGGTGACCCTAGATTTCAGACTGATTGTGCATTTCTGGTTATTTGCATTTGTGTCTTAGCCCTTTATCGAAAATTTTTGCAAAACAAATAAAAAAGAATAATAAGAGGAATTTTTTTAAAAAAAAAAGACTTGCAACTTTTGTCGCTGAGAAATCCTTGCACCACCTACCTTCTTTATCTTCTCTTTCTTCTATCATAGGTACCCCATGTTCCCCTCCGAACGGCGGCCGAGACGTTAGGACGTCCGTGCCTGAGGTTCGGGGCAGATGCTATTTGGTTTTATCCGTCTATCTCTCCGAAGATGCCAAGTTGATTTATGGTACCGTGTATCGGAGGTTTAGACGGATGCAGCCGATGTAGCAGACTTCGTCAGATTCCCCCTCAGGGTGAGGGGTTTTTGATTGTGGGGACGCTCTTCCCTGCAGGCGCAAGCCCCTGCAGTTAATTACGCTACCGCATCGCGGTAACAACTTTCTCCTTCTCCAGAATTTCACTTCGTGTCGTGTGTGTTTGTTTTGTTTGTGGTTGCCCGTGGATTGTATACGGAGACTGAGTAATGCCGTCGCCCGTAGGACGTGGATTAGTCCAAATCCGTATTTACTTAGATTTGGGTTTGGTGTTTTTAGTTTAAGGATGCATTAGTCGCGTTGCGGCCAAGATCAACTTAAACGTTCGTTAAGGATATGTTAGTCCTGTTTGAGACTAAGATCAACTTAACGTGATCGTTTAGATCCGACAAAAGAGCGTTTGGGCTCTATTGTTCCAGTTTGGGAGATTCATAGTCCAATTTGGGACTAAAGTCTGTTTGGAGGATACGTTGGCCATTTTTGAGGCTAAGATCGACTCAAACGTTTGTTAAGGATACGTTAGTCCAGTTTGAGACTAAGATCAACTTAACGGGACCGTTTAGATCCGACAAAAGAGCATTTGGGCTCTATTGTGCCAGTTTAGGGACGTGGTGGTCCATAGCATTTATGGCCGTCGGGACCCGTCACCTCTCTGACGTCGTTGAAGAATTACAACGATAGGTGTCAGAGGAGTTCAGAGATGTACCCTTGAACCAGAGTTGATTTGGGGTTTTATCATTCATTTAAATGTCTAAGGATGCGCTAGCCGTGTTTGGGGCTAAGATCAACTTAAACGGGACCGTTTAGATCCGGCAAAAGAGCATTTGGAGACTCTATTGTTCCAGTTTAGGGACGTAGTGGTCCACTTTCCAGTTTAGGGACGTGGTGGTCCATCGCCAGTTTAGGGACATGGTGGTCCAATATTAGTTTAAGGACGTTTCGGTCCGATATTAGTTTAGGGACGTTCCGGTCCGATGTTAGTTTAGGGACGTTTCGGTCCACGAGTTTAAAGACCCCGCAGTCCATATCGATGTGTGGTCGTTGGGACCCGTCACCTCTTTGACGTCGTTGAGGAATTACAACGACGGATGTCAAAGGAGTTCGGAGATGTACCCTCGAATCGGATGTAAATTGATTTAGAAGAGCAATTTTTCTCAGTCAATTTAATTTAAGGACTTATGGCCATGATTGGGCTAAGTCCAGTTGAAATGTTCAACATTTTATTTGCTTTTGCATCGCATTTCTTTTTTTTATTTTTATTTGGGCCTTGCCCAGAAAGGATGCAGAGCATCAATTTTTTTTGGGCTCTGCCCTTTTAGAAATGATGCAAGGCATCAATTTTATTTGGGCTCTGCCCTTGTATAAAGGATGCAAAGCATCAATTTATTTGGGCTCTGCCCATTTATTGCCTTGCAATTTATTTTGGCCTGTCAGGTCATTTTGATTTGGGCCTGGCCCTTTAATTAATGCATTGCATTTGTGCAAAATACTGTTAATTTGAGAATCTTTTAGATTCAAGAACCGATGGTTCATAAAACAAGTGCAAGGCACTATTGAATTTTTAAAAAAAAATAACAAGTTTTTCTTATATCAGAGAACCAAAGGTTCATAGCAAGTGCAAGGCACTATTAATTTAATAAACTTTTAGGTTCAAGAACCGATGGTTCATAAAACAAGTGCAAGGCACTATTTTTACTTATTTATTTATTTATCGTTAAAGATCTATGATCTTGTTCATAAGAGAATTTTCTCTTCTTTAAAAGGTTTTTACCTTTTTTCTTTATTCTTCAAGAGTTCTCTTCTTTTTTTTTTAGCAAGATCTTGATGCCTTTGAATTGAGGTCTAGGGTCCTTTTTATAGTGCCCATAAATTAGTTAAAGTTTGTTAAAGAGATTATTCTCTAAGTGATTTGGGGAATTTTCCCACCGTCGGATCTTTAATCCAAAGGTCTCTGTTTTACAGAAGAAATCTTATTGTTTTAACAAAAACAGAAAAGATTTTCTCAAATCTTTATTCTGTTTTTGCAATAAAGAATTTTATTTTTTTTTATTTTTTTTATTTTTTTATTTTTTTTTATTTTTTGCTTGCGCAACTGCGCGTTGACACGTGTCGCGCAACTGCGCAGTTGCGCACTGCGCAGCTGCGTGACACGTGTCGCGCAGTTGCGCAGTTGCGCAGCTGCGTGACACGTGTCGCGCAACTGCGCAGTTGCGCACTGCGCAGCTGCGTGACACGTGTCGCGCAACTGCGCAGTTGCGCACTGCGTGACACGTGTCGCGCAACTGCGCACTTGCGCACTTTTTTTTTTTTAGAGCTTTGCTCTTATAGAGTACGCTACTTCATTTATTTTAACTTTAATTTTCTTTTTAATTTTTTATTTTAACTTTAATTTTCATTTTAATTTTCAAGACAGAGCTTTGCTCTGATTGGAGAAAAATAGAAGCATTGCTTCTTTTTCCACCTTGGAATTTAAACAGAGCTTTGCTCTGATTGGGACAAACAAATGCCCCCCCACCGTTGCGCTTACGTGGCCTCCTAACGTGAGCGCAGCGGTGGCAGACTCCGAACCGTCGCGCCATCTCTTGGATGCTGAAAGGGCACTTGATGCCTATAAATAGGACTTTTGGTCCCTTAGATGATTCTCATCTCTAAAATTTTACTTTCAGAACTCAGAGCCCTGCTCTCTTATTTAAACACTTTTAAAAGTTCAAACTTTTAGAGAATTTTAGGTAAAAATATTAATTTTAATTAAATTAAATCAATTTTAAGAGCATTGCTCTCAATAGATCTCAGATCTAAAGAAGACCTATTTAGGGTTTCACTTAGTAGAGCTTTGCTCTAAGGGGGTCTATAGAAGACTAAGGAGAGCCCTATTAGAGTTCCATTAATAGAGCTTTGCTCTCTAAAAGATTTTCCCTATATTTTCTCATTTCATTAATGGAGCTTTGCTCCTCACAAATCATTTAGAAGAACTCTTAAGAATTCTTCATGGATCTTGGAAGTTAAAGATGACATTTTATTCCTCAGTGCATTATATCATTTTACTTAATTAGTCTTTCTGATAATTTTGTTGATCCTCTTTCATAGGAACAATGAACGCCCACATGTATACTCTTACGAGATCATCTCTCGTGAGGGCATCCGCCGACTTGGCCGCTCTCAAAATCGGGAGTTCACAAACGAGGAGTGTGCTGAAATAATGAGTCGCTTCGACGCATACAACGGTCCACTGCTTCCCCGACGTTACTTTCTTCTTAAACTTATCGTGGGAGCTATCTGGGAAGCGCTTCCCCTATTCTGTTCCGGCGTGCCACTTAGGGCGTTGGATGCCGCTGAGGACAAGGTGCACTCTGTGTACCTATTGAACTTTATCTCGAAGAGACGGCGAGACAGTCTTATCGACCTCTTGCACGAGATCTTTCAACAGTCTACCATACTCGCTGCTTATCGGAGGGTGGAAGACATCGGAAGGGACCCTGACGCTTGTGCTCGCGAAAGGAAGCACACTAGGATGGTCCGCGAGGCTTAGAAAGTCATAGATAGGGTCGCTTTTGAATTCCTCAATCCATGCTCTGGATCTGAGGTTATTCCATTGTAACTTTTGTTTATTGTTTTTATGACTGTAAGAGATTCGGGCAATATTAATGGAAATTTTTTTTTATCCCAGCTTGTCTTTATTATATATCTTTGTCCTGAGTCTTTTTGCCTATGCATGAATGAATACGTCCTGAACGCTTGATCAAACGTAAATCGGGTGCTCTTTCCGTTGCTTTTCCTCTTTCTCAGCATGTCGTAACAATTAGCAGGTAATAGAGTAAGCTTCTTGATTTCTTCACGAGATAGCGAGGGCTTAGGCCGCAGGTTCAGATCTGCTGCCTAAGACTTTTCAACTCTATGAGCCGTGAGGGTCTCATAGAGACTTTTCTCCCTACGGATCGAGAGGATCTCGTAGGCGGGTTTTTCTCCTTAAGAATCGTGAGGATTCCTAAGTGTGGTTTTCTCTTATAAGTCGTAAGGATCCTACAAGAGAATTTTTCCCTCTTACGAGTCGAGAGGACTTGTAAGCGGTTGTTTCCCTCCTTGTCGAAGTTCGATGTTGGAGAGTGAGACCCGTGGATGGTATGCAAGAGACCGTTTTGGGCCAACTTGCAGGGTCCCAGTGCTTAGGAAACAGACTTCTTTTATGCCCACTGCCTAAGGCTTTATCTTACGAGTCGAGCCGCCTCGACAATTTTTCACAAGTCGAGACGAATCGAACGTTTCTCGCAAGAACATCTTAACATCGCATTTAACCTCTGCTCTTTACGACAGAAGCCCGTTAAGGTCGGTGGTACTTAGGGTTTTGGCCATCGTACCGTCGCATAAGCTGATATAGTCCTCGATGGGCAATCGTGCTGTTCGAGTAGCCCCGTGACTGCCGTGTCTCTGATCCCTTCGGGGGCTGGACAAGACGTCTTCAAGCAATCCTCCTTGGCAGTTTGACCGTCGGAAGAGCAAGCGCTAGGAATTTGCCATGCCGCTTTTTACTTGAGGTTAGGCTCATTTTGGAGAGCCCCGATGAGTCATAACCACTCCGCGCTGGTGTGGGATGATCTCCGATAGTCTTTCAGGCTTTATATGACTTGCCGTTAAGACCCTGAAGCTAGGAATTTGGCATTTGCTTCGTTTCCTGGTATTGCGTCCTCTGTATCGAGACGAATGTCATGGTGGGAACTAGGGATTTTGCCGTGGCTCCATTTGTTTGATGACGTTGTGTCTGCTGTGTCGAGACGAACGTTGGGGCGACATCTCATCTGCTGTATCGAGACGGACGTCGAGGTGGTGACCATTCTGTGCTGGTGCAAGATGATCTCCGGTTGTCTTTCCGGTTTTATATGAGTTACCGTCAAGACGTCGAAGCTAGGAATGTGGCCTTCGCTTCGTTTGCTTTGGTGTGTCCAAATCCTGTTGGAGGACGAACGCTGGGGTTAACATTTCGTCTGCTGTATCGAAACGAACGTCAAGGTGGTGACCACTCTGTGCTGATGCGAGATGATCTCCGATTGTCTTTCCGGTTTTATGTGAGTTACCGTAAAGACGTTGAAGCTAGGAATGTGGCCTTCGCTTCATTTGCCTTGTCATGTCTGAATCCCTGCTGGAGGAAGAACGATGGGGTCGACATCTCGTCTGCTGTATCGAGACGGACGTCGAGGTGGTGACCACTCTGTGCTGGTGCGAGATGATCTCCGGTTGTCTTTCTGGTTTTATATGAGTTACCGTAAAGACGTTGAAGCTAGGAATGTGGCCTTCGCTTCATTTGCCTTGTCATGTCTGAATCCCTGCTGGAGGAAGAACGATGGGGTCGACATCTCGTCTGCTGTATCGAGACGGACGTCGAGGTGGTGACCACTCTGTGCTGGTGCGAGATGATCTCCGGTTGTCTTTCTGGTTTTATATGAGTTACCGTAAAGACGTTGAAGCTAGGAATGTGGCCTTCGCTTCGTTTGCTTTGTCACGTCTGAATCCCTGCTGGAGGAAGAACGCTGGGGTCGACATCTCGTCTGCTGTATCGAGACGGACGTCGAGGTGGTGACCACTTTGTGCTGGTGCGAGATGATCTCCGGTTGTCTTTCTGGTTTTATATGAGTTACCGTAAAGACGTTGAAGCTAGGAATGTGGCCTTCGCTTCATTTGCTTTATCATGTCTGAATCCCTGTTGGAGGAAGAACGCTGAGGTTGACATTCCGTCTACTGTATCGAGACGAACGTCAAGGAGATAACCACTTCATGTGAGATGGTCTCCGATTGTCTTTCCGGTTTTATGTGAGTTACCGTAAAGACGTTGAAGCTAGGAATGTGGCCTTCGCTTCATTTGCTTACACTGCGTCTGGTGTATTGAGGCGTATGCTGAGGTGGAGCTGGGATTTTGCCATCACTCCGCTTTGTTTCGACCGTGAGGTCTTTTGTTGACGTTGCATCTGCCTCCAGCTGGACTGCGGAGGAACGCTGTTGTTGACATTGCGTCTACTGTATCGAGACGAATGCTGAGGTGAAGCTGGGATTTTGCCATCGCTCCGCTTGATGGTGTAACATCTGTGTCCTGTTGGAATGAGGAGGCACACCGTTGTTGGTCTCTAGGCTGTAGACGTTGACGTCGAGATCCTGAAGCTCGGGATCTTCGTTTGCTTCATTTGTTGACATAGTGTCTGTAATATTGCGACAAATGTCGAGAAGGTCTCTAGGTTATCTATGAACCGTCGAGATTTGGCTTCGCTTTCTGGTGGAGCCTGTTGGGAAGGTATTGTTCCCTTTTTATCTGTGCCCCTGGATTGTATACAGGGATCGATGTGATTTCACCTGTAGGGCAAAAAGTTTCATTCTTTCATTTTTTTTTCCGCAATGCTCTATCATTTCAGCTTTTTATATCGCGAAAATCGCGATTGCCCAATCATTTCGGCTATTTTTCGCGGTGCCCAATCATTTCGGCTTTTTTTTTTTACTCGCTGTTTTTTATTGCGAGTTGCCCAATCATTTCGACTGTTTATTTTATTTTTACTCGCTGTTTTTTTATTGCGAGTTGCCCAATCATTTCGGCTATTTTTCTTTTTACTCGTGCATACATTTTTACTTGCTGATTTTGTTTGCAAGTTGCCCCATCATTTCGACTATTTCGTATGCATTTTTTTATGAGTAGGGGATTTGGGATCTGATACCAATCTTGGCATCAGCATCGCTGCGACTGGAATATTGCCAGGAGCGAATCATCATTTGCCGTGAAAGGACTTGGAATTTGATACCGGTTTAGGCATCAGTATCGCTGCAACTGGGATATTGCCAGGAGCGAATCATCATTTGCCATGAAAGGACTTGGAATTTGATACCGATTTAGGCATCAGCATCGCTACAACTGGAATATTGCCAGGAGCGAATCATCATTTGCCGTCGTCGATGTCGAACAAAGGTGGCTTAGTAAACAGGGTTAGGGGTCCTGTCGGCTAAGGCTTTTGACTTCATGGGACGTAAGGGTCTCACGAAGGTATTTCTCCCTACAAGTCGTGAGGATCTTGTAGGTGTGTTTTCTCCTTGGGAATCGTGAGGATTCCTAAGTGTATGTTCTCTTATAAGTCGTAAGGATCTTACAAGAGTGTTATCTCCTTATGAGTCGAGAGGACTCACAAGGGTTGTTCACCGTGTGGACATATCCCCAGTCACGGATGGGACTTGGTTAGGGAAATGTTTATTCGCGCCCGTGGATTGTATACAAGGGCCAATATCGGACCACTTATAGGGCAATGTCGAAAGTTGTAGGGGTTGCTTAAGCACAGATTTAGGCCTCTGTAACTTAAGACTTTCAAATCTTATGAGCCGTAAGGGTCCCACAAGAGAGTTCTCCTTACGAGTCGTGAGGATCTCGCAAGTGTATTTTCTCCTTAGGAATCGTGGGGATCCCTAAGTGTGTTGTTCCTTTGTGAGTCGTAAGGATCTCACGCAGGTGGTTTCTCCTTACAGGGTCGAGAGGACCCTATAAGTGTTTCTCAACGAGGTTGCGCCCTTTCGGGTTTTCACAAACACTCGCCGGTAGTCCTGCTGTTTTTACTCACGGAGCCCTTTCGGGTTTTCATCCGTGCCCATTTTGCTTATGGACATACCGTTTTTTTTTATTCTCTTTTTTTTTTCTTTTTCTTCTTCTTTTTTTTTTTTAAACGAGGTCGCGCCCTTTCGGGTTTTCACGAACACTCGCCGGTAGCCCTGCTGTTTTTACTCACGGAGCCCCTTCGGGTTTTCATCCGTGCCCATTTTGCTTGTGGACATACCGTTATTATTATTATTATTATATATTTTTTTAACGTCAGCCTGAAGATGCTGCGGGTTGGGAGTAGTTTAACGACGTTTCGGTCATTTGCAAGTTTTAGGATATTGTGGTCCGTCATTAGTTTAAGGACGTTTCGGTCCGTTGTTAGTTTATGGACGTTTCGGTCCGTTTGTAGTTTAAGGACATTGCGGTCCGTTATCCAGTTTTAGGACGTAGTGGTCCGTTAGGCTTTCTCTATGAATGAGCATGATGCCCCCGGCGTGTCCATATTTTTCGGAGCATGCGGTTGTGGCGGGTTCACCTTCCAAATTTCGGACAACGCGAACTTGCCCTGTTGGTATTGGTCTTCAACCCAGTTCTTGAAGACGTAACAATCCTCGATCAGATGACCTACCGTTTGGTGGTAAGGGCAATAATTAGGATTATTAACGTCGCCTGGCTGCAACGGACGTTTTGGATTCGGCAGATTAATGAGTCTGTTGCGCACTGCCAGCTCGAACAGTCTCCTTGTTTTATCTTGCGGAAACGAGTAAGGGCGTTCCAACTTTTCCTGGAGGGATTGCCGCTTGTTGTTTTGGCAAGCAATCGGTTTAGGGTCACCTGATTGTTGGTGAGTGCTGGCGACGAGGGCCTTTTTTCCTTTTCTTTTATCCTTTTTGTTCGATCCTTTGTTTACGGGGCCGAGATTTTTTTCGAGTAGCATGCGATTGCACGGCTGAACGTTCTCGCAGCTTCTCAATTCCTTTATTTTTGAAATAGATTCCCCGAGGGAAGAGTTGGGGGTAGCTTCTTCGTCAGAGTCGCTTCCAAAGGTGATAATTTGTGATCCCTTGAAGTTGGCTATATGACAGTCGGCGGCGACTCTTTTGCGCTCATCTATCGCATTTTTCCGATGTCCACAAGCTTCACACTTTGTCCTGTCGAAGTGTTGCTTTTGAGCGACATACCCTTGCCACCAACAGTTAAAGGATTCGCAGTCTTCGGTAGGATGTATGATCTTCTGATGATATAAACAGAAGTTAGGGTGTATCTCTATCTCAGAGAAAGGATTTTCTTCGGAGGGCGGTAGCTTCATTCCTACTGATAGAGCTTTGGCGAACCGTTTCCTCGTCTTGAATATGTTTTTACCCGCAGGGTATGGCTTTTGATTTGACGGGAATACCTTGGTTCTTTCCAGTATGGCCATTTCATGCTCTTGATTGGCTTTTGCTTTCAGACGAATTTCATTTAGGAAGGCATCGATCAACTTATCTGACGGCCGCGGAATTTCTGTTTCAGGGTCCGCCGTTGATTTCTCAGCGCAAGGGTCCTCCTCATCATCCGTCAGTGAATGAGAAATCACATGACAAGTCGCTACGTAGTCTTCGGATTCATTCGATAAGTTTTCTCCATCGTTTTCATCCTCGACGAAAGAACAAGTTGCCCCCGGCGTGTCCGTCTTCTTTGGAGAGTGCGGCTGTGGGGGGTTTACCTTCCAGCTTTCAGACAGCGCAAACTTGCCTTGCAGGTATTGATCCTCGATCCATCCCTTAAAGACGAAACAATCTTCAATTGGGTGACTTACCGTTTGGTGGTAAGGGCAATAATTGGGATTATTAAGATCGCCTGGTTGCAACGGACGCTTTGGACTCGGCAGATTAATGAGTCTGTTGCGCACGGCCAGCTTGAACAGTCTTCTCGTTTTATTCTGAGGAAACGAGTAATGACGTCCTAGCCTCTCTTCGAGGGATGGGCGTGGACGCACGTTGTTTTGGCGAGCGACCGGCTTTGAGTTGCTCGACTGTTGCTGAGCGTTGGCGACGATGATCGCTTTTCCTTTCTCATTTCGGGGATCGGGTTTTGGAGGAGACGGTCTATGGCCCATCTGGACCATTTGGGCTAATTTGTCGATCAAGGCCTGGAAGGTGGTCGGCCTGAAGAACATCATGAATTGCGAGATGGTCGCTTGCGGATCGAGAGTGCCCACAAACATGCCTACCGCAGGTGCCTCTTCTATGCGTTGTTCGCATTTCGACCATAGGTTTCGCCATCGTGTGGCGTATTGGACCCACGTTTCGCCGGGCCTTATCCTGGCATTTATCAGTGCTGTAATCGGGGTGCGTTCACTAGCACTTGCGAATCTTTGTGTAAACAGCAGTTCCATCTCTGCAAATGTTTTGACAGAGTCGTTAGGTAGCTCTGAATACCATTCAAAGGCTATTTCTGCTAAGCTGCCGATGAATTGACGTAGCAACAATTTGTCATCGCCTCCAGTATTGCCGCATAAGGCCCTGAATTGAGCGACATGCTGATGCGGATTCCCTGTCCCTTTATATACGTGGAATTTAGGGATCGTATATCCTGGCGGGTAACTGATTTGGTCATACCAGCTCGGATACGGTCGTCCGGTTCTAACAATTTGCCCAGCCGCTTCATTCGCCTGATGAACCCGGATCTGCTGGGCTATATATTCGTCTAGGTCAACTTTGGAGATTGCCTCCTCCTTGGCTGTTGATAGAGCCGGCGGAGGATTTGACGTTTCTCCCCTGTCGTCTTCAAGGACGATCGGAGGATCTTCAGCAGGAGGGTCCGGCTGTAACATCATCCCTACCATATCTTTGAAGAGGAGCGCCATCTGCTTTATGTTAGCCGCCTGCTCTGCAGCTTCTTTGTCCCTCTTTTCGAGGACTCTGCGTAAAAAGTCAGCGTCAGTTTCTTGTTCTTGACGCTCATCCGAAGACGTTTCAGAGCTTTCTTTTGGCTCAGTGAGTGCAGCCATTGTAGTCATCATTTCCCGAAGCTTTTGCTGTTGCTCCTGGGCTTTCGTCACGGATCGGGTGAGCGGTCGGTGGCCCGTAGAAGTGCGGCTTTCCTCCTTTCCAGAAGCCATATAAACAGTGTGCACCACCATGCCCCCAGATTTGGGGCGTTTGTGTTCAGCGTTTTTATGCTTCGCCATGTTCACAGGGGCTTTTTGTGGCCTCCTTTTTTGAGTGATTGGAGTTAAGGGAGCCGTTGTAGTGGACACCTAAGTAGCTTTTGCTTTTTGTGGTTTGACAGAGTAATCATTCTCCTGCCGCACCTTCATCTTTCTCTGTCGATGAAGATGGTTTTCATTAATCACTGACTCCTGGACCTGTCGCCAGACCTTGTAAATTTTAGAGGACAGCCGTTGAGGGGGCTGCTCTAGCTTCTTCTCTGGAATATTCTTCACAGATGAAGGAGTTCGCTTTAGCACCGCAGTAGGAGAGTTTCTGCGCACCGAGTTCAGCAACTCGAAGCTGTTCCTGGTTGGAACAGCAGTATCGATCCCCACCATTAGAGTTGGAGGAGTAAGTCCAGAGGGGGAGTTGCCCCCAGCCTTCCTCACTCGGCGCCAGTAGCGACGTCGGGCATGTCGTGCTGATGGAGTTGTTTCAGCTATAGGGGTGACCTCCTCATGCCCCCTGTGTTGGTCAGAATATACTGGTACCAGCTTTTTAAAGATCGACGTCCGTTGAACGGGGACGACCAACTTGTCAGAAGCGGACTTCTGAACATGGGAAGCAACCTTGGTGACTTTGCCAAGAACGGGAGCTGGGATAGCTATCCGCTTCGGGATAACGCCTTCTGGTATGGCAGGCTTCTTCATGGGCCCGATGGAGCTCTGGCCTAATCCATTAAAACCTGAAGCAGTGGAGTTGGGCGACCTGTTGAGAGGGGTCGCGGCAGTGGTGAGTCGATCGAAGACCGACTTCTTTGGTGCGTTGAAGCTCATTGGTGGGAGCATGGTCCCAAAAAATAGTCCAGTGGTGGCTTGAGCCACCTGCTCCACCGGCATTTTGAAAAGGGAGGCCGCTTGGGGCCCATAAGTCACTCCTCCAGCAATGACGGAGCGAGAGCTGTTGCTGTAGGCGATGCAGTTCGAAGCCATTGATCTTCTGTTTTCTGCACGGAGCAAGACACCAAATCTTAGTACCTTAAATCCACAGGCAATCACAGCAAACCGCGATTTGTTCGCGAACACGACACACGAAGTGTGGAGTGGAAAGAGGAAGAGGTCCCACCGGGCGTGCCAGAATCTGTTCCCCTCCGAACGGCGGCCGAGACGTTAGGACGTCCGTGCCTGAGGTTCGGGGCAGATGCTATTTGGTTTTATCCGTCTATCTCTCCGAAGATGCCAAGTTGATTTATGGTACCGTGTATCGGAGGTTTAGACGAATGCAGCCGATGTAGCAGACTTCGTCAGATTCCCCCTCAGGGTGAGGGGTTTTTGATTGTGGGGACGCTCTTCCCTGCAGGCGCAAGCCCCTGCAGTTAATTACGCTACCGCATCGCGGTAACAACTTTCTCCTTCTCCAGAATTTCACTTCGTGTCGTGTGTGTTTGTTTTGTTTGTGGTTACCCGTGGATTGTATACGGAGACTGAGTAATGCCGTCGCCCGTAGGACGTGGATTAGTCCAAATCCGTATTTACTTAGATTTGGGTTTGGTGTTTTTAGTTTAAGGATGCATTAGTCGCGTTGCGGCCAAGATCAACTTAAACGTTCGTTAAGGATATGTTAGTCCTGTTTGAGACTAAGATCAACTTAACGTGATCGTTTAGATCCGACAAAAGAGCGTTTGGGCTCTATTGTTCCAGTTTGGGAGATTCATAGTCCAATTTGGGACTAAAGTCTGTTTGGAGGATACGTTAGCCATTTTTGAGGCTAAGATCGACTCAAACGTTTGTTAAGGATACGTTAGTCCAGTTTGAGACTAAGATCAACTTAACGGGACCGTTTAGATCCGACAAAAGAGCATTTGGGCTCTATTGTGCCAGTTTAGGGACGTGGTGGTCCATAGCATTTATGGCCGTCGGGACCCGTCACCTCTCTGACGTCGTTGAAGAATTACAACGATAGGTGTCAGAGGAGTTCAGAGATGTACCCTTGAACCAGAGTTGATTTGGGGTTTTATCATTCATTTAAATGTCTAAGGATGCGCTAGCCGTGTTTGGGGCTAAGATCAACTTAAACGGGACCGTTTAGATCCGGCAAAAGAGCATTTGGAGACTCTATTGTTCCAGTTTAGGGACGTAGTGGTCCACTTTCCAGTTTAGGGACGTGGTGGTCCATCGCCAGTTTAGGGACATGGTGGTCCAATATTAGTTTAGGGACGTTTCGGTCCGATATTAGTTTAGGGACGTTCCGGTCCGATGTTAGTTTAGGGACGTTTCGGTCCACGAGTTTAAAGACCCCGCAGTCCATATCGATGTGTGGTCGTTGGGACCCGTCACCTCTTTGACGTCGTTGAGGAATTACAACGACGGATGTCAAAGGAGTTCGGAGATGTACCCTCGAATCGGATGTAAATTGATTTAGAAGAGCAATTTTTCTCAGTCAATTTAATTTAAGGACTTATGGCCATGATTGGGCTAAGTCCAGTTGAAATGTTCAACATTTTATTTGCTTTTGCATCGCATTTCTTTTTTTTATTTTTATTTGGGCCTTGCCCAGAAAGGATGCAGAGCATCAATTTTTTTTTGGCTCTGTCCTTTTAGAAATGATGCAAGGCATCAATTTTATTTGGGCTCTGCCCTTGTATAAAGGATGCAAAGCATCAATTTATTTGGGCTCTGCCCATTTATTGCCTTGCAATTTATTTTGGCCTGTCAGGTCATTTTGATTTGGGCCTGGCCCTTTAATTAATGCATTGCATTTGTGCAAAATACTGTTAATTTGAGAATCTTTTAGATTCAAGAACCGATGGTTCATAAAACAAGTGCAAGGCACTATTGAATTTTTAAAAAAAAATAACAAGTTTTTCTTATATCAGAGAACCAAAGGTTCATAGCAAGTGCAAGACACTATTAATTTAATAAACTTTTAGGTTCAAGAACCGATGGTTCATAAAACAAGTGCAAGGCACTATTTTTACTTATTTATTTATTTATCGTTAAAGATCTATGATCTTATTCATAAGAGAATTTTCTCTTCTTTAAAAGGTTTTTACCTTTTTTCTTTATTCTTCAAGAGTTCTCTTCTTTTTTTTTTAGCAAGATCTTGATGCCTTTGAATTGAGGTCTAGGGTCCTTTTTATAGTGCCCATAAATTAGTTAAAGTTTGTTAAAGAGATTATTCTCTAAGTGATTTGGGGAATTTTCCCACCGTCGGATCTTTAATCCAAAGGTCTCTGTTTTACAGAAGAAATCTTATTGTTTTAACAAAAACAGAAAAGATTTTCTCAGATCTTTATTCTGTTTTTGCAATAAAGAATTTTATTTTTTTTTATTTTTTTTATTTTTTTATTTTTTTTTATTTTTTGCTTGCGCAACTGCGCGTTGACACGTGTCGCGCAACTGCGCAGTTGCGCACTGCGCAGCTGCGTGACACGTGTCGCGCAGTTGCGCAGCTGCGTGACACGTGTCGCGCAACAGCGCAGTTGCGCACTGCGCAGCTGCGTGACACGTGTCGCGCAACTGCGCACTTGCGCACTGCGTGACACGTGTCGCGCAACTGCGCAGTTGCGCACTTTTTTTTTTTTTTTTTTTAGAGCTTTGCTCTTATAGAGTACGCTACTTCATTTATTTTAACTTTAATTTTCTTTTTAATTTTTTATTTTAACTTTAATTTTCCTTTTAATTTTCAAGACAGAGCTTTGCTCTGATTGGAGAAAAATAGAAGCATTGCTTCTTTTTCCACCTTGGAATTTAAACAGAGCTTTGCTCTGATTGGGACAAACACCCCACATAATAAATCACTTGCCGAACTTTGGTATCCCGAGCCTAATTTTGCGTCGTTCGGCAATTTGTTCGATCAATTTAAAGACGATCCTTCCATGCCTAAAATATCTTTGAAAGATCAAATAGAGGCGTCTAGGAGAAACAATTCGACTTTTCAACCCACTTTGTGTCAACCAAGTCAATCTTTACCACCTACATATGTTGATACCACTTTTTCAAGTCCTTCTGTCACTCCTAAGCCGATGTCCATTGCTGAGCATATTGCTCAATCTCGCAGCCGATCTTTCACCCCTCTCCACTCAGCTAGTTCTAGGGATCCACAAGACTATTCACCTTTTTATCCACATGTTGACCATATCCCTGTCCAATCTCCCACTTCCTACCAGTCCTACCCGACCTTACCACCTTCACTAGACACTTCTTCGACACAGCCATTAGAGAGTTTCACATATCCAAACAATTTCGAATTTTTTACCGAAACCCCCTTACCACCCAAGTCTAGCTTGGAAGAGGCATTGGAGGCGTATATTGCAGCAACAAATAAAATGGTTAGGAATGTGGAAGCGTCCGTGGCCGCCCTTATGCAACCTGCTGAACCGGTAGCTAGTTTCCCGCTAGCCCCAAATTTTTTAATGTATGAGGAGGCGGTTGGACAGAATGAGAATGTGAGAGGATTTCCAAATCAAACCTACCCTTACCCAATTGAAGCCCACAACTCCAGTTTTCCATCGAATGTCCTAAATGATTCTCAAGTTCAAAATAAAGACGAGTTGTGTGATTTTGTAGTGCTTGATTTGCCAAATTGTGAAGAACCCCTTTCGAGTGAAACCGCACCTAATCCTTTCGATCTTTACACCTCCACTCTAGAACCTAAATCAATAAATATCCATCCTTTTGATGAGGTGTCTAAAGAAATTGATTTTCACTTGATTGAGGATATAGACGCCGGGAATATTTCGGATGATGAACCTGTCGACTTAATTGAAATTTTATGTTCAAATCATCATCCCGAGTTATTAAATGTTTCTCCCGAATCTCATATGCGTCTTGATTTTGATGATAATGGCATGGATGAGTTGAATATTGAGGAGAATTATGAGGATAATATTGAGGAGAGTAGTGAGGATCATATTGAGGTTGAACCATTTTTCTTTGATGTGTCGGATTTTCCAATTCATCCTCTTGAACCTTTACCTAAATCACCCTCCCTCTTTTCCATCGTTCCGACCCCGCTTGAAGACTGTGAGCTTGAAAACTTTTCCTTTGAATCTGACACAGTTCTCACAGCCGATGGCACTTACGAGTGTTTCACTTTTTCGGACGATGTTGAAATTTCACCGCCCGAGTTTGAGTCCTTTGCATTTTCAGATGAGTTAGTTAATCCATCAGACTCGGTTGCTTACAGTCGTTTCGAACCATTGATGGAATCTTTCCAGTTCGACACAGTTTACTACGGTAAGAATGATACAATCCCTAATTCACTTCCTTTCGTCCTTCCTATTGTTCCGACCGTGCAAGTGACCGTGACGCTTTCATCTCAAATACCAAGTTCGGCGTACCCATGTTCTCTTGCGAATCTTGAGGGATTTGATCCCATTTCTCGACGAGTTGATAGGTTAGCGCAATCGCTTTTAACACATCGGTCATCACAAATTGCGCTAATTTATTCACTCAATTTACACCCTCAAGATCGTACTCCACTTCCTTCTTCTTTTCGCCATTCTTCTCCCCCACCGAGACTATATTCTACCATTCTTCTTTCCACACGGTCTCGCGTGCTTCTCATTTTCTTGCACCAACTATACCATTTCCACGATAAGATTTTTTAATGGTTGGTGCTAACTTTTGGCTTGTGCAAGGCCAAGCTTAAGTTTGGGGGACCTTTGTATATATGTATATATTTTTTGTTTTCTTTTTCTATAAAAAAATAAAAAAAATTCAAAACATTAAAAAAAATATATAAACAGGGGAGTACCGGCATTTTGACCCTCTTGGTTTAGCATGACAGTGAGGACACTGTCAAGTTCAAGTTTGGGGGTATGCTCAGTACGTTTTCTTCCTTCGCATTCATTTGTACATATTTTTTTTGCATTTGCATACTTATTTGAAAACCCATAAAAATTTGAAAAATTTCAAAAATTATAAAAATTATTGTATTCAATTTTGGCTAATTGACTTAAGTTTGACAGATAGGTTAACTGGTTAGGAACAACTAGATCTTAGACTTAGTGAATTAAAAACCCTAAAAATAACCTTCCTTAAAGTTTAACGGTAGAAAGTATATGCCTTGTAGTTTATTTAGAAATAGGCAAATTTTGGGTTCACTTCTTGGGCTACGTCAAAATGAGGGAAGAGTATTGATATTCTTATTAGAGTATAAGTTTGAAAAATAGTTCCTAACTTAAGTCTAGATTCTGAAAACGTATATCCTACAATTTGCACAATCACGCACCTTGAAACTTAGAATAGTAGATGAGACCTTGAAATGCTCTTGTCTAAAGTCCTTAGTACGATGAAAATAAAAAAAATGTGAATGAAGAATAAAAAATGGACACTAGTTTTTGTGATTACTTAAGGCTGCAAAAATAGAAAAATATTTAGCGAGGGTGCTTCATCACCTAGTGCCTTAGACCAACTGGTTTAGGAGTCGCTGCTAAAGCCTTGGGTGTTGCAAAACTAGGAAGTACGGTTTAAAGTGCGAACGCATCTAGTAATCGGTTGTTGGTACCTCAAGAAGTATTAACGGTCGCATGAAGGATGTGTAAGAAAAATTCAATTAAAAATTCACCTACTAATAAGTACTTTGGACAACGGACAAGAGTATGATTGCTTGATTTGAATTTCCAAGTGTAGGGATGATATTTACACACACGTGGGGATATATGATTGGAGTTTAGATGAGAGAAAGGAATGAAGAATAGAACTTGTATCTTTAGTAGAGTTGATAAAAATTCCTAAGTGGAGATGGAACCCTAGAAGGAAAACTTAAGAGATGCCGAAAGCTAAGTAGGTCTGCAGAACATATATAATCTTAAGTTAGATGATGAGGAAGTGTGAAGAATATGGGTGGATAATTTATGAGTCGACGATAATAGAATTCCTTGTTAGAAAACCTAATTGGAGAACAAAAGTTAATGGGCCGAATTGATAGGATTTTGTGGGTAGTATCCGCTGAAAACCCTCAGGAGACAACACTCCTCCTACTAGGGACACCTAGAGGTTTAACGGCTTGTTGCACGAGCTCAGTGCAATCGCGTTTCCCTGCGAAAGTGTGGTTAGGATTTTAGTGAATAAGAATAAGTTTGCTCGAGGACGAACAAAAGATAAGTTTGGGGGTATTTGTTCACACCATAATATTGTATTATTATATTCCCCATTCTTATTCTTTTTATAAATAAACAGGTGCTTTTGACGCATGTCTGCTACATATTACAGGTTACAGGTTCTTAGACAGAAAACAGTGAAAACGATGAAAAGACGATGCAAAAGTGGACTTTGACCGACAAACAGAAGATACTTGATCAAGCCTACATCAAAGATAAAATTCACAAAGTACAAGGCAATGCAAGGTCCAAGATTACAAAGCGAACGGTTAAAAGTCCACCGCAATTATTCACTGGAGATCTGGAAGAAACATAGAAGCTATTTTAATAAAGAACCAAATAATAAGGAAGCTCAAAGATCCAAGGCCCAATACCTTCTTTTAAAGAGACAGAGACATAAAATTTTACCAAAGGTTGAAGTCTACTTTGACTAGGTCTTCCTAAGGATATTTTGGTAAATGTAGACATGCAAATCAATTATAACCTAGGGTTTCCTATTCTCTATAAATAGGAACTCTACTCATTGTAATTTCTTATGCCTCCCTTTAATGAATAAAATTTAGAAATCTTTTGGAGAACATCGGTGTTTCTTCTCCATTCGGAAATTCAGATCTGACAACCCTGCATGGATGGTTGGAGAGATGCATCAGTAAGTAGTTTTATTTAATTGCCCTAGTTTAGATTTTAATTCCTTGCCTTAGATGTTAGCTTTGGGAAAGGCTTTTGAGAGATGAGATCTCTCATCCCTTTCTTACTCATCACATAGAATCTATAGGACTCCATACATACATGCACATACCGCTCCCTACGGCACCCTATCCCTCGAGGTAGCGGTGATACCGTAGTATAAAGGCCCGGGTGTGATGTTTTCCATGGAGGTTAGGGTAAGGATCTCTAAAAGAAGGACAAGAACCTAGAGGAAGGAACACCTTCCCGAATGGATCCAATCCCCTTTATTGATAATTACCATAACTCCTCTTAGATCCTAATTTGGGTATAGAAAGCGTTGAGATTTATTTACATTTCCAAACCATTCCTAAACCTAACCCTAGCAAGATTTAGATCTACATTAATTTAGTTTTTAGATAGAATCAATTTTTAGATTTAATAATCAACCGAACACCCTTCGGAATTAACTCGTAAGAACGAATCGGAAATTCACAAAATCCCTGTGGACCGACCCGTACTCACCGGCTAGCTGCAAAGCGACGCCGTTCTTAATTGCGGTTATAAATATTTTTGATCTATCTTTTAGAAAGCGCAAGCACGCTAAATCAATTCAATCAATACGCCTGACAAGCGCGCGAATTCCCATATCAATAGGGTGACAAAAAACACCCTACACCCTACAGAAACATTCTAGAAGAATGTCCACCGAGCGATCCAGCCTGCTCTTCGAGATCAGGTCAAACTCGTGGGCTGTATGCATCTTATCAAACGCCTCATCCATCGCCTGCGGGGATAGAGCATTATAAAGACCCGGGGAAGACCTCCATATCACGTAAATTAGCACTTACAAGAGAGGAGATCGGCGGGGAAGTAGATGCCCGCAGTGGCCCTCCAGACGATTTATCACGGCCTCATACGTCGCCTCAGAACGATCAAGATCATAAAAATACATGTCGTCCCGAGATACGATCTCCTTGATGGTTTATACGCGGCCTGTCATCTGGAAGAAACAAAATGGCTAGAAGGAAGTCAATGTGGGTATCTGAAGGTGAGACCATACCTTCGATATTTATAGCCTCAACAAAAATCTTCCAAAACGGCCGAGATTTTCCCACGTCACAACGCAGATCACGGAATATCGCACTTTCCCGATAAGGCACAGCCATATGGCATCTGATTACCGGTCGCTTCCCCCCCCCCCCATGTGGATCACGGAAGGTTGAACAACATTCCCAGGAAATCCCTAGAATCTAGAAGGCCAAAAATACGAAAGCCCTCATCAAGAGGTGGCCGAGTAGTTCTTTCTCGGCTCATCCGCTGAAGGCAGCTTCCTGCCCGGCCATTCTGCGGATCAAAGGCCCTCATCAAGAGGCGGCCAAGTAGTTTCCTGCTCGGCTCATCCGCTGAAGGCAGCTTCCTGCCCGGCCACTCTGCGGATCCAAGGCCCTCGTCAAGAGGCGGCCGAGTAGTTTCCTGATCGGCTCATCCGCTGAAGGCAGCTTCCTGCCCGGTCGCTCTGCGGATCCAAGGCCCTCGTCAAGAGGCGGCCGAGTAGTTTCCTGCTCGGCTCATCCGCTGAAGGCATCTTCCTGCCCGGCCGCTCTGTGGATCCAAGACCCTTGTCAAGAGACAGGCGAGTAGTTTCCTGTTCGGCTCATCTGCTGAAGGAAGCTTCCTGTCCGGTCGCTCTGCGGATCCAAGGCCCTCGTCAAGAGGCGGCCGAGTAGTTTCCTGCTCGGCTCATCCGCTTAAGGCAACTTTCTGCCCGGCCATTCTGCGGATCCAAGGCCTTCGTCAAGAGGCGGCCGAGTAGTTTCCTGCTCGGCTCTTCCAAGGAGGAATAAAGAGGTGCCGACCTACCCATACTTTAGCGTTTGCCGTTCATACGCAGCGCTCGATCGCCACCTCGACTCCGGGGTGAGGGAAGACGCTGGTCTACCTATACTTAGCGTTCACTCATTCACACGCGGCACTCGATCGTCACCTCGACTCCGGGGTGAGAGGAGGACGCCGATCTACCTATACTTGGCGTTCGCTCGTTCATACACAACGCTCGATCGCCACCTCGACTCTGGGGTGAGGGAGGATGCCGGTCTACCTATACTTGGTGTTCGTTCGTTCATTCGCGGTGCTCGATTGCCACCTCGACTCCGGGGTAAGGGAAGACGCTGGTCTTTCTATACTTGTCGTTCGCTCGTTCACACGCGGCGCTCGATCGTCATCTCGACTCCGGGGTGAGAGGAGGACGCCGGTGTACCTATACTTGGCGTTCGCTCGTTCGTGCGCGGTGCTCAATCGTCACCCTGGGGTGAGAGAAGGACGCCGGTTTACCTATACTTGGCATTTGCTCGTTCGTGCGTGGCGCTCGATCGTTACCCCGGGGTAAGGGAGGACGCCGGTCTACCTATACTTGGCTTTCGCTCGCTCTTACATCACGCTCGCTCAACACTCGACACTCGACTTTACATATACTGGACATCCATGAGACATCGACTTATCTACACTTGCAAAAATAGAAACACTCTATGGACGGGCTAAAAACACTTTATTTATATTCAATACTATGTACAAGGTATTATGGGCTCAGCCTAACAAAATGCCCGGAGGCCAACAAAATTTAACAACCAAAACGGGGGTAGCTCAAACTGCCTTCTCAACCGCCACTTCCTCTTACTCAGCACTTTCGTCAGGGGCTACGATGGCGACCTCCGGTTCGGCACTTCCGCCCGCCGCCTCTCCTCCGTCCACTGGCCCGACACCGCCCCCTATAGCACTTCCTCGGCAAGGGGATACCTTGCACAAAGCTCCTGGTCAACAAACCCAAGCAAAGCTTCCTTAACAGTATCGAGGGCGTTGTGCCACCCGACGGCCGTGGAGTTGGCAAGGTCAATATAGAATTGATCAGAAGTCTTATACTCCTCCACGGCCCTTTTCGCTCTGCTCTCTGCAAGCTTCGCCGCCTCGTAGGACGCCCGGGCATCCCTTTTGAACGAGTCCCTCTGCCTTTTCATGGCGTCGAAGAGCCCGTTGACCTCTTCCATCTGGGCCTGAATAGCCCGGTCAGAGTCGGTCAGGAACCGATAAGAATCCTTCACTTTAGCGTTCGCCAGGCCCTCCGCGACCAACCTCGAGTCGAGAAGGGCCGTCTTTTCTTCTGCCTGTTGCAACTGGGCGAGGAGCTCTTCCTCTCGCGAGGAAGATTCACCGGCCTTCTTCATCGTCGGGGCCACCTCCTCAGACTCCATGGCGGCGAGAAGGGTGCAATACTGGAGGACCTGAGGAAAACAGGAACCGTGTTAGGAGCTAAAATAGAGCAAAAAACACTTGGAAAAATTCTTGGAGAATTACCGACCTGAACGGCCTCCTGAGCTATCGCCGCCACTTGGGCCTTCATGGTGCCTCGGGGAATCTTGGACCCCGCCGCCTTCTCCAAGTCTTCCAGTAAACTGTCGGCCATAGAGAGTCCCGAGGGCACCTCAATGCAGAAGTCGCCGTCCTACACCTGAATCCCGGCCGGAGGTGGCCGGGAAACCACCCTCTTCTGCCTCTTGAGCGGAGATTCGGCAGAGGGCGGCACCTCTGTCCTAGCTCGGGGCTCCGGATATCGCGCGTGTTTCTGCCCTCCCCCGCAGTGTTCCTTTGGAACGGGGGTCTGCGAAAACCCTGGTCGATAGTGCTTTCCAAAGAGTCGCGCCCGGGACGGATCGGGACGAGCTCGCGCCACCGCCCTTCCTCCCCTGAGCCTTAGAGGCCATGGCAACCATAATCTTCGAGCGATCCATCGGCTCTGCAAGATACACATAAAACAAAGATCAGCGACAAAAACAACAAAATTTTTCCCAAGTCTAAATAGATCGGCGAAAGCCCTAACTTACCCACAAAGCGCGCGAGACTGAGTCCCACCCGGCTCAAAGCCTGCTCGGAAAGCAGGACATCGGCCCGCTGGATCGGTTCCCACTGCGACACCACCTTTGACTCTGAGGCATTCGACTGTCTAACCCTAGGACAATCGGCCCTATGCACTTGATGGGCACAGCCCAATCGTCACCTTCCACCAGCCTAACGAAGACAAACTTCTCTTTCCATTCATAGATGGAAGAAGGGACGACCACTACCCCCGACCCGGCCGTCCTACCCTTATGTTTTTTGAACGAAAGGTACACCCAAATCGGTTTGTCCTTACTGGTACCAGGGTGATTTTTGTAACAAAGAAAGGAGAGGAGAAGGCTCAAATCAAAAGGGATTCGATCAATTTTTAACCGGACCAGAAACCCGAGGAGGATTCTCTACGAATTCGGCGCTAGCTGGCCCGGAGTGAGACGGAAACAATGGAGCACGGCGCAAACTTCAGGCGAGAAGAGCAGACACATCCCTGCCCGGAACGCTTCCAAGTACAGAACAATCTCGTTGCCCTGCACCTGGTCTGCCCACTCGCCCTCCCTGGCCAGACAGAGCGAATAGCCAGGGGAAATATGAAAACGAGCCCAGATGTCCAAAAGCTCGTCCAAACAGTTCAAAACTGAGGGCGCATCGCGGGTATTCCCGATGCGCGCCTTGGGAGCCCTTTTCTCCCCCCGACGATGAAGGACAAGGGCGTCGTCCCCCCTGGGAGGCGAGCTCAACAGGTAAGACGAAGATGAAGATGAAGAAGAACTCTCTCGGCTATCGGAAGCCAAGGAGGAAGAAAATCGGCTGGACTCATCTTCAGAAGATTAAGCCTCATCGCCCGACTCAACCCCAACTACATCAATAAATATTTCGGAGGAAGACATCTAACCTGATTCAAAGAAGGATTGGCCGAGAAATTAATTTTTTTAGCTGATGTTCCGACCTAAGCAGATGTACGCCGGGTAATTTTCTGACGACAAAAGACGACTAGGGTGAAGTATCAGCCATGGGATGACCCTCCCTATTTATACACTCGGCAAGAAGGCATCCAATGGCCCAAATCCGTTCCCGCCGAAATGAAGCGTCACACCTAGCGGCCATCGGGACTCCGCGTGGCGACCGGCCATTGGACACCCCCCCCCCACGCCAAGATTCGGATGACAACCCTCGCGTCCCGCCACCCAATTGCGGACCAAGTGAGCGAAACTGCGCCCCCTTTAAAGCACAATCATTTCACTGATCCGCTGACGTCACCAAAGATACGCGCGGGAATTGAGGCGCTTTGTGAGCCGCCACATGGATCCAAGGATCCAGGAGAAGTAGCCGCCAAACGTCGCATCTTCCTCAGACAACCCATTACGGGGAAATCCTAGGCTGAATCGTTAAAAACCGGGCTTACCACTCTCGACCCGATCCATAAATAGGTCAGAGCGAGAGTGGGGGGATAATGATAAGGCTCATAAATGGGGATTCCCCAGATTACAGCACGTAGCAGATGACGTGTCGTCCACGTAATCCCATTAGATTCCTAGGGACCACGGAGGTAGAATTAGTATGATGCATGTGGGACTTTCCTCGGCACCACATCTCCGAGGTTGCATCCAATCTTTCGGAAACCTCCCCGGAGTACCTGCCATATGCGCCTAGAAACCAGCTAACAACTCGCCCACGAGCAATCCTGCAGCCGAGCTTTCACGGCCTCCCTGCTCGTCTATGAGCTTTCCACCGAGCTGAGCTTCCTCGGCTTTCCTGTTCAACCGAGAGCACAGAGCCCAAGCGCCCCCGTAATGGCTCCGTATATCTCGCCAAAACGAGATCTTCACCGCTCCACGTCCCGCGTCCCACGCTAGTGCGTCTCTCCATTAACGAGTGTATCCCGCTATTAATGGACGCACACCGTCATCAACGCAATCGTGACGCAGGAGCGTAACGAACGGCGAGAATCTCGCGCCGTTTCGCTCCATGCGACCGCTATATAAACCCTCTTTTCCAAAGGACTCAGATAACTCGAACGCATTCCAATACGTCCCTACCTTGCCATTATTTCTCGGTACTTATTTAATCGTCGGAGGGTCCTACGGTGGCTACCCATCCCGGGACTTCCCTTGCAGGTAGCTCGGCGTCAACGACAACCCATTGAGATCCACACATTCAACCCACACACCAAATCTCAACCGTTCAGAACCGCTTACAGCAACATGGACGGAAAACAACAATCTCAGGAAGATTCAGACCTCTATCAATGGCTCACTATTAATGTACACTTATATTCAACAAAAGATAAGAGAGTATTTATCAATTTGGGCCCTTGACATTTAGTTTAAAACAAATTGGTTTTCAAGTCAATTTGTAATTATTTGCTTAATCAATATATTACTTTCCTTGAAGAAAAATGTGAGTATATTATTTTAAAGGATGAACACTGCGTCTAAAAGCATTTATAGCCGCTCAACCCGCTAATAGCAAAATTGTTCGGAGTGGTAAGCCAAACTAGGATTAAATTGTTTTTTTCTTGTTTTTGGTAACTGCTCCGTAAATCTCATCGAAGCACACATTACATCTACGCACACGCCACACTACAACACGCAAAACAAACGCCTCCAGGGGACCAATGAATTTGCTCAGAAAACGTTAATTTGTGACGACTTTCCTTTTTGGGGTTCGAACCACGCACTCGCAGAAGGGAAAGTGTCCGTAGCAATTGAGCTATTGCCCATTGGTAACCATGATAATTTGTTGAATAAAAGAAATAGCTTACCTATATTACACGGGGTTTTAGCAGCATTTGTGAATCATATATACAAGTACTCATCAATTGCATACGAACATCAACAAAAAGGGTTTTTCTATGGTGTTTCCCATCTTGCAATAAGAAAAATGCTAAACCTAACCGGGCTTGAAATTCTAACCCAATCTACCCAGCAGACAAACATCACGAGCACAGTTGTTTGGCACTAGTTTTTAGGTGTTGCGGGTCACACCATTTTATCTCTTGGGTAGATTGTGGAAGCCCGGTAGGTAAAGTATTACTCTTGGAAATACTAGGAATTGGACCATATTCTTCTTTTACTAGTTCTTGAAGGAGGAGAATGTAGCTTTAAATGGCCCTGCATACAATAAATAAAGTTCAATCTTCGGATTTTTAATGAAGGAGAGCTTACATCCAAAACTTTCAAAAAGCCTTTCAATTAGGGCTTCCTCTTTAATTGGTATGTGCATTGATGCTAAGAGTCCATGGTCAAATAGGTCGATGTCAAGAATGCTTGTTTTGTTGCTTTGAAACTCTGTTAGCATGTAAATTCTAGTTAAAATTGGTCATACAATATCGGTTCGATTAGACATAAACCAAATTGACATTTAGTTAGGGTATTCGTTTGACTAGCTAAAATTGTGGTATGAGAAATGAGAATTAGATACGGAATTAAGTGGAAATCAAAATAAATGGATCGATAGTAAGATAATTTAGCATCCAACATTTTATTTCCTGGTGTAGGTCACATGCATTAAATGCCATTTTACCTTTTTTTCGGGTAAGGATTTTAAACTCCATCCATAGGACATGATCATATTTATAACTCATCGCAATCATGACTCTCTGTACTTATAAAATCCAACCCCTTCGATAAAAACCAATCGCCCGTATATTTTTATCCTTATTATAAACCATTGCGTTTGCATAGAGCATCTTTTTCCGGACTTCATCTGTGCAGAGAATCTATATATCCTGTCTGTAATCCCAATATATATCTAGCAAAAGTTTAATTTGTATGCTAAGGTGAAACAAAAGTTAAAGGTTTGGAGAAATAATAAAAGATTTGAAATTAAATTCCTGCCTTAATCTATACTCAAAACATCTATGAAAGCTAAGGGTACCAATAAAAATCAATGCTCTGATCCTCTTCAGTTTGCTTCATGTCAGAAATTTCCTGGCAATATTCTTCAAACTTTCCAAGGCTCAGATGCATGCAGTAAAAGTTTCAGAAAATGGATAAGGGAACTGGGGGAGAATAATTATTGACAAGGCACCAAACAGCAAAAAGGTCAACAGAAGGCATGGACTGCTCACATCTCCACCACGCTGCAGCTCTCTCATCAAATTGTCCATGACACCTGTCATACACAGAACATACCTAGAGTTCTAACAGGTCAGCTGCCATGTTATCGCATCCTACAGTTTGAAGTATCAAATATGGGATCCTCGTCATCTATCATGTCGTGCAAACACCGTAGCTGTAAAACTTGAATTCAAGTGTTTCTAATTTTTAATTTGTATTTAAATTCTTCGTGACAAAAGCTAGCTAGAGTTCCAACAGGCCAACTGCCATGTTATCGTATCATAGAATTTCAGACCAGCTTGATTTTTTTTTTGCCTCAAGCAAGTCGAAGAAGGCCAACTAATCGTTCACGGTTATAGCATATTCTTTTTTGTCTATGGTTTTCTCAACCAGAGAGTTGACAAGACCGACAAAACGGTGTGATATCTTTCATAAATCGCTCCGGCTTTGGATGACAATGATGAAAGAATATGTTCCAGCATGCTTCTTGATCTGAAGAAATTGAGCTCAATTTCATCATGAGAATGAAAACACACCCTGTTGCACACAAAAAAGAGCTCAAGGTGGAAAAAAGCTCATGCTATCAAATTCCAGAGCTAACATGATACAGATATGTAACAGAAACCTTGGTGCAGGCCCTTTCATTGGATGAAATATAAAATCCAAATACTCATTGCCACCCAGCTCATACCCAGCCTTCATTTTTATATAATAATACAAAGAAAGGGACTAATCAACACCAAGTAGGCTACAAGTTGATTAGGAGAGACTATTCTTTTAGCCTGCACCCTGCAGGGATTAAATTAAATCTCTAAGTATCTTAGTAGCCACTAACATGAGATTAATGTATACTTAATATTAAGATTATTGGAATAAAAAAGCTGAAGATTGTGAGTTATAGATTTTAATTGCATCTTAAGCACCCATCCGTCGCTGCGAGTGCCACTATAGCCTAATAAAGCCTCTTTGCAGTTGAGCAAAAGGCCTGAGATTCAATCCTCCCTTAAACTTTAACTTGATGCTTTTAACCGGATATGAGATACAAATCCAAAAAATCTCTGCCTTCCCTTGAATTCGTTACCTGGACTGTTTCTTGATTTTAAAGTTTTATCTTCGTAGACACACGACCTTAACCTTATTTTCAAGTATTTGAATTTGATTTTGGAGATAAACCTCCTTCTAAACTTTGCCCTTCTCTTAAATCAAACATTTGAGACACAAACTCAACTATAACTAATGAGCAGGACAGTATATGACATGAGCCTCCATTACTCATCTCATGAACTGCATTTATTACATGAGATAAATAAATCAAAAAAGTGTGCACCATTGATAGAATCCTAGACATAATAGTTCAAATGTCTGTACATTACTGAAGTGTACAATGTACTAAATAGCTTGAGCTTGACTTTGATTAATTAAGTTGTCACTGTTAAGGCCAAATATTGCCAAGAATAATGATAGCAGGAGAATTTGGTACAGAGATAATCAGAGATAATCAGTATCTAATGGAATTAAGTTTTGGTACTGCTTATTAAAAATTCAGTATTATTTGCATTTTTGTACCTTGGTTATTGAGTTGCCCCACCACCACCAATTATTGCTCCCAATTGTAACAATAGGACATTAGTACCAAACTTCATTCCATAAAACAATTACAATTTCTTGCACCCATAAAAAAAATTTAAAAAAGAGTTGAATAAAAATGGATATAGCAAACAACACAGATCCAAGTATCAAACAAATCGATGCTCTTTTTTATATATTTTTCATTGTTTTATTCTCAAGATGTGGACAAAACCAGGACCACAATGTACTATGTAAAAATTAAAAAAAGAGACTTCTAAGGGGCCAAAATGTACCTGAATCTGAACTCATAAGGAAGAACTTGAATTGGTTGTGGAACCTTACTTCTCCTGCTCATCTCAATGCATTTCACTGCTTCATTTCTAAGTTTATTTGGAAGCTGCAAGCAAATCCAATCCATTAATGACTCCTTGTCTTTTGCGAAATCAAGCATATACCAGTCTAATAGCTTCGGAATCGGCATTTTATTCGGCATAGAGATGCCGACCGCTGCTTGTAAATAATCCCTCTTTGCAGTTTCCAATTGTGACTCAACTTGAGATTCTGTGTACACTCTCACCTAATAATCGATACAATACCCAAGTTTACCCAAATAAATTTCTTGCAAAGGGTACTCAAGTGTATTCTAGAGTAAAAATCGATAAGTTTGAAGTAATTACAGCGGGCGAGGACCAGCTTCCACATGAGAGAGCAAATGTGATTAGGGGTTCGGGCCAATCCAAGCCGAAAATTCCTCGATTAGTCATTTCATCGTTTTTTAGGCCTTTTGGGCAAGCCTATTTAGTAGGGGGGAAACAAAATTGTAATTTAGTTAGTGTCGAAATGGAAAAAGTTTGCTTTCATATAAGACGAGAGGATATACATACATTTTTCAAGTGACAAGGCAATCTTATTATGAAATGCTCGATGGTCATCGCGCTGAGTAAGTGGCCACCAACATTAACCATTGCCTGATATTGTAAAGTAAATAAATGGTTACACATTGTTCTTATGCTCATGTGTCGCAATTATAGTAAATTCTAAAGAGAGAAGAAAAAGAAATCAAAGAACATTATCATACTTCCGGCATCATCGCGACGACTACCTGAGGAGTTGCTGGTATACCGCTTTCAAGAAATGCCTGAAGTAAAAATAACCAAGCTATTCATTGTTAAAATTTCGATAACTAAACCATGTAAGCAAAGGAAAATCTCAAAATTTTCAGAAGATTCAACTTATAAGCATACATTCATCATGCATGAGTTATAGATGTTGATCCAAAATGCGAGCTTTTGCTGATGGGTGAGCCCCGATAGATCCACCAACGCAAGCTTCCGGAGTAATTGCCTGAATTTAAAGTAAATAACTATAAATTAATTATTGCCGAAACTTTTCATTCTCCTAAATGAAGTATAATTCTTGGCAGCTTACTTCAATCTAGAGATAAGTATTGAAGACCCCATTTTGAGATTCAGATCAATTGTGTTTCCTTCAATGAAACGAAAATGCTTATATGGACCAATATCTCTTCTTCCAAATTCCGAACAGATACCATAAGGATCATGAAATCCCATCTCTTCTGATCCCTCAAAAGACCCGGATACTGAAGGCAATGTCTCTACCTCTCCTTCATTGTTCTTGTGTATGCTTATTTGCGAGTAAATGCTCATAAGACATTTCAATATATCCTCCGATAATTTATTTGGCCCGCTAACCTCTTCCAATGCTGCTTCATCCGAAATAATCCTAAACTTCTTCGAGCAAAAACAAAACAAATCAATTCACAAACTCAAATTCGCATGAACGAAATTTACAAAATTGTGTTTCTTTTTCACTACCAATTCACCTGTGTGTCGTGCATTTTCGTTCTAAAAATCTTTTTCGTAGGTGATTGCTTGCTATTCTTTGTTGAATTACTATCGATTTTGTTCTCTTTTCCTCGACGATCCTCGGATTGGACTCCTTTGATAGGCTTCTTTGCATTAGCCTCTCCATCCAAAGACCATCTCTTCGATGGAGAAGGATTTGCAACATTTGAGTTGGTAATGTTTTTGGGACTTTGAGACGGGTTTTTATCCGGGCTCGAATCTAATGGATTTTCTTTGGTTTTCTTCGAAGACCATATATATACAGCCTCTTGATAAAGCCCCTGCCTAAAATTCACTACTTGTTCTTCGAGCCGAACAACTTCCTCTTCCAATACTGCCACTTCAGCTAGAAGCTCTACCGTCTTGAGAGAAATTGATACAAAATCAATTAAAAATGTATCAATTTAAAACTAAATTTTGAATGAAAGATTTGAATATTTGAAAGGGTAGTTACATGTGAAGGAAGATATGGAGGAAGTCTAGGAAGAGCACCCAAAGGCCTAGTGAAAGCTCTCTCCAATGCTCTATGCACATTCTCTTCATGCCTCAGCTTTCTCTTTAGCTTGTCAACCTATATAATTCATATGACAATAAAGTTAACACAAGCAAAATTTGATTGAGAATTCGAATACAAACCCAAGTTAATAATTGATACATCTTGTTGTAGAGCAAGCTTCCTCTCTCTTCTTGATTGAATTCTGTTCAGTTTCTTTCCTTGCATCTCATCCTTCTTCTCCTTCCCCATTCCCTATATCAAAAAGAAACAATATCAACACCAGAACTTATTGATTAAATTTAGTAGTAAATTTTCCAATTTTTTTATGAATACCCGATTCGAATTGGTTTCTAAAGAAATCAAAGAACCCATTTCAAAATTCTAACCAAAACTTGCCAACTCTTCATATAAAAACTCAAAAAGATTCAATATTGCTTACTTTCCCAATAAAAATTTCACATTTTTCAGAGAACCCAACTCAAGATTTCCAATGAAATCAACGAAGGAGCAAACTTTTTGAAGGGAACAGAATCAAAAGGCAAGGCCCATGGAGGAATGGGGAATCAAGGAGCTTACTTTATCTTGCTTTGAGGAGGGAGGCTTCATGGTTTGGAGAGCTGTCCTCACTCTTGTGTTCATCTCTCTTTCCTAATTCTTTCCTTGTCTGAATCTCTCCCCGCCTCTCTCTCGATGATGATGCCTTGTGTTTTTATTAAAAGAAGATTTTATAAGAGAGATGGAGTGACAAGGCTGCAGCTCTAATAACAAACCAACGCAGATTCCAATACACAAGGCCAAATTGTTCAAATTATCGAGAATCTTCCTGCGGCTTGTCCGGACGTATACACATGTCATATCAGATTTTACCAAAATCATGATTTATTAATTAAGCAGTGTCTTATGACAGTTTCATATTTATGACATTTTCTTATTTAAGAAATTGTTTTGTGTATAAATAAGGACATCTTATATGTTTTATGTAGAGCCAAATAGAAGAGAGATCATCATATGAGAGCGCGACGACTTAGATCTAAAGAATTTTGGGAGAAGACTATTAAGATGTGCTCGTGGTGTACTTGATTCAGGATTCTGGTAGACGTTTGCAGATTCTGCTCTGCCGGGAACTAACCATACGGTGGGTGAATCTCGTTAATAAATCTATCGTCTCTTTGATTCTTATTTATTTATTCTCATATCGTTATTAATTTGTCTTTTCGTTGTTAATTATATGATTGGTTGTTGATTGCGTGATTTGATCTGTCGCGGGTATTGTTCCGTGGATCGGATTCTCCATCCCAACACAAGTAGATAGGTGATTGAGGTTTTGTTTGCGTATTACTTCACTAGGATTTTCTGGGTATAAACCCTTCGGCATGCATAGATTTGCAGCATCGAGACATTTTGAAAAATTCTTAACAATGTGTTTTGTTGTGGCTAGCTGCATGTGCCAACAAAAACTTGCATCTCCATAAAATTTACAAAAGACAAAAGGTGACAAAGTGAGTCAGATGATGGTATAAAAAGAGAGAAATGGAGGGGAAAAATTGAATGCAGGCTGAGATCAAATAGAGACAGAGTTGGCAATTGCTTGGTTACTCTCTTGAGTCCCTTTCCCTCTGCAAAAATTAATTAATTTATTCATTATCGTGTCTCTTTATAAATACCGACAAAGAAATAAAAAAGGTATTTTTTTATCTTACTCTTTTTTTGGTTGTTACTGTTACCTGGCGCACGTTAGCGTGCCGCGAGGCATCTGGCGCACGCTCTTAGGACGGGCCACCGCCCACGCGAGGAATCATGACTTAACCTGCGCTTCTCCGCTTTTGGGCAGCAGGCTTTTTTGTGCCTTTTCTTTTGTGTGTCGAGTGACGAAAATGCCCTTGGACGGTTTCTCAAAAGTGGACCGGTCAATGAACCGGACAAATTGCGGTCCGGCTTAAAAGCCAAAATAGAGGAAGCTGGATTGTTCCGAATTTTTATTTTTTAAGGGAGTATTTATTTTATGTGAAGGTTGTAATGAGATTTTTCGCCAAAAAAATTTCGGACATACGGATTTGTAAATAACGTTGGCGTCTAAACCCAAAAAAAAGCACAGGCTGAATGTTGAAAATGATAAGAATTGTCCGATATATGTTCTCCGAATATGCAGAATTAGTATAGGGTTCAAAGTGTCCATCTATTAATCTATTAATAAATTAAGGACCAATTTTATGTATGCATATAGTTGATGACAACTTGAATGTCCAGAAACTAGATTTTGTATAGAAATATATTTCTCTTAGAGAAACTTCAAATTTCAAGTTAAAAATGACGCTAACAAACAAATAAATAAGTTACGAGCTTCGGCAGCAGCAATACTTGGAGATCATTCATGAGATGTCCTTTTCTGCGAGGCAAAAGCCTTAGGGACTACACAGATCCAAAGGAAGCTGTATGCCAGGCGATACTGTTGGGTATTTCTATAGCATCCTCCATAGATTCGGATATGATTACTATTGAGAGGGATTCTCTTAATATGTTACGAATGGATTGTGAATGCAAATGCATTTGTTTCTTAGAAGCTCAAGCACAAAATTAATTTATGTCGAGGGCTTCTCTCCTCGAAGGCAAATTTATGCCTCAAATTCTCTCCCCGTCCTGGTAACTCGGAGGCTCAATTCTTAGCGAAATATGTCGTTTCCAAAAATTTCAGTGGATGTTGGGAGATCCAACTCTACCTACGTTGAATTTGAATAATATGAATGAAGGGATATGGGGTGCCGCTTTTTTCTCAACAAAAGAAGAAGAAGAAGAAGAAGAAAATACAACTCTTGCAGTTACATAGAAAAAAGTGCATTTTCATATTAAATATGACTTTTATTAACATTGGTATCTCCGTGCCGGAAAATTAAACATCCAAATCAAGATCTTAAATTTTGAGTTATAAAATTTGATTCTTATGCTATAAATAAGACCGGTCTTCTCTTACAATGTATGTCTGGAAGTATTAAGAGAGAAGACCAACTTTATTTAGTTAGAAATATATTTCTGGTTTTATTCATATACAAACTTTGTGCTAAATTAAAAGCGCAAATTCCGTTTTTAAATCCAGATTGAGTAAATCCGTAGAAAAAAGCTCGAGAAAGATTCAATTTTCATTCTATAAAGAGATAACATCCAGCCTTGCATCTCATTTGTAAAATGGCGCCTTATCTTGCCGATATTTACTCTTAAAAATTAGATTCATCTTTCAAATTTGATACGTAGGAATCACTAAATATAATATGATCATAGGGGCATTTTGGGAATATACCTGACCGAAGACCGCTAACTACCACGTGAAATCATGCAAAGCGGGATGCTTCGTCTGAAGCCTTTACAAAAGCAAAGACGGGGGCATTTCGGGAACAAAACCAAGCGATGCAATCTGAAATTGTTTACACAAATATTTCCCAATAAAAATATATTTACATTTTCTCTATTTCTTTTTTCCTTCTCCTTTGCCAAAAGTTGGGGAATTGGCACAGCACATCGCACAAGTGCATTTCCGTACGTAGCTGCATGCTATCACAATTCATTTCATGCTTTATTACATGAGCTTATTTATCCATGTAATAAAAAGTAATAGTACAACATAAAATTAATAATTGTTCGTGTGGTTTTGACACATGCTACATAAGTATACCTTAGCCACTTTTTAAAAAGAGCAAAATGGGTTCACGCTCATTCAATACGGCTAAAAACAGGATGTTTGATTTTAAGTTGCGGGAAGACTCGTCCCTGAAGCTGGGCATGCGAGCAATGGAGCAAGGAACACGAGGAGTCATCGACTGCAGAGGCTAAATTGGATAATTATCTCTATATTATGAATACTCTGGAGTCACTTTATTTTCGACACAAAACGTATTACTAATCAAGCGTTAGCTATATTCTAAATCAAACTCTTGCTTGATTGAATAGATTTAAATGAGAGGTTATGATGTTATAAAGGATAGCTTGGTTTTTATAAACATTGATTTATCATATTTATTAATTTTGCTAAAATTTTAGCTACATTTCGCTAAGGATTTCATTCTAAATTTCTATAGAGATTTTCAAGATCTTGCCCGAGCCCTCTTCCCTTTCTGGGTATTAAGTTTCCACTTATTTATGGGAACACGCTCAACTCCAACCTCATTTTCACATCTTAAAATATATAGCTTCGTATCTGGAAAACTCCGAAATTTCTTAGAATTCCTGCATGCATCCAAAACTATATTTCTTTTCCCTAGACGATCAAAAAGCTATTAATTTAAAACCCAAGGTTAATCTCGACTTCTAGTCTTTTATCCATTTCTATGTTGGAGAATTCTTATAGAAGACCAATAATTAATTATTGATGCCCACTGATGATGCTCATAAGTGGGAACTCTCCAGATCATGACACGTGGCAGATGATGTGTCCCGACGCACACGGAAACAGGTCAAGCACCATACATTGGAGGCGTCCCCCGGGCTATCGTCCCGCTGCCTGGACCCGACCTCCGAAGATGCCCTGAACATTCCTGTGCTCGCCATGTAAATGACCATTGGCTCGCCTCCGAGCCCTCGTACACGTCGAGCTCCTCGGCCCTTCGCCTCCGAGCTATCACAGAACCGAACTAGCTCGGCCTCCCGCCCTCTTTTAGGCCTCTCGCCGAGCTAGGCTTTCTCGGTTCTATCGAGCGACCTAGAACGCAGATCACAGGCGTCTCCGCCACGGCTCCGCGAATCTCTCCAAACGCGAGATATCTGACGCCCCACGATCCCGCATTCCACGCCATCGCATCCTCCATTAACGAGCGTATCTCGTCATTAATAGGGGATCCCGCCATTCACGCAGGCGTAACGCCAGGGGCGTAACGGCCGGCGTCGATCTCGCGCCAGCTAGCCTATGGCGACCGCTATATTAACCCCTCTCTCAGACGACTCAGGGAAGGTAATTTTATTCCAATAGGCCGCTACTCTGCCCAAATATCTCGGCTAAATTGATCGTTGGAGGGTCCACGGTGGTACAACCATCTCGGGACTTCTTTGCAGATAGCTCGACTTTATTCCAAATCCAGCCCACTGAGATCCACACACTCCAGGAGGCAACCCTCAAATCCAATCTCAGCCGTTCATCGACGCTCGCGACGAATCGACGGAGGACAACATCTAAAGGATACCCTGACCTCCATCAATTAGCGACGTCTGTGGGAACTTCGAAGATTCCACTCATCGAAAGTTGATCTTCCGATCTCGAACTCATGGCGAGTGATCACCGCGACGATCCAAGCACAAGCCGCCACCCTCCCCACAACGGAGGCGCGGACGGATCCTCTCCTCCCCCTAACGCCGTCCACGCTCTGTCTGCATGGATCGACAGTCTCGCTTCCATCATGGATGCCCTTGTCCGCGTCCAAACAGCGGGACAAGCCCCCCAGGTCGCCGTTCCCCCATCTTGGAATCGCGACCTCCACAGAGGGGGAGATGACGCTGCCCATGCTGGCACCACTGAACAGCGTCTTGCTATCTCCGGTGGCCACAGGTCCCCTGCGGCAACCAATTCAATGACCCGTTGGACGCCTAACAGCTCCACGCCGAGGTCTCGTGAAAGAGCCCCCCGCCCCGAGGCCCATCGTGCTCCTGTCCTTCCCAAGAAGGCATCGGTCAGCTCACCTACTTTCAGGCATGGCCGGCACCCTCTCCCTCGACGGGGTCGCGCGGGAGGCACTCACCGCGATAACTCGAGAACGACTTCGTCAGGGGACCTGAGGAACCTGATAGAGCAGAACCAGAGCCGCAGCCAGGCGCAGGCCGCCAGCGGGAGGGGCCATAACTCCGAATACGCCGAATCCTCGGGGTACCACGACCCTCTCAACGCCCTTGAAAAGAAAATCGAGGGTATATATCGGGAGGGTCGTCCTTCAAACGAGGGAGCCATGTATGCTGCCGACTCGCTTACGAAGCCCTTCACTGAAGAGCAACTCGCTGTACGCGTCTCGTCAAGAAATAAGCCTCCAAAAGTGGTCCTCTTTGATGGGAAGTCCAACCCGAAAGACCATCTGGACGCATTTAAGGCGGGCATGAGCTTCCAGGACAACTCTGACGCCGCCCAATGTCGAGCGTTCCCCGCCACTCTCATCCGGGCTGGACAAGACTGGTTCCGAGGACCCACGCCATGCTCCATCTCTATCTTTGATGAGCTGACCGCCCAGTTCCTCGGGCATTTCGTCGGGAACAGACGGCAAAAGCGGACCGTCGATTACCTCTTCACTATAAAGAGCGGGGACAATGAATCCTTTAAAGAATACGTCACTCGCTTCTACAACGCTCTTCTTGAGGTTCCTGAGCACAGGGATGAGACTATAATCACCGCCCTGAGGTCAGGTCTTAGGCACAAGGAGTGGCTCCGCTTCTTTGCATTGACGCAACCTAGGACCATGGCCGAGGTAAAAGCTTGGACAGAGCGAGAAATCCAGCTCGAGTCCGAAGTAAAAGCCAACCTACCCCGGGCCGACCAGGCCGACCTAAAGAAGAAGGGCAGAGAAGAGAAGAAGAAGGTCGACCGGTCAAAGCCATACTCTCCGAAGTTCTAGGAGTATACCCCGCTCAACATCTCTCAGACTGAGCTGCTGGAGGAGACGAAGGGCGAGCGATTCTTCAAACTCCCTCCGGTCACCAATAGGGCGGCCAAACGGACTCAAGGCCCGTACTGCGCCTTCCAAAGGTCGCAGGGACACCCTATAGAGAATTGTAAACAACTCCGCGACTACATCGAGAAGTTGATTCGCTCGGGGCACTTGGCAAAGTACCTGCGGGAAAAGTGACAGGCAGACTGGGAGCAAGAGGACCATCCCCCTCCCGGCGAATTGACGATCGGGCAAATCATGGTCGTATCGTCGGGGGGTGTGCCTGGAGCCAATGAGAATCAACGCCTCCTGCCGGTCGAAGGAACTAGCAGCCAGCCCCGGAAGAAAAACAAAGCAGCCGAGCCCATCACCTTCACCGACGAAGACCTCCACGAAATATCCTTGCCTCACAGCGACCCCTTCATGATTACAGCACTGGTTCACCGCTACGAGGTTCAAAGGATCCTGGTCGACTCGGGAAACTCGGCAGACATCCTCTTCTATGACTGCTTCCTGCGTATAGGGCTCGGCCCGTCGGACCTGAGGCCAACCGCCCACATTCTGTCGGGGTTTACCAACCACTCCATCCCGACAGAGGAAGTGGTTACCCTCCTCCTTAACATTGGGGAGGCAGGCCGTACGAGAACCATACCAATGGAGTTCATCGTCACTGGAATTCTCCCGTCCTACAATATCCTCCTGGGACGTCCGACGCTAAACTCCCCTAGGGCCCAAATCTCGACCTACCACCTCGCGATCAAGTTTCCACTGGATCAAGGGGAATAGGCCGGGCCTACGGGAACCAGCAAATCGCAATGATTTGCTTCACAGCGACATCCACCCCCGAGGAACGAAGCAACGACCTTGGAAGCACGAGCGATTTCCAGTGGTCCTTGGATACCCGTGACGAACAAAAAGAAATCCGAGGGGCCCCGATGGAGGCACTAACAGAGGTCCCCCTCGTCGAGGGGAACAATGAACGAACTGTCCAGATCGGGTCACTCTTAACGGGAACCTGGCGCGAAGACTTGATCCACTTTCTCTGAGGAAACTCGGACGTGTTCGCTTGGGCGCCCGCCGACATGCTCGGGATCGACCCCAAAGTAATCTCGCATAAGCTCGGGGTCGACCCAACGGTCCGACCCGTCAAGCAAAAGAAACGAAGCTTCACCCCTATCAAACAAAAAGCTATCGAGGATGAGTTCGATAGGTTGCTTGCAGCCAACTTCATTCGGAATGTGGCCTACTCGGAATGGCTAGCAAATGTGGTTATGGTTAAAAAAAAGCAAGCGGGAAGTGGCGCATGTGCGTCGACTTCACGGATCTCAACAAGGCCTGCCCCAAAGACAACTATCCCCTCCCTCGGATAGATCATCTTGTCGACAGCTCAACAGGCCACGAACTGCTCAGCTTCATGGATGTTTTCTCCGGCTACAACCAGATCTGTATGAACCCGGCAGACGAAGAGCTTGCCGCATTCACAACGGACCGAGGGGTATACTGCTATAAAGTGATGCCCTTCGGCCTCAAAAACGCCGGAGTTACATACCAGCGCCTGGTCAACAGGATGTTCAAACCGCAGATTGGGAGGAACATGGAGATTTACGTCGACGACATGCTCGTCAAGTCGACCTCATTGGACGAGCACGCCAATGATCTTGGCGATACTTTCGACATCCTCCGCAAGTACAAAATGAAGCCGAATCCCGCCAAGTGCGCGTTCGGGGTCACTAGTGGAAAATTTCTTGGGTTCATAGTTACCCACCGAAGAATCAAAGCTAACCCGGAGAAGATCAGCGCCATCCTCAACATGGCCGCGCCGAAAAGCAACGTCGAAATCATGCGACTCACGGGGAGAGTGGCCGCTCTGAGTCGCTTCATGTCGAGGTCCGGAGAAAAGTGCCTCCCATTCTTCAAAACCCTGAGAAAGATCCCGAGGTTCGAATGGTCAGAAGAGTGTCAGATCGCTTTCGAGCAATTGAAAATGCACCTGGCAACTCCCCCACTGCTCACCCGACCAATTGAAGGAGACGAGCTATCACTATATCTAGTGGTATCCGATCAGGCTGCTGGCTCGGTGCTCGTCCGAGAAGTTGAAGGAGTATAGAAGCCGGTCTACTACGTGAGCCATGTCTTTAAGGACGTGGAAACAATGTATCCGGCCATAGAAAAGATTGTCTTGGCACTTATCGTGGCCTCAAGGAAGCTACGACACTACTTCCAGGCACACACCATCCTCATCCTCACCGAGCGTCCCTTAGGGGCTATTCTCGCCTCACCCGAGTCATCTGGACGTTTAGAGAAATGGAGGTGGGAGTTATCTCAATTCGACATCAAATACCGCCCAAGGCAGGCTATCAAAGCACAAGTCCTGGCAGACTTTATTTTTGAATGCACTATCCCCAACAAGGAGGCAGTGTCGGTGCCAGTCCCCGGGTCCCAACCCTCGATCGAGGAGGGGCCCAACTCCTTCCCCGATTGGGTCCTTTACGTCGATGGATCCTCTACCGAGGAGGGGAGCGGTGCCGGCCTTATCATTCAAGGCTCGAACGAGGCAGAGATGGAGTACTCTTTGAAGCTCGGGTTCAAGGCCTCAAACAACGCCGCGGAGTACGAGGCCTTGCTAGCTGGACTACGAATCGACTTCGGAGTGAGGCTGAAAATGATACGAATTCGCAGTGACTCCGCTCTGGTCGTAGGCCAAGTGACCGGCCGTTTTGAGGCCCGGGAGGCTCTGATGGTGAAATATTTAGCCGAGGTAACAGGACTATGAAAATCCATCAAGAAACATGATAGATTGAAGTTTTGGCTTCACAAAACTTAAGTTCTTATTAAGGACATGTACCGTCATATATATCGTAATAGAAATTGATCTTTATGAATTTTTTATGACCAAAAGATCATTGAACAAAAGACTACTCTTCATAAAAACTAAGTTTTGAAAGTTTAACCTTTATGGAAGAAGAAGACAAAGTTTTAGCTCTAAGACGTGCGCTGCGCCGCGTGCAATACACGTGTGCTAGTGTTAGCGCCAATGATTGTTCTGTCTAGATTACGCCAGAGCTTAAACTCTTAAGATTGCGCCGCGCCACGTGCAACATACGTGTGCCAATATCAGAGCCAGAGCCAACTCTAATGTCATGTCCCATCGTGCGCAGCGCGAATCATCAGTGCCACATGCAAGTTACATGAGCCGGCACCATACCTAAAATTAAAGATGGCAGCGCTAGCGCCACGTGAAATGCACATGCGCAAGAGCAGCGCCAGCGCCAAACACATATGAGCGTAAGACATAACCAAGAACTTAGAAAATTGACTAAGTGTTTGAAGCTTAAGCTTCCTTAATTATCCAAAGATCCATGACAATAAAATTCTTCTGCCATCTAGGTTAACCCAGTTCTCAAATGAGACTAAGTGTCCATAGGCAGAGTCTATATTTCTCAAATCATCTAGATTGACCTAGTTCTCAAATGAGACTAAGTATCCCTAGGCAAAACCTATGTTCCTCAAACCGTCTTAGTTGATCTTAATTCTCAAATGACACTAACACATTCCTAGATAAACCTTACGCTTTCAAATAGAACTTATGGACCTCAAAATGTAACCGTAAGTTCACTCTCGTTGGTAAACCAAGACACCAACGTGGACCCTGTTAAGCAATTCTTGACTAAAATATGAAAAGAATATATATGGATTTGGACTAATCCGCGCCCTACGGACGACGTCTAAATTAGTTTCGTATACAATCCAAGGGCAAACCAAATAAAAACCAAAAGACACGACCAATGAAGAAAACAATTTGGAGTATGGAAAGTTGTTGTCGTTCATGACAACGTAATTAATTACAAGGGTTTGCGCCTGTACGAAATATTCATTCCCACAATCAATAAATTTTTCACCCTGAGAGAGAATCTGAAGTCAAGTTATATTGGCCGCATCTATTCAAATTTCCGATAAACGACGCTATAATCGCTTAGTGTTTTCGGAGAGGTGAATGGATCAACCCATGCATCTACCCCCAATTTCAGACAAGCCGTTCCAACATCGGTCGTCTCTGGTTTTTTGCGGTAAACAGTTATTTTCCAGCTGGCAGTGGCAAACCCAGGCCAAGCTGTTGTTCAAAATATCAGCATAAATTTGCCCCTTGCTGGATGATCTGTCAAAATAGACTGGTGAGGTGTTCAGAAAGTTGATTTCTAGACATGAGATTCCTTCAAACATGTGAAGAAACACCATAAGTAGCAGAATTTCCGCTTCATCGGCTTTGCAGATGATAAGAGTATCATCTGCAAATTGAATGGAAGATACCTTATTGAGCTCATTAGAGACATCAATATGGGAGAATATATGAGAGTGTCGGTCAAGACATAACATTCTAAATAGAACATCAACCGCCAAAATGAATAAAATTAGAGAGAGCGAATCTCCTTGCCTAAGTCCACGGTTGCAATGGATGATATTACCCGGGGAGGCTGATGATGCTCAATATTGGTGGTCTCTAAGATCAGGACACGTGGCAGATGACGTGTCCCAGAACTCAGAAGAAAGGGCCACAGGGGCCGACCAGGCCACCTCTGTACCCGACCTGCAAGCACAAGCTGGCTCACCTCAGAGCCCCTTGAAATTTGGCATCCTCGGCTTCTCAGCTCGCCCCGAGCTGCCACAAGACCGAAAACTCCTCGGCACTCGCGCTCGTTCCCGAGCTCCTTTGCCAAGGCCATCTTCCTCGGTTCCTCCGACCGACCAACTCCACCACTCGCAGGCGTAACCGCCGCTCCGCAAATCTCGCTACGCGCAGATTCTCCGCCAGCAACATCCCACGTTCCATACCATCACGATCCCCATTAATGGGCAATCCGCTCTTTACGCGGCCGTGACGTCGGGAGCATGACTGCCGGCGAGATTCTCACGCCTGCTGCTGCGTGTTGTCGCCACTATATAAACCCCCATCATAGAGGGGTCAAGTAAGCCATTTTTATTCCACTTAGCCATTACTCTGCTCGGATCTCGTACTAACTTGATCGTCGGAGGGTCCTCGGTGGTACCAAACAACCCCGGGAGTTCTTTGCAGGTACTCGGCGTTAAACTCCTCAAATCACCAATCTCCTCAAAACCCATTGAGACTCGCACGCAACAGGAGATCACCTTCCAAATCCACCGGGAGATCGACGGAAGACAACATCTGAGGGAGACCCGAAAAGGACCTCCATCAGTTGGCGCCGTCTGTGGGAATTGAAAACTCCACAAAAAAAAAGTTGTCCTTCTGATCTCCATCTACATGGCAAGCAATCACCCTGAAGATCCAGGTACCAGCCGCCACCTCCCGCTCAACGAAGACGCGGGTGAACCTCAACCGAATGTCATCGACTCCTCTGCCGACCACCTCCTCGCAGACTCCGGCGGTCGCAGGACCCTCGATCCTTCCCATTCAACCTCGAAGTCCCACGTCGGAGAGCCTCGCCTCAGGCCTTGTCGCCCTCCTGTCTCTACCGAGGCGGTGGCGGTAAGCTCGCCTGCTTCCAGGCAAGACCGGCATCCCCTCCCTCGACGGGGTCGCGCCCACGAAGCCCGCCAAGGCAGCTCGGGGACCACCCTACCCTGGGGCCCAGGGGACCTCGCCGGAAGGAACCGAGGCCCATCAAGAACTATGGTCATGACGACAGGGGGCCAGTCGAGCTCCTGCGAGACTCGGCGCCCTACGCCGGCAACAAACGCCAACAGCCGCCCGAGCAAAAAGGCCAGGGGCCACGAGCCTACCACCTTGGGCGAAAGAGACCTCCACGGCATATCCATGCCCCACAACGACCCTCTAGTGTGTTGGGGTCGAAAATTGCACCCCGGTTGACCAAGTCAAAGTCAAGGTCAACCCCAAGCCAAGTGGGCCCAAGCCCGGATCAAGTGGGCCCATGCCCAGGTCGAGTCCGAATATGAAGCGGCCGGCCCTCCTCCATGCCCAAAATGAAATCATGTAATAAATAATTTTTATGTAAATTTTTATGCATGAATGGGCATAGAGCCAAATTTTTGTAAAGCCCATGGCTTATGTGCAAAAAGAAATGGCACATGAGCCATGGGATGGCCAAAATGCCATTTTTGTAAAGCCCAAGGGGCTATATGTAAAGTGTATAGCCTATAAAGGCCAAGATAATGAAAATATCCCAATAAATTTTTCTCTCTCCAAAGAGCAAATCTAGATCTGAGATCTTTCTCCTTCCTCAAGCTTCAAAAACCTTCTTCTTTCTTGAATTAAATCAAGAGTTTTACTCTTCCTTTTAAAAAACTAAATAGTTTTTCACCACAAAACGCACAAAGGGAAACTCAGATCTTCCATCAGATCTCAAAAAGAAGAGATTTTTAAAATCTCACACTTCTAGATCTTCAAGATCCGGCCAACAAAGGAAGAAGAAGCAGACCCATCTCCAGAAACCCCACTTTGGGGAAGAACTAGGGCTCAAGGGGAGAAGCCCTTCATCAGCTTCAAAACATCTTAGGAGTTTAACTCCACTCTAATTTCTCTTTCGGGAGTTTCTGGGACTAAAAGCCCCTTTCTCTCGCCGGCGCCCACGTGCCGACACGTGGCGCGCTCGCGCTCGAGCGCCCAGCGCCCACATGCCGACACGTGGTGCGCTATTGCTCGAGCACCCGGTGCCCACGTGCCGACACGTGGTGCGCTAGCGCTCGAGCGCCTGGCGCTCAAGCGCACAACGCTTGAGCGCCCAGCACCTAAGCGCACAACGCTCAAGGCGCTGACCCCACGCGTCCTTTGGGCGCTTTTTCCTTCTTTATATATATGTATACATGTATATATATGTATAGATACACACACACTCCACAACACTGTCCCTCCCAAAAAAATTTGGGCCGGGGCACTGCCCCGCACTCCGCAAGGGGGCTGCTAACCCTCTTGACCCCCAGCCCGCTATCCGGGTAGCGGGACCCCCGTAAAATGTCATGCCCCGCTTCCCAGTATACGGTGAAGGGGACGCGACGAGGTCCGCTACGTATGTACTCAGAAGTACATACGCTAAGCGTAGCTAAGCAATATAAAATAAATACACAAGAGACAAGAGTATAAAAAGAACAACAACTTTTATTTATTAACATTCTTTGTACAATACATGGAAAAGAATATACAACTGAAATAAAGATGTCTAAATAGTGGCATAACAGGAAATGGAAAGTACTGAAAAGAAAAGTGTACAATGAAATTATACTGCAGGGTCTTCGGCAAATTGCTCCAAGTCTTCTTGTGTTGGCTCAACTTCTGCCGGGTTCAGGTCACCTGACGACATTCAAAGAAGAGAGAAACAGAATGTCGTCAGCGAACAGATCGCTCGGTAAGTCCCAAAGGTAAGAGGGAAGTAGAGAAGACAGAATAAGAAGGTACATTTTTAGAATGTAAACTATTGTTATAATGTTATGTTATCGCTGTTGTTTGTAGCTTGGTACAGAAGGATGCCAGTGTATACGAGGGGGGTCTCTATATGCTAGAGACCAGGGCAAACGGAAAGTACAAGGAACCGTTAAGCCACGGTACAACAGCAACGGAATATAGGTTAGGTGTCTTAATCTGACCACCTCGTGCCACCTTTAACACCTTCCGTACCAATCTACCCCTTAAACCCCGTAGTGTTTTAACAGTATTGTTGTATTGTAAAATTGTATAGATTGCATGATCGATTGACTGACTGACCGAAACCATGATATCAGGAAACGGTTATAACCATAGAGTCATGTAAATGGAATACTGGGAAACATGTAAAAGGAATATATCCATGGTTCGGTTCAGTCAAGTTGTAATGATTGTTAACAGGATTCTGGGATTCATGTGTTCATATTGAGTTGGAATATTAAGGAATATATAGATTGACTTGAATCATATTCAAGTCAGAAATAGTCAGATTCAAACCCTAGTCAGACTAAAATAAAAGTAATTTGAAGTTCTATAATTGTTAGGGTCCTTATTGTAATTTATAGAACTTGATGGGGTTTTATATAAAAAGTACTTTTGTATAGTTTTCAAAATATACCTCAAGAACTTATTATTCGTCTTTATAGTTATAATGAGTGTGGATTTTATTTGTGTTATTCTAGTGAATATATCCTAATAAAAGTATTAATTTATAATATTGATTTATTTGAAATTCATGGTATTTTAATGTAACTTTTAATCTTGTAATTTTTAGAAAAATGTGGAAACTTTATCTTATGATAAAATAGGTGTTTAAATGATAATTATATATATATTAATACAAGAATAATTTTAAATAAATATTTTATTTTCCAAAATCTCATTTTTCTTAAATGTCGTATTTTAAACCTTTCGAGACCGAATGCTCCTTGCGGAGGTCTGAATCTCGCACTACTAGCCCGCGGGTGCACGATGAACCGTACTATCCCTAACGGGTTCCCCAAAGGTGGGTTGTAGCGGCGCTTTGCTTAGGTTTAATAAATACTATTCATTTAGAAAAACGGTTTTATAAATATAAGGTATTTATTTGTAAATGATGTAATTTCCGTATTTTAGTTTCTAGGGTTTTCTAAGCCAACTAGCCTATTTCTAAGGTCTAAACGATAAGTCATTAGAAGCCTCAAATCGCCTCTTCACCGCCAATTGCGGCCAGGTAAGTGTCAGGTAAGTGGGAAGGAACCACAATAGTGGGCCTAATTAAAAACCACTAGCCTAGACACACTTGCCTAGACACCACAAAGTCGGTTTAGATAAACGATCGATGTCCATGACATATCGTACTTTCATTTTAAAAGATTTTGTTTTAGAATTGTGTACAACTTAAAACTTTTAGAAAAGGTTTATAAAGAATATGGTATTTTAGCGAAAAGTCTTGTATTTTCGTATTCTAAATTTTGGGAATATCAATTAAGGTTATATTTGTGTGTGTGTAGAGGTAGGTCATTACCTCGTGACTTATTTTAAGGTTTAGTGTAGTTTAGAGGTTAAATATGATAAATAAAACATGAGGGTATTTAAGTGTAAGAATACGGTATTTGTAAAAGTTATCATTTCATGTGTGAAAACTCATTCAAATTGATTTTTACAAGTTTAGTGATCAAGATGAACATGTTTAGGAATTAGGGAATTGATTAGAAGAAGAAAAATAAATTTTATGGTATTATTGTGAAAAGAATACGATATTACAAGAAAGTTATCATTTCATGTGAGAAACTTTGTTTAAATTGATTTCTATGTGATTAATAGTCATCATGGATATGTTTAGGTGTTATGGATTAGGTGACAAGTGGGATTTTGTAGAAAAACCGAATCGGAAATCGGTTTGTTCCGATTTCCGTCGGGTTCTAAAAAGTCGTATTTTTAGAAATAGAAAGGAGAGAAGGACGGGACTTACGGGTTTAAAACTCTTCTAAAGAGTAAAGATGAACTAGGGAGAAAGGCCGAGGTGTGGTTTCGTCGCCGGTTGCTTCAAAGCACATCGCCGGAATCCGTCAGCGCTTCGCCGTGCACTGATTTCAACACACACTTTTCTTGTGGAAATTTCAAGAGAGTAATTCTATGGTTTTGGAATGAGAAGGTAGGGGTAGGGGTCTAATTATAGGGTAGCTAGGGTAGGGTAGGTGAAGGGTTTTCTTTATTTAAAAAAAAATTATAAAAATTAGATAAAAAGCATTAAAATTTGCATTAAAATGGTTGTACTTAACATTAGAAAACCGATCAAATAAATTGGAGTTAACAGGGAGTTTCAGAAGACCAAAAGCCACCATTTTCATGTTGGGACTCCGGCCATCGGCCCAACTCCGGCCGGCGGCACCGGCCAATTCGTCCGGCCGACCGGCCGAGTTGGCCGATCCCGACCGGGTTCGGCCATCGTCGGGTGTGGGGTCTTCTGACTAAGGTTTTGGCATACTTCAATTTTTGGGTTCAGTTCAATATTTGGGAGTTATGGCCTGTGGACTTTTGGGCTTCCAAGAATTTTTAAAGAAAAATAAACTAAAAATAATGTGGGGTATGGGATTCGAACTCTGGTGGCTTGGTTCAGCAGTGCAAGGTATTACCAATGAGCTACAAGCTCCTTCTTGTAATTATTGTAGGGAAATAGATACTTAAAGTGTTTTCAGCAACATCAATACTCCAAGTATACTTGAAATTTAAATCAAATTTAGGTATACAAAAATTGGAGTTGTTACAATCTACCCTCCTTATAAAAATTTCGTCCTCGAAATTTACAACTTTTATTTGAGGACTAGTTTACAAAAAGGTGCGGATATCTTGCACGCATTTCATCTTCCCTTTCCCACGTGGATTCTCCTGGAGTGTCTTTTCTCCACATTACTCGGACCAAATTAACTTCCTTGTTCCGAAGTGTCTTCACTTTCCTGTCCAGGATTTCCACATGTTGTTGCTCACAAGACAAGTCGGGCTGTACAGTGATCTCGGAATGATCAAGTACATGGCTGGGGTCACTCACATATCTTCTGAGTTGGGATATGTGGAACACGTTATGCACTCCTTCCAATGAGGGTGGAAACGCTAATCGGTATGCCACTTCACCGACTCGTTCGAGTATGTCGAACGGTCCAATGTACCTCGGACTCAATTTACCCCGTCTTCCAAATCGGATCACTCCGCGGTTCGGAGATATTTTCAGGAATACATGATCTCCTGGCTGGAACTCCAAGTGTCGCCTCTTCGCATCAGCCTAGTGTTTCTGTCTATCTTGGGCTATGCGCATTCTTTCCCTGATAGTACGGACCACATCAACGGTCGCTACTATCATCTCTGGTCTAAGGAGTTCTCTATCTCCGATGTCGTCCCAACTTAATGGTGATCGACACTTCCTTCCATATAATGCCGCAAAAGGTGTCATTCCTATACTTGCTTGGTAGCTGTTGTTGTACGCGAACTCCACAAGATGCAGGTGATCTTCCCACGATCCTTTGAAGTCGAGCATACTTGCTCTGAGCATATCCTGCAAAATCTGAATAGTTCGTTTCGACTGACCATCTGTTTGTGGATGATAAGCCGTGCTGAAGTTCAGACTTGTTCCCAAGCTAGCTTGCAGACTCTGCCAAAATTGCGATCGGAACCTGGTGTCACGATCGGAGACAATGCAGACCGATACTCCATGAAGTCTCACAATTTCCTGTATGAGTTCATGGGTATCAGAGATGGTACATTATGAAGAGTTTTTAAATCTAAATTAGATTATTACCTCCATGTACTTCTTTGCTAGTGTCTCAGTTGATTGGCCAACTCGAAATGGGATGAAGTGAGCCGACTTTGTAAGTCGATCCACAATGACCCATATCGCATCGTTACCCTTTGTGCTGCTAGGAAGAGCAGTTACAAAGTCCATCGTGATGTGCTGCCACTTCCATTCTGGGATTGGTAACGGTTGAAGTAGTCCAGCAGTCCTATGATGTTCAGCCTTTACTTGCTGACACACCAAGCATTTTGCGACGCTTCTGGCTACTTCATGCTTCATTCCATGCCACCAATAATTCTGACATAGATCTTTGTACATTTTGGTGCCTCCAGGATGTACTGAATAGGGAGAGCTGTGAGCTTCTTTCATTAACTCTTCCCGAACAGGACCTTTTGGTACACACAATCTGCTGCCGTATCTCAAAGATCCGTCTTCATGGATGATGAAATCTGTTCTTAGTCCATTCTCCACTTGTTCTCTGATCTTTTGCAACTTAGCATCGCTGGCTTGAGCTGCCTTGATCTGATTGACAATGGTTGATTGAACTTGTAGATTCATCAAACTTGAAACATCTCCTGGCATGACTACTTCAATCTCCATATGATGTAAGTCTTGCTGAAGCTTCCACTGAGCGGTGAGATTCATTGATAATGGTTGGCGACTAAGAGCATCAGGTACTACGTTCACCTTTCATGGGTGATATTGCAAGTTGATGTCAAAGTCCGCCATGAGTTCTAACCATCTTCTCTGCCGCATATTCAACTACTTCTGAGTAAACACATACTTCAGACTTTTATGATCTGTGCAGATGTTTACTCGTTCACCAAGTAAGTAGTGGCGCCAAATTTTGAGAGCAAAAATGACGGCTGCCAACTCCAGATCATGCGTCGGATAATTGCGCTCATGAGTTTTCAGTTGTCTTGAAGCATAAGCCACAACCTTACCGTGCTGATGTAGAACACATCCTAGTCCCTTACCGGATGCATCGCAATGCACTTCGAATCCTCCAGATTGATCCGGTATTACGAGAATAGGTGCAGATGTCAGTCTTGACTTGAGTTCTACGAAAGCTTGTTCGCATGCTTCTGACCACACAAATTCTTCATCTTTTCGTGTGAGCTTGGTCAGGGGTGTTGCTATCTTCGAAAAGCCTTCAATAAACCTTCTGTAATATCCAGCTAAACCCAAGAAACTTCGAATATCCTTCACTGACTTTGGTGTAGGCCATTCGCTAACTGCCGAAACTTTTGCTGGATCCACAGAAATTCCTTCTCTTGATACGATATGTCCAAGAAAACCAACTTGATTTAGCCAAAACTCGCACTTGCTGTACTTGGCATAAAGCTTATGTTGTCGAAGAGTTTCCAGGACAATTCGTAGGTGCTCCGCATGCTCTTTCTGATTCTTAGAATATACCAGGATGTCGTCGATGAAGATGACAACAAACCTGTCTAAATACTCCCGGAAAACTTGGTTCATTAGGTTCATGAAGATTGCTGGTGCATTGGTCACTCCAAATGGCATTACTAGAAATTCGTAATGTCCATAGCGAGTTCTGAAAGCTGTTTTGTGAATATCAGCTTCCTTGACCTTCACTTAATGATAACCTGAATGAAGATCTAGTTTAGAGAAGACATAAGATCCACTTAGCTGATCGAATAAATCGTCGATGCGCGGAAGTGGATACTTGTTCTTTATAGTGACTTCGTTCAAGGCCCTATAATTGATGCACATTCTGTATGAACCTTCCTTCTTCTTTACCAGTAGTACAGGTGCTCCCCAACTTGAAGTGCTGGGACGAATCCATCCTTTCGCCAGTAATTCGTCCAACTGTGTTCGAACTTCCTTCAATCCTTCCGGACTTAGTCTATACGGTGCTTTGATCACTGGTTGTGCTCCTGGTACTAAGTCAATACTGAATTCAAGAGCTCGATCGGGAGGCAAACCTGATATATCGTCAGCAAATACATCATCGAACTCTCGAACTACCTCTGGTCTTAATTCTTCCTCTGCTTGAGCTGCTGCAACTACTGCTTCTCTTGGCTTCGCTTTGTAGGTACTTGGCTCCACGGTACGATCTCCACTCTTGAAATAGAAGACCGGGTGATCTGGAATCTCAAATACTACCCTCCTTTGACGACAGTCGATGGTAGCATAAAAGGTTCCAAGCCAGTCCATTCCTAGAACCACATCGAAGTTTGATATGTCCAGTACTTTGAAGTCAGCATAAAACTCTCGACTGCAGACGACGACTGGACACATGTTGTATCCCATAGTTGCCTTTAGAACACCATTTCCGGAACTGACGTTCCAGCTGGATACAAGCGGTGAGACTGGAATCGCATGAGTTCGGACAAACCGTTGCGACATAAAGCAGTGGGATGCTCCAGTATCAAACAGTGCAAGTGCAGGTAGTGAAGCTACTAGGATTGTACCTAAGGTATATGGGATAGGTTTTAGGTATAGGGAAAGTGTGTAGGTAAATAAGACTAAAAGATAAGTTTGAGTAGGAAAGTTTACCAGTAATGACTTGGCCAGTGGCCTCAGCTTCTTCCACAGACATCATGAAAGCCTGGCGCTTTGGCACATTCCTCCTGGCCTGAGGAGCATTCCTCGGAACGTTCCTTTGAGCTTGATGGAACTGACGAGGAGGTGGTGCAGCTTGTGGTCCTCTGGGTGGTGCAGGCAGTGCAAGTCTGGGAGCAGGTGCCTGAAGAGCTGGTCGCTGCGGATAGGTAGTTGCTAGCCTAGGTGCAGCAACTGGGTTCTGTCTTTGAGGACAAGACCCAATATCGTGAGTAGCTGAGCCGCAGACTAAGCAAAGGCGGTTGGCTCGACGGCAGTCCTTCATCATATGTCCAGGTCTGTTGCAGTAGGTGCAAAAGGCTGGGCTAGGACGATGGGTTGGTACTTCGGGTCGCCTTGGCATGAAAGATGGTCTGGACGAGGCTCCACCTGCCATCTGGTTGGCAGGGCGTTTGACTCCTGCAGACTGAGGTCTGCCCCTCTCTTTTATCACTGCCTCATAACTGCGGGCAGCTTCTAGAGCATCCTCATGAGTCAAGAACTTTCCTGTGGCTAGAGCAGCCTTAATCTCTGTGTCCAAACCTTGTTGAAAGCGACGGGCTCTGATATCGTCCGTCGGTATCAAGTGTGCCGCGAATCTGTTTAAAGATTGTGTTAGCTGTGTAGTGTATGATAATTAAAAATTAAACTATTGTGACATATCTTACCGGCTTAACATGGTGAATTCAGCATCGTATTCATCTACTGATTTATTCCACATTGAACCCTGTTGTAGATGAATAAACTGCTGCTCCATTGCAAACCTGGCAGTCACAGGGAAATATTTCGCGTCGAACTTCTCGCGAAAGGTCTTCCATTCAATCGGCTGTACCGGACGGCTTTCTTCCGCCTTCCACCAGTTGCGAGCATTATCCGTGAGCTGTAGTTTTGCTACACGGACCCAAGCGTTGTCTGGCACTTGAGCTGCTGCCAGATCGTCTTCGATACTTTGTGCCCATTCTTCCGCTTCAAGAGGGCTTCCTTTACCAGAGAACTGTTTGGGATGTAAAGCCCTGAATTGCTTTACTCCCGGTGCATCGGTCTCGGGACGGTTCAGAAGTTGTTGTTGTCCCTCGAGAAGACTGCGGATCGCCTCAAATAGCATTGTTTGCTCAGTGGGTGGTGCAGGAACAGCTGGTGTGAGAGGTAGTACTGAAGGGGTGTTGTTAACGTTGGTGCTGGTGTTGTTCGGGGAATCCATAACCCTGAAGAAAAATTTGGGTTAGGACAGATTCAAATGATAAGATTCAAGGAATAGAAATTTGCAAGATTCAAGGAACATGAATTGTAAAAAATGTTTTAGTTGCTGGTTCTTGTGTTATATTGCTTAGGTTGTTCACGCAGACCAGAACTGCATGACAGGGATTCATACAGCTCTGACCTGCATGGGCCACCAACAAAACCTGTCACGCCCCACTTCCCAGTGTACGGTGAAGGGGACGCGACGAGGTCCGCTACGTATGTACTCAGAAGTACATACGCTAAGCGTAGCTAAGCAATAAAAAATAAATACACAAGAGACAAGAGTATAAAAAGAACAGCAACTTTTATTTATTAACATTCTTTGTACAATACATGGAAAAGAAAATACAACTGAAATAAAGATGCCTAAACAGTGGCATAACAGGAAATGGAAAGTACTGAAAAGAAAAGTGTACAATGAAATTATACTGCATGGTCTTCAGCAAATTGCTCCAAGTCTTCTTGTGTTGGCTCAACTTCTGCCGGGTCCAGGTCACCTGACGACATTCAAAGAAGAGAGAAACAGAATGTCGTCAGCGAACAGATCGCTCGGTAAGTCCCAAAGGTAAGAGGGAAGTAGAGAAGACAGAATAAGAAGGTACATTTTTAGAATGTAAACTATTATTATAATGTTATGTTATCGCTGTTTTTGTAGCTTGGTACAGAAGGATGCCAGTGTATACGAGGGGGGTCTCTATATGCTAGAGACCAGGGCAAACGGAAAGTACAAGGAACCGTTAAGCCACGGTACAACAGCAACGGAATATAGGTTAGGTGTCTTAATCTGACCACCTCGTGCCACCTTTAACACCTTCCGTACCAATCTACCCCTTAAACCCCGTAGTGTTTTAACAGTATTGTTGAATTGTAAAATTGTATAGATTGCATGATCGATTGACTGACTGACCGAAACCATGATATCAGGAAACGGTTATAACCGTAGAGTCATGTAAATGGAATACTGGGAAACATGTAAAAGGAATATATCCATGGTTCGGTTCAGTCAAGTTGTAATGATTGTTAACAGGATTCTGGGATTCATGTGTTCATATTGAGTTGGGATATTAAGGAATATATAGATTGACTTGAATCATATTCAAGTCAGAAATAGTCAGACTCAAACCCGAGTCAGACTAAAAGAAAAGTAATTTGAAGTTCTATAATTGTTAGGGTCCTTATTGTAATTTATAGAACTTGATGGGGTTTTATATAAAAAGTACTTTTGTATAGTTTTCAAAATATACCTCAAGAATTTATTATTCGTCTTTATAGTTATAATGAGTGTGGATTTTATTTGTGTTATTCTAGTGAATATATCCTAATAAAAGTATTAATTTATAATATTGATTTATTTGAAATTCATGGTATTTTAATGTAACTTTTAATCTTGTAATTTTTAGAAAAATGTGGAAACTTTATCTTATGATAAAATAGGTGTTTAAATGATAATTATATATATATATTAATACAAGAATAATTTTAAATAAATATTTTATTTTCCAAAATCTCATTTTTCTTAAATGTCGTATTTTAAACCTTTCGAGACCGAATGCTCCTTGCGAAGGTCTGAATCTCGCACTACTAGCCCGCGGGTGCACGATGAACCGTACTATCCCTAACGGGTTCCCCAAAGATGGGTTGTAGCGGCGCTTTGCTTAGGTTTAATAAATACTATTCATTTAGAAAAACGGTTTTATAAATATAAGGTATTTATTTGTAAAGGATGTAATTTCCGTATTTTAGTTTCTAGGGTTTCCTAAGCCAACTAGCCTATTTCTAAGGTCTAAACGATAAGTCATTAGAAGCCTCAAATCGCCTCTTCACCGCCAATTGCGGCCAGATAAGTGCCAGGTAAGTGGGAAGGAACCACAATAGTGGGCCTAATTAAAAACCACTAGCCTAGACACACTTGCCTAGACACCACAAAGTCAGTTTAGATAAACGATCGATGTCCATGACATATCGTACTTTCATTTTAAAAGATTTTGTTTTAGAATTGTGTACAACTTAAAACTTTTAGAAAAGGTTTATAAAGAATATGGTATTTTAGCGAAAAGTCTTGTATTTTCGTATTCTAAATTTTGGGAATATCAATTAAGGTTATATTTGTGTGTGTGTAGAGGTAGGTCATTACCTCGTGACTTATTTTAAGGTTTAGTGTAGTTTAGAGGTTAAATATAATAAATGAAACATGAGGGTATTTAAGTGTAAGAATACGGTATTTGTAAAAGTTATCATTTCATGTGTGAAAACTCATTCAAATTGATTTTTTCAAGTTTAGTGATCAAGATGAACATGTTTAGGAATGAGGGAATTGATTAGAAGAAGAAAAATAAACTTTATGGTATTATTGTGAAAAGAATACGATATTACAAGAAAGTTATCATTTCATGTGAGAAACTTTGTTTAAATTGATTTCTATGTGATTAATAGTCATCATGGATATGTTTAGGTGTTATGGATTAGGTGACAAGTGGGATTTTGTAGAAAAACCGAATCGGAAATCGGTTTGTTCCGATTTCCGTCGGGTTCTAAAAAGTCGTATTTTTAGAAATAGAAAGGAGAGAAGGACGGGACTTACGGGTTTAAAACTCTTCTAAAGAGTAAAGATGAACTAGGGAGAAAGGCCGAGGTGTGGTTTCGTCGCCGGTTGCTTCAAAGCACATCGCCGGAATCCGTCAGCGCTTCGCCATGCACTCGATTTCAACACACACTTTTCTTGTGGAAATTTCAAGAGAGAAATTCTATGGTTTTGGAATGAGAAGGTAGGGGTAGGGGTCTATTTATAGGGTAGCTAGGGTAGGGTAGGTGAAGGGTTTTATTTATTTAAAAAAAATTATAAAAATTAGATAAAAAGCATTAAAATTTGCATTAAAATGGTTGTACTTAACATTGGAAAACCGATCAAATAAATTGGAGTTAACAGGGAGTTTCAGAAGACCAAAAGCCACCATTTTCATGTTGGGACCCCGGCCATCGGCCCAACTCCGGCCGGCGGCGCCGACCGATTCGGCCGTCCGGCCGGCCGAGTTGGCCGATCCCGGCCGTGTTCGGCCATCGTCGGGTGTGGGGTCTTCTGACTAAGGTTTTGGCATACTTCAATTTTTGGGTTCAGTTCAATATTTGGGAGTTATGTCCTGTGGACTTTTGGGTTTCCAAGAATTTTTAAAGAAAAATAAACTAAAAATAATGTGGGGTATGGGATTCGAACTCTGGTGGCTTGGTTCAGCAGTGCAAGGTATTACCAATGAGCTACAAGCTCCTTCTTGTAATTATTGTAGGGAAATAGATACTTAAAGTGTTTTCTGCAACATCAATACTCCAAGTATACTTGAAATTTAAATCAAATTTAGGTATACAAAAATTGGAGTTGTTACATAAAAACTCTGCGTGGCTCCCTATATATCCAAGCCTCCTCCAAAACAAAACACACGTACACTGCACATTGAGTTCGCATGACCAGTTTAACCCGTCAATCGGAGGTTCCCTTGCTCCAAAAGCGAGGGGTAATTAACGGCAGCTTAGTCCGCGGCTGCCAGAGATTCGGATCCCCGCAATCAATAAACCCCGGCCTACCCTAGGTAGGGGGAATCTATTGTACGCCTGACGAGCGCGCGTGTATTCCCATCTCAATGGGGTAACGAAAAACACCCTACATAGTGATCACGTCCCGAATCCACCGGTACGAGGTCCATCGGATACTTGTCGATTCGGGCAGCTCGGCAGATATTCTCTTCCACGACTGCTTTCTGCGCATGGGGCTCACCCCAGCAGACTTGAAACCGACCTCCCACGTTCTTTCAGGGTTCACCAACCACCCCATCCCGGCGCAAGGGGTGGTCACCCTGCAGTTCAACGTCGGGGAGCCCGGCCGCACACGTACGTTGTCTGTGGACTTCATCGTAGCAAAGGTCCCATCGGCCTACAACGTCCTCCTCGGCCGCCCGACGCTGAACTCTCTCCAGGCCCAGATATCGTCCTACCACCTGGCGATGAAGTTCCCTCTCGATCAGGGCGGGATAGGTTGGGTCTATGGGAACCAGAGGGCCGCGAAGGTATGCCTTACCGAAACATCTTCGTCCGAGCAGCCGGCCGACGACACTGAGGTAAATAACGACATCGAGGGTTCTCTGGACACCCGAGACGAGCGGAAAGAAGTCCGGGGGACACCGGTCGAACCACTGATCGAGGTGCCCCTGACGGAAGGGGACGAGGAAAAAACCGTCCAGGTCGGATCACTCCTGACAGAGACTCAGCGAGATGACCTGGTCAGATTCCTCAGAAGTAACTCCGACGTCTTCGCCTGGGCGCCATCTGACATGCCTGGGATTGACCCCAAAATCATCTCCCACAAGCTCGGGGTTGATCCTGCGGCCCGACTCGTCAGACAGAGGAAGCGAAGCTCGCCCCGGTCAAACAGAAGGCTATCGAAGAGGAGGTTGTTCGACTTCTCGCCGCCAACTTCATCAGGAATGTACCCTACTCGGAGTGGCTGGCGAACATATTTCTGGTCAAGAAGTCAAGCGGGAAGTGGCACATGTGCGTCGACTTCACCGACCTCAATAAGATCTATCCCAAGGACAACTATCCACTCCCTCGGATAGATCAGCTCGTCGACAGCTCGGCCGGCCACGAGCTGTTGAGCTTCATGGATGCTTTCTCCAGCTACAACCAGATCCGTATGAATCCGGAAGATGTAGATCTCACCGCGTTCATAATGGACCGAGGGGTATATTGCTACAAGGTGATGCCCTTCGGCCTCAAGAACGCTGGGGCCACGAACCAACGTTTGGTCAATCGCATGTTCAAGCCACAGATCGACAGGAATATGGAGGTCTACGTTGACGATATTCTAGTCAAATCCATCTCGTCGGCCGACCATGCCAGGGATCTGGGCGAGGCCTTCGAAGTGATCCGCAAGTTCAAGATGAGCTAAACCCCGCCAAATGCGTATTCGGAGTCACCGGGGGAAAGTTCCTCGATTTTATGGTCACTCACCGTGGAATCGAAGCTAACCCAGAGAAAATCGACGCTATCCTCAACATGGCTGCGCCCAAGTCCAACGTCGAGATCATGCGGCTCACGGGACGAGTCGCCGCTCTGAGCCGTTTCATGTCCAGGTCAGGGGTGAAATGCCTCCCATTCTTTAAGGCTCTGAGGAAGATCCCGAGGTTTGAGTGGTCAGAGGAGTGCCAAGCCGCCTTCGACCAATTGAAGAAGCACCTCACAACGCCACTGCTGCTCACCCGACCAGTTGAAAGAGACGATCTGTCGCTATATCTGGCGGTATCCGACCAAGCAGCAGGCTCGGTGCTCGTCCGGGAGGTCGGAGGAGCGCAGAAGCCGGTGTACTATGTGGGCCATGTATTTAAGGACGCAGAAACGAGATATCCAGCCATAGAGAAGATTGTCTTGGCCCTCGTAGTGGCCTCGAGGAAGCTGCGACACTACTTCCAAGCACACACCATCATCATCCTCACCGAGCACCCGTTGGGGGATATCCTTGCATCACTAGAGTCCTCGGGCCGCTTAGAAAAGTGGAGGTGGGAACTATCTCAGTTTGACATAAAATATCGCCCGAGGCAGGCCATCAAAGCGCAGGCCCTGGCTGATTTCATCGTGGAATGCACCATCCCTAGCAAGAAACCGGAGTCCACGCCGCCCCTCACAACTCAGTATCCTATCGCGGAGAGGCCTGGCTCGGTTCCTGAGTGGGTCATCTACGTCGACGGGTCTTCAACCGAGGAAGGCTGTGATGCCGGGCTCATTATCCGGGGCCCGAACGAAGCGGAAATGGAGTACTCTCTGAAGCTCGGCTTCAAATCCTCGAACAACGTAGCAGAGTACGAGGCCCTCCTGGCCAGACTGTGCATGGCCGTCGGGCTGGGACTGAAGATAATTCGAATCCGCAGTGACTCGGCCCTTGTCGTCGGTCAAGTGACCGGCCGCTTTGAAGCTCGGGAGCCTCTGATGATGAGGTACCTGGACGAGGTGAGGAAACTCCGGAAGAACTTTGACGAAGTCCAAGTAGAACAAATACCCAGGCAGCTGAATGCTCAAGGAGACGCCCTGAGCAAGCTGGCCTCGTCATACTCGGCCAACAATAAGCGGTCTATTCTCTTCAAAACCTTGCCTCAGCCCAGCGTGGAAGACGGAGCGACAACGCTCCACGTATATGCGGCGCTGGAAGGCGACCAAGACTAGAGGAAGCCCCTCGTGGAATTCCTGAAGGATGGTACGCTCCCAGGAGATCGGGGAGCCGCCCGCCGTCTCCGGGCCAAAGCCTGCCACTTCATCTGGAGCAATGGGAACCTCTACAAGAAGTCCCTCAGCCCCTGCTCCGGTGCATTGACCCCCACGAAGCCGACTACGTCCTTCGGGAAATCCATGAGGGGGTTGGCGGTGCGCACCAAGGGGCCCAAACCTTGATACAAAAGGTGTTGCTTCAGGGGTACTACTGGCCCACTATTCATGAGGACGCCCAGAAACTAGTCAGGAGATGCAAGAGTTGCCAGCTCCACGGCAACATCCCTCGCCTCCCCGCTACCGAGCTGACCGCCTTGACATCCCCATGGCCGTTCACCCAGTGGGGATTGGACATGATCGGCCAGTTCCCTACCGGTACAGGCGGGCACAAATACGTCCTCGTTGCAGTAGACTACTTCACCAAGTGGATCGAGGCCGTCCCCATCAGGAAACCGGACGCCGCTACGACCATCAAGTTCCTGCAAAACAATCTGATACTCCTGTTCGGCATCCCGAGATGTATCATCACCGACCACAGGACGAACTTCGAGAACGAGAAAGTGAAGGACTTCTGCAAAGAATACCATATCCTCATGAAGTTCGCCGCGGTCGCGCATCCCCAATGCAACGGCAGGCCGAAGTCGCTAACCGAGACGTCCTCCGAGTTCTCCGGACCCACCTAGAAGGGCAACAAGGCAGTTGGGTCGAAGAGCTGCCCCGGGTCTTATGGGCCCTGCGCACGTCAAAGAAGACCCCCACCGGGGAAACCCCCTTCAGCCTCTGCTACGGGACCGAGACAATGGTCCCAGCGGAGATCGGGCTACCCAGTCATCGGGTCGAACACTTCGATGATGACGCGAACACCTCGGCGGTACGGACCAACCTGGACATCTTGTTGGAAAAGAGAGACCGGGCTCAGATCAGGGCTGCCGCTTACCAAGTTCTCCCCGAAGTGGGATGGTCCCTTCCTCGTCTCTAAGGCGCTCCCCGGCGGAGCCTACCGCCTACAAGACGCGGACGGACGCAAGCTCCCGCGGCCTTACAACGCCGAGAAGCTCAAGCTATACCAATGAGGCCGAGGCCAACAAGTGTGTACCCCTCCTTTCGCAAAGATGTGTAAATGTTTTCTAAAAATCCTGTCCATTCGAATAAAGAAACGTCGGAACACCTCGAATAGAGTTCTGTCTTTGCGAGCCAAAGCCCTCACCAAGAGGCGACCGCGCAGCTTCACTGCCCGGTTATCCTTAGTGGGCTTTCTATAGCCCCTCCAACGCTAAGGATCAAAGTCCTCCGTAGAGGCAGCCGAGCGGCTACCCTGCTCGACTATCCCTGGCCGGTAGCTTCCTTACTCGCAACGCCAGGGATCGTAGCCCTCGCCAAGAGGCAGCCGCGCAGCTTCACTGTCCGGATATCCTTAGCAGGCCTCCTACGGCCCCTCCAACGCTAAGGGTCCAAGCCCTCCTTAGAGGCAGCTTAGCAGCTGCCCTGCTTGGCTATCCCTGGCTGGTAGCTTCCTACCACGACCGACAGGGATCAAAAGCCCTCCCAGAGGCAGTCGAGCCCGAGTGTCTCTCGCTCGGCTATCCTTCAGGACAAAAGCCCTCGTCAAGAGGCACCGGGCGGTAACCCCGCCCAGCCAAGGATCCTTGGTAGGCTTCATACTGCCCCTCCCGCGCTAAAGATCAAAGTCCTCCCAGAGGCAGTTGAGTCCTTGCTCGGCTATCCCCGGCTGGTAACTTCCTACTACAACCGACAGGGATCAAAGTCCTCGCCAAGAGGCATTGGACAGTAACCCTGCTCGGTCCCCGTCCTGAAGGATCAAAGCCCTCGTAAGAGGCAACCTAGCGTCTGCCCTACTCGATCAACTCCGGCTGGTAGCTCCCTACCCATGACGCCAGGGATCGAAGCCCTCGCAAGAGGCATCCGAGCGGCTACCCCGCTCGGTCGTCCCAGGCTGGTAGTTGCCTACCCACGACGCCAGAGATCAAAAGTCCTCGCCAAGAGGCACCCGCGCAGCTTCACTGCCCGGTCATCCTTAGTGGGCTTCTTGCAGCCCCTCCAACTCTAAGGATCAAAACCCTCGCAAGAGGCAACCGAGCGGTTGCCCTGCTCGGTCAACTCCGGCTGGTAGCTCCCTACCCATGACGCCAGGGATCGAAGCCCTCGCAAGAGGCATCCGAGCGGCTACCCCGCTCGGTCGTCCCAGGCTGGTAGTTGCCTACCCACGACGCTAGAGATCAAAGCTCTCGCTAAGAGGCAACCGCGTAGCTTCACTGCCCGGTCATCCTTAGTGGGCTTCTTATAGCCCCTCCAACGCTAAGGACCCAAAGTCCTCCCAGAGGCAGTCGAGCCCGGCCCTCGCTCGACCGTCCCCATCTAGTGGTCGTTGCTCGCAGCGCCAGAAATCAGAAGCCCTCGCCAAGGGGCAACCGAGCAGCTTCCCATCCATCCTCGGCACAAATACGGCGGACAGCCCTCTGCCTATCACATGCAGAGGATCCGAGGCACCAACAAGGGGCATCAGGTCTATCCAAGTCTCGAGCGATCCCCCCTCGACTTCGGGTCCATGGAGACGTCTCCTTCTCAGCAGCGCTTGGCATGCTTGGCAAGTGACCGAAATCAACTCGACGAACGATCGCTGGACAGATAGCCGACCTGACATGGAAGCCCAACAGTGCAAGCAGAGGTATTTTACGAGCATTCTTCAAAAACAGAAGATAAAGTGCAAACCAAAGAAAAAAAAGTTTTATTACTAAAGGCAAAGCCTTTACAAAGGGTACTTTGGGCTCCCCAGCCTTACAAACTGTCCGGAAGCTTACAAAAAAGGGCCATAGAGACGCCTCCTTCTCAGCAGCGCTTGGCAAGTAACCGAAATCAACTCGACGGATGATCGCTGGACAAATAGCCGACCTGTCATGGAAGCCTAACAGTGCAAGCAGAGGTATTTTACGAGCATTCTTTACAAACAGAAGATAAAGTGCAAACCAAAGAAAAAAAGTTTTATTACCAAAGGCAAAGCCTTTACAAAGGGTACTTTGGGCTCCCCAGCCTTACAAACTGCCCGGAGGCTTACAAAAACGGGCTTAAGTCTCAAGCCCCCCTTTGCGCCTCGCTCATCGCGGCCTGCTGGAGGCTTCACCACCGGAGGTTTTGCCACCAGGGATGCGCCTCGCCTCCCTCACCGCTGTCTGCCGGAGGCCTTGCCGCCGGGAGTGGAACCCGAGCACGGAGCTCGCCATCGGCGAACTCGGGAAGCTGCTCCTTCACGGCATCCAAAGCCTTATTCCACGCGACGGCGGAATACTCGCCAAGCTCGACGTAAAACTTCTCAGACACCTTGTAATCGGCCACAGCTTTCCTAGCCCGAGCCTTGGCAGTCCCGGCCACCAAAAGCGCCGCCTCGGCATCCCCCATGCTGGCGTCTCTCTCCTTCTCCATGGCCGCGAGACGATCGGCCAGATCCGCCAGCTTCTTCTCGGCAACTCGGTAGGATGCACTCAGGCGATGGTAGGCGCCCCGATTCGCTGAATTGGCGAGCTCCGCAGCCTCTGCACGGGCTGCCAGGACATCGACCCTCGCCCTTTCCAGACGCAGGTCACGCCGCAGAGCCTCGACCTCCGATGGAAACTCTTCTACCGGCCTTGGCGCGTGGAACGCCCCCTCGGCCTCCGTACGGATAGCGAGGGCGCAGTGTTGAAGGACCTGATGGGAAGTGGATGAGAAACTAGGGGGCACTCGAGCCAAAGAAAGGAAGGTCAAAAACAACGCGTAGAGAAGTTCGTACCTGGACCGCCCCTTGGGCTATGGCCTCCATTTGGACCCTCAAGGTGCCGTGCGGAAACCTTCCCCCGACCGACTCTTCCATCTGGGCGAGCAGGCCGGCAGCGACAGAAATTCCAGATGGAGCCATGAAGACGGCATCACTCCCTGCATGGGAATCCCCTCACGAACCATCGATGGCGGCGCACGAGAGATTTTCCTTTTCCTCTTAAGGGGGACCCCATCCTCGCCCTCCCCTCTATCTCTCGTCTGGGTCTCGGATGACCGTGGACGTCTCTGGCCGCCACCGGAACAATCACCGGGAGCCGTCAACGAAGCAGACGGCCCTATCGCCGGCGGAACATTCGGCGCAGGGCATGAGCCAGCCAGGGGCACGGCCGCGCCGCTGGCCTCCCTCTGGAACGAGAAACCCAAAGGGTGGGAACGAACCATGTATCCAAAAGGAGAAGAGCGCCGTGCTGCCAAAACTTAGAAAAAAGGAAATATGAAAGAATAGGGGCACTGGAGCGAGCCCGTCTCTACTTATCCCCGCGAACGACCTCATCCAACAACGCCCTTCATCTCCCGCCAAAAACGCCTCCTCGCGTCCAATGGCTCCGATCGCTCCACTTGTCGTTCCCACACTGGACCGCACCCCATCAGGCGTCGCAGGTCTGCACACGTCGCGTCGGCCAACCGACGCTTGACACGTGGACCGTCGCTTCAGTGACAGGATGCGCAAACCGGCGCACCTTTCTTAAATGCAGAGATCTCGCCCTGATTCGCTGGCAGAAAAGACAGCTGACAGCCTGGGGACTCGTCCCGACGAAACCTTAGGAGGGAGCTCACCTCGGACGGCCCGGCAGTCCACTCCTGACCCGACCCGCTAGCTGGTCGGGACAAGAGTGGGGGGTTAATGATGATGCTCAATATTGGCGGTCTCCAAGATCAGGACACGTGGCAGATGACGTGTCCCAGAACTCAGAAGAAAGGGCCACAGGGGCTGACCAGGCCACCCCTGTACCCGACGTGCAAGCACAAGCTGGCTCACCTCAGAGCCCCCTGAAATTTGGCCTCCTCGGCCTCTCAGCTCGCCCCGAGCTGCCACAAGACCGAAAACTCCTCGGCCCTCGCGCTCGTTCCCGAGCTCCTTTGCCAAGGCCATCTTCCTCGGTTCCTCCGACCGACCAACTCCACCATTCGCAGGCGTAACCGCCGCTCCGCAAATCTCGCCACGCGCAGATTCTCCGCCAGCAACATCCCACGTTCCACGCCATTACGATCCCCATTAATGGGCGATCCGCTCTTTACGCGGGCGTGACGTCGGGAGCATAACTGCCGGCGAGATTCTCGCGCCTGCTGCTGCGTGCTGCCGCCACTATATAAACCCTCATCACATAGGGGTCAAGCAAGCCATTTTTATTCCACTTAGCCGTTACTCTGCTCGGATCTCATACTAACTTGATCGTCGGAGGGTTCTCGGTGGTACCAAACCATCCCGGGACTTCTTTGCAGGTACTCGGCGTTAAACTCCTCAAATCACCAATCTCCTCAAAACCCATTGAGACCCGCACGCAACAGGAGATCACCTTCCAAATCCACCGGGAGATCGACGGAAGACAACATCTGAGGGAGACCCGAAAAGGACCTCCATCAGAGGCATTTACAATTACCGAACATTTGGAAGAGAAAAGTATGGCCTTGATCCAAAAAAATATGCATGAACATTTCACGTAGCTTGGATTTGGAAATCTAATTCAGATTCGAAATTGGAATTAATTTAGAATTTTTGAATCCAACCTCACAATGTACCGGATCCCAGATTTAAAGGAAAATCACTTTTGGTCCCAGACCGTACCCATTCAGTCAGTAATGTAATACGAAAAGATTTTTGTCAATTATAAGTAACCAAATGATGAAGGGTTGTAAAAGTAAAGGCAAAATATATGAAAAAAGTTGAGGGATCGCAAGAGAATATATTTGATAGTAGATTATGGAAAATGCGGTCTACTTGTTTCTTTGACGAAATATTATTCCATATGACGGTCATATACGACTGGATAAGAGAGAGAAGAAATAGAAATACGGACCCTACACTCTACCCAAGACTTTCCGAAATTCTCCCTCACTTTCTTCCGCAACCTAGAAATATAAATTAATAATCATATACCTACAGCTCTATATCTCAAAATTTGGAATCTAATAGCTATAGGCGCATAGATTAGAAGAAGATTCTTATGATAGAGGTATCCCGCACCAGATTAGTATTTGTCTTCTTTCTACTTAAAGTTTTAATTAATTGGGTAATGATGCTTAACAAATAACAAAACTAGAGGAAGAAGAAGAAAGAATATCGATCATATTTAATTGCATTAATTATACAATCCACTACACGTCCAAAGAAGCAATAGTTTTAAATTACATGAAAACAAAATATGCATGTGTTATCATGCAACATATTTTCCAAACTTGTATGGATTTATTTAAGTTAATTTTGAACTAATGTCGGTTGATGAAATTTCTCTTTGTCGCATTCTTATTAGAAGAATAGGCATGTTTATTTTATGTTATAGTGATACATAGTACATTATCAAAAATCTTGACCAAGGTCAAGGATTGAGAAAACATATATATTGTTTTTTTGGGGACCCTTAATTTCTTACAATTTACTCTAAGAAGTACTTGAGCCAAATTCGCCTATTAGAAAGAGTGAATGAAGTGATTTGAATTTTTGTTCGAACATAAAAATGTCACACGATGCCAATCAATATTTACATAAACCCGTAAAAGTCCTAGCTTTTGCTTACAAGATTAGCACTCAATCTACAGTCTAGAAAGATAGTTATAAGTATATATGTAAAATATGTCTCTAATCCCAGTTTTCGCTTCAAAGTTTAGGTTCAATTCCTCTTGGGTAAACAAGTCAATTTTAAGGTCCAAATCCAAAGGGTGGCCCATGATGGTTATTTGCACTAGCTAACATGTGCCTACACTGTGTTGCAAGAAATGAATTTACAACTGTCCGATTATGCTGCAGACACTGAACTAATTATAATCATATTCTCTTTCTTAATTTCTAATGGCTTAATTAATAATAGGCTAAAGTGCCCATGAACTATTATGTATTTTGCGCTGATACCATAAACGAATTTAATTACAGACAAGTACCATGAACTATCATCTCCGATTGCAGCTAATACCATTTTACTGGCACGTCGGCAATATTTTGAGTTGTTTTCCCATTTTACCGTTATAGGATTTCTCATTCAACCTCGTAACCTTCAATTTCAAAAAGAAAAAAAAAGAAATAGAAAGAAACAAAGTATTCGGATGCAAACCAAGATTCACGGTATTTATTTGCAATTATTAAATTTCATTGTATTAATCGCAAATAGCATGAAAATGCATGAATACATTTGTACAATTTGGCCTTAATAATATAATAATATGAAGTAATAATCTCTCTTTCTTAACTAATAAAAGAAACATTATGTTGTACATACCCTCCGGCTTTATTACTAAAAGAGAAGACAAGATAACTTAATCATTCTTGAAAATATTTAAGAATATATGATAAGGACATTAATTAGCACTCTTTAATATAGAATAATGATCAGCTCTGTTCACTGTTTTGCACGACAATTAAGATATGATTTAAATCTCACTTCGATCGTTCACTCCGTTCACTCGCCTCTCCGTTGAAAAAAATATATTATAATATTCCCATCGTACTAAATTTTCCTAAATTATCCTCATATTAAATGAATGTTGTCTTCATGTTCTTAAATTGAGATTATTTTAGATATTTTAAAAATACAAAATAATAAATCTGGTGAGAAATTATGTACCATTAATCTCTATATCATTAAAAGACATGTAATCTAGGACAATTTTTTTCCTTAAAATGACAAGTAATTGTGAACAGAGGGAGTATAACAAACGCCCGACTTTACCAACCGTTATCTCCTCCCAACATCCTACATACTAAAGGTCTGACAAGAAGAGACCTATATTGGTGAGGTCTTACCTTCTATCAATCAACCACTTGATCCCCTATCAGCAACTTGGTAGGATGGTGCTAGGAGACACAGAAGGATAGAAAAAAAGCCATTTACCCAATGGATTATAATGCCAATTCTTCAAATGTCTGAACAGAAATACACCAAGAGTGTCATAGAAGATTAAGTTGAATGGTTTGCTTAAAGCATAAATCTAAGTCATTTGATCTTAATTTATCTCCATGTACATGCATCTTTGAGATGAGATGTACAGGAATGAACTTCAATGATGATTTCATAGTCATGATATGAATAAACTCGATCATGAAAATCTTTTTTTTCTTGTGACTTCATGGATAGGGGCAGCAGGGCCAAAGAAGAAAGGCATGCATGCTTTTGACTTCAACATACATAAATTTACAATTAGAAAGGTATATTGAAAATGCTTCTATATACTCGAAATTTTATTTATTTTTTTGGGTATGCACCCCTAAAATCAACAAAATTGCAATATAAAGTTAAAAATTCCATTTGACATAAAAATAACTGTATGGCTACAATGATGAGTCTCATCTTCTAGTTTGGCAAGAAAAAAGAGAACATGCAATGAGTTGAGAGAGCCATGCCTTTACCAATTTGAACCCACAAAACATGAAAATGTGCCAACAAACCCCTAAAAACCTTAGCTCTTTCACCATTATGCATGCATGCTTGCTCTCCACTCAAAGTAAGAAGATGGGCATGTCCCAATAGGTGGTGTCCTTCTCTTTCCTTTTCAATGTTTCGCTTTAAAAAAGGCATACTTTGGCGTACAGGCCATTGTGGATTTTCAATTAGCAAGGCCCACAAAAAGCACCCTACTTTAGATATGTAGGCCCACAACAAGACATTTGTGCCTCTCACTGTATGTTAGCACGTTTTTTCTTTTTCTTTTTTGGAAATTGCGGACTCTATATGAAGAGAAAATTGGTACCAACTGAACTATACCAGGTTGTTTATATCTTAACAAGTTAGCACATTCCTTGCTAAGGCTATTAGCATAGCAAGGAATGAGTGATGGTGTGATTCAATTTGTAATATAATTTATATGTATACGTGACAGAGGTGTACACAGCAATTTTGGTCAAAGTAAACATTTTGAAAATAAAATATTCCTTATTTAAATTTAGCTTCAAGACATGCAACAACCGTCATCCAATTTGACTAAGGCACCACAAAAGTAAAATATAATGAGAAAGAAGAATATTGCTACGGATCGACTACAAGAAACGGGAACCTATTTCAGCGGGAATCTTCCGTCCAAATAGAGCGTCCATTTCTAGAAATTTGTTGATTTTGGTCATCATCTATTTCGACGCGGATCTCACGTCATATTAGATGTTGACAAAGTCAACAACCCTATCCACGCTTATCTGCCCATTCTCACTTCCCCCCAAATTATTTTCCCCTCTTATTTTCTCCAATTCTCCAATTCCACCGAGCCCCTCCTCCTCCAACGAGCCACCGCCTCCACCGAGCCTCCGCCTCCGCCTCCACCGAGCCCCCGTTATCAACCCCTGCATCCATCGAGCCCTTGCCTCGACCTCCTCGTCTCCTCCTCCTACTCCACCGAGCCCCTCCTCACCGGTCATCTCTCCTCCATCGAGCCCCTCCTCACTAATCACCTCTCCTCCACTGAGCCCCTCCACCAATCTACTTCGACGCGAAATCGGCGACGATTTAGATGAATAAATTTTCTAACTTTCAATTTTTAAAGTTTATTTGTTGTTAATTTTAGTTAATTTCAGTTAATTTCGTTATATGTGTGATGTTTGGGTTAGGGTTTGGCTCAACATAAATGATGTAGGTTACGACTAGGATTATTATTTTTCTTTAAAAAAAAGTATGTCCTAGATTTTAAAAAAATTTGTGTGATTGCAGGGTTGACATCGCCATGATTGCTCACACTTTCTTTGCATTCTATATACGTCGGTTTCCGATTCACCACTCCACCCCTTTTAATTCTTAACTACTAAACCTAAACTTAATCACCATACCTTAATTAAGTCACAAATTAAATATTAATTAAACTGAAAATCACGTTGTCTTAATATATATAGTTAATATAACCAATTAACCATTTAATTCTAATCTAGATGCTTAGTTATTAATCTAGATGCATCATGAGATTTACCTTTATGTAATGTTCGTTGTGTGAATGCGTGTTTATTTCAATAAATCCAAATACTTCGTTATTAATATCAATTGTTTTACCGATTTACCATTCAAACTGATAATTCCAAAACCCTAAACTAAATACTTCAATAACCGACGATATTGAAAGGATAACCATCAAAACTAATCTAATCAAGTGCATGATACTCGATGATGACAAAAAGTAAACCAATACATATCGTTATCGAGTATCTCACATTGATAAAATATCGCATCTTAGAACCCGTCTATCAGTTATATGGTACGGTTATCTTTGTGACATAAAACTACGTGTGGGTTGTTGACATCGAATGTTAATTGTTTTTCGTTGACAACCATTTCGTAGTTTTTGCGACAAGAAAACCAGTCGCACTATAACCGATACATTTGTCCCGTTTTAGACAAGTTAAGAATGTATAGCGTATACACTTCCCAGCATAGTTATGCTTTCACTCATTTCGAAATGAATATCGTCAATATCTTTCCGCTGGTTCTCCGTGTACAAATACACCTAAGATGATCATTCAATACTGATAGTATTGAGATATTTATCTCTTCTATTACAGTGTATTCGGAGAACAGCGAAGAGGTGCTTCCGAAATTTTCTTGAAGCGAATGAAAGCACAAATCTAGAGGGTGTATGCGTTGTACATTCTTAATGGGATAGAAAGCTTATCCCCGACAGTCGTTACCCTCGACATTTAATATAGAACCGTTAATATCATCATCATCTTTCTTAGAAGAAGAACCCAACCCCCGAGCTATGAGCATTTGCTCTCGGTCCCTGATAATCTTCATATTCGGGATCCAATTTTATAGCTAAGTTCCTCTCTGTTTCTTTCCGAGACACTGTTATTATCCTTGTCACCTTTCTTCACTTTTTGCGCTTTACTGATCCTTTTCCAATTTCTTGTGACAGAACTTGGGTATCTTCAAATAACTTTGTTAATCGATGAACTATTTGAAAATATTTATTATGATATAATAAATAATCATGAACTATTTTAGGTTTTACCTATCAAACAATGGATAAGACTTGGATAAATAAAAATAAGTTTGGCCCTGAATTCCATAATGGTGTTGAAAAGTTTATGCAATTCTCGTCTAGAGTAAGTGGTGGTCGTATTTTCTGTTCCTGTAGGAGATGCTGTAATGGCAAAAAGGATAATTGAGAAACGGCTTTCAAGCATATACTCACTAACGGATTCGGTCAAGATTATACTATCCGGCACTTGCATGGAGAGATCGTAGACTATAAAGTCCCTGCATATCGTCGGTTACCGCCTCCTATGAGAACCCTAACAACCACTGATTTAAATGATGTGATGGACGAGTTGTATGATGACATGCGCGATGATACCCCTTCGGATGATGCGGTTCCAGATGCTTAATCTGCGATGTTTTTTTTAATTATATGGAGGTTACTAAGAAACCACTTTATGAAGGTATGACAATGACGAAATTAGGTTGGATGGTTCACATTTTTCATTTTAAATGCAAAAGTTTATGGAGCAATAAGTCAGTCGATGATCTTTTAAAGATAGAGAATGATGCGTACCCAAATTCCGATCTTCTTGCCAATTTTCAAGAGATGAAAATGATAATTGTCGACATCGGTTTCAGTCATTAAAAAATCGATGCATGTCTAAATGAATGCATGTTATTCATGACGGATGATGACAAGAACTTAAATAAGTGTAGAACTTGTGGCGAATCGAGGTGTATCTTCCCTAAAAGGCCCCCGAAGGACAAGGATTCAATTCCCAAAATTCCGGTGAATGTGTTGCGCTCTTTTTCTATTAAGAAAGACTGCAGAGGTTATTTCTGTCGTCTAAAACCGCCGAAAGTAGGAAATGGCATGCAGATGGTCGCAAGAAGGATGTTGAAACTCAATTTCCAGCATTCGCTGTGGAAGCTCGTAATGTGAGACTTGGATTATCGGATGATGGTTTGAAACCGATTAAAAGAGGTGCATCTCACAGCGTATGGCTCATTACACTAGTAGTTTATAACCACCCGCGATGTATGAGTATGAAACAATTTTACATCTAAATGCCTTTGTTGATCCCTGAGAAGAACTTTCCTGGTAATGACATTGATATTTATTTAAAGCCACTGATCGATGAGTTGAATAAACTGTGAGAGACCGGCATCGTTGTTTATCATGTCCACAGAAAGGAAATATTCACATTGTGCATGGCGCTGCTTTGGATAATAAACGATTTTCTGGCATATACCATGTTGTTGGGATGGAGTATGAAAGGTTATCATGTCTGCCCCTGTTGTCAAGACTACACCGTCTGTGAAACACCAGTAAATCGTATTTTTTATTATACTAGACATCATCGTTGGTTAAATACCGATCATTGTTATCGACGCAATGGAATCAAGTTCAATAGCGAGCGGGAGCATCGGCCCTCTCCTCCTGAGCCAAATAGGAGAATGGAATTTGAGGACATAGAGCACATCAATGTTGTTTTCAGTAAGAAACATAAGCATACTATTCCAAATGAGATATCAAATAACTGGAGAAAGAGATATATATTTAATAATTTGCTATATTGGCGATTTCTTAATTTTCTTCATAACTTGGACGTCATGCGCATTGAGAAGAACGTCTGCGAGCTTTTGCTGGGTACCTTGCTGAATAACAACTTCAAAAATAGAGACATGCTTTGAGATACGACAATGGTTTGCTATAAAGATTTTGCGGCCAGAATTGCATCCAGTCGAAAGGGAACGGTAAGTGGGCGATTACACAAACAAAGTACACAATATCCGATAATGAGAAGTTGGGGTTTTTTTAAGGTACTTAAACAGGTAAGGGTACCGGATGCATATACTACGAATATTAGTAAATGCGTAAACTTGAAAAAGAAAATCCGCATCGGCATGAAGAGTCACGAATGCCATGTGATCATGCAACAATTGTTGCCCATTGCTGTTAGGGCGTTACCAGATAACAGCGTTGTATTAGTTGTGACTGATTTGTGTCATTATTTCAAAAAGTTATACTCCAAAGATTACTCAGCAAATGATTTTAGAATCCTAGAGAATAAGACACCTTTCATCCTTTGTAGAATGGAGATATTGTTTTCACCTTCTATTTTCACCGTAATGTTGCATCTCACTGTTCGCCTTGCTCAAGAGGCACGTTTAGGTGGTCCCGTGAACTATTGGTGGATGTATCCATTCGAGAGGTAAAACTAACTTAATAATTCTTTACTGTTTATAATAAATCGAATATTTATAATAAAGCGAATTGAATTTGTTTGCATATGTCAGGTTCATGTACAAAGAAAAACGGTATATCCGTAACAGGCATCGGCCTGAAGGGTCGATCGTTGAGGGGTTTCTCGCGTAGGAATGTATGGCGTTCTGTTCTATATATCTAGAGAGTATTGAGACTGCATTTAACAGATCGAGACGTAATGAGGATATGGTCAACAATAGACCCATAATATCTGTCTTTTGGGGCCATGTAAAGGAATTGGGTAAAGTAAAGTTGGGTCACATTGTGTCTCAGCAACTCGGCATGATTTACCGTTACGTTTTATTCAATTGTTCAAAGATGAGAGCAGTTTTATCGGGTATGTATTTATTAGTTTTTCTTTAACATAAATTTAAAATTTCGATCAAAATTAAATATTTATTTCGATATATGCAGCAATACTAAATACCGTCCACTTATTAAACGACCTCGGTAATGGAATATCGATAAGGAGTGACATTAACGATTTCCCGCTTGGTTGAAAACACGTATAAGCTTTAAACTATAAAACCTAATTATAACTCATGTTGATATATATACACAACTGAATCCGTTTTACATTAATAGATTGAAAAGGATACCAATGCTAGACTTGTAACAGAAAACATAAAAGCGCTAACGTATGGTCTGGATGAACAAACCAAGTACCTCTTCGGTTATGTTGTTAACGGGTTTAGATTTTACACTAGATAACGAGATAAAAATAAAAAGTTTCAAAATTGCGGCGTCTGTGTGACATCTACATTTAGTGGATATTCATCTTCTAAAGATTTAAATCCAACCATAGGAAAACCGGATTATTACGAAGTGCTGAAAAAAATAGTTCGGGTGCGTTATCAGGAACAAACGGTTGTCCTGTTTAAGTTCTTATGGTACGATGTCCATCATCGACAGACTGGATTTAAAGTTGAAAATGGTCTATTTTTAATCAATTCATCGAGACTCACTTTTGGTGAAGGGTCTTATTGCCTCCCCGGTCAAACTCGCCAATGCTTTTATGTCGCAGATCCTAGGGATGATTAGTGGGATGTTGCTATTGTGAAGAATCCATGAGAATATTATAGCATGGGTGAAAGTGAGGTAAGCAAGATTAGTTATTCTACAATCCCGGTTATACAAGATGATGATATTCCTCTTAAATTCGACAACAACAATTTATCAAGGACGGACATAGAGTTGGAAATAGTCTCTGATGTGTCATCGGCGGTCGTAGAAGTAGAATTCTAAGACTTGAAACTGTAATTCTGATATTGATTTCCACTCTTATACGAACCATTTCGATATAATCTTGATATTTAACTCACTCTTGTATGATATTCATAATTTAAGTAATGTGAAACATACAATTTATTGCATTTTCATGATATTCTTTTTAGTATTATTGTTCTGTCATCTGAACTAACTCAAGTAATGTAAAACTTACATATTTGGTTGCTCATGTATGATATTTTTTCAGCATTATTGCTCTGTTATATGTCCTAAATTTCTTCTACTTAAATAATATGTTCTACATTTCATCTACTTTTCATCATTTGTTGCTCCTGTATGATATTCTTGTTGGATATAGTGCCCTCAGAGTCAATTATTGGATCACAGGCACGTGATTGCAATGATTGAGGGAGGACCTATACCGGTAAGACAGTCTTACTCAAGATGATAATATGCTATCTGGTTTATCTTTATCATCGTGTACTGCTTTAGGTGACCTTACAGGTCGCTAATACACGTTGATAGAACCCTTAGGATTTTTGCTTGACTGCCAGCAGTATGATGGTGATCATATGCGTGGGAGCTGGGGTCTATAAGCACATCCTTAAAGTGGTCCCTAGTCGTGGGAGTTTCGAGACTGGGCATCGATACTCCATTAGTAGACTGGTGTATACAGTCGAGACCCCGACGAGGGGCGGTGGCCGGTCTCACAAGCCATTGGTGTCAGTTGGTTCACCTAAGATGTATACAGGTGCTCATTGGGTTATGAGTATACCGGACAGGACTCGCTGGGAACATGCTAGTTGGTATTATACCTGACGTCAGATAGCAGTTCCCTGGTGACATGTGTACAGATTAGTTCATCGACCTGAGATCGTCATTTGTCTCGTGTGAGTTCCCACTGTACTTTGATTACTACCCTACCACGGCTCAAAGGAGTCGTGCAAACAGGTTTTAGTTGGGTACAGTCCCGAGCCACATGGAGGCAGTGAGCGGATCGGTAGGGGTTTCGTCTCTCTCGGTATTGGGGGTGAGATCGCGCTGTGTCTAGGAGAGCCATTACACGAAGTCCTTGTCCAAGGCAGGAGATTTACTGGTAGGTATTCCAGTAGTATCTCATGGTGTTCTGGGCTACACTCTGACACGACTTGTACCGCTTTTTGGGGTCTGACTCTTACCAACCCCCTAGGCCCGCCATGCGATGCTCATAGACGAACGGACCGGACTGTACGGATATTGTCACTGACAGGTTCAGTAGGGTGTCAGGATGAGTTCGCTCATCGACCTCCCTTTTGGTCAATACCTGGTTGCCCGTTATGTACAGCTAGTACCACTGACGTGCTAGTGGTTAAATCCACAGCCAGTGTATTGACGAGTCTTTAGAGTCCCCCACAGACAGTTTCTCAAGTTTCGGGCGAAACGTTGTAGAGGACGTATGATATATGGCAGGGTCCGATCATATACGTGCAGTAGTGCACGGATCATGATCGGACGGATAATACTAGTGGGTTTTGGTTTAAGCTGGATCCTAGTATTAGATTTGTTGGATTACTTTAGTCTCATCGCATTCGCAACCGGTCAGAATGCGGATGCAGGTATGTATATACAGGTGAGGGGTATCCTTGTGATCCGTTACGAGTTTATTTTAGATGTTGCCGTATCTTTTTATTGTTGTAAACATTTGGATTAATGTTTACAAATGGAAATTGTGAGCTTAAATCATCATTTTGTGCATTTAATGTGATATAGACTTCATTAGTGACTCGGGGCCTCTTTTCTTGTGCTAATGTCACATTATATGATTGATTTGTGGGTTGAAATGAGAGGAGGAGATAGAAGGGCAGCCATGTATGAGAGCTAGCTCTTGGGTTTTTGATATACTCTCTCACTATCTTATTTTTAAACACGCATACAACACAAGAAAAAGAAAAAGGTTTTTCTTCTTCTTCCTCCTCTAGCTCACAAGCTCCATTGATGGCTTCACCTTCAACCTCCATCCATGCAATGGATGTAGTTTTATGTCAAAAACTATATATTACCTCAATCAAGAACGGCGTCGCTTTGCAGCTAGCCGGTGAGTACAGGTCGGTCCACAGGGATGTTGTGAATTTCCTAATCGCTCTTACGAGTTAATTCCGATGGGAGCCGGATTGATTATTAAATCTAAAAACTAAATTAATCTATATCTAAGTCTTGCTAGGGTTAGGTCTAGGTTAAGTTTGGAAAGTCTATAAATCTCACCGCTTTCTATACCCATATGAAGATCTAATTAGGTGTTATGGTAATTATTAATAAAAGGGATTAGAACCATTTGGAAAGATATTTCTTCTTCTAGGTTCTTGTCCTTCCTTTAGAAATCCTTACCCTAACCTCCATGGAAAACCATCACAACCGGACCTTTATACTACGGTATCACCGCTACCTCGATGGATAGGGTGCCGTAGGGAGCGGTATGTGCATGTATGCATAGAGTCCTATGAAAATATATGACGGGCAAGAAAGGGGATGTGAGATCTTTGTCTCTCTAACCTTCCCCAGATCTAACCCTAACAAGCGAGGAGACTACTCATTCATTAGGGAATTAAAATACATTTATCTAGGGCAAAGAATAAAAGATTAACTAGGGCAAGGAATTAAATTTAACTAGGGCAAGAATAGAAAATTAACCTAGGGCAGAAAATAAAAAACTTACAACTTGATGCTCTCCAAAAGATTTCTGAAATTTATTAATGAAGGGAGGCATGGGGTTTACAATGATTTAGAGTCCCTATTTATAGAAGATAGGAAACCCTAGGGTTACAATAACTCGTATGTCTACATTTACCAAAATAGCCCTTAGGAAGACCGGTCAAAGACATAAAGAATTATAGTAAAAAATTTATTCCCTCCAGGCTCCATACGGCCGCGGAACCGCGGCCTGGGTAGGGTTTGGGCCGCGGTTCCGCGGCCCATTGGTTGGTTCATGTGCTGGGGTTTTGTTGGCTTCTTCTGATATTCTTGGGCTTTCTGATTATTTAGTTCTTTTATCAATTGGGCTTCTACGTTGGTTCCAGATTTCCAGTGAACAATCTGCAATGGATTTTTAACCGTTCGCTTTGTAATTTTGGACCTTGAGTTGCCTTGTTAATTGTGAACTGTCCTTTGATGTAGGCTTGATCAAGAGTCTTCTGTTTGTTGGTCAAAGTCCACTTTTTCATCGTCTTTACATCGTTTTCACTATTTTCTGTCCAAGAACCTATAACCTGTAACATGTAGCAGACATGCGTCAAAAGCACCTGTTTATTTATAAAAAGAATGAGAATGGGGAATATAATAATGCAATATTATGGTATGAACAAATACCCCCAAACTTATCTTTTGCTCGTCCTCGAGCAAACTTATTTTTTATTCTCTACAAAAACCTAACCGCACTTTCGCAGGGAAACGCGATTGCACTGAGCTCGTGCAATAAGCCGTTAAACCTCTAAGTGTCCCTAGTAGGAGGAGTGTTGTCTCCTGAGGGTTTTCAGCGGATACTACCCACAAAATCCTTTCAATTTGTCTTTTCGACTTTTGTTCTCCATTTAGGTTTACCTATATCAGTTGATAGTTAGGTAAGGAGCATTAAACGGCGGTGTAATTCTTCTTAACCATAAGTATATTTTTCAACCTACGACACATAGGGAATGAGTTATTAGACTCAGCGGACTTATACAAAGTATTGTATGTTGTCCAGTGTCCATTAGGACAGAGGGGTTGGTACTCGTACTATATTCTGTTTACTTATGACTTCTCTAGTTCTTAGACAAGTGTTTCGTAGAAACACAAGGTCCAAGTTTTGAGAAGTTATAGGTATAAGAGTAAAGTAGAGAACCAGATGTTGCAAGTATCGGGATTCTTCAAGGTGACCTGGATGACAAAATGACTGTCAGAGTTATAGTTTTCCCTTTGACGAGGGGCGGTAGTTTGGACAGATGGTCCAAGCGGATACTGAAGGAGGTATGGTGTAGGATACTGATTAAGTTCTGTTGACGATACAGTCTAAGAAGTTTGGATTTGGAGTTCATTTATGAACTAGGTCCCATCAGATATACAGACATATTCTAAGACAGGTATTGCTCATTTCGGGAGATGGCTTTCTCCGCGAACTTGAGATAAAGAGAGACATAGAAAGAAACATCAGGGTAGATCCACTCACTGAGGCTATTCCTCGAACACAATAGTTTCGCAAACGGGCTTTGTGAAACTGATTAGTAGAGGAGTTGGGTGTTCGGTATCACACGGGCTGTGAGTATGCGACATCGCAATAATTAGCCTTGAGTGCAAATGGGAGATTGTTGGATATAGTGCCCTCAAAGTCAATTCTTGGATCACAGGCACGTGAGTGCAATAATTGAGGGAGGACCTATACCGGTAGGACAATCTTACTCAAGATGATAGTATGCTATCTGGTTTATCTTTATCATCGTGTACTGCTTTAGGTGACCTTACAGGTCGCTATTACACGTTGATAGAGCCCTTAGGATTCTTGCTTGACTGCCAGCAGTATGATGGCGATCATATACGTAGGAGCTGGGGTCTATAAGCACATCCTTAAAGTGGTCCCTAGTCGTGGGAGTTTCGAGACTGGTCATCAATACTCCATTAGTAGACTGGTGTATACAGTCGAGACCCCGACGAGGGACGGTGGCCGGTCTCACAAGCCATTGGTGTCAGTTGGTTCATCTAAGATGTATACAGGTGCTCATTGGGTTATGAGTATACCGGACAGGACTCGCTGGGAACATGCTAGTTGGTATTATACCTGACGTCAGATAGCAGTTCCCTGGTGACATGTGTACAGGTTAGTTCATCGACCTGAGATCGTCATTTGTCTCTTGTGAGTTCCCACTGTACTTTGATTACTACCCTACCACGGCTCAAAGGAGTCGTGCAAACAGGTTTTAGTTGGGTACAGTCCCGAGCCACATGGAGGCAGTGAGCGGATCGGTAGGGGTTTCGTCTCTCTCGGTATTGGGGGTGAGATCGCGCTGTGTCTAGGAGAGCCATTACACGAAGTCCTTGTCCAAGGCAGGAGATTTACTGGTAGGTATTCCAGTAGTATCTCAGGATGTTCTGGGCTACACTCCGACACGACTTGTACCGATTTTGGGGGTCTGACTCTTACCAACCCCCTAGGCCCGCCATGCGATGCTCATAAACGAACGGACCGGACTGTACGGATATTGTCACTGACAGGCTCAGTAGGGTGTCAGGATGAGTTCGCTCATCGACCTCCCTTTTGGTCAATACCTGGTTGCCCGTTACGTACAGCTAGCACCACTGACGTGCTAGTGGTTAAATCCACAGCCAGTGTATTGACGAGTCTTTAGTCCCCTACAGACAGTTTCTCAAGTTTCGGGCGAAACGTTGTAGAGGCTGTATGATATATGGCAGGGTCCGATCATATACGTGCAGTAGTGCACGGATCATGATCGGGCGGATCACACTAGTGGGTTTTGGTTTAAGCCGTATCCTAGTATTAGATTTGTTGGATTACTTTAGTCTCATCGCATTCGCATTCGGTCGGAATGCGGATGCAGGTATGTATATACAGGTGAGGGGTATCCTTATGATCCGTCACGAGTTTACTTTAGATGTTGCCGTATCTTTTTATTGTTGTAAACATTTGGATTAATATTTACAAATGGAAATTGTGAGCTTAAATCATCATTTTGTGCATTTAATGTGACATAGACTTCATTAGTGACTCATGGTCTCTTTTCTTGTGCTAATGTCACATTATATGATTGATTTATGGGTTGAAATGAGAGGAGGAGAGAGAAGGGCAGCCATGTATGAGAGCTAGCTCTTGGGTTTTTGATATACTCTCTCACTCTCTCATTTTTAAACACACACACAACACAAGAAAAAGGAATGGTTTTTCTTCTTCTTCTTCCTCTAGCTCACAACCTCCATTGATGGCTTCACCTTCAACCTCCATCCATGCAATGGATGCAAGAGACAAAGTTGTCACACACATTCTCTACTTCATTTTGGACACGTCGGCTAGCGAACTTCGTGCCCGAGTTGCTTCGGATGAAGCGGGAGCCCGTAAAAAGACTCGATGATGTGGCGCCTTTTCCGACGAGGAGATCAAGACCGGAGATGCCGCGAGAAGCTTGGGATGGTGGCCAAAGACCGAAGAACACGGATCGATCGGTATAGCCTTTCCAACCCTTCTCTAGTTTCTAGTTGTAGGGTAATGGTTCGATCCAGGTTTTAAGCATACGATAGCGCCGGTTTCTAGTTTAAGAAAAGTTTTCGTTTCCGCATTTTGGCTTCGGACAGACGGCCGGGGCGCTACCATAGACTTACAATTCTTTCCAGCATCTGTTCTTTAACACATTGAACTATACACCATAAAGTTGTTTAGATATGTCAGGTGATGATAGGACCGATCGGGATACTGGAGACGAGGGACAACCTTTCCAGAAATGGACACGGGATATGAAAGGACCCACACGGGCTACTGAGATCTTGAAGAGGATGTCATATGCCCTCGACAAGTCGATTGTATACCTTTTGTACACAGGAGACCCTGTTCATAAGAGTTGCGAAGAAGTGAAGAAGCGAAGAAGATAATGTCGTCTATAGTGAACAGTGAGGAACGCATGGCTCATGTGATCGAGAACGTCGATGGCAAGTGGGTGACCCTAGATTGGGAAAGCCCAAAGTTGGTTCAGAAAAAGAGCATTGTTGTATAGGAGGTCATGGAGAGATTTGTTTCTATTATTCAATACTGAATTGTATTTTGATTTGTTTAAATATGCATACCCATACGATGATGAATTATCCTATTTTGCAGAGTCGGTTCGGCTTCCGACGGTATGACATAAAGGATCCCGAGACGGTTGTCGTTGAAAGAGAAATTCATGATAAGTTTCTTTAGCATATGGCAAAGAACTGAAGAGGCTATAAACACAAGATCTTCAAAAAACTTGAATCCGCTTCTTCACCGGAGATGTATGTGATGAAGCCGGATCCACATCGGTCCGATGCATACTAGAATGCCTTGGTCGAGCATTTCTTGACCGATGAGTTTAGGGTATGTCTTTTAAAGATACCTTTTTATTCTTTTGTGGCGACTTAATAAACATTATTTGAGGTAATTGCAAGAGAGGAGTGCGTGAGGCAAACCATCTCGTGCTCGGTTGCAAGATATTTACAGGGGAGGGAATAAGAGTTCCCAATAGTTTTGCATTGAATACGTAAGTTTCGACAATAAATATTTTATATTAATATGTTCAAATAATATCCTAGAAATTTATGTGTTAATTTTCTAAATGTAATATGCAGCAAGAAGGCCATGATGGAGATCCCCTTGATCGGATCAAAGTCTTCAGGGCCAGATCTGTATGGGACGATGGCATGCCTGCATCAGTTGTGGCATAGGAGCAATGTATAAGACTCCACCAATGTTGTGTTTCTTAAATATTTTGTAACGACTCTGAAATTTCTTTACATAAATTTCTTGTTATTGTACAGAAAAAGATATTACAGCCTGTGTAAGAGTTATAAGTTAAATTTGTTTAATAAAAATAAGAAACAACTTGTAGCTCACTGGTAAAGCCTCTGCACTGCTGTGACATAGCCTGTGTGTTCGATTCTCATCAAACCCAATTATTTTTAGATTTTTCTTTTTAAATTTTCGGAAGCCCGATGTTCACCGCCAAAAGACGCAACCGGGACGTTAGGATGTCTGACCTGAATGCTGGGGGAAGATGCTATTTGGATTTATCCGTCCACCTCTCCGAAAATACCAAGTTGATTTATGACACCGTATATCAGAGGTTTGGACGGATGCAGCCGTTGTAGCAGACTTCATCAGATTCCCCCTCGTTTGCGAGGGTTTTTTTTATTGTGGGGACACTCTTCCCTGCGGGCGTAAGCCCCTGCAATTAATTACGTTACCGCATCACGATAACCACTTTCTCTTGCTCCAGAAGTTCACTTCGTGTCGTGTGTGTTTGTTTTATTTTTGTTTTGGGTTGCCCATGGATTGTATACGGAAACTAATTTATGTTTTCGCCCGTATGGCGTTGATTAGTCCAAATCCGTATAATTTTAGATTTGGATTTTTTTTTATTTAAGGACCGTTAATCTATTTTTAGATTAAGATCGACTTAAATGTATGTAAGCATTTGGGGCTCGATTTGTTTTTGTTAAGGATACGTTAGTCCAATTTGAGACTAAGATCCACTTAACAAGGTTTTAGGATCATTTTTATTTCAGATCCAACAAAAGAGAATTTGGGCTCTATTGTTTTAGTTAAAGGTCGTTACGGTCCGTTATCGCTATTTTGGAGGCGAATATTAGTTTAAGGACATTTCGGTCCATTGATCACCATTTTGGAGGTGGGGTTTTAGTTTAAGGACGTCTCGGTCCGTTGATCACCATTTTGAAGGCGAGATTTTAGTTTAAGGACGTCTCGGTCCATTGATCACTGTTTTGGAGACGAGATTTTAGTTTAAGGACGTCTCGGTCTGTTGATCACCGTTTTGGAGGCGAGATTTTAGTTTAAGAACGTCTTGGTCTGTTGATCACCTTTCGGGCACATGTATTCGTTACGTGACGAAGTGAGCAATGTTGATATGGAATTGGCCCAATTTGGGGCACGATCTGATTTGAGACGTGCACGTTAATTTGAAAGTGCATCAATGAAAGAAGTTTGTTGGTCGTCGGGACCCGCCACCTCTCTGAAGACGTTGAGAAATTACAACGATATATATCAGAAGTGTGAAGAGATGTACCCTTAAACCAAATTCCGTATTTGAGGGAAAAGATTGTGATGGACCTAAGAATCATTAGTCATATTAGATATGAATAAAAATCGGTTTGGATATCAGTTTGGATATCATAAATATAAGCTTAACCAATTTGGGCTAGAATTGGGTTGCCATGTTTGAGGTGAATATTTAGTTTAAGGACATTTCGGTCCATTATCGCCGTATCGGGGGCGGATATTTAGTTTAGGGACATTTCGGTCCATCATTCATCTTGTACGCACGTGTATTTGTTACGTGACGAAGTGAACGATGTTATATGGAATGTGCCTAATTTGGGGCACGATCTGATTTGAGGCATGCACGTCAATTTGGAAGTGCATTAAGAGAAGTTGTTGGTCGTCAGGATCCGCCACCTCTCTGAAGACGTCTAGAAATTACAACAGCATATATCATAAGTGTGAAAATGTGTACCTTTAAATCGAATCCCGTATTTAAGGGAAAGATCATGATGGATCATCTAAGAATCATTAGTCATATTTGAGACTGAGATTAACTTAGAAAATATGAGATGAATATCATTTTGGATATCATCGATAAGAGATCATTAGTCAAATTTGAGACTAAGGTCAATTTGGGAAAATATGAGCACAGGGAGCTCAGTTGTTTTAGAACCAAAGAGATTTAACCTCAGGAAACTTAGCCAATTTGGGCTGAAATTGGGTTTCCGTAATTGCCCAACAGTGTTAAGCATTTGGCCATTGTGGCTGTATATGAAGTGGTAAGCACTTTGTATGGCGCCCACGTGAGGAGCACTTGGTTCTCGTGGCGCTCAAGTGTGAAACACGTGAGGCGCCCCAAATATGGGCGCTGCCCTTTGGTTTTATTGCCGCTCCCTTTTACAGAAGTGCTAAGCACTTGATTGGGGGCCGCGTGCAAAACACGTGACTGCCTTAGGAAGTGCTCCTTACTCCTCTTTTAAGCACTCGCGTGGGAAACACGTGAGGCAGTCTTACCCGCTTCTTTTTGTTCATTAGAAACACTAACGTGGAAAACACGTGAGGTCTCGTTATAGCGTTAAACACTAACGAATCAACATGCTGTCTTTCTGTGTTCTTGGAGATTTTGATCTCTTATTAATGGCATTTCTATTCATTAGGCTTTGGGTTTGGAAGGTCTCAAATTATTGTCATCGTCTGAGGGATCAAGTTCTCCTCTTGTTCGTGCAGGAATCAAATTCTTTATATAGTGTTAAACCCTAATTTTCAGAGGAATTAAATTCCTGTATGTTTTTGTAAGAATTAAATTTTTTGGACTCAGTTCTTTTCCCTAGGCTTTGAATCTTCATGATAGAATCTCTCCAATGAGAATTAAATTCTCAATTTGTAGAGAGATCTGTTTCTGCAGATCTCAACCAGAGAAAGAATTAAGTTCTTGCATGAAGGGTTAAACCCTTAGAGAGGCAAAGAAGGAATGAAACAATCTATGTGTTTTTTTTCCTTCTTTTTACCTATTATGTTCTGACGAAACAAATCTTCGCTGAGAATCAATTTTTTCTTTCTTTCTCTACTTCTGTCTTCCCTCTTTGTGTGTGTGTCTTCATCTCCTCTTTTGAGACTTGAAGTCTCCGGCTCTTTATATAGTGGAGAGAACTTTGTTTAATTCTCAGAAAATTTCTCATAGAGAGATCCCCATTGATTTAATTGGTTTCAGAATTAATTTGGGGAATTTTACCCACCGTTGGATTTTTGATCCAAGGACCTCTGGTTTTATAGAAGATATTGTTCTTGTTTTTAACAAGATTGGGGATATTCTCCCATATATAAAATAAAATTCTATCGAGCGGTGACATTTTAATCACCATTGGATTTTTAATCCAAGGGTGGTCAGTTTAACGGAGTATAATCTTTCTCTGTTCAGGAAGATATAGGAAATATTTTGGATCTTTGATCCACTAACTCTCTGTTTAACAGAAAATATTCTCTCCAATAGAATTTAATTATATGTTTAATCACCGTTGGATTCTTGATCCAATGGTTTATTAAGTTATCAAGTAGAATTTAATTCTACGCAAGGAAGTGTCCTCACGTGTTAACACGTGAGGTCTGTGGTTTAATTGCAGCGCTTAGGCGCTTACGTGTTGGCACGTGAAGCTGGTTTAGCTTAATTGTAGTTTAATTGCAGCGCCTATTTATAGGCGCTCACGTGTTGGCACGTGAGGCTTGTTTAGCCTTCTTGTAGTTTAATTGCAGCGTCTATTTATAGGCGCTCACGTGTTGGCACGTGAGGCTTATTTAGCCTACCTGTAGTTTAATTGCAGCGCCTATTTATAGACGCTCACATGTTGGCACGTGAGGCTTATTTAGACTTCTTGTAGTTTAATTGCAGCGCCTATATGCCTTGCATATAGGCGCTCACGTGTTTAACACGTGAGGCTCGAATAGTGGGGAGTTTCCTCTTTCTTTCTCTCATCTTCTTCTTCCTTTTTTTTATGAGGGAACACCCAAGAGTTTCACGTGCAATTCATGGAGAAACGAAAAGTTTTAGAAAAATCAAACAGACGTAAAGAGGAGTAAACAACGAACTTGACACGTTACATGAATCTCGAGGTAAGACCCCAAGATCCGACCACCCGTTTCCCTCTTTGTGCGGTGCCGACTGTTCGATTGGCTCCAATCATTTCCATGTTTTGCACACTTGTCTTTTCGACTCTCCTCAACTCCCCTGTACTGTTTGATTTTCCTGCAATCAAACAGAGACTTTTCAATTCACCATTTAATATCATTTTAATTCATTTAATCCAAATTTTTAATTTCTAAATCCTAATTCTTCACTGTAAATACCACCCCATGTACTAGCTCTCCCCCATTCTGAAATTTCTATCAAAATCCTCTCAAACTCTCTAAGTATCAAGTAGAGTTAAGCACCTAAGTGGAGTAGAAAGCCAAACTCGACGATTGAAGCCTTTCCGACGACACCATGACACCCGAAGGCTTCTTCTCCCTCTTGTTAACCATCTAAACCAGTAAGTCTCTCTTCTCTCCATTTCTCTCATCTCAATTCGTTTTCTAAGAAAATATCGACAAAAGTGGAGTTAACACGTAATAACCTTCACATTTAAATATTTTATCATGCTTGATAGGTCTACATGTCACATAATCATCCTAATATCTTTTTAAAACAAAATTCACGTTTATTGTCTTTTGACGTAACCAAAATTTCATGTTTAATACTCAAATAACGAACTTTTTCATTAAAATACCATAAACTTTAGTATAACCATCATTTCAATAATTGTTAAAAATACCTTTAAGAAAACTTCACGGGATAACGATCTATCCCACACGCACACTATGGTTTCATATCACGGTATTATAAACATATGGCTGATTTAAAGAATAGGTTTTACGTTAAAATACCACACTTTTACAAAAACGGGTTTCTTTTAATCGGTATTTGGTAATCCTTGGCAATTACATCTCTACAACCCTCATCAGGGTATCCGCTAATGGATGGTGTGGATTATCGCACATTCTTGGGATAGTAGAGCGAGATGCAGAACTCCTCACGGAGTATTCGGTCTCGAAAGGAAATAAAAATATGGTTTTTAAGAAATACGACTTTTCTAAATAAATATTAAATTTTGGAAAATTATATAAAATTATAAATTCGTAATTTCAATAAAAACATATTATGAAATTATTTCTTTTAAAATGAAAAGATTAGAATTTTTAATAAAATCCAACAAGTTTCCAAAAGAGCTAGTTTTTCATAAAAATACCATAAACTTTCAAAAGGCTAAGTTTTATCATCAAAATACCATAAAAATTAAAATACATGTTCATAAAAACCATAAATATTATAAATCGCCCTCGAGTTTTATTTTTAAACTATATTAAATTATTTTCATAAAATCCCCTCGAGATATACAAACAATATTTTAAGGACTCTTGAATTAATATAGGTTTAAGCGGTATCATTTCTCTTGAGCCTCGGGAAGCTGGAGAAAGTGAGTGCTTGCCTTTTCAGATTAGACAACTTAACAGAGTGATCAATAGCAATTTTCTTGGAAGAAAACACAAATTCTGTCGTCCATGTGCAGCAGTTGCTGATTTCTCCCGAACATAAGATTTCTAATAATTTAAAACAATTCACATGAAAAGACATGAACTCGAATCCAAACTCGAACTTGAACTCGAACACAAACTCGAACTCTAACCCAACTTGAATCTAAACTCGAATATGAACTCGAACTCAATCTACTTGAACCAACTTGACTCGAACCAAGATTGTAATTATCATGACTCACATATTACTCGACCCATTCGATTTCATTCTACACCTTTTGCAATCTATAGTTTCGATCAAGACATGTTATAACCAGTCAATCAAATTAGTTAAGTATACTATACAGTTATAATATATATTATACTCGGGGTGTTTGGGATAGTTTCTTGTGTGAATCCAACGGAGTTTCAGGAGTCCCGTATTAATCTCTTTTTTTATTTTACTCGATAACAGTCTGGTTGACTTATCCATAGCCTAGTGCACTGATTCTAACACATGAAATGGGCCCATGTTTCCTTGCTTCTGGGGCCCCACTCTTGAGATCGTGAATAGTTCTACGGCTGCGTTGACATTCACACTTGGAACTTGACGTTAACATAGTGACCATATAGAGACCTATAGTATATATTCACCTATGAACATATACTTTTACTCGTCATCTATATATTCTACATTCGTCATTTTCTTTGCTTTATCCTTGGAACTTACCGAGCGCTAGTTCGCTGACGGGCATTCCATCCACTTTTCATCTCTTGGAATGTTCGTCAAATACGATCGAGACGCAGGACGTGGAGGTCACAGAGGAGGGCTACAACCGGATTGCCACTCAGGATTAGTTCAGCTTCATTTTCCTTCAGTTTATATATGCCACATGTTTAGGTATTTTCTTTTACTGTATTTGCTTTCCTGCTGAAACTCATGTACTTGTAAATATTGGAAGTTGAATGTAAATAAAGATATTTGTTGAAAATTTTTACCATGTTCATTTATTCTTGCATTGTGTATTATTGTTTCAATACGCTTAGTATATTTATTTAGGGAATGACCTTCTCTGGATAAATATACCGCGGACTTGCCATGTCACCGTTTCCATCTACTGGGAAGCGGGCGTGACATATTTCGGAATAATTATTGTGTAGTTGTTAGAACGACAGTAATAAGTTTCTTCTACAAACAGATGGTGATGGCAACTGAGAGAGATCAGTTGATCGAGAAAATAGAGACGGAGCAGGGACACCCAGTTGATAACGGGTAGAGAATATTCACTGCAGATAGGGCTTTCACGTCGTATCGACCGGATACTCATGGGAGAGTCCAATGTGTGTCCGCCAATATCTCTCTCACCCAGTATAACGCTTCTTTTAGGCCGACTGGGCATCCACCTCCTAGGTATCGTCGAGCAGACGACGGGACATGAAAGACGTCGCGTGGGACCAGGACCCCTGTGTATGATGAATCTCAGATTGAGCGGACGCTGGATATCGGCGGTTCTTCATAATGATCGGCCCCCGCTCTCGCTGACGATCTATTTAGTGGTTTTAGCATGGCCCAGAGGCTTCGTCTTATCCGTCTGTATGCACGGTGTGGGGAGCCAGTACCTCCGGTAAGTTCGATAACCCTAAATTAATGATTTATAAATATAGAAATACCATATATACTAAATTATGTATTTTAAAATTTTAATCGCAGGGGCTTTATCCCCAGATGAAGATGATGCGCCTCCCTCGTGATCGACTTTCTCCTTCCCCATGATCGACCTCCCTTGAGATTTCATTTCTAACTTTCATGTACATATATGATTTTAGGATTATATTGGAATTGATATTGGATTTTAATTATATTTGAATTGATATTGCATTGTAATTGAAATTTGAATTGATATTGGATTATAATCGACATTTGAATTGATATTGGATTGTAATTGAAATTCCAGATTTTTTGTTTTGAAAAATATATTTTGTCATGCTGTTTATATCTATTTCAACAGGTATTACCTGTCGAAACACACTTTAATTTTACTGCATATACCCGTCGAATTAGACTAAAAAATATTTATTTTCTTTTTTCTTTTTGATAAAATCAGGTATAATTCGACGCGCCCGACGCGTCGAATTGGATAAGTCTAATTCGACGCATAGTGCCTATCGAATAAGGCCTACAGCGACGAAGTTTATAACGACGATGGTCTTCTGTCGCGGTTTAAAACCTACCATCGAGAAAAACCTAATTCGATGGGAGATGTTGATAGTAGATGCTCGTGCTCGTGCCACTAACTAGCGACCAAGCCGGAATACAAAACAAAATTTTCTAAATAAAAAGCACGAACTTCTACAACCTTGAATTGAATCCATATACTAAACTAGTAACAAGAAGGAGATTAACTACTCAGATAGATGATAGCCATGTTTATAGTTGTGTCTTTCGTTTTCTTTCCACTTCTTACGCTTTTAGGAACTCCAGAAACGAGCTTGGGATCAGTCTTCCTTATCGAAAATGATCCAACTGAGAAAACCCTAACTTAGGTTTTAGCTTCACACTTTAAAGCTAAGTGAAGCAACCAGTAAACTAAACTTGCTAGGAATATATCACTAGAAGATGTAGTAGTGTTATTCTCTATATTTTTCTCTCATTTTCTTTTCCTTTCTCAACTCACTAAAACTCAAGAGAAAAGGAAGAAGAAGATAATGGTGATGGTGATGAAATATCAAGCATGGTTCAAAAAGAAAAAATCCACTCTTTTCTTTTTCTACATTTCTTTAAATGTGAGAATGAGTGTTGTTGTAACTCACCGTGGTGAGTCACAAGCCCGCACAATTCTCACATGATCAAGAAGAGAAGAGAGAGCCATCTCATATGCACACATATACATGTGTGTATGTATATATATAAATATATATACAAATACACTAATATAAGTATATGCTACAAAAACATACATCCGTATTCGTATCAAAATAAGAGTACCGTATTCGTATAAAATTTGAATACCTGTATTTGTATTAAGAGACAAATACCCGTATTCGTATAAATACCGTATTATGTCAAAATACGGATACCAAAAAAAGAGATACTAAAAAGAGATATATAATACTAGCTCATATTTTATCCAAATATGATAATCTGGTTATCTTTCAAACCATCTAGTATTAACAAAATGTCCGATTAAAAGTACGTGTACAAAAACACGTATTTAATCGAAACTAAGTACGTAACAAAATACGTACACTACATCGTTTCGCTTAAGTTGGGAAACTCTCTGTGTGGGACTCTAAAAACTCGACAATACGCTGGCAGTGAGTTTAACTATAAGCACGTCAGCGGCACTAGATGTACGTAACGGCTGTCCAGGTATGGAATGAAAGGAAGGTCGACAAGTAAACTCGTCCATATCCCTACTGAGTATGAAAGTGACGATTTTCGTACAGTCCGGTCTCTTCTTCTGAAAGTATCGCATAATGGGTTTAGGGGGTAGAAAACGTCAAACCCTTAACAACCCAATAAATCATGTCGGTGTGGCTCAAAACCATCCAGAAAAACTACTGATCTCACAATTAGTAAATCTCAAGTGTTTTGGCCAAGGTGTTATGGTGATGACCAATCGAACACAGCACGACATCGACTCTCTATACCGGGAGAGAAGAATCCCTTCTATCACTCGTTGCCCCTGAGTGCTTCGGGACTGTACCCAACTAAAATCTGTTTGCATAACTCTTTAAAATCATGGTAGGGTAGTAAGCTAAGTACAGTGGGAATGCACTCGAGACGAATGACGATATCAGATTTAAAGACTAATCTGTACCTATGTCACCAAAGAACTACTATATGACGATACGTATATCACCATCTAGAATTTCTCGGCGAGTCCGTCCAGTGTACCTCATAACCTAATGAGCACATGCATACTATCTTTGGTGCCGGTCACCAATGGTTGTGGAACAAACCACCTTCCCTCACGGGGAATAAGAAAGATATACACTAGTATATTCCGGAGTATCAATACCCTGTCTTGAAACTCCAACGATTAGGGACAATTTTAAAGATATGCTTATAGATTACCTAGACCCCACGAGTATGATCGCCATCACAACTCTAGTAGTCAAGTAAAGATTTTACGGGCTTTACCAACATGTATTCGAGATACGTAATATAAATAGAACATATATACATGTTGAGGTAAAGACAAACCAGATAGCATACTATCGTATCGAGCAAGACTGTACTGTACATATATATCCCAAGTATCCATATGTAATATACAATACTGTACTATACAATAATGACCACCAGGGCATATACATCCAACAGATGCCCGTCGAATTAGGGTTATAATTCATGTAGTGATGATTTGGGTCAATTTTCGGTAAGATAAGCTAATGATTTCGGAGAAATGTGGTAGATCAAAATGATTAACTTTCTGTAAATTGTAAAGTTTGATGGTGTTTTCGTAACAATGGATACACGTTGGACATCGTGTTTCCATGCAATTTACTCTAGTTTAAAACCTAGAGAGAAAGAGGTCAAGGTGAAAATAATAACCTTGTACACTTTATTTGGTAAGAACAAGATGGATTCCACTTCCTGGGTTGTCTCCTAACAAACGAACATATTTTTCATTTTAGTTTGATTCTTAATGGGAATCCGAAACGAGTGGAGTTTGAGAAGATTGACATGATGTTTTGGCTTGTTTTGATTGATAAGTTATTGATCCAAATATAATGCAAATGATTAAATTATTAATCAATTATCAAATGCATCGTATTTGCGTTTATTTTGATTTCGTCCAATTGTCAATCTAGATTAGTGAATTTTTACTGGACATTGTCAGAATAACTAAAGGAACCGTCCTAAATATTCCATGGTAACATTTTCTAATGCTATCCGAATTCTCGATTGAGTTATCATCACGGCTAAGCTTTTTGCCAAAAATAATTTTGACCGGATCTACATCTTGTATGTTTTGAAAATTTTCTATGGCGGAAAAGGTATATATAACTGCTTTATTATTTATTTATTTATTTATTTTTGGGAAAAATTAGCTTAGAAGAATTTGGAGAAGTTCAATTATTTAAAGGCTAAATTTCAACTTGCTTTCATGAACTATAGACGTTTTTCCCAAACGATACCATGAACTTTCAAAATGATGAATTGATACCATAAACTTCCATAGTATCAAACACCCAAAACAATGTTAACAGAAAACTATAAAATGACAATACTACATCTTCCCATTTTTGGTCATTTTATAATTTGCCGTTAACACTGTTAGGGGGTGTTTTGATATTTTGAAAGTTTATGGTATCAATTTATCATTTTAAAAGTTCATTGTATCATTTGAAGAAGAAGATGTCTATAGTTCGAGTTGAAATTTAGTTTTATTTAAATTACACCACACGGGCTCCTCAATTTTAGCCTCACACTCTCAATATAAATTAATTCATCTTTACCTTATGAAATTAATTTAACGGTTACTCTTCAAATCGTCTAATGCCGCAGACTCCTCTTTTCGGCTCTGTTGGATTAACGTGGCTACACTCGTTGATTGATTAATCCACTCCTTAAATATACAGGCTCCTCAGTGGATTTAATTGGTTATTCGCAGCCATCTCCAATCAATCCTATTATGGATTAATTTAATCCGGTGGGCTCTGTTCAAACCTTAGAGATAAAGCTCCAATCTTGTTCAATATTTAAATTAGACACAGAAGATAATTCTCGATATCAAAAAGGAAGATTCTCCACAAATTTAACTGAGTTTTGGTGTTTATACTCAGATTTGGAGCTTGTTGAACGAAAACAAGTTGGTATTTCTCAATTTAGTGGCGTTCGAATCTATAGTTGGATTCCATATATGACAGACATTGAGAGGATATTGTAGTATGCAAGGCATATAAATTAACTTTCCGACGGGATGAGACAATTTATAACAACGCTGATTATTAAGATGACGAGAAAATGACAGGTTTTTTCTATCGTTGATTATCGATTATCGTGTTTGTTTATAAATGTAAAGTCTCTGTAAAATCGATAACCTCACTTATAATGGTAAAATTTCTAATAAGTCTATATATAGATTTGTGATCCGTTGGTTTTCATAGCTATGGACAATTAACACAAATTTGATTTGTATATTGCTTAATAAGCCAATTTAGTTGTGTCAATATTTCTAGGCCCTAGGTACTCAGACAAACCTTCAGCCAGTGATAAGCCTACATCGAAACCCAATTAAGCAGGAGTGATATTAAGCCCAACTTATGGCCCAGTAAAAAGAAAAGAGCGGTGAATTTATTCAGCCATGAATTCATCTAAATAACATGGACAGGGCCAATAGAGTATTATACAAATAATTTCTTTTTTATTGAAATTATGAAATGACAAAATTGACGAGATGCAACGAAAAGCATATACAATAATAAAATTAAAATTAAACTAATCTGTCTCAAACGACCAAGGCCTACAATAGCTTATCCTAGAGGCTATTAGGTACTATTTGTTTTCAAGTGTGATGCACATATTCACATATTGGAGATAGTGCAATAGATAAATTTCTCATTCTTGCAAGTTTACATATTCACATATTTATCATTAATGATTTTCTCGTTATTCCAAAAACGTCAAGTAAATTGAGACATTTTTTCCTCTCCCAAATGACAAATAAAAAAGGATGGAGACGGAGTACATCCTGAGAGATTCCATATATATATCTATATATATCTATCTATCTATATATTTTTTGAAGTTAACATGCATTGCTTCTAAAATTAATATATATATATATATATATATATATATATATATATATATATTGAAGTTAGCATGCATTGGTTCTAAAAATGAAAGAGATTCCTGGAGCCCACATGATAATTGAGGAAGTTCCATGCTTCCATTACGTATCGTCATGGTAGCTGCCCTTTATAATGTGTGTTTCTTTGCTGTACTCCATGCAACAAAGTCTGCGCTTTGGATGGAGCTCAGCGAAAACATACATGCTCAATGATTCTGAGTACTGAAAATGTTATATCTAGTGTGAAGAAATACAGATCCAAAATCACCGGAAATCCGATTCTACAATAGTGGAGCAAAGTTTTCACTAGACCAAGACTCACAAACACAAAAAAAAGAACACTGAAAAGGAGAAAACGAAAGAACAATATTTCATTAGTAATTCATGAGCATACAAAATGAAAGAGTTTGTAGAACTTGCACATGTTAGAAGCAATTGAGATTGTAGTGGTGGAATTGTTTCATAAAGAAGAAGTTATCATGATTTTGGCACGGGTTGAATAATGGATCAAACATTTTCTTAATTAAGAGAAATGAGAAAATGGAGTCATTAATGATTTTGGAAAGGATGAAAAGTGAATGGAGTAATTAAGCCTAATTCAAACTTAGCCATGCATTTATGATGATGGGAAATGTATAGAGAGAAGAATAGAGGATGAATGGATAGATGTGGTATGTGTCTTCCACAAATGTGCAAGCTCTAAAATACAAAATTAGCTCTGAACATAATATTCTCACTATATCCCTCATAAAATAGAAAATAATAACAAAGATAAAATACTACTACATAATTTTCCAAAAACACTCTTTAATAAATTTAACATTCCTTCTTAAAGTGCATATTTGGAAACTAGTCCAACCTTGTTTCAAAGAAACTCGAATGTACTTTCAGAAAGAGACTTGGTGAAGATGTTGGCAATATTGTCCTTGCTTCTCACCTCCACAACACCAATAACTTCATCAAGCACCATTAAAATGATGCACAATATCAATATGTTTAGTCCAAGCAAGACAAACCGGATTAGTAGCAAGCTTAATAGCACTTTGGTTGTCATCTCGAATAGTTGTTGGTTTATAAATTGGAAAATGAATATTCTCGACCAACCGCTTCAACCATACACATTCTTAAGCCACAAGAGATGAAACCTTATATTCCGCTTCGATGGTAGAAAGAGATACCGAATCTTGTTTCTTACTACACCAAGAAACACCCGACGATCCGCAATAAAATACATAGCCTGAAGTGGACCTCCAATTATTTAAATCACCACCGAAATCGGCATCGGTGTAACCATGCAACTCAAACTTTGCATCCCTCTTATATAGCAAGCTCAAATCAAGAGTAGACATGACATACTTTAAGTTTCGCTAATTCGCCGCTTCAAGATGTGGCTTCCATGGGGATTGCATATAACGACTCACAATACCAACCGAGAAAGCAATATCCGGTCTTGTGATCGTCAAATAGATGAGGCTTTCCACAAGCACACGATAAGGTCGAGAACCAGGAAGAAGTTTACCTGTAACAACCCTGAATTCCATATACCATCCCTTTCGTTTTAGTTCATAAAAGAGAATGTATTCTATCCTGATTTCGAGTTATAATAAAATTCTTGTGAAATAAGTGTAAGAAATTGCTTGTAGCTCACCGGTTAATACTCTCTACTGCTGTTCTTTAGCTTGCGTATTCCCAAGAATTTGTATGGGCATTACACGGTGAAACGAAAAGTTGCAAAAAAAACAAATTATACAAATCCTGTGGAGTGGGTGGCTCGAACCCCGAGGCAAACACCCACGACTTGGCTGCCAGAAAGCTGCCGCCGTCGGCCCCTCTTGCGCAATTGTGCTCCGTTTTTTGCACGTGCGATCTTTGGGCTCCCCTCAACCCTGTTTAATACTTTAAAACTCCTAATTCAATTCTGAAACTTCCAGACCCTTCAATTACACTATTTACTCTCTTTTAATCCCAATTTTAATTCTTTTAATCATAATTTTAATCATTTTAATTAATCATAACCCTCTTCCCTTCACCTATAAATGCTCACTTAGTCTTAGCTTTCTTCCCCTATGCATATTACTCTCAAAACTATATTTCTATCTCTCAAGTTCCTTTAGGAAGTCAAGCTCACCTTCATCTCGCGACATTGTTCCCTTAAACTGGTACCGTGCGGCGTCGACTTCATGGATCAACTTTTCTATCTTCCAAGATCTTGCCAGGCCTAGTAAAGTCAAAGTTCCGTTCAAAAGCACGCTACTCTTTTTATTCGACGATATGGTCGTTATATCGTATCGCACCGCGAGTAAGTCCCTACCGTATTTCTTTCCCCTCATCTCATTCCTCTTGAACGTTCTTTTCATCCATCATGATGGATTCTTCCTTCCCTTACATGTGCAATATAACCGACACCTTGTAATCATATTGATAATATTAGACATAACATCTATGATACCATGCACACTAATTCAAACTCAATAAATATAATTATGATCAATTTGTATGTGTTAGTAATATACTACAACTTGTTCATCATTTGGGTGTGCATTACAAAACATGTTATATACACCATCCTTTTCATGACTCTTCCTTATATGAAATTGTTTGATATCCTTAATAAGATCTTTATGACATATTAGCAAAACACTAATAAACGATATATACCAATTAACGTTTTAATACCATGTTCTTATGCTATCTTTTTAATACTTCCTTGTGAAATATTAATATTGCACGCGGTATGGACCTACTCCACACGCATACTTGAAAATCATAATATGATCATATGCTTTAGCGTTATTTGAAAAGATATCAATTTTCAATAAAATACCCTTGAATGACAATATGATCGACAACTTTTTCTTTGCAAATACATCTCTACAACCCTTTTTAGGAAACCCCTTTATGGATAGTGCGGATTATCACACATCCTTGGGATAATAGTGTGAGATGCAGAACTCCTGATGGAGAATTCGGTCTTGAAAAGAATAAAATACGGTTTTAAAGAAAATATGAAATTTTACTACAAAGTAAGCAAATTTAAAATAATTTAATTTATATATTCGTAATGTCCAAAGAAAAACAAATTTGTAAAATTAGATACTCTAAAATAAAAAGATTAAAATTTTAATAAAATACCCTCAAGTTTCCAAAATCTAGGTTTTATCATTAAAATACAATAAACTTTAAAAGTTTGGTTTTGACACTAAAATACCACAAAATATAAAATACGTGTTTTATAAAAAATCTTGACATTTTAATTAACATTTTTTTTTATTAAAAACACCCTCGAGATTTTAGGATGAATTGAAATCCCTCAAGATATCTTTAAATGACATCTTTCACATAAATACCCTAAAAATCAAAACACTAGTTATGTTACGTAGTTAGGTTGCTAATTGGTTTGAGTGGAATCTTCTCTCGTCAGTGCCTCGGGGTTACCGGAGATAATGATGCACCACTTATCTCTCCCTAAATGTAAATCGTAATTTCAGGAGAATCAAATCATATAGAACTTGAACTTAAACCCGAACTCGAACTTAAACTTGAACTCGAATTTGAATCGAAGCTGAACTGAAATACTTGAACTTGACACGAACACTTGACATGACTTGTACTAGACTATCATGCTTGATCCAATTTAACTCGAACCATGAATATAATTGACATGACTTGTAATTGACATGAATGTATGATCTTGACATGAACTCAATCTTGAATACTTGACTTTATACATTATTTTTTGTATTCATGGATTCAATCAAGGCTTGCAACTTTAATCATAGAATAATATACACGGGGTGTTGGGGTAGTTCGAGTATGAATCCAACGAAATCTCAGGAGTTCCCCTATTACATGAACTCTTGGACCAGGTCGACTCCTCCACAACTTGGGGTCCCGATGCTACACTTTTGATCGGTCGACTTCTCCACAGCTTGGGGTCCCGATGCAACTTTCTTGATTCGGGTCTACTCCTCCAAAATTTGGGGTCCTAACATTCTTAATACTCTTGAGATTGGTCGTCATTCACCCTTAAACTTACGTTAATTAGATTATCTTGTAGAGACCTTTTAGGACACTTACATGCACTTCATATACCCTATACCTACACTTCACGACCATACTATACTTCCTTGCTATACTTATGTCACATTGTCATGTTATACATGTACATGTTTTATCTATATCATATGCCACCTTGCATTATACACACACGCACATCACATCTCTTTTTGGGACTTACCGAACGCAAGTTCCCTGATGGGCATTCCACCCATCGTTATTTCTTTGGAATGTTTGTCAGGTAATCTAAACACTTAGGGGGTGGAACCAACTGCAGAGGACTACGACCGGATCGCAGCATAAGCCGACTCTTAGATTTCCTTTATTAGTTTTCAGTACCAGTATGCTAATTATTTAGGCATTTTATTTCATATTATTTCCTTTTTAGACAATTTATCATTGTAATTAATGTTTGTTGAAGTGGATGTAAATAAAGTTGTTGAAAATTTCAATCTCAGGTTAATTTCTTGTCACTTTGCTTTTTACGCTTAGCGTATTTATTTCGAGAAAAGATCTTGAAATAAATACGTCGCGGGTCTCGTCACGTTTCCTGCTTCCGTCTTTTGGAAAGCGGGACATAACATTACATTCTTCATGCCTAATTTTTAAATTTTATTCAAGTGGAGTGGAGCACCGTTTTCTTTCATTCGAGCCAAACCTCTCAATGAGTTTCCTAGCATAACTCTCTTGAGAAACAAGAACTCTATCATTCACATTCTTCACTTCTAAACCAAGAAAGTAATGAAGCTCACCCAAATCTTACATTTCGAATCGGATAGAGTGTTCCGCCTGAAGCTTTGAAACCACTCCATCATTATTGCCGGTAATTATCATGTTGTCGACATAGAGCAAAACAACAACATGAGTAGTCCATTGCTTCTTAACAAATAAACTAGGATTCGAATTAGAAGCCAAATAACCATAAAAAAAACCATGTACTCAGCAATCTTACCTTACTAAGCCCTTGGAGCTTATTTCAAACCATATAGCATTTCCTTTAGTTTGCAATATACTTCGGATTAGAACTTGAAATATAACCCAACAGTTTCTCCATGTAAATATCCTTATCGATCTCACCGTAAAGGAATTCATTTTTTTACATCAAGTTGCTAAAGCTTCCATCCATAACTCACCGCCAAAGAAATAACCAATCGGACCAAAGTCATCTTCGCAATTGGGCTAAAAGTTTCTTCATAATCTTGGCCATACTATTGAGAAAACCCTCCAGCAGCGAGTCGGTCTTTATATCTCTCCACGCTACCATCGACCTTTCTTTTCAACTTGTATACCCATTTCCATATAATCCGATCCACATCATAAGACTTAGGAACTAAATCACAAGTTTCATTTTTTAAGAGAGCACCCATCTCCTCATTCATGGCATTCTCCCATTGCTTGACACCTTGAGCCTCATCATAGCAAGACGACACATTTTCATCAACTGGGCCAGCAAAGAAATACGAAGATGTACTCATTAAATTTCCTTCGCGATAACGGGTGGGTTTGATAATTTTTCTTGTCGATCTCCGAAGAGTTTGAGCATTTTCTACCTCCACTAAGTTTTCATCAACTCGAGGCCTTTGAGAAGAATGAGAGTTATTTCCCCTTTCACTTTATTCCCCTCCAATGGAAAAAGAAGACCCGGATGGAATAGGAGCACCCGATGACATCGGAAACTCAACGACCACTTGAGGTGCACTATCCACCTTATTCCCATTATCAACCTGATCAATGGAAACACCTTGAGGAGTAAAATAAGATGATACTTCATCGAAAACCACATCTCTAAAAACAACAAATTTTCCGGTCTCTAGACTCATGCATTTCCAACATTTCTTTAGTTCATCGCGGTTGGCAAATACACATTTTTTGGCCTTTGCATCCCAGTTGCTTATTTGAGAAGCTGGACCATAAACATAGTACGGCGAGCCGAAAACTTTGAAGTGCTTCACATTCGGCTTCTTTCCAAATATCAACTCATAAAGAAACTTGAAATTAATAGGACTAAGCAACACACGATTTATAACATACGCCGCATAAGCCATACCCTCCGCCTACAAGGATTTAGACAAATTCTTTGCATGTAACAAACTTTTACAAGTCTCAACAAGATAAAGAATTTTTCTCTCCGCGACTCCATTTTGTTGCGGAGTCTCCGCACAAGAGTGCTCTCTCTTAATGCCATTTTTTCGGCAAAAAGAGAAAAAATCATGCGATGTAAATTCGTCGCCGTTGTCGGTTCTTAACTTCTTTATCTTCAAATTAAGAACACCTTCAACGGTCTTTTTAAACACCACAAATTTAAAGAAACCCTTCGATTTTTCTTTCAAAAAATTGACCCAACTGAATCTAAAAAAATCATCAATGAAATAGTAACATATAATGAGAGCCGGAATAAGAGGAAGTGGCACACAGACCCATCAAATCGTTATGAATGCACTCCAAAGAAGCTTTGCATCAAGAAAGAGACTTGTCAAATAGAAGGCGATGTGCCTTTCCATATTGACAATTTTCACATACACCATCGGAGCCAAACAAGTTAATATTCGGAAGCCCGTTCACTAGATTTTTCAAAACCATAGCCTTCAACTTATCCATGTTAAAATGTCCCAATCTTGCATGCCAAACAGTGACGTCATCATTCACACTGATTTTGCTAAAATAAGATGAAATGGCCGCCAAAACAAATAAATTCTTAACCCTCTTACCGGTGTGAATGACATCCACCTTCAAACTCGAAATATCGCGGAGAAACTTCACATCATTGGAGCTAAATAAAACACGATAACCGACATCCACCGCATTCTCCATACACACTCTTCAAAGTAATCAGATCATCATCCAAACAAAGGTAACGAAACCCTCTTTCTCCATCAGATGGATAAAATTGTCCGCCATGATAATAGTATCATTGCCACTATAAATTTTGAAGGTAGAAAACATAGAGGCATCGCCGATAAGATGATGCACGCACCCGGAATCAACGATCCAATCATCCTCAAAATTGATGGAAGCCATGGCACATATGGCAGTAGCCTCCGCTGTAAAATATCTACCTCAATCCTCATCATCTTTGCCACCACCTTCTTTCTCAGTTGATATTACCCGTCTGTAACTTTACACGACAATTTTTTCTCATATGACCATATTTCTTGTACCGATGGCATTGAGATTCTTTCCGATTTTCATTGCTATTTGACAAAGACTCGTCATTTTTCTTTGCATCAAATTTCTTCTTGTTCCTTTTATGATAATTCTTCTTGCTAGAAAAGAGGGCCACCCTCTCCTCCGGAAATAGAGCATCCGGTCATTTGACAAGCTAAAAACTCTTGTGAAGAGAGAAGATTCTCGAATTCCACCAACGAAGGTTGCTGATCCCAATCTTGAACGGAAGTGACATATGGAATGTACTCCTTGTTTAGCCCCAAAATAATATATCTTTTCATTTTAGATTCCGAAATCGGCTCATCCAGATCTGAATTAGAGATTTCCGAGAATAAATTCTTTATCTTCGAGAAGTATTGAGCGATAACTAGATCAACTTGAGTCGTATTAGCTAACCCATTCTCTAAAAATTGCAACCGAGCCACATTCTTCTTATTGAACAACCTATCAAAAGTACTCCAAATTTCAGAAGCCGACTTGTAACGTATAATGTGGTCGAACAAATCACGGGAGATAGTTTTCTTCAAGACAAACTTAGCTTTAGCATTCATCATCCGCCATTTTTTCAAGGCCTCCGCACCTCCAACAATCTCCGACAATTCATCACCCATAAGTTAAGACTCCAAGCATGTCCTCTATATCTTGTAATTAGAATTAGTTAGAACCTCGATGCCGAGATTACCGAACCTTCCATGACTACTCGAATCCATTTCCAATATACCACTCTTTTTCGCCAAGAGAATCTTGCAATGAACCGCTACCATCCTTATAGCTCTGATACCATATGAAGAAATACAGACCCAAAATCACCGGAAATCTAATTCTACAACAGAGGAACAAAATTCTCACCAGCCCAAGACTCACAACAACAAAAAGAAAACACCGAAAAGAAGGATAAGAGAGAAAAATATTTCATTAATAATTCATGAGCATACAAAATGAAAGAGGTTAGAGAACTTACACAAGTTAAGAGCAATTAAGATTGTAGTGGTGGAATTGTTTCATGAAGAAAAAGTTGTCATAATTTTGGTATGGGTTGAACAATCGTTTTCTTAATTAAGGAAAATAGAAAAATGAAGTCATTGAAAATGATGAAAAGTGGGTGGATTAATTAAGTCAAATTCAAATTTAGTCATGCATGCATGATGGCGGGGAATGCGTAGGGAGAAGAGTGGAGGATGGATGGATGGATGTGACATGTGTCTTACACACATGTGCAAGCTCCAAAATATAAAATTAGCACTCAACTAATATCCTCACTACATCACTCATAAAATAGAAAATAAAAACAAAGATAAAACACTGCTCCCTCCGTCCCAAATTATAGGTACTAATTTTCTTTTTAGTTTGTCCCAACGTTATGTCCTCTTTCTAATTTTAGAGTATTAGTCATTTATTAATTTCGTATAATGTTCTTAGTCTTAAATGCTTTGGTGGGTATTTTTAAATCATTGGGACAAGTATAAAGAAAAGATTATTGTATGAAAATTTATTGATTGTTTAAATGTTATATCAAAAATTATTAAGGGTCAAAAATGGAAAGATAATATAAGAATGTGATTATTTAGTAAATTTAATACCATTTTGTTATTTCTTATTAGGACTTATAATATGGGATGGAGGGAGTACTAGATAATTTTTCAAAAACACACTTTAACAAATTTAACATCTAATGCCATGTTATGGTTACAATGTGGCACTATGTTACACAAGTTTAGGGACATGCTCAACTAGTAGTTTGTAAACATCATTTTGGATACGTGTTTTTGAGTGTCTTTTTACTTTGTCACATGTCTGACACTGCATCAAAACTAAGGTTATATTGAATGATAACGAACAATTTCTTTTAACATTCTAACAAATCCTACAGGTTGGCCATGTTTTTGGCGGGCCAAATTCCTGTAGTCTTATGAGGGCTGAGAGATATATTGTTATATTATGAAAGTAATGTTGCTTGTTGATGATGCTCAATATTGGCGGTCTCCATGATCTGGACACGTGCCAGATGACGTATCCTAAAACTCAGAAGGAAGGGCAACAGGGGCCGACCAGGTAACCCCTGTACCCGACACACAAGCACAAGCTGACCCTCCTCGGGGCCCTCTGCAAGTTGGCTTCCTCGACCCCCCAGCTCGTCCCGAGCTGCCACAGGACCAGGACTCCTTGGCCCTCTTGCTCATCTCCGAGCTCCCTAATCGAGGCCGTCTTCCTCGGTCCCTCTAACCAGATCCACCGCTCACAAGCGTAACCTCCACTCCGCGAATCTCGTCATGCGCGGATTCTCCGCCAGCAACATCCCACGTTCCACGCCTCCGCGATCCCCATTAATGGGAGATCCGCTCTCTATGCGGGCGTAACGTCGGGAGCATAACTGCTGGCGAGATTCTCGCGCCTGCTGCTGCATGCCATCACCGCTATATAAACCCCCATCACAGAGGGGTCAAGTAAGCCATTTTTTATTCCTCTGAGCCGTTACTCTGCCCGGATCTAGCACTAAGTTTATCGTCGGAGGGTCCTCGGTGGTACCAAACCACCCCGGGACTTCTTTGTAGGTATTCGACGCTAAAACCCCTCAAATCACCAATCTCACCAAAACCTATTGAGATCCACACGCAACAGAAGATCATCACCAAAATCCACCGGGAGATCAACGGAAGACAACATCTGACGGAGACCCGAAAAGGACCTCCATCAGTTGGCGTCGTCTGTGGGAAACTTCCCCACAAAACACAAAGTTGGCATTCCGATCTCCGCCCACATGGCAACCGATCCCCCTGAAGATCCAAACACCCGCTGTCTCCTCCTTCGCAACAAAGGCGTGGGTGAGCCCTCACCAAACGTCATCGGCTCCCCCGTTGGCTGCCGTTACACAGGCTCCGGCGACCGCCCGAGCAAAAGGGCTAGGGGCCGAGAGCCCATCACCTTTTGCGATGAGGATCTCCACGGCATATCTGTGCCCCACAACGACCCGCTGGTGATCACATCCCAAATCCACCGGTACGAGGTCCACCGGATACTCATCGATTCGGGCAGTTCGGCGAACATCCTCTTCTACGACCGCTTCCTGCGTATGGGGCTCCCTCAGCAGACCTGAGACCGACCTCTCACGTCCTCTCGGGGTTCACCAACCACTCCATCCCGGCGCAAGGGGTGGTCACCCTGCAGTTCACGATCGGGGAGCCCAGCCACACGCGCACACTGCCTGTGGACTTCATCGTAGCGAAAGTTCCGTCGGCCTACAACGTCCTCCTCGGCCGCCCGACGCTAAACTCCCTCCAGGCCCAGATCTCGACCTACCACGTGGCGATAAAATTCCCTCGCAATCGGGATGGGATAGGTCGGGCGTACGGGAGCCAGCGGGTCGCGAAGATAGGCCTTACCGAAATGTCTTCACCCGAGCAGCATGCCGACGGCGCCGAGGCGTGTGACGACATCAAAGGAGACCAGGGAAAGACCGTCCAGGTCGGGTCGCTCCTGACGGGGACTCAGCGGGATGACTTGATCAAATTCCTCAGAAGCAACTCCGACGTCTTCTCCTGGGCGCCTGCTGACATGCCTGGGATCGACTCCAAAATCATCTCCCACAAGCTCGGGGTTGATCCTGCGGCCCGGCCTGTCAGACAGAAGAAAAGAAGCTTCGCTCCGGTCAAACAGAAGGCTATCGAAGAGGAGGTTGATCGGCTCCTCGCCGCCAACTTCATCAGAAATGTGCCCTACTCGGAGTGGATGGCAAATGTAGTTCTGGTCAAGAAGTCGAGCGGAAAGTGGAGTATGGCGTCGACTTCACCGACCTCAATAAGGCCTGCCCCAAGGACAACTTTCCGCTCCCCCGCATAAACCAGCTCATCGACAGCTCGGCCGGCCACGAGCTGTTGAGCTTCATGGACACTTTCTCCGGCTAATCCGTATGAATCCTGAAGACGAAGATCTGACCGCATTCACAACGGACCGGGGAGTGTACTGCTACAAGGTGATGCCTTTTGGCCTCAAGAACGCGGGGGCCACGTACCAAAGGCTGGTCAACCGCATGTTCAAGCCACAGATCGGCAGGAATATGGAAGTCTACATTGATGTCATGCTCGTCAAGTCTATCTCGTAGGACGACCATTCCAAGGACCTGGGCGAGGCTTTCGAAGTGCTCCGCAAATTCAACATGAAGCTAAACCCCGCCAAGTGCGCATTCGGGGTCACCGGGGAAGGTTCCTCGGGTTCATGGTCACTCACTGCGGAATCGAAGCTAACCCAGAGAAGATCGACGCTATCCTGAACATGGCTGCGCCCAAGACTAACGTCGAGATCATGCGGTTCATAGGGCGGGTCGCCGCTCTAAGCCGTTTCATGTCCAGGCAGGGGGAGAAGTGCCTCCCGTTCTTTAAGGCGCCGAGGAAAATTCCAAGGTTCGAGTGGTCGGAGGAATGCCAAGCCGCCTTCGACCAATTGAAGAAGCACCTCGCAACACCGCCGCTGCTCATCCGGCCAGTGGAGGGGGACGAGCTGTCACTGTATCTGGCAGTATCCAACCAAGCAACAGGCTCGGTGCTCGTCCGGGAGGCCGAGGGGGCGTAGAAGCCGGTGTACTATGTGAGCCACGTGTTTAAGGACGCGGAAACAAGGTACCCCGCCATTGAGAAGATTGTCTTAGCCCTCGTGGTGACCTCGCGGAAGCTGCGACACTACTTCCAAGTACACACCATCGTCGTCCACACCGAGCGCCCGTTGGGAGCTATCCTAGCATCACCGGAATCCTCGGGCCACCTAGAAAAATGGACGTGGGAGCTATCTCAGTACGACATAAGATATTGCCCGAGGCAAGCCATCAAGGCGCAGGCTCTGGCCGATTTCATCGTTGAATGCACCATCCCTAGCAAGAAGCCGGAGTCTGCGCCGCCACTCGCAACCGAGGGTCCCGTCCCGGAAGGCCCTAGCTCGGTTCTGGAGTGGGTCATCTACATCGACGGGTCTTCTACCGAGGAAAGCTGCGGTGCCGGCCTCATTATCCGGGACACAAACGAAGCAGAGATGGAGTATTCTTTGAGGCTTGGTTTCAAAGCATCGAACAACATGGTAGAATATGAGGCCCTCCTGGCCGGATTGTGCATGGCCGTCGGGCTGGGGCTGAAGATAATTTGAATCCGCAGCGACTCGGCCCTTGTTGTCGGTCAAGTGACCGGCCGCTTCGAAGCTTGAGAGCCCCTGATGATGAAGTACCTAGACGAAGTAAGGAAACTCTGAAGAAACTTCGACGAAGTTCAGGTAGAACAAATACCCAGGCAGCTGAATGCCCAAGCAGACGCCTTGAGCAAGATGGCTTCGTCATACTTGGCCAACAATAGGCGGTCTATCCTCTTCGAAACCTTGCCTCGACCCAGCGTCGGAGACGGAGCGACGACACTCCACGTGTACGCGGCGCAGGAGAGAGACCAGGACTGGAGGAAGCCCCTCGTGGAGTTCCTGAGAAACGGCGCACTCCCGGAGGACTGGGCAGCCGCCTGCTGTCTCTGGGCCAAAGCCCGCCACTTTGTCTGGAACAACGGGAATCTCTACAAGAAGGCCTTCACTCAGCCCTTGCTTCGGTGTGTTGACCCCCACGAAGCCGACTACATCCTTTGGGAAATCCATGAAGGGGTGGACGGTGCACACCAGGGGGCTCGAACCTTGATCCAAAAAGCGTTACTCCAAGGGTACTACTGGCCCACCATGCACGAGGATGCCCTGAAGCTGGTCAGAAGATGCAAGAGCTGCCAGCTCCACGGCAGCATTCCCCGCCTCCCGGCTACTGAGCTGACCGCCCTGACATCCCCATGGCTATTCGCTCAGTGAGGGTTGGATATGATCGGCCAGTTCCCTACCGGAACAGGCGGGCACAAATACGTCCTCGTCGCGGTGGACTACTTCACCAAGTGGATCGAGGCCGTCCCCATCAGGAAACCGGACGCCGCCACAACCATCAAGTTCCTGCAAAACAACCTGATACTCCGGTTTGGCATCCCGAGATGCATCGTCACCGACCACGGGACGGACTTCGAGAACGAGAAAGTGAAGGACTTCTGCAAAGAGTACCATATCCTCATGAAGTTCACCGCGGTCGCGCATCCCCAATGCAACGGGCAGGCCGAGGTCGCTAACCGAGATGTCCTCCGAGGTCTCCGGACCCGCCTAGAAGGGTGACAAGGCAGTTGGGTCGAAGAACTGCCCCGGGTCTTATGGGCCCTGCGCACATCAAAAAAGACTCCCACCGGGGAGACCCCCTTCAGCCTCTGCTACGGGACCGAAGCGATGGTCCCAGCGGAGATCGGGATACCCAGTCACCGGGTCGAGCACTTCGACGATGACGCAAACACCTCGGCGCTACGGACCAACCTCGACATCTTGTTGGAAAAGAGGGATCGGGCTCAGATCAGAGCTGCCACCTATCAACAACAAACGGCCCGATACTACAACGCTCGGGTCAAACACCGCTCCTTCAAGACCGGGGACCTGGTCCTGTGGCGGAACGAGTTCACCGACCAAGGTAGGCTTCACAGTTCTCCCCAAAGTGAGAGGGTCCCTTCCTTGTCTCTGGGGCGCTCCCCGGCGGAGCCTACCGCCTACAAGACGCGGATGGACGAGAGCTTCCGCGGCCTTACAACGCCGAGAAGCTCAAGCTATACAGGTCAAAGCCAGTGAGTGTATACCGCCCCCCCTCTTTTTCCCTTTCACAAAGATGGTGTAAAGCGTTCTCTAAGATTCCTGTCCATACGAATAAAGAAACGTCGAATCATTCCGAATAGAGTTCCATCTTTACACTCCAAGGCCATCCCCAAGAGGCGGCCTTGCAACCCACTGCCCGGCTATCCTTAGTGGGCTTCCGGCAGCCCCCTGACGCTAAGGACCAAAAAGCCCTCTCAGAGGCAGTCGAGCCAAAGGATCCCTCGCTCGGCTATCCCCAGCGGGCAGCTTCCCTGCCACAACGCCGGGGATCAAAAAACCCTCCCAGAGGCAGTCGAGCCCGAGGATCCCTCGCTCTTCTATCCTTCAGGACAAAAGCCATTACCAAGAGGCACCGGGCAGTAACCCTGCCCGGCCAAGGGTCCTTGGTAGGCTTCTACAGCCCCTCCCGCGCTAAGGACTAAAGTCCTCCCAGAGGTAGTCGAGTCCTTGCTCGGCTATCCCCGGCTGGTAGCTTCCTACCACAACCGACAGGGATCAAAGTCCTCGCCAAGAGGCACTTGGCAGTAACCCTGCTCGGTCCCCGTCCTGAAGGATCAAAGCCCTCGCAAGAGGCAACCGAGCAGCTACCCTGCTCGGTCATCTCCGGCTGGTAGCTCCCTACCCATGACGCCAGGGATTGAAGCCCTCGCAAGACGCATCCGAGTGGCTGCCCCGCTCGGTCATCCCAGGCTGGTAGTTGCCTACCCGTGACGCCAGAGATCAAAGCCCTCGCCAAGAGGCAACCGCGCAGCTTCACTGCCCGGTCATCCTTAGTGGGCTTCCTATAGCCCCTCCAACACTAAGGATCCAAGCCCTCACCAGAGGCGACCGAGAAGCTACCCTGCTCGGTCATCTCCGGCTGATAGCTCCCTACCCATGATGCCGAGGATCGAATCCCTCGCAAGAGGCATCCGAGCGGCTGCCCCGCTCGGTCATCCCAGGCCGGTAGTTGCCTACCCGCGACGCCGGAGATCAAAGCCCTTGCAAAGAGGAGACCGTGCAGCTTCACTGCCCGGTTATCCTTGGCGGGCTTCTTACAGCCCCACCAACGCTGAGGATCCGAGGCCCCAAAAAGGGGCAACAAGTCCATCGAAGTCTAAGCGATCCCTCCCGGCTCCGGGGCCATGGAGATGCCTCCTCGGCAGCGCTTGGCAAGTGATGGAGACACAAGGTCGGCAGCGCTTGACAAGTGATCGAAATCAACCCGACGAACGATCGCTAGACAGATAGTTGACCCAACAGTGCAAGAAAAAATATTTTACAAACATTCTTCACACACAGAAGATGAAATGTAAACCGATGAAACGAGAATTTTCTTTTATTACCAAAGGCAAAGTTTTTACAAAGGGTATTCTGGGGCTCCCCAGCCTTACAAACTGCCGAGAGGCTTACCTCGGTGCCCTCATCACTGGCATCAAGGCCTGCCGGGGGCTTTACCACCGGAGATTTCGCCACCAGGGGCGCACCCTACTCCTCTCGCCATCTTCCACCGGAGGCCTTGCCACCGGAAGCGGAACCCAAGCGCGGAGCTCGCCATCGTCGAACTCGGGAAGCTGCTCCTTCACGGCGTCCAGGGCCTTGTTCCACGCGACGGCAGAATACTCCCCGAGCTCGACGTAAAACTGCTCTGACGCCTTATAATCGGCCACAGCTTTCTTAGCCCGAGCCTCGGCAACCTGGGCCTCCAGAAGCGCCGCCTCGACATCTCCCCTGCTGGCATCCCTCTTCTTCTCCATGGCCGCGAAGCGTTCGGCCAGATCTGCCAGCTTCCTATCAGCGACCCGGAGGGACGCACTCAGACGACGATGGACACCCCGATTCGCTGAATTGGCAAGTTCCGCAGCCTCCGCCTGGGCTGCCAGGACGTCGGCCCTTGCCCTCTCCAGGCGCAGGTCACGCCACAAAACCTCGACCTCCGAGGGAAACGCTTCTACTGGCCTCGGTGCGTGGAAAGCCCCCTCGGCCTCCATACGAGCGGCAAGGGCACAGTGTTGAAGGACCTGACGGAAAGCAGATGAGAAACCAGGAGGGCCCCGATCCAAAGAAAGGTATACCCGAAAAACTACATGTAGAGGGGTTCGTACCTGGACCGCCCCCTGGGCCATGGCCTTCAGTTGGGCCCTCAGGGAGCCATGAAGAAGCTTTCCCCCAGCCGACTCCTCCATCCCGGCAAGCAGGCCAGCGGCAACCGAAAGCCCAGACGGAACCGTGAAGACGGCGCCCCCCTTCTGCATGGAAATTCCCTCAGGGGCCCTCGACGACGACGCGCGAGAAATCGTCCTTTTCCTCTTAAGAGGGGCCCCGTCCTCGCCCTCCCTTCTGTCCCCCGTCTGGAGCTCGGATACTTGTGGACGTCTCTGGCCGCCGCCGGAGCAACCACCAGGAGTCGTCAACGAAGCAGACGGCCCTATCGCTGGCAGAACATCCGGCGCAGGGCATGAGCCAGCCAAGGGCTCGGCCGCGCCACTAGCCTCCTTCTGGCGCGAGCAGCCCAAAGAGTGGGAGCGAACCATGTATTCAAAAAGAAGAAGAACGCCGAGCAGCCGGGACTTAAGAGAGAGGAAAAATGAAAGAGTAGGGGCCCTGGAGCGGGCCCTGCCCCTACTTATTGCTGCAAGCGGCCTCATCCAACGACGCCCGTCGTCTCCCGCCAAAATGACTCCTCGCGTCCAGCGGATCCGATCGCTCCACGTGTCGACCTGCGCTGGACCGCGTCCCATCAGACGCTGCAGGCCTGCATACGTCGCATCGGCCAATCGACGCTTGACACGTGGTGCAATGCCCCATGTATTATCCGGTATACCCATATATACCGGATAAGCATGGGGACCCACATGTCTGTGGTTCGAGGACGAACCATTGTTCTAAGTGGGGGAGAATGCAATGCCCCATGTATTATCCGGTATACCTATATATACCAGATAAGCATGGGGACCCACTGTAAAACAATGGGGAATCTTCGGAATACATTCCGAAAGAGGACAGATCTGTATTATAAATGGAATGATACCACTCTTCAATATAGAGACGCCTTTTAAGTGAACCGGCACTACACGAGCTTGAGAACTCCGTAGTTAAGCGTGCTCGAGCCAGGGAAGTTCTGGGATGGGTGACCTCCTGGGAAGTGGCCCCTGGTCGGGTCCGGTTCGTCCTGAAGGACAAAACCGTGCGACTTCGGTCAGAGCGGACAATACTCTCTGTATTGGGGGTGGGTCGTGACAGAATGGTATCAGAGACATGTTCCTCAATAGTAGGCCCACTGTAAAACAATGGGGAATCTTCGGAATACATTCCGAAATAGGACAGATCTGTACTATAAATGGAATGATACCACTCTTTAATACAGATGCGCCTTTTAAGTGAACCGGCATTACAGGAACTTGAGAACTCCGTAGTTAAGCTTGCTCGAGCCAGGGAAGTTCTGGGATAGGTGACCTCCTAGGAAGTGGCCTCTGGTCGGGTCCGGTTCATCCTGAAGGACAAAACCGTGCGACTTCGGTCAGAGCGGACAATACTCTCTGTATTGGGGGTGGGTCGTGACACGTGGACCGTCGCTTCAGAATGGTATCAGAGACATGTTGGGGGTGGGTCGTGATAGAATGGTATCAGAGACATGTTCCTCAATAGTAGGTCTGTGGTTCGAGGACGAACCATTGTTCTAAGTGGGGGAGAGTGCAATGCCCCATGTATTATCCGGTATACCCATATATACCAGATAAGCATGGGGACCCATATGTCTGTGGTTCTAGGACGAACCATTGTTCTAAGTGGGGGAGAGTGCAATGCCCCATGTATTATCCGGTATACCCATATATACCAGATAAGCATGGGGACCCACTGTAAAACAATGGGGAATCTTCGGAATACATTCCGAAATAGGACAGATCTGTACTATAAATGGAATGATACCACTCTTCAATACAGATGCGCCTTTTAAGTGAACCGGCACTACAGGAGCTTGAGAACTCCGTAGTTAAGCGTGCTGGAGCCAGGGAAGTTCTGGGATGGGTGACCTCCTGGGAAGTGGCCTCTGGTCGGGTCTGGTTCGTCCTGAAGGACAAAACCGTGCGACTTCGATCAGAGCGGACAATACTCTCTGTATTGGGGGTGGGTCGTGACACGCGGACCGTCGCTTCATAATGGTATCAGAGACATGTTGGGGGTAGGTCGTGACAGAATGGTATCAGAGACATGTTCCTCAATAGTAGGTCTGTGGTTCGAGGATGAACCATTGTTCTAAGTGGGGGAGAATGCAATGCCCCATGTATTATCCGGTATATCCATATATACCAGATAAGCATGGGGACCCACATGTCTGTGGTTCGAGGATGAACCATTGTTCTAAGTGGGGGAGAATGCAATGCCCCATGTATTATCCGGTATACCCATATATACCAGATAAGCATGAGGACCCACTGTAAACAATGGGGAATCTTCGGAATACATTCCAAAATAGGACAGATCTGTACTATAAATGGAATGATACCACTCTTCAATACAGATGCGCCTTTTAAGTGAACCGGCATTATAGGAGCTTGAGAACTCCGTAGTTAAGCGTGCTCGAGCCAGGGAAGTTCTGGGATGGGTGACCTCCTGGGAAGTGGCCCCTGGTCGGATCCGGTTCGTCCTGAAGGACAAAACCGTGCGACTTCGGTCAGAGCGGACAATACTCTCTGTATTGGGGGTGGGTCGTGACACGTGGACCGTCGCTTCAATGGCAGAGTGCACGAACCGGCGCACCTTCTTTAAATGTGGAGATCTCGTCCCGATTCACTAGCAGAAAAGACAACTGACAGCCCGATGATTCGTCCCGACAAAGCCTTAGGAAGGAGCTCACCTCGGGAGGCCTGGCAGTCCACTCCTGATCCGACCTGCTAGCTGGTCGGGACAAGAGTGGGGGGCTAATGATGATGCTTAATATTGGCGGTCTTCAAAATCTGGACACGTGGCAGATGACGTGTCCCAAAACTCAGAAAGAAGGGCCACAGGGGCCGACCAGGCAACCCCTGTACCCGATCCACAAGCACAAGCTGGCCTTCCTTGGGGCCCTCTGCAAGTTGTCCTTCTCGACCCCCCAGCTCGTCCCGAGCTGCCACAGGACCAGGACTCCTCGGCCCTCTTACTCATCTCCGAGCTCCCTAGCCGATGTTGTCTTCCTCGGTCCCTCTGACCAGATCCAACGCTCACAGGCGTAACCGCCGCTTCGCGAATCTCGCCATGCGCGGATTCTCCGCCAGCAACATTCCACGTTCCACGCCTCCACGATCCCTATTAATGGGCGATCCGCTCTCTACGCGGGCGTGACGTCGGGAGCGTAACTGCTGGCGAGATTCTCTGCGTGCCATCACCGCTATATAAACCCCCATCACAGAGGGGTCAAATAAGCCATTTTTTATTCCTCTGAGCCGTTACTCTGCCCGGATCTAGCACTAACTTGATCGTCGGAGGGTCCTCGGTGGTACCAAACCATCTCGGGACTTCTTTGCAGGTATTCGGCGCTAAAATCCTTCAAATCACCAATCTCACCAAAACCCATTGAGATCCACACGCAACAGAACATCATCACCAAAATCCACCGGGAGATCAATGGAAGACAACATCTGACGGAGACCCGAAAAGGACCTCCATCACTTGTCATGTAATATGTTGGGATATCCGCCCTTTAGGAACCATTTTGATGTTTAAAAGAAGAAACCTGACAAAACAGAATAAGCAGACATGAGTTTAGAGATAAATATTTTCGAAATGAAGTAATTTTATATGCAATTTTTTTTGTGCGCGCGCACGCGTTTTACATAAACCTGGAAAAAATACATCTTCACATTATATTTTGTTCTGATCTATCATATAGCAGGGCAGCATCATGGATGGATGATTCAAACCACATGAACTGAGTCCGGGTCCATGAATTTGTATTCTTTCCTTCCCTAATTTTAGTATCCTTCACGATTCTCTATCACGGGTCCGGGTTTTTAGGACTTCCAGGCATTCTTCTTAGGACGTCCAGACATTCTAATTTTGAAACATTTCTTCTTAAAGCACCTAGAGTTTTTAGAATTAAAGAGACGAAGAATCCCATATACACAATCCTACATCTTTGTAAGTGGAAATTTAATTCGTTTACCATAATGAGAGTGGGAGGCCTGTATATATATGTTGTTGGTGGTGGTGGTTTTACCAATTGAGTGGGCAACACAAGTCTTGCAAAGAATTTCTTGCACCAACAAACCAAGCTCTTTTTGGGATTCATGGTGGCTATACGAGGAGAGCATTTGAAATGTGCAACCATTTATGAAATGAGACCCACGATGGTGAGATTCCAATAGTTAGGTCACCACTTAACTCTCTTTATTTTTTTTGGAGTCTGTGTCCAGAACCACCACTTCTCTCTCATTGGTATATAAAGGAGTTAATGTCGGGCTATCAAATTGTCTAGTGGGGGAGCCTGGTGTTTTGGACCATGTGATATCATAGCTCAAATTATATATCTTCCCTGCTGTTTTGCACTTACACGTGTGTATATTTTGAACAACGTGTATTCTTACTGAAGCCGTGTGTATATTTTGAACAACATGTATTCATACTGAAGGTGTGCGTAATTTTTTTTATTGTGTACATTGCATGAAAATTTCCTAGGATATCTATAGTTTTTCTAATTTTACATAACATGAATACGGGTTAGTTGTGATATTAGCATCCAGAAACTTATGAGTTATGCAAGATAACAAATGTATACGAGCTTGTGTGTAAATTTGTAAGGCATATCTTTTTTTTTGGGGCTTTTGAGCATGGATGAGAAGAAAGATTGTTGACTTTTCATTTTCTTATTTTTGCCTTTTGGACGAGTCTGACATCTCCAATGTTCAACTTTAGCTCTTGGAATTTTACCATGTTATTTTTTTTATTTTTCTTGACTAACGACATGAATTCTTATTAGTAAATATATTTCCATTTTAATTTGATTAAGATTCTTCTCTTGCCCTACCATTAATTTATTTAGTAATAATACTAGGGTTGCCAAGCTATTTAGTGCTTGCGTATGTGATTTTCAAACATGCATGCTTTATTGATTTCTTGGATCCATGCAATTAAATAAATGTACTAAGATGACCCCCACAAATTTATACCTGGAAATTTATTCTCATACTAAAGTTTTTACGTCATGGCCATGGCCAGTTGTTACAATATTATGAGAAGAATGGATGGTAACACTAATTTTATTATTCCTTTGATGGAAGCTCTCCTTTGAGGAAAGAAGAGATCATTTTTAGTGCTCTTTCAGGTTGAAAACTCGGAACGGTATGCCCGGATCCTCTGACGGTCGCTAAGATCAACCCGTTGTATTCCACTACATACCCTCCAACCTGAAAGGAAAACAAAAATCATGTAAAATATATTGCCATACTTATTTACATTGATATCCGATCGAACATATGTTACCTCTTTCTCAAAGTACCATGGACGCCACGAGTTCTTTACTGGCAAACCGAGCATTTTGATCGAGTACCTTGTAGATGTAATCGGAACCACAGAATCGACATCACCACTGCAATAATAGAAATAATAATCATTCTTATAAAAGAAAAACTTTGGTAGATTGCAAGTGAATTTCTTATTTTTGTGAAGATGTACCTGTATAGCCAGAAACTTAATCCATTCGAAATAAGTTCTTTAATAATCGGCAACACTGTAACAGGCCAATCATTCCATTGATGAATAACGGTGCTGTATTAAACGATATATTAGTACTCGAACATGGATTAACTTATAAGAAGCTAAACTAATTAATTTACCTGCAGCTAAACCAATCATACGGTAATTTCGTGACGTTCGCGTGAAGAGCCCTTTGAACTGCAGGGTTGTTCAGGTACTTGTTAACGTAGGTATCCGAACAAGGATCGAAATTGGCCATCTGATAAATAGTGATTATAAGTTGCGATAAGTTGTTAGTAATTAATATGAACATAATTAGTTTCTTTTCAAAATTCTAAGGGTTTTTGTGTATGTGGTTTACCGCGACCCCTGATGAAGTGTTTGAGCCATCACAATTCGGAGCGTAAATGTTGTAAGGATCTATACCTCCAGATTCTTGATTTGCATTGCTCATTGCCTGACTGCATATTTTGTTAAAATCTCCGTTTGTAAAATTGCAATTTGATTTAATGATGGAATATGTCTCATCTGAGATCAGGGCATGACTCCAGAAGAAGTCGTATTGGCCTACAGCATTCGAAATTCTATCGACATATGCGTTTCCAATCTGTCGCAACAAAAACAACTCAGATTAACAAAACATATTGCATATATAGAGAGAGAACAGAATATAGAGTACTGAAATTAAATATTACAGCGACGCCGCGAAGGTTGATGACGGTCTGATTTGTGATTTTGTTGTTGTGCAAGATAAGCTGCGCGAGTTCAGGGCCGTAATGGCCTGCATAGCTCTCTCCGGTAATGAAAAATTCACGAGTTTTATACTGTGGAAACCTCTCAAGCCAGTTTATGAGAAAAGCATAAGAATCAACCGCGGTCCTCTTATCACCGCTCTTTGCGTAGTCTGAAGTTGTGTTTGAATATGAGAAGCCGACTCCTGCCGGCGACTCCAGGAACAAAACATTTGCGACTGCCGTTGCAAAAGAGGGATACAAACATTAGCCAAAAAATCGAAGATAATAATCGAATATCAATATGTTTAAGATTGTAATCTCACCTCTGTTCCAGGAATAATAATTTCTGGTGAGTGTTTTGCCGTCGCGATTAACTCTAAAGGGACCAAGTTCCTCCATTGCTCCATAACCCAAAGAAGAGCATCCAGGTCCTAAATCATAAAATAATTCAAAAATAGAAAAATTAATCAGAATATTTCAGACAATGACAACCACCATGAGGATAACAAAGTCAATGATTATTAAATAATTAGCAGAGAATATTTAATATTAAACAGGATGAAAATTACAACCAAGATTCGGACATGAGTCAAGTTGCACTTTCATATTAAACACATGAGCACAAATTTCTTAATGGATAATTAGTATTAATCATATCTGAAAATTCAAAGAACATAATTTGCGTCGGTAATGAAATCATTCTTATAGGATTAATATTCCTGACAGAGTATATTCTACTAAATGTCAAAATTTTCCGTCGCAAAAGTATGTTTCATAAAAATTTCCCTCAAAAATCAGTGAAATGTCAACGCAACATAGTAATAATGCAACATGAATTAAAAAATTTCAGTTATTAATAGTTAATTACCTCCATTGAGCCATAACACAAGAGGCTTGCTCGAAGAATCCTGAGGGGACTCGACAAAATAATAAAATAGTGCCCTTCCGTGTGTCAGGTCAACGGTAACATAACCTGCATACTGATCGAAGTCGACCGCCATGGGTTGCCCGGGCAACTCAACTATCTTATCGGCCTCCATCATCCCATCTTGTTGGCTAATGTGCACCGGCAAATACGGCCCGGTTAAGAAAGTCTCAGGCATTGAACCATATTGAGAAAAGCTCGACGACGATCTTTGCGAATTGATGAGCTTTTTCAGTTGACCAACTTGGTTTTTGGCCTCATTGTTGGTAGGTAGAAGAAAGAAGAAAGAAATGAGAAGAAATGAGGACAAGTTGAAAGGCCTCATCTTTTCCTTTGTTGTTGGTTGTTTCTTATGGTGAGAGGTTGGGCTTTATATAGAGTTTTGTTGTTGGGGAGTGAGAAAATGGAATTGAAAATTTGGGTGTCAATGAAATTGCTGATAATTTTGAATTAGTTAACACATTCCCTAGGGGAGAATTCGGATACGGAATAGTATTTTGGACGTTCGATGAATGCTTATATTAGCATAAAAAAATGCGATCTAACCATAATGATTCACCTTGTTTAATTTTTATTGAAGTATTTATTAATGATTCACCTTTTGCCAATTTCTAATAATGATGAAAAAAATAATATAGTTTGCATAAACATGATAGATTGTGAATCCAACAGGGTAATGCAAAGATATAGAACAAGTACTTGTTATCAACATGTTTAATTATTTAATCTCAAAGAGAAATAAAAAATTAAAATGACCGCAAAATCATACTTCGAGTTTTCTTCTAGTACTAACTTTTTACATCATTGCAATTTCCAATAAGAGAAAAAAAAATCGAATCGTAAAGACTACTTATTTTCTTTCCTCGGACGGAAGTTGTCCTTCGAGGAATGAAGAGATCATGGCTAATGCTCTTTCAGGTTGAAAACTCGGAACCGTGTGCGCCGATCCCCCAACGCTCGCTAAGGTCAATCTGTTATATTCTTCTACATAACCTCCAACCTGAAAAAGACATAATGTAAATGTAGTTGGTACACACATTAGCATTTATATTTGAAATATGTTTGTTCAATCCAGATGCTATAAATGTAAATTACCTCTTCATTATGATACCATGAATGCCACGATTTCTTAACTGGCAACCCGATCATTTTGATCGAGTACCTTGTAGACGTTATCGGTACTACACAATAGACATCGCCAGCATAAATATTTTTTTATGTAAATTCCAAGTATAATGCTTCTTGATATATAAATTACCTGCACAGCCAGAAACTTAGACCACTTGCTAGATATAAGGTCCTTAACAATTGGTAACATTGTATCAGGCCTATCATTCTATTGAATAACATTACTGTTTAAAACCACAAAAACAAACTTAACATGATAGGGGGAAAAATGATTTGATAATTAATCTATCTGCAGCTTATCCAATCATGCGATAATTTCGTGACATTTGCATGAAGAGCCTTGTGAACTGCAGGGTCGTTCAGGTAAGGGTACACGTAGTTATCCGAACAAGGATGGAATTCCGTCATCTGATTAACGAGAAGCAATTTAGTAATTAATCTTAGAAAAATAATTATCCACTCAAAAATTCTATTATAGTTGTATGTAATTACAGCGACCCCTGACGAAGTGCTTGAGCTATGACAAAGAGGAGCATATATGTTGTAGGGATCTATTCTTCCAGCTTCTCTAGATGCAGTGTCCATCTGCGTTTCCCGTCGTGATCTTCATTTGTGATATTGCAGTTTTTTGATTTAACGATGGCGTACGTCTCATCAGAGATCAGGGCATGACTCCAAAGGAAGTCGAATGTGCCTGTCTCGTTCGACTCTCTTTCAAAAAAAGCATTTCCGATCTGTTTGCATATGAATGCGGGCACACGTGAAATTCACTTAATTGTACTTACAGCACACCGTGAAGATTGAACACATTCTGATTCCTGATTTTGTTGTTGTGCAACGTAACTTGTGCCAGCTCAGGGATGTAATGGCCGGCATAGCTCACTCCAGAGATGAAGAAGTTGCGGGTTTTGTATTGTGGAAACCTCTCAAGCCAGTTTATAAAGGCATAAGAATCGGCTGCAGTTATCTTATCTCCTCTCTCTTTGTGATGGAGCTCTGGATCTCCTTTATGTTACCATCCGTGGAATGTTTGCTTCCAAATTTACCTTTCGTTCAGTTTGGGTAAGAATTAAATCTTGAAGCACAACGAATAAGAAAAATAATAGACATCTTATTCGGTGTTCATTATTATTACCAAGGGTGAAAGTTTATTGCTACCAAACAACTTTTTGTCGGTTTGTTTTGTGTATGTTAGAAATAAATAAAGTCACCACAGAAGTGCTTTTTCTTTTTCCAGAGCTATGCAAACAAACACATAAAGTAAATCTGGTGCCTGTTTACTTGATTGTCTTGGGATATGCTGTGCAAATAAATTCGATCATCAAGTTATTCAACGAACTCACGTTGGACGCTACTTAAAATTTTAAATGTAGGTAAACTTTTTTACAACCAGTCAAATACATATAGAACTAGCATTCTGCACATACGATGCACGGGCATGTGCGCTTGTCCCGGCTTACAAAACTAGGATAGACACTGAATTCAACCAGATATGAAAGGGACAGAACAAATACTTGTTATAAACATGTTTCAATCATGAGTCTCATAGGAAGAAAAAATCTAAATGCACCACAAATCTATACATTGAAATTTCTTCCCATACTAACTTTTTACATCATTGCAAGTTCCAATATGAGGGGATAAAAAGGAATGACAAACATTTTTTTCTCCTCTTTTTTTACATCATTCCTGTGATGGAAGTTGTCCTTTGAGGAAAGAAGAGATCATGGCTAATGCTCTTTCGGGTTGAAAACTCGGAACCGTGTGCCCCGATCCTCTAACGGTTGCTAAGGTCAGCCCATTATATTCCTCTACATACCCTCCAACCTGAAAAGTAAATCATGAAGATTTAATCACTTCACATATTTGCATTTATACTCCAAATATGCTTTCTTTTCTCACTCTTACCTCTTTATTATGATACCATGCGCGCCACGAGTTCTTAACTGGCAACCCGAACATTTTGATTGAGTACCTTGTAGATGTTATCGGGACTACACCATCGACATCACCACTGCAATTTTTCTTTTAAAAGTTGGTATAGATATTTTTATGTAAATTGTAAGTTCATTTCTATTCAATATAAAAATACCTGTAGAGCCAGAAATTTAGGCCACTAGAAATAAGTTCCTTAACAATTGGTAACACTGTATCAGGCATATCATTCCATTGAATAACATTACTGTTTACAAAAAAAAAAGCTTATCAGTTTTCAAACAAATAAAAACTTGACATGAGAGAAAAATATGATTTGATAATTTATCTACCTGCAACCTTCCCAATCATACGATACTTTCGTGACATTCGCATGAAGAGCCTTTTGAACTGCAGGGTCGTTCAGGTAAGCGTAGACGTAGTTATCCGAACAAGGATCAAAACCCGCCGTCTGATTAATGAAAAGTTAGTCAGCAATTAATCTTGGAAACTTAATCATACACTCAAAAATTCTACTGGTTTTACGTAATTACCGCGACCCCTGATGAAGTCGTTGAGCTGTGACAAAGCGGAGCATATATGTTATAATCATCGATATTTCCAGATTCTCCATCCGCAGCGTCAATTGCATCGCTGCATTTTTCATTGTAAATTCCATTTGTAAAATCGCAATTTGATTCAATGATGGCATATGTCTCATCTGAGATTAGGGCATGACTCCAATAGAACCCGTATTGGCCTATGTCGTTTGAAGCTCTGTCGACATAAGCATTTCCAATCTGTTGTCATAAATAAATTTTAAAAAAAATCATACGACTGCCAAGGAAGCGTAAAATATAAATTTATATATGTGCGTGTTTATTAGTCAGGAAATTTTTTATATATACTTACAGCAACACCGCGAAGGTTGATGACAGTCTGATTCGTGATTTTGTTGTTGTGTAAGATAACCTGTCCGAGCTCAGGGATGTAATGGCCGGCATAACTCTCTCCAGTGATGAAAAAGTCGTGGGTTTTGTACTGCGGGAACCTCTCAAGCCAGTTTATGAGAAAGGCATAAGAATCAGCTGCAGTTCTCTTATCTCCGCTCTCTGCATAGTCTGAGGTTGTGTTTGAGTACGAGAAGCCAACTCCTGCCGGCGACTCCAAAAACAGGACATTTGCCACTGCCATTGCAAAAAAGAAATACGAACATCCGCAAAAAGCCAAAAAAATTTGTAAACTTAATGATCTAATAGCTGATATATAGATTTATCTCACCATTATTCCAGGAATAGTAATTTCTGGTGAGTGTTTTGCCGTCGGGATTAACTCTAAAGGGACCAAGTTCCTCCATGGCTCCATAACCCAAAGAAGAGCATCCAGGTCCTGAATCATAAAATAATTTAAAAATAAAAATAAAAATATGGATATAATCAGAATATTTCAGACAATGACAACCACCATGAGGTTAACAAACTCAATGATTATTCAATAATTAGCAGAGAATGTTATGGAGCCTATAAAAATGTATCACAGGTTCACAACCAAGACCAGGACATTGAGTCAAGTTGCACTTTTTAAAAAATTAAGCAAGCAGGTACAACTTTCTTATTGGATAACTAGAAACAACAAAAAGAATAAAAATATTCTAGGAAAAGTTTCAAAAAAAATGGATGTCTATTATGACCAATCAATAAAGCAGCGATGAGAATAAGAGCAACACCCACGGAACCCTGACTGTCGGTAATTTCTGGGGATAATGGGAAATTACCGACAGATACCTTCATTGAGTTACAACACAAACAGAATTTCTGTCAGTAATGAAAGCGTTCAAATCAAATAAGCGTATTCCCGACAGCATGTTTGATTCAATCTAAACAAAAAGCATCCACCGCCCCACAAAAAAACCCTCATATATATATATATATATATATATATATATATATATATATATATATATATTACCTCCATTGAGCCACAACACAAGAGGCTTGCTCGAAGAATTCTGAGAACTCTCAACAAAATAATAAAAAAGCGCCCTTCCGTGCCTCGGGTCAACGGTAACATAACCCGCGTACTGATCGAAGTCAACCCCCTTTGGTTGACCGGGCAGCTCATCGATCTTATCGGCCTTCATCATCCCATCCTGTGGGCTAATGTGCACCGGCGAATACGACCTGGCCGAGAAAAACTCAGGCATCGAATCATGTTGAGGAAAACTCGACGGCGATCTCTGAGATCTAATGAGTTTCTTGAGTTGATCAACTTGGTTGGCCTCATTGATGTTGAGTAGTAGAAGAAAGATGCAAGCAAAGAGAAGAGACAATGATGACAAGTTGAAAGCCCTCATCCTTTTTGTTTCTTGTTGTTTGCTACTAGAGGTTGGGCTTTATATAGAGTTTGTTTTGGGTGGGGGTGGGTGGGGGTGGAGGGTGTGTGTGTGTGTGTGTGTTGTTGGAGAATATGAATTTTAAATTTTGGGTGTGAATGAAAATTTGTTTGTGATCTTTTGAATTTGTTATCACGGCACGTCAATTAGTGTATTGTGTATGCATTTTGTGGTGTGCTTATTAATTGGACTCAATTGGATATAATAAATTAATTAATATGGGAATTAATTTATTTTCTTACTTGAATACAAATCGTTTTATTTTTTAGAGGAGGTATTTTTATTTCTTAGTAAGGGGGAATGTATTATGTATACTGATTAAAGTCTTTAGTTCTTAATTATATTTTTTAATTTTTATGTTTCTTTAGTAGTTTTACATTAGGAATGTCCTCAAATAAAAAATAATAAGATTTTATCTGTAATCATTATTTAGGATTTTCGTGATCATCATGCTAATATATATGTTATTGTTGAAATGAATACTAAATTGATGAGGCTCGATATCGGTGGCTCTCCAGATGCTGATACGTTGCAGATGACGTGTCCCAGAACCTACAAAAAAGGATCAAAAACCTCAGTTGGAATCACACCTCGGGTCTCCTGCCTGAGGAGTCTCCCGACCTTCGGTGGCCTTTCAGACCACCCCCCGGCTCTCCTCCGAGCTATCACAGAACCAAGATGCTCGGCCTCCCGCTCGAACCCGAGCCTCCCGCCGAGCTCATCTTCCACGGTCTAACCGACCGACCCGCAACGCTGATCACAGGCGCCTCCGCCACGGCTCCGCGATTCTCTCCATGCGCGAGATATCTGCCGCCCACAATCCCGCATTCCACGCCATCACGATCCCCCATTAACGAGCCCGTCTCGTCATTAATGCGGGATCCCGTCTATCACGCGGGCGTGACGTCAGGGTTGTAACAGCTGGCGTGATTCTCGCACTCGCCTGCCCATTGCTGCCGCTATATAAACCCTTCTCTCAGACGATTCAGGTAAGTCATTTTTTACTCCACTAGACCGTTACTCTGCCAAAATACCGCGACTAACTTGATCGTCGGAAGGTCCTCGGTGGCACAACCATCCCGGGACTTTTTTGCAGGTAGCCTAGCCTCAACCACACCAGACCCATTGAGATCCACACGCTCCAGGGGTTAACCCTCCAACTCAATCTCAGCCGTCCGTCAACACGCGAAGAGATCAACAGAAGATGACATCTGAAGGAGATCCAGAGATCCATCATAAATCGATTATTTTTAATCATTATTTTATTTCATCACTGCATCGATTAATAACTACATCAATGATTTGAATTTACTTAAAGTATTTACTAATTCAGATTACTCCAAATCCTAATTAAATTTGGAGCTCTCATTTGAAAAGGAAAAAGAATATTCTTTCTGGCTTTCTATAGAAATTAAATATTGTCTTCTAGCAATAGACTATCATTATAAATAATTATTGAATACAAGCATGATGGTTATTAAAACTACCTAATTTTCAAGGCTAATTTTATAAGGGTATTTTTGAAATTCTCAAATGGAAGTCTTGGTTATGTGTTATTTTCGAAAGTGCCGCACGCCCCTCTGTGTTTTAGTTGTATCAGCAGAAATTCTAAATTTTCCATTATTTAATTTTTATCCATCAAAATGCCACCTTTCAATCTATGGGATGTTGTTAGTCTAAATCTAGATTCTAGATTTGACTAAGTTATATGATTAGAGAATTTTAAGACTATTAAAGATTTCAAAAGTGTCTTAACTTATTCTTTCCTAAATTTAAATAGTAGAGATTTAAATCTCGTAAAATGATGAGGCATTAATTTTAATAGAACATGCTAGTCCAATTTGAATTTTAATTGGAACAACCTCAAGAGGTTGCAGTGTTTCACATGTGTATATAAATAGGTTTGATTTGGAAATCTTCATGAGAATAGTGGCCGGTTAGAATCTTTTCAAATATTTTGTCTATATTGCTAGCATATATCCATATGCATAACATAAGCAAAAAGTTGATAATGAGAACGCCACAAGCTGTGGGACTCGGATCCTCTCCAAGTTACAATAGCGGAAATAATACAGGTTTTTGAAAGAAGTTGTTATATATATGTAGAGTGATTGACGCCTTTTTTTGGCTCTTAAGATTTTTTGTCATTTTCTCATAAAAATTGTCACCGGCGCGTACCATCTTATAATCAAAAAAAATTTATCAAATTTTTTTTTATCATTTTCTGTAATCCTATTAAGCGCGAGATAACACATCCTTTGGTTTTCTTTTTATAATAGACTAGTTTTTGGCATGAGTGATGCAGGGATGGTTGTTTAAAATAACCTATATTTTTGACCAATTTTTAAAACCTATGTGATGTATAATGTCTGAGAACCATAACAAACCTGGAATTTGATAAAAGCAATATAATGTTTAAACATGGTATAATTGACCATCAAGTTTGAGAGATGAAGCACATGATTTTTATTCATCATAAGTCATGGATTGGCTAAGAAGCCGATATATACAAAACCTTTCCACAATACCGGTCGGTCATGAGCGGACCTTACACGACCATTTTACATACACATAAGTACAAATCAAGCCGCAAATGAGACAAAATGACAAACCGTCTTGAACATAAATATAATAAAATCATCGGTCGAGTGATTGAATTAAAATCTTTAGCACATGCAAGGAAAGGAGCACAAATGGAAGGTAAGAATTGAGAGCAAAAAATGGTGATGGGATATTGTACGAGACATCGGCCTCCACGGATTAGTTCTATATAAGCCACACATGAAGGTATCGTCTATTTATCCAAACTCGACCTTCCCTAGCATATGCAAGCAAAACTGCAACGATTGAATCGATTGATGAATCGGATGATAGAACTATCTAATTCCTACAAGCCGAGATTCACATTTTACACCTATGAATAGGGCAGAGACCCAGGTTTTTTTTCCAATTCAGAGGGCACCAAATATGATAAGGTTCCGTTAAAAAGTTAAACGTAAATATTATGTAAAAATTATCCAATAATTTGAAAGCGGAAACGGAATTTTAAATTAATTTAATTACAAAGAGCTTTTCCTTCAAGAAAAATCTACACTAAATTCATACCCAGTTAAATATAAAAGTGATTGTGTGGGTTATGGTAATTGAACCCTGGAAGTATTGTTAGGAAGCAAAATGTGTTATAACTTGAGCTAAAGAATTATGTTCATAGTTTTATACCATAAATATATATATATCATGTACCAAAAATACCCGCACTCGGTTATACTCGATTTTAGCTCTTTTTTCTCGAAATTTTAGAGAGGGCACATCCTCTTCTGGCCTCCACTTAGGTCCGTTCCTGCCTACAAACCAAGTCGCATGGAGAATAGACTCAAAATTTAACTAATTTAGCATATTTCAATTTTGTTAAAGTATTTATTTATTAAAAGAGAAAACCGTGTTTAATTAGGATGCTAGGGTCTAAACCTTGGGTACAAAAACAAAACAAAACATTTGGTCCAAACATTCTTCATTTTTTTCTTTTTTTCTTTCCTTTTCCTTTTTCTGGATTAAAAGAAGGTTAATAATACCCCCTCTTTCCATTAATTAAAAGAGTCTCAAATATTCTTATGATTGAGACGGTTGAGTCCAAGATGTACTTAAACTGGTTTGTATTGTTTTCAAATATCAATACATCCCTTCAAAATAAACTACCACATCTATGTTTATAACTGCTGCATTTATCTGTTTACCGGTATATCCATTTGTAACGTTCCCTTGGCATTTTTTTAGTTGCTAATGCGTCAGGGATATATCTCTCGACGATGTTTATCCTGCTATATCTTGGCCCAATTAAATTTAGGTTTTTTATACTTTTCCTCGGTAATGTATTTTTTTACCCTTATAAATAGATCATAGCCGAGAGAATATTAGCAAGAGGGAAAATTTGTTTGGTGATATACAAATTACCGAGGGAAATTTGTCTCTCGTAAATGTTTTCCTCACCATTACAGTTTTTTCTACAAGTGTGTATTTTTCCGAATTACACATATACAATATACAATATACAAGGCTCGGATACTCTAAGAGCTTGCAAACCAAAAAGAGCTTACTTCTTCCGGTAAAATTTACTCTCCGAGATGACATGTCAAGATTCCCAGAAGGGTTGTAACCCCCTCCACCCACGCCCCTCCAAAAAAAATAGGTCTTGTAGACTACTGAAACTTATTTTTAAGGTAATCAATTCCTTTTGAGGATCGAATTTGCGACCACTGATATTGGAGAGGAAATTGAAACCAATTAAGCTAAGCACACTTGATACAAATTGAAACTTGGGTGTGTAGTAGGCCTGGCAAATGAACCGACTCCTCGCCGGCTCGCCTCGCCGCGAGGCAAGTTTTGCTAGCCTTGTTGTAACGTGGACGAGTTGGCGAGTCGACTCACATCGTCCTGACGTGTTAGACGAAGCGAGTGGGTTTGAGAAAAATCTAATGTTGCCTCGTTACGACTTGTCTCGTCTGACTCGCGAATCAGCTCGCCTCGTCTCTCCAACTCGAGAGTCATCTCGTTTAAGTAGTCGTTGGCAAGTTCCAACGGCTATAAACGAGTCGACTCGCCTAATCTCGTCTCGATTTTCTGCGCCAACGGTCGAATTGCCTCGCCTCGAGACTTGCAACCAACGGCTATAAACGGTCAGATTCTCATGAATTCGCCTCGCCTCGAGACTTGCAACCAACGGCTATAAACGGTCAGATTCTCATGAATTCGCCTCGCCTCGCCTGCTATAAATTTTGAAATGCCTATAAATACAACCTCCACTCACTCCAAAACTCATCCATCTCTCTCTTTCTCTCTGGAATTTGACAATTTTTGTTTATATTTTATTTATTTTAGTCTATTTATTTGTTTTATTAATTTTTAAGTCGAATTTTTATTTAAAAAAAAATTAGAATCTTGCCTGATTCGCCTGGCTCGTCTCGCTTCGATTCATGAATCATCCCGGCGAGTCGGCGAGACGAGTGGGTTTGGGATTTAGGCTCTGGCAATTCGCCCCGCCTCGCCCCTCTTGTCCGGCGAGACGAATTCAATTCGCCTCGCATGACAGGTGAGTCATGCGAGTTGCGAGGCGAGCCGGGACATTTGCCAGGCCTAGTGTGTAGGAAGTTTTCTAACAACTTTTTTTGATCCGAATACAAGCCTTTTTATTTTGGGCGGCCACTTAACTCACAAATTAATTACACCTTGAAATTTCTTCTCATATTACAACATGTCATCTTTTAATATGAGGGGAAAAAGGGGCACTATTTTTATTTCTCTTTTGATGGAAGTTGTCCTTGGAGGAATGAAGAGATCATCGCTAATGCTCTCTCAGGCTGAAAACTTGGTACAGTATGCCCCGAACCTCGTACCGTCGCTAAAGTCAGTCCGTTATATACCTGTACGTAACCTCCAACCTGGAAAAAAAATCATGTAAACTAATTATTTTGGGTATGTTTCATTTTAGTTTATAGATAAGAACAAATCTTTTCGCTATAAAATGTAACCTCTCTGTTATGATACCATGCGCGCCACGAGTTCTTAACTTGCAACCCGAGCATTTTGATTGAGTACCTTGTAGATGTTATCAGGACTGCAGCATCGACATCACCACTGCAAAATTTAATATTCATAAATTAACATACATTATTTTTTATGCAAATTGCAAAAGTATATTGCCTATGAATTAAAATTTACCTGTACAGCCAAAAATTCAGGCCACTAGAAATAACCTCCTGAATAATTGGCAACACTGTATCAGGCCTGTCATTCCAATGAATATTGGGACTGTTTAAAGCCCAATGAAAGAAAAAATAATTAGCATTTAATCATATATAAACTTAATATGATACAATAAATTATTTGATGATTAATATATATACCTGCAACCTTCCCAATCATGTGATAATTTCGTAACATTCGCATGAAGAGCCTTCTGAACTGCAGGGTCGTTCAGTAAGCGTATACGTAGTTATCCGAACAAGGATCAAAATCCGCCATCTGATTAATGCATGAGAGTTTATTAATTAATTAGTCTAAAATACTTAATTATTTTTATTAAAATTGTATAAATCGATTATGTGAAATTTACCGCAACCCCTGATGAAGAGTTTGCGCCATCACAAATTGGAGCATATATGTTGTAACTATCTATATCCCCAGTTTCATTATATGCAGTGTCGATTGCATTGCTGCATTCTGTGCTGTAAACATTACTTGTAAAATTGCAATTTGAGTGAATGATTGCATGAGTCTCCTCTGAGATCAAGGCATGACTCCAATAGAAGTCGAACCGGCCTATGAGGTTCGAAAATCTGTCGACATAAGCGTTTCCGATCTGTCGCCATAAAACATCTAGAATAGATGAAAAATACTTCATACAGTACTAGAAAGTTTAGAACTTTTAATATACATACAGCGACACCGCGGAGCTTGATAACAGTCTGATTCGTTATTTTGTTGTTGTGCAAGATAACTTGTGTGAGTTGAGGGATGTAATGGCCGGCATAGCTCTCTCCGGTGATGAAAAAGTCGCGAGTTTTGTATTGTGGAAACCTCTCAAGCCAATTTAAGAGAAAAGCGTAAGAGTCAACTGCGGTTTGCTTATCTCCACTTTCTTTATAATCTGAAGTTGTGTTTGAATACGAGAAGCCAACTCCTACGGGCGACTCGAGGAACAAAACATTTGCCACTGCAATTCCAAAAAAACACATTCAATTTGTTTCTCTTTTTGAGATATAAAATTGACTAATCATTGATAAAGTTTTATATTGATTTTATTTAATTTTTCTCACCGTTGTTCCAGGAATAATAATTTCGGGTAAGTGTTTTGCCGTCGCTGTTAACTCTGAAGGGTCCAAGTTCCTTCATGGCTCCATAACCCAGAGAAGAGCATCCAGGTCCTAAATTATAAAGTAACTGATAAATAATAATAAGAATAATAATAAATTATTATTATAAATAATAATAATAATTAATTATAATTAATAATATGATGTAATCAGAATATTCCAGATAATGGCAACCCACCTTGAGGATGACAAACTTCAATGTTTGTTCAATAATCAGCAGTGAATATTACAAATTCCACAGATTGCAACAAATAAAGATACATGGGTCAAGTTGCGGTTTCCATATAATTTTCAAATAATCAAAACAACTTTATTAATGAATATATAATTAGAATAAGCAATAATAAAACTAGGAAAAATACAAATATATGGCGTCTATAATTTTTTTTTTTGGAATACAACACAGTTGAGAGTAAGAAATTTCTATTTAATCAATCAATCACTACAGTAGAAATTGCTGACCGTCAATGTTTTGTCTATAACGAGTGCAATAATGATTGTATTGGAAGTTTGCAATGTTCCAGTTAGGAACATATGTGGGTAGCTCTGTTACCAAATTAAAATGTGAGCGGTATCATACCAAAAATCCAACGAGAAAATATATTTTATATCGAACAATTACCGATACAAGAATTTTTGTGGTATTGAAAGCATTTTGATTAGAGTATTGCAGAAGCTGTTTTGATCAAATTTAGGAGCAGAATATTTCCATTGAAATCTCAAAATTTCTATCTTATAAGTATTTTACTCACTCAAACCTCACAATAATTACGAGGTTTAGATGCAGTGGCAAGGACATTTTAAATTGATTTTGTTAATGCCATTCATTTACCTCACAAGAATATTACAGACAACCAATTTCATCAAGATCGCATTCATTATCTTGGAAAATCAAAGAGATGAAACATATATTAAAATTTGAATAGTGGGAAATAACTACCTCCATTGAGCCATAACACAAGAGGTTTGCTAGAAGAATTCTGAGGAGACTCAACAAAGTAATAGAAAAGCGCCCTTCCACGAACCGGATCAACGGTAACATAACCTGCATACTGATCGAAGTCGACCCCCGCGGGCTGACCGGGCAACTCATCGATCTTATCCGCCTCCATCCTTCCATCTTGAGGAGTAATGTGCACAGGCGAAAAGGACTTAGTAGAAGAAAACTCAGGCAATGGATCGTATCGAGAGAAACTTGACCGTCCTTGTGTTTTGATGAGCTTTTTTAGTTGATCAACTTGGTTTGCTTCGTTGTTGATGGGTAGAAGAAAGAGAAAGCAAGAAAAAAGAAGAGACAATGACAAATGAGAAGTCCTCATCCTTTGGTTGATTGGTTGTTGTTTGTTACCAGAGGTTGGGCATTTATATATATAGAATTGGTTTGGATATGAGAAAATGGATTTTCTAGAGTTTTTGCCGATACAATCCCAATATCTGTCTTATTTCTAAATAAGACCCCTGAATATTGGTATTGCTAAATAAAAACTTCAAACATTATAAGTTATTCATTTTAATCTCCCCGGTTAATTTTCAATCCACCAACCGTTAAAGTTAGCCGTTAGGATGTCATATTTAACATTTTGCCCTTCTCTTTTCATATTAAATCAGCTGATCTAAATGCTAGGATTAGGATTCCAAATGCTAATGTTTTGGATAGCTAAGTAGATTTGTGGGTCTTATTTAGAATTATCAAGATTTGGGTGTCTTATATAAAATTAAAAAAGATTTGAGGACTATATATAAAGAAAATCACCATTTTCTAAAATTTGGGTGTGAAGGGAAATTTGTTGTCAATATTGAATTTGTTCGCACTGCGCATCTAAGTGCATGCGTATGTTACTTATTATGTGGTGTACCATTAATTGGATTCATAATGGTACTAAGAATTACTATTAGAATCTAATTACCACAAAGAATGAGGAAAAGATCAGTTAGTATGATACTTAATTTTTTTAGGGAATTCGATCTTCAGTGGACGAAGTGGTCACAATTTAACGCTTTCAGTGCAAATTCATGGATCTCCTGTGTGTGTGTGATGTGTACTTGTGTGTGTTGTATACTTAGATTAGGATTTATTGGCCAATGACCCAAAAAAAATGACTAACTACAGCTATAGTAATTATCTATACCCATGTTAATGAACTGTCATAGGTGCTTCTAGCTTGAATTATGCTTTATTACCCTGATTCCCCAAGTTGATGGTGCAAATGAAGATACTAATTCTAGACCCATTAGTTTCCTTATTTTTAAGGATGAGAGATGATAGTTTCAAAGTTTTTAAATACTAAATATGACAATTAGAAACACGAAAAAGAAAAAAAAAAGATTTTTACTAAAAACCCTTCTCATGCTTAGCTAATTACTAAAAATCTTCTCCATACTTCATATTTACTTAAAAAAATCTCCATACATTTAAATTGCTTTAAAAAATCTCTCTCACTAGTTTTCTATCAAAAATAGGCCACTGCTAAAAAATGTAAGTATTAGACATGGTATATTAGTGACAGTTAACTTTTGAAAGGTCTCTAATACAATATTAAAGACCGTCTAGGTATTAGCGACCGTTTACACGGTCCCTAATACATAAGCACTAAATCCGCTTTTAAATCCCAGGTATTAAAGTGTCAGCGACTGTATAAACGGTCCCTAATACCTGCGAAAACAAACGCGTGTGTTCACCGCCGGAAACGGGGACGGACTGGGATAGATCGTCTTGCTTGAATTTGGGAGCAGATGCTATTTGGAGTTATCCATCCACATCTTCGAAAATACCAAGTTGATTTATAGCACCATATATCGGAGTTTTGGACAGACGCGACCGTTGTAGCAGACTTCATCAGCTTCCCCCTCATTTGTGAGGGGTTTTTGATTGTGAGGACGCTCTTCCCTGCAAACGCAAGCCCCTGCAGTTAATTACGTTACCGCATTGCGATAATCATTTTCTCCTGCTCTGGCAGTTCACTTCGTGTCGTGTCGTGTCGTGTTGTGTTCGTATACTGAGACTAATTTATATCGTCGCCTGTTCAATCGAAAATATCGCATTTTTGATATAACATTTTTCTTACTTTTCTTAAATATCTAAAGATATTTATTATAAATATGACACATATTTGGGTTTATCTGTAAAAATACTATTTATCATATGTTTATATATTATAATTAACATTATAAAGTAAAATGTATGCATATAATATTTATATAATATTTTGATAATTTAAATATGCATATCATATCAAATATCCTCAATCAATATTCTTAAAATATAATATCATATTAAATTGGTCAGGATAATATTTCAAAAATACCAAATAATACTAATATTATTCATTGAGTTATTGTGCAAGATTTAGTTCAAGTCGGGAGATCGAGTTGTTGAGATGTCGGGAATAAAAAATCTGCCGATAAAGAAATAATATCGAAGAATCAATACTGGCAAAGACTCATGAAATATTATCAAATTCCAGATATCAAATAAATCTCCATGTGTCATATTGAAGCAACCCCAGAAAACTGAAGCCAAGATCTCACCAACAAACCGCGGATCCGCGGCCAAACCATGTAATATGTGGCGGATCCGCGGTCGATTCACCGAGTCAGGAGTTAGCATTTTCTGGTTGGATTTGCTACAACTAACCCTAATTTTGGGGATCTATGGTTTCTGGCTTTGGGGCTATATAAAGAACCGAGGGCTAAACTTAGAAATCATCAATCTTTTACACAAGCTAATCACCGTCAAAGAACAAGTGATCCAAGTCAGATCCAAGATTCGACATGGTAAAGCGACGTGAGATTCGACGGAATATCTACATCCGACAAGGCAGAGATCGTTAGCAACTTCTTCTTTCTCTTGTAATCTAAACTTGAAGTTCGTATTTGTGAAGCTGATTAATAAAAGTAGATCTTTAGTTTAATTAGTTTAATTATTTAGTTACATTATGAATTCCATTTCTATCCATATTTCTATTTCCAACATGCGTGAGTAATTCTCCGCTTGATAGGGTTCATAGGATTAGGATAGAACAATGGATGAGAAAATGTTTTAACTTCTTTTAAGTCTTATGAAGTTTATAAACTTTAGCAAAATAAATATTAACATCCTTATCGGGCGCGCTACCAATTTATTGCTAGTCTTGACCGCGATTTGAGATCGGATTAACAGTTGTTTTGTTAAGGGCTAGACATGAATAGAGATCAATGAAAGGACAAGGGTCAATAGTGGAGAAATCCTAGTTTCTTCTAAGAACCCTAATCCTCATTCATCACTATTTATCTAGTATTAAATCTATCAATAGATAAAATGAGTAATCTTTATTAGTCATCCATGACTACTAAATCCGAACGAACCGTACAAGCATTCTTCTTACAAAATCTATATCCGTATTCAAACTAGATCTGTATTCTATATCCGTATTTTGACATAGATTTAGAAACTATTTCCACTATTCTTTATTCCTCCATTCTTTCTATTTTTCAACACGTCTAAAGTAAGATTGAAAGATTCCACATATCCTTGAGGACGATCTGTACTCATCTCGGTCTAACTATACGCGATACCGTTATTGATTGCGGTTACTACACACACTTTAAAACAGATCAATCAAATGGCGCCGTTGCCGGGGATACGTGCGTAATTTTTTATTCTTACTATTTGTGTTGAATTCTTATTCGATCTATATCATAAAAATAAAACAAAACCGCATCTTGCATATTTAACGATTAGTGTGCGATTTTTGCGAGGGAATCTGGAGGCACTTTAGCGAGGAGATAAAGATTCAATGACATTCATCAAGACCCAGAGGAGCAAAGGAAGCCACAGTAAAAAATTAAATAAAGAACCCCCTAAAGCGCGGCGGAACCGTAGCTATTGTGTGCAAACGGCGGCGGAACCGCGGCGGTCTTGGGAAGTTGTGCCCTCAAACTTTTCTGGTATCTTTTCTACTTTCTTTCTCATCCGAAAAAATCCAATAATATATTTTCTGCAGGATTCTTTGTAAAATATCGCCGCTCAAAAATCTTTTTGCGTGTTTTGTTTTGCGGGTTGTTTTTGCATATTTTAATACGGACTTTAAGGGGCAAGACCACAATTCAGATTAGGTGGGGATTTCATCACCCTTTCTAGGCCCCACAAATCACAAAACGAGCATCCGCATAACCCTATATTAATTAAAAAATATCTAGATGAAGACCCTAAGGACCGTCGTGCTCAAATAGGATAGAGAAAGGTCGTGGGTAATCTATCGCTTATCCGCATTTCTTTTGTGGTGTTTAAGAAAGTGTGTCTAAGGCAAGTGGTTATTTAATTAGGCCTGATATTTTCGGTGATTCGTATAGCGGATACCTCCCACTTACCTGGCCACAAGAGTTATAAAGAGATCGAGGATTGATCCTGCGGCTTGTTCTTTGGGAGTCTAAGAGCGGTCTAGTACTTGGCCTAGGTAACCTTAGTTCTAGGGTTTGCTTGTGCATTTTGTGATTTGTTGAGTCAACCCTCAAGTCCCACTTTCAAAGCAAAACAATCCAAATAGAGCTTAAATATTTTCACCCTCCTCCCTCTTTTCACCTTCTTATAATGGGCAACCCAAATAAAGAACTCTTGCCGAGTTTTGCTATCCAGAACCAGATATTTCTTGTTATCGTAATCGTTTCGGTATACCATCCGACTCTACCATGTATTTAAGAGATCGGATAGAGCAAGCGGAAAGAAACAGTTGACCACCTCACTTCAGGTCCTATCAACCGCATCAAAATTCTACATCTTCTTTTGTTGATACTCCATCTAAAGCGTGTGAGGGAACTCCTAAACGCATGTCCATCGCTGAGTATATAGCAAGGACTAACGACCAAAGTTTCAATCCAGTCAAACCGTTAGGATAACAAACGTTACCACTTTCTAAAGAAGATTTTACTACTCGGTTTGTGGCATATATGACATCTGTTGACAGTCGCCAACCACACAACCAATATCAATATTCTTCTTATCACAATGTTGATCCTACTCCTGCCCAATTTTCACAAGTTTTCGATTCCTATCAATTCTACCCAACTTTTACACCTTCTCGAGACATTCCTTCTAATCAGTCATTTGGGAGTTTTACTTATCCACAAGAATTTCAATCTTATACTGAAACATCTTACCGACCCATGTCCAGTCTTGAACGGACTGTGGAAGAATATGTGGTAGCGTCGCGCCGTGCCAGAGAGGAATTGAATGAATGCATGGTTGTTCTCAATAAACAAAATGAACGAGCAACTAGTTTCAAACCAGCTCAAAATTTTCCAACGTATGATACGGCCATAGAACAAATTGAGAATTTGGATAGTGAGAGAGAGCGGTACACCCTTTCAAATCAAACCTTCCCATCTCAAATTGAAATCCATACCTCCAGTTCACAGATCTATCGAGTACACCAAATGATTCACCAATTGAAGATAGGATGTCTGATGAGTTGTGTGACTTTGTAGTGTTTGATTTACCCGATTGTGAAGGGTCCATTTCAAGTGAAGCCACACCCAACCCTTGTGATCTCTACACCTCCACTCTAGAACCACAATTGATTGAAAACTCTGTTTTTGATGAGGTGTCTGAGACTTGTAACCTTCACTTGATTGAGGATATTGACGTTGGGGATATATTGGATGATGAACCCGAAATTTTGGATGAGTTGTCCCATCAACTCATCAGGTCCTTTCACTCCCGTGTGGTCATCATCTCGAACCTTTAACTATTCTTCCCGAACCCCATATGCGTCTTGAAGTTAATAATAAATGTATAACCGAAAAGCAGAACGAAATTCAGCCTTCATTTCCCACATCTGGTTCAGCAATACTCGACACACCAATTTGTTACCCATTTCAACTCCCACTTTCTCTGGTTCTTCTTCTAATCTTCCATTAATGATAGCGAGTGTTGATGAATCACAATGCAATATTTCGAGTTCGATAATTCTAGAAATACAACTTGATTTAGACTCTTTTGAGAATGAGATAAATGAGCTTTACGAGTCTCCTGCCTCCATAATTTTTGACAAATCAAGTATGTTGAATTCTGGTGCGATACTTATTGATATTGAAACGTTCAATCAGACCATTGATGAAAGTTTCGAAGATATGTTCGCCGACGAACTCGCATTCCTAAATGACACGGATTTTGTGATTAATTAACCTCCACCTGAAGAAGTTGAACCACCACCATTTCTTCTTATCCCATACGAGAATGTGACCATTCTTCCCATTCCTAATCATCCACATTCTAGTTTCCGTTCACTATTATTGTTTCGTCTCTATCAACCGACACGTAAATCATACTGCCACCCATCTCCCCACTTCTTCATATCTCTGATTTTCCACCAACCAGTGAGTTACATCGATAAAAATTTTGAATGGTTGGTGTGTAGGGTGTTTTTTGTCACCCCATTGAGATGGGAATACGCGCGCGCTTGTCAAGCGTACTACAGATTCCCCCTGCCTAGGGCAGGTGGGGGTTTATTGATCATGGGGATCCGAATCTCCGGCAGCCGCGGACTAAGCTGCCGTTAATTACCCTTCGCCTTTGGAGTGAGAGAACCTTCGATTGACGGGTCAAACTGGTTAAGCGAACTCGATGTGCAGTGTACGTATATTTTGAAAGGGTTTTGGATATATTGGGGGCCCCGCAGAGTTTTACGGGGGTCCCGTTACCCGGATAGCGAGCTGGGGGTCAAGGAGGCTAGCAGCCCCCTTACGGGGTACGTTAGAAAAATTTTCCTAACGGGGGATGTGTTTCTGGTGTAGAGTGAAAATGAAATGGGGGGAGGAGGAGCGTCTATTCCCTCATGGAAACTGAATAAAAAATATAGAAAAGCAACAGGAAAAGCCCCCAAGTGGAGCATCACGTGCCCACACGTGATAGGCGCTGCGCTTGACAAAACTAAGCTAAAACTGATCTTCACGTGTAGACACGTGACCTCTATAGACAAAGTATATAAGCGCCTGAATAAAGCAAACAATTAGACAAAAAAACTCACGTGATAGCACGTGACACCTTTTGGTGGGCTTAATTTGGTGGGGTCACGTGCTACACGTGATAGACTCCTATGCCTTCTGAACCAATAGAAGTAAATTCTAATTAAAAGTGACCAAAAGTCTTATTTGGAAAATATTTCCTTGGATCTTTCTAAACAAGAAAGATTACGCTCCGTAGAATAGAGCGCCGTTGGATTAAAGATCCAATGGCGATAAAAAATCACCAATCTACAGAAAAATTCTATGCAAGGAAATATCTTCCTAAACTTGTTAAGAACAACAAAAGAAATAACTTCTGTAAAACAGAAGCCCTTGGATTAAAAATCCAACGGTGAATAAAATTCACCGATTGATCTAAAAGATCATTTTGGTTGATCAAAATCTCTCATTGAGAGATTTTCTGAACAAATTGATTCTCTTCTTTCTAATATAAATAAGAGCAAAGAAACATACAGAAGGGAGATAGATAGATATAGATAGACGATAGAAAAAGGAAAGAGAAAGGAGAAGTTTTAAAATCAGAGAAAGAGAACTCCCCGCAAACTTCAAGTTAAAAAAGAGAAAACAAAAAAGAAAAATCCGAGGTAAGAGAATGAACAAAACACAGAGAATATCTCATCTCTTTTTCACCTCCATAAGAGTTTAACTCTTTTAAAAAGAACTTAGTACTTCCTCTGGTTAAGATCTGCAGAAGCAGATCTCCCCACAAGTTGAGAATTTAATTCTCATCGGGGAGATTTTGCTATGCAGATCCAAAACCTAGAGGGAGATCTAAGTTCAGAGAATTTAATTCTCCCATAAAAGTATATAGGAATTTAATTCCTCTGATAAAATAAGGGTTTAACCCTTCATATGAGAACTTAATTCTTCCTTATGGTAAAAGACCTGCAGAAGTAGATCTCCCCACATGTTGAGAATTTAATTCTCATCGGGGAGATTCTATCATACAGATCTCAAACCTAAGAGGAAAAGCTAAGTCTTAAGAATTCAATTCTTACAAAACAGTGGGCTTGAAAGTCTCGAAACTCAGGATCTCCATGCACGTAAAACGATTGACACCTAACATGATAACAGCCGATCACGTGCTCCCATGTGAGCGCTTTTGATGAACAAAAGAGAATAGTCAAGATTTTCTCACGTGATCACACGTGACCCCATAGCAGTGCTTGGCACTTACAAAGCAAAAAAGTAATAAATCAAAGTCAGTTTCCATTTTTGGGGGCGCCTCACGTGATCCCACGTGACCCAACAGCGCTTGGCGCTCAGAAAAGAACAAAAGAATAAACCCAAAGAAGCAGCGTCTCAAATTCTTGAAGTTTAATACCGCCTCAAGCGCCTCACGTGACCCCACGTGAGCGCCTCTGAATTTTAGTGTTTAACACTATTTCGAACACCTCACGTGGGAGCACGTGAGCGCTGAATATATACTAGTATTGAACACTATGAAAGGCTAATATTAGCCAGACTCAGACCAAATTTTCCAAGGACCATCAATTGAGCCCCTCATGCTCAGGGTCTCCAAAAACGATCTCAGCCCCGAAGACATCTAATGAGCTCCCAACAAATGGCATCTAAACTGATGTTTATCCCATCTCCCTCAGTCGGAACATTGGTTCAAGGGTACATCTCTTCACACCTCTGATACATGTCGTTGTAATTCTTCAACGTCTTCAGAGAGATGGAGGGTCCCAATAACCAATAACCTTTGGTGCATCCCCAAACTGGTTAAACCAGAATCTCATGGACTTTGATGTCCTTAAACTTATGGACTATGATGTCCTTAAACTTTATGGACTATGGGGTCGTTAAACTCACAGACTATGATGTCTTTAAACTTTACGGACTATGAGGTCCTTAAACTCATAGACTACGATGTCCTTAAACCCAATGAACCGCAATGTCCTTAAACAAAGACGATAGAGCCCAAACACTCTTTCGTTGGATCTAAAATGATCCTAAAATCCCGTTGAGTAGATCTTAGTCTAAAATTATACTAACGTATTCTTAACAAACGTTTAAGTTGATCTTAATCTCAATGGGATTAACGATCCTTAAACCCAAACCAAACCCAAATCTAAGAAAATACGGTTTTGGACTAATCCACGCCCTACGGGCGACAACATAAATTAGTCTCCGTATACAATCCACGGGTAACCAAAAATAAAACACACACACACGACATGAAGTGACCTTCTGGAGCAGGAGAAAGTAGTTACCGTGATGCGGTAACGTAATTAACTACAGGGGCTTGCGCCTGCAGGGAAGAGCGCCCCCACAATCAAAAACCCCTCACAATGAGGGGGAATCTGACGAAATCTGCTACAACGGCCGCATCTGTCCAAACTTCCGATGCACGGTGCCATAAATCAGCTTGGCATCTTCGGAGAGGTGGATGGATAACACCAAATAGTATCTGTCCCCAAATTCAGGAGAGACGTATGTCTTCCCGGTTTTCGGCGGTAAACAGATTTTGGTACGCCCGGTGGGACCTTTTCCTCTTTCCACTCCACACTTCGTGTGTCGTGTTCACGAACGAATCGCGGTTTAATATGGTTGCCCCTGGATTCGAGATACTAAGATTTGGTGTCTTGCTCCTGTGCAGAAAAAAATGACTTCCAACCACACCAACTGCAACAACTCTCACTCCGTCCTTGCTGGAGGGATGACCTATGGGCCTCAAAAGGCCTCCATCTTCACAATGCTAGTGGAACAGGTGACGCAGACCACCACTGGGTTGTTCTTCGGGACTATGATCCCACCAACCAGCTTCAAAGCCCCGATGTCATAGCACAAAGCTCCAAAGAAGTCGGTCTTTGATCGGCTTGCAACTACCACGGCCCCTCTCAACGGGTCGCCCAAATCCAGCACCTCGGTTTTCAACAAACTAGGCCAAAGCTCAGTTGGGCCCGTGAAAAATCCTATAATACCTGAAGGGGTTATCCCGAAACGGATAGCCATCCCTGCTCCAGTAAATGAAGTCATCAGAGAGACTTCTCCTGCTAAGGGGTCGGTCTTCACAAGATTGTCCGTTTCAACTCCTGCTCCAGGCGAAGTCACCAAGGCTGCTTCCTCTACCCGAAAGTCTGCCTTCGACAGGTTGGCCATCTCCACTCAACGGACGTCAGTCTTTGACAGGCTGACACCAACAACAGTTTCTCATCAAAGCATGAAGCACGATGCAGCTACGCCGACAACGGTGGTGATCCCGGCCGCACGACATGCTCGACGTCGCCATTGGAGCCGAGTGAGGAAAGCTGGGGGCAGTTCCCTGTCCGGACTTACCCCACCAGCTCCAATAGTAGAAGTTGATGCTGCTGTTCCAACTGGATACAGCTTTGAGCCGCTCAGGAGAGTGCACAAGAACTCTCCGACTGTCATGCTAAAAAGTTCTCCTCCACCTGTGGAGAATGCTACAAAGGCGAAGCCAGAGCATCCCCCTCACCGGCTGTCCTCCGAAATTCGCAAGGTCTGGCGACAGGTCCAAAACTCTGTGATTAACCAAGATTACTCCCGCCGACCGAAGAAAATGAAAGTTCGGCAAAAAGAGGGCTATCCCGCCGCCGTACCACACAGGGTATCGTCTGTTTGGGTGCCCGCTGCAACGGCCCCCTCAACTTCGACCACCCATAAAAGGAGAATGCTGGAGAAAATCCCCGTGTCTGCGACGAATTTCAAGGGAACCGAATCCAAACGCCCCGAGTCTGGGGGCATGGTGGTGCACACCATCTATATGGATTCCGGGAAAGAGGATAGCCGTATCTCCACAGGTCACCGACCACTTACACGGTCTGTGACAAAGGCTCAGGAGCAACAACAACAAAAGCTCCAGGAGATGCTAACGAAGATGGCCGTGCTCACTGGGCCAAAAGAAATCCTGGAGACATCGTCGGAGCAGCGCCAGGAGCAAGAAACCGATGCCGAGATCCGACGAAGGATGCTCGAGAAAAAAGATAAAGAGGCCGCGGAACAAGCGGCTAACATAAAGAAGAGGCGCTACAATTCCAAGACATGGTCGGGATGAATATTCGGCCGGATCCTCCAGCCGAAGATCCCCTAATAATTATTGAAGACGACAGAGGGGAGGCATCAAATCCTCTTCCGGCTTTATCAGCAGCCAAGGAGGAAACAATCTCGAAAGCTACGCTCGATGATTATATAGCTCAACAGATACGAGCTCATCAAGCGAACGAAGCCGCTGGCCAAGTCGTCAGAACTGGGCGACAATATCCAAGCTGGTACGATCAGATTAAGTACCCGCCAGGATACACGATTCCTAAGTTCTACGTATACAAGGGGACAGGCAATCCCCATCAACATGTCGCTCAGTTCAGGGCTCTGTGCGGTAACACTGGAGGTGATGATAAGCTACTGTTTCGCCAATTCGTCGGCAGCTTGGCGGAGACGGCGTTCGAATGGTATTCAGAGCTTCCCAACGACTCCGTAAAAACTTTTACGGAAATGGAGCTGTTATTCACCCAGCGTTTTGCTAGCGCCAGCGAACGCACCCCGATCACGGCATTGATCAATTCTAGGGTTAAGCCAGGAGAGACATGGGTGCAGTATGCAATCCAGTGGCGGAATCTATGGTCGAGATGCGAACAACGCATCAAAGAAGCTCCTGCAGTAGGCATGTTCGTGGGTACCCTCGATCCGCAGGCGACCATATCCCAGTTCATGATGTTTTTCAAGCCGACTACCTTTCAGGCCTTGATTGACAAGCTGGCCCAAATGGATCAGATGGGTCATAGGCCGTCTTCCTTGAAAATGGAGCCTCGAAACGAAAAGGGGAAAGGGAAAGCGACCTTCGTCCTTAATGCTCAACAGCAGCCCAATGGTCCAAAACCAGCTGATCGCCAAAACGATAGACAGCGATTCTTCAACGAGAAACTAAAACGCCCTTATTCGTTTCCCCGGGATAAAACGAGGAGACTGTTCGAGCTGGCGGTGCGCAACAGGCTCATCAATCTGCCAGATCCAAGACATCCACTACAGTCGTGCGACGCCAACAATCCTAATTACTGCCCCTACCCCCGAGCAGTAGGCCATCCAATCGAAGATTGCTTCGTCTTCAAAGGCTGGATTGAGGACCAATACCAACATGGCAAATTCGCGCTGTCTGAGAATTGGAAGGTAAGCCCGCCCCAGCTATACGCTCCTAAAAAGATAGACACGCCAGGGGCATCATGCTCTTTTATAAAAGAAGCTCCATGGGAGGTCGCTCTTTCAGCCAAAACAAAACGAATGCTGAAGGATCTCCAAACATGCCCGGCGATTAAGTGGAGAAGCCCGCTAGAACCTGAGATCATTGAGGGAATGCTAAAACCGCAACCGACGCTAAGAATTGGTAGCGATGGTCAAAACGCTCAGGCCCAGCCGTCAAAGCCTTTGAAGAAGAAGAAGAAAACCAAAAAGCCTGTAAAGCTTGATGACACGCACACGGACTTGCAAAAACATATTGACGCGCTGGAGGAATACAACCAAAAGGCGTTGTTTCCCCCAATTAGAGCAAATCTCTGTTCAAATTTTGAAATTTGAAATGAAGTAGCGCTTCATAAAAGCGCTGGCGCCAAGAGCGCCAGCGCTCTGAGGCAGCGCTCACGTGCAAAGCACGAATGCGCCAGCGCCAAGAGCGCTAGCGCTCTGAGGCAGCGCTCACGTTCAAAGCACGAGTGCGCCAGCGCCAAGTGCGCTAGCGCTCTGAGGCAGCGCTCACGTGCAAAGCACAAGTGCGCTAGCGCCAAGTACGCCAACGCTGAGAGGAAGCTCTGAATACCAAGTTCTCTCGACTTGTAAGGAAGAAAATTCTCTTGTGAGATCCTTACGACTTTCAAGAGAAAAACATACTTAGGAATCCTCACGATTCCTAAGGAGAAAATACACCTGCGAGATCCTCACAAATCATAGGGAGAAAATTCTTTATGAGATCCTTATGGCTCACAAAGTTGGAAAGTCTTAGGCAACAGACCTGAACCTGCTTCCTAAGCCATCGCTACCCTACAAAGAGTTCAAGATGAACTATTATCCACCATCTACATACCACATTTGCTAAAATTACATACCAGAGAAATGGAGGTGCTATTCAAGAGTGCGTAAACTACTCCGCGCCAAGTTAGGATGAAAAGGCGTAACCTACGGACGTCAACCACATACTATGAATGATAGTAAAAAGAACATTTGATTCGCATCCAGTTAAGCGTTCGAAGCGTACCCATTCATGTATGTGCGAAAAGGTTTAATGCATAAAATAAACACGCTGAAACAAAAATTGTTTATTCATACTTCAGAAAATTCTTACAGCAATGAAAACAGTAAACAAAAACATCATTAAAATGTTTACAATGGCAAGACATCAAATTCAGGACATGGATTGAGAAATTCAAAAGTAAGGCCATCTAAAATTTTTCAGGCCTCTCGGACCGTTTTCGTGTGCATCCTCTCGCGATCACAAGCGTCAGGGTCCTCACTGATGTCCTCCGCCCTTCGATAGGCAGCGATTATCGTCGCCTGTTGAAAAGTTTGATGCAGAATATCAACAAGGTTATCCCACCTTTTCTTTGAGATTAGGCCCATTAGATACACTGAGTGCACCTTATCTTCGGCGTCATCCAATGCCTTAAGCGGCATGCCTTGATAGAATAAAGGAAGTGCTTCCCAGATCGCTCTCACAATGAGCTTCAAAAGAGCGGAACGACGAGGAAGCAATCGACCATTGTATTCATCAAAGCGACGCATGATTTCGGCGCACTGAACGTTTGTAAACTCCTGGTTCAGGCAGCGGCCTAGTGCGCGAATGTCTCCATAAGAAATAATCTCATCGAGATCATACAGATGAGCGGCCATAATATCTGAAAAAGAAAATCAGTGAGAGTTTAGTGGACAGACTGATTAAGAAAAAGCTTATTGAAACAGACACAAGGATTTAAACTCTTGATATTCTCACGAAGAAATGATTAAAACACCCAACGAATTTAATTTTGTGGAATTAAAGAGGGAATCCTAAAAGGATTTCTCCTTTAATGAGAGGCCCCTAGGGCCAAGGAGTTAAACTGCTCGAGAGTAACGCTCTGCAGACAGGAGTGACACCTGTCAAAATCAATTATGAGGGGAATAAAAATTCCCCAGAAAAAAAATTCTAAACAACAATGCTTTGCGAGGAAGATGGAATAATCCAACAAGAACCCTAAAAGCCAAGCTTTTCCTAAAAAAACTTCGAGATTTTCAAGATCTATGAACAAACTCTAAGAGTTCTTCATGAACAGTGTTCAAATTCATGGGCTAAAATCACCCTAAGAAAAAGTTATCTCTTGAAGATCTGTGATCTAAAGATGAGCATGGCTCTGTTAATGGGTAAAACCCTAAAAATATTTTTTTTAAAGATCTATGATCTGAGAAGAGCAAAGCTCTATTAATAAATTTAATTCTTACCAAAATTGGGCAGAGTTTTGACTCTTAAGAAATTTCTTAAGGAAGAGAGCGTGGCTCTGAAAAGAGAATTAATTCTCAGAAAAACAAGAAAGAAGATGAACAGAGGTCATCTCAAGGGACAAAGGCCCTATTTATAGGCACTGAGAGCCGTTTCAACTTCTAAGTTGATCTAGTAGTGAACATGCAGCCACCGCTGCACTCATGTGTGAGTCACGTGAGTGCAAAAGTAGGGGGGCATTTGTTTCCCCAATTAGAGCAAAGCTCTGTTCAAAATTTTAAATTTGAAATGAAGCAGTGCTTCATAAAAGCGCTCGCGCCAAGAGCGCCAGTGCTCTGAGGCAGCGCTCATGTGCAAAGCATGAGTGCGCCAGCACTCTGAAGCAGCACTCACGTGCAAAGCATGAGTGCACTGGTGCCAAGTACACCAGCGCTGAGAGTCAAAGACTCTGAAGCAGCACTCACGTGCAAAGCACAAGATCGCCAAGCGCTAGAACTAAATGTTCTCCACCGTTAGATCAAAGATCCAACGAAAATGATAAATCATCAAATTACCAGAATAAAATTTGTTAAGGAAATACTCCTCAGAATCTTTCCAAACAAGAAAGATTGTGCTCTGTAAATCAGAGTACCGTTGGATCAATGATCCAATGGTGATTAAAAATCACCAAGATACAGAATAAATTCTGTATGGGAAGATATTTCCCAATCTTGTTAAAAATAAGAAGATTGTCTTCTGTAAAACAGAAGCTTTAAGATCAAAGATCCAACGGTGGGAAATATCCCCAAATCAATTAGAGAAAAGATCTCTTCAACTGATTCAACAAATCATCCTTCACTATAAAAAGGACCTAAGACTTCAAGTCTCATATAGAGGACCCCCCCTCCAAGCTTTGAAAAGTTTCAAAGAGAAGAGCAAACTCTCGGAAGAAAAACTTCTTCAAGGTAAATAAAAAACAGAGAGATAAGAAACATCTCATCAAGGAAGAAGAACATAGTTCTACTTCAGATCATAGATCTATAAAGACAGAAGTCTTTTATCTAATAAAAGAGATCATAGCATCTCATCATAAAAAGGGGGGAGAAGAATTCAATTCTCTTCAGATCACAGATCTACAAAGACAAAGTCTTTCACAAAAGAAAACAGAAGAGATTGTAACATCTCCTATAAAAATAAGAACCTAGTTCTTAGATCTATGAGACAAAGTCTTCTATGAACGAGAATTTAATTCTCAGAGCACAAAATTGATCAAGAGCTCTCTACACTCATTGACTGGTGCCAAGCGCGCCACGTGCTCCTCACGTGTGCGCTACTTCATAAGAAACGCCTCAGCGCTCCAAATCTGGTGCTCAGCGCCAAGCGCACCACGTGCTCCTCACGTGTGCGCTACTTCATAAGAAGCGCCTTAGCGCTCATTGTCTGGCGCTCAGCGCCAAGCGCGCCACGTGCTCCTCACGTGTGCGCTATCCCACAGGAAGCGCCTTAGCGCTTTAAATCTGGCGCTCAGCGCCAAGCGCGCCACGTGCTCCTTATGTGTACGCTAGGAGAACACAAAGTGTTCTTTAAATAAGGCCCAGAGCCATAATAAATGCTCAACACTCAATAAAAGACAAAAAGAGTGTCAAGACCCAAATCAATGCTCAGCATTGTTAAATAAAAAGGGACTAAGCCCAAATAAATGTTCAACATTTTAACTGAATGGGCCGAGCCCAAGTTGGCTATAAATCCCTAATTCAGATTAATTGAGCCTATATGCTCATAAATCTTTGATCTTAGTCCTAAACTGAACTACAGATCTCTCAACCAATATTGGTTCAAGGGTACATCTCTTCACTCCTCTAATATATATCGTTGTAATTCTTCGACGTCTTCAGAGAGGTGACGGGTCCCGACAACTAGATTTTCCATGGAATGTTGGGTCCTTAAACTCATGGACTATGATGTCCTTAAACTTCACGGACTGTGGGGTCCTTAAACTCATGGACTTTGATGTCCTTAAACTTTACGGACTATGAGGTCCTTAAACTCATGGACTATGAAGTCCTTAAACTTTACAGACTATGATGTCTCTAAACTACCATGGACCGAGATGTCCTAAAACTAACAATGGACCGCAATGTCCCTAAACTAAAATAAACAGAGCCCACAAGCTTTTTTGTTGGATCTAAATGATCCCCAAAACCCTGTTGAGTAGATCTTAGTCTAAAATTAGACTAACGTATCCTTAAAAAACATTTAAGTTGATCTTAGTCTCAAACGAGATTAACGATCCTTAAACCCAACCCAAACCCAAATCTAAGAGAATACGGATTTGGACTAATCCACGCCCTACGGGCGACGATATAAATTAGTCTCCGTATACAATCCACGGGCAACCAAAAACAAAACAAACACACACGACACGAAGTGACCATATGGAGAAGGAGAAAGTGGTTACCGCGATGCTGTAGCGTAATTAACCGCAGGGGCTTGCGCCTGCTGGGAAGAGCGTCCCCACAATCAAAACCCCCTCATACGAGGGGGAATCTGACGAAGTCTGCTACAACGGCCCCATCCGTCCAAACCTCCGATCCACGGTGCCATAAATCAGCTTGGCATCTTCGGAGAGGTGGACGGATAAAACCAAATAGCATCTGCCCCCAAAATTCAGGCCCGACGTCCTAACGTCCCGGTTGCGTCTTTCGGTGGTAAACAGATTCTGGCACGCCCGGTGGGACCATTTCCTCTTTCCACTCCACACTTCGCGTGTCGTGTTTCACGAACGAATCACGGTTTGCTATGGTTGCCCCTGGATTCGAGGTACTAAGATTGGGTGTCTTGCTTCATGCAGAAAACAGAAGATCAATGGCTTTCAACTGCACGAACTGCAACAACTCCCACTCCGTCCTTGCTGGAGGAGTGACTTATGGGCCTCAAGCGGCCTCCATTTTCACGATGCCAGTGGAACAGGTGACGCAAGCCACCATTGGGCTATTCTTTGGGACCATGCTCCCACCCGTGAGCTTCAACACCCCACTGCCATCGTAAGAAGCTCAGAAAAAGTCGGTCTCTGATCGGCTTGCAACTACCGCGACCCCTCTCAACGGGTCGCCCAAATTTAGCGCTTCCATCTTTAAAAGGCTGGGCCGAAGCTCATGTAGGCCCATGAAGAAGCCTGCAATACCAGAAGGGGTAATCCCTAAGAGGATAGCCATTCCTGCTCCTGAAGTCGTCAAAGCGGCTTCTCCTGCTAAGGGGTCGGTCTTCACAAGACTGGCCGTTACAACTCCCGCTCCAGACGAAATCGCCAAGGCTGCTTCCCCCACTCGAAAGTCTGCCTTCGACAGGATGTCCATCCCCTCTCAACGGACGTCGGTCTTCAAGAGGCTCGCACCGGCAGCAGCCCTTCACCAGAACGGGAGGCATGATGAGGTCACCCCCATAACTAAGCAGATACCATCTGCAAGACACGCTCGACGTCGTCACTAGGGCCGAGTGAGGAAGGTTGGGGGCAATTCCCCTTCTGGATTAACTCCACCAGCTCCGATGGTGGAAATTGACGCCGCTGTTCCAACTGGAAACAGCTTTGAACCACTTAGAAGGGTGTGCAAAAACTCTCCAACTGCTGTGCTGAAGAGATCTCCTCCACCTGTGGAGAGCGCTACAAAGGCAAAGTTGGAGTAGCCCCCTCAGCGGCTATCCTCTAAAATTCACAAGGTCTGGCGACGGGTCCAAGACTCCGTGATTGATCAAGACTACTCCCGCCGACCAAAGAAAATTCGGCAAGAGAAGGAACACCTTATCGTACCACAGAAGGTGTCATCTACTTGGGTGCCCTCTACAATGGCCCCCTCAACTTCGACCGCCCAAAAAAGAAGAAGGTCGGAGAAAATCCCCGTGTCCGCGACGAATCGCAAGGGCGCTGAGTCCAAACATCCCAAGTATGGGGGCATGGTAGTGCACATTGTTTATATGGCTTCCGGAAAAGAGGAAAGCCGTGCTTCTACGGGTCATCGACTACTTACACGGTCTGTGACTACAACAAAAGCTCCAAGAAATGCTGACAGCCATGGCCGCACTCACTGGACCAAAAGCAGGCCCGAAGACATCCTCGGAGCAGCGTTATGAGCAGGAAACGGATGCCGAATTCCGTCGGAGAATGCTTGAGAAGAAGGACAAAGAGGCTGCGGAACAGGCGGCCAACATTAAACAAATGACGCTGTTATTCCAAGATATGGTCGGGATGATGATAGAGCCGGATCCTCCAGCTGAAGATCCTCCGATTATCCTTGAAGATGACAGAGGGAAGACATCGAACCCTCTTCCGGCCTGTTCAGCGGCCAAGGAAGAGACCATCTCGAAAGCCGCGCTCGATGATTATATAGCTCAATAGATACGAGCTCATCAAGCGAATGAAACAAATGGCCAAGTCGTCATAACTGGGCGACCTTATCCGGGTTGGTACGATCAAATAAAGTACCTACCAGGATACACGATTCCTAAATTCTATGTGTACAAGGGGATAGGCAATCCCCATCAACATGTCGCTCAGTTTAGGGCTCTGTGCGGTAACACTGGGGGTGACGATAAGCTACTGCTTCGCCAATTCGTCGGCAGCTTGGCGGAAACGGCGTTCGAATGGTATTCAGAGCTTCACAACGACTCCGTCAAAACTTTTACGGAGATGGAATTGCTGTTCACCCAGCGTTTCGCAAGCGCTAGCGAACGCACCCCAATCACGACATTGATCAATGCCAGAGTAAAGCCAGGCGAAACATGGGTTCAGTACGCGATACGATGGCGGAATTTATGGTCGAAGTGCGAACAGCGCATAGAAGAAGCTCCTGCAGTAGGCATGTTCGTGGGTACCCTTGATCCGCAGGCGACCATATCCCAGTTCATGATGTTTTTCAAGCTGACTACCTTCCAGGCCTTGATTAACAAGCTGGCCCAAATGGATCAGATGGGTCATAGACCGTCTTCATCAAAGATGAAGCCTCGAAACGAAAAAGGGAAAGGGAAAGCGACCTTCGTCGCCAATGCTCAGCAGCAGCCCAGTAGTCCAAAACCAACTGATCGCCGAGACGATAGACAGCGATTCTTTAACGAGAAGCTAAAGCGCCCTTATTTGTTTCCCCGAGATAAAACGAGGAGACTATTTGAGCTAGCGGTGCGCAACATGCTCATCACCTTGCCGGATCCAAAACGTCCACTGCAGCCGGGTGACGCCAACAATCCTAATTACTGCCCTTATCACCGAGTAATAGGCCATCCAATCGAAGATTGCTTCATCTTCAAAGGCTGGATCGAGGACCAATACCAACAGGGCAAATTCGCGCTGTCCGAGAATTGAAAAGTAAGCCCGCCTCAGCCGCATGCTCTTAAAAAGGTGGACACACCGGGGGCATCATGCGCATTTATAGAAGAAGCTCCATGGGAGATCGCTCTTTCGTCCAAAACAAAACGAATGCCGAAGGATCTCCAAACATACCCGGTGATCAGATGGAAAAGTCCGCTGGAACCCGAGGTCATCGAAGGAATGCTGAAACCGCGCCCTGCGCCAAAAGTTGGTGGTGATAGTCAAAGCGCCCATACCCAGCCTTCAAAGTCTTCGAAAAAGAAGAAGAAGACCAAAAAGCCCGTGAAGCCTGATAACAAGCGCACAGAGCTGCAAAAGCATATCGACGCGCTGGAAGAATATAACCAAAAGGCGCGAATCCCGATCACACTCCAAGAGTTTCTCAACCACATAATTGAGGACGGAAATGATGACAATGATGAAGGAGAAGACTCGTTAGATGAGCCCGAGGTTTATGTGGTAAGCTGCCACGTGATCTCTCACTCGTCAATTGAGGGTAAAGAAGCTCCTGATGCAAATAAACTGGGGGGAGATCCTGAACCAAAATCCTTGGAACCGTCTGATGAGAAGATCGACCTGCTGTTGAATGAAGCTCTTCAGAAAAGCAAATCTGACCGAGAACGTGAAACGACCATATATGAAAGGGCCAAGCGTTAGCGTCACGTTGAAGAAGCTCCGGTATTGAGAAGCCATAGAGTACCCCAACCGGATGGAAGCACTACTGCCGCCAGCAAAAGCAGGTTTAAAACAAGGAAGCAGTTCGCTGAAGCCCTGTCGATGGGAATGAAGTTGCCACCTCTCAAAGAAGACACTTCAGAAAATACGTTCCCCGACGAAATAGATGCACGTCCAAACTACTGCTTATTCCATCGGAGGGTCACACACCCTACCGAGGAATGAATGGCCTTTAGGAATTGGTGGCAGGGATATGTTGCTCATCGGCAGCATTTCAAGCGAATGAAGCACAAAACTCGTCGAGAGCAAAGAAGCGCGACCGATGAGCGTAAAAGAACTCCCAGCAACTGTCACATGGTTGACACCGGGGGATCGCAAGTTCTCACCTTCGGAGAGATTCTGATGAAGAAATAGCCCTCGACTCTCTTTTCAAGGAATCCATCTCTGAAGCAGAAGAGACGAAGACCTGCGAGAACATTCAGCTGCGTAATCGCACGTTACCAGAAAAGAATTTCGGACCCACAAACAGGGGGGTCGAGTAAAAAAGATAAAGGGAAGGAAAAAGTCCCTGAAGATATCGCCCTCGATGATCAAGTCGTCAAAGTGCTGACAGCCAAGGACCCGCCCAAGAAAAACAAGGTGGATTACAACGTTCTGGCACATCTGAGGAAGATACCCTCACAGCTAAGCATTCTCGATGCCCTTCTACTATCTAAAGAGGTGAGGGATTCGTTGATCAAGGCACTACAAGAGCCCAAGCAGTTTCAAGCTTTCCTTGCCAAAGAAAAGATGAAGGACGAGCTGGAAGAAGTGCACACTACTGACGTCACTTTCGGCGATGAAGACCTCCTCCTTGGGACGTGCGAGCACAACCGTCCCCTGTATGTCACCGGGTACTGCCATGACATCAAAATAGGGAAGATTTTAGTTGACAATGGGTCCTCTGTCAACCTCCTAAATGTGAGGGTGTTTAAAGTAATCTGCATGAGCGTTCAACATCTCGCTCGGGATAAAATCACCATCTCCAGGTTTGACTCCCAGTCATCACGGACGCTCGGGTCTGTGATACTGACATTACGCTTTGGGCTGCTCATCACTGACATCAAGTTTCAAGTCATTGACGCCAAGACTTGCCACAACGCTTTGCTAGGCAGGCCTTGGTTACACGAGTATAACATCATCCCTTCTACATAGCATCAGTGTATGAAGTATTTCAAAGATGGTCTCGAGTATACCGTGACAGGGGAGCTAAACCTATTCTCCGTGAATGAAGTCCGAAAGTACGAAGATGCGAAGTACTTCTTACCAGACTTCGAAGACACGGAAAGATGCCATAAACCGGAGGACAAGAAAAAAGCTATCACCATTATTCCAGTCTTCGGGAGTGATACCGAGGAGGAAGAAGAAATAGTCTATTCGGGGCCGCTCCAATACAACGAGTCCAAACCGTCTACCTCTATATTGATCTTTGGCAGCGACTCTGAAGATGAGGTCAATGCAGCATTTTCTGTTCGACCATCCATACAAGCCGTGCCAGGCGACGAACGGAGTTTGCAAATCGCTATGGTTCCGCGGCAGCACTACAAAGAGCTCGACGCACTTGATACCTATAGTGTGCAAGAACTGCAGACACTCTACGTTCCTCCCAGGCGAAAAGATGAAAAAGCGATCCTCTTTTATCGATCCACGGAAACCAAAGTGGAGAAAGAAATCTGGCATGGTGCCGATTCTGCACTTGACAGGCTCCAGCCCATCCGTTTGCCCAAATACTACACGGAAGGATTAAAAAGGCTGTTGAAGGCCAAGGTGTACCCTTCAAACAGACTGCTCGACAAGCTCAGTTCTACAACAGAATCTGGAACGTCCCCGGAACTCAGCGAAAATTGCCCAACGGGAGAATGGAAACGATCGGGCTTGGATATGTTCAATCCAAGAAACGGGAACGATTCTATGGTTGTTACGTTATACATGGCTTTGATGAAGAAGAAAACGCTCTGTTAAAAGACCCTGACGCTGAACCAAAACGAAATCTTGCTGTGAAAATGCTAAGTCCGTCATTTGAAGAACAGATGGACAAGCTAATAAGGGAAGCGGGTCAAAAGGTCCGGGATGAACACAACTGCGAAATGTCCATTACGAGAAACCCAGGACACAACGCCTCCTTCAGCAGGCTACGGAGAATGACGATGCCCTTCGTCGCCAGCCCGTCATACAGAAGACTCGACGTGGAGGCAAAAACAAACTGAAGAACGGAAAAAACGTTCGACGGCGGCAAAGCGGGTCCAAGAAGCCACGCGATCGAGAATTGAGCAGCCGGGATTCGTTTCTTATAAATAAGATGGGTCGAGCATATTCTTTTCCCCAAAGCAAGACAAGGAAGATATTCGATCTTGTCATAAAACATCAAATGATTATTGTTCCCCTCCGAACGGCGGCCTAGACTTTGCGTCTATTGCCTGAGGTTCGGGGCAGATGCTATTTGGTTTTATCCGTCCACCTCTCCGAAGATGCCAAGTTGATTTTTGACACCGTGTATCGGAGGTTTAGACAGATGCGGCCGATGTAGCAGACTTCGTCAGATTCCCCCTCAGGGTGAGGGGTTTTTGATTGTGGGGACGCTCTTCCCTGCAGGCGCAAGCCCCTGCAGTTAATTACGCTACCGCATTGCGATAACAACTTTCTCCTTCTCCAGAATTTCACTTCGTGTCGTGTATGTTTGTTTTGTTTGTGGTTGCCCGTGGATTGTATACGGAGACTGAGTAATGCCGTCGCCCGTAGGACGTGGATTAGTCCAAATCCGTATTTACTTAGATTTGGGTTTGGTGTTTTTAGTTTAAGGATGCATTAGTCGCGTTGCGGCTAAGATCAACTTAAACATTCGTTAAGGATACATTAGTCCTGTTTTAGACTAAGATCAACTTAACGTAGTGATTGATTTAATTATCTGGCCGTCGGGACTCGTCACCTCTCTGACGTCGTTGAGGGATCACAACGACAGGTGTCAGAGGAGTTCAGAGATGTACCCTTGAACCAAAGTTGATTTGGAGTTTTATTGTTTATTTAAAGATCTAAGGACTCATTAACCGTATTTGGGGCTAAGATCAACTTAGACGGGACCGTTTAGATCCGGCAAAAGAGCGTTCGGACTCTATTATGCCAGTTTAAGGACGTGGTAGTCCATCGTTAGTTTAGGGACGTTTCGGTCCGATATTAGTTTAGGGACGTTTCGGTCCGATATTAGTTTAAGGACGTTTCGGTCCGATATTAGTTTAAGGACGTTTCGGTCCAACGGGGTGTGTGGTTGTTGGGACCAGTCACCTCTTTGACGTCGTTGAGGAATTACAACGATGGATGTCAAAGGAGTTCGGAGATGTACCCTCGAACCGGACGTAGATTGATTTAGGAGAGCCATTTTGCTCAGTCAATTTAATTTAAGGACTTATGGCCACGATTGGGCTAAGTCCAGTTCAACATTTTATTTGCTTTTGCATTGCATTTTTTTATTTAGGCTCTACCCACAAAAGATACAGAGTATCAATTTATTTTGGGCTCTGCCTATTTGTAGATGATGCAAAGTATCTACCTTGTTTGGGCTTTGCCCCTTTTAAAATGCATAGCATTCTGAATATTTCGTTTGGGCTCTGCCCATTTATAAACGATGCAGAGCATCTGTTTTGGTTTGGGCTCTGCCCCTTAAAATAATGCATTGCATTTTATTAAGCCTGTTAGGCCTTCTTTTAATTGGGTTTGGCCTTTTCTGTAAGCAATACAATGCATCTGCGCTTTGCGCTAAGTAATGAGCGCAAGCTCATATGGTGATGACACGTGTCGTACTCTGGTGAGCGCAAGCGCACTAGCGCAGTGCGATGCGCTGTTGCGCTGCGCTGTTGCGCTGCTGACACGTGGCGCGCTCTCAGCGAGTTGCGCCAATTCTAGAGAGCAAAGCTCTATCTTAAGGGCGCTTAGCGCAAGTGGTTTTATAGCCGACACGTGGCGCTCTCTTAAGAGCGCAACAGCGCAATTTGGAAGTGCAAAGCACTAAGAATTTTTTAGATTCAAGAAGGGAAGTGCAAAGCACTGTTTAATTTCTTGATCCAAATTAGATCAAAGAAAAATAAAATTTTCTTTATTCGAAGAACCAGAGGTTCATAAAAGTGCAAAGCACTATTCTTTTATTTTATTATTTTTATTGTTTTTTTTTAAAAAACCGGAGGTTCATAAGAAGTGCAAAGCACTGTTTTTCTTTTTTTATAAAGATCATTGATCTTATTCTTCTAGACTAGTGGTCTATTAGAAGGAATTTCTTCTAATCCATGAAGGTTTTTTTTTTTACCTTTTTCTTGAAATCTTCTCAGAGTTCTCTCTATTTAAAGTTCTTGAGTTCTCAAGAAAAATGTTCATGCCTTTGAATGAGGTCTGGGGTCCTATTTATAGTGCCCACAAATTTGTTGAATTTGTTAACAAGATCTTTTCTGAGTGATTTTGGGAATTTTCCTACCGCTGGATCTTTGATCCAAAGGCAGAAGAAAATCTTCTGGTTTTGGAAAGAACAGAAAAGATTTCTTAAAATCTTAATTTAGTTTGGCGCAGATGCCTCAGCGCATGACACGTGTCGCGCAGCGCAGAGCGCAGCGCAAGTGCGCTAGCGCATCTGTGCTGACACGTGTCGCGCAGCGCAGAGCGCAGCGCAGCTGAAGCGTTGCTTCCTTTAAACAGAGCTTTGCTCTGATTGGGTGCGCTTTCTTGGACGCTGCGCTGACGTATTAGCGCCAGACACGCGGCGCGTTGCGCCCGCGACTTGAAGCGTTGCTTCAAAATTTGAATTTTGAATTCAAACAGAGCTTTGCTCTGATTGGACGAAACAAATGCCCCCCCACCGTTGCGCTCACGTGGCGCACACGTGAGTGCAACGGTGGCAACCCCCCCTGACCGTTAGATCAAGGGGGAATCTCAAGAGGCGCAAGCGCCTTATAAATAGAGCCTCTGGCCCTTAGAAAACTCTCCATCATTTTTCTAAATTTAGATTTTCAGAGCTCTGCTCTTGCTCAGGAATTTCAGAGCTTTGCTCTTGCTTTCAGAACTCTAGAGCTTTGCTCTCATTTCCCAAAGTTTTTAGAAAACTTTAGGTAATATTTAATTTAAAACTAAGTTAAATTAATTTAAGTCAATTTTAACCCACAGAGCTTTGCTCTCATAGATCTTTTGATCTAAAGAAATTCCCTTTGGGGTTTCATCCACAGAGCTTTGCTCTCACAAATCCATAGATCTACAGAGATCTTGTTCATGGGTTCTAACCCATGAACAGAGCTTTGCTCTTGAATTAAATGTAGATCTTTTAGATTTGAAAAACAGAGAACCTTTTTTGTAAGTTTTCATGGATTTTTCAAGATTCCAGAATTTTTAATTTTAAAATTATTTTCAAAATTTTCTTTTTGATGGAATATTATAGAGCTAAGCTCTTTTTTAAGGAATTTTACTCTTTTGAGACCAGAACTTGACAAGTGTCATTCTGTGACAGAGCTTTGCTCTGAAAGAGGAGATTTTCTCCTTGTCTCTAGTGATTTTCCCCCCTTCTTTATTATGGGAATGTTCCCCTCAAGGGGCCAACTGACAATCTCACCCAATGATGAGTTTGTCTCCTTAGTTGATGTATTGTCATTTAGATTTCATGGGTCCCTCTTTGGTCTCCTACTCACTGCACTGTGGTGCAGTGTAATTAATTAATTTTGATTTTGATTTAATTTAATTAATGCATTTTCTTCTTTTAATGCCAAACGTTGGGATTACAACACTAACGGCTACATTGCCCTTTTGCAGCGATCATGTCTGAAGACACTTCATTCCCGTTCGTCCGCTCGGAGGAGGGATTTCCAGAGGCGCCTTTGGACCGTGAGATCCTGGCCATGATCAAGGCATACGACCCTGAGTACAAGAGTCTCCACCTTTGGGGTCGTGGTACAATTAGATCATTATGGGCCGACGGAGCTTTACATGCGCGGTGCCGTCGGAACCCATAACGGCGATTCATTACGCCAGCCCACCCCCGGTGCAGTATGCCGCGGAGATGACGGATTGGACATCGAAGGGTTTTCTTCATCCGGCCATAGATGCCATCCCGGTCCAGCGTCCTATGGTTTTGGATATCCTAGGGCGCCGTATCTGTCAGAGCGAGGCGAGACCTTGGGGGCAATCATATAACATTGGTCTGATCCCCCGCCATCCGGTTGGTTATCTGCCGTGGGCTCGGTATATATTGTCGACAAAGAAGTCACAGTTGATAAGATTAGGATTGTATACCGCAGTCTATGTCTCCCTCTTCCAGTATCCTACGCTTCCCACTTGGTGGTTCAAGGCCTTCCTGGAGCAGTGGAACATTCCTACCCATACTTTCCTTGCCATGGATCGGGAAGTGTCCATCTCGCTGGAAGAGTTTACGGAGGTGTCTGGCCTACCGGCTATGGGGGAACATTATGAAGAGTTGCTCCTGCCGGATGAGTACATCTTTGGTGCCAAGCCGATGATAAGGGAGCTCACGCCGGAGAATGCTGTTCAACATCAGTTTCCAAGTCTGATCAAGGTGTTGAACATCTACAAGGCCCTTTTCGTTGAGCATGGGAGCCGTGGAGTTAATTTTGAGGATTTTATTGCTCGGTTCCTTCACCCTAACGCCCTCTCTGCGGCCACCGCCAAGTTTGCCACCCTCGAGGACCCTTTCGGTTTAGGTTTGGATAACCTGCCGGCGAATGAAATAGGTCAAAAGGATTTCTTTCTTCCTAACTTTCCAACCATGTCTCTTGCAGAAGTAGCGGCCCCTGGGATGGATGAGGAGGCCTTTTTCTTAGGGTTTCTCGGGTTATGGTTGAGTTGGTTCGCTATCCCAATGCACTCTCATCGGATGCGGCCCTCTGTCTTTTATCCAGCACACCGGATGGTCATCGGGGTGAAGGTGGCTGTTGGGATCGCCGGCTTGGCGCATTTATATCACGGCCTTAGCCGAGCAGCGGATGCTAATGAGCCTGGGGTGTTGCACGTGGTTTTCCCAATGCACTACTTCATGTCGTGGCTCGAACTACATACAGCGGGTGTTTTCGGCATGCATAAAAGGCCCTCATTCTACGAAAGGTGCATTTTTCCTCGCCTTCTACAGTTGATCGGCGCATCAATTATAAATCCATCGCCGCGAGATGCCAGGAGTTTACTCCTTCGCTCCCATACCGTTGGAACCGGTGTGTCTTTCATTGACAAGGTGTTGACCATTGGAAAAACGTCTACCACTGCAGTACGGCCATTGCAAGACACTTTCAAGGATGGCGCTTCGGTTTTAACGGCCCGGGAGACCCTTCACTTATATTCCATCAGACCGGGCTTTTTGGTGTTTAGGCAGGACGGGGGAGCGATCTTCATGAGATATAACCCGCATCGTTTCGCCCCACAGCTGAGCTATAACCAAGGGGTACCGCTGGAGGCCTTTTTATCGGAACCTGCCGCGACTGAAGAAGGGATGGAGAGAGCGCTGCATCACTTCATGCGTCTAAACACGGGCTCTCACTTCTTTATCAGTGAGCCGGCTTGCGCTCCCCGACTTCTTAGGGTATACACCGAATGGTATAGTCATTCGACAGGAGCGGTGATAAAGGAGGAAAGGCGGTTGCTGATCGATCGTAAGGTTGCACCCCCAGGTAGCGATCGCAACGCTCCTCTGGTGCCTAGGACTCCAGTAGTCGCTCCTTTAAAAGATGCCGGGGGTAGACCATCACGTTCGCAAAGTCCTCCACGTGAATTGCCGCTTCCTGATATCGCGGATGCACCTCCCGCACCCCGTGCTCAGGCGGAAACAATGGTTGCACCCTCGCCGGAGTCTGGCGTGGGTGCGGACATCGGGACTCGTCGTCCCAAAGTGGCTGCTAAGCGGAAGTCGATCCCTCGTGGGCCCAGGGTCGGAGGGCAAAAGAAGAAGAAGTCGCTCCTCGCCGCGGACGTTGTGTTCGGCCAGGAACCCCATGCTCCATACTCCGAGGGTCTGCTCGAATATGGGACTAACGCAGGATTAGTGATGCCACCGCCGGACGATACAGACTTGGAGGCTGCTCTCAGAGCTTCGGCATGGTTGGTGAAGCGTGACGCGTGGCTAGCTAAGCTTGCGCAATCAGGTAACTACTAGTCGCCTCTTCTTTATTGTAACATATCCTCTTCATTATTTTTGACTAACGCTTTTCTTTTTTTTCTTTCAACAGGCATCACTGATGAAGAAGCCATTGCTGCTTCTCTGAAGACTTTTCAGGAGGAGGAACGTCTCAGAGCATCTATGGGCCTTAGTAAGTTTCGACTCATCAAATTTTTCATTTTCCTTGCGTTATGGTCAATCTAACCTTTCCCTTTTAATTACAGGAACCTCAATGCCGCTCCTTCCTAGCGGCGCAGATGTTCTACCAGCGGCCGACGTTCCTGTTTCCTCTGGGCCACCGCAGGAGGCTCATCTTGAAAAGCCGATGAGAGATGCTTTAAAGGCTCTGGAGGCATCCCTGAATGAAGATGATGATGCCTTGAAGGAGGCGTCACAGAGGTCCCTCATAACCGCTCGGGAGGAGAGAAAGCGGTTGAGGCGTGAGGCGAAGGCGCGCAGGGCTGCCCTGTCTATAGGAGCGGGCCCCAGCACCGCCTCTCGAGCTGATACTCCCTCCGAAGAGGCCCCTGTCGCCCTATCCACTGCCCGCAGAGAGGTGGCGCGAGCAGTTCGGAGCGCAAACGGTAAACCCGCTTCAGGTAATATTTCTCTCAGAGTTTTTGTTATAAGAATTTTAATGTCATTGATCCTTATATCTCTTATCTTTGCAGGGCCAAGTCCGATCGAGGGAGAGGCGGAAGCCGTCGATCCTAGGGGAACGGAGGAGGCGGTGCCTGCCGAACTCGAGCCGACAGTGGGTAATATCGTTGAGGCCATGGAGCCTGGAGTGGAGGTCGAGGGGCCTACCGCCGAGAAGGTCATTGATGCCGAACCTGAAGCGGGGGCAGATGATATGATCATTATAGCTGAGTCCAGGGTGGTGGCGGCTGAGGCGCTCGAGGTCGGCGGTCCCCTGGCGACGGTAGACGATACAACCGCAGCTACTGAACCTGAGAGAGTAGTGGGTGAGGCGGCCATGATTCCCGAGGACGAGCCAACCGCTCCTTCTCTGGAATCTGGCAATACTCCAGTCATAGCCCTCCCCGTCTACGGTCCTCCGCCGTCCCCAGGTCTGGCTAGCACGACGACGGTCCCCATCGAGTCGGGTGACGAGGCCACGGGCGGTGGTCTCATGTCGGTAGAGGAGGGAGTTGCCTCTGTTTCCGCCGGGAGCTCCTCAGGTAAACCCTAAGTGGCTACTTTTCTTTACTTTACAACCTTTTCTGACAAGTTCGCCTTTTCGTAATGTAGGTGCAGCTAGTGCCGATGCCCCACTGCTCGAGGGAGCGCCTTCAACGACTGCTTTGGCGGTGGTCACCTCTCAACCTTCTCTCATACCCTCGAAGATGTTGGAAGGTATGTGTTTACGATTTATTAATCTTGTTTTCCAGACATATAATTCGTGTACTAAAGTCACACTGTTGTGTTTTCAGGAGTGCTTTTTGATCACGTATATCAGATGTTGCTCCCACACTTTTCCTTCCCATCTGAGCTTGCTTCTTCTTCTGGTGGCGTTGGTGAGTATGATTTCCGTTGACATCCTTCCTCTCTTTTTTTCTTATTGACGGAATTGTCTCTAACCTCTTTTTCTCATCTCAACTGTAGTGCTACAGATTGAAGGAGGGGATGAAAGATCAGCTGCGCCACCAGCCCTTCCGACCTTGCCACCTGTCTCGACTGGTATAATGACCATCATATTGGTAACTTTCCTCTCTCTATTTTCTGTACTGTTATCTGATCGCATCCTGTTTCTTTCAGCTGTCGTTCTGGCTTCGGCGTCCTTCGAACCTCGCGTCATAATGCCGGCAGGCCCTTATCGGAGGAGTTTGTCTTCAAAAGGCGCTGCGAATAGTCTGCGCATGTTGAGTGACTATGTCGAGGAACTCGACGTTGAAACTCCTACATCTGCCACAGACTTCGCTATGGTGGTTAACCCGATGCTAGCAATACTCGTGAACTTTCATGAGGAGGGCATCATTGCATCCTGGGTTAACCATTGTAAGGAAATCGAGGGTCGCCTATATCAGTTGGAGTCGCTGCGTCCCTCTCCCGAGACCGTGGCTGCCAATAATCAGAGGACAACGTGGATTGAGCAAAGCGCTCCTTACTTCCGCCATCTCGAACAAGAAGTCATTTTAAGGCGTAAGGAGCGTGGTGAGGCTTCAAGCAAGTCTGCTCAATTGCATGCTCGGGTGGAGGCCAATGCCGCACGGTTGAAGGTTATCTTTGAGGGCCTCCTGCGATGCCTCTCCGAAGGGTTATCATTGAGGCAAAGACTTGACTTTGTCGAGCGAGCTGCAGCCAGCCAGGAAGCAGCCCAGAAGGCGGTAGAGGAGCAACTTTCATCCTTCTTGCAGCAACGGGCTCAGGTGGAGGCGGAGGTGGCCGCAGCTGTCACTCGAGAGGAAGCGCTGAAGGAAGTGCGAGAGCGGCTTGTGAACTTACTAAAGACACTTCCTCCTCAGTAGCTATCCATTTTTGTAAAGAATGTATATGTATATATTTTTTTTATCCTTTGACATAATGTATCCTGTATTCAATCAAGTTTATGAATAAAAGATACACCTTTTTGTAATGTCTTGTGTCACTTCTTCGCTTTTTTCTTCCTTTTCAGCATGACATTTTTAATGCACCTTATTAGCAGGTAAATTCATTTCTGCCAGAGATAACGATGTCCTAGACTGCAGGTTCAGATCTGCCGCCCAGGGCTTTTCAACTCTATGAGCCGTGAGGGTCTTATAGAGGCTTTTCTCCCTACGGATCGAGAGGATCTCGCAGGTGGATTTTCTCCTTAGGAATCGTGAGGATTCCCAAGTGTGGTTTTCTCTCATAAGTCGAAAGGATCCTATAAGAGAATTTCTCCCTCTTACGAGTCGAGAGGGCTCGTAAGCGGTTGTTTCCCTCTTTGTCGAGAATCGACTTCAGAGAGTGAGACCCGTGAATAGTATGCAAGAGACCATTTAGGATTGACTTGCAGGGTCCCATTGCCCTCTTACGAGTCGAGGGGGCTCGTAAGCGGTTGTTTCCCTCTTTGTCGAGAATCGACTTCAGAGAGTGAGACCCGTGAATAGTATGCAAGAGACCATTTAGGATTGACTTGCAGGGTCCCATTGCCCTCTTACGAGTCGAGGGGGCTCGTAAGCGGTTGTTTCCCTCTTTGTCGAGAATCGACTTCAGAGAGTGAGACCCGTGAATAGTATGCAAGAGACCATTTAGGATTGACTTGCAGGGTCCCATTGTTCAGGAAGCAAGTTTTTGAATCTTTACTGCCCGAGATGTGGCTTAAAGAGGCTCTCGTCACGGAGTGTTTGTATCCGTGAGTTGAGAAGTTTTGCGAGGGATTATTTGTCTCCCAAGCGCCAGGGATTATTTGTTTCCCAAGCGCCAAGGATTATTTGTGTCCTTGGGGTTTGAAACGAGTCGAGGGTTCCTACGGAGGCACCGGTGGCTCTGCGGGTCGACGCGGATCGGAAAGCTCTCGTCAAGGAGTGTTTGTATCCGTGAGTCGAGGATTTTGCGAGGGATTATTTGTTTCCTAAGCGCCAAGGATTATTTGTGTCCCTGGGGTTTGAAACGAGTCGAGGGTTCCTACGGAGGCACTGGTGGCTCTGCGGGTCGACGCGGATCGGAAAGCTCTCGTCAAGGAGTGTTTGTATCCGTGAGTCGAGGATTTTGCAAGGGATTATTTGTTTCCCAAGCGCCAAGGATTATTTGTGTCCTTGGGGTTTGAAACGAGTCGAGGGTTCCTACGGAGGCACTGGTGGCTCTGCGGGTCGACGCGGATCGGAAAGCTCTCGTCAAGGAGTGTTTGTATCCGTGAGTCGAGGATTTTTGTTGCAGTCACTGGCTTCTTCGGTTGAAATGAACCGTTGAGGTTCGGCTTCGTCGTTTGACGGAATCCGCTGGGGAAGTATGGTCCCCTCTTTGTTTGCGCCCTTGGATTGTATACAGGGATCGATGTGATGTTAACTGTAGGGCCGAAGTTTTATCATTTCTTCTTTTTATTTTATTTCGTTTCCGCGATGCTCTATCATTTCAGCTTTTATATCGCGAAGGTCGCGATTGCCCAAACATTTCGGCTATTTTTCGCGCTGCCCAATCATTTCGGCTTTTTATTTTATCTTTACTCGTTGCTTTTTATTACGAGTTGCCCGATCATTTCGGCTATTTTGCATGCATACATTTTACTTGCTGCTTTTTATTGCAAGTTGCCCTATCATTTCGGCTGTTTCGCATGCATGAGCGGCCTACTGGCTTTCGCCGTAAACCTGAAATTGGACACCGATTTCGGCATCAGCACCGCTATCACTGGGATATTACCAGGAGCGAATCATCATTTGCCTCTGTCGTTGTCGAACAAAGGAGGCTTAGCGACCAGGGTTAGGGTCCTGTCGGCTAAGACTTTTGACTTCATGAGCCGTAAGGGTCTCGTGAAGGTATTTCTCCCTACAAGTCGTGAGGATCTTGTAGGTGTATTTTCTCCTTAGGAACCGTGAGGGTTCCTAAGTATTTTGTTCTTCTGTAAGTCGTAAGGATCTTACAGGAAGGTTTTCTCCTCATAAATCGAGGGGATTTATAAGGGTTGCTTACCATGCGAACGTATTCCCAGTCATGGATGAAATTTGGCTAGGGAAATGTTTATTCGCGCCCGTGGATTGTATACAAGGGTCAATATTGGACCACTTGTAGGGCAATATTGGAAGTTTGTGGGGGTTTGCTTAAGCACAGGTTTAGGTCTCTGTGACTTAAGACTTTCAAATCTTATGAGCCGTGAGGGTCCCATAAGAGGGTTCTCCTTACGAGTCGTGAGGATCTCGCAAGTGTATTTTCTCCTTAGGAATCGTGGGGATTCCTAAGTGTGTTGCTCCTTTGTGAGTCGTAAGGATCTCACGCAGGTGGTTTCTCCTTACAAGGTCGAGAGGACCCTATAAGTGTCTTTTAACGAGGTTGCGCCCTTTCGGGTTTTCACAAACACTCGCCTGCAGCCCTGCTGTTTTTACTCACGGAGCCCTTTCGGGTTTTCGTCCGTGCCCTTTTTGCTTATGGACATACCGTTTATTTTATTTTATTTTTATATATTTTTTTTTATCTCGTCAGCCTAAGAATGCTGCGGTATTAGTTTAAAGACGTTTCGGTCTGTTATTAGTTTAAGGACATTTCGGTCCATCATGGAGAAGGCCAGCTACTGCTTATAAAGTTCTAGCTTAGGAAGATAGCGAGCGGACATAGTCGTCGTCATCTATCATTGACCTAGGCTGTGGCTCATTAAGCGTAATATTTCTTTAGGAAGCGACCGTTTATTGGCCTGAAAGGCCTTTCACCGTGCATGTCCATGAGTAGATAGGCTCCACCCTGGTAAACTTTATCTATGATGTACGGGCCTTCATAGTTTGGCTCGAACTTTCCCCGCTTGGCGCGATTGGGGATCATAGGCCTTTTGACCACTAGCACGAGTTCGCCTTGACAAAATATCCTCAGTCGGGTCAATCTTTCATATGAGCGCGTCATCTTTGCTTTTTAAGCTTCCAGATTTTGCTGTGCTATGAGCCGGGTTTCATCAAGGGCGTCAAGCTCCTCAAACCGGAGGTGAGCATTTTCTTCATCCGTCAGCTCGTAGTGGACTGCCACTCGTAGAGAGGGTAATTCTATCTCGAGAAGGAGTACTGCTTCCGTCCCAAATACCAACGCGTATGGCGTTGTGTTTGTGGCCGTTTTAAACGTAGTTCGATACGCCCAAAGAGCCTCTTGCAATCTTTCGTGCCAATCTCTCTTATTTCGTGACACTGTTTTCTTCATGATCTTCGTCAAGGTCTTGTTGAAGGCCTCAGCTAGACCGTTAGCTCGCGGATTATAAACTGAGGAATATCTCCAGTCTATATTGTGCTGCTGTGCGAAGCGACTAATTTTATGACTTCGGTAGGCTGGCCCATTATCAGAGATGATCCTTCTTGGGGCTCCAAACCGGTATATGACATGTGTTTTGAAGAAGTGGAGGATGTTCTCCGTCTTTACTTCCCTCAACGGTACCGCCTCTGCCCATTTGGAGAAGTAATCAGTCGTCGCCAAGATAAAATGATGTCCTTTGGACGATGCTGGTTCGATGGGGCCGACTATGTCAGTTCCCCACATTTCGAACGGCCAACTAGCCACTATTGGATGCAATGGATTGGGATGCTGATGGATGAAGTCCCCATGAATTTGGCATGAATGACATTGCCTCGCGTATTTCAGGCAATCCTGCATCATCGTGGGCCAGTAGTAGCCCATCCGTTTTATCTTCAATTTCATCTTAGGGCCTGCTTGGTGGGAACCGCAGAGTCCGTCGTGAACTTCTTGGACGACCCTTCTCGCTTCGTCAGGTCCTAGGCATCTCAGCCACAGAGAATCGAATGTCCTCTTGTATAGAGTATCGTTAACGAAGGCGAAAGACAGAGCTCGTTTCACGAGCTGATGTCTTATGGACGCTTCTTCAGGCATTCGGTGGGACTTGAAGTAATCTATGAAAACTTCTCTCCAGTCTTCGGTCTTCTCATGGTCTTTTATTTGTAGGGTCGCCTGCTCAGTTGCTCCCTTTTCTTTATATGATTCTGGAGGTATTTCTGCTGGGGCGAGCACTCGACGGCTTTGTACCACGATTCTAACGTCATCGAGGTTTTCGTCAGCCAATTCTTTAGCAAGTTTGGCCAGTGCGTCTGCTTTGCTGTTTTTCGCACGCGGTATACTTTCCAACATGTAGGAGGGAATTTGGGTTAGCAGTTGCTGCACTTTTTCACCGTATTTCACCAATTCCGGCTTGCACGTTTGGTAATCGACGTTCACTTGGCTGACGACCAGTTGGGAGTCCCCATATATGAGGAGGCTTTCAATTCCCATATCAATGGCGATCTCGAGGCCTGCTATCAAAGGTTCGTATTCGGCTTCATTGTTTGTTCTCGGCTCCGTCAGGGAGAACGCGTAGCGCATTATCCCTCCTTGTGGAGTTACAAAGATGAGTCCTACCCCTGATTTAATTATAGGGGTACTTTGTTTGTGTTTCTTCACGGAAGATGCTCCATCGAAATAAAGTTCCCATCGGATATTATCACCGTCGATCGCATTGAACGCATGTTCGTCTGGAAGATCGCAATTCAGAGGAGAATCGGCGGGTATCGGATGCTCAGTGAGGAAGTCGGCGATGGCCTGGCCTTTCACTGCCTTGAGAGGTTGATACGTTATCGAGAATTCCATCAAGAGCAGGGTCCATTTAGCGAGTCTTCCCGTCAGTATGGCCTTTGACATCAAGTATTTAAGGGGGTCCACCTTTGAAATGAGACGGACTTCATGCGCCAACGCATAGTGCCTGAGCTTTGTTATCGCAAAGATCAACGCCAGGCAGTGTTTTTCAATGGGGGAGTAGTTACTTTCTGCCCCCAGCAGAACTCGACTCAAGTAGTAGAGTGCTCTTTCTTTCCCTTGATCGTTCTCTTGTGCCCATAATGCGCCTAAGGAACCTTCGAGGGCGGTTGTATAAAGAATAAGAGGTTTCCCCTTAACCGGAGCAGCCAACACCGGCGGGTTCTGCAGGTATTGCTTGATCTCATCCAGTGCGCCTTGGCATTTTTGATCCCAAACAAACGGGGTGCCCTTCTTCATCAGGTGGTTGTAGGGACGGCACTTTCCTGAAAGGTTGGCTATAAATCGCCGTATGTATGCGAGCTTCCCTTGGAGAGACCGCAGCTGTTTGAGAGTTCTCGGTGGAGGCATTTCCATGATCGCTTTGATCTTTGACGGATCTATTTCAATACCTCGATGTCGAACAATGAATCCCAGGAATTTGCCTGAGGAAACTCCGAACGCACACTTAAGCGGGTTCATCTTTAAGTTGTATTGCCGAAGGCATTGAAATACGATCTTCAGATGCTCGAGATGTTCCTCGTATGATTTGCTTTTAACCACGAGATCATCGATATAGCATTCGACGATTTCGTGTATAAGGTCGTCGAAGATCTTCGTCATGGCCCTCTGATAAGTAGCACCGGCGTTCTTTAAACCGAAGGGCATCACTTTATAACAGAATATTCCTAAAGGGGTCCTGAAGGCTGTGTCCTTCTGGTCTTCTGGATGCATTTTTATCTGGTTATACCCCGATGAGCCGTCCATGAAGGAGAAAACCTTATGAGTGGATGTATTGTCTATCATCAATTCGGTGACTGGCACTGGGAAATCGTCCTTCGGGCAGGCTTTATTGAGATCCCGGGAGTCTACGCATATGCGCACTGTCCCATTTTTCTTCATCACCGGGACGATGTTGGCGATCCATTCAGGGTATTGAACCTCCTGGATAAAGCCAGAGTCGATCAACTTTTTGACCTCGGCGTTGATACTCATCTCGAGCCGCATTCTTCTCGGCGCCTATTTGACTGGCTTGATGTTCGGGGATATCGCCAATTTGTGTACAGCAATTTCTGGATCTAGTACCGGCATTTCGGAATAGTTCCACGCGAAGCAATCTCTATGCTGCAGAAGCACATCCTTTAACGCAGCTACCCTTTCTTCAGATAGTAACTCGCTGATGAATGTCGGTCGTGGATCGTTTGTCGTCCCCAACTCAATCTTCTTGAGGTTATCTGCAGTGGTATGGATTCCATCTTCCAGCTCTTTTGGCGCTGATGGGAATTCTGAGATTATCTCATCGCTGCTATTTTCGAAGCACGAAGGGAGCTCATCTATGCCCTCGGGCTCTTCTTTTAATATTGTAATCATGTGACAGGTGCGAATTCTCTTCCAATCCCAATGTGGAACCGGTTCTTCTTTCGTGACCTTGGGCTTGTGCTTCTGTGGCGGCGCTACCCTCCAGTTGTCGGACAGAACGAACTTGCCAAGCTGATACTGATCTTCGACCCAATTCTTGAAGGTGAAGCAGTCCTCGAGAGGGTGCCCTACCACTCGGTGATAAGAGCAATAGTCTGGGTGTGAGACTTCGCCTGCTTGTTCGGGGTGTTTGGACTCTGGCAATGTAAGCATTTGATGCTTTAGAGCAAGATCAAGTATCTTCTTCGTCTTGTCTCGAGGAAACGAGTATGCTCGACCCATTTTCTTCATGAGGGATAGATCAATGACGCTCGACTCCCGTTTACGCAGCTTCTTAGCCCCGCTTCGTTGCTGCTGAGCGTCTTTTTGGCCTTTCGACTTATTTCTGCTTTTGCGCCGAGCCTCCTTTATAACAGGTTGACAAGGAGCGGCATTTTCATTCTTTACGGCTTGTTGGAGAAGGCGTTGCGTCTTGGCTTTCTCATAAATGGCCGTCTCGCGGTTGTGATCATCTCGGACTTTTTGACCCGCTTCCCTTATAAGCTTGTCCATTTGTTCCTCGAACGACGGACTGGGCTCCTTTGCACCTGGAACTTTCACTGGATTAGGATTAGCGTCCTCCCATTGAGCATCCGCTTCTTCATTGAAGTCGTACACGACATAGCAGCTGTTTAGTAGCTCCCGTTTCTTTGACCGGACGTATCCAAGCCCAATTGTTTCCATTCTCCCATTAGGCGGTTTGTGTTGAGTCCCGGGAACGTTCCAGATTTTGTCATAGAACTTGGCTTTTCGAACGGTTTGCTTGAAAGATATCCCCTGGCGTTTCAGCAGCTTTTGCAAACCTTCCGTATAATATCTGGGGAGACGGATGGGCTGAAGCCTGTCGAGCGTAGGATCCGAGCCATGCCAAATTTCTTTTTCCACCTTGGTTTCTTCATAGCGGTAGAATAGAATTGCTTTCTCGCTCTCTCACCTGGGAGGGATGTAGAATGTTTGTAGCTCTTCTACATTGTAAATATTAAGTGCATCCAGTTCTTTAAGGTGTTTAAGCGGCACCATGGCGACTTGCAAACTTTGCTCTTCATCAGCGAACATTTGTATTGAAGATCGAGCAGGGAATACAGCATGGACTTCATCTTCCGAGTCGCTGCCAAAGATCAATGTAGGAGCTGATGGTCCCGGCTTGTTGTGTTGGGGCAGACCCGAATAAACCATCTCCTCTTCCTCCTCAGTATCACTGCCGAAGACAGGGATGGTTGCGTTAGCTTTGTTATCTGGTTTGTGACATTTCTCCGTATCTTCGAAATCTGGCAAGAAGTATTTGGCATCTTCGTATTTGCGGACTTCGTTCACAGAGAACGGGTTCAGTTCTCCCGTCACGGTATACTCGAAACCATCCTTAAAATACTTCATACACTGATGTTGTGTAGAAGGGATGATGTTGTACTCGTGTAACCATGGTCGGCCGAGCAAAGCGTTGTAGCACGTCTTGGCGTCTATGATATGGAACTTAATGTCCGTGACGAGTAGCCCGAAGCGTATCGTCAGTATCACAGACCCAAGAGTTCTTGATGACTGGGAATCGAACCCGGAGATGGTGATCTTGTCACGAGCAAGGTGCTGGACGCTCATGCAGATTTCTTTTAACACTCGCACGTTGAGAAGATTGATGGAGGATCCATTGTCGATCAGGATTTTGCCTATCTTAATATCGTGGAAGTATCCTGAGACATAAAGGGGGCGGTTGTGTTCACATGTCCCAAGGAGAAGGTCCTCGTCGCCGAAAGTGACATCGGCCGTGTGCACTTCTTCCAATTCATCCTTCATCTTTTCTTCTGCTAGGCAAGCTTGGAATTGTTCCGGATCTGTAGTGCCTTGATCAACGAATCTCTCGCCTCCTTTGATAACAAAAGGGCGTCGAGAATACTGAGCTATGAGGGCAGCTTTCTCAGATGTGCTAAGACGTTGTAATCCACCTTATTCTTCTTCGGCGGATTGTTGGCGTTTAGCTCTTCCAGAACTTGGTCATCTAAGATGATATCTTCAGAGACCTTTTCTTTTCCTTTATCTTTTCTGTTCAAGGGTCCGAGGTTCTTTTCAGGCAGCGTCCGATTCCGCAGCCGGATATTTTCGCAGACCATTGGCTCTTCTTCTTTTCCCGAAGTTGACTCTTTAAAGAGAGGGGCAAGTTCTAGCTCCTCATCAGAGTCGCTCCCGAATGTAGGCACTTGTGACCCGCCAGTGTTAACCATGTGACAATTGCCGGCAGTTCTTTCAAGCTCTTCGGTCGTATTTCTTTGCTCCCGACGAATTTTACGCTTTTCCCGTTTAAAGCGTTATCGATTAGCGACGTATCCTTGCCACCATCTGTCGAAAGCTTTGCACTCCTGGGTGGGGTGCGAAACCTTCTGATGATATAAGCAATAAGACGGGTGCATTTTCGCTTCACCAGTAATTTCTTCTTTGGAGGATGGTAGCTTCATGCCCATTGATATGGCCTTAGCAAACTTTTTCCTCATCTTGGATTGGCTTTTGTCGGCGGTGGAGGCATTTTGCTCCAGCGGGATCATCTCAGCTCTTTCCTCAAGTCGCTGGCGCTTGGCCCTTTCGAATATAGTCGTCTCGCGTTCTCGATCCGCTTTACTTTTTAATCGAGCTTCATTAAGGAACGCGTCAATCATTTCGACTGATAACTCCGGAACTCTTGGCTCGGTATCTGCCCCCAGCGTTTTAGTGCCAGAAGTCTCTTCATCGTTCGTGATCGAATGGGAGATCATATGACAGTTTGCCACATATTCCTCAGATTCATCCGATGAACTTTCTCCCTCATCTTCTTCTTGAAAGACGTGATTGAGGAACTCTTGGAGTGTAATGGGAGTCCGTGCCTTTTGGTTATATTCATCCAACGCGTCAATTTTCTTTTGTAAGTCCGTGCGCTTGTCGCTAGGCTCCACGGGTTTTTTATATTTCTTCTTCTTCTTTCTCGAAGATTTTGACGGCTGGTTGCGAGCGTTTGAGCCACCACCATCGGTCTTTGGGGTTGGACGTGGCTTCAACATCCCCTCAATGACCTGTGGTTCCAAGGGGTTCTTTCACTTGATCGCTGGACATGTTTGAAGATCGTTTAGCATTCTCTTTGTCTTGGCTGATAATACAACCTCCCAAGGAGCTTCTTCAATGACGGAGCATGTTGCCCCCGGCGTATTCGTCCCCTTAGAGGTGTGGGGCTGTGGGGGATTCACCTTCCATTTGTCAGATAACGCGAACTTGCCCTGTCGGTACTGGTTTTCGAGCCAATTCTTGAAAACGTAGCAGTCTTCGATCGGATGGCCTAGTACTCGATGATAAGGACAGTAGTTGGGCTCGTTGACGTCACTTGGTTGCAACGGACGTTTTGGATCCGGCAGATTTATGAGTCTGTTGCGCAACGCCAGCTCGAATAACCTCTTCGTTTTATCGCGGGGAAAGGAATAAGGACATCCCATCCTATCCTCAAGGGCTACGTACGGGCGCATATTATTTTGACAAGCCATTGGCTTCGAGTCGCTTGGTTGTTGTTGAGCATTAGCGATGACGATCGCTTTTCCCTTCCCTTTGTCATTTCGGGAGTCCGGCCTTAGAAGAGGGGGTTTATGGCCCATTTGATCCATTTGCGCTAGTTTGTCAATCAACGCCTGGAAGGTAGTTGGCTTGAAAAACATCATAAATTGTGAGATGGTTGCTTGTGGATCGAGGGTTCCTACAAACATACCCACTGGGGGAGCTTCTTCAATGCGCTGCTCACACTTTGACCATAAATTCCGCCATCGTATAGCGTACCGAACCCACGTCTCGCCGGGTTTTACCCTGGCGTTAATCAGTGCCGTCATCAGGGTACGCTCACTGGCACTTGCAAAACGCTGAGTGAACAGCAGCTCCATCTCCACGAAGGTTTTAATAGAGTCATTTGGGAGTTCAGAATACCACTCGAACGCCGTATCTGATAAGCTTCCAACAAACTGGCGAAGCAACAGCTTTTCGTCACCGCCGGTGTTGCCGCAGAGCGCCCTGAACTGGGCAACATGCTGATGAGGATTGCCCGTCCCCTTGTAGACATGGAACTTAGGAATTGCATAACCTGGCGGGTACTTAATCTGATCGTACCAACCCAGATATGGTCGCCCCGTCTTTACGACCTGACCGGCTGCTTCAGTCGCCTGATGCACCCGTATTTGCTGGGCGATGTATTCATCCAAATCAGCTTTTGATATGGTATCCTCTTTAGCTGCGGATAGAGCCGGTGGAGGATTCGATGTCTCTCCCCTATCGTCTTCAAGAATGATCGGGGGATCTCCAGCAGGTGGATCTTGTTGAATCATCATACCCACCATATCCTGGAACAGGAGGGCCATTTTCTTTATGTTGGCTGCCTGCTCCGTAGCTTCTTTATCTTTCTTTTCTAGCACGCGCCGAAGGAATTCGGCGTCCGTTTCTTGTTCTTGACGTTCTTCTGAGGATGTTTCCGGGGTTTCTTTCGGCCCTGTAAGTGCGGCCATAGCGTTCATCATTTCCTGGAGCTTCTGTTGCTGCTCCTGAGCCTTGGTCACTGACCGTGTAAGCGGTCTATGACTCGTGGATGTACGGCTGTCTTCTTTTCCCAATGCCATGTAAACCGTATGAACTGTTATGCCCCCTGACTTGGGGCGTTTAGGTTCACCATTTTCAACTTTTGCCGCTGACGCGGGGGTTTTCTCTGGCCTCCTTCTTTTATGGGCCGTTGAGGTTGAAGGAACCATTGAAGGGGGCACCCTAGCAGCCGCTGTCCCCTGCTGTTTAATGGGACAATCCTTGTCTTTATCCACCTTCGCCTTTTTCTGGCGACGAGAGTGACCTGGGTCAATCACAGAGTCTTGAACCCTTCGCCAAACTTTATAAATTCTTGAAGACAGCCGTTGAGGGGGCTGTTCTTGCTTTGTTTCTGGAACCCTCTCCGCAGGTGGAGGAGATCTCTTCAATGTAGCGATTGGAGAGTTCTTCCGTACCCTCCTCAGCAGTTCAAAGCTGTTCTCAGTTGGAACAGCAGCGTTGACCTCCACCATTGGAGCGGGTGGAGTTAGCCCTGAGGGGGAGTTGCCTCCTGCCTTCCTCACTCGTTGCCAATGGCGACGTCGAGCACGACGAGCCATTGGGATTGGCTCAGAGATAGAGATAACTTCTTTTTGCCCCCTGCCTGAATGAGGCGCCGCCAGTGTTAACCTCTTAAAGACTGAGGTTGTTCCTTGCGTGGTAATATCCAATCTGTCAAAGACAGATCTTCGTGCAGGGGTAGGAGCAGGAATCATCAGTCTTGAAAAGACTGGCTCTTTGGAGGGAGAAGCCGCCTTAACGACTTCCGGAACAGCGGCCGTTGCCCTCTTTAGGACAGCCAATTTAGAGTTCTGATTTAGCCTGGTGAAAACAGAGGCTGTCGGTTTGGTAGCGGACGACCCGTTGACAGGGGCCGTCGTAGCAGTGAGCCGGTCGAAGACCGACTTCTTGTTCATTTCCGGTGCGAGTATTGGCGCAGAGAAGCTTGTAGGTGGGATCATGGTCTCGAAGAATAAGCCAGTGGTGGCTTGGGTCACCTGGTCTACTGGCAGAGTGAGGAAGGAAGCCTCTTGGGGCCCATATGCTACACCTCCGGAGGAGGTGGAGCGTCCGTTGTAGTGGCACTTCGAGCAGTTGGTGCAGTTGAAGGCCATTGAATCTTGAGTTCTGCGCCAGGCAAAAGACCAAATCTTAGTAACTCGAAAATCCAAAGGTAACCCTTTAACAAACCGCGATTGGTTCGCGAAGACGACACACGAAGTGTGGAGTGGAAAGAGGAAAAGGTCCCACCGGGCGTGCCAGAATCTGTTCCCCTCCGAACGGCGGCCTAGACTTTGCGTCTATTGCCTGAGGTTCGGGGCAGATGCTATTTGGTTTTATCCGTCCACCTCTCCGAAGATGCCAAGTTGATTTATGACACCGTGTATCGGAGGTTTAGACAGATGCGGCCGATGTAGCAGACTTCGTCAGATTCCCCCTCAGGGTGAGGGGTTTTTGATTATGGGGACGCTCTTCCCTGCAGGCACAAGCCCCTGCAGTTAATTACGCTACCGCATTGCGATAACAACTTTCTCCTTCTCCAGAATTTCACTTCGTGTCGTGTATGTTTGTTTTGTTTGTGGTTGCCCGTGGATTGTATACGGAGACTGAGTAATGCCGTCGCCCGTAGGACGTGGATTAGTCCAAATCCGTATTTACTTAAATTTGGGTTTGGTGTTTTTAGTTTAAGGATGCATTAGTCGCGTTGCGGCTAAGATCAACTTAAACATTCGTTAAGGATACATTAGTCCTGTTTTAGACTAAGATCAACTTAACGTAGTGATTGATTTAATTATCTGGCCGTCGGGACTCGTCACCTCTCTGACGTCGTTGAGGGATCACAACGACAGGTGTCAGAGGAGTTCAGAGATGTACCCTTGAACCAAAGTTGATTTGGAGTTTTATTGTTTATTTAAAGATCTAAGGACACATTAACCGTATTTGGGGATAAGATCAACTTAGACGGGACCGTTTAGATCCGGCAAAAGAGCGTTCGGACTCTATTATGTCAGTTTAAGGACGTGGTGGTCCATCGTTAGTTTAGGGACGTTTCGGTCCGATATTAGTTTAGGGACGTTTCGGTCCGATATTAGTTTAAGGACGTTTCGGTCCAACGGGGTGTGTGGTTGTTGGGACCCGTCACCTCTTTGACGTCGTTGAGGAATTACAACGATGGATGTCAAAGGAGTTCGGAGATGTACCCTCGAACCGGACGTAGATTGATTTAGGAGAGCCATTTTGCTCAGTCAATTTAATTTAAGGACTTATGGCCACGATTGGGCTAAGTCCAGTTCAACATTTTATTTGCTTTTGCATTGCATTTTTTTATTTAGGCTCTACCCACAAAAGATACAGAGTATCAATTTATTTTGGGCTCTGCCCATTTGTAGATGATGCAAAGTATCTACCTTGTTTGGGCTTTGCCCCTTTTAAAATGCATAGCATTCTGAATATTTCGTTTGGGCTCTGCCCATTTATAAACGATACAGAGCATCTGTTTTGGTTTGGGCTCTGCCCCTTAAAATAATGCATTGCATTTTATTAAGCCTGTTAGGCCTTCTTTTAATTGGGTTTGGCCCTTTCTGTAAGCAATACAATGCATCTGCGCTTTGCGCTAAGTAATGAGCGCAAGCTCATATGGTGATGACACGTGTCGTGCTCTGGTGAGCGCAAGCGCACTAGCGCAGTGCGATACGCTGTTGCGCTGCGCTGTTGCGCTGCTGACACGTGGCGCGCTCTCAGCGAGTTGCGCCAATTCTAGAGAGCAAAGCTCTATCTTAAGGGCGCTTAGCGCAAGTGGTTTTATAGCCGACACGTAGCGCTCTCTTAAGAACGCAACATCGCAATTTGGAAGTGCAAAGCACTAAGAATTTTTTAGATTCAAGAAGGGAAGTGCAAAGCACTGTTTAATTTCTTGATCCAAATTAGATCAAAGAAAAATAAAGTTTTCTTTATTCGAAGAACCAGAGGTTCATAAAAGTGCAAAGCACTATTCTTTTATTTTATTATTTTTATTGTTTTTTTTAAAGAACCGGAGGTTCATAAGAAGTGCAAAGCACTGTTTTTCTTTTTTATAAAGATCATTGATCTTATTCTTCTAGACTAGTGGTCTATTAGAAGGAATTTCTTCTAATCCATGAAGGTTTTTTTTTTTTACCTTTTTCTTGAAATCTTCTCAGAGTTCTCTCTGTTTAAAGTTCTTGAATTCTCAAGAAAAATGTTCATGCCTTTGAATGAGGTCTGGGGTCCTATTTATAGTGCCCACAAATTTGTTGAATTTGTTAACAAGATCTTTTCTGAGTGATTTTGGGAATTTTCCCACCGCTGGATCTTTGATCCAAAGGCAGAAGAAAATCTTCTGGTTTTGGAAAGAACAGAAAAGATTTCTTAAAATCTTAATTTAGTTTGGCGCAGATGCCTCAGCGCATGACACGTGTCGCGCAGCGCAGAGCGCAGCGCAAGTACGCTAGCGCATCTGCGCTGACACGTGTCGCGCAGCGCAGAGCGCAGCGCAACTGCGCTAGCGCATCTGCGCTGACACGTGTCGCGCAGCGCAGAGCGCAGCGCAGCTGAAGCGTTGCTTCCTTTAAACAGAGCTTTGCTCTGATTGGGTGCGCTTTCTTGGGCGCTGCGCTGACGTATTAGCGCCAGACACGCGGCGCGTTGCGCCCGCGACTTGAAGCGTTGCTTCAAAATTTGAATTTTGAATTCAAACAGAGTTTTGCTCTGATTGGGCGAAACAATTATGCTCCCGGAGTCCAAACACCCCGAACAAACAGACGATGTCTCTCACCCGGATTATTTCTCCTATCACCGAGCGATAGGACATTCTCTCGAAGACTGCTTCACCTTCAAGAACTGGGTCGAAGACCAATACCAACTCGGCAGATTCGCTCTATTCGACAGTTGGAGGGTAACCCCATCGCAAAGGCATGTGCCGAAAGCAGCACCGGATCAACATTGGTTTTGGGAGCGATCTCGTACCTGCCACGTGATAATGCTGTCAGAAGAAGGAGCGCACGAGAATATGGATGACCTATCCTGGTTCTTCGAAAACGAGGATGAAGATGAGTTGATCTCAGAATTTCCACCAGCGCCAAAAGAGCTGATAACCTCAGAAAAATTGACTTGGGAACGGTAAACGACCCACGGCCGACGTTCATCAGTGAGCTGTTGTCTGAAGAAAAGGTGGCTACGCTCAAGGATGTGCTCATGCAGTATAAAGACTGCTTCGCATGGAACTACTTCGAGATGCCGGGATTAGATCCAGAAATAGCTGTCCACAAATTAGCGATATCTCCGGATGTCAAGCCAGTCAAGCAGGCACCGAGAAGAATGCGACTCGAACTTGAAATGAGCATCAACGCCGAGGTCAAGAAGTGGATCGACTCTGGATTCATCCAAGAGGTTCAATACCCGACTAGATTGCCAACATCATCCCAGTGATGAAGAAAAATGGGACAGTGCGCATCTGCGTAGACTTTCGGGACCTTAACAAAGCTTGCCCGAAGGATGAATTTTCCGTACCGGTTGCCGAGCTGATGATCGACAATACGTCCACTCACGAAGTCTTCTCCTTCATGGACGGCTCATCAGGGTACAATCAAATAAAGATGCATCCCGAGGACCAGAAGCATACCACTTTCCGGACCCCGCTGGGCATATTTTGCTACAAAGTGATGCCTTTTGGTCTGAAGAACGCCGGTGCCACCTATCAGAGGGCCATGACGAAGATTTTCGATGACCTCATACATGAAATCGTCGAATGCTATATCGATGATCTCGTGGTTAAAAGTAAATCACACGAGGAGCATTGGGAGCATTTGAAGATAGTGTTCCAACGTCTTCGGAAATACAACCTGAAGATGAACCCTCTCAAATGCGCGTTCGGAGTTTCCTCGGGTAAGTTCCTAGGATTCGTCGTCCGACATTGGGGCATCGAGATAGACCCATCAAAGATCAAGGTGATTATGGAAATGCCTCCGCCAAGAACTCTGAAGCAATTGCGGTCTCTCTAAGGAAAGCTCGCATATATCCGACGGTTCATAGCCAATCTCTCCGGCAAGTGCCACCCCTACAGTCATCTAATGAAGAAGGGGACTTCATTCATCTGGGATCACAAATGCCAAATCACACTGGACGAAATCAAGCAATACCTGCAGAATCCGCCAGTACTAACTGCTCCGGTCAAGGAAAACCCCCTCATCCTGTATACAACTGCCCTTGAAGGTTCCTTAGGCGCACTATGGGCACATGAAAATGACCAAGGGAAGGAGAGAGTCCTCTAATATTTGAGTCGAGTTCTCCTGAGGACAGAAAACAACTACTCCCCTATTGAAAAACATTGTCTGGCGTTAATCTTCGCGATAACGAAGCTCAGACATTATGCTTTGGCGCATGAGGTCCACCTCATATCAAAAGTGGATCCTCTCAAGTATTTGATGTCAAGAGCCATATTAACAGGACGACTTGCGAAATGGGCCCTCCTCTTGATGGAGTTCTCGATAACATACCGACCTCTCAAGGCAGTGAAAGGCCAGGCCATCGCCGACTTTCTCGCCGGGCATCCTATACCTACCGATTCACCCCTAAATTGCGAATTGCCAGACGAGCACGCGTTTGACACGATCGACAGTGAGAAAGGAGAGAGTAACACCCGATGAGAACTTTACTTCGATGGGGTATCTTCCGTGAAGAAGCGAAAGCAAAGCACCCCCACAATCAAATCTAGGGTAGGCCTTATCTTCGTGATTCCATAAGGAAGGATAATGCGCTTTGCCTTTTCCTTAACAGAGCCGAGGACGAACAATGAAGCCGAATATGAAGCTTTGATAGCAGGTCGTGAGATCGCTGTCGATATGGGAATCGAAAACCTCCTCATATATAGAGACTCCCAGCTGGTCGTTAGTCAGATAAACGACGACTATCAAACATGCAAATCAGAGTTGGTGAAGTACGGCGAGAGAGTGCAGCAAATGCTGACTCAAATTCCTTTCTACATTCTGGAAAGCATACCGCGTGTGGAAAATAGTAAAGCATACCGCGTGTGGAAAATAGTAAAGCGGATGCGTTAGCCAAACTCGCTAAAGAGCTGGCTGACAAAAACCTCGATAACGTGAGGATCGTTGTGCAAAGCCGTCGGGATCTTGCACCAGCGGAAATATCTCCGGAGTTGTCTGAAGAAAAGGAAGCAACCAAGAAAACGACCTTACAAATAAAAGACCAGGAAAAGGCTAAGGATTGGAGAGAAATCTTTATAGACTACTTCAAGTCCCGTCGAACACCTGAAGATGCATCCTCCAGACATCAGCTCATGAAACGAGCTCTGTCTTTCGCCTTCGTCAACGATACTCTGTATAAGAGATCGTTCGACTCTCTATGGCTGAGGTGCCTGGGGCCAAAAGAAGCAAAGAAAGTCGTCCAAGAAACTCATGACGGACTCTGCGGTTCTCATCAAGCTGGGCCAAAGATGAAGCTGAAGATCAAAAGGATGGGCTATTACTGGCCCACGATGATTCAGGACTGTCTCGAATACGCGAAACAATGCCGCTCGTGCCAAATTCACGGAGACTTCATCCACCAGCATCCAAATCCGCTATACCCAATATTGGCCAGCTGACCATTCGAAATGTGGGGAACCGATATAATCGGGCCCATCGACCCAGCATCATCCAAAGGACATCGGTTCATACTAGCAACAACCGATTACTTCTCCAAGCGGGCAAAAGCAGTACCGCTAAGAGAAGTTAAGACGGAGAATATCCTCCATTTCTTCAAGACACACGTCATCTATCGGTTCAGCACTCCGCGATGGATTATCTCCGATAACGGGCCAGCCTATAGAAGTTACAAAATCAGCCGCTCCGCACAGCAGCATAATATAGACTGGAGATACTCTTCGGTATACAATCCCCGAGCTAACGGTCTACATGAGGCTTTCAACAAAACCTTGACAAAGATCATAAAGAAGACGGTGTCCAGAAACAAAAAAGATTGGCACGAGAGACTGCATGAAGCTCTCTGGGCATATCGGACCACGTTCAAAACGGCCACCAACACAACGCCAGATGCGTTGGCATTCGGCACGGAAGCGGTACTCCCTTTGGAGATAGAGCTACCCTCCCTATATATGGCGGTTCATCACGAGCTAACAGACGAAGAGAATGCTCATCTTCGGCTTGAGGAGCTCGACGCCCTTGATGAAACTCGTCTCATAGCGCAGCAAAACCTTGAAGCTTACAAAGAAAGGATGACGTGCTCGTACGAAAGACTGACTAGGCCGAGAACATTCCGCCAAGGCAAACTCGTGCTTGTCGTAAAAAGACCCATGATCCCTAATCATGCCAAACGGGGAAATTCGAGCCAAACTATGAAGTTTCATACATCATAGACAAGGTCTACCAAGGAGGAACCTATCTGCTCATGGATATACATGGCGAAAGACCCTTCAGGCCAATAAACGGTCGGTTCTTGAAAAAATACTATGCCTGACGAGTCACGGCCTAGGTCAACGACAGATGACGACGCCTATGTCCACTCGCTATCCTCCTAAGCCCAAACTCTATAAGCAAAACTGTTGTCTACAAGACGTCAACATTGGACCGAGATGTCCTAAAACTAACAGCGGACCAAAACGTCCCTAAACTACTACGAACCGCAGCATCCTTAGGCTAACGCGGCAAAAAAAAGGTACATCCATAAGCAAAATGGGCACGGATGAAAACCCGAAAGGGCTCCGTGAGTAAAAACAGCAGGGCTACCGGCGAGTTTGCGAAAACCCGAAAGGGCGCAATCTCGTTAAAAGACACTTGCGAGGTCCTCTCGACCTTGTAAGGAGAAAATACCCGCGCGAGATCCTTACGACTCGCAAAGGAGCAACACACTTAGGGGTCCCCACGATTCCTAAGGAGAAGTTACACTTACAAGATCCTCATGACTTGTAAGGAGAATTACCCTATGAGACCCTCACGGCTCATAGGATTCAAAAGCCTTAAGCTACAGGAATCTAAACCTGTTCTTAAGCCATCATACACCCCAATTTTGCCCTACAAGCGGTTCAATATTGAACCTTGTATACAATCCACGGGCACAAATAAATGTCTCCCTCGCCAAGTTCTACCGATGGCGCGAAATTTCCTCATGTGGTGAACAACACTTATAAGTCCTCTCGACTTATAAGAAGAAAACACTCTTGTAAGATCCTTACAACTTACAAGAGAAAACACACTCAGGAGTCTTCATAACCCCTAAGGAGAAAACGCACCTACAAGATCCTCACGACTCGTAGGGAGAAATACTTTTATGAGACCCTTACGGCTCATGAAGTCAAAAGCCTTAGTCGACAGGATCCTAACCCTGTTTGCTAAGCCACCTTTTTTCGAACCAACAAAGGCAAATGATGATTCGCTCATAGCAATATTCCAGTTGTAGCGATGTTGATGCCTAAATCGGTATCAGACCCCAAGTCCCATACTCGCGATAAAAATCAGCGAGCCAAAAACGCATATGAAATAGCCGAAATGATGGGGCAATTTGCAACAAAATCAGCAAGTAAAATATATGTATACAAAATAGCCGAAATGATTGGGCAACTCGCAATAAAAAGCAGCGAGTAAAAAGAAAAAATAACCGAAATGATTGGGCACCGCAAAAAATAGCCGAAATAATCGGGCAATCGCGACTTTCGCGATATAAAAAGCTGAAATGATAGAGCATCGCGGAAGAAATAAAAAGAAATGAAAGAATGAAACTTTTGCCCTGCAGGTAAGTCCATACTGACCTCTGTATACAATCCATGGGCATAAACAAAAAAAGAGAACTACATTTCCCTACCAGGCTTTTCAAATGGAGAGTCAGATCTCGACGGCGACATCTACAATCTAGAGATCAACAAACGGCGTTCCTCCTCATGCCAGCAGGACACGGACACGACACTACCAATCGGAACCACGACAAAGTCCCCAGTTCCAAGACTTTACGGTTCACAGACAACCGAAAGTCAACCCTGACACCGTAGAAAAAGGATGAAGTCGATCCTCGACACCGTAGAAAACGGAGAAAGTCAACCCCGACACCGTAGAAAACAGATAAAGTCGATTCTCGACACCGTAGAAAACAGAGAAAGTCAACCCCGACACCGTATAAAACGGAGAAAATCGATCCCCGACACCGTAGAAAACGGAGAAAGTCAACCCCGACACCGTAGAAAACGGATAAAGTCGATCCTCGACATCGTAGAAAACGGAGAAAGTCAACCCCGACACCGTAGAAAATGGAGAAAGTCGATCCTCGACACTGTAGGGTGTTTTTCGTCACCCCATTGAGATGGGAATACGCGCGCACTTGTCAGGCGTACTACAGATTCCTCCTGTCTAGGGTAAGTGGGGGTTTATTGATTGTGGGGATCTTAATTTCCGGCTGCTGCGGACTAAGCTGCCGTTAATTACCCCTCGCATCTGGAGCGAGAAAACCTCTGATTGACGGGTCAAACGGGTCATGCAAACTCAATGTGCAGTGTTGTGTTTTGAAGAGATTTCGGATTTATCGGGGAGCCCGCAGAGTTTTTACGGGGGTCCCGCTAATAGCGAACTGGGGGTCAAGGGGGCTAGCAACGCCCCGTTAGAAATTTTTTTTAACGGGAGTGGTATATTTAGTATGGAGTATGTGTGTGTGTGTGTGTATATATATATAAGGGGGAAAAGGCATCCAAAGGATGCATGGGGCAAGCGCCTCGTGTGCCTAGCACGCGAGCGCTGGGCGCTTGAGCGCCCATCGCTTAGGCGCTAGCGCACCACGTGCCCGGTGTGTGGGCGCTTGAGCGCTAGGCGCTCAAGCACGAGCGCACCACATGCCCGGCACATGGGCGCTGGGCGCTCAAGCGCGAGCGCACCACATGCCCGGCACATGGGCGCTGGGCGCTTGAGCGCGAGGCGCTCGAGCGCTAGCATACCACGTGCCCGGCACGTGGGCGCTGGGCACTTGAGCGCGAGGCGCTCGAACGCTAGCGCACTACGTGCCCAGCATATGGGCGCTGGGCGCTTGGACGCCGACTAGGAAAAGAGGGCTTTTAGCCTCAGAAATGGGATTTAAATTCCCGAAAGAGAATTTAGAGTGGAGTTAAACTCCTAAGATGTTTTTTGGAGATGATGAAAGGGGCTTCTCCCTTGAGCTCTGAATCTTCCCAAAGCGGGATTTTTAGGAGATGGGTCTCCTTCTTCCTCCTCTTTTGGCTGGATCTTGAATAACTAGAAGTATGAGATTTTAAAAATCTCTTATTTTTAAGATCTGATGGGAGATCTAAGTTCCCCTTTGAGGGTTTTGTGGTGAAAAACTATTTAGTTTTGGAAAAGGAAGAGTAAAACTCTTGATTTAATTCAAAAAGTGAAGAAGGTTTTAGAACCTTGAGGAAGAAGAAGATCATAGATCTGGATTCTTTTTGAGAGAGAGAAAAAAAGTTGTTGAGATATTTTCATTATCTTTACCTTTATAGGCTATGCACTTTACATATAGCCCCTTGGGCTTCACAAAATGGCATTTTGCCTATCCCATGGCTCATGCACTATTTCTTTTTGCGCATAAGCCATGGGCTTAACAAAAATTTGGTTTTATGCCCATTTTTCTTATATTTATCCGTAAAATAAAAATAAAATAAATGAAATACAACAAAATTATTTATTACAAAATTTTTATTTTTGTACGTGGGGAGGCCGGCCGCTTCATGTTCGGGCTCGACCCGGGCATTGGCCCACTTGACCTGGGCTTGGGCACGCTTGCTTGGGGTTGACTTTGATTTTGACTTTGTCAACCGGGGTGTAAATTTCGACCCCAACAAAGTACCCCATCAATAAATGCACACAGCATGTGTGGGTCGTGTGCATGAAATTGATGGATCTTCTTTCACGTGGAGGCGACTTGATTCGGTTCCCACATTTTGGGAAGTTGGAACTACCCTTTTTATGACATGGATGGTCGATGCGGCCCTTTTAGCGACTGGGACGGTCAATGCTGCCATTTTAGCGACATGGACGGTCGGTGCTGCCCTTTTAGCGACTTGGACGATCGATGCTGCTCTTTTTGCGACTTGGACGGTCGATGCTGCCGTTTTAACGACGTGGACGGTCGGTTCTACCGTTTTAGCGACGTGGACGGTCGGTGCTGCCCTTTTTGCGACTTGGACGGTCGGTGCTGCCCTTTTAGCGACTTGGACGGTCGATGCTGCCTTTTTTGTGACGTGGACGGTCGGTGCTGCCCTTTTAGCGATTTGGACGGTCGGTTCTGCCCTTTTTGCGACGTGAACGGTCGGTGCTGCCCTTTTTGCGACTTGGACGGTCGGGCTGCCCTTTTAGCGACTTGGACGGTCGATGCTGCCCTTTTTGCGACGTGGACGGTTGATGTTGTCCTTTTTGCGACGTGGACGGTCGATGCTGCCCTTTTTGCGACTTGGACGGTCGATGCCTTGATTTCCCTCATTCCCAGTTTAACGACTTAGGGGTCATCTGTTCCCAGTTTAACGATTTAGAGGTCATCTATTCCCAGTTTAAAGACTTAGGGGTCTATTGGATTGGAGTTTGGAATTTTGGGGTTAGGGTAGGCATCAACACCGCTAACACTGAAGCATGACGCCAAGAGCGAGTCATCATTTGCCATTTTCCATTGGGGAGCGATGGCTTAGGAGACAGGTTTAGGTCCATGTCACCTAAGACTTTTCAATTTTATAAGCCTTAAGGGTCCCATAAAAGCATTTTCTCCCTACGAGTCGAAAGGATCTCGTAGGTGCACTTTCTCCTTAGGAGTCGTGGGGACTCCCAAGTGCGTTTTTTCTTTGTGAGTCGTAAGAATCCCACGAAGGTTTGTTCTCCTCATATATCGGAGGACACATGAATGGGTCTTTCCTAATGGAGCATAATTCCAAGGGCGGAGACCGGCCGATGGACTAGTGATTGCGGTGGGGCATGGGTATGCTGAGAATTATTTAAGCCCGTGGATTGTATACGGTAGTCAATTTAGGGACTAACCGTAGGGCTGGGAGAATTTTGAGAAATAGGATTTTGTTGGCGTCTGCATCGCTGCACTGGAACATGACATCAGGAGCGACTCATCATTCGCCGTTTGGGGGCTTGGAATTTGGATCTTGTTTGGCATCAGCATTGCTGCACTGGGATAATGCCAGGAGCAACTCATCATTTGCCCCGGGAGGACTTGGGATTTGGTTTTTGGGTCGGCATCAGCACCGCTAACACTGAAGCGTAACGCCAGGAGCGACTCATCATTTGCCATTTCCCGTTGGGGAGCGATGGCTTAGGAGACAGGTTTAGGTCCCTGTCATCTAAGACTTTTCAATTTTATGAGCCGTGAGGGTCTCATAAAAGCATTTTCTCCTTGCGAGTCGAGAGGATCTCGCAGGTGTATGTTCTCCTTAGGAATCGTGAGGACTCCTAAGTGTGTTTCTCCTTTGTGAGTCGTAAGGATCTCACGAAGGGATTTTCTCCTCACAAGGTTAGGAGGACTTTGCGAGTGTATTTCATCTCTTTTCACGAGTTTGCGCCCTTTCGGGTTTTCACAAACTCGCCGGTAGTCCTGCTGTTTTTACTCACGGAGCCCTTTCGGGTTTTCATCCGTGCCCGTTTTGCTTATGGACATACACATTTTTTTGCCACTGGTGGGACTTTAAATGTAGTCTCACCGGCAAGATTTAGGAGAGATAGGGGTCGTTTACGCTCGTGGATTGTATACGGTTTTGCAGGATGTATGATCCAGACCGTAGGGCCGGTGTGCTCAATTCGCCTGCGACTTGGAGCATTCACACGTAGTATTTCTTGAGATATCGGCCATTGATGGGTGGCATAGGCTTTTCCCCCTCGGCACTTATTAGTTGGTAGGATCCTCCATCGAACACTTTCTCGATAACGTATGGTCCTTCCCAGTTTGGCTCGAATTTTCCCTTGGCATGTCGATTGGGGATAATCGGTCTTTTGAGGACCAACACCAATTCGCCTTTCTTGAAAGCGCGGAGACGGGTCATCTTGTTATAGGCCCGTGACATTTTCTCCAGGTTTTGCTGCACCGCGAGCCTCTTTTCTTCGAGCGCATCGAGCTCTTCAAGCTGAATGAGCACGTTTTCCTCCTCCATCAGCTCGTGCTGAACGACCATTCTCAAGCTTGGAACTTCGACTTCGAGGGGGAGGACCGCCTCCACTCCGAAGAGCAATGAGTATGGAGTGGACTGAGTTGGAGTACGGTGCATGGTACGATATGCCCACAACGCCTCATGAAGTTTGAGATTCCAGTCTCTCTTGTTTGCTGAAGCATTTTTCCTCAGGAGCTTGCTTAGAGTCTTATTGAAGGCTTCGGCTATCCCGTTAGTTCTTGGATTATAGATGGAGAAATATCTCCAGTCTATCTTATGTTAAGTAGTGAACCTTGCGACTTTGAAGCTCTTGAAAGAAGGCCCGTTGTCAGATATGATTCTTCTTGGTGTACCGAAGCGGTATAGAATATTATGCTGGAAGAACGTCAGAATATCTTCTGTCTTGACTTCTTTTAGCGGGATAGCTTCAGCCCATCTGGAGAAGTACTCGGTTGCAGCCAATATGAACCGGTGGCCTTTAGATGACGGAGGATCAGTTGGGCCAACAATGTCGGTGCCCCAGACTTCGAAGGGCCACGACGCCACCGTAGGATGCAACGGATTGGGATGCTTGTGAATGAAATCACCATGGATTTGGCAGATTTGACATTTCTTTGCATGCAGTCCGCAATCCCGTATCATGGTGGGTCAGTAATACCTAAGCTGTTTGATTTGAAGTCGCATCTTGGGGCCAGATTGGTGAGCACCGCAAACGCCCGAGTGAACTTCTTTCATGACCTTTTGCGCTTCGGCCAATGACAGACACCTGAGCCAGAGTTGGTCATATGACCTGCGGTATAACGTGTCATTTACAAACACGTATCGGAGAGCTATTTTCTTCAGCTGAATCCTCGCAGATTTTTCTTCGGGCAGCTTGTCGTATCGGAAGTACTCTATGAAGGGTTCTCTCCAATCGGGCTCGTCTTGGATGATCGAAGCTTTTTCGGCAGGACTGCTCTTCTGTTCCGTGCTTTCCTCTTCTCGTAGAGAGACTGGGGGTAGAATTTGCTGGCTTCTGACTGTGATCAGAATTTCGTCCATGTCAGGATCAGCCAGCTCCTTGGCTAAGCGAGCGAGTACGTCAGCCTTTCCATTCAACGCCCTAGGAACCCTCATCAGCTCAATATGAGTGAACCGTTTCATGAGTTCCACCACTCGGCTTCTGTACAGAGCTAGCTCGGGTTTGTATATATTATAATTGTCGCTTACTTGGTTGACGACAAGCTGGGAGTCATCGTAAACCCGTAGCCGAAGGATTTCCATTTCTATGGCGAGCTCCAGACCGGCTATCAGAGCTTCATACTCAACTTCATTATTTGTTCGAGGCTCGGTGAGAGCGAAAGAACGCCGTAGGGTTCCCATCGATGGCGTGATGAACACCAATCCTATCCCTGCTTTTATCTCCGGGAAGCTTGATTTACTGGAGATCCTTATCGATGAGGCCCCATCGAAGTAGAGCTCCCAACATGGCTTGTCATTCTCGAGGTGCAACACTTGTTCGTCGGGTAACTCGCAATTGAGCGGTGACCCTTCTGGTATGGGATGAGCAGCGAGAAAGTCCGCAAGAGCTTGCCCTTTTACTGCTTTCTGAAGAGTATAAACTATGTCAAACTCAAGTAGCATGACAACCCATCTTGCCATTCTGCCGGCTAGGCTTGCTTTGGTCATCAAGTGTTTGAGCGGGTCGACCTTGGAGATCAGCATAACCCGATGATCGAGCAGATAGTGCCTCAGCTTCTTCATAGCGAACATCAGAGCCATGTATTGCTTTTCGATCGGGGAATAGTTGTGTTCCGCCCCGACTAAAGTTCGACTGAGGTAGTAGAGGGCGTTCTCTTTTCCCTCCTCATTGTTCTGGGCAAGGAGTGCACCGAGTGACTCATCTAGCGCGGCAGTGTAGAGAATCGGCGGTTTATTTGGAATGGGAGCGGCCAGCACTGTAGGGTGCAACAAGTACTGTTTGATGCTTTCGAACGCTTCTTGACATTCGGCATCTCAGACAAAATAGCTCCTTTCTTCACGAGCTTTGAGAAGGGCCTACATCTCCCCGATAAATTTGAGATAAACCTTCGTATATAGGCAAGCTTTCCTTAAAAAGATCTTAGCTGCGTTAGACTCTTCGGATGGGGCATCTCCATGATGGCCTTTATCTTGGATGGGTCAACTTCAATCCCTCGATGTTGGACTATGAAGCCCAGGAATTTTCCCGATGACACACCAAAAGCGCACTTCAGAGGATTCATCTTCAGATCGTATTCCCTTAGTCTGGTGAGAACGGTCCTAAGACCTTGGACGTGGTCGGCCTCGGCCTTAGTCTTGACGACCAGGTCATCAACATAACATTCGACGACTTTATGGATTAGGTCATCAAAGATATTGGTCATTGCCCTTTGATATGTAGCATGCGTTCTTCAGTCCGAACGGCATCACTTTGTAGCAGTATATTTCGATCGGGGTTCGAAATGCTGTGTGTTTCTCATCCTCAGGCGACATCTTGATCTGATTATATCCCAACGAGCCATCTATAAAGGTGAACAGGTCGTAATTTGAGGTGTCATCGACCATCATTTCCATGACCGGTAGCGGAAAATTGTCTTTAGGAAATGCCTTGTTGAGGTCCCTGAAATCGACACAAACTCAGATCTGCCCATTTTTCTTCTTCACTGGGACTATGCGATCCAGTCCGCATATTTCTCTTCTCTGATGAAGCCGGCATCAATAAGTTTTTTAGTTTCCTTGATGACCTTTTCTTCTAGCTCCCTTCTCATTCTTCGAGGAGCTTGTTTGACTTGGTTGACATCAGGAGATATAGCCAGCTTATGCACGGCCACTTCAGGGAGAGGCCAGGCATTTCTTTGTACGTCCACGCGAAACAGTCGACGAACTGATGCAGCAGGGCAATTATCTGCTCTTTCATTCATCTGACAAGAGTGAGCTGATGTAGGTCGGCCTTGGATTATTGGGCGTTCCTAAGTCAATCTTGATTAGCTCGTCAAAGGTTGCTTTTCCACCATCTTCGAGCTCTTGAGGATCTTCTTCTGGCTCAGCTATCTCGTCATCATCATTTGATCTTTTGCTGGCCTCACCAACATGGATCATGTAGCACGCTTTGGAATCAGGTTGAATGTAGCCTATGCCCCGTCTATCTGGAATTCGCCCATCGATGAGTGCTCGGACCTGGGGCGGATGCCATAGCCCTTCATAAAACTTTGCTTCGGACTCCGTTTGATATAACCGGCATCCGCACCTTTTGAAATATTCCCGCATCTCAGGTGCATAGTATCTGGGATTGAGGACGGCTCTTATTCCTCTCTCATATGGAAGGCACGCGACAGACAAATCGTTCGGGTGCACAACAGGAGTTGACTCGTAAAACAGGATGCCCTTCTGTCCACTTTTCTTTCCGGGAATGTAGAAAGTTTTCAGCTGGTCAACGGTAGAGACTGACAATGCATCGAGCTCTTTGCACATCCGTTCCGGCGCCCTTGTGATGGCCAGGGACCCTTCTGCAATTTCGAAGGTCTCTCGTAATTTCGCTTGTTACATGGGGGTCCAATCTGCGCAGCTGTTGCAAGGCAGGTCCTCTTCCTCCGAATCTTCAGTGTCGCTGCCCAGATGAGGGCGAACTTTGCTGCTAGATGGGCCTTCAGTATCAGATTCGTCCGTATCGCTACCGAAACGAGGGCGGGTTTTACGGAAGGACGGACTTCCAGCATCGGACTCGTCAGTGTCGCTACCGAAACGTGGGCGCACCTGGGCGTTTTTGCTTCTGAAAGTGACAACTGGCTCAGATTTGATTTTGAGTCTTAGGGCTGCTCTGTCCTTAGTCGGTTGCGGCTTAGCATTTTGGTGGTTCATAAAGTACCGAGAATCCTCATATCGGACTTCGTGCACACCGAACAGCTGGATGTCTCCGTCAATGCGTCTTTCTTCGCCATTTTTAGTATACTTCATGCATTGATGGAGAGTTGACGGAATGATTTCATAATCGTGGAGCCACGGCCGCCCCAAGAGAATTTTATAAGACGTGTCAGCGTCGATCACGTATATCTTAGCTTCGGTCTGCAGATCCCCAAATTTGATTGGCAGAGCTATGGACCCCAGAACTTGCTGGAAATTTTGGTTGAAGCCTTGAATGACAATCCTTTCCCTTGACAGGTGTCGGACGTCCATTGACAAACTCTTCAGAATTCGCAAGTTCATGATGTTCACTGAGGACCCTGGATCGATCAATATGCGATTAATCTGGTATCTGTCGCTGTACCCTGTCACGTAAAGCGGCCGATTATGCTCAGCCGTTCCCAGTAGCAAGTCTTCTTCCTTAAACGTGACTGCGGCGGCGTGCAGAGCGTACTGGGCTTCTTTCATATTAATCTCCGCAAAGCGAGCTTGATACCGCTCGGGGTTTTGTAGAGCGTGAATGAGAACATCTCTAAGCTCCTTAGATAGGACCAAGGCATCGTAGATGCTCAGGAGAGACGGAAGCTTCCGGAGATGAGCCAAGACATTATAGTCCACCGAGGACGTACTTGAGTTTTCATTAGCCGGTTCTCTTCCATCTTCCTCATTAGCCGCCTGTTTTTTCTTTTCTTTTGGGGCGTTGCCCTGATTTGGCTGCAGAGCCTTGCCGCTTCTGAGCTGGATTTGGTTGGCCTTTATGGCGAGCTCCTCGTCCTCTTCGGGAAAACAGAGCTCTTCCTCAGAGTCGCTGCCAAGATAGATGGCGTAGCAGGTCACTATTAGGATCTCTTCATTGGAGTCTTCTTCTAACTCCTCCAGAATTTCAGACGCTTCTATAGGGAGGAACTCCTTTAATTGAATCAGAGTTCTTTCCTTCTGTTCATAGTCCTCGAGGGAATCGATATATTTTTGAATGGTCGATCTCCCTGCGGACTCTTTTTCACGCCGAGCTGCACTTTTCTTCTTCTCGAGCTTCTTGGATTTTGAGCCTGATGGAGCCGAATCGGCAGCTGATATGGTAGGCTTCTTCTGCCCTTCCCATTCCGTTCTGGGCTCTTTCTGAAGTAGCTTTATCATCTTCTTCGTCTTATTAGATATGTGCGTACTCCACGGAGGCTGCAGTGAGTCAGTTTCGTCTGTCAGGGCAGTGGGTTCAGCTGTCTGCTCCCAGAAGGCTTCAACTTCTGTCTGTATAAAGTTGATGGTTGCAACTTGATTGTTCACCAACATGCTTTTGGACAGCTCGATCTCTCCAGCCTTGTACTGCTTCTCGACCCAGTTCTTGAAGATATAGCAATCCTCGATCGCATGGCTCACTACTCGGTGGTACGGGCAATATAGGGGATTGTCGGGCATTTTTGCTTCTTGAGGTCTTTTCGACTCCGGCAATTGTAGACCGTTGTTCAAGGCATCTTTAAATATCTTGCGGACCTTGTCCCTCCTGAAAGAGTAAACCTTGTTCTTTTTCTCCTCTAGGGAAGGCCCTTCTCCTCCCTGCACTTGCTTTCGAGACCGGTTGGTTTTGGATTCGCCCGCCCTTCACTTTTCTTCATTGTCGAACGCATTGAAGACATTGGTACTGCTGGAACTCCCGCTTCTATGGTTGTCATCCCTCTTTCTTTTCCAAGTCTTGTCTCTCTGAGAGTCCGGGGTTGACTCTTGCTTCGAGTGTTCCAGCATTTGGACTTTCTTGGTTAGCTCTTGAAACGTCTTGAGACCTGTTGCACACAAGAATGAGACCATCCAATTGCTGAGGTTCCCAATGAGAAGGCCGACGGATTGATCCTGCTCTAGCGGCGGTTCGCACTTGACTGTGAGATTACGCCATCGGGCAATAAAGTCGGTGTTGCTTTCAATCTTCCCACGCTTGGTCCTCACAAGGTCAGCAATGGAGATTTTATCACTGACACTCATGAACCTTTGCCGAAACAGAGACTCCATTTGGGCAAAGGTAATGACGGACCCGTCTGGTATACTCGCGTACCAGTCAAAAGCGACACCGGTCAGGCTGTTGACAAACTGACGAAGAAGGAGCGCATCATTGCCCCCTGTATTTCCGCACGATGCTTTAAAGTGGGCGACGTGCTGATTTGCATTTCCCGTCCCGTCAAATCTTCCGAACTTAGGAATGACGTAGCCGCTCGGGAACTCGATCAGATCGTACTATGTGGGATATGGCCGCCCACTATTGCCAATTTCTTTATGAGCTTCAGCTTCGGCCACCAATGTTTTAACCTTGCTGGTGACCAAATCTATTATCCGATCTTGTGTTAGCGGAATAGTGTTATCTGGGGCCAAGGCATCCCCAGAAGCGGAATGTGGCCGGCTTTCGTGCGGCTCAAAAAATCTTGGACCCAAAGGGACAGGCATTGGCTGCTTCAGATTGTCATCACCCGGCTCATGAGTAGCGACTTTGTGCTTGATTGGGAGGCGCTCGAGCAATTTGAGCCGTAAGCTGCATCACAACATTCGTTAGGTCGTCAATTTTCGAATAAAGCTTGGCCATCTCTTTATCTTTGCTCCTGAGCTGTTTTCGAAGCTCTTGAAGCAGCTCTTGCTCCGCGGTCCTGGGGCGGAAAGTCGGCTCTTCCTCACTGTCCGAGCTTGACTCTGCCTGGACCGAAGGGTCTTTCTTTCTATCATCCTCATCGAGAGGGTTTTCTTCATCCAGCGGAGGCGGCTATTCTTGGGTAGCGGCAACCATATTCAAGCCAGATTGGGCTTGGGATGTGGTGGCCCCATCCTTGCTTTTGCTGCGAAGGTTGTCGCTGGGGTGCCCGCCCGTCATATAGACCGTATGGATAATATAGCCAGCCATTTTTTTTATTATCGGCGGCTGATTTCACAGATCGCTGTCTTGACCCCTTTGTTTCGGTAGCGGGCGGTCGATTGAAAGCGGCTGTCCTGACCAGGTTCTTGAATGGTGCCGGCGCTTCTTTTCTGGACTTGCCCCGCTTCTTTCGCACTGCACAGAGCTCCTGATAGACCCTTGAAGAGACAGTGTCACACTTTTTCTGTTGGGGCCAGGACACGTCTCTTTGTAGCGACGTTCGGACCGATATCTTCTTGATTCTGGCGGTCATGGCATTTTTCCGAACCCACTTCAGAGGTTCGAAGGAATTGCTGATTTTTACGGCCGACTCAGCCGTCGTCGCAGGATGACTCTACTCTTAGAATCTCACATGACTCCACCTGGCCGGAGTCCTGGCCCTCTTGTTGGCTCGATACCTGAGCCGCTTCTGCCTTAACTTTTCTGTTTTAAGCACTCGGCTCTTCGGGAAGACGCCGTAGGCCGAGTGACAGAGAGCCCAGAGAAGATTCCTGCTCGCGCTATTGTCAAGGGCACCATCTGAGCTTGCTGGAGATGCTTCGTAGCCCCATTGGTGTAGATGGCCTTGCCCCCAGTCGGAACAGTGGAGAGTCATTCGAATACAGATTTGCTTTTGGGGTGGGACGCTCTGGTGACCACAACGTTCGGCCTCCTTCCCCTTGAGGTCGGTTTGGCCGCTTGGTTTGCCGTGACCTCCGCCAGATGAGCGCTTCCAGCAGGGTAGATGACGACAGAACCAAATTGACGGGGTGGCTCCTCCCATTGCCGGCTGAGACTGGAGGGGAGAACTATGCGGGCATTGATCTTGACTACGTACGAGACATCGTCATTGAAAGTTGATTGCTGCACGAAAGAAAGAAATTATTTCAGTACAAACATCGGCATATATGTTAAAGGAGTTCGCATGAACGCTTAACCCGAGATATGGGAGGAGAGAAGCGTCCCACCGGGCCTGCCAGAGTCTGTAGGGTGTTTTTCGTCACCCCATTAAGATGGGAATACGCGCGCACTTTTCAGGCGTACTACAGATTCCCCCTGCCTAGGGTAGGTGGGGGTTTATTGATTGTGGGGATCTTAATCTCCGGCTGCCGCGAATTAAGCTGCCGTTAATTACCCCTCGCATCTGGAGCGAGAAAACCTCTGATTGACGGGTCAAACAGGTCATGCGAACTCAATGTGCAGTGTTGTGTTTTGAAGAGGTTTCGGATTTATCGGGGGGCCCGCAGAGTTTTTACGGGGGTCCCGCTACCCGAATAGCAGGCTGGGGGTTAAAGGGGCTAGCAGCCCCCTTGCAGGGTGCGGGGCAGCGCCCCATTAGAAATTTTTTTAACGGGGTGAGGTATATTTAGTGTGGAGTATGTGTGTGTGTGTGTGTATGGGGGGAAAGGCATCCAAAGGATGCATGGGGCCAGCGCCTCGCGTGCCTAGCACTCGAGCGCCGGGCGCTAGTGCACCACGTGCCCGGCACGTGGGCGCTGGGCGCTTGAGCGCTTGGGCGCTAGGCGCTCGGGCGCTTGGGCGCCGGCGAGAAAAAGAGGGCTTTTAGCCTCAGAAATGGGATTTAAATTCCCGAAAGAGAATTTAGAGTGGAGTTAAACTCCTAAGATGTTTTTTGGAGATGATGAAAGGGGCTTCTCCCTTGAGCTCTGAATCTTCCTAAAGCGGGATTTTTAGGAGATGGGTCTCCTTCTTCCTCCTCTTTTGGCTGGATCTTGAAGAACAAGAAGTATGAGATTTTAAAAATCTCTTATTTTTAAGATCTGATGGGAGATCTAAGTTCCCCTTTGAGGGTTTTGTGGTGAAAAACTATTTAGTTTTGGAAAAGAAAGAGTAAAACTCTTGATTTAATTCAAAAAATGAAGAAGGTTTTAGAACCTTGAGGAAGAAGAAGATCACAGATCTGGATTCTTTTTTAGAGAGAAAAAAAGTTGTTGAGATATTTTCATTATCTTTGCCTTTATAGACTGTGCACTTTACATATAGCCTCTTGGGCTTCACAAAATATCATTTTGCCTATCCCATAGCTTATGTGCCATTTCTATTTGCACATAAGCCATGGGCTTTACAAAAATTTGGCTTTATGCCCATTTTTCTTACATTTATCCGTAAAATAAAAATAAAATAACAGAAATACAACAAAATTATTTATTACAAAATTTTTATTTTGGTACGTGGGGAGGCCGGCCGCTTCATGTTCGGGCTCGACCCGGGCATTGACCCACTTGACCTGGGCTTGGGCCCGCTTGGCTTGGGGTTGACTTTGACTTTGACTTTGTCAACCGGGGTGTAAATTTCGACCCCAACAGACACCGTAGATAACGGAGACAGTCAACCCCGACACCGTAGAAAACGTATAAAGTCGATTCCCGACACCGTAGAAAACGGAGAAAGTCGATCCCCGACACCGTAGAAAACGGAGAAAGTCGATCCTCGACACCGTAGAAAACGGAGAAAGTCAACTCCGACACCGTAGAAAACGAATAAAGTCGATCCTCGACACCGTAGAAAACGGAGAAAGTCAATCCCGATACCGTAGAAAACGGATAAAGTCGATCCTCGACACCGTAGAAAATGGAGAAAGTCAACCCCGACACCGTAGAAAACGGATAAAGTCGATCCTCGACACCGTAGAAAACGGAGAAAGTCAACCCCGACACCATAAAAAAACGGAGAAAGTCAACCCCGACACCGTAGAAAACAGATAAAGTCGATCCTCGACAACGTAGAAAACGGAGAAAGTCAACCACGACATCGTAGAAAATGGATAAAGTCAACCCCGACACCGTAGAAAACGGAGAAAGTCGATTCTCGACACCGTAGAAAACGGAGAAAGTCAACCCTGACACCGTAGAAAACGGAGAAAGTCGATCCTCGACACCATAGAAAACGGATAAAGTCAACCCCGAAATCGTAGAAAATGGAAAGAGTCGATCCTTGACACCGTAGAAAACGGAGAAAGTCGACCCTCAACCTCCCCGTCAAAGCAACTCATCAACCACTTACAAGTTCTCTCGACTTGTAAGGAAGAAAATTCTCTTGTGAGATCCTTACGACTTTCAAGAGAAAAACATACTTAGGAATCCTCACGATTCCTAAGGAGAAAATACACCTGCGAGATCCTCACAAATCGTAGGGAGAAAATTCTTTATGAGATCCTTATGGCTCACAAAGTTGGAAAGTCTTAGGCAACAGACCTGAACCTGCTTCCTAAGCCATCGCTACCCTACAAAGAGTTCAAGATGAACTATTATCCACCATCTACATACCACATTTGCTAAAATTACATACCAGAGAAATGGAGGTGCTACTCAAGAGTGCGTAAACTACTCCGCGCCAAGTTAGGATGAAAAGGCGTAAACTACTCCGCGCCAAGTTAGGATGAAAAGGCGTAAACTACGGACGTCAACCACATACTATGAATGACAGTAAAAAGAACATTTGATTCGCATCCAGTTAAGCGTTCGAAGCGTACCCATTCATGTATGTGCGAAAAGGTTTAATGCATAAAATAAACACGCTGAAACAAAAATTGTTTATTCATACTTCAGAAAATTCTTACAGCAATGAAAACAGTAAACAAAAACATCATTAAAATGTTTACAATGGCAAGACATCAAATCCAGGACATGGATTGAGAAATTCAAAAGTAAGGTCATCTAAAAATTTTCAGGCCTCTCGGACCGTTTTCGTGTGCATCCTCTCGCGATCACAAGCGTCAGGGTCCTCACTGATGTCCTCCACCCTTCGATAGGCAGCGATTATCGTCGCCTGTTGAAAAGTTTGACGCAGAATATCAACAAGGTTATCTCACCTTTTCTTTGAGATTAGGCCCATTAGATACACTGAGTACACCTTATCTTCGGCGTCATCCAATGCCTTAAGCGGCATGCCTTGATAGAATAAAGGAAGTGCTTCCCAGATCGCTCTCACAATGAGCTTCAAAAGAGCGGAACGACGAGGAAGCAATCGACCATTGTATTCATCAAAGCGACGCATGATTTCGGCGCACTGAACGTTTGTAAACTCCTGGTTCAGGCAGCGGCCTAGTGCGCGAATGTCTCCATAAGAAATAATCTCATCGAGATCATACAGATGAGCGGCCATAACGTCTGAAAAAGAAAATCAGTGAGAGTTTAGTGGACAGACTGATTAAGAAAAAGCTTATTGAAACAGACACAAGGATTTAAACTCTTGATATTCTCACGAAGAAATGATTAAAACACCCAACGAATTTAATTTTGTGGAATTAAGGAGGGAATCCTAAAAGGATTTCTCCTTTAATGAGAGGCCCCTAGGGCCAAGGAGTTAAACTGCTCGAGAGTAATGCTCTGCAGACAGGAGTGACACCTGTCAAAATCAATTATGAGGGGAATAAAAATTCCCCAGAAAAAAAATTCTAAACAACAATGCTTTGCGAGGAAGATGGAATAATCCAACAAGAACCCTAAAAGCCAAGCTTTTCCTAAAAAAAACTTCGAGATTTTCAAGATCCATGAACAAACTCTAAGAGTTCTTCACGAACAGTGTTCAAATTCATGGGCTAAAATCACCCTAAGAAAAAGTTATCTCTTGAAGATCTGTTGTAACACCCGAGCCCAATAATACTATTTATATTTCTAGTTGAGTGTCATATATTGCTCATTTCCAATTATTCTGATTTTCTGGTGTTTATTGCTAAATTTTAACCGGTTAAGTCATTTTGGCACATAACAAATTTTAACTCCTAAAATGAAATTAAAAATATCCATGTTGGCCTACTCGTCGCCACTAGTCGCGTGGTAGCGTCCGCGTGTCGAGATTTCGTCCCGTTCGGCTAAAACGGGCAAGTTGGGACGACTACGCGCGCGTGCAAGTGTCCGACTTGGGGGCATGCATTTTAATCATTAAACACCTCTTTTCAAAATTTGGAACTCGCTTAAAATCCTATAATTCGAATTTGGAACATTTGGGCGCAATCCGGGCGCGATTTGGAAATGTTTCATTTAGCGCCAAAAAGGCCCATTTAATTAAATATCTTAAACTAAAATTATACGTATATATATATTCTTTAACAGTAAAATCCTTTCAAATTTTTACTTTAATAATTCCTTTACCTTGCCTCAGCCAATCCGCGAGAGGGACTGTACCCTCGTGGGCCCCGCATCCCATCTCTCTCTCTCTCAGTCTCGCTCTATCTCTCTCTTCCCTATTCTCCTTCTCTCTCTCACTCTAAATCTTTCTCTCTCTCTCTCAAATCTCTCTTCCCCTATATAAATCCCTCCATGCAGCCGCCTCCCCTCTCCCCCTCGATCACGAGATAACCCACGAGAACCCAAACCCTAGCCCCTCGTACTCGCGCCGCCGACCTCCCCGCGACCTCGCCGACGCCGTCAGCACCTCCTCAAGCTAGCCGCACCTTCCTACCTCCTTCCTCCGCCTCTTCCCGCGCCTGCACCCAACCCCCGACGACGCCACCAACCACCGCAACTCTCGCCGTCGACACCGCCTCCCGTCGCCGACGACTCCCGCGACTCCCTCTCTTCCTCCTCGTCCCGACCTCGTCGTCGCTTCCCTCCTCCCCTCGCCGGACCACCACCAGACCGAGCCGACCCTGCACCAATCCCCGGATCGCCGGAGAACGCGCCGTCGACCCTCGTCGACGTCACCCACGCCACTTCCTTTCCCCCTCGATCAACAGAGCCGACCACCACCCTCCTCTACTCGTCGCATCCCCTATCCAGCGAACCCGAGGCTGTTCAGGCCTTCACGGCCGCTGTCGCTGCCTCGCCGGCGTTCCAGCGCCGTCGTGCCCGCCGGGGTTACCCCTGGTGTCTCCCGGTAAGCCTTCCTCATCGTTCCTTTGTGCTAGATTCCTTTCCCTGCTAATCCTTGTTATGTTTATCGCGTTTGCTAACGTTGTTACTTTTGACTTTTGCCGGTTTCCGACCGTGCCGTCTTTTGAACCCGACGCTCCAGCGAAGCACCCTGGTCCGTGTGATCCCGTTGTTCGCTGTTGGGACTCAATCCGTGGCCCGTGCTACCATATCGTGTTTTCTGCCGACATCGCATCCGTGTTTTCCGGTTTGCGAAACCGTCGAGGCAAGTATTACTTGCTACATGCTATGTTAGACTAATTAAGTGTACTTGACTCCTAAAACCTGTTAATATTAACTAGTGTTGTTACCTTGCTCAATTGGACGGAACATGATATATATCGTGATACGTAACCTGAACCGTATTTTGCCACTGTAACCCTAATAACAAAACTACCAGTTAATTATTTTGCTACTTAAAGGACAATAATTGTACACATATACAGCTTTATTACGTTCTGTTATTGTTTTGCACTACCCAGTGATTATTGCACCTCAAGGGTGCTCGAACCTGTTAATATAATACAACTGCACCGTATTCTTGCAACATTGTGATTAAGTGAGCCGTTATTGTTAATTACTTTATTGCTGCTGTTACTCATTTGATCGTACATCTGTTGAGAGCACATACTCGGTTACATTGCATATTGACTTGACCCTGCTACACCTGATATATTCACATGTACTGATACACCGGACATGACACCCTGTACATATCGACTCAACCTGTTGAAACGTGACATGACCTGTTACCTGATTTCATGCCTAATGCCGACAAACCTGACCATTCCTGCTGTCTATCTAGACAGACCTACTTTTACCTGTTTTTCTGTTGGCATTAGTCCTTGACTACTGAATACCTGACCTGACATACATAATTTGGGGGTATGGGGAAATCAAAGGTGAAACCGACTTGTAACTCAACAGTTCGATACTTGTTCTGATCAGTCTTACGGGCTTGGCCAGCCCCGGAGTGGTGATGCTGACATCACTCGCCCATCCAGCTACCTTTTACTGCTTAGCGGCACGTCTCGGATTCAGCCCCGAGGACCTTGACCGTGGTCCCGGGCACGCACGGGATACTATTGAGTTACATCGACGATTCATCAATTGATTTCAAAGACTATAGAGTAGAAACCTAATAGGACAGTTTACTCACCACTGCACCTTGCCCTGCTCTGTTATTTCTTAGTACTGCTTATTACATGTTCATACCTGCTTATTACCATGTTCATATTATATTACTTGATGTCATGACGCGCTGACGTCTGGGTTTTGCATGGCCCAGATTCCGTACCACTGTCGACGACCGAGCAGGAGTACTTCAGCCAGCAGGCTGAACTGTGAGTTCTTTAGAATTTAGTTTATTTATTTCCACTTCATTTCCAGATGTGAGCCCGCATTATGGGACGTATGGTTTATTTATTGTATTGGATCATTTGCTTCCGCACTCATTGTTTCTTGATTCTTGTTATTATGGATTTGGGACATGTATTAGATTAGTTTATTATTTTGTTCTTGATATCTCTACAACCGTAATGTGACTGTGGATGGATATTTCCAACCCACAGGTAGTATGGTTGGCTATGTCACGTGCCCAATCTTGCGTACTCTGGGAAGCGGGGCGTGACATGGTTCTTTTGGTATCAGAGCCATAGGTTAATTGGGTTGATTCTTTGTAGTTGGGTATTGCACCCGATACACGAATCATAATACCCGTGATTAGGAGACATGTCCTGCCACTTTGACCGTTTTACCATCCTTGAATCATTCTTCCGGATCATGTCGACATGCAAACTTACTTTGCACTGTCAACTCGAAAACCTAACTTCTTGTTATCTCTAGGACTTAGGCGACTTGGGTGGAGTTAAGTAATTGCGGCTATGATACCGCGGCATAGCTACAATGCAGCACTCTGTTTAAGTATCTTGGAGTTCTAGCCTTGATTTATATATTGAATCTATCATCATGCTAATGTCGTTTGTTTTGATTTCAGGACCATGGCAGATAAGAATTTCAAGACGTATCAGAGGCGTGTGGATGAAGCCGCCATGTTAGGAGTGATACGTGGGATGTTGGAAAATCAGAAGAGGCAAACTGAGCTGATCCAGCAGCAAGCAGATTCATTTCAGGAGGGTTTGCAGGCTATTCAGCAGTCTGTAAACACCGCTGTAGCGAAGCCAGTTGACCGAGTAGGGACCGTGGCAGATTTCAGACGTTTGGGTCCTACTACTTTCACTGGTCTGGAGGAGCCGTTACCAGCCGAGCAGTGGCTAGTGGACACGGAGAATTTACTGATTGCAGCACAGATCCCTGAAGACAAGAGAGTAGATGTGGTGCGCATTCAGCTGGTGGATTACGCCCGAGAGTGGTGGCTTGTGGAGGAGACCCGCTTGTCCAAGCCAATCAGTTGGGCGGATTTCTCTAAAAGTTTCTTGGAAAAGTTCTTCCCGCGGACTGCACGGGAGGAAATGGAGGAGAAATTTATTGGGCTGAGACAAAATGGAGCAGCTGTGGATGTACATGCAGCGGAATGGACGAGACTCAGCCGCTTCGCTGGACCCTTAGTCGCCAAGGAGGCAGACAGGGCGCGAAGGTTCTTGCGCAGTTTGGATGTGGACATCCAGAGGAAGATTGTCTCCCTGGGTTTGACCACTTTCTCACAGGTTCTTACGGCAGCCAGAGAGCAGCAGAGTTTGTCGGGAATGAAAGGGAACCTACAGCAGACAGCAGTTGCGGCCAGGAAGCCTGCATTTGTACCTAACCGAGATCATGGGCGCAGAGGTATCCCAGTGGACCGTCGAGGTGTAGCGCCAATGAAGAAGCCTGTGATCGTTGATCGAAGGAAGAGCGTGATTTGTGATTACTGCCGATTGCCTGGGCACGTGCAGAAGGAGTGTCGAAGGAGACTGGGACTTTGTCTGGTTTGTGGAGCAGCCGATCACGCAGTTGGTGCTTGTCCGTCGAAGCTTCGCATGAGAGATGATATACAGAAGCCTCCGCAGAGACCGTTCCAAGGGCAGAAACAGCTGACTCAAGGACCAAACCAGGCTCGAGCTTTCACGTTGACAGCCGAGGAAGCCAAGGCATCAGGAGAAGTGGTTTCAGGTACTTTGCTCGTTCGTGGTTTTCCCGCATTGGCATTATTTGATTCCGGAGCATCCCACTGTTTTATGTCATCCAAATTTATAACTACACACTCGATTACCTGCACGACCCTGTCTAGTTTCTGGGACATACACACTGGGAATGGGAAAATCATAGCTAGTAAGGAATGTAAAGATTGTACAGTTGTTGTTTGCGGACGGGAGCTTTTCGCAGATTTCTTGGTGATTGATACGGGCAGTTATGAAGTAGTCTTGGGAATGGATTTTCTTGGCACTTTCCACGCACACATTGACTGTAGGGCAAGGAAAGTAATTTTCCAGATTCCCGGACACCCTGAGTTTACTTTCTTTGGAGGAAGCAGTTCTGTCGGACCAGTCGAGTTTAGGGCTAGGCCGACGAACAATGTTCTTGCGGCTATGGTAGTGGATAGTAATGAAGAGCCGGCAGTCGTCTGCGACTTTATGGATGTGTTTGAAGATATTTCGGGCTTACCGCCGAAGCGAGATGTGGAGTTTGCGATTGACCTTATTCCTGGTGCAGCGCCAGTATCAAAATCTTATTATCCGATGGCACCGGTGGAATTGGAAGAAGTTAAGAAACAAGTTGATGAATTACTCGAGAAGGGATGGATTCGAAGCAGCAACTCACCTTGGGGAGCTCCAGTTCTTTTAGTAAAAAAGAAGGATGGCACGAGAAGGATGTGCATTGATTATCGAGAATTGAACCAGGTGACTATTAAGAACAAGTACCCGATCCCTCGCATTGGAGAACTTTTTGAGCAGCTTAGTGGCGCGAGGGTATTCTCGAAACTGGACTTGCGATCAGGATATCATCAGGTCCGAGTGAAAGCAGAAGACATTTGCAAGACGGCGTTTCGAACTCGATATGGGCATTTCGAGTATCTAGTGATGCCCTTCGGAGTGACTAATGCGCCAGCAATATTTATGGATTTGATGAACCAGATCTTTTCACCATTCTTGGACCAGTTTATTGTGGTATTCATTGACGATATTCTGGTGTACTCGAAGAGTCCGGAGGAGCATGCTGAGCACTTAAGGATAGCACTGCAGACGCTGAGACAAGAGAAGTTATTTGCGAAGATGAGTAAGTGCGAATTCTGGCTGGAAGAAGTGAAGTTTCTGGGGCATGTTGTGTCGGGCAATGGAATCGCCGTTGATCCCGAGAAGATTTCAGCAGTTCGAGATTGGCCTATTCCAAAGAATGTTGCGAAATAAGAAGTTTTCTTGGACTCGCCGGATACTACAGAAGATTTGTGGAGAACTTCGCTCGTTTAGCTGAGCCGTTAACCAAGCTTACGCGTAAGGAGGTACCGTTTGTTTGGACGGATGGATGTGCATTGGCCTTCGAGACGTTGAAGCAGAAGTTGATAACCGCCCCTATCCTAACCGTACCGGATGATTCAAGAGGACTGGTGATTCATAGCGACGCATCCGGAAAGGGATTGGGATGTGTTTTGATGCAGAATGGGAAAGTCGTCGCTTACGCATCGAGACAACTGAAGACTCATGAGAAGAACTATCCGACTCATGGCTTAGAGCTTGCAGCCGTGATCTTCGCCCTGAAGATTTGGAGACACTACCTTTTGGGCGAGAGAGTTGAAGTCTTTACAGATCAAAAGAGTTTAAAGTATGTGTTCACTCAGAAGGAGTTGAACATGAGGCAACGCAGATGGTTGGAGCTGATGGCCGACTATGACCTTGATCTTAAGTACCATCCGGGAAAAGTCAACGTCATGCCGGATGCGCTGAGTCGGTTACCAGCAATTCAGGTGTTGACCGCACAAAGGGAGATCATTGCGGATTTTCAGAGATTTGACTTGGAGGTTGTGCTACCACATGCTACAGGACAGTTGATGCAGTTGCAAGTACAGTCGTCCTTAGTTGAGAAGATTAAAGCGGCACAATCGCAGGATCCTAGACTGCAAAAGTTTCGAGAGCAGGTTGAAGCCGGACTACGAACCGATTTACTGATCCACGAAGACGGTTCGTTGAGATATGGTAGCCGTGTGTGTGTGCCAAAAGGAGATGTGCGTGAAGAGCTTATGAAGGAGGCACACAGTTCAGCTTACTCTGTACATCCAGGAGGGACAAAGATGTACCGAGATATTCGACAGCACTTCTGGTGGGAAGGTATGAAACGGGAAATTGCTCGCTTCGTGGCTAAGTGCTTGGTGTGTCAGCAAGTCAAGGCTGAACACCAAAGGGTTGCTGGTTTGTTGCAACCACTTCCGATTCCTCAGTGGAAGTGGGAATATATAACCATGGATTTCGTGACGGCTTTACCGCGGAGTCCAAAGGGCAACAATGCTGTATGGGTGATTGTCGATCGTTTGACCAAGGCAGCTCACTTTATTCCTTTTCGGGTTGGTCAATCGACAGAGACTTTGGCAGAGCGGTATCTGCAAGAGATCGTGAGATTGCATGGAGTGCCGGTAAGCATCGTGTCCGATCGGGACACTCGGTTCTTGTCGCACTTTTGGAGGAGTTTACAAGAAAGTTTGGGGACTCGATTGAAGTTTAGCACAGCTTATCATCCTCAAATGGATGGACAATCGGAGAGAACGATCCAGATCCTTGAAGATATGTTGAGGGCGTGCATGTTAGACTTCAAAGGTTCTTGGGAGGATCATCTACACCTGGTGGAGTTTTCGTACAACAATAGCTTCCAAGCGACAATTCAGATGGCTCCGTTTGAAGCGTTGTATGGTCGTAAGTGCCGTTCACCGGTTTGTTGGGATGACGTTGGTGAACGAAGGTTACTAGGACCAGATTTGGTGGTACAGACAGTCGAGAAGGTGAATACAATCAGAAAGCATATGAAGGCAGCTCAAGACAGACAGAAAAGTTGGGCCGACACGTCAAGAAGACCTCTAGAGTTCGCCGTGGGTGATTTGGTATTCCTGAAGATATCACCGACTAGAGGGGTGATTCGCTTTGGAAGTCGGGGAAAGCTTAGTCCTCGATTCGTTGGACCCTTCGAGATATTGGAGCGTGTTGGAGAGGTAGCGTACCGGTTGGCGTTACTACAGTCATTAGCAGGAGTGCACGATGTGTTCCATGTGTCTCAACTACGGAGGTATGTTCGTGATGAGACTCATGTCTTGGATCATTCGGAGTTGACCGTACGGGAGGACCTGACTTTTGAAGAGCGACCAGTTGAAATCAAGGATCGAAGAGAAAAGGTTCTTAAGAACAAGGTTATCCCTCTTGTGCAAGTTTCTTGGGGTAATCGATCGCATGGAGAAACCACTTGGGAGCGAGAAGACGAGATCCGGCAGAAATTTCCTCACCTTTTCCCGCAGCTAGCTATCTTGTATTCTTGGAATTTCGAGGACGAAATTCTTTTGTAGTTGGGTATGATGTAACACCCGAGCCCAATAATACTATTTATATTTCTAGTTGAGTGTCATATATTGCTCATTTCCAATTATTCTGATTTTCTGGTGTTTATTGCTAAATTTTAACCGGTTAAGTCATTTTGGAACATAACAAATTTTAACTCCTAAAATGAAATTAAAAATATCCATGTTGGCCTACTCGTCGCCACTAGTCGCGTGGTAGCGTCCGCGTGTCGAGATTTCGTCCCGTTCGGCTAAAACGGGCAAGTTGGGACGACTACGTGCACGTGCAAGTGTCCGACTTGGGGGCATGCATTTTAATCATTAAACACCTCTTTTCAAAATTTGGAACTCGCTTAAAATCCTATAATTCGAATTTGGAACATTTGGGCGCAACCCGGGCGCGATTTGGAAATATTTCATTTAGCGCCAAAAAGGCCCATTTAATTAAATATCTTAAACTAAAATTATACGTATATATATATTCTTTAACAGTAAAATCCTTTCAAATTTTTACTTTAATAATTCCTTTACCTTGCCTCAGCCAATCCGCGAGAGGGACTGTACCCTCGTGGGCCCCGCATCCCATCTCTCTCTCTCTCCGTCTCGCTCTATCTCTCTCTTCCCTATTCTCCTTCTCTCTCTCACTCTAAATCTTTCTCTCTCTCTCTCAAATCTCTCTTCCCCTATATAAATCCCTCCATGCAGCCGCCTCCCCTCTCCCCCTCGATCACGAGATAACCCACGAGAACCCAAACCCTAGCCCCTCGTACTCGCGCCGCCGACCTCCCCGCGACCTCGCCGACGCCGTCAGCACCTCCTCAACCTAGCCGCACCTTCCTACCTCCTTCCTCCGCCTCTTCCCGCGCCTGCACCCAACCCCCGACGACGCCACCAACCACCGCAACTCTCGCCGTCGACGCCGCCTCCCGTCGCCGACGACTCCCGCGACTCCCTCTCTTCCTCCTCGTCCCGACCTCGTCGTCGCTTCTCTCCTCCCCTCGCCGGACCACCACCAGACCGAGCCGACCCTGCACCAATCCCCGGGTCGCCGGAGAACGCGTCGTCGACCCTCGTCGACGTCACCCGCGCCACTTCCTTTCCCCCTCGATCAACAGAGCCGACCACCACCCTCCTCTACTCGTCGCATCCCCTCTCCAGCGAACCCGAGGCTGTTCAGGCCTTCACGGCCGCCGTCGCTTCCTCGCCGGCGTTCCAGCGCCGTCAAGCCTGCCGGGGTTACCCCTGGTGTCTCCCGGTAAGCCTTCCTCATCGTTCCTTTGTGCTAGATTCCTTTCCTTGCTAATCCTTGTTATGTTTATCGCGTTTTCTAACGTTGTTACTTTTGACTTTTGCCGGTTTCCGACCGTGCCGTCTTTTGAACCCGACGCTCCAGCGAAGCACCCTGGTCCGTGTGATCCCGTTGTTCGCTGTTGGGACTCAATCCGTGGCCCGTGCTACCATATCGTGTTTTCTGCCGACATCGCATCCTTGTTTTCCGGTTTGCGAAACCGTCGAGGCAAGTATTACTTGCTACATGCTATGTTAGTATATTAAGTGTACTTGACTCCTAAAACCTGTTAATATTAACTAGTGTTGTTACCTTGCTCAATTGGACGGAATATGATATATATCGTGATACGTAACCTGAACCGTATTTTGCCACTGTAACCCTAATAACAAAACTACCAGTTAATCATTTTTCAACTTAAAGGACAATAATTGTACACATATACAGCTTTATTACGTTCTGTTATTGTTTTGCACTACCCAGTGATTATTGCACCTCAAGGGTGCTCGAACCTGTTAATATAATACAACTGCACCGTATTCTTGCAACATTGTGATTAAGTGAGCCGTTATTGTTAATTACTTTATTGCTGCTGTTACTCATTTGATCGTACATCTGTTGAGAGCACATACTCGGTTACATTGCATATTGACTTGACCCTGCTACACCTGATATATTCACATGTACTGATACACCGGACATGACACCCTGTACATATCGACTCAACCTGTTGAAACGTGACATGACCTGTTACCTGATTTCATGCCTAATGCCGACAAACCTGACCATTCCTGCTGTCTATCCAGACAGACCTACTTTTACCTGTTTTTCTGTTGGCATTAGTCCTTGACTACTGAATACCTGACCTGACATACATAACTTGGGGGTATGGGGAAATCAAAGGTGAAACCGACTTGTAACTCAACAGTTCGATACTTGTTCTGATCAGTCTTACGGGCTTGGCCAGCCCCGGAGTGGTGATGCTGACATCACTCGCCCATCCAGCTACCTTTTACTGCTTAGCGGCACGTCTCAGATTCAGCCCCGAGGACCTTGACCGTGGTCCCGGGCACGCACGGGATACTATTGAGTTACATCGACGATTCATCAATTGATTTCAAAGACTATAGAGTAGAAACCTAATAGGACAGTTTAGTCACCACTGCACCTTGCCCTGCTCTGTTATTTCTTAGTACTGCTTATTACATGTTCATACCTGCATTGCTTATTACCATGTTCATATTATATTACTTGATGTCATGACGCGCTGACGTCTGGGTTTTGCATGGCCCAGATTCCGTACCACTGTCGACGACCGAGCAGGAGTACTTCAGCCAGCAGGCTGAACTGTGAGTTCTTTAGAGTTTAGTTTATTTATTTCCACTTCATTTCCAGATGTGAGCCCGCATTATGGGACGTATGGTTTATTTATTGTATTGGATCATTTGCTTCCGCACTCATTGTTTCTTGATTCTTGTTATTATGGATTTGGGACATGTATTAGATTAGTTTATTATTTTGTTCTTGATATCTCTACAACCGTAATGTGACTGTGGATGGATATTTCCAACCCACAGGTAGCATGGTTGGCTATGTCACGTGCCCAATCTTGCGTACTCTGGGAAGCGGGGCGTGACATCTGTGATCTAAAGATGAGCATGGCTCTGTTAATGGGTAAAACCCTAAAAATATTTTTTTTAAAGATCTATGATCTGAGAAGAGCAAAGCTCTATTAATAAATTTAATTCTTACCAAAATTGGGCAGAGTTTTGACTCTTAAGAAATTTCTTAAGGAAGAGAGCGTGGCTCTGAAAAGAGAATTAATTCTCAGAAAAACAAGAAAGAAGATGAACAGAGGTCATCTCAAGGGACAAAGGCCCTATTTATAGGCACTGAGAGCCGTTTCAACTTCTAAGTTGATCTAGTAGTGAAGATGCAGCCACCGCTGCACTCATGTGTGAGTCACGTGAGTGCAACAGTGGGGGGGGGTCATTTGTTTCCCCCAATTAGAGCAAAGCTCTGTTCAAAATTTTAAATTTGAAATGAAGCAGTGCTTCATAAAAGCGCTCGCGCCAAGAGCGCCAGTGCTCTGAGGCAGCGCTCATGTGCAAAGCACGAGTGCGCCAGCGCTCTTAAGCAGCACTCACGTGCAAAGCATGAGTGCGCTGGCGCCAAGTACGCCAGCGCTGAGAGTCAAAGACTCTGAAGCAGCACTCACGTGCAAAGCACAAGAGCGCCAAGCGCTAGAACTAAATGTTCTCCACCGTTAGATCAAAGATCCAACGAAAATGATAAATCATCAAATTACCAGAATAAAATTTGTTAAGGAAATACTCCTCAGAATCTTTCCAAACAAGAAAGATTGTGCTCTGTAAATCAGAGTACCGTTGGATCAATGATCCAATGGTGATTAAAAATCACCAAAATACAGAATAAATTCTGTATGGGAAGATATTTCCCAATCTTGTTAAAAATAAGAAGATTGTCTTCTGTAAAACAGAAAATTTAAGATCAAAGATCCAACGGTGGGAAATATCCCCAAATCAATTAGAGAAAAGATCTCTTCAACTGATTCAACAAATCAGCCTCCACTATAAAAAGGACCTAAGACTTCAAGTCTCATATAGAGGACCCCCCCCCACAAGCTTTAAAAAGTTTCAAAGAGAAGAGCAAACTCTCGGAAGAAAAACTTCTTCAAGGTAAATAAAAAACAGAGAGATAAGAAACATCTCATCAAGGAAGAAGAACATAGTTCTACTTCAGATCATAGATCTATAAAGACAGAAGTCTTTTATCTAATAAAAGAGATCATAGCATCTCATCATAAAAAGGGGGGAGAAGAATTCAATTCTCTTCAGATCACAGATCTACAAAGACAAAGTCTTTCACAAAAGAAAACAGAAGAGATTGTAACATCTCCTATAAAAATAAGAACCTAGTTCTTAGATTTATGAGACAAAGTCTTCTATGAACGAGAATTTAATTCTCAGAGCACAAAATTGATCAAGAGCTCTCTACACTCATTGACTGGTGCCAAGCGCGCCACGTGCTCCTCACGTGTGCGCTACTTCATAAGAAACGCCTCAGCGTTCCAAATCTGGTGCTCAGCGCCAAGCGCGCCACGTGCTCCTCACGTGTGCGCTACTTCATAAGAAGTGCCTTAGCGCTCATTGTCTGGCGCTCAGCGCCAAGCGCGCCACGTGCTCCTCACGTGTGCGCTATCCTACAGGAAGCGCCTTAGCGCTTTAAATCTGGCGCTCAGCGCCAAGCGCGCGACGTGCTCCTCACGTGTGCAATAGGAGAACACAAAGTTTTCTTTAAATAAGGCCCAAAGCCATAATGAATGCTCAGCACTCAATAAAAGACAAAAAGAGTGTCAAGACCCAAATCAATGCTCAGCGTTGTTAAATAAAAAGGGACTAAGCCCAAATAAATGTTCAACATTTTAACTGAATGGGTCGAGCCCAAGTTGCTATAAATCCCTACTTCAGATTAATTGAGCCCATATGCTCATAAATCTTTGATCTTAGTCCTAAACTAGACTACAGATCTCTCAACCAATATTGGTTCAAGGGTACATCTCTTCACTCCTCTGATATATGTCGTTGTAATTCTTCAACGTCTACAGAGAGGTGACGGGTCCCGATAACCAGATTTTCCATGGACTGTGGGGTCCTTAAACTCATGGACTATGATGTCCTTAAACTTCACGGACTGTGGGGTCCTTAAACTCATGGTCTATGATGTCCCTAAACTTTACGGACTATGAGGTCCTTAAACTCATGGATTATGATGCCCTTAAACTTTACAGACTATGATGTCTTTAAACTACCATGGACCGAGATGTCTTAAAACTAACAATGGACCGCAATGTCCCTAAACTAAAACAAATAGAGCCCACAAGCTCTTTTGTTGGATCTAAATGATCCCCAAAACCCTGTCGAGTAGATCTTAGTCTGAAATTAGACTAACGTATCCTTAACAAATGTTTAAGTTGATCTTAGTCTCAAACGAGATTAACGATCCTTAAACCCAACCCAAACCTAAATCTAAGAGAATACGGATTTGGACTAATCCACGCCCTACGGGCGACGATATAAATTAGTCTCTGTATTCAATCCACGGGCAACCAAAAACAAAACAAACACACACGACACGAAGTGACCATCTGGAGAAGAAGAAAGTGGTTACCGCGATGCGGTAGCGTAATTAATTGCAGGGGCTTGCGCTTGCAGGGAAGAGCGTCCCCACAATCAAAAACCCCTCATACGAGGGGGAATCTGACGAAGTCTGCTACAACGGTCGCATCCATCTAAACCTCCGATGCACGGTGCCATAAATCAACTTGGCATCTTTGGAGAGGTGGACGGATAAAACCAAATAGCATCTGCCCCCAAAATTCAGGCCCAACGTCCTAACGTCCCGGTCGCGTCTTTCGGCGGTAAACAGGCGTGAACCCCGATCATATTCCGAGAATTTCTCAACAATATCCTTGAGAGCGGAAATGACGACAATGACAGCGGAGATGACTCGTCAGAAGAATCTGAGGATGATGTGGCAAGTTCCCACATGATCTCTCACTCGTCGCTAACTAACAAAGAGTCTCACTCGGCGTTAGAAGAAAACATAGAGGAGCCTGGGGCAGGATGGGAGCCAAAACCCTTAGAACCGTCTGACGAAATGATCTACATGTTGCTGAACGAAGCCCGTCAGAAGAGCAAAGCTAATCGAGAACGTGAAATTGCCATATTTTAAAAAGCCAAACGTCGGCGACATGATGAAAAGGTTGAAGCATTCCAACCAGACCGAAGCACGCCCACGGCAGACAAAAGCAAGCTTAAGGCGAGGAAACGGTTTGCTAAAGCCCTGTCGATGGGAATGAAGCTGTCATTGTCACGCCCCGCTTCCCAGTGTACGGCGAAGTGGACGCGACGAGGCCCGCTACGTATATACTCAAAAGTACATACGCTAAGCGTAACTAAGCAATATAAAGTAAATCATAAGAGACGAATGATATAGAAATAACAACAACTTTTATTGATAACATTCTTTGTACAATGCATGAAAAGAAAATACAACTGAAATGAAAAGCGATGCCTAAACAGTGGCATAACAGAAAATGAAATAAACTGGAAAGAATAAGGTACAATATTTAAAGCTCGGGATCTTTGTGGAACTGCTCCAAATCTTCACCGGTGGGCTCGATCTCAGCTTGGTCCAACGCACCTGACGACATTCAAAGAAGAAAGAATAGAATGTCGTCAGCGAACATGTCGCTCGGTAAATCCAAAAGATAAGGAAGAAATAGACAGAGAGTAAGAGAGAGAGAGAGAGAGAGTATCTTTTAATGTTGTATTGTATTGTCATATTATAGGAGTATGGTGTTAACGCTGTTGTTGTAGCTTGGTACAGAAGGATACCAGTGTATACGAGAGGGGTCTCAGTATGCTAGAGACCAGGGCAAATGGAAGTACAAGGCTCCGTTATACAATCCGGAACAACAGCAATTGGATTCAGGTTAGCTGTCCTAATCTTACCACCTCGTGCCACCTTTAACACCTTCCATACCAATCTACCCCTTAAACCCCGCGATGTCTTGTTTGTATTGTTATCTTGTAAACTTGTATTAATTGCATGATAGACTGACTGACCGACCGAAACCATGATATCAGGAAACGGTTATAACCGTAGAGTCATGTGAATGGAATACTAGGAAACATGTAAATGGAATATCCATGGTTCGGTTCAGCCGAGTAGATTTTTAACTGGATTCTGGGATTCATGTATTCATCTTGAGTTGAAATATAAAGAATATAGATTGACTTGAATCATATTCAAGTCAGAAATAGTCAGACTCTAACCCGAGTCAGACTAAAAGAAATGTAATTGGAAGTTCAATAATTGTTAGTGTCACGCCCCGCTTCCCAGTGTACGGCGAAGTGGACGTGACAAGGCCCGCTACGTATGTACTCAGAAGTACATACGCTAAGCGTAACTAAGCAATATAAAATGAATCACAAGAGACGAAAGATGGAAAATAACAGCAACTTTTATTAATAACATTCTTTTTACAATGCATGAAATGGAAATACATCTGAACTGAAAAGCAATGCCTAAACAATGGCATAATAAAGGAAAAACTGAGAAGAGCAAGTACAAAGTCTAGAGCTCTGGGTCTTCCTGGAATTCCTCCAAATCTTCACTTGTAGGCTCGGTCTCAACTTGATCCAACGCACCTGACGACATTCAAAGAAGAGAGAAATAGAATGTCGTCAGCGAACAGGTCGCTCGGTAAGTCCCAAAGAAGAATGAAGAATGAGAGTGACAGAGTATGATATTTTCTAAAGTATTGTATTGTAGTATATTATGGAATATTGTTTAACGATATTGTTTGTAGCTTGGTACAGAAAGCTGCCAGTGTATACGAGGGGAGTCTCTATATGCCAGAGACTAAGGGCACGTATAGTACAAGAAACCGTTTATGCCACGGTACAACAGCAACTGAATATAGGTTAGGTGTCTTAATCTGACCACCTCATTCCACTTTTAACATCTTCCGTACCAATCTACCCCTTTAAACCCCGCGATGTCATATTTGTATTGTTATCTTGTAAACTTGTAATGATTGCTTGATTGACTTTGATTGACTTGATTGACTGATTTACTGATTGACTGACCGAAACCATGATATCAGGAAACGGTTATAACCGTAGAGTCATGTAAATGGAATACTGGAAATCATGTAAAAGGAATATCCATGGTTCGGTTCATTCAAACAGATTGTTAACTGGATCTGGAATTCATGTATTCATGTTGAGTTAGAATATAAAAGAATATAGATTGACTAGAAACATATTCAAGTTTTGTAGCTTGGTACAGAAGGCTGCCAGTGTATACGAGGGGAGTCTCTATATGCCAGAGACTAAGGGCACGTATAGTACAAGGAACCGTTTATGCCACGGTACAACAGCAACTGGATTCATGTTAGGTGTATTAAATCTGACCATCTCGTGCCACCTTTAACACCTTCTGTACCGATCTACCCCTTAAACCCCGCGAAGTCTTGTTTGTATTGTTATCTTGTAAAATTGTATTAATTGTAAGATTGATTAACTGACTGACCGTAACCATGATATCAGGAAACGGTTATAACCGTAGAGTCATGTAAATGGAATACTGGAAACTTGTAAAAGAATATCCATGGTTCGGTTCAGTCAAGTTATATAGATTGTTAACTGGATTCTGGGATTCATATATTCATCTTGAGTTGAAATATAAAGAATATAGATTGACTTGAATTATATTCAAGTCAGAAATAGTCAGACTCTAACCCGAGTCAGACTAGAGAAGATAATTTGAAGTTCTTCATTTGTTAGGGGCCTTATTGTAATTTATAAAACTTGAGGGGGTTTATTGTAAAAAAGTACTTTTGTATAGATTTCAAAATACACCTCAAGTATTTAATTATCGTCTTTATGTACATACAACAATTTAATGATCGAGATAAATATGTATACATGTGCGAATAACATGAAATGAGTCAAGTATATTATATGAGTAACTACCAAAAACAATGCTATAAAGAAATATTATGTACGACTAATTAATCAAGTCGAACGAATGCGAAACATAAACAAAAATATGGCTCTAAGTGTTTTGCATCCGTTCGACTTGATTAATTAGTCGTACATAATATTTCTTTATAGCATTGTTTTTGGTAGTTACTCATATAATATACTCGACTCATTTCATGTTATTCGCACATGTATACATATTTATCTCGATCATTAAATTGTTGTATGTACATAAAGACGATAATTAAATACTTGAGGTGTATTTTGAAATCTATACAAAAGTACTTTTTTACAATAAACCCCCTCAAGTTTTATAAATTACAATAAGGCCCCTAACAAATGAAGAACTTCAAATTATCTTCTCTAGTCTGACTCGGGTTAGAGTCTGACTATTTCTGACTTGAATATAATTCAAGTCAATCTATATTCTTTATATTTCAACTTAAGATGAATATATGAATCCCAGAATCCAGTTAACAATCTATATAACTTGACTGAACCGAACCATGGATATTCTTTTACAAGTTTCCAGTATTCCATTTACATGACTCTACGGTTATAACCGTTTCCTGATATCATGGTTACGGTCAGTCAGTTAATCAATCTTACAATTAATACAATTTTACAAGATAACAATACAAACAAGACTTCGCGGGGTTTAAGGGGTAGATCGGTACGGAAGGTGTTAAAGGTGGCACGAGGTGGTCAGATTTAATACACCTAACATGAATCCAGTTGTTGTTGTACCGTGGCATAAACGGTTCCTTGTACTATACGTGCCCTTAGTCTCTGGCATATAGAGACTCCCCTCGTATACACTGGCAGCCTTCTGTACCAAGCTACAAAACTTGAATATGTTTCAAGTCAATCTATATTCTTTTATATTCTAACTCAACATGAATACATGAATTCCAGATCCAGTTAACAATCTGTTTGAATGAACCGAACCATGGATATTCCTTTTACATGATTTCCAGTATTCCATTTACATGACTCTACGGTTATAACCGTTTCCTGATATCATGGTTTCGGTCAGTCAATCAGTAAATCAGTCAATCAAGTCAATCAAAGTCAATCAAGCAATCATTACAAGTTTACAAGATAACAATACAAATATGACATCGCGGGGTTTAAAGGGGTAGATTGGTACGGAAGATGTTAAAAGTGGAATGAGGTGGTCAGATTAAGACACCTAACCTATATTCAGTTGCTGTTGTACTGTGGCATAAACGGTTCCTTGTACTATACGTGCCCTTAGTCTCTGGCATATAGAGACTCCCCTCGTATACACTGGCAGCTTTCTGTACCAAGCTACAAACAATATCGTTAAACAATATTCCATAATATACTACAATACAATACTTTAGAAAATACCATACTCTGTCACTCTCATTCTTCATTCTTCTTTGGGACTTACCGAGCGACCTGTTCGCTGACGACATTCTATTTCTCTCTTCTTTGAATGTCGTCAGGTGCGTTGGATCAAGTTGAGACCGAGCCTACAAGTGAAGATTTGGAGGAATTCCAGGAAGACCCAGAGCTCTAGACTTTGTACTTGCTCTTCTCAGTTTTTCCTTTATTATGCCATTGTTTAGGCATTGCTTTTCAGTTCAGATGTATTTCCATTTCATGCATTGTAAAAAGAATGTTATTAATAAAAGTTGCTGTTATTTTCCATCTTTCGTCTCTTGTGATTCATTTTATATTGCTTAGTTACGCTTAGCGTATGTACTTCTGAGTACATACGTAGCGGGCCTTGTCACGTCCACTTCGCCGTACACTGGGAAGCGGGGCGTGACAGGTTTTGTTGGTGGCCCATGCAGGTCTTCTATTTTTCTTTTAATAAACAAACTGATTTCATGTGACATTATAGATATATTGTGGCATGAAATTTGTGTTCTCACAACTTGTAATAAACTTTCCTAGTCATGAACAAAGAATTAAAAATACTTTAATTTGAACAAGAGATGATAAGATATTATTAAACCATATAGAATCATACATACCTAAACTTATGTATATGTTTATGTATATGTTTATGTGTATCTTCTCTTATGGATTAGAATATGAAAAGAATAGGGGGTTCACGATGCATGACAAGAGGAAAATAAGAGAGGGGAAAAGGAGAGAGAAGGGACTTACATGCACAAGCCGGTATTGTCACCGGGCTTGTCTATCCGCCGATAGCCTCGCGTTAGTAGCGAGACCTTCTTGAAGACTTCTTCATGTTCTTCTTCTTGGACTCTAGGTGAAGAGGAAGAAGTGAGAGATAAAAAATATGAGGAAGGAAAAGATAGAGGAGGACAAATAAAGATGGTGTAATGGTGAATAATAATATATGCATTTAACATGAGAATTAAAAGAGAAATGAAAGGTCACCGTTCATTTTGGAAATGAAAGGTCTCATTTGTAGGTTATGAGAAGAATAAAAAATGATAAAAAATAATTGCAAGAATGGGGATTTGAACATGTGACTTATGGAATAACAATGCAAGGGCTTAACCAATGAGCTATAAGGTTGTTCATGCATATATTTAATTAGTATTAAATATATGATGTTGCTTAAAAAGAAAATGGGCTTTTTAGATGGGCTGTAGAAAATAAGAATAATGGATTTGGGTTAAATATTTATGAAAGGAAAAAATAAGAATGAGAAGTTAAAAACTTAAATATAAGAAAAAGAAATTGTACCTAGAAAAATAATACATAATAGATTAAGGAATAAAATAATAATAAATTTAATAGAAAAAGGAAAATACCAAGTACAAATAAATACGGTATATTATTGAAGATGGATAATACAAATGTATAAAGATTTTGGGGTCATTACAGTTAGGGGCCTTTTTGTAATTTATAAAACTTGAGGGGGTTTTATGTAAAAAGTACTATTGTATAGTTTTCAAAATACACCTCAAGTATTTAATATTCGTCTTTATAGTTATAATGGGTGTGAATTTTATTTGTGTTATTCTATTGAATATATCCTAATAAAAGTATTAATTGATTTATTTGAAATTCATGGTATTTTAATGTAATTTTTAATGTTGTAATTTTTAAGAAAATATGGAAATTTTATATTATAATAAAATAGGTGTCTAACTGGTATTTAAATATATATTAATACAAGAATAATTTTAAATAAATATTTTATTTTCCAAAATCACATTATTCTTAAATGCTGTATTTTAAACCTTTCGAGACCGAATGCTCTTTGCGGAGGTCTGAATCTCGCACTACTAGCCCGCGGGTGCACGATGAACCGTACTATCCCTAACGGGTTTCCCAAAAGTGGGTTGTAGCGGCGCTTTGCTTAGGTTTAACAAATACTATTCATTTAGGAAAAACGGTTTTATAAATATAAGGTATTTATTTGTAAAAGGGTATAACTTTCCGTATTTTATTTTCTAGGGTTTCCTAAGCTAACTAGCCTATTTTTAAGGTCTAAACGATAAGTCAATAGAAGCCTCAAATCGCCTCTTCACCGTCAATTGCGGCCAGGTAAGTGCCAGGTAAGTGGGAAGGAACCACAGTCGTGTGCCTAATTAAAAACCACTAGCCTAGACACACTTGCCTAGACACCACAAGACAGTTTAGATAAACGATCGATGTCCATGACATATCGTGGTTTTATTTTAAAAGATTTTATTTAGAATTGTGTGCAACTTAAAGTTTTTAGAAAAGGTTTATATAGAATATGGTATTTTAGTGAAAAGTCCTGTATTTTCGTATTCTATATTTTGATATTTATCAATTAGGGTTATATTTGTGTGTGTAGAGATAGGTCATTACCTCGTGACTTATTTTAAGTTTTAACGAAGTTTAGAGGTTAAAGCTGATATATTAAACTTGAAGGTATTAAAACGCAAGAATACGGTATTTGAAAACGTTATCATTTCATGTGTGAAAATTCATTCAAATTGATTTCTACAAGTTTATTTATCAAGATAAACATATTTAGGAGTGAGGGAATTGATTTAACGAAGAAAAATAAACTTCATGGTATACGGTTTTACAAGAAAGCTATCATTTCATGTGAGAAACTTTATTTAAATTGGTTTATGGGTGATTAATAGTCAACATGAATATGTTAGGGTATTGTGGATTAGGTGACAAGTGAAATTTTATAGAAAAACCGAATCGGAAATCGGTTTATTCCGATTTCCGTCGGGTTCCAAAAAGTCGTATTTTCTATTAACAGAAAAGAGAGATAGAAGAGATGGGACTTACGGGTTTGGACAAACTAAGGAGACTAAGGAAGTGATGGTTGTCGGTGCGTCGAAAACGTCGCGAAGGTTCTACTACGATCGCCGGAATCCGTCGTCGGTTTCGGCAGCGCTTCGCTTCTCGCTCTTTGTACCGAGTTCTCGAGAATTTGGGAGAGTGGACTTAGAGTTGTGAGGTGAAATAGTAGAGAGTAGGGGTCTTTATATAGGGCTAGGCTAGGGTTAGGGTTTGGATTAAAAAAAATATTAAAAAATGTAAAAATTCATTAAAATATCATTAATTTTGGGATTAAAAGAGGTTTAATGGGAATTTTGTAATTGTTCAGAGAAAATGGAGTATGCAGGGATGAAGACCAAGTCAATACGGAATTTTTCCGTGTTGACGACTCGGCCGACCGGCGGCGCCGGCTAACTTGGCCGAGTCGGGGCCGAGTCGGGTCTCGAACGGTAGGGTTTCACATGGGGGGATTTTTGGTGTACTTTATTTTTTTTATACCGCATTAATTTGAGAGTTATGGTTGTTTGACCGTTTGACTTCCCAAAAAAATTAAAACAAAAAGATATAAAAATCATATGGGACATGGGATTCGAACTCTTGTGGCTTGGTTCAGCAGTGCAAGGTAATACCAATGAGCTACAAGCTCCTTCTTGTAATTATTGTAGAAAAGTAGATACTTAAAATGATATCAACAGTATTAAATAGTCCAAGTACACTTCAATTTTAAAACAATTTTATATACACTAAAAATGAAATTATTTAAAAACAAAATAATTAAATATATATATCTTGTGCTCAGATTAAAATACTCCTTTATGGAAAAATTTTAAAAAAATGAAAAAAAAATTGTACAGAAAAGGGTATATGAAAATTAGGGTTGTTACATTCCACCCTTCTTATAAAAATTTCGTCCTCGAAATTTGTAAAAGGAAAGTGTAACAATGCTAGGAAGTTTGGTGAATAAAAGTGATACGATGATGAAAAAGGCTTACCGGTGTTACCTTGACCTACAGTCTCGGCTTCTACGGCTTCTAAAGTGAAGGTCTGTCGCCGTGGTATATTCCTTCTAGCTGGAGGCACATTCCGCCTTTGAGGCCTGTTTCTCTGCCCTCTAGACATGTCCCTCATTGCCTGTTGGAATTGGCGAGCAGGTTGTGCAGGTGGTGGAGCAGGTAGTGCAGGACGAGTTGCAGGAGCCTGGATGGTTGGCCGCTGCGGTTGGTTGGTGTATGTGTGAGATGAGTTGCTGTTGTAAGGACAGTTCCCAATTCCGTGGTTGGATGCGCCACAAATTAGACATAGGCCTTTTGCGCATCTACAGTCCTTCCACAAATGTCCCTTTCTTTGGCAGTAATGGCAAATTTCTTCAGTCCTCCTGGGTTCAAACGATGGCCTGGAAGAGGCTCCACCTGCCATCTGGTTGGCAGGACGCTTGATTCCTGTAGACTGAGATCTGCCCCTCTATTTTATTACTGCCTCATAACTGCGGGCAGCTTCTAGGGCTTCCTCATGAGTCAAAAACTTTCCTGTGGCTAGAGCAGCCTTAATCTCTGTGTCCAAACCTTGCTGAAAGCGACGGGCTCTGATATCGTCCGTCGGTATCAAGTGTGCCGCGAATCTGCTCAACATGGTGAATTCAGCGTTGTATTCATCTACTGATTTATCCCACATTGATCCTTGCTGTAGATGAATAAACTGCTGCTCCATGGCGAACCTGGCAGTCACAGGGAAATATTTCGCGTCGAACTTCTCGCGAAATGTCTTCCATTCAATCGGCTGTACCAGACGGGTTTCTTCCACCTTCAACCAATTGCGAGCATTATCCGTGAGCTGTAGCTTCGCTACACGGACCCAAGCGCGGTCTGGCACTTGAGCTGCTGCCAGATCGTCTTCGATGCTTTGTGCCCATTCTTCCGCTTCAAGAGGGCTTCCTTTACCAGAGAACTGCTTTGGGTGCAAAGCTCTGAATTGCTTTACTCCCGGTGCATCGTTATCAAGACGGTTCAAAAGTTGCTGCTGTCCCTCGAGAAGGCTGCGGATCGTCTCAAATAGCATCGTTTGCTCAGTGGGTGGTGCAGGAATAGCTGGTGTGAGAGGTAGTGCTGGTGGGGTGTTGTTGACGTTGGTGCTGGTGTTGTTCGGGGAATCCATAACCTTGAAGAAAAATTTGGATTAGGACAGATTCAAATACATGAAATGATAAGATTCAAGGAATAGAGATTTGCAAGACTCAAAGAACATGAATTGTAAAGAATGTTTTAGTTGCTGGTTCTTATGTTATATTGCTTAGGTTGTTCACACAGACCAGAACTGCATAACAGGGATTCATACAGCTCTGACCTGCATGGGCCACCAACAAAATCTGTCACGCCCCGCTTCTCAGTGTACGACGAAGTGGACGCGACGAGGCCCGCTACGTATATACTCAGAAGTACATACGCTAAGCGTAATTAAGCAATATAAAGTAAATCACAAGAGACGAATGATATAGAAATAACAACAACTTTATTGATAACATTCTTTGTACAATGCATGAAAAGAAAATACAACTGAAATGAAAATCGATGCCTAAACAGTGGCATAACAGAAAATGAAATAAACTGGAAAGAATAAGGTACAATATTTAGAGCTCAGGATCTTCGTGGAACTGCTCCAAATCTTCACCGGTGGGCTCGATCTCAGCTTGGTCCAACGCACCTGACGACATTCAAAGAAGAAAGAATAGAATGTCGTCAGCGAACAGGTCGCTCGGTAAGTCCCAAAGATAAGGAAGAAATAGACAGAGAGTAAGAGAGAGAGAGAGAGAGAGTATCTTTTAATGTTGTATTGTATTGTCATATTATAGTAGTATGGTGTTAACGCTGTTGTTGTAGTTTGGTACAGAAGGATACCGGTGTATACGAGAGGGGTCTCAGTATGCTAGAGACCAGGGCAAATGGAAGTACAAGGCTCCGTTATACAACCCGGAACAACGGCAATTGGATTCAGGTTAGGTGTCTTAATCTTACCACCTCGTGCCACCTTTAACACCTTCCGTACCAATCTACCCCTTAAACCCCGCGATGTCTTGTTTGTATTGTTATCTTGTAAACTTGTATTAATTGCATGATAGACTGACCGACCGACTGAAACCATGATATCAGGAAACGGTTATAACCGTAGAGTCATGTAAATGGAATACTAGGAAACATGTAAAAGGAATATCCATGGTTCGGTTCAGCCGAGTAGATTTTTAACTAGATTCTAGGATTCATGTATTTATCTTGAGTTGAAATATAAAGAATATAGATTGACTTGAATCATATTCAAGTCAGAAATAATCAGACTCTAACCCGAGTCAGACTAAAAGAAATGTAATTGGAAGTTCAATAATTGTTAGGGGCATTTTTGTAATTTATAAAACTTGAGGGGGTTTATGTAAAAAGTACTATTGTATAGTTTTCAAAATACACCTCAAGTATTTAATATTCGTCTTTATAGTTATAATGGGTGTGAATTTTATTTGTGTTATTCTAGTTAATATATCCTAATAAAAGTATTAATTGATTTATTTGAAATTCATGGTATTTTAATGTAATTTTTAATGTTGTAATTTTTAGGAAAATGTGGAAACTTTATATTATAATAAAATAGGTGTCTAACTGGTATTTAAATATATATTAATACAAGAATAATTTTAAATAAATATTTTATTTTCCAAAATCACATTATTCTTAAATGCTGTATTTTAAACCTTTCGAGACCGAATGCTCCTTGCGGAGGTCTGAATCTCGCACTACTAGCCCGCGGGTGCACGATGAACCGTACTATCCCTAACGGGTTCCCCAAAAGTGGGTTGTAGCGGCGCTTTACTTAGGTTTAACAAATACTATTCATTTAGGAAAAACGGTTTTATAAATATAAGGTATTTATTTGTAAAAGGGTATAACTTTCCGTATTTTATTTCCTAGGGTTTCCTAAGCCAACTAGCCTATTTCTAAGGTCTAAACGATAAGTCAATAGAAGCCTCAAATCGCCTCTTCACCGTCAATTGCGGCCAGGTAAGTGCCAGGTAAGTGGGAAGGAACCACAGTCGTGGGCCTAATTAAAAACCACTGGCCTAGACACACTTGCCTAGACACCACAAGACAATTTAGATAAACGATCGATGTCCATGACATATCGTGGTTTTATTTTAAAAGATTTTATTTAGAATTGTGTGCAACTTAAAGTTTTTAGAAAAGGTTTATAAAGAATATGGTATTTTAGTGAAAAGTCTTGTATTTTCGTATTCTATATTTTGATGTTTATCAATTAGGGTTATATTTGTGTGTGTAGAGGTAGGTCATTACCTCGTGACTTATTTTAAGTTTTAAAGAAATTTAGAGGTTAAACCTGATATATTAAACTTGAAGGTATTAAAGCGCAAGAATACGGTATTTGAAAACGTTATCATTTCATGTGTGAAAATTCATTCAAATTGATTTCTACAAGTTTATTTATCAAGATAAACATATTTAGGAGTGAGGGAATTGATTCAACGAAGAAAAATAAACTTCATGGTATTTTATGAAAAGAATACGGTTTTACAAGAAAGCTATCATTTCATATGAGAAACTTTATTTAAATTGGTTTATGGGTGATTAATAGTCAACATGAATATGTTAGGGTATTGTGGATTAGGTGACAAGTGAAATTTTGTAGAAAAACCGAATCGGAAATCGGTTTGTTCCGATTTCCGTCGGGTTCCAAAAAATCGTATTTTCTATTAACAGAAAAGAGAGATAGAAGAGATGGGACTTACGGGTTTGGACAAACTAAGGAGGCTAAGGAAGTGATGGTTGTCGGTGCGTCTAAAACGTCGCGAAGGTTCTACTACGATCGCCGGAATCCGTCATCGGTTTCGGCAGCGCTTCGCTTCTCGCTCTTTGTACCGAGTTCTCGAGAATTTGGGAGAGTGGACTTAGAGTTGTGAGGTGAAATAGTAGAGGGTAGGGGTCTTTATATAGGGCTAGGCTAGGGTTAGGGTTTGGATTAAAAAAAATATTAAAAAATGTAAAAATTCATTAAAATATCATTAATTTTGGGATTAAAAGAGGTTTAATGGGAATTTTGTAACTGTTCAGAGAAAATGGAGTATGCAGGGATGAAGACCAAGTCAACACGGAATTTTTCCGTGTTGACGACTCGGCCGACCGGCCGAGTCCGGCAGTCGGCGCCGGCCGACTTGGCCGAGTCGGGGCCGAGTCGGGTCTCGAACGGTAGGGTTTCACATGGGGGGATTTTTGGTGTACTTTATTTTTTTTATACCGCATTAATTTGAGAGTTATGGTTGTTTGACCGTTTGATTTCCCAAAAAAATTAAAACTAAAAGATATAAAAATTATGTGGGGGCATGGGATTCGAACTCTGGTGGCTTGGTTCAGCAGTGCAAGGTAATACCAATGAGCTACAAGCTCCTTCTTGTAATTATTGTAGAAAAATAGATATTTAAAATGATATCAGCGGTATTAAATAGTCCAAGTACACTTCAATTTTAAAACAATTTTATGTACACTAAAAATGAAATTATTTAAAAACAAAATAATTAAATATATATATCTTGTGCTCGGATTAAAATACTCATTTATGGAAAAATTTAAAAAAAATGAAAAAAATTTGTACAGAAAAGGGTATATGAAAATTAGGGTTGTTACAGTCATCCTCGAAAGGAAACACTCCTGGAGGGATACATCTCGACGAAGCAAATGTACATCCTAGCTATTTCTTATACCATCAAAGGATTGCGCACCCTACCGATGAGTGCAATGCCTTTAAAAACTGGTGGAAGGGATATGTCGCCCACCGACAACACTTCAAGCGGATGAAGCGCAAAACCCGTCGAAAGTAGAGAAATACGACAGATGAGCATAAAAGAACTGCCGGTAACTGTCACATGGTCGATTCTGGGGGATCGCAAGTTCTCACCTTCTGAAGCGATTCTGACGAGGAAATAGCCCTCGGCCCTCTCTTCAAAGAACCCACCTCCGAAACAGAAGAGATGAAGACCTGCGAGAATATTCAGCTGCGTAATCGCACGTTGCCTGAAAAGAAGCTCGGACCCACAAACAATGGATCGAATAAAACAGATAAAGGGAAGGAAAAAGTCCCTGAGGATATCGCCCTCGATGATCAAGTCGTCAAAGAGCTAACAGCTAAGGACCCGTCCAAGAAAAACAAGGTGGATTACAACGTTCTGGCACACCTGAGAAAGATACCCTCGCAGCTAAGAATTCTCTATGCCCTTCTTCTGTCTAAAGAGACGCGATATTCTCTGATTAAAGCATTACAAGAGCCTGACCAATTCCAAGCTTTCTTTGCTGAAGAAAAGATGAAGGATGAGCTCGAAGAGGTGCACACAGCTGACATCACTTTCGACGATGAAGATCTCCTTCTCGGAATGTGTGAACACAATCGTCCTCTATATGTCACCGGGTACTGCTATGACATCAAGATAGGGAAGATCTTAGTTGACAACGGGTCCTCTGTCAACCTCCTAAATGTGAGGGTGCAAAAATAAATCTGCATGAGCGTTCAACAGCTCGCTCAGGATAAAATCACTATCTCTGAGTTTGACTCCCAGTCGTCACAGACGCTCGGGTCTGTGATTCTGATGTTACGCTTTGGGCTACTCGTCACTGACATCAAATTTCATGTCATTGACGCCAAGACTTGCTACAACGCTTTGCTCGGCAGGCCTTGGTTACACGAGTACAACATTATCCCTTCTACACAACATCAGTGTATGAAGTACTTCAAAGATAGTCTCGAGTATACCATGACAGGAGAGCTAAACCCATTTTCCGTAAATGAAGTCCGAAAGTATGAAGACGCTAAGTACTTCCTACTAGACTTTGAAGACACGGAAAGATTCCATAAACCGGAGATTAAGCAGAAAGCTATCACCACTATTCCGGTCTTCGGGAGCGATACCGAGGAGGAAGAAAAGATAGTATATTCAGGACCGCCCCAATGCAACAAGCCGGGACCTTCTACCCCTATTCTGGTTTTTGGCAGTGACTCTGAAGACGAGGTCAACGCAGTATTCTCGGTCCGTCCATCAATGCAGGCCTTCACTCGAGATGATCAGAGTTTACATATCGCCATGGTTTTGCGGCAGCACTACAGAGAGCTTGATGCGCTTGAGACATATAATGTGCAAAAGCTGCAGACATTCTACGTCCCTCCCAGGCGAAGAGGTGAAAAACGATCTTATTCTACCGATCCACGGAGACTAAAGTTGAAAGAGAAGTCTGGCATGGTGCCGATTTTGCGCTCGATAGGCTCCGACCTATCCGTCTTCCCAGATACTACACAGAGGGATTGAATAGGTTGCTAAGACGCCAAAGCGTACCTTTCAAACAAACTTCTCGACAAGCTCAGTTCTACAACAGGATTTGGAACGTCCCCGGAACTCAGCGAAAATTGCCCAACGGAAAAATGGAAGCGATTGGGCTTGGATATGTCCAGTCCAAGAAACGGGAGCAGTTCCATGGCTGCTGTGTCATAAATGACCATGATGAAGGAGAGGATGCTCTTTTAAAAAGTGTCGACGCTGAACCAGAACACGGTCCTGCCATAAAAATGTCAAGTTCATTGTTTGAAGAATAGATGGACAAGCTAGTACGGGAAGCGAGTCAAAAAGTTCGGAACGACCACAGCCGTGAAATGGCCATTTACGAGAAAGCCAAGACGCAACGCCTCCTTCAGCAAGCCACAGAGGATGATGATGTCCTTCACCGTCAGCTCTCCATGCATTCCTAAGACAGGAAAAAGGCCCAATGCAGAGGCAAAAGCAAGTTGAAGAACGAAAAAAATGTTCGACAGCGGTAAAACGGATCCAAAAGGCCACACGATCAAGAAAAGGTCAGCCGGAGTCCGTCTCTTATGAAAAAGATGGGTCGAGCATACTCTTTCCCTCAATACAAGGCAAAGAGAATCTTTGACCTAGTCATGAAACACCAAATGATGACACTTCCGGAGTTTCGGCACCCCGATCAATCAAACGAGGTTCATCACCCAGATTATTGCTCCTATCACAAAGCGATAGGACATCCTCTTGAAGACTGCTTCACCTTCAAGAACTGGGTCGAAGACCAATACCAACTCGGCAGATTCGCTCTATCCGACAGTTGGAGGGTAGCCCCACCGCAAAGGCATGTGCCGAAAGCAACGCATATGGCGAAAGTAGAACCAGATCAACATCGGTCTTGGAAAGGATCTCGTACCTGTCACGTGATAACGCTGTCAGAAGGAGTGCCCGAGGATATGGATGACCTCTCCTGGTGCTTCGAGAATGAGGATGAAGATGAGTTGATCTCAGAATTTCCACCGGCGCCAAAAGAGCTGAAAGATGGGATACATACTACTGCAGATAACCTGAGAAAGATCGACTTGGAGACGGCAAACGACCCGCGGCCAACGTTCGTCAGTAAGCTGCTGTCTGAAGAACAGGTGGCTACGCTAAAGGATGTGCTCATGCAGTATAAAGATTACTTCGCATGGAACTATTCTGAGATGCCGGGACTAGATCCTGATATAGCTGCGCATAAATTGGCGATATCTCCGGACGTCAAGCCGGTCAAACAAGCACCATGAAGGATGGGACTCGTGCTTGAGATGAGTATCAATGCCGAAGTCAAGAAGCTAATCGACTCCGACTTCATCCAAGAAGTTCAATACCCTGACTGGATTGCCAACATTGTCCCAGTGATGAAGAAAAATGGGACGGTGCGCATTTGCGTGGATTTCCGGGACCTCAATAAAGCTTGCCCAAAAGATGATTTTCCCGTACCAGTTACTGAGTTGATGATAGATAATACGTCCACTCACGAAATCCTCTCCTTCATGGATGGGGTACAATCAGATAAAGATGCATCCCGAAGACCAGAAGCATACCGCTTTCCGGACTCCTCTGGGCATATTCTGCTACAAAGTGATGCCCTTCGGTCTGAAGAATGCCGGTGCTACCTATTAGAGGGCCATGACGAAGATTTTCGATGACCTCATCCATGAAATCGTCGAATGCTATATTGACGACCTCGTGGTGAAAATCAAATCATATGAGGAGCACTGGGAGCATCTGGAGAAAGTGTTCCAACGTTTTCGGAAATACAACCTGAAGATGAACCCTCTCAAATGCGCGTTTGGAGTTTCCTCGGGCAAATTCCTAGGATTCATCGTACGACACCGGAGCATCGAAATAGACCCGTCAAAGATCAAGGCAATTATGGAAATGCCTCCGCCAAGAACTCTCAAACAACTGCGGTCTCTCCAAGGAAAGCTCGCATATATCCGACGGTTCATAGCTAACCTCTCCGGTGAATGCCGCCCCTACAGTCACCTGATGAAGAAGGGGACCCCGTTCGTCTGGGATCGTAAATGCCAAGGTGCACTAGACGAAATCAAGCAATACCTGCAGAACCCGCCGGTACTGGCCGCTCCAGTCAAGGGGAATCCTCTCATCCTGTACACAACTGTCCTTGAAGATTCCTTAGGCGTACTATGGGCACAAGAAAACAACCAAGGGAAGGAGAGAGCCCTCTAAGAAAAAGCAATAGGGTGCAGGTGTGTGGCCAAAAAAAAGTTGTGAAAAACTCTCTAAATTAAAGATTCATGTGTTTTAGTTTCTGTAGTGCATTTACTATTGTTTTACAACATTGTCTTTTCAGATAAACTACTATATTTACCTTTTAGAGTACTATAGTTATCTTTCAAATTATTACATTTATGTTATAAAATACTGCATTTATGTTAAAATATTACACTTGACATGAAACTGTTATATTTTTTAGTAAAATTACTACATCTATTACATTTGACCCTTTTCAATATAAATGTAACATTGTAAAAGATTAATATAGTACTTTAAAAGATAACTATAACAGTATAAAAGGTAAATGTAGTAGTTTAGCTGAAAGATCAATATTGACATAAAAAATAGTAAATGTACTATATACACTAAAACACAAAATCTTTAAGTTTAGGGAGTTTTTTACTATATTTTTTGGGTTAGGTACTAAAATCTATTTATTTTCAAAGCTAGGGACTTAAATATATTTTCCCCTGTTTTTTTAGCAGCAGCAGCTGAATCATAGCTTTTGTGCCCGGTGCCTGTTTTTCATTCTCTTTCTCTTTTCCCCGTCATATTGATTTATTGATTTTTATTTTTTGGTTTTTTAAGGGGAAAAAAAGAGGGGTGCAGCTGTAAAAACGCATGAGTGTGATTTGATATTTTATGTCGATGGAAATAAAGGAATATACCAAGAATGCATAAAAAGATGTTATGGGGGGATCGATGGAGATAGGGGGGGGGGGGGGGGGGATGGTTACAAGAGATGGTTACAAAGAAGAAAACCAAAGAAAATTTAGACAAAGCAAAGCTGTTGCCCGTGGGAAGTCCTCAAGAATTCAAAACATATCGTTGTTACCTAATTGGCTTTGCATGTGCGTATTTTCATGGCTCGATGTCATTCGGTAAATATAAAATAATAAATAATAGCACGGTAGTGATGTGAAATTTGATATTTTATTTCTTAAAAGTATAATAAATATTGTTGTTTTATTTAATTATTATAATAATGTTGCAACTCAGTTTTTTTTAGAAGCGTAGCTAAAGAAGAGCTGTAAATATTTATGAAAAACCATATGTTATTTTTCTATTATAGATGATACTTTTGCGGACATTTTGAAAGGGAGAATTTTGTCTTTCTGAAATAGAGAGGGAGGAGGCAGAGGGATTTAATTTGGGGAGAGAGACAGAGAGCGCATTGCTTGTTTGATTTAGAAAATATCATTTAAAATTTTAAATACAATTTAATTAATGGATAAGCTAAGATGAAAAGACTTTGGAGATGATTTTCCTCTCCTTTTTATAACTTTTCTCCACAAAAATAAAGGTCTTCTGCATCTATACAAACGGATTGGGTATGGTTCATCCGCTATGAATTTCCTTTTAAAACTAAAGGCCGCTGGTTTAGTTTCCGAAGAGGCCGACGCCTAAAAAAATAGCATCAAAACAAAATGACAAATGCAATCATGGCCTTGGAAAAAAGTTTGCATCATAAGAGTAGAGAAAATAGTGTATGAGATTACTAAACTTGCGAATCTCGCTAGGGCCTATTCACGTGGTGGGGGTTGGGTCCCACCACGTGGATAGGACCTCCCACGCCGACGTGCGGACCTATCTTTTTGCATGCTAGATGAGTTACATTTTCCGTCGCTATGCACGAATGATTTCAACCAATAGTTTAATAGAAATCCCAATAAATTGGAATATTTTATAAACCAGAGTTGAGAAAGAGAATATTTCTTGCAAATTTCAGCCCTGACAACCATGATTCCTATCAAGATGGAATGCCATTGACTTAAATTGTCATGTAATTGTATGATTCCTATCTTCATCGGCTCTTTCCTTAATTTATTATCCATCAACGCTGTGTCATTTCAGCATATGAAATCAATATGCCTGAAAATCAATTGAAAGGATGAAAACGCAGATTACACACAAACCACGAGCTGATTGTTTAAACAGAATGAGATGAAATTAGCGCAATATAAGGGAAATAGCAAGCGTTGGTTAGCTCAGAAATTAGTTGACTTGTATTGGGACTAAGGAGGCTATTAAGATTGAGATTAGTGAATGGATTCTATAGAGCAGGATCACACTTAATGGGCCCACCAATTTGGAGGCACACGATACTGGGCCTAGTGGACCGGGCCAAAATGCATGGAAAAAGAAAACAAAAGCAGTCCGCATTCATCTTCTTTCCACTGCATTTAATCCGATAAATATAGGTCTATGACGCGGTCGACCGTAGCCCCATAGTTGTGCTCGCTCGCAAGAGACAAAACCGGAGGGAAGAGCCTTGGGTGGTGGGGCCACACGATCACAGCCATGGGATGCGTCGACTCCGACCATAGCTATTTACTTCAAATAAATAAACATGAAAATAAATATTCTTTAGAAAGTAGAGAGCTAGGTTGATTGAAGTTGGATTTAGAAAGTTAAGGACTCGTCTGCATTCAAATGATCGGCATAGTGTAGCGAAGCCTTACCATGGTACTTTTGATCCTTTTGTTTTTTCGTTTTTTCCCCACAATGTAAATGAAGACTACGTATTTAATCCCAAAAAGAGGAAGGCAGTGCCTCGTGAAAAATATGAATTACATGCAATGCTTTGTATAGATTTTGTTTTCTAGATTCATCGAGGGTTTGTATAGATTTTGTTCAATGTAAACTCCGCATGTAATCGAAAAAATACTGATTTGGAAACTCTCTTTATTTGGTTGTGATCGTCAAGAATTGATTGTGATCGTCAAGAATTGACCTCTATGCTAAATTTTGATTGTGATCGTCATTTTTCATTTTCTTTTATTCTTCTTACAATAAATGTGATCGCTTAGATCCAACCACTGAGTACTTGTATCATTGTCGAGGAGTTAGAAATGTAGACCTTCAACTTTAGAAACCCATCAAGACACCCAAAAAGTCTATCGATAGTTATCGATAGTTAATGGACCCCATAGTTTTCACTTTCTTTGCTAAGATCAAAATAAAAGTTTTTGCAACCTCGAAATTGCTCCATGTTGTTTGCCACGCTAATTAAAGCTTAGAAATTTATGTTGACAACCCCGAAATACCCTGATCCCAATCCACAGTTCAATTCAAACGAAGGGCAAAATAGGAAGCTCAACAAAATTAGTGCTTTTGTCGTTTTGCACTCCCCTTTGTATTAATACATATACTAGCAAGGGGACTCCGCCCATGATGCCTAGGATGATTTCATAATGAATAAGCTTAAACAAAAATATTATTATACATCGATGATGATGATTGTGCTTGTTTTTGTCTTGAAGAAAAATATGGCACAAATGAATATAAATTTCGTGTGAAATGCCAGAATATATCGAAAAATATATACAACAAATTAAAATCATATCTTCTAAGACCTAAGAAATGTTCAGTTAGAAAAATTTTGTTTCAAAATTGATTTAGAAATTTCAATCGATATGAATTTTTTTTAAGGGTACGCTTGGTAGGCGGTAATCAAGATGGTAATTCTAGATGACCATGAAATATTATGACACTTATTTAGGTGTAAAAGATATTTCCGGAAATATATGATTATCATGATAATCAAATGACCCTATTTCATAGCAATTCTATTCCCCCAAAAAACATGTGTTTATCTTAGAGTACAACGAAATATTCTAGTCTAACATGAAATGAGCCATGACCATTCCCGGTCGGCCTCCCTCGCCACCGGCCGGCCAGCCCCGCCGCCCATCATCTGTCGTTCGCCGGTCGGCCGCCGGCCATCGTCGACCGTTCACCGACCGGTTTGCAGCTGATCGGACGTTCGCAACCGGCAGCCTGTAGTTTGCCGCCGATCGTCCGTTGCCGGTTGTCGGCTGCTCGTCGGCCCGCCGCCAATCAGCCGTTCATCGCCGGCCTCGCCACCATACACCTTCCCTCTTTCGAACTCGCCGCCGGTTGACGGTTTCACATACATTCATTACCGGGAATGATTAAAGTATTCCAAGCATGTTAATGTAAGATTCCTTGAAATTAAATACCCAGTCATCCCATTCCCGGGAATGCAAGGATTCCCGGTAATCTTCCATTTCATGTACCAATCACAACTTAAAGTTAAAATCAAACCTAATATTATTTAATATATGTGCAGAGTGTTTTTTGTCACCCCATTGAGGTAGGACGCGCTCGCTTATCAGGCGTGCACAGATTCCCCATTTCAAGGATAGACGGAGGTTTATTGATTGTGGAGATTCTAATCTCCAGCAGCCGCGGATAAAATTGTCGTTAATTACCCCTCGCTTTGAGACGATGGAACTTTCGATTAACGGGTCACGTGAATCATACGAACTCATTTTGTGAATATGTGCATTTATGTTTGAAAACGATTATTAGACCTCTTTGAACATATCGGGGGACTCGCAGAGTTTACAGGGTCTTTACTGCCCGGTCAGCGGGCTGGAGGTCAAGGGGGCTAGCAAACTCTTACGGGGTGCGGGGTAGTGCCTCGTTAGAATTTTTTTTGAAAGGGGAAGCATTTGTAGTGTGTCGGAGATCTTCGAAAAAGGGAAATTTAAAGAGAAGCGGATATCCCCATTGAGGATGCTCGTTGCGGGCATCTCCTGGGAGGTGTTCGCTACAGGCATCTTTTTGAAGGTGTCCGCGAGCGGTTATCCCCTAGAGACGTCCAAAACGGATATAGCGGAAAATCTCCTTAGGGGTTTCCAAAGCTGAAAATCCCCTTATGGGGGTTTCCGAGACGGGCATTCCCCTTGCAGGGATATCCATGGTAAGGATCCTTTTGAGGAACCTCGCCAATGAGCGGAGTCGACATGAATAGGATAAAAGCCCATGGCTTTCGTCGAAGTTCTTAATTGGTGGTTCTTTTCTTCTGTTTGATGCTATTGGTCATGCTTGCTCGGGGTGAAAGCCATGGGCTTTCACCCTGAGAACCCTTCTCCTTCCTAGTTTCTTCAAGTCTAGTGAGGAAAGCTTGCTCCTTTATTGGGTTTTGATCTTAGATCTTGTGCTTTGAAATATGGAGTTTTCTTCAAGAGACGTGTTCTCTTTTGATGGGTTGTATTGGAGACGAAAGAGATAAAGAAGATGTGAGAGACCCAAAAGAAACTCTTTTTTTTTTTGTCTCTCTTGAGGAAGAGAAAGAGAGAGCTCGTCTCAAGAGAGCAATGGAGGCACCAAACCTTAGAATGATATGAGAGGAATTAAAGTTTTTTTCATTGGCGCATGCCCTAATATTGGCGCATGCTCTTTATTGGCGCATCTCCATGTAATGTATGCCCATTGACGCATATGCCTCTGGCGCATAGTCGTTTAGAGTTTTTTTTATAGAGATTAATCTCTTTTCTTTTGAAACTTAAGTTTCATGAGGCTTAAACTTCTGTTAATGGCTATTTTGGCCGTTAACAACATCAAGATTATAAATTTTGTGATCTGGAGTCTCTATAGATCATATGATCTGCTCTCTGGAAATATAAATTTCCTGATCTATCAACATTATATTTTATGCATGGATTCGATTCTATCTATCAAACACTAGATCCGAAGATCAAAGAAATCCCTATGATGAAAACTTAAGTTTTCTCGAGACGAAATTTGATCCAAACATCTTAAGATCATCGATAAGAACTTAAGTTGTGTGTGTGTGTGTGTGTGTGTGTGTGTGTGTGTGTGTGTGTGTGTGTGTGAAGGTTAACCTTCTCATGGGTGGGATTAACCTTATTATATCATGAAAATCATTCTTCTTTTCTTACCTTGACCGACGAGGAAGAAGACGAAGCCGTGATTGCAGAGAACTTAAGTTCATGTATTCTCTATCTCGTATGTATGTGTTGTATCTGTTGTATGTGATGTCAAATTTTGACCTCATGGTCCTTTATATAGGGTATGAATATTGTTGGGCAAGTAGAGACAATCTCTCTTTGAGATCTCTCTAATTGATCTTAAGATCAAGCCCATGTGTTTAAGCACCGTTGGATTATAAATCCAAGGGCTATTTGTTAATATAATTTGTATCTTTCTTTTCTAAATAAGATATTCATTTGATTCTTTTGTTTAAAAGAATACATGAAAGATAGCTAATATTAGCCTGCGTGCTTAAGCACCGTTGGATTATAGATCCAAGGGTCCTTATTAAAAATGTTTATATTTTTCTTTATTTAGAAAAATATAAAAGAGTATATCTCTGGTTAACAAATTATCTTTCTGGTTTAGAAAGATAGGGAATATCTTAAATAGTTTAACCCATGTATATTTATTAAAATCTTTTATTTAAAGATTCTCTGGTTAACTGGATTAGAAGATATTTCTCCAAATGTCAAAAAAGCAAGGGCCTCAAAGTATTGGCGCAGCGCTAAGAATTATTGGCGTATAGCAGCGCCCATCGTTCTTGCGCGTGGATTTAAGTCTCATAGGTTATATTATTATTATTATTATTAGTTTTTTGGGAGGGAACAAATGCCCCCCACCAGAGGCGCCACATGCATATCACGTAAGGGCTCTGGTGTCAAATCTTTGACCCTTGGATTCCCTCGAGATTTGAGGGGAGTCCAACCGACTCTCAGCCCTGCTATAAATAGGACTTAAGTCCCTAGGGTTTCTGCGCCTCTTTTTATTTTAACTTCTGAAAGCTTAAGTTTTCTTTCTTTAATGGCTTAAGCTTCCATCTCTTCCTTATCGAAACGAGGGAAACCCTTACAAAATTTTTGCAAAGATCACATCAGAACTCTTGGTAAAACTCAAAACTTAAATTTTGATCTTTAAATATTAGTATTAAAACCTGTTTTTAGGTTTTCCCTGATCTTAAGATCTTGCGTATATGCCTGACGCGTATTGGCCTTCCCTATATTAGGATTTTGCAGAACTTAAGTTCTATAGAGAAAATATTTTATTCTCTACAGAGCGCATATTTTTCTTGTGCCAATATGGATTTTAGAGCTTATATTTTATAGGAAATACTTTATTTTCTCTAGATAGTCCAAGTATCTGCGGCCAAAAAATATTTTAATAGGGCCAGATCCAAACTTTTTGGATCAACGGGGTCTTCTATCTTCGAAACTAGAGACTCCACACTGTTTTATCTTACAGTGGGTCTTTCCTTTGCTGACATAATTCTGTCTTGTCCCTTTTCAGGTATAATGGCTCCATCTTTTCAATACACCTGTCTGCCACATCTAGCTGCTCACGAGCCAACAGATGAAGAAGTTTTCCGGCCGATCCAGTCCTATGACCCGCAGTCTCAACATCTGCACTTGTGGGCCAAGTGGTACAACCATATCATAAAAGGGACGCCGTAGCTTTACTTGTGAACAAACGTCTTTTCTGGTCCCTCCCATCGATTACAGAGCGTCTCCTCCGACCGATTATACAGTGGAGCTTGTTGACTGGACTCCTCAGGATATTTTGCAACCAGGAGCACTTTCGATGAAGGACCCGATGGTTGTGGATATTATAGGATGCCGAATATGTCAAGGAGAGGCTCGTCCATGGGGAACGACTTTCCATGTTGGCGTGATGCTGCGATTTCTGCGTGGTTACATCACTTTGGTTCGCTACATCTTGGTGGCTGAGACGTCTTTACTCATAAAGACTGGCGTTTATTCGGCCATATACGCCTCTTTGTTCCAGTATCCGAAACTCCATGCTTGGTGGATCAAGCCCTAGGTAAATCAGTAGAATGTTGAGATGAACACCTTCATGTTATAGGACCGGGATGTGTCGATATCTTTATATGAATTCCGAGAACTTTCGGGATTGCCCATTACCGGTGCACAATATAAGGAGCTGCTCTTGCCGGATGAATACATATTCACCGTTCAGACGCCCACTGATTCGCAGATATTCGAGAAGTTGCATTTGGCGTCTCGAGGCAAAAGGGTAGACTTTGAATTTTTTATTAAGGAATTCATCAATCCGGCTGCTCAGTCTAAGGATCCTCTAGACTTTGCTGAACTCAGTAATCCCTTTAGAGTCCAAATAGATATTCCATCTGGTGATGCCGGTGCATCGGAGCGTTTCTTCACTCCTCATAAGCCTTCAACAAGCTTTAAGAACATTATTGTCGAGGGAATGGACAAGAAGTCCTTGATCGGATTCCTTAGATTATGGCTGAGCTGGTTCGCGATACCGACTCATGGCCGGCTCATGCGTCTATCTGTCTTCTATCCCACCAGTCAAATAGTCGGAGGCAACCAATTAGCTATAGGCATCGCGGGGTTGTTACATATTTATGAGAGCCTGAGTGTAGCCGCCGGCAAAGATAAGCCTGGAGTGGATCACGTACATCTTCTGATCCATTATTACTCCTCTTGGCTACAAATGCACATCTTAGGGGCATTTAATGAGCAGGTCCGTCCTTCATTCTATAACACTTTCCCTTTCCCTCATATGATGAGGCTGATCGGCACCGTTACAAGCATGATGGTTATTCAATGATCATCCGCAAAAAGAAAAAAAAGTTGTAAACTTAATGATCTAATAACTGATATATAGATTTATCTCACCATTATTCCAGGAATAGTAATTTCTGGTGAGTGTTTTGCCCGTCGCGATTAACTCTAAAGGGTCCAAGTTCCTCCATGGCTCCATAAACCCAAAGAAGAGCATCCAGGTCCTGAATCATAAAATAATTAAAAAAAATATATGGATATAATCAGAATATTTCAGACAATGACAACCACCATGAGGTTAACAAACTCAATGATTATTCAATAATTAGCAGAGAATATTATGGAGCCTTTAAAAATGTATCACAGGTTCACAACTAAGACCAGGACATTGAGTCAAGTTGCACTTTTTAAAAAATTAAGCAAGTAGGTACAACATTCTTATTGGATAACTAGAAACAACAAAAAGATTAAACATATTCTAGGAAAAGTTTCAAGAAAAAATGATGTCAATTATGACCATTCAATAAAGCAGCAATGAGAATAAGAGCAACACCGACGAAACCCTGACTGTCGGTAATTTTTGGGAATAATGAGAAATTACCGACAGAAATTTTCGTTGAGTTACAGCACAAACAGAATTTCTGTCAGTAATGAAAGCGTTCAAATCAAATAAGCGTATTCCCGACAGCATGCTTGATTCAATCTAAACAAAAAGCATCCCCTCGCCCCACAAAAAAAACCTCACATATGTATATTACCTCCATTGAGCCACAACACAAGAGGCTTGCTCGAAGAATTCTGAGAACTCTCAACAAAATAATAAAAAAGCGCCCTTCCGTGCCTCAGGTCAACGGTAACATAACCCGCGTACTGATCGAAGTCAACCCCCTTTGGTTGACCGGGCAGCTCATCGATCTTGTCGGCCTTCATTATCCCATCCTGTGGGCTAATGTGCACCGGCGAATACGACCTGGCCGAGAAAAACTCGGGCATCGAATCATGTTGAGGAAAACTCGACGGCGATCTCTGAGATCTAATGAGTTTCTTGAGTTGATCAACTTGGTTGGCCTCATTGATGTTGAGTAGTAGAAGAAAGATGCAAGCAAAGAGAAGAAACAATGATGACATGTTGAAAGCCCTCATCCTTTTTGTTTCCTGTTGTTTGCTACTAGAGGTTGGGCTTTATATAGAGTTTGTTTTGGGTGGGGGTGGGTGGGGGTGGAGGGGGTGTGTGTGTGTGTGTTGTGTTGGAGAATATGAATTTTAAATTTTGGGTGTGAATGAAAATTTGTTTGTGATCTTTTGAATTTGTTATCACGGCACGTCAATTAGTGTATTGTGTATGCATTTTGTGGTGTGCTTATTAATAGGACTCAATTGGATATAATAAATTAATTAATATGGGAATTAATTTATTTTCTTACTTGAATACAAATCGTTTTATTTTTTAGAGGAGGTATTTTTATTTCTTAGTAAGGGGGAATATATTATGTATACTGATTAAAGGCTTTAGTTCTTAATTATATTTTTTAATTTTTATGTTTTTTAGTAGTTTTACATTAGGAATATCCTCAAATAAAAAGATAACAAGATTTTATTTGTAATCATTATTTAGGATTTTTGTGATCATCATGGTAATATATATGTTATTGTTGAAATGAATACTAAATCGATTATTTTTAATCATTATTTTATTTCATCACTGCATCGATTAATAACTACATCAATGATTTGAATTTACTTAAAGTATTTACTAATTCAGATTACTCCAAATCCTAATTAAATTTGGAGCTCTCATTTGAAAAGGAAAAGGAATATTCTTTCTGGCTTTCTATAGAAATTAAATATTGTCTTCTAGCAATAGACTATCATTATAAATAATTATTGAATACAAGTATGATGGTTATTTAAACTATCTTATTTTCAAGGCTAATTTTATAAGGGTATTTTTGAAATTCTCAAATGGAAGTCTTGGTTATGTGTTATTTCCGAAAGTGCGCACGCCCCTTTGTGTTTTAGTTGTATCAGCAGAAATTCTAAATTTTCCATTATTTAATTTTTATCCATCAAAATGCCACCTTTCAATCTATGGGACGTTGTTAGTCTAAATCTAGATTCTAGATTTGACTAAGTTATATGATTAGAGAATTTTACGTGGCAGATGACGTGTCCCAAAACTCAAAAGAAAGGACCTACAGTGGCCGACCAGGACACTCCTGTGCCCATCCCACAAACAAACACTGGCTCGCCACCGAGCCCCCTGCACAATTGGCCTCCTCGGCCTCCCAGCTCGTCTCCGGGCTACTGCAGAACCAAGATATCTCGGCTCTCCCGCTCGTCCACGAGCTCTCCTGCCGAGCTCATCTTCCTCGGGCTCATCGACCGACCAACGACACCGCTTACAGGCGCAACCGCCATCCCGCGAATCTCGCCATGCACGAGATATCCGTCGGCCACAACCCATGTTCCACGCCATCACGATCCCCCATTAACGAGCCTGTCTCGCCATTAATGGGAGATCCCGCTAATTACGTGGGCGTGACGTCGGGAGCGTAACGACCGGCATGATTCTCGCGCCTGCCTTGCCTGCTGCCAACGCTATATAAACCCCACTTCCAGATGGTTCAAATAAGCCATTTTACTCCACTAAGCCGTTACTCTGCTCGGATCTCTAGTCTAACTTGATCGTCGGAGGGTCCTTGGTGGTACAACCACCTCGGGACTTCCTTGCAGCTAGCTCGGCAACCACAACCTTAAACCCATTGAGATCCACACGCTTCAGGAGCCTACCTCCAGATCCAATATCAGCCATCCAGCGCCGCCATCACCAGATCAACGGAAGGTAACATCTTGGCGTGATCCAGGTCGCGTCAGCTGGCACCGGCTGCGGGAAATCCTTGATTCCATCAAAAAAATAAAAGTTCACTTTCCGATCTCAATCCAATGGCGAGTGATCATCACGAAGATCTAAGCACCAGCCGCCCCCTCCCCCTCAACGGAGGCGCGGACGAACCTCCTTCGCTGAATGCCATTAGCGTCCTTGTCGGCCGAATAGACCGACTCGCGTTCTTCGTGGAGGCGCTCATCCGCGTCCAAACGGCAGGGCAAGATTCCCAGGTCGCCGCTCCCCCGCTTCGGGACCGGGACCCCTACGAAGGGAGAGAAGGCTCTGCACATGCAGCCACGGCCGATCGTCGCCTCAGTCGCAGGTCACCCAGACCGACATATGTAGTAACTCGGTGGGCGCCGCTTCGTTTGGCTCCGAGGTCTTACACCAGAGAGTTTCGCCCCGAGTCTCGTCGCGCCTTTGTCCCTCCCGAGGCGGTGGCAGTTGTTCCCGCCAAAAATTTCTGCGCAAAAGAGTCCAAGGTATCAAATGGCAGCGATACGCTTAAGGAAATACGAACCAGTATCTTCCGGACTGTTTTTTGACAAACTCCCGAAGGAGAAACGGATAAATTCTGATTGTATTGAAAGCGTCTCGAAAAACCCTTCGATTTGATATATTATGGGCTTCATAATTCATCCGGGATCAAAAGTTATGAGCAAATGTCTATGCACATGTGATTTAAGGAAGAAGATGCGAACCAGTATTTTCCGAGCTGTATTTTGACAAACTCCGGAACAAAAAACAGCTAAATTCTGATGACATTGAAAGCATCTCGAAAAGACCTTCGATTTGATATATTATGGGCCTCATAATTATCCGAGATCAAAAGTTATGAGCAAATGTGTTATACACGTGTAATCTAAAGTAATGCTCTACTACATGGGGAATGCATTTTTTAGTCCCACATCGGGAAAAGGAGAGATGGCTTTTCTACCACTCCCATATAAATAAGAGGGCATACCTCTTAGAAAGGTAGAGTAAAAATTCTCAAAGGATTCAATACTCAAAGGAGCTTAGTTCTCCAAGATAGGAGCATGCTCCTCCATAATGCGCATATGCGTAAGCGCCATGTGCGCTACGTGCAACGCACGTGTGCCTGCCATGCGGCACTACGTGCAACGCACGTGCGCACCACATGAGAATATTTAATAATATTAAAAGGAGCTTGTTCTCCATATATAGAAGCTTTGCTTCTCCTCATAATGCGCATGTGCGCCACGTGCAACGCACGTATGCCCGCCATGCGGCACCACGTGCAACGCACGTGCGCACAACAGATAGTGCCTTGCACTTGCTATGAACCTCTGGTTCTCAGATAAATAAATAAATAAAAATAGTGCCTTGCACTTGCTATGAACCTTTGGTTCTCTGATATAAGAAAAACAAGAAGAATTTGTTTTTTCTTAGATCTAAATAAAAATAGTGCCTTGCACTTGTTATGAACCTTTGGTTCTCTAAGATAAGAAAAACAAGAAAGACTTGTTTTTTCTTAGATCTAAAAAATAGTGCCTTGCACTTGTTTTATGAACCATCGGTTCTAGAACCTAAAAGGTTCTTAAATTATTAGTGCTTTGCACTTTTATGAACCTTTGGTTCTTGAAATAAAAAGGAAAAAACTCGTTATTCTTTGATCTAAATTAGATCAAGAAATCAAATAGTGCTTTGCACTTCTTTTATGAACCATTGGTTCTTGAATCTAAAAGATTCTCAAATTAATAGTGCTTTGCACTTATAAATTTGCACTGTTGTGCTTTTTGATTGGCGCAAAGCGCTTGATAAATGCAATGCATTTTCTAAAGGGCAAGGCCCAAACCAAAATGACCTGACAGGCCAAAATAAATTGCAAGGCAATAAATGGGCAGAGCCCAAATAAATTGATGCTTTGCATCCTTTATACAAGGGCAGAGCCCAAATAAAATTGATGTCTTGCATCATTCCTAAAAGGGCAGAGCCCAAAACAAATTGATGCTCTGCACCCTTTCTGGGAAAGGCCCAAATAAAAAAAAAAAAAGAAATGTAATGCAAAAGCAAATAAAATGTTGAACATTTCAACTGGACTTAGCCCAATTTTGGCCATAAGTCCTTAAATTAAATTGACTGAGCAAAATTGCTCTTCTAAATCAATTTACATCCGGTTCGAGGGTACATCTCCGAACTCCTTTGACATCCGTCGTTGTAATTCCTCAACGACGTCAAAGAGGTGACGGGTCCCAACGACCACACATCGATATGGACTGCGGGGTCCCTAAACTCGTGGACCGAAACGTCCCTAAACTAATATCGGACCGAAATGTCCCTAAACTAATGATGGACCGAAACGTCCCTAAACTAATATCGGACCGAAACGTCCCTAAACTAATATCGGACCGAAACGTCCCTAAACTAATATCGGACCACCACGTCCCTAAACTGGCGATGGACCACCACGTCCCTAAACTGGAAAGTGGACCACTACGTCCCTAAACTGGAATAATAGAGCCTCCAAATGCTCTTTTGCCGGATCTAAACGGTCCCGCATCCTTAGACATTTAAATGAATGATAAAACCCCAAATCAACTCTGGTTCAAGGGTACATCTCTGAACTCCTCTGACACCTATCGTTGTAATTCTTCAACGACGTCAGAGAGGTGACGGGTCCCGACGGCCATAAATGCGATGGACCACCACGTCCCTAAACTGGCACAATAGAGCCCAAATGCTCTTTTGTCGGACCTAAACGATCCCGTTAAGTTGATCTTAGTCTCAAACTGGACTAACGTATCCTTAACAAACGTTCGAGTCGATCTTAGCCTCAAAAATGGCTAACGTATCCTCCAAACAGACTTTAGTCCCAAATTGGACTATGAATCTCCCAAACTGGAACAATAGAGCCCAAACGCTCTTTTGTCGGATCTAAACGATCACGTTAAGTTGATCTTAGTCTCAAACAGGACTAACGTATCCTTAACGAATGTTTAAGTTGATCTTAGCCGCAACGCGACTAACGTATCCTTAAACTAAAAACACCAAACCCAAATCTAAGTAAATACGGATTTGGACTAATCCACGTCCTACGGGCGACGGCATTACTCAGTCTCCGTATACAATCCACGGGCAACCACAAACAAAACAAACACACACGACACGAAGTGAAATTCTGGAGAAGGAGAAAGTTGTTACCGCGATGCGGTAGCGTAATTAACTGCAGGGGCTTGCGCCTGCAGGGAAGAGCGTCCCCACAATCAAAAAACCCCTCACCCTGAGGGGGAATCTGACGAAGTCTGCTACATCGGCCGCATCCGTCTAAACCTCCGATACACGGTGCCATAAATCAACTTGGCATCTTCGGAGAGATAGACGGATAAAACCAAATAGCATCTGCCCCGAACCTCAGGCATGGACGTCCTAACGTCTCGGCCGCCGTTCGGAGGGGAACAGATTCTGGCACGCCCGGTGGGACCTCTTCCTCTTTCCACTCCACACTTCGTGTGTCGTGTTCGCGAACAAATCGCGGTTTGCTGTGATTGCCTGTGGATTCAAGGTACTAAGATTTGGTGTCTTGCTCCGTGCAGAAAACAGAGGATCAATGGCTTCGAACTGCATCGTCCGCAGCGATAACTCTCGCCCCGTCATTGCTGGAGGAGTGACTTATGGGCCCCAAGCGGCCTCCCTTTTCAAAATGCCGGTGGAGCAGGTGGCTCAAGCCACCACTGGACTATTTTTTGGGACCATGCTCCCACCAATGAGCTTCAACGCTCCAATGACATTGCAAGAAGCTCCAAAGAAGTCGGTCTTCGATCGACTTACCACTGCCGCGACCTCTCTCAACGGGTCATCCAACTCCACTGCTTCAGGTTTTAATGGATTAGGCCAGAGCTCCATCGGGCCCATGAAGAAGCCTGCCATACCAGAAGGCGTTATCCCGAAACGGATAGCTATCCCAGCTCCCGTTCTTGGCGAAGTCACCAGGGTCGCTTCCCATGTTCGGAAGCCCGCTTCTGACAGGTTGGCCATCCCCGTTCAATGGACGTCGATCTTTAAAAAGCTGGTACCGGTATATTCTGACCAACACAGGGGGCATGAGGAGGTCACCCCTATAGCTGAAACAACTCCATCAGCACGACATGCCCGACGTCGCTACTGGCGCCGAGTGAGGAAGGCTGGGGGCAACTCCCCCTCTGGACTTACTCCTCCAACTCCGATGGTGAGGATCGATGCTGCTGTTCCAACCAAGAACAGCTTTGAACTGCTCAACAAGGTGCGCAGAAACTCTCCTACTGCGATGTTGAAACGAACTCCTTCACCTGTGGAGAATACTCCAGTGAAGAAGTTAGAGCAGCCCCCTCAACGGCTGTCCTCTAAAATTTACAAAGTCTGGCGACAGGTCCAAGAGTCGGTGATCGATCAAGACTGCCTCCGACGACAGAAAAAGATGAAGGTTAGGCAGGGGAAGGATTACTCTGTCAAATCACAAGAAACAAAAGCTACTCGGGTGCCCACTACAACGGTTCCCTTAACTCCAATCACTCAAAAAAGGAGGCCGCAAAAAGCCCCTGTGTCTTCGGCAAATCGCAAAGACACCGAACACAAACGCCCCAAGTCTGGGGGCATGGTGGTGCACACTGTTTATATGGCTTCTGGAAAGGAGGAAAGCCGCACTTCTACGGGCCACCGACCGCTCACCCGATCCGTGACGAAAACCCAGGAGCAACAACAAAAGCTTCAGGAAATGATGAATACAATGGCTGCACTCACTGAGCCAAAAGAAAGCTCTGAAACGTCTTCGGATGAGCGTCAAGAACAAGAAACCGACGCTGACTTTTTACGCAGAGTTCTCGAAAAGTGGGACAAAGAAGCTGCAGAGCAGGCGGCTAACATAAAGCAGATGGCGCTCCTCTTCAAAGATATGGTAGGGATGATGTTACAGTCGGACCCTCCTGCTGAAGATCCTCCGATCGTCCTTGAAGACGACAGGGGAGAAACGTCAAATCCTCCGCCGGCTCTATCAACAGCCAAGGAGGAGGCAATCTCCAAAGTTGACCTAGACGAATATATAGCCCAGCAGATCCGGGTTCATCAGGTGAATGAAGCGGCTGGGCAAATTGTTAGAACCGGACGACCATATCCGAGCTGGTATGACCAAATCAGTTACCCGCCAGGATATACGATCCCTAAATTCCACGTATATAAAGGGACAGGGAATCTGCATCAGCATGTCGCTCAATTCAGGGCCTTATGCGGCAATACTGGAGGCGATGACAAATTGTTGCTACGTCAATTCGTCGGCAGCTTAGCAGAAATAGCCTTTGAATGGTATTCGGAGCTACCTAACGACTCTGTCAAAACATTTGCAGAGATGGAACTGCTGTTTACACAAAGATTCGCAAGTGCTAGTGAACGCACCCCGATTACAGCACTGATAAATGCCAGGATAAGGCCCGGCGAAACGTGGGTCCAATACGCAACACGATGGCGAAACCTATGGTCGAAATGCGAACAACGCATAGAAGAGGCACCTGCGGTAGGCATGTTTGTGGGCACTCTCGATCCGCAAGCGACCATCTCGCAATTCATGATGTTCTTCAGGCCGACCACCTTCCAGGCCTTGATCGACAAATTAGCCCAAATGGACCAGATGGGCCATAGACCGTCTCCTCAAAAACCCGATCCCCGAAATGAGAAAGGAAAAGCGATCATCGTCGCCAACGCTCAGCAACAGTCGAGCAACTCAAAGCCAGTCGCTCGCCAAAACAACGTGCGTCCACGCCAATCCCTCGAAGAGAGGCTAGGACGTCCTTACTTGTTTCCTCAGAATAAAACGAGAAGACTGTTTGAGCTAGCAGTGCGTAACAGACTCATCAATCTGCCGAGTCCAAAGCGTCTGTCGCAGCCAGGCGATCTTAATAATCCCAATTATTGCCCTTACCACCAAACGGTAAGTCACCCAATTGAAGATTGTTTCGTCTTTAAGGGATGGATCGAGGATCAATACCTGCAAGGCAAGTTTGCGCTGTCTGAAAGCTGGAAGGTAAACCCCCCACAGCCGCACTCTCCAAAGAAGACGGACACGCCGGGGGCAACTTGTTCTTTCGTCGAGGATGAAAACGATGGAGAAAACTTATCGAACGAATCCGAAGACTACGTAGCGACTTGTCATGTGATTTCTCATTCACTGACGGATGATGAGGAGGATCCTTGCGCTGAGAAATCAATGGCGGACCCTGAAACAGAAATTCCGCGACCGTCAGACAAGTTGATCTATGCCTTCCTAAATGAAATTCATCTGAAAGCAAAAGCCAATCAAGAGCATGAAATGGTCATACTAGAAAGAACCAAGGTATTCTCGCCAAATCAAAAGCCATACATTGCGGGTAAAAACAAATTCAAGACGAGGAAACGGTTCGCCAAAGCTCTATCAGTAGGAATGAAGCTACCGCCCTCTGAAGAAAATCCTTTCTCTGAGGTAGAGATGCACCCTAACTTCTGTTTATATCATCAGAAGATCATACATCCTACCGAAGACTGCGAATCCTTTAACTGTTGGTGGCAAGGGTACGTCGCTCAAAAGCGACACTCCGACAGAACAAAGTGTGAAGCTTGTGGACATCGAAAAAATGCGATAGATGAGCGCAAAAGAGCCACCGCCGACTTTCATAAAGCCGACTTCAAGGGATCACAAATTATCACCTTTGGAAGCGACTCTGACGAAGAAGCTACCCCTAACTCTTCCCTCAGGGAACCTATTTCAAAAATAAAGGAATTGAGAAGCTGCGAGAACGTTCAGCCATGCAATCGCATGCTACTCGGAAAAAATCCCGACCCCGTAAGCAAGGGACCGAACAAGAAGAACAAAGGAAAAGGAAAAAAGGCCCTCGTCGCCAGCACTCACCAACAATCAGGTGACCCTAGACCGGTTGCTTGCCAAAGCAACAAGCGGCAATCCCTCTAGGAAAAGTTGAAACGTCCTTACTCGTTTCCGCAAGATAAAACAAGGGGACTGTTCGAGCTGGCAGTGTGTGACAGACTCATCAATCTGCCGAGTCCAAAACGTCCGTTGTGGCCAGGCGATATTAATAATCCTAATTATTGCCCTTACCACCAAACGGTAGGTCATCTGATCGAGGATTGCTACGTCTTCAAGAACTGGGTTGAAGACCAATACCAACAGGGCAAGTTCGCGTTGTCCGAAATTTGGAAGGTGAACCCGCCACAACCGCATGCTCCGAAAAATATGGACACGCCGGGGGCATCATGCTCATTCATAGAGAAAGCCTAGCGGACCACTACGTCCTAAAACTGGATAACGGACCGAAACGTCCTTAAACTAACAACGGACCGAGATGTCCTTAAACTAATGACGGACCGCAATGTCCTAAAACTTGCAAATGACCGAAACGTCGTTAAACTACTCCCAACCCGCAGCATCTTCAGGCTGACGTTAAAATATAAAAATAAAAATAAAAAATAATAATAACGGTATGTCCACAAGCAAAATGGGCACGGATGAAAACCCGAAGGGGCTCCGTGAGTAAAAACAGCAGGGCTACCGGCGAGTGTTCGTGAAAACCCGAAAGGGCGCGACCTCGTTTAAAAAAAAGGAAAAAGAAAAAAAAAGAATAAAAAGGAGAATAAAAAAAAACGGTATGTCCACAAGCAAAATGGACACGGATGAAAACCCGAAAGGGCTCCGTGAGTAAAAACAGCAGGACTACCGGCGAGTGTTTGTGAAAACCCGAAAGGGCGCAACCTCGTTGAGAAACACTTATAGGGTCCTCTCGACCCTGTAAGGAGAAACCACCTGCGTGAGATCCTTACGACTCACAAAGGAACAACACACTTAGGGATCCCCACGATTCCTAAGGAGAAAATACACTTGCGAGATCCTCACGACTCGTAAGGAGAACTCTCTTGTGGGACCCTTACGGCTCATAAGATTTGAAAGTCTTAAGTTACAGAGGCCTAAATCTGTGCTTAAGCAACCCCCACAACTTTCGACATTGCCCTACAAGTGGTCCGATATTGGCCCTTGTATACAATCCACGGGCGCGAATAAACATTTCCCTAACCAAGTCCCATCCGTGACTGGGGATATGTCCACACGGTGAACAACCCTTGTGAGTCCTCTCGACTCATAAGGAGATAACACTCTTGTAAGATCCTTACGACTTATAAGAGAACATACACTTAGGAATCCTCACGATTCCCAAGGAGAAAACACACCTACAAGATCCTCACGACTTGTAGGGAGAAATACCTTTGTGAGACCCTTACGGCTCATGAAGTCAAAAGCCTTAGTCGACGGGATCCTAATCCTGTTTACTAAGCCACCTTTGTTCGACATCGACAGAGGCAAATGATGATTCGCTCCTGGCAATATTCCAGTTATAGCGATACTGATGCCTAAATCGGTATCAAATTCTAAGTCCTTTCATGGCAGATGATGATTCGCTCCTGGCAATATCCCAGTTGCAGCGATACTGATGCCTAAATCGGTATCAAATTCCAAGTCCTTTCATGGCAGATGATGATTCGCTCCTCGCAATATTCCGGTTGTAGCGATGGTGATGCTGAGATTGGCACCAGATTCCAAGTTCTACGCTCGCGATAAAAATCAGCGAGCTGAAAATGCATATTAAATAGCCGAAATGATTGGGCAACTCGCAATAAAAAACAGCGGGTAAAAAGAAAAAATAGCCGAAATGATTGGGCACCGCGAAAAATAGCCGAAATGATTGGGCAATCGCGATTTTCGCGATATAAAAAGCTGAAATGATAGAGCATCGCGGAAAGAATAAAAAAAATGAAAGAATGAAACTTTTTGCCCTACAGGTGAAATCACATCGATCCCTGTATACAATCCAGGGGCGCAGATAAAGAGGGAACCATACCTTCCCAACAGGCTCCACCAGAAAGCGAAGCCAAATCTCGACGGTTCATAGATAACCTAAAGACCTTCTCGACATTTGTCGCAATATTACAGACACGATGTCAACAAATGAAGCAAACGAAGATCCCGAGCTTCAGGATCTCGACGTCAACGTCTACAGCCTAGAGACCAACAACGGTGTGCCTCCTCATTCCAACAGGACACAGATGTTACACCATCAAGCGGAGCGATGGCAAAATCCCAGCTTCACCTCAGCATTCGTCTCGATACAGTAGACGCAATGTCAACAACAGCGTTCCTCCGCAGTCCAGCTGGAGGCAGATGCAACGTCATCAAAAGACCTCACGGTCGAAACAAAGCGGAGTGATGGCAAAATCCCAGCTCCACCTCAGCATTCGTCTCAATACACCAGACGCAGTGTAAGCAAATGAAGCGAAGGCCACATTCCTAGCTTCAACGTCTTTACGGTAACTCACATAAAACCGGAAAGACAATCGGAGACCATCTCACATGAAGTGGTCACCTCCTTGACGTTCGTCTCGATACAGTAGACGAAATGTCAACCTCAGCGTTCTTCGTCCAGCAGGGATTCAGACATGACAAGGCAAATGAAGCGAAGGCCACATTCCTAGCTTCAACGTCTTTACGGTAACTTACATAAAACCGGAAAGACAATCGGAGATCATCTCGCACCAGTGTGGAGTGGTCACCACTTCGACGTCCGTCTCGATACAGCAGACGAGATGTCACCCCAACGTTCGTCTCGACACAGCAGACGTAACGTCATCAAACAAACGGAGCCACGGCAAAATCCCTAGTTCCCACCACGACATTCGTCTCAATACAGAGGACGCAATGCCAGCAAACGAAGCGAAGGCTAAATTCCTAGCTTCAGGGTCTTAACGGTAAGTCATATAAAACCGGAAAGACAATCGGAGATCATCTCGCACCAGTGTGGAGTGGTCACAACCTCGACGTCCGTCTCGATACAGCAGACGAGATGTCACCCCAACGTTCGTCTCGACATAGCAGACGCAACGTCATCAAACAAACGGAGCCACGGCAAAATCCCTAGTTCCCACCGCGACATTCGTCTCGATACAGAGGACGCAATGCCAGCAAACGAAGCGAAGGCTAAATTCCTAGCTTCAGGGTCTTAACGGCAAGTCATATAAAACCGGAAAGACAATCGGAGATCATCTCGCACCAGTGTGGAGTGGTCACCACTTCGACGTCCGTCTCGATACAGCAGACGAGATGTCACCCCAACGTTCGTCTCGACACAGCAGACGTAACGTCATCAAACAAACGGAGCCACGGCAAAATCCCTAGTTCCCACCGTGACATTCGTCTCGATACAGAGGACGCAATGCCAGCAAACGAAGCGAAGGCTAAATTCCTAGCTTCAGGGTCTTAACGGCAAGTCATATAAAACCGAAAAGACAATCGGAGATCATCTCGCACCAGTGTGGAGTGGTCACCACTTCGACGTCCGTCTCGATACAGCAGACGAGATGTCACCCCAACGTTCGTCTCGACACAGCAGACGTAACGTCATCAAACAAACGGAGCCACGGCAAAATCCCTAGTTCCAAACCTCGGCGGTTCACCAGTAACCTAGAGACAACCACGACATTCGTCTCGATAGAGAGGACGCAATGCCAGCAAACGAAGCGAAGGCTAAATTCCTAGCTTCAGGGTCTTAACGGCAAGTCATATAAAACCGGAAAGACAATCGGAGATCATCTCACACCAGTGTGGAGTGGTCACCACTTCGACGTCCGTCTCGATACAGCAGACGAGATGTCACCCCAACGTTCGTCTCGACACAGCAGACGTAACGTCATCAAACAAACGGAGCCCCGGCAAAATCCCTAGTTCCCACCACAACATTCGTCTCGATACAGCAGACGCAATGCCAGCAAACGAAGCAAAGGCCAAATTCCTAGCTTCAGGGTCTTAACGGCAACTCATATAAAGCCCGAAAGACTATCGGAGATCATCCCCACACCAGCGCGGAGTGGTTATGACTCATCGGGGCTCTCCAAAATGAGCCTAACCTCAAGTAAAAAGCGGCATGGCAAATTCCTAGCGCTTGCTCTTCTGACGGTCAAACTGCCAAGGAGGATTGCTTGAAGACGTCTTGTCCAGCCCCCGAAGGGATCAGAGACACGGCAGTCGCAGGGCTACTCGAACAGCACGATTGCCTATCGAGGACTATATCAGCTTATGCGACGGTACGATGGCCAAAACCCTAAGTACCACCAACCTTAACGGGCTTCTGTCGTAAAGAGCAGAGGTTAAATGCGACGTTAAGATGCTCTTGCGAGATCTGCTCGATCCGTTTCGACTCGTGAGGAAATTGATGTCTTTGCGAGATTTTCTCGATGCGTCTCGACTCGTGAGATAAAGCCTTAGGCAGTAGGGATTAAAAAACCTGTTTCCTAAGCACTGGGACCCTGCAAGTCGGCCCAAAACGGTCTCTTGCATACTATCCACGGGTCACACTCTCCAAAGTCGAATCTCGATAAGGAGGGAAACAACCGCTTACGGGTCCTCTCGACTCGTAAGAGGGAAAACTCTCTTATAGGATCCTTACGACTTATAAGAGAAAACACACTTAGGAATCCTCACGATTCCCAAGGAGAAAATACACCTACGAGATCCTCACGACTCGTAGGGAGAAAAGTCTTTATGAGACCCTCACGGCTCGTAAAGTTGAAAAGCCTTAGGTGGCAGATCCTACTCCTGTCTCCTAAGCCATCACTACCCTGCAAAGAAGTCAAGATGGGCCGACCATCTATGGGCCACACTTGCCAAAGCTACATGCCACTGAAATGGAGAACTTACTCATAAGCGTGTGAACTACTCCACGCCAGAGTGAGACAAAAAAAAATAGAAGGATGCGGCTCATGGAGTTAAGGGTTGGAACTATATCCCTTAAGAGTTGAGATTTGAGTCAATGATAAATGACGACGCTTGTGTCCGCTCGTTATCTTCTCAGATCAAGATTCTGAAAGTGATACATCAACCCAAAACTGGTCATACGCCATGCATAACTCTGCATAACTCTGCACTACTTCACCCACGTACATACTTACGTGGGCAAAGTAGTGGGGGGCATTTGTTCCCGCCAAAAATTTCTGCGCAAAAGAGTCCAAGGTATCAAATGGCAGCGATACGCTTAAGGAAATACGAACCAGTATCTTCCGGACTGTTTTTTGACAAACTCCCGAAGGAGAAACGGATAAATTCTGATTGTATTGAAAGCGTCTCGAAAAACCCTTCGATTTGATATATTATGGGCTTCATAATTCATCCGGGATCAAAAGTTATGAGCAAATGTCTATGCACATGTGATTTAAGGAAGAAGATGCGAACCAGTATTTTCCGAGCTGTATTTTGACAAACTCCGGAACAAAAAACAGCTAAATTCTGATGACATTGAAAGCATCTCGAAAAGACCTTCGATTTGATATATTATGGGCCTCATAATTATCCGAGATCAAAAGTTATGAGCAAATGTGTTATACACGTGTAATCTAAAGTAATGCTCTACTACATGGGGAATGCATTTTTTAGTCCCACATCGGGAAAAGGAGAGATGGCTTTTCTACCACTCCCATATAAATAAGAGGGCATACCTCTTAGAAAGGTAGAGTAAAAATTCTCAAAGGATTCAATACTCAAAGGAGCTTAGTTCTCCAAGATAGGAGCATGCTCCTCCATAATGCGCATATGCGTAAGCGCCATGTGCGCTACGTGCAACGCACGTGTGCCTGCCATGCGGCACTACGTGCAACGCACGTGCGCACCACATGAGAATATTTAATAATATTAAAAGGAGCTTGTTCTCCATATATAGAAGCTTTGCTTCTCCTCATAATGCGCATGTGCGCCACGTGCAACGCACGTATGCCCGCCATGCGGCACCACGTGCAACGCACGTGCGCACAACAGATAGTGCCTTGCACTTGCTATGAACCTCTGGTTCTCAGATAAATAAATAAATAAAAATAGTGCCTTGCACTTGCTATGAACCTTTGGTTCTCTGATATAAGAAAAACAAGAAGAATTTGTTTTTTCTTAGATCTAAATAAAAATAGTGCCTTGCACTTGTTATGAACCTTTGGTTCTCTAAGATAAGAAAAACAAGAAAGACTTGTTTTTTCTTAGATCTAAAAAATAGTGCCTTGCACTTGTTTTATGAACCATCGGTTCTAGAACCTAAAAGGTTCTTAAATTATTAGTGCTTTGCACTTTTATGAACCTTTGGTTCTTGAAATAAAAAGGAAAAAACTCGTTATTCTTTGATCTAAATTAGATCAAGAAATCAAATAGTGCTTTGCACTTCTTTTATGAACCATTGGTTCTTGAATCTAAAAGATTCTCAAATTAATAGTGCTTTGCACTTATAAATTTGCACTGTTGTGCTTTTTGATTGGCGCAAAGCGCTTGATAAATGCAATGCATTTTCTAAAGGGCAAGGCCCAAACCAAAATGACCTGACAGGCCAAAATAAATTGCAAGGCAATAAATGGGCAGAGCCCAAATAAATTGATGCTTTGCATCCTTTATACAAGGGCAGAGCCCAAATAAAATTGATGTCTTGCATCATTCCTAAAAGGGCAGAGCCCAAAACAAATTGATGCTCTGCACCCTTTCTGGGAAAGGCCCAAATAAAAAAAAAAAAAGAAATGTAATGCAAAAGCAAATAAAATGTTGAACATTTCAACTGGACTTAGCCCAATTTTGGCCATAAGTCCTTAAATTAAATTGACTGAGCAAAATTGCTCTTCTAAATCAATTTACATCCGGTTCGAGGGTACATCTCCGAACTCCTTTGACATCCGTCGTTGTAATTCCTCAACGACGTCAAAGAGGTGACGGGTCCCAACGACCACACATCGATATGGACTGCGGGGTCCCTAAACTCGTGGACCGAAACGTCCCTAAACTAATATCGGACCGAAATGTCCCTAAACTAATGATGGACCGAAACGTCCCTAAACTAATATCGGACCGAAACGTCCCTAAACTAATATCGGACCGAAACGTCCCTAAACTAATATCGGACCACCACGTCCCTAAACTGGCGATGGACCACCACGTCCCTAAACTGGAAAGTGGACCACTACGTCCCTAAACTGGAATAATAGAGCCTCCAAATGCTCTTTTGCCGGATCTAAACGGTCCCGCATCCTTAGACATTTAAATGAATGATAAAACCCCAAATCAACTCTGGTTCAAGGGTACATCTCTGAACTCCTCTGACACCTATCGTTGTAATTCTTCAACGACGTCAGAGAGGTGACGGGTCCCGACGGCCATAAATGCGATGGACCACCACGTCCCTAAACTGGCACAATAGAGCCCAAATGCTCTTTTGTCGGACCTAAACGATCCCGTTAAGTTGATCTTAGTCTCAAACTGGACTAACGTATCCTTAACAAACGTTCGAGTCGATCTTAGCCTCAAAAATGGCTAACGTATCCTCCAAACAGACTTTAGTCCCAAATTGGACTATGAATCTCCCAAACTGGAACAATAGAGCCCAAACGCTCTTTTGTCGGATCTAAACGATCACGTTAAGTTGATCTTAGTCTCAAACAGGACTAACGTATCCTTAACGAATGTTTAAGTTGATCTTAGCCGCAACGCGACTAACGTATCCTTAAACTAAAAACACCAAACCCAAATCTAAGTAAATACGGATTTGGACTAATCCACGTCCTACGGGCGACGGCATTACTCAGTCTCCGTATACAATCCACGGGCAACCACAAACAAAACAAACACACACGACACGAAGTGAAATTCTGGAGAAGGAGAAAGTTGTTACCGCGATGCGGTAGCGTAATTAACTGCAGGGGCTTGCGCCTGCAGGGAAGAGCGTCCCCACAATCAAAAAACCCCTCACCCTGAGGGGGAATCTGACGAAGTCTGCTACATCGGCCGCATCCGTCTAAACCTCCGATACACGGTGCCATAAATCAACTTGGCATCTTCGGAGAGATAGACGGATAAAACCAAATAGCATCTGCCCCGAACCTCAGGCATGGACGTCCTAACGTCTCGGCCGCCGTTCGGAGGGGAACAGCAGTCAACTCGCCTGTTCGCAGGCATGACCGGCACTCCTTCCCTTGATGGGGTCGCGCACGCGAGACTCTCTACGGAAGCTCAAATACACCCCCACCGGGGGGTGTAAGGAACCTCACCGAAAGGAACCGAGACTCGCCAAAAATCATGGTCATGATGGCGGGGGGTACGCCGACTGCCTACGAGACTCAGCGTCCCACGCCAGCTGCGGAGGCCGACAGTCGCACGAGGAAGAAGGGCAGAGGGACCGAGCCAATCATTTTTTACGACGGGGACCTTCACGGCATATCCCTTCCCCACAACGACCCCCTGGTGATTACGGCTCGGGTCCATCAATACGAGGTGTACAGGATCCTGGTCGACTCTGGAAGCTCGGCAGACATTCTCTACTACGACTGCTTTCTGCGCATGGGCTAACCGCGGCGGACCTGAAGTCGACCTCCCACGTCCTCTCAGGATTCACCAACCACTCCATCACGGCGAAAGGGGTAATCACTCTACAGTTCAACATCGGGGAGGCAGTCCGTACGCCGACGGTGCCGGTGGAATTCATCGTAGTGAGAATTCGATCGGCCTACAACATCCTCCTCGGCCGTCCCACGCTGAAATCCCTCCGGGTCCAGATATCTACCTACCACCTGGCGATGAAGTTCCCTCTCAAACAGGGCGGGATAAGTTGAGTCTATGGAGACCAACAAATTGCAAAGGTTTGCTTCACCGCAACATCCTCGTCGGAAAGGCCGGTCGACGACGTCGAAGGTGAGGGTGACATCAGGGATTCTCTGGACACCCGAGACGAGCAAAGAGAGGTCCGAGGGACCCCGGTGGAGCCTCTGACAGAGGTCCCCCTCGTAGAAGGGGACGACGAAGAACTCGTTCAGTTCGGGTCGCTGCTGACAGGAACTCAGCGAGATGACCTGGTTCATTTCCTCAGAAATAACTCCGACGTGTCTTCCTAGGCGCCTGCTGACATGCCTGGGATCGACCCCAAGGTTATATCCCATAAGCTCGGGGTAGATCCTACGACCCGACCCGTTAGACAGAAAAAGCAAGGCTTTGCCCCGGTCAAACAGAAGGTTATCGAGGACGAGATAGATCAGCTCCTCGCCGCCAACTTCATTCGGAATGTGCCCTATTCGGAGTGACTAGCGAACGTCGTCCTGGTCAAGAAGTCAAGCGGGAAGTGGCGCATGTGCGTCGACTTCACCGACCTTAACAAGGCCTGCCCCAAAGACAACTATCCCCTACCTCGGATAGATTAACCTGTCGACAGCTCGGCAGGCCACGAGCTGTTGAGCTTCATGGATGCCTTCTCCGGCTACAATCAGATCCGTATGAATCCGGCAGACAAAGATCTCATCACATTCACAACGGACCGGGGGGTATACTGCTACAAGGTGATGCCCTTCGGCCTCAAGAACGCCGGGGCCACGTACCAACGGTTGGTCAACCGCATGTTCAAGCCACAGATCGGCGTAAACATGGAAGTTTACGTTGATGATATGCTCATCAAATTAGTCTCGTCAACTGACCACGCCAAGGACTTGGGCGAGGCCTTCGAGATACTCCGCAAGTTCAAGATGAAGCTGAACCCCGCCAAGTGCACATTCGGGGTCACCGGGGGAAAGTTCCTCGGTTTCATGGTCACCCACCGTGGGATCGAGGCTAACCCGGAAAAAACGACGCTATCCTCAACATGACCGCGCCCAAGACCAACTTCGAAATCATGCGACCGACAGGGCGGGTAGCCACCCTGAGCCGTTTCATGTCAAGGTCAGGGGAAAAGTGCCTCCCATTCTTCAAAGCTCTGAGGAAAATACCGAGGTTCAAGTGGTCAGAAGAGTGCCAGACCGCCTTCGACCAATTAAAAAGAAACCTTGCGACGCCACCACTGCTAACTTGGCCAGTTGAAGGGGACGAGCTCTCACTATATCTGGCGTATCCGATCAAGCAGCAGGCTCAGTGCTTGTACGAGAAGTCGACGGAGCGCAGAAGCCGGTGTACTACGTGAGCCACGCCTTTAAAGACGCAGAGACGAGATACCCAGCCATAGAGAAGATTGTCTTGGCACTCGTTGTGGCCTCAAGGAAGCTACGACACTACTTCCAGGCGCACACTATCCTCGTTCTCACCGAGCGCCCGCTGGGGGCTATCCTCGCCTCGCCCGAATCCTCGGGCCACTTAGAGAAGTAGAGGTGGGAGCTGTCCCAATTTGACATAAAATACCGCCCGAGGCAGGCTATCAAAGCACAAGCCCTGGTCGATTTTATCGTCGAATGCACCATCCCCCGCAAGGAACTGGAGTCCACGCCGCCCCTCGCGGCTCAACCACCGATCGTGGGGAGACCCGACTCGGTCCCGGAGTGGGTCATTTACGTCGACGGGTCCTCAACCGAGGAAGGTTGTGGCGCCGACATCATCATTCGGGGCCCGAACGAGGCGGAAATGAAATATTCTCTAAAGCTCGGATTCAAGGCTTCAAACAACGCGACAGAGTACGAGGCCCTGCTGGCTGGACTTCGCATAGCCTCCGGGTTGGGGCTGAAGACAATTCGAATCTGCAGTGACTCAGCCCTAGTCGTTGGCCAAGTGACCGTCCACTTTGAGGCTCGAGAACCTCTAATGGTGAAATATCTGGCCGAGGTAAGAAAACTTCGGAAGAACTTCAACGAAGTCCAGATAAAACAAATACCCAGGCAGCTCAATGCCCAAGCCGACGCCTTGAGCAAGCTGGCTTCATCCTACTCGGCCAACAACAAACGGTCTATCCTCTTCGAAACCTTGCCATGGCCCAGCGTGGAAGACGGGGCGACAATACTTCATGTGTATACAGCGCACGAAGATGACCAGGACTAGAGGAAGCCCCTCATGGAATTCCTAAGGGATGGTACACTCCCAGAAGATCGGGGAGCAGCCCGCCGTCTCCGGGCCAAGGCCCGTCACTTCATTTGGAGCAATGAGAACCTTTACAAGAAATCCTTCACTCAGCCCCTGCTCCGGTGCGTCGACCCCCATGAAGCCGACTACATCCTCCGTGAAATCCATGAAGGGGTCGGCGGCACGCACCAAGGGGCCAGAACCTTAATCTAAAAGGCGTTGCTCCAGGGGTGCTGCTGACCAACTATTCACGAAGACGCCCAGAAGCTCGTCAGGAGATGCAAAAGTTGCCAACTCCACGGAAGCATACCTCGCCTTCCGGCTACCGAGCTGACCGCTTTAACCTCCCCGTGGCCGTTCGCTCATTGGGGATTGGACATGATAGGCCAGTTCCCGACTGGTACGGGTGGGCACAAGTATATCCTCGTCGCAGTAGACTACTTCACGAAGTGGGTCGAGGCCGTCCCCATCAGGAAACCGGATGCCGCCACGACCATCAAGTTCATACAGAACAACCTGATACTCCGGTTCGGTATCCCGAGGTGCATCATCACCGACCACGGGACGAACTTCGAAAACGAGAAAGTGAAGGATTTCTGCAATGAATACCATATCCTTATGAAGTTTGCCGGTCGCACATCCCCAATGCAACGGGCAGGCCGAAGTTGCTAACCGGGATGTCCTCCGAGGTCTCCGGACCCGCCTAGAAGGACGCCAAGACAGTTGGGTTGAGGAGTTTCCCCAGGTCTTATGGGCCCTGCGCACGTCAAAGAATACCCCCACCGGGGAAACCCCTTTCAGCCTCTGCTAAGGGACCGAGGCAATGGTCCCAGCGGAGATTGGGCTACCCAGTCACCGGGTCGAACACTTCGACGACGAAGCAAACACCACGGCACTACGGACCAACCTGGACATCTTGTTGGAGAAACAGGACCGGGCCCATATCAGGGCTGTCGCATATCAGCAACAAACTGCTTGATACTACAACGCGCGGGTCAAGCGTCGCTCCTTTTGGACCGGAGATCTGGTCCTACGGCGGAACTAGTTTGGCGATCAAGGCAGGCTGCATAAGTTTTCCCAGAAATGGGACGGTCCCTTCCTCGTCTCCGAGGTGCTTCCCGGCGGAGCCTACTGCTTGCAGGACGCGGGCGGGCGCAAGTTTCCACGGCCTTACAACGCCGAGAAGCTCTGTCACGCCCCGCTTCCCAGTGTACGGCGAACTGGATGCGATGAGGCCCGCTACGTATATACTCAGAAGTACATACGCTAAGCGTAACTAAGCAATATAAAGTAAATCATAAGAGACGAACGATATAGGAATAACAACTTTTATTAATAATATTCTTTGTACAATGCATGAAAAGAAAATACAAATGAAATGAAAAGCGATGCCTAAATAGTGGCATAACAGAAAGTGAAAATACTGGAAAGAACAAGGTACAATATCTAAAGCTCGGGATCTTCTTGGAACTGCTCCAAATCTTCACCGGTGGGCTCGATATCAGCTTGGTCCAACGCACCTGATGACATTCAAAAAAGAAAGAAACAGAATGTCGGCGGCGAACAGGTCGCTCGGTAAGTCCCAAAGATAAGGAGGAAATAGAAAGACAGTGTAAAAGTATTTTCTAAAGTATTATACGGTTGTATATTATGTAACATTGTTTAACGCTGTTGTTTGTAGCTTGTTACAGATGGATGCCAGTGTATACGAGGGGGATCTCTATATGCTAGAGATCAGGGCAAAAGGAAAGTACAAGGAACAGTTATGCCACGGTATAACAGCAATAGGATTCAGGTTAGATGTCTTAATCTGACCACATCGTGCCACCTTTAACACCTTCCGTACCAATCTACCCCTTAAACCCCGTAATGTTTTAACAGTATTGTAGTATTGGAATATGTAAGTTGGTTGACTGACCAAAACCATGATATCAGTAAACATGTTATAACTGTATAATCAGGTAAATGGAATATCAGGATAATGGATGAATATCCATGGTTTGATTCAGTCAAAATGAATATATAGTTAACTGAATTCAGAGATTCATGTATTCAAATTGTATTATAAAATAAAAGAATATAGATTGACTTGAATCATATTCAAGTCAGAAATAATCAGACTCTAACCCGAGTCAGACTAAAAGAAGGTAAGTTGAAGTTCGATCTTTGTTAGGGGCCTTATTGTAAATTATAAAACTTGAGGGGGTTTTATGTAAAAAGTACTTTTGTATAGTTTTCAAAATACACCTCAAGTATTTATTATTCGTCTTTATAATTATAATGAATGTGAATTTTATTTATATTATTCTAGTGAATATATCCTAATAAAAGTATTAATTGTTTTATTAGAATTTCATGGTATTTTAATGTAACCTTTAATCTTGGATTTTTAGGAAAAAGTGGAATCTTTATATTATAATAAAATAGGTGTCTAAATGATAATTATATATATATTAACACATGAATAACTTTTAAATCAATATTTTATTTTCAAAAATCACATTTATCTTAAATGTCGTATTTTCAACCTTTCGAGACCGAATGCTCCTTGCGTTGGTCTGAATCTCGCACTACTAGCCTGCGGGTGCACGATGAACCGTACTATCCCTAACAGGTTCCCCAAAAGTGGGTTGTAGCGGCACTTTGCTTAGGTTTTATAAATACTTTTCATTTAGGAAAACGGTTTTATAAATATAAGGTATTTATTTGTAAAAGAGTATAGTTTTCCGTATTTTAGTTATTAGGGTTTCCTAAGCCAAATAGCTCATTTCTAAGGTCTAAACGATGAGTCATTAGAAGCCTCAAATCGCCTCTTCACCGTCAATTGCGGCCAGGTAAGTGCCAGGTAAGTGGGAAGGAACCACAGTCGTGGGCCTAATTAAAAACCACTAGCCTAGACACCACAAGACAGTTTAGATAAACGATCGATGTCCATGACCTATCGTGTTTTCATTTTATTAAAAGATTTTATTTAGAAATGTTTAAAGCTTTTAATAAAGGTTATAAAAATTATGGTATTTTAGTGAAAAGTCCTGTAATTTCGTATTCTGTGTTTTGATATTTATCAACTAGGGTTATATTGAGTGTGTGTAGAGGTAGGTCATTATCTCGTGACTTATTTTAAGTTTTAATGAAGATTAGAGGTTAAACATGTTATGTTAAACTTGAAGGTATTAAAGCGCAAGAATACGGTATTCGAAAACGTTATCATTTCATGTGTGAAAATTCATTCAAATTGGTTTCTACAAGTTTAGTGATCAAGATAAACCTATTTAGGAGTGAGGGAATTAATTAAACTAAGAAAAATGAACTTCATGGTATTTTTATGAAAAAAATACGGTTTTGCAAAGAAGCTATCATTTCATGTGAGAAAGTTTGTTTAAATTGGTTTATGGATGATTAATAGTCAACATGAATATAGGTAGGTGTTATGTATTAGGTGAAAAGTGGAAATTTGTAGAAAAACCGAATCGGAAATCGGTTTGTCCGATTTCCGTCGGGTTCCAAAAATTCGTATTTTTACATTAAGGAAAAGAGAGATAGAAGAAATGGGACTTACGGGTTTGGACAAGCTAAGGGGCCTAAAGAAGGTGGTGGTTGTCGATGCGTCGAAAACGTTGCGAAGGTTCTGATTCGGTCGCCGGAATCCGTCGTCGGTTTCGGCAGCGCTTCGCTTCTCGCTCTTTATACCGAGTTCTCGGGAATTTGATAGAGTGGACTTAGAGTTGTGAGGTGAAAAGGTAGAGGGTAGGGGTCTTTATATAGGGCTAGGCTAGGGTTAGGGTTTGGATTAAAAAATATATTTAAAAAATATATAATTCATTAAAAATTCATTAATTTTGGTCTTAAAAGGGGATTAATGGAATATTGTGTAACGGTACTGGGAATTTGGACTATGCAGGTGAAAAGACCAAGTCAACACGAACTTTTTCTTGTTGACGACTCTCCGGCCGGTGGCGCCGGCCGAGTCGCCGGCTGACTCGGCCGAGTCAGGGCCGAGTCGGGTGCCGCCGGGTGGGGTTTGGTCTGGGGGAGGTTTTGGTGTACTTTAATTTTTATAATTCGCAATAAATTGAGAGTTATGGCTGTTTGACCGTTTGACTTCCCAAAAATTAAAACAAAATGATATAAAAATTATGTGGGGCATGTGATTCGAACTCTGGTGGCTTGGTTCAGCAGTGCAATGTGTTACCAATAAGCTACAAGCTCCTTCTTGTAATTATTGTGGTTTTTTAATTACTTAAACTGATAGCATAAAGAATAAATACTCCTAATATACATTAAATTTAAAGTAATTTCTTGTACACTAAAAATGGAGTTATTTCATTCTTGTAGCTTGTAATTAAAAACAAAAATAATTACCTAAATCTTGTGCCCAGGCTAAAATACCCCTTTGTGGATTTTAAAAAATATTTTGAAAAAAAAATTTGTATAGGAAATTTAGGGTTGTTACATTCTACCCTCCTTATAAAAATTTCGTCCTCGAAATTTGTAAAAGGAAAGTGTAACAATCCAAGGAAAGTCTGGTGCTTATGTACTGACAATATGTGGAAAAAAATAACAAGGTGGTGCAAAGGTTTTTAAAATGTGAAGAATGTGTGATGGAATGAAAGTATACGAAGGTTTTGGTAAAATTGTAAAAGAGGTGAGGGAATTTTGGATTAGGACAGATTCAAGGTATATAATTAAAAGAATAAGAAATGATGGGATTCAAGGAACATGATTGTAAAGAATGTTTTAGTTGCTGATTCTTGTGTTATATTGCTTAGGTTGTTCACGCAGACCAGAACTGCATGATAGGGATTCATACAGCTCTGACCTGCATGGGCTGCCAACAAAACCTGTCACGCCCCACTTCCCAGTGTACGGCGAAGTGGACGCGACGAGGCCCGCTACGTATATACTCAGAAGTACATATGCTAAGCGTAACTAAGCAATATAAAGTAAATCACAAGAGACGAACGATATGGGAATAACATCAACTTTTATTAATAACATTTTTTGTATAATGCATGAAAAGAAAATACAACTGAAATAAAAAGCGATGCCTAAACAGTGGCATAACAGAAAGTGAAAATACTGGAAAGAACAAGGTACAATATCTAAAGCTCGGGATCTTCTTGGAACTGCTCCAAATCTTCACCGGTGAGCTCGATATCAGCTTGGTCCAACGCACCTGACGACATTCAAAGAAGAAAAAAATAGAATGTCGTCAGCGAACAGGTCGCTCGGTAAGTCCCAAAGATAAGAAGGAAATAGAAAGACAGTGTAAAAGTATTTTCTAAAGTATTATACGGTTGTATATTATGTAACATTGTTTAACGCTGTTGTTTGTAGCTTGGTACAGAAGGATGCCAGTGTATACGAGGGGGATCTCTATATGCTAGAGATCAGGGCAAAAGGAAAGTACAAGGAACCGTTATGCCACGGTACAACAGCAATAGAATTCAGGTTAGGTGTCTTAATCTGACCACCTCGTGCCACCTTTAACACCTTCCGTACCAATCTACCCCTTAAACCCCGTAATGTTTTAAGAGTATTGTAGTATTGGAATATGTAAGTTGGTTGATTGACCAAAACCATGATATCAGTAAACATGTTGTAACTGTATAATCAGGTAAATGGAATATCAGGATAATAGATGAATATCCATGGTTTTATTCAGTCAAAATGAATATATAGTTAACTGGATTCAGGGATTCATGTATTCAAATTGTATTGTAAAATAAAAGAATATAGATTGACTTGAATCATATTCAAGTCAGAAATAATCAGACTCTAACCCGAGTCAGACTAAAAGAATGTAAGTTGAAGTTCGATCTTTGTTAGGGGCCTTATTGTAAATTATAAAACTTGAGGGGGTTTTATGTAAAAAGTACTTTTGTATAGTTTTCAAAATACACCTCAAGTATTTATTATTCGTCTTTATAATTATAATGAATGTGAATTTTATTTGTGTTATTCTAGTGAATATATCCTAATAAAAGTATTAATTGTCTTATTAGAATTTCATGGTATTTTAATGTAACCTTTAATCTTGGATTTTTAGGAAAAAGTGGAATCTTTATATTATAATAAAATAGGTGTCTAAATGATAATTATATATATATTAACACATGAATAACTTTTAAATGAATATTTTATTTTCAAAAATCACATTTTTCTTAAATGTCGTATTTTCAACCTTTCGAGACCGAATGCTCCTTGCGGAGGTCTGAATCTCGCACTACTAGCCTGTGGGTGCACGATGAACCGTACTATCCCTAACAGGTTCCCCAAAAGTGAGTTGTAGCGGCACTTTGCTTAGGTTTTATAAATACTTTTCATTTAGGAAAACGGTTTTATAAATATAAGGTATTTATTTGTAAAAGAGTATAGTTTTCCGTATTTTAGTTATTAGGGTTTCCTAAGCCAACTAACCAATTTCTAAGGTCTAAACGATGAGTCATTAGAAGCCTCAAATCGCCTCTTTACCGTCAATTGCAGCCAGGTAAGTGCCAGGTAAGTGGGAAGGAACCACAGTCGTGGGCCTAATTAAAAACCACTAGCCTAGACACGCTTGCCTTGACACCACAAGACAGTTTAGATAAACGATCGATATCCATGACCTATCGTGTTTTCATTTTATTAAAAGATTTTATTTAGAAATGTTTAAAGCTTTCAATAAAGGTTATAAAGATTAGGGTATTTTAGTGAAAAGTTCTGTAATTTCGTATTCTGTATTTTGATATTTATCAACTAGGGTTATATTGAGTGTGTGTAGAGGTATGTCATTACCTCGTGACTTATTTTAAGTTTTAATGAAGATTAGAAGTTAAACATGTTATGTTAAACTTGAAGGTATTAAAGCGCAAGAATACGGTATTCGAAAACGTTATCATTTCATGTGTGAAAATTCATTCAAATTGGTTTCTACAAGTTTAGTGATCAAGATAAACCTATTTAGGAGTGAGGGAATTAATTAAACTAAGAAAAATGAACTTCATGGTATTTTTATGAAAAGAATACGGTTTTGCAAAGAAGCTATCATTTCATGTGAGAAAGTTTGTTTAAATTGGTTTATGGGTGATTAATAGCCAACATGAATATAGGTAGGTGTTATGTATTAGGTGACAAGTGGAAATTTGTAGAAAAACCGAATCGGAAATCGGTTTGTCCGATTTCCGTCGGGTTCCAAAAATTCGTATTTTTACATTAAGGAAAAGAGAGATAGAAGAGATGGGACTTACGGGTTTGGACAAGCTAAGGGGCTTAAAGAAGGTGGTGGTTGTCGATGCGTCGAAAACGTCGCGAAGGTTCTGATCCGGTGCCGGAATCCGTCGTCGGTTTCGGCAGCGCTTCGCTTCTCGCTCTTTGTACCGAGTTCTCGGGAATTTGATAGAGTGGACTTAGTGTTGTGAGGTGAAAAGGTAGAGGGTAGGGGTCTTTATATAGGGCTAGGCTAGGATTAGGGTTTGGATTAAAAAATATTTTTAAAAAATGTAAAATTCATTAAAAATTCATTAATTTTGGTCTTAAAAGGGGATTAATGGAATATTGTGTAACGGTACTGGGAATTTGGACTATGCAGGTGAAAAGACCAAGTCAACACAAAACTTTTTCGTGTTGACGACTCGGCCGAGTCAGGGCCGAGTCGGGTGCCGCCGGGTGGGGTTCAGTCTGGGGGAGGTTTTGGTGTACTTTAATTTTTATAATTCGCAATAAATTGAGAGTTATGGCTGTTTGACCATTTGACTTCCCAAAAATTAAAACAAAATAATATAAAAATTATATGGGGCATGGGATTCGAACTCTGGTGGCTTGGTTCAGCAGTGTAAGGTGTTACCAATGAGCTACAAGCTCCTTCTTGTAATTATTGTGGTTTTTTAATTACTTAAACTGATAGCAGCAAGAATAAATACTCCTAGTATACATTAAATTTAAAGTAATTTCTTGTACACTAAAAATGGAGTTATTTCATTCTTGTAACTTGTAATTAAAAACAAAAATAATTATCTAAATCTTGTGCTCAGGCTAAAATACCCCTTTGTGGATTTTAAAAAAATATTTTGAAAAAAAATTTTGTATAGGAAATTTAGGGCTGTTACAAGCTCAAGCTGTACCAGTAAAATGAATACACACGAGTGTGTACCTCTCCTTTCGCAAATGCAATGTAAATTTTTCTAAAAAGTCCTTTCCATTCAAATAACAATAAGGGAACGCCCGAACATTGCAAAAGAAGAGTCTTATTTCATCCACAAAGGTACTATAGGCTCCTCGGCCTTACAAAAAGAAGAGGGAAGGTTACAACAAAGGCGGAACGGGATCAAGGAAGTACTTCTGGTGATAGTCGGAGTAGATCTCCTTTAGCCGGGCCCTCGCCACCATGGCCCGCTCCCATCGACGCAGCGCGTGGACCCGAGACGCCACAGAAGCACCCGACGCACCACCCTTTGAGCATTGCCCCACGATGTACCTCATCTTGAAACACTCCCGGATGAGACCCAAGGATCGATCGTGCCTGGCCTTAGAGATGAGACCGAACAGGAAAATTGAACGCACCATGGCGAGTGCTTCGTCCAGAAGCTCCTCGGTGAAGGGGTTATCCCTGGCTGGTAGTTCCCTGCCCCCCACAACTCCAGGGATCGAAGCCCTCGCCAAGAGGCAACCGAGCGGCTTCACTGCTCGGTTCATCCTTGGCAGGCCTCCCACGGCCACTCCAGCACCAAGGATCTAAGCCTTCACGAAGAGGCAGCCCAGCAGCTACCCTGCTCGGCTATCCCTGGCTGGTAGCTCCTACCCCACAACACCAGGGATACAAGCCCTCGCCAAGAGGAAACGGGCAGCTACTTTGCTCGGCTATCCCTGGATGATAGCTCCCTACCCCACAACGCTAGGGATCAAAACCCTCGCCAAGAGGCAACCGAGCGTCTTCACTGCTTGGTTCATCCTTGGCATGCCTCCCAAGGCCCCTCCAGTGCCAAGGATCTAAGCCCTCACCAAGAGGCTGCCCAACAGCTACCCTGCTCGGCTATCCCTGGCTGGTAGCTCCCTTACCCCACAACGCCAGGGATCAAAGCCCTCATCAAGAGGCAGCCCAGCAGCTACCCTTCTCGGCTATCCCTGGATGGTAGCTCCCTACCCTACAACGCCAGGGATCAAAGCCCTCATCAAGAGGCAGCCCAGCAGCTACCTTGCTCGGCTATCCCTAGCTGGTAGCTCCCTACCTCACAACGCCAGGGATCAAAGCCTTCGCCAAGAGGCACCGGGTAGCAACCCTGCTCGGCATCCTTAAGGACCAAAATCCCTCACCAAGAGGCACCAGGCAGTAACCCTGCTCAGCCCATCCTTAGTAGGCCACTTACGGCCCCTCCCGCGCTAAGGATCAAAAACCCTCGCAAGAGGCAACCGGGCCAGCCCTTGCTCGGTTATCCCTGGCTGGTAGCTCCCTACCCCAACACCCCAAGGATCAAAGCTCTCGCCAAGAGGCACCGGGCAATAACCCTGCTCGGCCCGTCCTTAAGGATCAAAAGACCTCGCAAGAGGCAACCGGGACCGCCCTTGCTCGGTTATCCCTGGCTGGTAGCTCCCTACCCCAACACACCAGGGATCAAAGCCCTCGCTAAGAGGCACCGAGCAGTAATCCTGCTCGACCCATCCTTAGTAGGCCACTTACGTCCCCTCCCGCGTTAAGGATCAAAAGCCCTCGCAAGAGGCAACCGGGCCCGCCCTTGCTCGGTTATTCCTGGCTGGTAGCTCCCTACCCCAACACCCCAGGGATCAAAGCCCTCGCCAAGAGGCACCGAGCAGCTATCCTGCTCGACTACGTCCTCAGTAGGCCACTCACGGCCCCTCCCGCGCTAAGGAACAAAAGCCCTCGCAAGAGGCAACTTGGCCCTCCCTTGCTCGGTTATCCGCGGCTGGTAATTCATTACCCCAAAACGCCAGGGATTATAGATCTCGCCCAGAGACAACCGAGCAGCTTCACTGCTCGGTTTATCCTTAGCAGGCCTTGTAAGGCCCCTCCCAAGCTAAAGATCATGACCTCACCAAGAGGGATCTGAGTGGCTATCCCTGGCTGCCAACTCACTACCTTACAACTCCAAGGATCGAAGCCCTCACCTAAAGGCACCGGGCAGCTACCCTGCTCGGTCTATCATCAACATACCTCTCCGAGCCTTCCACGCTAAGGAACATGACCTCACCAAGAGGCATCCGGTTCTACGTCTAAGAGATCTCCACCTCGACTTCGGGGCCATGGAGATACCGTCTTCCCGTCGGTCTTCGCACACTTAGCAAATGATTATATTCAATCCGACGCGTAATCTCTAGACGAAGAGCCAACACAACATGAAGGAAGAACTGTGCAAATACAAGTGTTTACCGACAAAAGAAAATACGAGCACAAACACTGCTGCAAAAACAAAAAATCTTTATTCACAAAGTCAAAGTCTTTACAAGGGTATTGTGGGCTCCCAGCCTTATCAAATTACCCGAAGGCTTACAAAAGAGAAAGAAGGAAAAGCCAAAAAGTTCGGGCCACAAGCTCAGCCTAGACCTCGCCCCCCTCATCACCATCGGCCGGAGGCATGACCACTGAAAGTGGGACCCGAGCACGAAGCTCACGTCAGCAAACCCAGGAAACTGCTCCTCGACGACATCAAGAGATTTGTTCCATGCAATGGCGGAGGCCTCGCCGAGGTCGACGTAAAACTGGTCCGACCCTTTGTAATCAGCCACTGCCTTTCTAGCTCGGATCTCGGCAACCTCCGCCGCCTGAAGCGCCGCCTCGGCATCCCGCCTGCTGGCATCCCTCTCCTTATTCATGGCTGCAAAGCGATCGGCCAGTTCCACTAACTTCACCTCGATGACTTGGTAGGACTCACTCAGGCGGTGATAGAGCTCCCGGCACTTTGAAACGGCGAGCTCCGCGGCGGCCGACCGGACTTCAAGGACGACCATCCTCTCCCTCTCCAGACGCAGCTCAAGTCGCAGATTCTCGGCCTCCGAAGAAGACTCTTCTGCTGACCTCGCAGCATGAATAGCCCCCTCGGCCTCTATACGAGTAATGAGGGCGCAGTGCTGAAGGACCTGGCAAAAAACGGCAGAGAGACTTAGGGACACCTGAACTAAGGAGAGGGCGCTCGAGATAACACATGAGGGAGTACATACTTGAACCGCCTCCTGTACGATAGCCGCCATTTGGGCCCTCAGGGTCCCCCGCGGCATCTGGCCCCCGGCCGACTCCTCCATACCAGCAAGAAGGCTGGCAGCAACGGAAACCCCCGACGGGACCACGAAATGGGAATCCCCCTCCTGCACGGGAATCCCCACCGGAATCTCCGTCGGCGGCGCGCGAGAGACCGTTCTTCCTCTTAAGAAGAACCCCATCTTCTTCTTCTCCTGCATCCCTCGTCTGGGGCTCGGGAACCCGTGGACGCCTTTGGCCACCGCCCGAACAATTGTCAGGGGCTCATGACGGGGCAGATGGAACCGCCGTCGAAGGCGCATCTGGTGTGGGACTCGGTTCAGCCGGAGGCACGGCCGCACCGCCGGCCTCCCTCCGAGACCGAGCGACGAAGGCACCAAGAGTCCTGGATCGATCCATCTATCCTGCCAAAGGGAGAAGAGGCTCGACTCAAAAGGAGAAGAAGCAGAAGAAAGAAGAAGAAGACATCTAACCTGATGGAGAAGTCCTCGGGAAAGCAGAAATCCGACCTGAAGAGGAGAGCGCCGAGCTAACAAGATCAAGAACGAGGAAAATATGAAGGGAGATGGGCCCTGAAGCGGACCCCACCTCTATTTATAGCCACCGACGTCCTCATCCAACGGAGACGGTCGACTCCCGCCAAAAACAACTCTTCGCATTCGACGACCACGATCGCTCCACCTGTCGCACGCACGATGGCCGGATCCCATCAGACGCCAGAGGTCTGTGGCCTGTCGCGTCAGCCAACCAGCTCCCGACACGTGGTCTGTCGCTTCAGCAAAAGTACGCACGATCCGGCGCACCCTCTTTAATGCAAAGATCTCGTCCTGATTCGCTGGCATCATCCAGAAAATACAACAGATTACTCGGGGACACGCCCGGCGATATCTTCGAAAAGAAGCTCACCTTGGGTAACCCGGCAGACCACTCTCGACCCGACCCATCAGATGGTCGGGACGAGAGTGGGGGGCTAATGATGATGCTCGGTATCGGTGATCTCCCAGATCATGACACGTGGCAAATGACGTGTCCCAAAGCTTACAAGAAAGGACCTACAGTGGCTGACCAGGACACTCTTGTGCCCATCCCACAAACAAACACTGGCTCGCTACCGAGACCCTGCACAATTGGCCTCCTCGGCCTCCCAGCTCGTCTCCGGGCTACCGCAGAACCAAGATATCTCGGCTCTCCCGCTCTTCCACGAGCTCTCCCTCCGAGGTCATCTTTCTCGGTCTCATCGACCGACCGACGGCACCGCTTACAGGCGCAACCGCCATCCCACGAATCTCGTCATTCGCGAGATATCCGCCGGCCACATCCCTCATTCCACGCCATCACGATCCCCCATTAACGAGCCTGTCTCGCCATTAATGGGAGATCCCGCTAATCACACGGGCGTGACGTCGGGAGCGTAACAGCCGGCGTGATTTTCGCGCCTGCCCTGCCTGCTGCCACCGCTATATAAACCCCTCTTCCAGACGGTTCAAGTAAGCCATATTTACTCCACTAAGCCGTTACTCTGCTCGGATCTCTAGTCTAACTTGACCGTCGGAGGGTCCTCGGTGGTACAACCACCCCGGGACTTCCTTGCAGGCAGCTCGGCAACCACAACCTCAAACCCATTGAGATCCATACGCTTCAGGAGCCTGCCTCCAGATCCAATATCAGTCATCTATCGCCGCCATCAGCAGATCAACGGAAGGTAACATCTTGGCGTGATCTAGATCGCGTCTCATTAATTTTAATAGAGCATGCTAGTCCAATTTGAATTTTAATTGGAACCACCTCGTTGTGGTTATAACAGTGAACATGGAGATGGAGAGAGTATTTTGTACATGTGTTTCACATGCGTATTTAAATAGGTTTGATTTGGAAATCTTCATGAGAACAGTGTGGCCGGCTGGTTAGATTCTTTTCAAATATTGTCTATATTGCTAGCATATATCCATATGCATAACGTATGCAAAAAGTTGATAATGAGAATGCCACAAGCTGTGGGACTCGGATCCTCTCCAAGTTACAATAGCGGAAATAATACAGGTTTTTGAAAGAAGTTGTTATATATATGTAGAGAGATTGACGCCTTTTTTTTGGCTCTTAAGATTTTATGTCATTTTCTCATAAAAAGTGAACCATCTTTTAATCAAAAAAAAAATCGTTTTCTTTAATCCGTATTAAGTGTGAGAGCTACACATCCTTTCGTTTTCTATTTACAATAGACTAGTTTTTGGGACGAGTGATACTCATGACCAGGATGGTTGTTTAGAATAACCTATATTTTTGACCGATTTTTAAAACCTATGTGATGTATAATGTCTGATAACCATAACAAACCTGGAATTTGATAAAACCAATATAATGTTTAAACATACAAGTATAATTGACCATCAAGTTTGAGAGATGAAGCACATAATGTAGATGATTTTTATTCATCCTAAGTCATCGATTGGCTAAGAAGCCGATATATACAAAACCTTTCAACAATCACTGGTCGGTCATGAGCGGAGCTTACACGACCATTTTACATACACACAGGTACAAATCAAGCCGCAAATGAGACAAAATGACAAACCGTCGTGAACATAAATATAATAAAATCATCGGTCGAGTGATTGAATTAAAATCTTTAGCACATGCAAGGAAAGGAGCACAAATCAAAGGTAAGAATTGAGACGTGATATTGACATCGGCCTCCAGGGATTAGTTCTATATAAGCCACACATGATGGTATCGTCTATTTATCCAAACTCGACCTTCCCTAACATATACAAGCAAAACTGCATCAATTGAATCGATTGATGAATCGGATGATCGAACTACCTAATTCCTACAAGCCGAGATTCACATTGTACACCTATTATGAACAGGGCAGACCCAGGTTTTTTTTTCCATTTCAGAGGGCACCAAATATAATTAGGTTTGGTTAAAGTTAAAAAGTTAAACGTAAATATTATGTAAAAATTATCAAATAATTTGAATGCGGCAACGGAATTTTAAATTAATTTAATTACAAGCATAGAAAGAGCTATTCCTTCAAGAAAAATCCACACTAAATTCATACCCGTGATTGTGTGGGTTATGGTAATTGAACCCTGGAACTATTGTTAGGAAGCAAAATGTGTTATAACTTGAGCTAAAGCATTCTGTTCATAGTTTTATACCATAAATATATATATCATGTACCAAAAATACCAGCACTTGGTTCTGCTCGATTTTAGCTCTTTTTTCTCAAAATTTTAGAGAGGCCACGTCCTCTTCTGGCCTCCACTTAGGTCCGTCCCTGCCTACAAACCAAGTCACATGGAGAATAGACTCAAAATTTAACTAATTTAGCATATTTCAATTTTGTTAAAGTATTTATTTCTTAAAATAGAAAACTGTGTTTAATTAGGATGCTAGGGGTCTAATCCTTGGGTACAAAAACAAACCAAAACATTTGGTCCAAACATTCTTCTTTTTTTACTTTTTTTTTGCCCTTTCCTTATTCTGGATTAAAAGAAGGTTAATAATACCCCCTCTTTCCATTAATTAAAAGAGGCTCAAACATTCTTATGATTGAGTCGGTTGGGTCCAAGATGTACTTAAACTGGTTTGTATTGCTTTCAAATATCAATACTTCCCTTCAAAATAAACTACTACATCTATGTTTATAACCGCTGCATTTATCTGTTTACTCGTATATCCCTTTGCAATGTTCCTTTGGCAATTTTTAGTTGCTAATGCGCCAAGGGATATATCTCCGGACAATGTTTATCCTGCTATATCTTGGCCTAATTAAATTTAGGTTTTTTTTTTATACTTTTCCTCGGTAATTGTAATACCCAGTTTTTTCTTATACGTCTAAATCCGTATTTTATTATTTTATGATTCTATTTATTTTACCTAAAAATTTTATTTATTTTATATATAATTTTATCCCTTCTAAATCCCATTATTTTTTTAAAACCCAAAACTAAATCCTTTTTCCATTTGATTTTAACCCTAAGACCCAACACCATTCTAACCCTATATTATCTCATTTTTCCCTCAGCCCATTCCTAAGCCACTGGGAAAAACCATAAAGAAATTTACTAAACTAAATTCCAGCCCAACCCACTTCCATTTGATTATAAATCCTTTAACTTTATTCCCTGGCCCAATCAAGCCTGGCCCCTCTCATTTTGTTTAGCTGTTATTTTTCTTTTAAATATGCTAGCCCGGCCCACTCCTCTAAACCCAACCCAGCTCGACCCGGCCTTCTTTTTTTTTTCCCTTAATTCTTTTATTTTATTCTTCTTTTTTCAGCCAACTCTCTTGGCCCGGCCCGCTCATCCCCTCACCCGCTTCGACCTCGACCCGACCTGTTCCCACAACTGTTCATCTTCTTAAAAATCCCAACGGCTCTCGCGCTAATTTCCCGCGCGCGATCCCCCTTCTCCGCCGCCTCCCTCGCCCTCGCTCGCGATCTTGTCGCCCGCTCCTGCCGTTATAACCGAGATGCACGCCCCTCGTCCCAACACCCCTCAATCACTCGCTCCCCCCTTTCTTTTCTTTCTCCTCTCTCTCACCGCCCCCTGCAACTGCTCCTCCACCGAGCCCCGCCGCGACCACCTTGCACCACCTCCATCGCGACGCAACCACCTCCTTCTCCTCCAACTCCTTGCACCACAGAACTCTCCCTTGCACCACGAACCCCTCTGCTCTCGAGCTCGGTGCCCCGGCGCACCCTCGTCGACGAGCCCCTGTGTCCCTCGTCGACCGCACCGTCATCGTCGCCACCTTCTCTTTCCCCCTCCCTCACTGTTTCTCACTCTACCTCTCTCTCCCTGATCCCTATCTCTCTCTCACAGACTCAGCTCTCGCTCTCTCTCTCTCTCTCATTCTCTCTTCCTCCCTGCACTCTCCCCTGTTCCTCTCTCTGCTCATCCCTCTATCTCTCTGTCTCAACTCTCTCTCTCTCTCATCTCTCTCGTTTCCCTCTCTCTCGTTTCCCTCTCTCTCTAACTCTCAGCCCCTCACTCTCTCACTCTATCTCTCTCCCTCTGTCTTTCCCCCCCTCTCACTGTCTCTCTCACTCTCTATTTCCCTCTCTCTGTCACACTCTCTCTTTCTCCAATCCTTCTCCCTCTGCAACCTCTAGCCATCAGACGCACAGCACCGTCACCTCCCCTGCTCCGGCCAACCAACGCCGCAGTTCCAGTCGCCGTCGTTGCCGTCAAGCGAAGCTCGAGCCAAGGCCAAGCTTTGTCGTGATCGCGTCTGGGCATTACAATAGACCGCATCGCTGCCGTGCATCGCATAGACGCCTCCAGGCAAGTATTCTACTTGCTTACATGCTATTTACCTAAGTTACAATCGTTAAATACATGGATTATAAAGTTACGAGTTTAAAACTATTATGTGCCGTATCTGTTCGATGCTTGTTCCCTTAGAAAAACATTATCAAATTTGACGGAACTGGCTAAATTACATTGGCTCTTGTAGAGATGGTTAAGGTGTGCAAATTTCATTAGAAAATACGACTGTTAAAGATTAAAACGACCACCCCCAAGTTTGACCGTAAAGCTGGAATTTTACTGTACCTGAAAACCGTTAATTTCACCATAAATCATATACACACTAGAACGGTGCGTTCGAGGGCTCAAAACGAAGCCAACTCGATGAACTGTAACCCTATACTGGTTTCCTGACATTTCTGTATTTAAACTGTGATGATAATTGTATCGGAGTGCGACTCTGGACTGCAGTCCAGAGCGACCTCAGTCATTACTTGCTGTTCCGTATTGGATACCACAGGATTTCCTTAACTCGTAGGTTGCGGAACTCAGCTGCTTATTATAGATAACTCTGTTAGCTAGACAACACAATGGGTTTCATTCTGTTTCGTTACCGTTTGATATTTAATCTGTAATTTAATAGATCGGGTCACATAACAGTCCCAGCAGATTCAGAATTGACATGTTAATATTAAACAGATTATAACTCCTAACGTACAGATGCGATTGACGATCCGTCTGTCGCGTTGAAAACCTTACTGAAAACCCTAGAATTCATCCAACTGTAGCGTCGCTAAAATCTGATCCCAACTGGGGTTAAAATGCATTGCAAAACGGACATTTGATTCTGAAACCGGATTTCCAGCCGCGAGCGCTTAAAATGAAATGGTTATAATTAATGATCCTGGAACCCGATTGGCTTGAAACCAAATTTTATGGATGGACAACTGAACATACTAATTACTACCTGTTTATCGTTTCGCTAAATTATAAACATATGTTTCATGATAAATCGTGCAAGTAATAGACTACTGTGTTCATAACATCCTAATCATGCTTATATACTGTTCATGCATCATATTATACCTATATCATTGTAGTGATAACCTAGTGATATCGTGCATTTGCCCAGTGTTAGGTTTTAGTGGTGATTGTGGCAAGTACGTCAGTGTTCGTGTATCCGTGATTAAGTGGAAGTGATACGTACTTGTACACAATCAGCGATCCTATTATTTCATTGCATTGTCGACGTCTGTGGGATGCGTGTACGTGTGACTATAAGTGGTATGGGACACTTATGGAAGCGCTTGCACGGGTGCCACAGATAAGGCATCCGACACTGCCATTTACCTTAGGTATTAGTCGGGACGTGCTTGATGGAGGTCCTGCCTCCAGTTCTCGCGCAGACTTGTCACGGATCGATTAGTATTTAGGGTGATGGTTAGCGTTTGATGTAGACCACGGGGTGTGGGGTAGTTTAAGTGTGAGTTCAACAGAATCTCGGGAGTCCCATGCCGGCTTATATATTTAGGGAGTTATATGGAGATTTACAGGGTACGTGATATATACACCGTGATATTTTTGTTACATGTTGGGCCCGTGGTCCCTTGCCCTTGGGTTCTACCCTTGGGTGGAGGACACTCGCGAGTGGTTGACTCTCACACTTAGACTGACGATAGGCTTAGTGACCTGTACATTGAGACTTAGAGACTGATAGAGATACTGGCATTTACATTACCTTTATAATGTGTTGGCATACGTGACATATCCTTATACTGCTTTACTGTTCCGCTGCATTGATTACTGCGCATTCATATTCTTGCTATCGTTGATTTACTGTTATTCATTTCCATTACCACTGTTAGAATTATCACTTTGTTTTATATATATATTATTGCTATTGTGTCGCTCTGACGACCTGAGTATGCATGCTCAGTGTGAGGAGAGGATTTAGCTTGGATCAGAACTAGACGTGCATCACAGACTTCTTGACTTGCTACTCCGAGTTACTTTCGTTTGTTCCATTTCAGGTCAGTTTATATTATTGTATCTTTCAGTTACTGCATTTCTCATTACCTGCGCATCGTTTACTGTTTACCATGATAAACTAGAAGCCGAAGTGTGACTACGGCAGGACATTTCCTTGACCGTAGGAGCATGGCTGGCCTTGTCTACCCCTCGTATTCCGTATTTTGGGAAGCAGGGCGTGACATGGTTTAGTTGGTATCAGAGCCAGGTTTTGCATCGATTGGGATTGCAGTTTTCCGTGTATAGTTTGGCAATCTAAGACATCCCTCGGTCTAGGTTGTAAACTTGTCATTCTTGATCCATATTCATATCGTGTGTTCAGCTATCCATTCGCTATGGTTTCGGATGATTTGACAAGGTTACGTGGTTGCAATTGCACTATCGTACTCTAATCAAGTGACTTAAAGTCATACAGTTGATTCTCCACTTATAATAAATTCAGCATCTCTGATATTTTTGAATCTTTGTCCTATCCATTTTGATTCGTATATCTTGTGACTTATATCATCCTCAAAATTGTTGTTTCAGGATCATGTCTTCCAACGACTCTTCGTCTTTATCCGCTCCCCAGAATCAGACCGTTGAGATCCTGAGTGTACTGCAGGATTTGAAGGAAGCCCAGGAGCGAACGAACGACTTATTAGCCGAAATACTGAGAAGGCAGGTGAATCAGGCACCAGCGGGAGTCTCCAATCATAAAGGAATCCCTATTAGACGAGGAAAAGAGAAGAAGATGAAGCGTCAACAGAAGCATCATAAGAACCCTTGCTGTGGATATTGTAAGAGGCCAGGACATCTTCAGAAGGATTGTCGCCGTGCCCAAGGGAAATGTCTGATATGCGGTTCCGACAAACATCTCATCAACGGTTGTCCAGAAAGGAAAGAACTACAAGGAGGAAACTTGTCCACACTCCCCACTTCTACCAAGTGCGGATCATCGCGTAGTTTGAACTTCGACCATAGGGCGGATCTAACGCAGGACTCAACTCGCGTAACGTTGATGCAGCGTTCTGGCAATCGGAGAAGAATTCTATGATTTCCAATTTCAATAATAATGTTGTCATCCTTTATGAATATTTCTTTCCGTTTGAAATCTTGTATCCTTTGAACTTTTAGTTGAATGCAATAAAATTTGAATCATAATCATCCTCATGCTCTCTCTATGGCAAATCCTATTCATTATCACAGTGTTTCCATTTTGATCTTTCAGTTCCTGCAACCGCATATTTTCCCTATACTTCGTACCCCTAGCTTCTTCCTTGATGTATTCCACTGTCTAATCATGACTTTTCTTTTCAGACCATGGCCCACCCTGGAGCAGCGCCGCATCTAGATGAGGATGCACAGTCATGCGTTTCCTTAGATCACACACTGACGAGTTCTGATGATGAGGTCAATGGTCCCCAGGTCGACTTTGGAAATAACGATGCAGAGGACGAAGAAGCAGCTGCCCCAGAGTTTAACGTGATAGCTGATTCCGACGAAGAGGAAGAAGATCCTGAAGAGAACCCTATAGAAGAAGACCCAATAGAAGAAGATCCCGAGGAAGAGCCGATAGAAGAAAATCCAGTGGAGGAAGACCCCATGGAAGAGAACCCAGAAGGAGAAGAAAATCACATGGAATCGGACCTCGATGAAAAAGCTCCATCCGAGGAAGAAGGACCAGGAAATCAAGACCCTGCTGTGGAAGAACTTCCAGTGGCTTTGCCTGCGAGGCGATATGGAAATGGACGCCCCTACCGGAGTGCGCGAGCCTACCGAAACCTACTGAATCTCCACAACCGCGACTGACGGAAATTGTTTTAGATGTTGTCTTTTCCGGCCAAATAAAACTGTGTATAGTTTAGGGCCACCTCTCGTCTTTGAGAATGTTTTTTCTAAAATCCTTTGAAATGGAAAATTGCTGATTTTGCTAATCCTTCAATCTTCTTAGTCCACTTGTTGCTTGATTTTTCCTTACGTACAATTATTTTTCTACTGAGATCTGTTCACTCCTACCCCTTACCTTGTCTTAACCCTCACTGAGATTCACTAGCAACACACCCAATGTTTGAGGTCCACCCTTCATCCTTCGTCTACACCCGTTTGAGATCCTGCCGGGAGGGGGACCTTTCTTATGAAATACCGAGTTCATTAACTCTTCAAATTTTGATTCGCGTGTTGTACCAACTGTTGTATCCCCCACACTTTTCCTTTTGTATTCTTTTGTAGTTCATCCTTACTTCCTGTGCTGACCCAATCCCAATCTCCTTGATCTTCAGCCTAAAGCCGACACACTTCAACCTTCTGATTGAGCCACACTTCCTTATAATCATTACCCTATCTAGCCTTATACCTATTGGTGTTTTTTCGTAAATTTGTCTCTCGTAAATGTTTTCCTCGCTATTGCAGTTTTTTCTACAAGTACGCATTTTTCTGAATTACACATATACAATATACAATATACGAGGCTTGGATACTCTAAGAGCTTGCAAACCAAAAAGAGCTTACTTCTTCCGGTAAAATTTACTCTCCGAGATGACATGTCAAGATTCTTAGAAGGGTTGTAACCCGCTCCACCCACGCCCCTCCAAAAAAAAAGGACTCGTAGACTACTGAAACTTATTTTTAAGGTAATCAACTCCCTTTTGAGGATCGAATTTGCGACCATTCATGTTGGAGAGGAAATTGAAACCAATTAAATTAAGCACAGTTGATACAAATTGAAACTTGGGTGTGTAGTAGGTCTGGCAAATGAACCGACTCCTCGCCGGCTCGTCTCGCCACGAGGAAAGTTTTGCTAGCCTCGTTGTGACGTGGACGAGTTGACGAGTCGACTCACATCGTCCTGACGAGTTAGACGAAGCGAGTGGGTTTGAAAAAAATCTAATGTTGCCTTGTTACGACTTGTCTTGTCTGACTAGCGAATCAGCTCGTCTCGCCTCTCCAACTCGCGAGTCACCTCGTTTAAGTAGCCGTTGGCAAGTTCCAACGGTTATAAACGAGTCGCCTCACCTCGATTTTCTGCGCCAACGGTCGAATTGCCTCGCCTCGAGGCTTGTAACCAACGGCTATAAACGGCCTGATTCTCATGAATTCGTCTCGTCTCGCCTGCTATAAATTTTGAAAAGCCTATAAATACAACCTCCACTCACTCCAAAACTCATCCATCTCTCTCTGGAATTTGACAATTTTTGTTTATATTTCATTTATTTTAGCCTATTTATTTGTTTTATTAATTTTTTAGTCAAATTTTTATTTAAAAAAATAATAATAAAAATTAGAATCTTGCCTGATTCGCCTGGCTCGCCTCGCTTCGATTCATGAATCATCCCGGCGAGTCGGCGAGACGAGTGGGTTTGGGTTTTAGGCTTTGGCAATTCGTCCCGCCTCGCCCCTCTTGTCCGGCGAAACGAATTCAATTCGCCTCGCATGACAGGTGAGTCATGCGAGTTGCGAGGCGAGCCGGGACATTTGCCAGGCCTAGTGTGTAGGAAGTTTTCTAACAACTTTTTTTGATCCGAATACAAGCCTTTTTATTTTGGGCGGCCACTTAACTGACAAATTAATTACACCTTTAAATTTCTTCTCATATTACATGCCATCTTCTAATATGAGGGGAAAAAAGGGGCACTATTTTTATTTCTCTTTTGATGGAAGTTGTCCTTGGAGGAATGAAGAGATCATCGCTAATCCTCTTTCAGGCTGAAAACTTGGAACAGTATGCCCCGAACCTCGTACCGTTGCTAAAGTCAGTCCGTTATATACCTGTACGTAACCTCCAACCTGGAAAAAAAATCTTGTAAACTAATTATTTTGGGTATGTTTCATTTTAGTTTATAGATGAGAACAAATCTTTTCGCTATAAAATGTAACCTCTCTGTTATGATACCATGCGCGCCACGAGTTCTTAACTTGCAACCCGAGCATTTTGATTGAGTACCTTGTAGATGTTATCGGGACTGCGGCATCGACATCCCCACTGCAAAATTTAATATTCATAAATTAACATACATTATTTTTTATGCAAATTGCAAAAGTATATTGCCTATGAATTAAAATTTACCTGTACAGCCAAAAATTTAGGCCACTAGAAATAACCCCCTGAATAATTGGCAACACTGTTTCAGGCCTATCATTCCAATGAATATTGGGACTGTTTAAAGCCCAATGAAAGAAAAAATAATTAGCATTCAATCATATATAAACTTCATATGATACAATAAATTATTTGATGATTAATATATATACCTGCAACGTTCCCAATCATGTGATAATTTCGTAACATTCGCATGAAGAGCCTTCTGAACTGCAGGGTCGTTCAGGTAAGCGTATACGTAGTTATCCGAACAAGGATCAAAATCCGCCATCTGATTAATGCATGAGAGTTTATTAATTAGTCAGTCTAAAATACGTTCCCAATCATGTGATAATCAGCAGTGAATATTACAAATTCCACAGATTGCAACAAATTAAGGTACATGGGTCAAGTTGCGGTTTCCATATAATTTTCAAATAATCAAAACAACTTTATTAATGAATATATAATTAGAATAAGACATAATAAAACTAGGAAAAATACAAATATATGGTGTCAATAATATTTTATTTTTTTTGGAATACAACACAGTTGAGAGTAAGAAATTTCTATTTAATTAATCAATCGCTACACTAGAAATTGCTGACCGTCAATGTTTTGTCTATAACGAGTGCAATAATTATTGTATTGGAAGTTTGCAATGTTCCAGTTAGGAACATATGTGGGTAGCTCTGTTACGAAATTAAAATGTGAGTGGTATCATACCAAAAATCCAACGAGAAAATATATTTTATATCTAAAAATTACCTATTCAAGAATTTTTGTGGTATTGAAAGCATTTTGATTAGAGTATTGCAGAAGTTGTTTTGATCAAATTTAGGAGCAGAATATTTCCATTGAAATCTCAAAATTTCTATCTTACAAGTATTTTACTCACTCAAACCTCACAATAATTACGAGGTTTAGATGCAGTGGCAATGGCATTTTAAAATGATTTTGTTAATGCCATTCATTTACCTCACAAGAATATTTCAGACAACCAATTTCATCAAGATTGCATTAATTATCTTGGAAAATCAAAGAGATGAAACATATATTAAAATTTGAATAGTGAGAAATAACTACCTCCATTGAGCCATAACACAAGAGGTTTGCTAGAAGAATTCTGAGGAGACTCAACAAAGTAATAGAAAAGCGTCCTTCCATGAGCCGGATCAACGGTAACATAACCTGCATACTGATCAAAGTCGCCCCCCGCGGGCTGACCGGGCAACTCATCTATCTTATCCGCTTCCATCCTTCCATCTTGACGAGTAATGTGCACCGGCGAAAAGGACTTAGTAGAAGAAAACTCAGGCAATTGATCGTATCGAGAGAAACTTGACAAGCCTTGTGTTTCGATGAGCTTTTTTAGCTGATCGACTTGGTTTGCTTCGTTGTTGATGGGTAGAAGAAAGAGAAAGCAAGAAAAAAGAATAAACAATGACAAATGAGAAGCCCTCATCCTTTGGTTGGTTGGTTGTTGTTTGGTACCAGAGCTTGGGCATTTATATATATAGAGAGATGGTGTGGATATGAGAAAATGGATTTTCTAGAGTTTTTGCCGTATACAATCCCAGTATCTCTCTTATTTCTAAATAAGTCCCCTGAATATTGGTATTGCTAAATAAGAACTTCAATTATTATAAGTTATTCATTTTAATCTCCCCAGTTAATTTTCAATCCACCAACCGTTAAAGTTTGCTGTTAGGATGTCATATTTAACATTTTGCTCTTCTCTTTTCGTATTAAATCAGCTGATCTAAATGCTAGGATTAGGATTCCAAATGCTAATGTTTTGGATAGCTACGTAGATTTGTGGGTCTTATTTAGAATTATCAAGATTTGGGTGTCTTATATAAAATTAAAAAAGATTTGAGGACTATATATAAAGAAAATCACCATTTTCTAAAATTTGGGTGTGAAGGGAAATTTGTTGTCAATATTGAATTTGTTCGCACTGCACGTCTAAGTGCATGCGTATGTTAGTTATTATGTGGTGTACTATTAATTGGATTCATAATGGTACTAAGAATTACTATTACAATCTAATTACCACAAAGAATGAGGAAAAGACAAGTCAGTATGATACTTACTTTTTTTAGGGAATTCGATCTTCAGTGGACGAAGTGGTCACAATTTAACACTTTCAGTGCAAATTCGTGGATCTTCTGTGTGTGTGATGTGTGTTTGTGTGTATTGTATGCTTAGATTAGGGTTTATTGGCCAATGACAAAAAAAAATTACTAGCTACCGCTATAGTAATTATCTATACCCAAATTAATGAACTGTCATAGGTGCTTCTAGCTTGAATTATGCTTTATTACAATGATTCCCCAAGTTGACGGTGCAAATGAAGATACTATGTCTAGGCCCATTAGTTTCCTTAATTTTAAGGATGAGAGATGATAGTTTCAAAGTTCTTAAATACTAAATATGACAATTAGAAACACGAAAAAGAAAAAAAAGATTTTTACTAAAAACCCTTCTCGCTAATTACTAAAAATCTCATACATACTTCATATTTACTTAAAAAAATCTCTATACATTTAAATTGCATTAAAATATCTCTCATTTTCCATCAAAAGTAAGCCACTGCTAAAAAATGTAAGTATTAGACACGGTGTATTAGAGACAGTTAACTTTTGAAAGGTCTCTAATACAATATTAGAGACCGTCTAGGTATTAGCGACCGTTTACACGATCCCTAATACATAAGCAATAAATCCGCTTTTAAATCCCAGGTATTAGAGTGTCAGCGACTGTATAAATGGTCGCTAATACCTGCGAAAATAGACGTGTGTGTTCACCGCCGGAAACGGGGATGAACTGGGATAGATTGTCTTGTCTGAATTTGGGGGCAGATACTATTTGGAATTATCCATCCACCTCTCCGAAAATACCAAGTTTATTTATGGCACCATATATCGGAGGTTTGGACAGACGCGACCGTTGTATCAGATTTCATCATATTCCCCCTCATTTGTGAAGGGTTTTTGATTGTGGGGACGCTCTTCCCTACAGGCGCAAGCCCCTGCAGTTAATTACGTTACCGCATTGCGATAACCACTTTCTCCTGCTCCGGCAGTTCACTTCGTGTCGTGCTGTGTTTGTTTTATTTTGGGTTGCCCATGGATTGTATACGGAGACTAATCTATGCCGTCACCCGTAGGGCGCGGATTAGTCCAAATCCGTATATTTGAGATTTGGGTTTATGTCAAGAATTTTGCTTGACGAGACCCACGTTGGTAGCTTGGTTTGCCAACGGGAATAAACACAGGACGTAGATCTCATATTTGTGAGGTCCATCGGTTCATGCGATATTTGTATTTGATATAAGGATCATTAGCCATATTTGAGACTAAGATCGACTTATGAGCAGTGAGCATAGGGGCTAAGCTGATTATTAGATCATATATGAATAGCCCATGGATAGTATACGATAGTCATTATGGAGACAGTCCGCGGGGCAAAACATATTAGTTTAAGGATATCACGGTCCAACATTCTCTGTTTGGGATGAATATTAGTTTAAGAACATTTTGGTCCAACATTTCCATTTGGAGGGCGCATTTTAGTTTAAGGACATTTCGGTCTAACAATCCTGTTTTGGGGACGAATTTTAGTTTAAGGACATTAAATTTCGGTCCAGCATTCCCATTTTGAGGACGAATGTTAGATTAAGGATATTTCGGTCCAACATTCATCTTGCACGCACGTGTGTTTATTGCGTGACAAAGTGAACAATGATGCATGGAATGCGCCTAATTTGGGGTGCGATCCGATTTGAGATGTGCACGTCAATTTGGAAGTGCATCAATGTGGGATGAAAGGAGTTGTTGGTTGTCGGGACCCGCCACCTCTCTGAAGACGTTGATGAATTACAACGACATATATCAGAGGTGTGAAGAGATGTACCCTTAAACCAAATCCCATATTTGAGGGAAAGGGGGTGATGGACCTAAGAATTGTCAGTCATATTTGAGACTAAGGTTATCATAGGAGGTATGGGATGAAGATTAGTTTGGATACCACAAACATAAGCTTAGCTAATTTGGGCTAAGATTGGGTTTTAGGTTTTGAACTTAGGTTATATGTTTCTTTAGTTCAAAAATATTTTGTTTGGTTTAAGGACCGTTAATCTAGTTTGAGATTAAGATCAACTTAAATATATGAGTGTTTGGGCTCAATTTATTTTTAACTAAGGATACGTTAGTCTTATTTGAGACTAAGATCAACTTAGCAACATTTAAAGATCATTAAATTTTAGTTGAGATCCGACAACAGAGCATTTAGGCTTAGTTGCAATTGACTCCAGAGGGACTTAGCGAATTTGGGCTTGGTCTGCTCAGTTTTCTTTTTATTGTAGAAGTGTTAGGCACTTGTTTGGAGCTCTGGCGCTCACATGTGTATCACGTGAGGAGCTCAGATATGGGTGTTGCCTAATAAGTGCTAAGCGCTTGGCCGTTTTGGCTGTATATGAAGTGCTAAGCACTTTTGTATGGCGCCCACGTGAGGAGCACGTGAGGTGCTGGGCGCTGGTTTAGACGCCCACATAAGTAGCACGTAAGGCGCTAACCTTCTGTTGAGGAAGGATCTTTTGGGCGCTTACGTGTTTTTCACGTGAGGCGCTACAATAGTGCTCAGTACTAATTTTCTCTGGCGCTCACGTGTGTTTCATGTGAGGCGTTATATTTTTGGAGATTTAATCTCTGTTGATATTTTTTAGAGAACTTAAATCTCTGTTAATGGTATTTTGACCATTAACGATCACCAAGATCATTATTTTGAGGATCTGGGATCATGTTCTTTAAGAACCAAGTTCTTTATTTGAAGGAACTAAGTTCCTGGAGGATTATAGACTCCATGTTCTTCACGTTCAACCTTGTTCTTTTCTGAATCTTTGATTCTCAAGAACAAGATCTTTCCGATAAGAATTAAATTCTCAACTTGTAAGAGACTTGTTTTGTGGATCTCAGATCCAAAGAAAGAACTAAGTTCTTTGAAAATGGTTAAACACTTAGATATGGTATATTAAGTAAAGAAGATATTTTGATCTCTTCTTTTTTCTTTACCTAGGATTTTTAGGAGGGAAATCTTCTTCTTGGAGAGAATTAAATTCTTAGTTGTATTGAGAGCCTTCTGTATTTTTACAGAAACTTATCGGGGGTCTCCTATTTTCTTTTTTATCGAGTCCTCTTCCTGTTTCCCTTTGATTAATCTCTTTTCTCCTATTTATAGGAGAAGAGAAAAATCAATTTGTTGAGAAAATCTCTCATTTAGAGATCTTGATTGATTTCATGATCAATCAAAATGATTTTTTAGATCAACCGGTGAATTTTATTCACCGTTGGATTTTTAATCCAAAAGCTCTCTGTATAACAGAGAAGATTTCCTGTTATTTTCCTAAAATAGAATTTTATTGTATCATATGGATATCTTGTTAGTTTAACAAGATTAGAAATATATTTTCCTAATATAGAATTTAATTCTGTCAGATGAATATCTTGTTAGTTTAACAAGATTAGGAATATATTTTCCTAATATATAATTTAATTCTATCAGATGGTTTAATTGGTGATATTTTATCATAATTGGATTTTAAATCCAAGATTCTCTGTTAGAGAAATATCTTTCAATATTAGAAAGATCAGGGAAAATATTTTCCAAATAGAATTTAATTATATCACATAGAATTTAATTATATCAGATGGGAGCATTATAAATTGGGGCGCTCATATGCTTTGCATGTGAGCGCTGCTAAAGAAAGTGGCAAGAGAACTCACGTGTTTAACACGTGACCCCTAGTGTGGGTTTTATCCTGTTTATTTTCAGCGCTCATATGTTTTGCATATGAGCGCTCACGTGTTTAGCACGTGAGGCCTGTTTGGCCTTTGGTTATTTATGTTCAGCGCTTATATGCTTTGCATATGAGCGCTCACGCACGAAAGCATATGAGCGCTCACGCACGTGAGGCCAGTTTGGCATTTAGGTTTATTTATGTTCAGCGCTCATATGCTTTGCATATGAGCGCTAACGTGTTTAACACGTGAGGCCAGTTTGGCCTTTAGTTATTTGCTATCAGCGATTATATGCTTTACATATAAGCGCCCATGTGTTTAACACGTGATGCCAAATTATGAGGATTTTTTTCCTTTTTCTTTTCTCCCATTTTTTATAAGGGAACAAATAGCTCTGAGCCAAAAATTTTGGCGGGAACTAATGCCCTCCACTATTTTGCCCACGTAAGTTTGTACGTGGGTGATGTAGTGCAAAGTTATGCCTGGCCAAATAATTGATAGCTCAAGAGACAAGTTTATGGTCCTTGTAGCCTAAGACTTTTTTCATCTTCCTGAGCTGTAAGGGTCTCAAGAAGGGTTTTTTCTCCCTATGAGTCGTGAGGATCTTATAAGTGCATATTCTCCCTAAAAATCGTGAGGATTTCTAAGTGTTCATCGCCTCCATGAGTCATAAGGATCTCACTAGGTATTTTTTCCTTACGAGTCGTGAGGACCTATAAGTAGCTTCTTCATTTCATTGGCATGTAACTTTGGCGAATACGACCCGTGGATAGTATACAAGAGTCCATCTTGACCTCCTTATAAGGCTGCGATGGCTTAGGAAACAGATTTAGATTTGTCGCCTAAGACTTTTCAACTTTATAAGTCGTGAGGGTTTCATAAAAACTTTTCTCCATACGAGTCGAGAGGATCTCGTAGGTGTATTTTCTCCTTAGAAGTCATGAGTACTCTTAAGTGTGTTTTCTCTTGAGAGTCGTAAGGATCTCACAAGAGAATTTTCCCCTTACGAGTTGAGAGGACTCGTAAGTGGTTTCTCCTCCTCGTCGATATGTGACTTTGGAGAATGCGGCCCGTAGATAGTATACAATAGTCATTTTAGACCTACTTGTAGGGCCACAATGGTTAGAAAACAGGTTGATATCCCCGCCGCCTAAGGCTTTTCACCTTCATGAGCCGTAAGGGTTTCATAAAGATGTTTTCCCCTACGAGTCGAGATGAGTCGAGAGGATCTCACAGGTGTATCCTAACATGAAATATAGATAATCCCTATTCTTTATGACAGGGGTCCGTTAGGTTTGTGGTATTAGGGTTTTAGTCCGTGGTACCGTCGCATTGACTGATATATTTCTCGATATGCAGTCTTTAAGCTGTTGTTCGAGTAGCCCCGCGACTGTCGTGTCTATGATCCCTTCTGAGGCTGGACAAGACGTCTTCAAGTAATCTCTTTAGGTCATATTACCGTCGGAAGAGAAAGCGTTAGGAATTTTCCATGACGCTTTTTACTTGAGGTTGGTCTCAATTTGGAGCCCCGATAAGTTATAACCATTATGCTCTGGTGTGGGACGATCTCCGATAGTCTTTTAGGCTTTATATGAGTTGCCTTCAAGACTCGAAGCAGGGAATATGCCGTTGCTTCATTTTTTTTAACGATGTCGCGCTGATTCTTTTCTTGAAGTAGGGTAGACATCTGTAGGACCTCTATGCTGTATGTATTGCAATTGAAGTCCGGAGCTAGGAATATGTCATCGCCCCACGACTGTCGTGTCTCTGATCCCTTCGAAGGCTGGACAAGATGTCTTCAAGTAATCTTCTTAGGTTATATTACCGTTAGAAGAGCAAGTGTTAGAAATTTGCCATGACGTTTTTTACTTGAGGTTAAGCTCAATTTGGAGCCCCGATGAGTCATAACCGCACCCTTCTGGGGTGGGATGATCTCCAATGGTCTTTCGGGTTGTATATGAGTTGCCGTCAAGACCCGAAACTAGGAATATACTGTCACTTCGTTTTTTTCTTTGACGATGTTGCGCCGATTCTTTGCTGAAGTAAGGTAGACATCTGTAGGACCTTCATGCTGTATGTATCGTAGTTGAAGTCCGGAGCTAAGAATATGCCATTGCTCCATTTTTGTTTCGACCCTCGGGTATTTTGTTGACGTTGCGTCTACATCTTGCTAGAGTGAGAAGGAACGACGGGATAGTCTCTAGGTTGTATATGAACCGTCAAGAATTGGAGCTAGGATTTTGCCGTGACCCCACTTCTATTTGACCCTTGGGTCTTTGTTGACGTCGTGTCTGTACCCTGCTGGCATGCGGAGAACGTCGAGGTGATCTCTAGGCTTTAGATGCTGCCATTAAGATCTGAAGCTAGGATTTTGCCGTCACTTCACATTTATTTGATTGTTGCATCCGCATCCTGCTGAAATGAGGAAAACGTCGAGCCGGAGCTAGGATTTTTACCATCACTCCACTTTTGTTTGTTGACGTTGCGTCTGCCCCGATAGGGAACGTTGAGTTGGAGCTGGGATTTTGCCATTACTCTTTTTTGATTTGGTTTCTTGAAGCTTTGTTGACGTCATGTCTGCATCCTGTCGGAATGAGAAGAACGTCGAGTTGGTCTCTAAGTTGTATATGAACCATTGAGATCTGGCTTTTTCTTTGACGGAGCCTGGTGGGAAAATACGGTTCCCTTTGTTTCGTTTGTAACCATGGATCGTATACAAGAGCCAATATGGACCTACTTGCAGGGCAGAGGAAATTTCATTATATATATATATATATATTATTTTTTTATTTCCGCGATTCTCTATCTTTTTAGCTTTTCATATCGCGAAAGTCGCGATTGCCCAATCATTTCAGCTATTTATCGCGGTGCCCAATCATTTCGGCTATTTTTGAAAATATTTTTACTCACTGCTTTTTATTGTGAGTTGCACAAACATTTCGGCTGTTTTTATATGCATATTTTTGCTCGTTGATTTTTATTGCGAGTTGCCCCATCATTTCGGCTATTTCATATGCATTTTTTTCTACCCGCTGATGTTTTTTATTACGAGCTTGGAATCTGATACCAACTTTGGCATCAGTATCGCTACGACTGGAATATTTTCAGGAGCGAAACATCATTTGCCGTGAGAGAACTTGAAGTTTGACACCTGTTTAGGCATCAATATTGCTACAACTGGGATATTGTCATGAGCGAATCATCATTTGCCCTTGTCAATTTAGATAAAAGGGGCTTAGCAAACAGGGTTAGGATCTTGTCGATTAAGGCCTTTTGATTTTATGAGCCGTAAGGGTCTCATAAAGGTGTTTCTCCTTACGAGTCGTGAGGATCTCGTAGGTGTATTTTCTCCTTAGGAATCGTGGGGATTCCTAAATGTGTTGCTTCTTTGTGAGTCGTAAGGATCTCACGCAGGGTTTTTTTAACGAGACTCTCGAGAGTAGTTTCGTCGCAGGTGCCCATCAATTTGTCGGTAGGACTTAGGGTTGTCTTCATCACTGGAGTAGCCGTGTAGCCGGTAGAACTTAAGTTGAAACCCTCACCGTTGAGACTTCGATTGCCATAGAGACCTTAAGGGAGAATATCGCCGAATTTAGGGCAATGCGCCATGTTTGAGGCGACGCACTAGTTTAAGGACATTTCGGTCTATTATCACCATTTTTGAGGCGACGTGCTGGTTTAAGGACATTCCGGTCCATTGTTAGTTTAGGGACATCTCGGTCCGTTGTTAGTTTAGGGACATCTCGGTCCGTTATCGCCATGTTTGAGGCAGATTGTTAGTTCAAGGACTTTTCGGTCCATTATCGCCATGTTTGAGGCGAAATTTTAGTTTAGGTTCTTTTCGGTCCATTATCGCCAGGTTTGAGGCGGAATTTTAGTTTAGGGACTTTTCGGTCCATTATCGCCATATTTAAGGCGAATTTTTAGTTTAAGGACTTTTCGGTCCAGCATTCCCATTTTAGGGATGGATATTAGCTTAAGGACGTTCCGGTCCCACATTCCCATATTTGGGGTGAATATTAGTTTAAGGACGTTTCGGTATGTTATCAGTTTAAGAACGTTTCGGTAACATTCCCGTTTTTTTGGGGGAACAAGTTAGTTTAGGGACGTTTCGTTCCATTTTATCATTCGGTCGGAGAGTTGCATAACCTATCCTTTCCAACAGTTGCTTGCCGAGGTGTTGCTGCATGTCTTTTGTATGCATGGACACTTCACGTCTAAGGCTGTCTTCACCCTCTTGGACTTTTTTTTTTACCATCGCAACAATTAGATTGTTTTGTAGGAAATACCGGGTATTTTAAACGGCATATGCCCCCTGCTTATCAATATCGCTTTCCGATTCTGATGGAGCGTCTTCTTCATATACTTAGGAACGAGATATCACGTCATTCCTTCTGCCGAGTGTTCCTCCTCCTTGGAAGAATGAACTTGACTTGGGGGTTTTCCCCCTCATCGTCTGATTCGGAGTGGGACATGGATTTCACATCCCTCTCATGGTTTTTTTTGTTCAAGCGGGATATTCCACTTGATTGTAGGACCCGTTTATAGGTCCCTTGATATCCTTCTTGTTTTTTCTTTTTTTTGAAAAGAATGGACCATACCACGTCGAGATTCTTCCGCCAGTCGGGAATATATATGCCCTCTGTGTATATTTCGGGGGGGAGCGAGTACCCACGCCGTCGCTATTTTGGCGACAGATTGTTTCAGAACTGCTCATTTTTGTTGAGCGTTGGTGATAAACGCCATCTTGCCTTCGCTTTTAATTCATCTTCATCGGATGAGAAAGAGTTTTGACCCATCTGATCCATTCGAGCCATTTTATCCACGAGTTCTTGGAAGGTCGTTGGCTTGAAGATGGCTATATATGGGAACACCTTTGAATTTGGGTCAAAGGTAGCTATAAGCATTCCCACGGCTGTGGCTTTGTCGCTGCGTTGCTCGCATTTTGACCAGAGATTTCGCCATCGGGTAATATATTGAATCCATGTCTCATTCGGTCCAATCGTTTCATTGACCAACATCGTCACGGTAGCGTGTTTATTCACACTAACGAATCTCTGACAGAAGAGCATATCCATCTCGTCGAAGGTCTTTACGGAATCATTTGGGAGTCCTGCGTACCATTCGAAGGCGATGCCTGTCAGGCTGCTGACGAACTGTTGGAGGAGCAATATGTCATTTCCTCCAGTGTTGCTGTGCATGAATTTAAATCGCGCAATGTGCTGGCAAGAATTCCCAGTTCGTTTGTACATGTGGAACATTGGAAGTGTGTACTCTGGCGAGTACTGTATTTGATTGTACCAGGCCGGATATGATCGACCAGTCATGATTGACCTATTTGCAGCTTCACTGACATAATGAGCTTTGATTTGCCGAGCGATATATTCATCCAGCTTTGCTTTTGGAATCATTTCCTCTTCGGCTGTTGATGAGACTTGCAGAGGATTTGAAATGTCGCCCTTGCCTTTAAGAGCGACTACCGGCGGTTCATCTTCCAGTGGTTCCGAATGAACCATCATTCCAGCCATGTTTTGGATCAGAAGGGCCATCTGGTTCATTTTAGTGGACATTTCTGCCGCTTCTTCATCTCTCTTTTTTTGAGAGCACGCTTTCGAAAATCAATGTCCGACTCCTTCCTTATTCTATCTTCGGGTGCGTCCTCGAGATTTTCCTTACGCGATGGGTTAGCGAGTGTTGCCGCCTGAGCGAGCATCTCCTACAGCTTTTCACGTTGCAATTGAGCCTTTGTCAGGGACCGAGTATGCGGTCCGTGGCTAGTAGATGCTTGAACTTCGTCTTTGGAGTTCACCATGTGGACTGTATGAACTACCATGCCTCCGGGCTTGGGTATTTGGAGTTTTGGCCTTTGGAGTTTGCCTCGGGCGCTTGAGCCTTATTAGGCATCTCTTTTTTGTGAGAAGCCGCTTTGGCTTCGGGAGGAACCGCTGTAGCAGGAACCATCTTAGGATGAGTCCTCTTGTATTTGAAAAGGGATTTGCCAAAATTTGGATGACGTTTAGGGGAAGTGCCGAGGTTGGCGACTGAATCCTTCACCTGCTTCCACACCTTATATATAGATGAGGAAAGTTCATTTAGGGAGCGAACTGGTTTCTGCTCTCGTTCGGGCTGCGGAGATTTCTTCAATACTGTGGTGGGAGAATTTTGTCTAACCCTTCGCAACAGTTTAAAACTGTTCCCGATTGGAATAGCAACATTCATCATCAAAGTTGAAGCAGGTGGAGTCAACGCTAATGGAGAACTGCCCCCATCTTGTTTTGTACGACGCCGATATCGACGTCACCGGTTTTTTACGGCCGAAATTTGATCAGCCTCAGGATTTTGCTGAGCTTGCCCCCTGTTTTCTTTGAGAGTTTGAGTATTCCCCCCTGCATAGACCATGGCCTTTGGAAGGTACCAGTTGTTTGGAGACCGATTCCACCGGCAAAGCAGAAGCTTTAGGAGTCAGCCTGGAAGACAGACTTCTTCTGGGATTCCTCCTTCGGCGTTGAGGTACCGAGGGTGGGAGGTGGGAGCATAGACCAAAGATAAGCCCATTGATTTCTTGAAGAGCCGTATTGCAGAGATTTGAGACTGCAAGTGGCCCTCACTTGACTCTACCAGATGTGACAGAGCCTGAGTTGCGGTGAGTGGAAGCAAATGCCATTCTGCATAGAGACAAAACGCCGGCTCCATTATCCCATCACCCAAGGGCAACTTCAAACATCTATACCGGGATTATTTGATCGCGGAAAAAACACGATACATGAAGTGTGGAGTGGAAAGAGGAAGAGGTCCCACCGGGCATGCCGGAATTTGTTCGCCGCCGAAAACAGAGACGGACCAGGATAGGTCGTCTTGCTTGAATCTAGAGGCAGATGTTATTTGGACTTATCCACCCACCTCTCCGAAGATACCAAGTTGATTTATGGCACCATATATCGGAGGTTTGGACAGACGCGACCGTTGTAGCAAACTTCATCAGATTCCCCCTCATTTTATGAGGGGTTTTTGATTGTGGGGATGCTCTTCCCTGTAGGCGCAAGCCCCTGCAGTTAATTACGTTACCGCGTTGCGATAACTACTTTCTCCTGCTCCGGCAGTTCACTTCATGTCGTGTTTTTTTTGTTTTGGTTGCCCGTAGATTGTATACGGAGACTATTTTATGTCGTTGTTTGTAGGGTGCAGATTAGTCCAAATCCGTATATAATTTTAGATTTGGGTTTTGGGTCAAGGATTTTCTTGAAAGGATCCACGTTGGTAGCTTGGTTTGCCAACTGGAGTGAACTTAGGACGCAGATCTCATATAAATGAGGTCCATCTGTTCACGGGATATTTGGGTTTGATCTAAGAATTGTTAGTCATATTTGAGACTAAAATCAACTTAGAAGCATATGAGCGTATGGGCTCAATTATTTTAGTTTAAGGACATCATGGTCCAACATTCCCTATTTGGGAAGAATGTCAGTTTAAGGAAGTTTCGGTCCATTATCGCCGTATTTAGGGGTGAATATTAGTTTAAGGACATTTCGGTCCAACATTCATCTTGCGCGCACGTGTATTTGTTACATGGCGGAGTGAATGATGGTAACATGGAATGCGCCCAATTTAGGGTGCGATCCGATTTGAGGTGTGTACGTTAATTTGGAAGTGCATTAATGTGGGATGAATGGAGTTGTTGGTTATCGGGACCCGCCACCTCTCTGAAGACGTTGAGGAATTACAATGACATATATCAGAGGTGTGAAGAGATGTACCCTTGAACCAAATCCCGTATTTGAGGGAAAGAATCGTGATGGACCTAAGAATCGTTAGTTATATTTGAGACTAAGATTACCTTAGGAGATATAGGGTGAATATCATTTCGGATATCATCAATTGGAGATCATTAGTCATGTTTGAGACCGAGATCGGTTTGGATATCAGTTTGGATATCACGAGCATAAGCTTAGCCAATTTGGGCTAAGATTGGGTTTCTGTATCACCCAGCAGTGCTAAGCACTCAATTATACAGCACTCACGTGTGTTTCATGTGAGGCGCTGAAATAGTGCTAAGCACTAGCTTTTTATGGCGCCGACGTGTGTTTCACGTGAGGCGCCGCAATAGTGCTAAGCACTAGCTTTTTGTGGCGCCCACGTGTGTTTCACGTGAGACGCTACACTAGTGCTAAGCTCTAACTTTTTCAAGCGCTCACGTGCGTTTCACGTGAGGCGCTATGTAACTTGGCCTTGAGCGCTCACGTTCTTTTCACGTGAGGTGCTATGTTTTTGGAGATTTAATCTCTGTTGATATTTTTAGAGAACTTAAATCTCTGTTAATAGTATTTTGACCATTAACGATCACCAAGATCATTATTTTGAGGATCTGGGATCATGTTCTTTAAGAACCGAGTTCTTGATTTGAAGGAACTGAATTCCTGGAGTATTATGGACTCCATGTTCTTCATGTTCAACCTTGTTCTTTCCTGAATTTTTGATTCTCAAGAACAAGATCTTCCCGATGAGAATTAAATTCTCAACTTGTGGGAGACTTGTCTTGTGGATCTCAGATCCAGAGAAAGAACTAAGTTCTTTGAAAATGGTTAAACCCTTAGATATGGTATGTTAGGTAAAAGAGATATTTTGATCTCTTGTTTTTTCTCTACCTAAGGTTTTTAGGAGGGAAATCTTCTTCTTTGAGAGAATTAAATTCTTAGTTGTTTTGAGAGCCTTCTGTATTTTTACAGAAGCTTATGGGAGATCTTCTTTCCTTCTTTCCTGCTCTCTTCCTTCTCTTCTCTCTTGATTAGTCTCTTTGCTCCTATTTATCGAAGAAGAGAAAAATCAATTTGTTGAGAAAATCTCTCATTGAGAGATCTTGATTGATTTCATGATCAATCAAAATGATCTTTTAGATCAACCGATGAATTTTATCCACCGTTGGATTTTAACCCAAAGGCTCTCTGTTTAACAGAGAAGATTTCTTGTTTGTTTAACAAGATTATGAAATATTTTCCTAAGATAGAATTTTATTCTATCATATGAATATCTTATTAGTTTAACAAGATTAGAACTTTATTCTATTATATAAATATCTTGTTAGTTTAAAAATATTAAGAAAATATTTTCCTAAGATAGAATTTTATTCTATCAGATGATCGATGAGTAATTTTATAATCACCGTTGGATCTTTGATCCAAGAGTCCTCTGTTTAACAGAGAAGATCTTTCTAGTTTGAGAAAGATCAGGAAAATATTTTCCACATAGAATTTAATTCTATTACATAGAATTTAATTCTATCAGATAATTTAATTGGTGATTTCTTATCACCATTGGATTTTAAATCCAAGATTCTCTGTTAAAGAAAGATCTTTCCATATTAGAAAGATCAGAGAAAATATTTTCCAAATAGAGTTTAATTCTATCACATAGAATTTAATTCAATCAGATGAGAGCATTTTAAATTCGGGGGCACACAAGCTTTGCATGAGTGCGCTGCTAAAGAAAGCGACAAGAGAAACCACGTGTTTAACACGTGACCCCCAGTGTGGGTTTTAGCTTGTTTATTTTTAGCGCTCAAATGCTTCGCATATGAGCACTCACATGTTTAATACGTGAGGCCTGTTTGGCCTTTAGGTTTATTTTATTCAGCGCTCATATGCTTTACATATGAGCGCTTACGTGTTTAACACGTTAGGCCAGTTTAGCCCTTGGTTATTTATTTTCAACGCTTATATGCTTTGCATATAAGCGCCCACGTGTTTAATACGTGATTCCTGTTTGGCCTTTGGTTATTTATGTTCAACGCTTATATGTTTTGCATATGAACGCTCACGTGTTTAACACGTGAGGAATGTTGGGCCTTTAGGTTTACTCATATACTTTGGATATGAGCGCTCACGTGTTTAACACGTGAGGCCAGTTTGGCCCTTAATTATTTTTTCTCAGCGCTTATATGCTTTTTATATAAGCGCCCACGTGATGCCAAATTATGAGGATTCTTTTCCACTTTCTTTTCTCTCCTTTTTTATAAGGGAACAACAAGCTCTGAACCAAAAAAATTGGCGGGAAAAAATACCCCCCACTAGTTTGCCCACGTAAATATGTACGTGGGTGAAGTAGTGAAAAGTTATGCATGGCTATAGAATAGATGGCTTAGGAGATAAGTTTGTGGTCCTTGTAGCCCAAGGCTTTTTTCATCTTCCTGAGCCATAAGGGTCTCAAGAAGGTTTTTTTTCTCCCTATGAGTCGTGAGGATCTCATAGGCGCATATTCTCCCTAGAAATCGTGAGAATTTCTAAGTATTCATCGCTTTCATGAGTTGTAAGGATCTCACTCAGGTATTTTTTCCTCTTGAGTCGTGAGAACCCGTAAGTAGCTTCTTCATTTCATTGGCATGTAACTTTTGCGAATGTGGTCCGTGGATAGTATATAAGAGTCCATCTTGACCTCCTTGTAGGGCAGCGATGGCTTAGGAAACATGATTAGATCCGTCTCCTAAGACATTTCAACTTTATGAGCCATGAGGGTCTCAAAGAAGAAGATTTCCCTCCTAAAAAACCCTAGGTAAAGAAAAAAGAAGAGATCAAAATATCTCCTTTACCTAACATACCATATCTAAGGGTTTGACCCTTTTAAAAGAACTTAGTTCTTTTTCTGGATCTGAGATCCACAAGACAAGTCTTCCATAAGTTGAGAATTTAATTCTCATTGGGAAGATCTTGTTCTTGAGAATCAAAGATTCAGGGAAGAACAAGATTGAACATGAAGAACATGGAGTCCATAATACTCTAGGAACTTAGTTCCTTCAAATCAAGAACTCAGTTCTTAAAGAACATGATCCCAGATTCTCAAAATAATGATTTTGGTGATCGTTAATGGTCAAAATACTATTAACAGAGATTTAAGTTCTCTAGAAAACATCAACAGAGATTAAATCACCAAAAACATAGCGCCTCACATGAAACACACGTGAGCGCCAGAGAAAATTAGTGCTTAACACTATTGTAATGCCTCACGTGAAAAAAACGTGAGCGCCCAAAAGATCCCTCCCCAATAGAAGGTTAGCGCCTCACGTGCTCCTCACGTGGGCACATAAACCAGCGCCCAGCACCTCGTGTGCTCCTCACGTGGACGCCACACAAAAGTGCTTAGCACTTCATATACAGCCAAAACGGCCAAGTGCTTAGCATTTATTGGGCAGCGCCCATATCTGAGCTCCTCACGTGATACACATGTGAGCACCAGAGCTCCAAACAAGTGCTCAACACTTCTGCAATAAAAAGAAGACTGAGCAGACCAAGCATGTTCCCTCATAAAAAAAGAGGAGAGTAAGAAAGGGGGAAACTCCCCACTATTCAAGTCTTACGTGTTAAACACGTGAGCGCCTATATGCAGAGCATATAGGCACTGCAATTAAAATACTGATAGACTAAACAAGCCTCACGTGTTAAACATGTGAGCTCCTATATGCAGAGCATATAGGCGCTGCAACTAAACTACTGATAGGCTAAACAAGCCTCACGTGTTAAACACGTGAGCGCTTATATGCAAGCATATAGGCGCTGCAATTAAACTACTGATAGGCTAAACAAGCTTCATGTGTTATACACGAGAGCATCTATATGTAATGCATATAGGCATTGCAATTAAACTAGATAGGCTAAAAAGGCTCACGTAGTAAACACGTGAGCACGTATATATAAAGCATATAGGCACTACAATCAAAACAGCTAAGAGGGCCAAATTAAGTCCCACATGCTAAACACGTTAGGACACCTCCTTGCGTAAAATTAAATTCTACTTAATGAACCGTTGGATCAAGGATCCAAAGGTGATTAAACATAGAATTAAATTCTATTGGGAAGCATATTTTCTGTTAAACAGAGAGTTAGTGGATCAAAAATCCAAAATATTTTCTGTATCTTTCTAAATAGAGAAAGATTATACTCTGTTAAACTGAGCACCATTGGATTAAAAATCCAATGGTGATTAAAATGTCACCGCTTGATAGAATTGTATTCTGTATATGGGAGAATATCCCTAATCTTGTTAAAAACAAGAACGATATTTTCTGTAAAAACAGAAATCCCTGGATCAAAGATCCAATGGTGGATAAAATTCCCCAAATCAATTCTGAGACCACTTAGATCAATTGGGATCTCTCAATGAAAAATTTTCTCAGAATTAAACAAACTTTTCTCCACTATATAAAGAACTCGAGACTTCAAGTCTCACAGACAGACAGACGCAGAGAGAGAGAGAGAGAGAGAGAGAGAGAGAATTCCCCAGAGGCTTAAAAAAAAGAATATACAGTGAGCTTTTGAAGAACGGGAGAATTTAATTCTCAAAAGAAATACTTGCTTCCTTGAAACATTAGGTAAAAAGAAAACACTTTTCATTTGCCTCTCTAAGGGTTTAACCCTTCATATAAGAACTCAGTTCTTTTCTCTGGTTGAGATTGGAAGAAGCAAATCTCCCCACAAGTTGAGAATTTAATTCTCATCGGGGAGATTTTGCTCTGCAAGATTCAAAACTTAGGGGAAAAGAACTAAGTTACATAAAAAGAAAGGGGGAGAAGAAGAGCGGGAACACCTAGGAATTTAATTCCTACAAAAATTAGGGTTTAACCCTATATAAAGAAATTAGTTCTTCAATAAAAAAAACAGTGATCCAAGATCTCCAAGACCAAATCGTTGGTGTTTAGCACTATTTCGAAACCTTACGTGTTTCCCACGTGAGTGCTTCAAATGAAAAAAGAGATTAACCAAAACTTCCTCACGTGTTTCCCACGTGAGTTTTTTAAGAGGAAAACAAGTAAAAGAAAGAGGAAACTACAACACTCTAGCATCAATAAGGAAAGATGGGATACCCACATGCTTTGCACGAGAACTCTAGCCAAGTGCTCGGCACTTATAAAAAGGGGGAGGATAAAACCCGAAGGGCAACGCTCATATTTGGGATGCCTCACGTGTGTCACGTGAGCGCCATAAAACTCTAATGTTTAACACTAATCCAGCGCCCACATGAAACGCACGTGAGCACTGTATTCCTAAGTGCTTAGCACTGTTGGAGACTCAATCTTAGCCCAAATTGGCTAAGTTTCCTGAGGTTAGACCTCTTTGATACTAAAACAACTGAGCTCATATTGCTCATGTTTTCCCAAGCTGACCTCAGTTTCAAAAATGACCAGTGGTCTCCCATTGATGATATTCCAAATGATATTCATCTTATATCTCCTAAGATAATTTTAGTCTCAAACATGACTAATATTTTTTAGGTCTACAACAGCCCCTTTTCCCCTTCAAATATGGGATTTGGTTTAAGGGTATATCTCTCCACACATCTGATATATGTCATTGTAATTCTTCAACGTCTTTAGAGAGGTGGCAGGTTCCGACAACCAACAACTCTTTGGTGCACTTCCAAATTGACGTGCACACCTCAAATCGGACCGTACCCCAAATTGGGTGCATTCCATATCACCATTGTTCGTTTTGTCCCATAACAAATACACATATGCGCAAGATCGATAATGGATAGAAATGTCTCTAAACTAATATTTGCCACCAAAATGGCGATAATTGACCGAAATGTCCCTAAACTAGAAATGTCCCTAAACTAATATTCGCCTCCAAAATGGCGATAATGGACTGAAATGTCCCTAAACTAATATTCGCCTCCAAAATGGCGATAATGGACCGAAACGTCCTTAAACTAAAATAATATAGCCCAAATGCTCTTTTGTTGGATTTGAAATAAAAATGATCCTAAAAATTGTTAAGTAGATTTTAGACTCAAATTGGACTAATGTATCCTTAACAAAAACAAATCAACCCCAAATGCTCACATACAATTAAGTCGATCTTAATCTCAAAATAGATTAACGGTCTTTAAATCAACCCAAACCCAAATCTAAAAATGTACGGATTTGGACTAATCCACGCCCTACGGGCGACGAAATAAATTAGTCTCCGTATACAATCCACGGGTAACCTAAACAAACAAAAACAAACACGACACAAAGTAAACTTCCAAACCAGGAGAAAGTGGTTATTGCGATGCAGTAACGTAATTAACTGCAGGGCTTGCGCCTGCAGAGAAGAGCGTCCCCACAATCAAAAACCCCTCGCAAAACGAGGGGGAATCTGACGAAGTCACGCTACAACGGCCGCATCCGTCCAAACCTCCAATACACGGCGCCATAAATTAACTTGGCGTCTTCAGAGAGGTGGACGGATTGTCACAACCCAAAATGGCAAGTGACTGGCACTTGAATCATATGAAGTCTATAGGACCCCATCTAATTCAAGTAAGCCAAAATCCTAGAAATCTAAATCATTTAAAAGAAGAAAGTGAAGGAAACTTGTTTAAAAGTTTGCGTATAAATCACTTTGAAGGTCGTAGTAAACATTTTTAAAATATCAAATCTTTTCTGAAAATTTCGGCAAAGTCTCCTTTGTAAATACTGACCCCAAACGGGTACAATATGAATAATATACATAAATGATAAAAGGAATCCCCAAGCGGGAGCTAGCTCTTCGCCAATTGGCGGTCACAACCACACAAGCAATATAATATACAACGCCGAAGGGCGAGGATCAAAACTCAAAAGGAAAACCAATATCATCAAGGAAACCATAATAATACAAGCGCGACTCTAAGGTCGAAAGAATATACACTGGTCTTCTAAGTCTATAAATTAATACAAGTTTGTTTGATGGAGTTACTAGATACAACTAAAATAAATAAATGTACAATGGTGGTCACGATACGAGTGAACTCACCCACCAAAGCAATCACACGGAAAGAAGCAGTATGCCCGCAAAGTCGCCAAGAAAACCTGTATGGAAAAACCTGCAAGAAACTGTGGCACAACGGAGGTGATTTGCCAACTCGTGAGTAGAAAATATCACCGAGCAGAAATCGCATGTATGACTCTATCCTAGGTCATACCATAATATCCATATAATATATAACCTGAAACATCTGCTAATGGCCAGGGTAAACATCTATACATAAGTGTAATACCAAGTGCTCGTGTCAGTACCTCAGGTAGCAACATATCATATATATGAGGTATAAATGCATGAAAACAGAATATATCTAAATGAGAAAACTGTTTTCTTATCTCAGTGAGATTTCTGTATAAAATCGAAGTATCATCAATGAAATCAACAGAGAATCAGTGTCTACCATCGACACAAAATATATATCTCGCTATCTCAATATCTCGGGCTCCGGCAATACGGACTGGCCCGTATCATCAAATCTCAAGACTACGTCGGTATCCTCCGGATATTCGCCGCGTCACAATCACCGGTCGGTAGTGCTCCCCTGCCAAGCTCAACGCCATCATCTGCGACCATCTTGCCCCGGGGTACTGCACCGGGTCCACCATGCATCCACAGACGGTTTCTCTTCCTCCTCGAATCGGGTGTATGATATCGCTCAAGAGCCGAGAAAACTCATGGTGGACATATCTCACATCATAACATGAGAAAACCGCAATTTCTATCTTTTTAAAATGATAATGAGTTTATAAAATCCTTGCGGTTTCTCCAAATCCACAAATCTCATGGAAAATCCGAATCCCATAATCAAAAGTCAATAAACAGTGAATACCATAATATTGTATGATAAATGAAAATACACATGTATGAGATATCATAGTAATAAATGCAATGTCTAAGCTATCATATAAAAGCAAGCGCACTAGTTTTATGTCGAAACTATCAACAACAATTTATACTAATGAAGTAGTGTTTTCTAATGTGTACGTGACATGAAAATTACCGACGATGATGTGTGTGAGCCGGCAAGTAAGTGTACGTGGAGCATACGCATCATCGGTAATGGTGCTGGTGTCCTGACAGCAGGGTTTCATAATAACTACGAAAACACATTTAAGCGTGCAATGCGATGCGAATAGCAAGAACATACGGAAAATGAATAGTAAACGCAAAAATAAGGAATGTACAATTTATATATGAGTCATACAGTTTTGGCATTTGAAATAACACGAGTCATGGTGTTTAGAAAATAGGGGCTATGGTGTTTTTAAGAAAAAGTAAGTCCTTTGAAATATCCGTAGTATCCCTTGGCCTGTCTTTAAAATACTCACGATTCGTTAGTTTTGGAAATAAATATGACTCGAGTCCAGTCTAACATCTACTAACTAACTACATGACTAAACTAACAGACTAGTCGAAGGGTAAAGAAAGCCACCTAAGTCTGAGTCGATATATATATATATATATATATATATATATATATATATATATATATATATATATATATATATATATATAGTAGTCGGTGATCCCGCCTCAATAGTGTCACGTACGATACAATATATAATATGACATTCTCGAGTCAAGAGTGCAGATCTATCATCATAATTATATTTCGTACAGTAAATCCATCTTACGGCATCCCAAATCTGGGTACGGGTCGAATATCACATTTATCTCATTATTCCTCTGCTATCCTTATCATCATATCCTGAATTAGGAGTACTGATCTAAAGTCTAGTACATTCTGATACCATCAACATATAAATATGCGTGTGTATGAAAACACATCGCCTAATGATCCGCTATAATATCATGTCGTATCTCATAATACGAACCAAGTCACATCACCGATCTCGTGGCATCATGCCCAATCACATCGACTCATCTCCAAGTACCATATACTATCCTCAATATCCATATATATGTACACACACACACATATGTATACATACATACATACTCACATACATACATATATGTATGTATGTGTGTGTGTGCGCGCGCGCGTGTGTATACGCACAAGTAAACTAGATGTATGCGTGTGTGCGTGCGTGCGTGTAAACTTTATTCTAGGGTTCGCGACTAAAAACCAACTAACGACACTATCATCCAACTATACTAAAATTTAACCCATGATCTCCTAAGATCTTACTTTCTAACTATACATGTTTCACATAACACATATTCATATATAAATATAATATATCATATGCTACACTACGAATTGCGGGGGTGCTATACGCCATCCACTCGACTTCCCCCGTAGATATATATATACTCACCTTGATCCTTGCTTGTCGAAGTCGATGCCGCCATCCGCATCCTCGTCGTCCGAATTCCACGCGGAGGTACCTACATGCCATAACATATTGTATCCCATTAAAATTCGATTCAATCCAAAACGCCACGCGAGATGCCTATAGGTTAAAACCTATCACCTATGCATACGAAAATAATCATAAATCCCTCGTCGTTGACGTACAAACGTCCAACGATCAAATCCGTGGTTCGAATACCAAAATCCAAGTTTTTGAAATCAGAAATCACAAAAAGTCACGAAACATAACGAGAAATTTTGAAAACTTGCTCTAGATTTTATCCTATATTGAATTAGCCAATTTTGCATATGTGGAGGGTCTAATTTACTGAAGATAAAGCCTTGGACCAAGCACAAACCGAAATGGAAGTACCCAGGCCGCAATTTGCGGCCCAAGAGATTAAATTTGCGGCCATGAATGGGAGTTAGGGTCTCGGGGCTCTAGGGTTGCTTCTAGGTTGCCTGCACGACTCACAGTAATCGCTATAAAATTTTTAGGGTTCCTGGGTCATAGCAGATTTCAATTTCCCATCACAATCTCCACAAAATACGATATCGGGGATTTCTAAGTTTGTGAAATGGGGTTTTATTCTCAGGTTATGGTGTTTAATCAAACACTACAGGGGTTTGTGGCCTCTACTAAACCTCAATTACATTATCACAACTCAAATAAATCCCTAACATCATCTTGGAATTTTCCAAGTTCACTAATCTATACTAAATCGGTTCTAAACTTAAATAGATGTTAAAGGAAATGAAATACTACTCTGATGGTGAAGAATTTACCTCATTTGGCAACTCAAGAAAATTCTTGAGTTGCCTCAAGTGCTCAAAATCCAAACTTGTTTGATCTCCCATGCTTGTAGTGAGCTTGTGCACATTTTTAGTGAAGGGAATGCAAGATTTTGAGGTGTTTTTGGTGGTGTTGTGAGGTGTAGGAGGAGGTGGAAGAAGGAGGGTAGCCATGGATGATGGGAAAAGGAAAATGGTGAAGGAAATGGAGGGAAAAGAAATGGCCATGGTCAATTTGACCCCTCACCTCTCTCTCTTCTCTCTCATGCCCATACCTCTTTCTTTATCCCATTTTCTTTTTCTTTTCTCTTTTCTTCAAACCAAAAACAATTTAAAACCATATACATATAAAGAAATACAAGATGCTATGGTAGAAAAATGAGACAAGTTTTGTTGCATGTCATGGTGCCAAATCAAGTTTAATGCAAGATTAGTGAAAATTAATCAATTTTAGAAATAAACTTGTACATAATAAATTATATAAAAATTCATAAAATGTCTAAATCTCACAATTTCATTAAAAATCAACATTCAAGGTAATTTTCTAATATTTTCCAATTTATCGGTATTTAATTATACCACATCATTAAAATATTCATAATATTTATTGTTTAATTATTTAAATTCCCAAAAATAATATTTTATTTTTCTGAAATGTTACAGTCTTCCCCCCTTAAATAAATTCGGTCCTCGAATTTAAATTTAAACCTCTCAAATTCTAAAACATTTTAGTAAAATGCTCAAGTCGTCGGGGCTCCGAAATCATACATACATAAAACACATCGTAGCGCAATGCATGCGCATGAAAACGAGTGTATAACAAAAATCAAGACTCCGTCAAGCATCCCGTAATCATCGGAGTTATGGTGAAGACACCAATGTCAAAATCCAATAGGAAAACCAACATGATATACATCAAAACTATACGTGCACGCATCGTTGTAAATTCGTCAAAACATCTGAAAGAAATGCATGCCAAAGCTTTCTCAAATCACAGTGCAATGCGCGTATCATAGCACAAGTAGCAGACGTTTATTTGTAAGAAAATAATTCTATATACATATATATGTCTTTCGTTCAACATACGTCCCTCCGTTTTGAAAATAATTTAGAAGGCTTTCATTTATAAAATGTTTCGTGTCATCTCGGACACATAGGTAAATACTGAGACTGTAGCTCCTTTTTGGAAATCCCTCCGATAACTATCGATGCATGCAAAAACATATTCAGGTACTGTCTTCTGACTAGTCCTGCTCAGCTACTATACTAAATAGTAAATATCATAAAAACATACTGCTCAAAGGAAATCAATCCCAAAATGTATATAAGAATGCCACGTGCGTCTGGTGCGCACGGAAATCGAAATCAATGAATATGCCATACATATGCACAATTTCAAAATCTAAGTGCAATGGGTGTACATTAAAACACCTGTCAAGGGCAACGGTGTATGCCTGGCAACAATATCAGGTGCATCTGATATGCACGAAGAATCCCGATTTAGTGCATCTGGTGTGCACCAAAATTGCATCAAGCACGTCAAGTATGTGCAAGAATCCAAATCAAGTGTACAAGGTGCATGAAAACAAATATCGAACATCACAATCAAAATCGACGGTATACAACAAACCTCAATCCAAATCAGGTATACCGCGGTATATAATCTTACAACCATGTGCATCAGCGTGCACAAGATCGAATCAAAATACTAAAAGTGCATGAAAACTATGCTGGAAACACAAGTCAAATCACATACATACCATATGCATGAAATCAAAATCAATATCTCGAATGATATCAAATCGAAACTGAGTGCAACCGTGGTGCACAAAAACTAAATCATCCAAATGAATTACCCAAAAGCACCAAAAACCGAAATAACAGACACGTAATATTCGAATCGTAAAATCGCAAATCATAAACACTGTCGTCGCTGTGTTCTTCCTCCAAAGTCGATAAGGTGTCAGTGTATCCAAAGCTAGCAGAGCAAGATATCTACTTGCCTCCTGTTCATGGTCTGACGCCTGGTGCCCTCAGGCTCTCGTCTCTCACTGCAGATTGCTAGTTACATAACTCTTCGGTTCAACGACTCAATATTGAAATGATGACGGAACAGTTCCGCTTTGGCACATTCTCTAAAGACCTCTGGCCAACTATCATGGTCACTCATAACATGTCTCGTCGACGATGCCGAACTCTGGCCAACTGGGTGTGCGTAATATGACCGATCCTGGGTCCAAGTCTCATCGTGAAGTATCCCATCATATGATATCCGGAAGACGTCGAACTTTTCGATCGATTCATCAAAGTCCCATAATTTCCCGAGAGCTCAACACTCGTGCACAATTTAATAATATCCAGTACATGCCGCAGTATCTATGGACCAGCCGTAGAAGGGCAAACCCAAGCCTCATTAATGGCACCGCGGAACTGTCGCAAACCCTAAGGTTCAAAAGTGTTCCCATGGTCATTATATCGAGTTAGGGTTTCATTCTTCTAGAGGGTCCACGGAATTACTTGCATGTTTTCCGAATACGTTAAACTTGGAAAAATGGGTTTCTGACATTCGATCGTTTCTATCGACTCTCAACGTACCTGCATGAAGTCTTCTCTAGCTGAAATCAATCTATCTGATGACCTCGCATCGAGGTATGCAAATGAACCACATGTCCTAGTCATTCATCCTTGGGTGACTAGCGATCTTCTATCGTATCTCTAAGTATAAACTCGTGCTGTCATAACTTCAAACATCTGGTGTGATATCTTGTCAGTCGCAGCAACAACTGGATCATTCGTCCACACGCTAAACAATGCCTCAATCATCAAGAATAAACGGTGCATTGATGGTCATCACACTATGGCTGGCCTTTAGCGGTAGCCCGATCCTCTGGTGTTGATCTGCACATTCGAGAAATTTTAGTAAAAGCAATCATTCAAATGTTCATGGCGCGAAAAACACAATAAAACGACACATCTAAGAAATCGTGCGTCGCCGGAATTATGCCCTGGTCAGTCCCCGTCCAAGACGAGCTCGTGCTGACCGCAACTCTAGCCGCAGCTCTTTCTGTCCGCGCAACCGTGGTAACAAAACCATAAACCGATATCGATGAGGATAGATCATGAATGAATAGAATACTGTGCAAAGAAATGTACATCCTAAGGTTTCTTAAGCAGAGTAGCGTATCGTAAGTATGCCGCGAAACATACACACGGTACGTCACTCTACTTAAGTCACCTACTCCATCAACCAAGGTCAACCTATGCGATGAAAGTTCGGGTCTAATACCCCATCGACCAAGTCTAAGTTCCGTAAGGTCAAGCCTAGGTTCCGAATATATATATAAATGCCCTAGACTCCACATAGTCAAACATAGACTCGAACCAAGGTTAAACCTAGCGCTCTGATACCAAATTTGTCACGACCCGAAATGGCACGTGACTGGCACTTGAATCATATGAAGTCTATAGGACCCCATCTAATTCAAGTAAGCTAAAATCCCAGAAATCTAAACCATTTAAAAGAAGAAAGTGAAGGAAACTTGTTTAAAAGTTTGCGTATAAAACACTTTGAAGGTCGTAGTAAACATTTTTAAAACACCAAATCTTTTCCGAAAATTTCGGCAGAGTCTCCTTTGTAAATACTGACCCCAAATGGGTACAACATGAATAATATACATAAATGATAAAAGGCATCCCCAAGCGGAAGCTAGCCCTTCGCCAATTGACGGTCACACGCACACAAGCAATATAATATACAACGCCGAAGGACGAGGATCAAAACTCAAAAGGAAAACCAATATTATCAACGAAACCATAATAATACAAGCGCGACTCTAAGGTCGAAAGAATATACACTGGTCTTCTAAGTCTATAAATTAATACAAGTATGGTTCATGGAGTTACTAGATACAACTGAAATAAATAAATGTACAATGGTGGTCACGATACGAGTGAACCCACCTAACAAAGCAATCACCGGGAAAGAAGCAGTGTGCCAGCAAAGCCGCCAAGAAAACCTGTACGGCAAAACCTGTAAGAAACTGTGGCACAACGGGGGTGAGTTGCCAACTCATGAGTAGAAAACATCACCGAGCAGAAATCACATGTATGACTCTATCCTAGGTCATACCATAATATCCATATAATATATAACCTGAAACATCTGCTAATGGCCAGGGTAAACATCTATACATAAGTGTAATACCAAGTGCTCGTGTCAGTGCCTCAGGTAGCAACATATCATATATATGAGGTATGAATGCATGAAAACAGAATACATCTAAATGAGAAAACTGTTTTCTTATCTCAGTGAGATTTCTGTATAAAATCGAAGTATCATCAATGAAATCAACAGAGAATCAGTGTCTAGCATCGACACAAAATATATATCTCGCTATCTCAATATCTCGGGCTCCGGCAATACGGACTGGCCCGTATCATCAAATATCAAGACTACGTCGGTATCCTCCGGATATCCGCCGCGTCACAATCACCGGTCGGTAGTGCTCCCCTGCCAAGCTCAACGCCATCATCTGCGACCATCTTGCCCCGGGGTACTGCACCGGGTCCACCATGCATCCACAGACGGTTTCTCTTCCTCCTCGAATCGGGTGTATGATATCGCTCAAGAGCCGAGAAAACTCATGGTGGACATATCTCACATCATAACATGAGAAAACCGCAATTTCTATCTTTTTAAAATGATAATGAGTTTATAAAATCCTTGCGGTTTCTCCAAATCCACAAATCTCATGGAAAATCCGAATCCCATAATCAAAAGTCAATAAACAGTGAATACCATAATATTGTATGATAAATGAAAATACACATGTATGAGATATCATAGTAATAAATGCAATGTCTAAGCTATCATATAAAAGCAAGCGCACTAGTTTTATGTCGAAACTATCAACAACAATTTATACTAATGAAGTAGTGTTTTCTAATGTGTACGTGACATGAAAATTACCGACGATGATGTGTGTGAGCCGGCAAGTAAGTGTACGTGGAGCATACGCATCATCGGTAATGGTGCTGGTGTCCTGACAGCAGGGTTTCATAATAACTATGAAAACACATTTAAGCGTGCAATGCGATGCGAATAGCAAGAACATACGGAAAATGAATAGTAAACGCAAAAATAAGGAATGTACAATTTATATATGAGTCATACAGTTTTGGCATTTGAAATAACACGAGTCATGGTGTTTAGAAAATAGGGGCTATGGTGTTTTTAAGAAAAAGTAAGTCCTTTGAAATATCCGTAGTATCCCTTGGCCTGTCTTTAAAATACTCACGATTCGTTAGTTTTGGAAATAAATATGACTCGAGTCCAGTCTAACATCTACTAACTAACTACATGACTAAACTAACAGACTAGTCGAAGGGTAAAGAAAGCCACCTAAGTCTGAGTCGATATATATATATATATATAGTAGTCGGTGATCCCGCCTCAATAGTGTCACGTACGATACAATATATAATATGACATTCTCGAGTCAAGAGTGCAGATCTATCATCATAATTATATTTCTTACAGTAAATCCATCTTACGGCATCCCAAATCTGGGTACGGGTCGAATATCACATTTATCTCATTATTCCTCTGCTATCCTTATCATCATATCCTGAATTAGGAGTACTGATCTAAAGTCTAGTACATTTTGATACCATCAACATATAAATATGCGTGTGTATGAAAACACATCGCCTAATGATCCGCTATAATATCATGTCGTATCTCATAATACGAACCAAGTCACATCACCGATCTCGTGGCATCATGCCCAATCACATCGACTCATTTCTAAGTACCATAAACTATCCTCAATATCCATGTATATGTATACATATATATACATACTCACATACATACATACATATATATATGTGTGTGTATATATATATATATATATATCCCCATATACGCACAAGTAAACCAGATGTATGCGTGTGTGTGTGCGTGCGTGCGTGCGTGTAAACCTTATTCTAGGGTTCGTGGCTAAAAACTAACTAACGACACTATCACCCAATTATACTAAAATTTAACCCATGATCTCCCAAGATCTTACTTGCTAACTATCCATGTTTCACATAACATATACTCATATATAAATATAATATATCATAGGGTACAATACGAATTGCGGGGGTGCTATACACCATCCACGCGACTTCCCCCGTAGATATATATCACTCACCTTGATCCTTGCTTTTCGAAGTCGATGCTTCATCCGCATCCTCGTCGTCCGAAGTCCACGTGGAGGTACCTACATACCATAACATATCATATCGCATTAAAATCTGATTCAATCCAAAACGCCACGCGAGATGCCTATGGATTAGAACCTATCACGTATGCATACGAAAACAATCATAAATTCCTCGTCGTTGACGTACAAACGTCCAACGATCGAATCCGTGGTTCGAATACCAAAACCTAAGTTTTTGAAATCAGAAATCATAAAAAGTCACGAAACATAATCTGCTTCAGATTTTACTGTCACGCCCCGCTTCCCATAGTGTGCTAAGATAGGCATGTGACAGAGCCAACCATGCTACCTGTGGATAGGAAACATCCCTCCACAGTCACATTACGGCTGTCTAGAGATATCAAGAACATGAAAATAAAATAAACTATCTAGTACATATCCATGAGCCAGAATAAACGAGTCAAGAAATAATATGCGGAAGCAATAAATCCAAGTAACAATAACATCTGGAAAGTACGGAAATAACTAACTGGATACTAACAGGATCCTCACTGCTCGGCCTGACGGCGGAAATACTCCTGATCAGCCTGCGACAAAAGTAGAGGATCTAGGCCATGCAAAACCCAGACGTCAGTGCGTCATAATATCAACAATAATATAATCAGGGGTAGCAAACATGCAGGCATGAGTATGAACAGTAATAACGGTATAACAGTAACATAAATAAGGGCAGTGAAGGGTAAAGGCACAGGTGACGTGCAATGAGTAATCTAAACTGGTTTACCGGGCTAACTACTCTCAAGTCTTTGAAATCAATTTGATGAATCATCGATGTAACTCAATAGTATCCCGTGCGTGCTCGGGACCACAGTCAAAGAATCTCGGGCTGAATCCGAGACGTGCCGCTAGGCAGTAAAAGGTAGTATGTAACGACGAATGATGTCAGCAATATCATCCCGGGGCTGGCCTAGCCCGTAAGACTGATCAATAAAGGCATCGAACTGTCGAGTTACAATTCATGTTTCATCATTGATTTCCCCATACCCCCAAGTTATGTGTTCAAGTCAGGTATTGATAAATTCGGAGCTAATGCCAACACAGGATCAAGCAGGTACAGGTTTGTCTGAATAGACAACATGATATGTTCGTCGGGACAACAGGTCAAGATTGTCAGCATTAGTAACAAGATCAGGTAGCATGTCAAACTGTGGTACATCAGGTCATGTCAGGTAGTGTACATGTATCAGGTCAGATCAAGTAGTGCACATGTATCAAGTCGTGTCAATCAGTAGTGCATCAAGTCATGTCAGGGGGTGCAAAAGTATCACGTGGGTACTCATAATCAAACTGTAATAAGCATGGGTACACAAAAACAAGTATGGGGTACCAATATAACAACAAAATGGAATAAGGTGATATGGTATGCAAAAAGATATAAATTCTAAGATATGGATGCACAATTATCGATTAGGGTTACACTTATAGTTTCAACACTAATTAGGATGCTCTTTATTAATCATGGGGTGTTAATATCATAGTGTTGTGTATTAATGTGACCTATGGATGCAGTTATATATATTATAAATGAGATGGATGCAAACGGGTATCTGAAAAGTTATAAAACTATAAAATGGTAATGTGGGAGGTACAACTAAGCAATATGTGATATAAATATTGACATGGATGCAGTGTAATGTAATCTAGTATGTCACAAGATAAGTTTTCATGACCTAGATCTAAAATGATATAAACGGATGCAAACGGAACATCGAAACGTTATAAAACTAAACATGGCGTACTAGATTTAAACTACATGTATGATATTTATTTAAATATGTATATAAAGAATTATATAGCATGTAGCAAGATTAACTTGCCTCGACGGATCAAGAAACGGATGTGTACGGAACACCTCACGTCTGTGAAAATGCGCGACGCGCGCACGGTACACGGAACGGTTCCAAACAACGCACAAAGGTGATCACACAAGTCAGGTACGATGTCTGGATCGTCGGGATCGTCGACGTCACGTCCGGCTCCGGCGAACTACAGAAACCAAGAATTTAAAGAAAAGAAAAACAAAGGACAGAAAGAAAGAAAGAGAAGAAAGGAAAGAGGAAGAAGAGGAAGCTCACTGGGTTGCAGAGAGGAGTCGTGAGGGTGTCGACGAGGTCGATGGAGCTCCGGCGAGGCGATCTACAGAAGGCAGAGAACGAAATTCTTTAAGGAAAGAAAGAAAGAAAAGAAAAAAGAAGGAAAGAAAAAGGGGAAGAAGAAGGATCACTGTGTTGCACCGTAGACAGGGAACGAGGGGGCGACGATGAGATCGACTGCAGCGATCTCGCCGGCGATGGAGCGGTGTGCAGGGGGTGAAGGTCTGGGCTTCCTGGTGTGTGCAGGGCTCGGGTTCTTGGCTCGGAGAAGGAGAGAGGAAGGAGAGGAGAAGGTAGTGGTGATGAGGGAAGGGTTGCCGGTGAAGGCGAGGTGCGGCGGCGACGAGGAGGTGAGGGGCGAGGCAGCGGCTAGGGTTCGCAGGGAAGAAAAAATGAGAAGAAGGAAGAAAGTTGAAACATATATATATATATATATATATATATATATATATATATATATATATATATATATATATATATATATATATAGAGAGAGAGAGAGAGAGAGAGAGAGAGAAATAAAGCGAGAGGGGAGAGAGAGAGGAGAGAGAAAGCGAGATCGAGAGGAGAGAGAGTGTGTGTGATGAACCGTTAGGAGAAATAAATTTGTTTGTTTGTGAGGAGAGAGAGAGACTGAGCGCGGGGAGAGAGAGAAAGATAAAGAGAAAAGAAAGAGAGAGAGAGTGGGGTTTGAGCTGGGTTTTAGTTAGGATCAGGATTTTAAACTTTTAAAAAGATTTTAGTTAGTTGTATAAATTTTAAGTCGTACATTATATTTAATTAAAAAAATAGATTTTCTGGTAAATACAAATCTAGTCCAAAATACGTCCGGGTCGGATCTAAAAATTCAGATTTAAAATACGAAAAATATATGCGATTTCCAAATTTCAAAATGAATGCTAAGGTAACGAAAATGCATACCCCCAAGAACGGATGCACGTACGTGCGCGTAGCCATCCAAATACGCCCGTTTCACTGAACGGGACGAGAACAAGATGCGCGGATGCTACCACGGGGATTGGGGTATCATGCAAGCCATGTGATATAATTTTAAAATATTTTACGTGACCTAAAATGTAATATGGTAAAATATGCAATGCCAGATGAAATGTCAGTATGCACTAAACATGAAAATGCATAGTCTATGTAACAAGTCAGGGTAATTCATAAATATGAATCAAACGGTTCAAGCAAGCGGGTCGGGTCGAATGCAATGTAAAATGTAACATACCAATCGCACCCAAAATACGATAAATCAAGAAAATACCATAGATAAGTAAATACGGGAACTAGAATTGGTATAAATGAACTAGGTTGTTACATTATACCCAACTACAAAAAGAATTTCGTCCTCGAAATTCCAATTATAAAAAAGGATAAACAATCAAGAAACTACAAGAATAGATGTGGAAACTTCTGTCGGATTTCATTTTCTCGTTCCCAAGTTGATTCCCCATGCAAGCGATTTCCCTAAGAAAAAATTACGAGAGGGATAACCTTGTTCTTATGAACCTTTTCCCTTCAATCCACAATCGACATCGGTCGTAACTTAAAGGTTAAATTTTCTCGTACAGTTAGCTCCGAATGTTCCAGCACAAGTGTTTCATCTCGAACATACTTACGGAGTTGAGATACATGAAACACATCATGAATATTCGCCAAAGATTGCGGTCAAATCAATCGATACGCCGCTTCTCCAACACGCTCCAAAATCTTGAAAGGCCCAATGAATCGAGGACTAAGCTTTCTTTGACTTCCAAAACGAATCACCCCTCTAGTCGGTGATATCTTCAAGAATACCAAATTACCAACAGCGAACTCTAGAGGTCTTCTCGATGTATCGGCCCAACTCTTCTGTCGATCTTGTGCCGCCTTCATATGATTCCGGATACTGTTAACCTTCTCAACTGTTTGCACTACCAAATCCGGTCCCAACAATCTTCGTTCTCCAACATCTTCCCAACAAACAGGTGAACGACACTTGCGATCATACAATGCTTCAAATGGAGCCATTTGAATAGTCGCCTGAAAACTGTTATTGTAAGAAAACTCCACCAAGTGTAGATGATCCTCCCATGAACCCTTGAAGTCTAACATGCAAGCTTTCAACACGTCTTCAAGAGTTTGGATCGTTCTCTCTGACTGGCCATCTGTCTGAGGATGATAACTGTGCTATACTTCAATCGCGTCCCCAAACTTTCCTGTAAGCTCCTCCAAAAGTGTGATAAGAAACGGGTGTCACGGTCAGACACGATGGTCACCGGTACTCCATGCAATCTTACAATCTCCTGTATGTATCGTTCTGCCAAAGCTTTCGTTGATTGACCAACTTGAAATGGTATGAAATGAGCTGCCTTGGTCAATCGATCAACAATCACCCAAACTGCATTGTTGCCCTTTTTACTCCGCGGTAAAGCCGACACGAAATCCATGGTTATATGTTCTCACTTCCATTGAGGAATCGGAAGTGGTTGCAATAAACCAGCAACCCTTTGATGTTCAGCCTTAACTTGCTGACACACCAAGCACTTCGCTACAAAGAGGGCAATCTCCCGTTTCATGCCTTCCCACCAGAAATACTGTCGTAGATCACAGTACATCTTCATGGCTCCTGGATGTACGGAATATGCGAAATTTTGTGCCTCCTTCATAACTTCTTCACGAATATATCTTTTTGGCACACACAAACGGCTAACATACCGCAACGAACCATCTTCATGAATCAATAAGTCCGTTCGAAGTCCAGCTTCAACCTGTTCTCGAAACTTTTGCAATCTAGGGTCCTGCAATTGCGCTGCTTTTATATTCTCGAACAATGAAGACTGTACTTGCAGCTGCATCAACTGTCCTGAAGAATGCGGTAGCACAATCTCTAAATCGAATCTCCGAAAGTCTTCAATAAGTTCTTTTTGTGCAGTCAACATCTAAATTGCTGGCAACCGACTAAGCGCATCCGGCACAATATTAACTTTCTCCGGATGGTACATAAGATCAAGATCGTAGTCAGCTATCAGCTCCAACCATCTACGCTGCCTCATATTAAGTTCCTTCTGTGTGAACACATACTTCAAGCTTTTGTGATCGGTGAATACTTCGACCCTTTCGCCCAATAAGTAGTGTCTCCAAATCTTCAAAGCGAAAATCACAGCTGCTAGCTCCAAATCATGAGTTGGGTAATTCTTCTCATGGGTATTCAACTGTCTCGATGCGCAAGCTATAACCTTCCCATGCTGCATCAAAACACATCCTAATTCTTTCCCAGATGCGTCGCTGTGAATCACCAATCCTCCGGAACTGTCTGGTACGGTCAAAATAGGAGCGGTTATTAATCTTTGCTTCAACGCCTTAAAAGCCGACTTAAACTTATCCGTCCATATGAATGGTACTACCTTCCTCGTAAGCTTGGTCAAAGGTTCAGCCAAACGAGCAAAATTCTCCACGAATCATCTATAATATCCGGCAAGTCCAAGAAAACTTCTGATCCCTGCTACGTTCTTCGGAATCAGCCAATCTTGAACTGCTGCAATCTTTTCGGGATCAACGGCGATTCCATCCCTGGATACGACATGCCCCAAAAACTTTACTTCTTCAAGTCAAAACTCGCACTTGCTCATCTTTGCATACAATCTTTCTTGTCTCAATGTCTGTAGTGCGATTTTCAAGTGTTCTGCATGCTCTTCAAGGCTCCTCGAGTAGACCAGAATATCATTGATGAACACCACTATAAACTGGTCCATGAATGGTGAAAAGATTCAGTTCATCAAGTCCATAAATATCCCCGGTGCATTCGTTACTCCGAAGAGCATCACTAAATACTCGTAATGTCCATACCAAGTTTGGAACGCAGTCTTGCAAATATCTTCTGATTTAACTCGGACCCGATGATATCTGGATTGCACATCCAGCTTTGAGAATACCCTCGCGCCACCGAGTTGCTCGAATAATTCTCCAATGCGAGGGATCAGGTACTTGTTCTTAATAGTCACCCGGTTTAATTCTCGATAATCGATGCAATCCTCATTGTACCATCTTTCTTCTTTACTAGAAGAACTGGAGCTCCCCAAGGTGAATTACTGCTGCGAATCCAACCCTTCTCAAGTAATTCAGCAACCTGCTTCTTGACTTCTTCCAACTCCACTGGTGCCATTGGATAGTACGCTTTAGAGATTGGCGCTGCACCAGGAATAAGATCGATCGCGAACTCTATATCTCGTTTTGGCGGTAAACCCGAGATGTCCTCGAACACGTCCATGAAATCTCGAACTACCGCTGGCGCTTCTTCCTTATCCACTTCCATAGACGAAAAAACATTATTTGTCGGCCTAGCCCTAAACTCGACTGGCCCGACAGAACTGCTTCTTCCAGTAAAGATAAACTCTGGATGTCCGGAAATTTGGAAAATTACTTTCTTTGCCCTACAATCAATGTGAGCGTGGAAAGTGCCGAGAAAATCCATTCCCAAGACGACTTCATAGCTGCCGGTATCAATCACCAAGAAATCTGCATACAACTTCCGTCCGCAAACAACAACTGAACAAACCTTACACCCTCTACTAATTATGATTTTCCCATTCCCAGTGTGTATGTCCCAATAACTAGACAGGGTTGTGCAAGTAATCGAGTGTGTAGTATTAAACTTGGACGACATAAATCAATGGGATGCACCAGAATTGAATAACGCTAATGCGGGGAAAACATGAACAAGTAGGATACTTTGAAACGACTTCACCTAAAGCCAAACACTGAAGAAGATAAGCACGGTAAACAGGATTCAAGCTTGCGATAAAACATAAACTGGTAAGCAAGAGAAGCAAGGCAATATAACGACCATGTAATAAGGAAATGAATCAAGACCAGGACTCCAAGTTACTTAAATAGAGTACCGCATTGTAACCATGCTACAGTTCATAGGTACAATCACATAACCCTGTTCAAGTCGCCCAAATCCTAGTATCAGAATCAAAGGAACAGGGGGAAACAATAAGGAACCAAAAGGTTTCAAGTCGAGATGTAAAGTCGTTTTCATATCGTCAAGACAAGGATCAAGAGAAAGATATGATTCAAGAATCGCGATAACAAGGTGGCAGGACATGTTCCTAATCACGGATTTTACGATTCGTGTATTGGGTCCACTACCCAACTACAAAAGAATCAAACCCGATTAACCTATATCCTATGTCTCTGATACCAAATAAACCCTGTCACGCCCCTTTTTCCAGAGTGCGCTAAGATAGGCATGTGAAAGAGCCAACCATGTTACCTGTGGATATGAAACATCTCTCCACAGTCATATTACGGCTGTCTAGAGATATCAAGAACAGGAAAATAAAATAAACTATCTAATACATTTCCATGAGCCAGAATAAATGAGTCAAGAAATAATATGCGGAAGCAATAAATCTAAGTAACAATAACATCTGGAAAGTATGGAAATAACTAACTGGATACTAACAGGATCCTTACTGCTCGGCCTGACGGCGGAAATGCTCCTGATCAGCCTACGACAAAGGTAGAGGATCTGGGCCATACAAAACCCAGACGTCAGTGCGTCATAATATCAACAATAATATAATCAGGCAAACAAGCAGGAATGAGTATGAACAGTAATAACGATATAACAGTAACATAAATAAGGGCAGTGAAGGGTAAATGCATAGGTGACGTGCAGTGAGTAATCTAAACTGGTTTACTGGGCTAACCACTCTCAAGTCTTTGAAATCAATTTGATGAATTATCGATGTAACTCAATAGTATTCCGTGCGTGCCTGGCTCCACGTTCAAAGACTCTCGGGCTGAATCCGAGATGTGCCGCTAGGCAGTAAAAGATAGTATGTAACGACGAATGATGTCAGCAGCAGCATCCCGGGGCTGGCCTAGCCCGTAAGACTGGTCAGTAAAGGCATCGAATTGTCGAGTTACAAGTCAGGTTTCATCATTGATTTTCCTATACCCCCAAGTTATGTGTTCAAGTCAGGTATTGATAAATCTGGAGCTAATGCCAACACAGGATCAAGCAGGTACAGGTTTGTCTGAATAGACAACAGGATATATCCGTAGGGACAACAGGTCAAGATTTTCGGCATTAGTAATAAGATCAGGTAGCATGTCAAACTGTAGTATATCAGGTCATGTCAGGTAGTGTACATGTATCAGGTCAGATCAACTAGTGCACATGTATCAAGTCGTGTCAATCAGTAGTGTATCAAGTCATGTCAGGGGTGCAAAAGTATCACGTGGGTGCTCATAATCAAATTGTAATAAGCATGGGTACACACAAATAAGTATGGGGTACCAATATAACAACAAAATAGAATAATGTGATATGGTATGCAAAAAGATATAAATTCCAAGATATGGATGCACAATTATCGATTAGGGTTACACTTATAATTCCAACACTAATTAGGATGCACTTTATTAATCATGGGGTGTTAATATCATAGTGTAATGTATTAATGTGACCTATGGATGCAATTATATATATTATAAATGAGATGGATGCAAACGGGTATTCGAAAAGTTATAAAACTATAAAATGGTAATGTGGGAGGTACAACTAAGCAATATGTGATATAAACATTGACATGGATGCAGTATAATGTAATCAAGTATGTCACAAGATAAGTTTTCATGACCTAGATCTAAAATAATATAAACGGATGCAAACGGAACATCAAAATGTTATAAAAAGCTTCAGATGAAGGTACTTCAAGTGAACGAAGTAAACGATTGAGTTTCACGAGTGAAGCGAGGCACCCGAGTGGAACGGAGACCAAGTCAAGTGTAGCGAAGGAAGGAATTGACGAGCGGAACGATAGGCATCCCTGCTTCCTTCCTCGCTAATTGAAAGCAAGACTCACACGTCTGCTTATTAATGGGTCCCTCTAAACATGGGGTACTAGATTTAAACTACATGTATGATATTTATTTAAATATGTATATAACGAATTATATAGCATGTAGCAAGGTTAACTTGCCTCGACGGATCAAGAAACGGATGTGTACGGAATGCCTCACGTCTGTGAAAAGTCGCGACGCGCGCACGGTACATGAAACGGTTCCAAGCAACGTACAAAGGTGATCACACAAGTCAGATACGACGTCTGGATCGTCGACATCACGTCCGGATCCGGCGAACTAAAGAAACCAAGAATTTAAAGAAAAGAAAAGCAAAGGACAGAAAGAAAGAAAGAAAGAGAATAAAGGAAAGAGGAAGAAAAGGAAGCTCACTGGGTTGCAGAGAGGAGTCGTAAGGGTGTCGACGAGGTCGACGGAGTTCCGGCGAGGCGATCTACAAAAGACGAAGAAAGAAATTCTTTAAGGGAAGAAAGAAAGAAAAGAAAAAAGAAGGAAAGAAAAAAGGGGAAGAAGAAGGCTCACTGTGTTGCACCGTAGACAGGGAACGAGAGGGCGACGATGAGATCAACTGCAGCGATCTCGCCGGCGATGGAGTGGTGTGCAGGGGGTGAAGGTCTGGGCTTCTTGGTGTGTGCAGGGCTCGAGTTCTTGGCTTGGAGAAGGAGAGAGGAAGGAGAGGAGAAGGTAGTGGTGATGAGGGAAGGGTCGCCAGTGAAGGCGAGGTGCGGCGGCGACGAGGAGGTGAGGGGCGAGGCAGCAGCTAGGGTTCGCAGGGAAGAAAAATGAAAAGAAGGAAGAAAGTTGAAATATAAATATATATATATATATATATATATATATATATATATATATATATATATATATATATATATATATATATAGAGAGAGAGAGAGAGATAAATAAAGCGAGAGGAGAGAGAGAGAGAGAATCTGAGAGAGAGGAGAGAAAGCGAGATCGAGAGGAGAGAGTGTGTGTGTGATGAACAGTTAGGAGAAATAAATTTGTTTGTTTGTGAGGAGAGAGAGAGAGAGACTGAGCACGGGGAGAGAGAGAGAAAGAGAAAGAGAAAAGAAAGAGAGAGAGAGTGTGTGGGGTTTGAGCTGGGTTTTAGTTAGGATCAGGATTTTAAATTTTTAAAAAGATTTTAGTTTATTGTATAAATTTTAAGTCGTAGATTATATTTAATTAAAAAAAAGGATTTTTCAGGTAAATATAAATCTAGTCTAAAATACGCCCAGGTCGGGTCTAAAAATTCAGATTTAAAATACTAAAAATATATGCGACTTCCAAATTTCAAAATGAATGCTCGGGTAACTAAAATGAATACCCTCAAGAACGGATGCACGTACGTGCGCGTAGCCATCCAAACACATCCGTTTCACTAAACGAGACGAGAACAAGATGCGCGGATGCTACCACGGGGCTAGGGGTATCATGCAAGCCATGTTATGTAATTTTAAAATATTTTACGTGACCTAAAATGTAATATGGTAAAAGATGCATTGCCAGATGAAATGCCAGTATGCACTAAACATTAAAATGCATAGTCTACGCAACAAGTCAGGGTAATTCATAAATATGAATCAAACCGGTTTAAGCAAGCGGGTCGGGTCGAATGCAATGTAAAATGTAACATACCAATCGCACCCAAAACACGATAAATCAAGAAAATACCATAGATAAGTAAATACGGGAACTGGAATTGGTATAAATGAATTAGGTTGTTACATTTACCCTATGTAGAATTAGCCAATTTTGCATATGTGGAGGGTCTAATTTACTGAAGATAAAACCCTGGACCAAGCACGAATCGAAATGGAAGTACCCAGGCCGCAATTTGCAGCCCAAGGGATTAAATTTGCGGTCATGAATGGGAGTTAGGGTCTCGGGGCTCTAGGGTAGATTCTAGGTTGCCTGCACGACTTACAATAACCGCTATAAAATTTTTAGGGTTCCCGGGTCATAGCAGATTTCAATTTCCCATCACAATTTCCACAAAATACGATATCTGGGATTTCTAAGTTTGTGAAATGGGGTTTTAGTCTCAGGTTATGGTCTTTAATCAAACACTACAGGGGTTTGTGGCCTCTACTAAACCTCAATTACACTATCACAACTCAAATAAATCCCTAACCTCATCTTGGAATTTTCCAAGTTCACTAATCTACACTAAATCGGTTCTAAACATAAATAGATGTTAAAGGAAATGAAATATTACTCTAATGGTGAAGAATTTACCTTATTTTGCAACTCAAGAAAATTCTTGAGTTGCCCCAAGTACTCAAAATCCAAACTTGTTTGATCTCCCATGCTTGTAGTGAGCTTGTGCACATTTTTAGTGAAGAGAATGCAAGGTTTTGAGGTGTTTTTGGTGGTGTTGTGAGGTGTAGGAGGAGGTGGAAGAAGGAGGGTAGCCATGGATGAGGGGAAGAGGAAAATGGTGAAGGAAATGGAAGGTAAAGAGATGGTCATGGTCAATTTGACCCCTTATCTCTCTCTCTTCTCTCTCATGCCCATACCTCTTTCTTTATCCCATTTTCTTTTTCTTTTCTTAAAACCAAAAACAATTTAAAACCATATACATATAAAGAAATACAAGATGCCATGGTAGAAAAATGAGATAAGTTTTGTTGCATGTCATGGTGCCAAATCAAACTTAATGTAAGATTAGTGAAAATTAATCAAGTTTAGAAATAAACTTGTACATAATAAATTATATAAAAATTCATAAAATGTCTAAATCTCACAATTTCATTAAAAATCAACATTCAAGGTAATTTTCTAATATTTTCCAATTTATCGGTATTTAATTATACTACATTAAAATATTCATAATATTTATTATTTTAATTATTTAAATTCCCAAAAATAATATTTTATTTTTCTGAAATGTTACACGGATGAAACCAAATAGCATTTGCCCCCAGAATTCAGGCCTGACGTCCCGACGTCCCGGTCCGTCTTCCGGTGGTAAACAGATTCTGACACTCCCGGTGGGACATTTTCCTATTTACACTCCACACTTCATGTGTCGTGTTTCACGAACAAATCACGGTTTGCTTTGGTTGCCCTTGGTTCGAGATACTAAGATTTGGTGTCTTGCTCCCGTGTAGGTAAAAGGTCAATGACTTCCAGCTATACAAACTGCAACAGCAACTCCCGCTCTGCCCCAACTGGAGGAGTGACACACGGACCCAATATGGCCTCCATCTTTTCAATGCTGGTGGGACAAGTGACTCAAGCGACCACTGGATTGTTCTTCGAGACCATGCTTCCGCCAGCAAGTTTCAGCGCCCCGGTGCCACCACAGGAAGCTCCCCAAAAGTCGGTCTTCGATCGGCTTGCAACCACCACTATCCCTCTTAACGAGTCGTCCAAGTCTGCCACTTCAGTCTTCAACAGGCTGAGCCGAAGCTCAAGTGGGTCTGCAAAGAGGCTCGCGATACTTGAAGGGGCTATCCCGAAATGGATAGCCGTTCCAACTCCTCCGGCAGGTGAAGTCATCAAAAGTGCTTCCTATACCAGGAAGTCGGCCTTCGAAAGATTGACCATTTACTCTCAACGGACGTCAGTCTTCGACAGGATGGCACCAGTAGCAGCCCTCACCAAAGCAGGGGGTACGACGAAGCTGCTTCTACAACTGAGGTGGTCCCGTCTGCAAGACATGCTCGACGTCGCCATTAGCGTCGAGTGAGAAAGGCTGGGGGCAACTCCTGTAGGGTTCCTAGGCACCCTAGTGAGGTCTCTAAAGGCATCTACCATGCCAATTTCAAAAATTCGGTGCCGAGAAACCCGACTACGGATCGTCGGCTAGATTTCTAGGCGAAAATGCTAACTAGTTAACACTTAACTATAAGAGATACGGAAATACAACCTTTGTAGATCCGGTGCTCCACCTCCACGGCTCCGCAACGAAGTCGTCTCCGCTGTCCAAATCAAAATCCGGGCTCTAGTGTCGCTTCGTCGGAGAAATGGCAAGCTAGGTCGTCGATGTCCATGCCGAAGATGATCTACGTCGAGGCATCGCTAAATCAAGCTCCGACTTCACCAAGTCAAGAAACTTGTGAAGAAAACACACTCTACTACTTGGCAAGAGGTAGAGGATGAAGAAATAGGAAGTGGGTAGACTTTAGATTTGGATTTCTCACTCTTTATCATCAATCACCATTGATGACCTAAGGTTTTCTTCATGTGTTGAAGTGAAGAAGAAGATGAAGTAGAATATGATAAGTATTATGATAAGTATTAAAGAATAAATAAAAATCCATTCTTATCATAATTCTCACCATGGTTAGGTGTAGAGAATTAACTTGAGTTAATAGAATTGGTTAGGATTAAGCATGAGACAAAATGGTGACTAAGTCAAAAGTTCATGAAGCTTCATGAAAGAAAACAAAAGAAAGCCACCATTCTATTTTATGCAATTTATTTTCCAAAAATAAAAAAAAATGAATAAATGAATAATCAAATTAAAACCCTAACCATTTCTTTAACCAAGTATTAATTCTTTACACAAACCCTAATTTGCATGCATCATCAAATATGATACAAACAAGTGCACAAAATCATATCGCATATGCAATGCGCACATCCGAGCGAGAAAATCCATTTAAAGTGAACCGATACTAGTTAATGCAAAGTAATATATCAAATATATAATTATGCATTAAATCATTAAATCAACACTTGATTTAACGATCCGGTCATGACGCACATAACCGACCGGTATCATTAGTAACATCTTATCGAATCAACACTTGATCCGATAACCCGGCTATATCGCATATAACCGATCAATGTCACATCGCGAGAATCGAATACAGTATCACATACTCGTATTATTCTCGGTCCCGCACATATCTCATATGCGCTCCTATTTCGTTTCGCTTGAGCCAGGAAACCTCTGTGTAGGACTCTAAAGACTCGTCTATACGCCGGCAGCAGGTGATGATCATATCAAACACCCACAAGCCGCAAGCGGTCTGCTAAACGTAACGGCCACCCAGGTATTGAGCGATCAGAAGATCGACGAGCAAGCCCGCTCACACTCCTGCGAATCCGACCAGTAACACTACCGTACAGTCCGGTCTGATCGTCTGATATGTCGCATATCTCGCCTAGGGGTGGTAAACGTCAGACCCCAATAGCTCGATAAGTCGTGTCGATACGAGGTCTATAACTGTTCGAGAAACTACTGGTAACACTTACCAGTAAATCTCAGCAACCCTGGCCAGGGATTTCCTGTTATAGCCAATCGAACACAGCGCAACATCAACTCCCTATACCGGGAGAGACGAATCCCCTCCTATCGCTCATTGCCTCCATGTGACTCGGGACTGTACCCAAAAACCACCGTTTTGCACGCCCTCTTGGACGTGGTAAGATGGAAATCAAAGCACAGTGGGAACCACACAAGACTCTATGACGATCTCGGGTCAACAGACTACTCTGTACCAGTGTCACCAGAGAACTGCCATCTGACGTGAGGTATAATACCATCTGGGAGTTCTCGGCGAGTCCGTCCAGTGTACCCAGTCTCTACTGAGCACCCGTATATCATCTCCGATGTCAAACACCAATGGATATGGGATCATCCATCGCCCATCTGTATGGGTCGAGAAGCTACACGCTAGTCTACTCTGGTATATCGATGCCCCGTCTCGATACACCCACGACTAGGGACTTTGAAGGATGTACTTATGGACTACCATGTCCCCACTAGTATGATCCGCATCATAGTCTAGGTAGTCAAGTACACATCCTAAGGGCTTTACCAACATGTAATAGAGAGACAGTCAGTATACACGTTAAGGTAAAGAGCAACCAGATAGCATACTATCATGTCGAGCAAGAAAGTCCTCCCTATATATGTCCCAGCATCCACTACAATATACATCCAATGTACAGTAATGGCCTCTAGGGCATACATATAACTAACAATCTCCCACTTGCACTAGGGCCATCTGTAGCAGTGGTTGTAGTATCTCATACTCAACCATCCCATAAAAGTCTCTCTCTGGGAATAGGCCTTCGTGAGTGGATCCGCCGTGTTAACCTCTAGGTCTGCTCTCCTAACCTCGATCACCCTGGAGATCAACCATCTCCATGATCAGGCGATACTGCCATAGAATAATTCTGGATCACTGATGGGACCGGCGTTCCTTGGCATAAGCCACAACTCCATTGTCTCACAATGGTAGGAACGTAGTTCATCTCATGAACTATTATACATCCAAACAGCCTCTTTGGTAGCATCTTAAGTAGCGATGTATCCTGCCTTTATCGTCTAGTATGTCACGGTATCTAGCTTGGAACTCTTCCAACATACCGTCCCTTTACTGAGGGTAAAGACAATGCCTGCGACTGAGATTCAGTCGTCTTTATCACCCTGGAACACTTCCAGTGATTCTCCCCAGGATCACTTGATACCATCTCACTACAACTAGTGAGAATCCTAACATCCAATTAAATCTATCTCATAGATCCAAAACTCAGGATTAAGGAGGTATCACTTTGATCCTATATGGAGAATTATTGTGATAAGCGGAGATTGATCGAGCGTAGCATAAGAAACTCCTTTCTTATCAAAAGTATGTCATCCACGTACTCTACGAGGATCAGAACCATACTCCCTACTACCTTTTTGTTTATACAAGGTTCATCTACCATTTTGATGATGTCAAACTGTTTGACTAATCCATCAAAACAGATGTTCCAACTCCGCGATGCCTGCTTTATCCTATAAAGCATCTTGTTCACGTTTCTGCTGCTCCCACTGTTTACGAAGCCCTCTGGCTGTGTACTTATAGACGCCCTCTTCCAAAAAAAACATCATTTTAGAAGAGCTGTCATGACACCCAACCACCAGATATCGTAGTCATGGTATGTAGCCGTGGCAAGTAGGATCTGGATGGACTTAAGCATAGGAACTGGAAAAGGTTTCATCATTATCCACGCCTGGTCAATGACGAAAACCTTTAACAAGTCTAGCTTTGAAAGTCTCAACTTTTCCATTTACACCAAGTAATCTTCTCAAGATATACTTGCTCCTGATGGGGATTTAACCCTTCAGATATAGCAACCAAAGTCCATACTTTGTTGGTGTATAAGGATTCCATCTCAGATCGCTAAACATCCAGCCATTCTTACAGAGTCTTACTCCTGATGGCCAGCTCGAAACTAGTTGGGTCATTATCTCATGATGCAATCCTCGCTCCCACTGTCATAGAGAAACCGAAGTATCTCTCAGGTGGTGAGGAACCCTACTAGATCGGCGGAGAGGCCGAGGTTCGTTGGAATCTACTGAATCCTTTGGTTCTACCAAATCATCTGCTGTAGTTTGTATAGCTGGAACCTTTCCAGTTCTACATAACTGACGTTGCCTCGAGCTTGTCCGGATTTTGCTTTTAGACATAGGCCGGACAACCCCAAATCTTAACTAACTTAAGATATGGGCTCTTCCCTTTCCATATCACATATGAAATGGTAGGCTTTGATTTGATTCGAACCGTAATTCAATAGGTATGCAACTTCATAAGTGCATAACTCCCAAAAAGGAAATAGGTAACTCAGTAGTACTCATCATAGAACACACCATATCGAATAGGGTGCAATTGCTCCGCCCCGACATACCATCGTGCAATGGTGTATACGGAGGAGTAATGCTGAGAGAGAATCTCATTCTCCTTTAGAATAGTCCAGGATTTCCGTGCTCAAGTATTCTCCTCCTTGATCTCATCAAAGGACATAATACTTATACCCGTATTTTGGTTCTCTACTTCTAACTTATATTCTGTGAATATCTTAAAAGGTTCGGACTTGTGTTTCAACAGGAACATAGGTCTGAATCTCGAAAGATCATCAGAGAATGTAATGAAGTAAAAAGAACCAGTCCTGGCATGTGTAGACAGGGGACCTACATACATCAACATGTATCATCCCAAGAGTTCACTAACTCTTTCTCTGTTTCCAATAAACAGAGCTGGTGTCATCTTATCTTTGTGACATGACTGGCGAGTTTCACAAGATGTAAATTCAACCTAATTTAAATATGCATCTTTATGTAACTCTAGCTAGTCGGGTCGCATTGATATGACCCAGTCTACAATACCTTAAGAAGAATCCGTTCATATCTGAACTCTTCCTCTTGTGTGTGTTCCCTATACTTAGAACTGTAGTTTGATTTAGAATATTAATGCTTTCAGATAACGTGCCTGAACCGATCAACTTTTGATATAGGAAATGTTCAAAACATTATCCAACAATACAAAATTATATCCTTTCTTTACTAATAAAGAAACTGATATGATTTTGTATATCAGGTTCGGTATCTAATAACATTCGTTCAGAATCAATGTATCGGTAATACAGGGTGACAGTGACCGACAGACTTGGCTGCAACTCTTGCCCCGTTTTCTGCCTCATGAAACTTATCACCCGTTCTCAGTTTTTCTACCCTTTTGTAGCCCTATGTAACATCTTACATATCTGGGATCCTGATCCGGTATCAAATACCAAGGATTCGGAGGATACTGAGAAACAGTTCTGTATAATGAACACACCCGAAGATGATGCATCAGCATGCACTCTCTTCGTTTGGGTGGCACGGGAAATCTGGTATTCCCCAATTTCCTGCTCTGTCTTATAACAATTATAAGTAGGAGCGGGACCAACGTTCCCCAGCTCAGTATAACAAGCGGGTTCGGTCAATAATCCGTTTTATTATCTTGATTAAGGCGTGATATGGTCGCTACCAGGAGAGAGAGAGAAGAAAACACTCAGCGTGCGCTCTTGCAAGAATAGATTGGTTTTATTTTATCTAATCAGGATGGCTGTTCCCCTCCGAACGGCGGCCCGGACTTCGCGTCCGTTGCCTGAGGTTCGGGGCAGATGCTATTTGGTTTTATCCGTCTATCTCTCCGAAGATACCAAGTTGATTTATGGCACCGTATATCGGAGGTTTAGACGGATGCGGCCGATGTAGCAGACTTCATCAGATTCCCCCTCAGGGTGAGGGGTTTTTGATTGTGGGGACACTCTTCCCTGCAGGCGCAAGCCCCTGCAGTTAATTACGCTACCGCATCGCGGTAACAACTTTCTCCTTCTCCAGAATTTCACTTCGTGTCGTGTGTGTTTGTTTTGTTCGTGGTTGCCCGTGGATTGTATACGGAGACTGAGTGATGTCGTCACCCGTAGGACGTGGATTAGTCCAAATCCGTGTTTAGTTAGATTTGGGTTTGGTGTTTTTAGTTTAAGGATGCATTAGCCGCGTTGCGGCTAAGACCAACTTAAACGTTCGTCAAGGATACATTAGTCCTGTTTTAGACTAAGATCGGCCTGACGTAGTGATTGATTTAATTATCTGGTTGTCGGGACTCGTCACCTCTCTGACGTCGTTGAGGGATTACAACGACAGGCGTCAGAGGAGTTCAGAGGTGTACCCTTGAACCAAAGTTGATTTAAGGTTTTATCGTTTATTTGAATATCTAAGGACACGTTAACCGTATTTGGGGTTAAGATCAACTTAGACGGGACCGTTTAGATCCAACAAAAGAACGTTTGGGCCCTATTGTGCCAGTTTAGGGACGTGGCGGTCCATTTCCATTTTAAGGACGTAGCGGTCCATCGCCAGTTTAGGGACGTGGCGGTCCATCGCCAGTTTAGGGACGTGGTGGTCCATATTCCAGTTTAGGGACATGGTGGTCCGATATTAGTTTAGGGACGTCTCGGTCCGACATTAGTTTAGGGACGTTTCGGTCCGATATTAGTTTAGGGACGTTTCGGTCCGATATTAGTTTAAGGACGTTTCGGTCCGATTAGATAAGTGGTCGTTGGGACCCGTCACCTCTTTGACGTCGTTGAGGGATTACAACGACGGATGTCAAAGGAGTTCGGAGATGTACCCTCAAACCGGTCGCGAATTGGTTTAGGAGAGCCATTTTGCTCAATCAATTTAATTTAAGGACTTACAGCCAGGATTGGGTTAAGTCCAATTTTTTTTTTTATTTTAGGCTCTGCCTGACTGAAAGAATCAGTCCAAACAGGGCTCTGCCCCTTTATTATTTTGCAGTTTGACTTGGGCCAGGCCCTTAAGAATTTTCCAAACAGGGCTCTGCCCTTTTATTATTTTTTTTTGATTTGGGCCAAGCCCTTTTAAATAATGAGTTGCACTTGTGCAGAAACTCAATAATTTTCTTGATTTGGGCCAGGCCCTTTTGCACTTGTGCAGAAACTCAAGAATTTTCTTGATTTGGGCCAGGCCCTTTTAAATAATGAGTAGCACTTGTGCAGAAACTCAAGAATTTTCTTGATTTGAGAACAAAAGTGCATAGCACTTTTGATCTAAATTTGGATCAAAGGAAAACAAGTTCTTCTTGTTTTCCCTGATTTTACAGAACCAAGGGTTCATATCAAGTGCAAGGGACTATTTATTATTCTCTGATTTTACAGAACCAAGGATTCATATCAAGTGCAAGGCACTATTTATTATTCAATTCTTTTTATCTTCTGTTCTTCAGAGATTTTTCTCATGTTCTAAAAGAAGTTTTTACCTCTTTTTTGTGTTCTTGATTAATCTTCAAGAGTTCTTTCTCTTCCTTTTTTTTTACCAGAAGTTAATTCTTCTCTTTTATGATGATCATTTGAATGAGGTCTGGGGTCTTATTTATAGTGCTCACAAATTTGTTGAATTTGTTACCAAGATCTTTCCTGAATAATTTTGGGAATTTTCCCACCATTGGATCTTTGATCCAAGGGTCTCTGTTTTACAGAAGAAATCTTCTTGTTTTAACAAAAACAGAAAAGATTTACTTAAATTTTCATTCTGTTGCTGCGCAACTCACCAGCGCGTGACACGTGTCGCGCAGCCGTGCGCTTGCGCAGTTGCGATTGCGCAACTGCGCAGATACGTGTCGCGCAGCCGTGCGCTTGCGCAGTTGCGATTGCGCAACTGCGCAGACACGTGTCGCGCTGCCATGAACTTGCGCAGTTAAGTCTTACTTATGGTTTTTTAAAGAGCCTTGCTCTGATTGGACGCACTGCCTTGGGCGTTACGCTGCCGAATCAACTTCTGCCATGTGGCAAATTGCGCGCTGCGCACGGGAACCGAAGCGTTGCTTCGAAATTTGAATTTTCAAAATTCAAGTAGAGCCTTGCTCTGATTGGGGGAAACAGATGTCCCCCCACCGTTGCGCTCACGTGGTGCGCACGTGAGTGCAGCGGTGGCAAGATCCTGACCGTCGGATCGAAGGGTCAAGTGAACAGGCGCAGGCGCCTATAAATAAGATCCTTGGTCCTTGGTAATTCTTTACCATTTTCAAGAATTTGAATTTCAGAGCCTTGCTCTTGCTTGAGAACTTCCAGAGCCTTGCTCTTGTGATTTCCCTAAGAACTTCCAAGTTCTAATCTTAGAACCATTCTAGGTAAAATTAAATTAATTTAAATTAAATTTAATTAACAGAGCCTTGCTCTTATAGATCTTAGATCTAAAGGAAACCCCTTTGGGGTTTCTTCAACAGAGCCTTGCTCTTATAGATCTTTGATCTAAAGGAAACCCCATTGGGGTTTCATCCACAGAGCCTTGCTCTCAAAAATTTACAGAGACTCTGTTCCTGGGTTTTAACCCATGAACAGAGCCCTGCTCATAGATCAACTAGAAAACTTTTTAAAAGTTTCCATGGATCTTTAAGATCCCAAAATTTTAATTCTTAGGAGTTATAAAATTTTTTATTGCTACTACAGAGCTGGGCTCTTTTTTTCTAAGAAGTTTTATTCCTTTGAAACAGGAGTTTGACAAATGTCACTCTGTGGCAGAGCTTTGCTCTGAAAAGAGGAGATTTTCTCCTTGTCTCTAGGGATCCCCCCAATGAGGATATTCTCTTGGGGGTCTTTTAATTGACTGACAGTCTCATCCAATGGTGGGATTGTCTTATCAAATGATGCGCCGTCATCTTGATTTTGTGGGTCCCCCCTTTGGTTCCCTACCCACTGGATCACAGTGTGGAGCAAGATTTTTATTTATTATTATATTTTTTTTTATTATATTTTTTTTTAGACGTTAAGCGTCAGGCCACTAATGATATATATATATATATATTTTTATACAGAAAAGATGTCTGACGACTTGTCTTTTCCCTTCGTTCGCTCGGAAGGAGGGTTCCCCCATGCGCCAGTGGATCGGGTGGTGTTTGCTCTTATTAAAGATCACGATCCTGAATGCAAAAAGCTTCATCTGTGGGGAAGGTGGTATAGCCAAATCATCCAGGGTCGTCGCAGTTTTAGTTCCGCCTCGCCCTCCGAACCTATAGTTACGATCCCCTATGCGGACAAACCCCCGGTGGAGTATGCCGTGGAGGTTAAAAATTGGAATTCCGACGACCTCCTCCAGCCTGCAATCGGCGCTATTCCGGTGCAGCCGCCGCCATACATAGATATCTTGGGAAGGCGAATCTGTCAGGGTGAAGCACGCCCTTGGGGACAGGCTTACAACATTGGATTGAATCCGCGACCGCTTGCTGGATACCTGCCATGGGCCCGGTACATTTTAGCGGCGAAAAGAGCTCACCTGACGAAGATTGGTTTATACTCCGCCGTCTAAGTCTCGCTTTTTGAGTATCCTACTCCTCCAACGTGGTGGACAAAGGCCTTCATTGAACAATAGAATATCCCCACACATACTTTCCTGACAGCGGATAGGGAAGTCTCCATTTCTCTAGAGGAATTCGTTGAGCTTTCAGGTTTACCGGCGAGGGGGGAGCACTACGAAGAGCTGCTTCCTCCTGACGAGTACGTCTTTGCCACCAAGCAGGTGGTATTCGACTTAACTCCGGAAAATGCCATTCAGCATCAGCATCCGGGTCTGGTGAAGGTATTGGAGATTTACGAGGAGCTCCATTTGGAGTTGGGCGACCGAGGCGTTAGTTTCGCGGACTTCATTGCTCGTTTTATTCACCCGGAGTTTTTATCAGAGCAGGGTGAGAAGTTCTCCCAGCTTACTGACCCCTTTGGTTTTGGCCTGGACCGCCGACCTTCATCGGAAATTGATCAGCGTGGTTTTTACCTCCCCGGCACTGCTAGCGTCCCTTTCTCAGAGATCGCCGTTCCTGGCATGGATGAGGAGACCTTTTTCATAGGGTTCTTGGGTCTGTGGCTATGCAGCTTCGCGCTTCCCATGCATCCACGCCTTATGCGGTCCTCTGTCTTTTACCCGGCGCATCGAATGGTGGCCGGTTTGCAGTTATCAGTAGGGATCGCCGGGTTGGCTTATCTCTACAATGGACTTAGCGTAGCGGCGGACGCTAATGAGCCTGGGGTACAGCCTGCTAACTTCCCGATGCACTACTTCACTTCTTGGATGGAGCTGCATGTTTGAGGAGTGTTTGGTGCCCATAAAACTCCCCCGTTCTTTGAGAGATTCAAACTCCCAAGAATCATGCGATTGGTCGGGGCTTCCATTGTGTTTGCACCTCCGCGGGAGTCTAGGGGACTGCTCCTGCGTTCGCATCTAGTTGGAGCGAAGACCTCTTTTGTGGATAAGGTCATCACCATAGGTTCTGAGACCACTAAGTCAGTGGTGCCGCTGCGTGATGACTTTAAGGGCGGTGTTTCTGTGTTGAAGGCTCGGGAAATCCTCCACCTTTATTCCATTCGACCGGGCTACTTAGTATTTAGGCAAAATGAAACGGCTCTCTTTATGAGGTATAACCCGCATCGATTTGCCCGGCAATCGAGTTACAACCAAGGGGTCCCGTTGGATGCCTTCTTGGGAACACCTGCAGTCGGCCCGGAGGGGGTACGGAATGCGATGCATCACTTCATCCGGCTCAATACAGGCTCCTATTTTTTTATCAGTGAGCCCAGCTGTACCCCTAAGATACTCAATTCATATGTGGCCTGGTATGCGCACGCGATGGGCCCAATCATCTTGATGGAGAAACGCCTGCTGGTCGATCGTAGGGCTGCGCCTCCCGGCGGTGATCGCAAGGCTCCCTTGCAGCCCAGGGTTGAGGTTATCCCTCCGATGAAAGATGCCGGAGTTGATCGACCACGCGTGTTGCCCCCTCCGCGTGGATTGCCACTGTCTACTACGGTGGATGCACCAATGGCGTCCCGTGCTCCGACAAAGACGGTTAAAGCGGTATCGCCGGAATCGGGCGCAGGAGCGGACATCGGGACTCGCCGCCCGAAAGTGACTGCCAAAGCTGGCAAGCGCAAAGCTGTTCCGAGTGAATCCAAGGCTGGCGGACAGAAGAAGAAGAAGTCCACCCTATCCCTCGATGTGATCCTCGGCTCAAAACCTGCGGCTTCTCCTGCCGAAGCCATATGCGAGTACGGCAGCAATGAGGGTTTTGTGGTGGACCCTGAGGACACCAATCTAGCTGCCGCCATCGCAGCTTCGGAGCGATCGGCAAGGCTTGAAGCGATGTTGAACAAACTCGCTGAGTCCGGTAATCATCAGACGCGTTATTTATTATTTCATTGCACTTTGTATCATTATATTTAACCAACGTTTGCTCCATTTTTAACAGGCGCTTCTACTGAAGAGGCTATCGCTGCCTCCCTGAAAACCTTCCAAGAGGAGGAGGAGAAGCGTACCCTAGCAAGCGTCGGTATGTTTTATCCCTTTCTCTTTTATAAGGAAAGTTTGTTGTCTTTTTATGATAGTCAACCTGACCTTCTTTTGTTTCTTTGCAGGGGTTGTATTAGTCGACGCGAGGATCCTTCCCAAGCCCGTCATCGAAGTTCCGGCTTCGCTGCAGTTGCCACAAGAGCCTCAGCTTGATAGAGCGACGAGGGACGCCTTGAAGAATCTAGAGGCATCCCTGTATACGGGCAAAGAAGCCTCCCTTAAGGAGGCTCTGGTGGCATCTGTCTCAGCGGCTCGAGAGGAGCGGAAGCGGTTAAGACGCGAAGCAAAGGCGCGCAGAGCTGCTCTAGCCGCAGGAGCGGGCCCTAGCACTATTCCTCGTGCCGACACTTCTTCTGAAGAGGCCCCTGCCGCCCTATCTACTGCTCATAGGCAGGCGGCGCGCACGGTCCGGGATGCAAACGATAAATCCTCTTCAGGTAACCTTTCTTTCAGAACTTTGTTGTAAGAATTATCAAATCGTTGACTCATACGCACTCCTATTTGCAGGGCCAAGTCCGACTGAGGGGGAGGCGGAGACCGTCGAACCCCGGGGAGCGGAGGAAGCGGCGCCTGCCGAGCCTGAGCTGACAGTGAGCAACGTCATCGGGGCCACGACGCCCGAAACAGAAGTTGAAGAATTCGCTGCCGAGAAGGTCATCGATGCCGCATCTGAAATGGCGGCAGGTGAGATGATTGTCGGGCCGGAGGCAGTAGAAATCGAGGCGCTTGAGGCTGGAGATGTCGCGGTGCCGATGGATGAGGCAACTGTGACCGTAGGACCCGAAGGAGTAGTGGGTGAGGTGGCCACGATTCCTGAGGAGGAGCCAGCCGCTCCTTCTCTGGAATCTGGCAATACCCCAATCATAGCCCTCCCTGCGTATGGTTCCTTGCCGTCTCCCAGGCTTGCGAGCACAACAACGGCTCCCATCGAGTCAGGTGATGAGGCTACGGGTGGTGGCCTGATGTCAGTAGAGGAAGGAATTGCCTCCGTCTCGGCTGGCAGTTCATCGGGTAAGTTTCGGGTTACTATTGTTTCCCCCCCTTTTTTTTATATATATCTTGTAATCTCCTCTAACAAGCTTGTCTTTGCAGGTGCGGCCAGTGCCGACGCTCCATTGCTTGAGGGAGCACCGTCAACTACTGCTTTGGCGGTGGTCACTTCCCCGTTTTCCCTCGTGCCGTCGCGGATGTTGGAAGGTATGGACCTGTGACTCACAAGTTAATCTCTTAAACGTATAGTTCATGGACTAATGCCATACCATCGTGTCTTTTCAGGAGTGCTCTTTGATCATCTATATCAGGTGTTGCTCCCACACTTCTCCTTCCCCTCCGAGCTTACTTCTCCCTCTAGTGGCGCTGGTGAGTGTACGTTCAATATAGTATCTTCGTTCATCCCCTTTTTCTAGTAATTGAATGATTCTTGACCTTTCCCTTTCTTTATTGCAGTGTCACAAATCGAAGGAGGGGATGCCAGACCTGCCGCGCTACCGGCCCTCCCGGCTCTGCCGTCCGTTGCTGCCGGTATAGCAAACACCCCTCCTTTTTTGTAATCCTTAAATATCTCTTGAACCACCGTTTAATTATGTCTTGTTTTGCAGCTATTGTTCCGGCTCCGGTCCCCTTTGAGTCGCGCGTCCTTATACCGGCAGGCCCTTTCTTGAGGCGCCCGTCTTCAAAGGGTGTTGTGATGAGTCTAGGCATGCTGAGCGGGTATATCGAAGAGCTCAGCATGGATGCTCTCCCTTCTGCTGTAGATTTCGCTGTGGATGTTAACCCAATGTTAGCGGCGCTCGTAACTTTTCACAACGAGGGCGTCGTTGAATCTTGGGTTAATCACTGCAGGGAGATCGAGGCCTGTCTATACCGGCTGGAGTTGACGCGCCCTTCTCCCGAAGTTTTAGCTCTGAGCACCCAACGCACAACTTGGCTCGAGCAAAGCACTTCGCACTCCCGCCACTTGGAGCAAGAAGCAGCTCAAAGACTAAGGGAATGCCAAAAGACCTCGAACGAAACGGCCCATCTGCGCGCTGAGGTTGAGGCGAATGCTGCCCAAGTGAAGACTATCTTTGAGGGTCTCTTGGAGCGCATCTCCCATGGGCTAAACTTAAAGCGGAAGCTTGACGTGGCTGAGCGCAATATCCCAAGTCGGGAGGCTGCTTATCAAGTTGTGAGGGAGCAACTTGCATCGGTCTTGCGGCAACGAGCCCAAGTGGAGGCAGAGTTGACGGTGGTAGCCGAGCAAGAGAAGGCGTGGAAGGACATATGCGAGCGATTACTACATCTATGCAAGACGCTCCCTTCCCAATAGCTGCCCTTGTATCAATACACTTGTAATTTTCTTTTTTGAATAAGATGTATACATTCTTTATTCTTTTGTACGATTCGCCATGTACTTGATTGAATTAATAAATAAAGATATACATTTTTTTTAATGTCTCGTATCATTTCTTTGCTTTCTCCCTTCTCTTATTATCAACATGCTGTCTTGATAAACATGATTGACAGGTAATAAAGTAAGCATCTTGGTTTCTTCGAGAGATAGCAATGGCTTAGGCCGCAGGTTCGGATCTACTGCCTAAGACTTTTCAACTCTATGAGCCGTGAGGGTCTCATAGAGACTTTTCTCCCTACGGATCGAGAGGATCTCGTAAGTGGATTTTCTCCTTAGGAATCGTGAGGATTCCCAAGTGTGGTTTTCTCTCATAAGTCGAAAGGATCTTATGAGAGAATTTCTCCCTCTTACGAGTCGAGAGGGCTCGTAAGCGGTTGTTTCCCTCTTTGTCGAGAATCGACTTCAGAGAGTGAGACCCGTGAATAGTATGCAAGAGACCATTTAGGATTGACTTGTAGGGTCCCATTGCTCAGGAAGCGAGTTTTTGAATTCTTACTGCCCGAGATGTGAGTCAAAGAAGCTTTCGTCACGGAGTGTTTGTATCCGTGAGTTGAGAAGTTTTGCGAGGGATTATTTATTTCCCAAGCGCCAAGGATTATTTGTGTCCTTGGGGTTTGAAACGAGTCGATGGTTCCCACGGAGGCGCTGGTGGCTCTGCGAGTCGACGCGGATCAGGAAGCTCTCGTCAAGGAGTGTTTGTATCCGTGAGTAGAGGATTTTGCTGGGATTATTTGTTTCCCAAGCGCCAAGGATTATTTGTGTCCTTGGGGTTTGAAATGAGTCGATGGTTCCCACGGAGGCGCTAGTGGCTCTGCGAGTCGACGCGGATCAGAAGGCTCTCGTCAAGGAGTGTTTGTATCCGTGAGTCGAGGATTTTGCAAGGGATTATTTGTTTCCTAAGCGCCAAGGATTATTTGTGTCCTTGGGGTTTGAAACGAGTCGATGGTTCCCACGGAGGCGCTGGTGGCTCTGCGAGTCGACGCGGATCAGAAGGCTCTCGTCAAGGAGTGTTTGTATCCGTGAGTCGAGGATTTTGCAAGGGATTATTTGTTTCCCAAGCGCCAAAGATTATTTGTGTCCTTGGGGTTTGAAATGAGTCGATGGTTCCCACGGAGGCGCCGGTGGCTCTGCGAGTCGACACGGATCAGAAGGCTCTCGTCAAGGAGTGTTTGTATCCGTGAGTCGAGGATTTTGCAAGGGATTATTTGTTTCCCAAGCGCCAAGGATTATTTGTGTCCTTGGGGTTTGAAACGAGTCGATGGTTCCCACGGAGGCGCTGGTGGCTCTGCGAGTCGACGCGGATCAGAAGGCTCTCGTCAAGGAGTGTTTGTATCCGTGAGTCGAGGATTTTGCAAGGGATTATTTGTTTCCCAAGCGCCAAGGATTATTTGTGTCCTTGGGGTTTGAAACGAGTCGAGGATTCCCACGGAGGCGCTGGTGGCTCTGCGAGTCGACGCGGATCAGAAGGCTCTCGTCAAGGAGTGTTTGTATCCGTGAGTCGAGGATTTTGCTAGGGATTATTTGTTTCCCAAGCGCCAAGGATTATTTGTGTCCTTGGGGTTTGAAACGAGTCGAGGGTTCCCACGGAGGCGCTGGTGGCTCTGCGAGTTGACGCGGATCAGAAGGCTCTCGTCAAGGAGTGTTTGTATCCGTGAGTTGAGAAGTTTACTGAAGTCACTGGCTTCTTCGGTTGAAATGAACCAGTGAGGTTTGGCTTCGTCATTTGACGGAACCCGCTGGGGAAGTATGGTTCCTTTATTTGTTTATGCCCTTGGATTGTATACAGGGATCGATGTGACCTTAACTGTAGGGCCGAAGTTTTATCATTTCTTCTTTTTATTTTATTTTATTTCCGCGATGCTCTATCATTTCAGCTTTTATCTCGCGAAGGTCGCGATTGCCCAATCATTTCGGCTATTTTTCGCGGTGCCCAATCATTTCGGCTATTTACTTTATTTTTACTCGTTGCTTTTTATTACGAGTTGCCCAATCATTTCGGCTATTTTGCATGCATACATTTTACTTGCTGCTTTTTATTGCAAGTTGCCCTATCATTTCGGCTATTTCGTATGCATGTGCGGCCTATCGGTTTTTTGCTGTAGACCTGAAATTGGACACCGATTTCGGCATCAGCACCACTACAACTGGGATATTCCCAGGAGCGAATCATCATTTGCCTCTGTCGCTGTCGAACAAAGGAGGCTTAGCGACCAGGGTTAGGGTGCTGTCGACTAAGACTTTTGGCTTCATGAGCCGTAAGGGTCTCGTGAAGGTATTTCTCCCTACAAGTCGTGAGGATCTTGTAGATGTATCTTCTCCTTAGGAACCGTGAGGGTTCCTAAGCATCTTGTTCTTCTGTAAGTCGTAAGGATCCTACAGGAAGGTTTTCTCCTCATAAATCGAGGGGATTTATAAGGGTTGCTTACCATGCGAACGCATTCCCAGTCATGGATGAAATTTGGCTAGGGAAATGTTTATTCGCGCCCGTGGATTGTATACAAGGGTGAATATTGGACCACTTGTAGGGCAACATTGGAAGTTTGTGGGGGTTTGCTTAAGCACAGGTTTAGGTCTCTGTGACTTAAGACTTTCAAATCCTATGAGCCGTGAGGGTCCCATAAGAGAGTTCTCCTTACGAGTCGTGAGGATCTCGCAAGTGTATTTTCTCCTTAGGAATCGTGGGGATCCCTAAGTGTGTTGTTCCTTTGTGAGTCGTAAGGATCTCACGCAGGTGATTTCTCCTTATAAGGTCGAGAGGGCTCTATAAGGGTTCTTTAACGAAGTTGCGCCCTTTCGGGTTTTCACAAACATTCGCCGGTAGTCCTGCTGTTTTTACTCACGGAGCCCTTTCGGGTTTTCATCCGTGCCCTTTTTTTGCTTATGGGCATACCATTTATTTTATTTTATTTTTATATGTTTTTTTTTATATATCTCGTCAGCATAAAGATGCTGCGGTAGTAGTTTAAAGACGTTTCGGTCTGATATTAGTTTAAGGACATTTCGGTCCATCGTTAGTTTAAGGACGTTTCGGTCCGTCATTGAGAAGGCCAGCTACTTTATAAAGCTTAAGCTTAGGAAGATAGCGAGCGGACATAGTCGTCGTCATCTATCATTGACCTAAACTATAGCTCATTAAGCGTAGTATTTCTTTAGGAAGCGACCGTTTATTGGCCTGAAAGGCCTTTCACCGTGCATGTCCATGAGTAGATAGGCCCCACCCTGGTAGACCTTATCAATGATGTACGGTCCTTCATAGTTTGGCTCAAACTTTCCCCGCTTAGCGCGATTGGGGATCATGGGCCTTTTGACCACTAGCACGAGTTCGCCTTGGTGAAATGTCCTCGGTCGGGTCAGTCTTTCATATGAGCGCGTCATCTTTGCTTTATAGGCTTCCAGATTTTGCTGTGCTAGAAGCCGGATTTCATCAAGGGCGTCAAGCTCTTCAAACCGAAGGTGAGCATTTTCTTCGTCTGTCAGCTCGTAGTGGACTGCCACTCGTAGAGAGGGTAACTCTATCTCGAGAGGGAGTACTGCTTCCGTACCGAACACCAACGCATACGTCGTTGTGTTCGTGGCCGTCTTGAACGTAGTCCGATACGCCCAAAGAGCCTCTTGCAATCTTTCGTGCCAATCTCTTTTATTTCGTGACACTGTTTTCTTCATGATCTTCGTCAAGGTCTTGTTGAAGGCCTCGGCTAGACCGTTAGCTCGCGGATTATAAACTGAGGAATATCTCCAGTCTATATTGTGCTGCTGTGCGAAGCGACTAATTTTATGACTTCGGTAGGCTGGCCCATTATCAGAGATGATCCTCCTCGGGGTTCCAAACCGGTATATGACATGCGTTTTGAAGAAATGGAGGATGTTCTCCGTCTTCACTTCCCTCAACGGTACCGCCTCCGCCCATTTGGAGAAGTAATCAGTCGTCGCCAGGATGAAACGATGTCCCTTTGACGATGCTGGTTCGATGGGGCCGACTATGTCGGTTCCCCACATTTCGAACGGCCAACTAGCCACTGTTGGATGCAGTGGATTGGGATGCTGATGGATAAAGTCCCCATGAATTTGGCATGAATGACATTGCCTCGCGTATTCCAGGCAATCCTGCATCATCGTGGGCCAGTAGTAGCCCATCCGTTTTATTTTCAACTTCATCTTAGGGCCTGCTTGGTGGGAACCGCAGAGTCCGTCGTGAACTTCTTGGACGACCCTTCTCGCTTCGTCAGGTCCTAAGCATCTTAGCCACAGAGAATCGAATGACCTCTTGTATAGAGTATCGTTGACGAAGGCGAAAGACAGAGCTCGTTTCACAAGTTGATGCCTTATGGACGCTTCTTCAGGTATTCGGTGGAATTTGAAGTAATCTGTGAAAACTTCTCTCCAGTCTTCGGTCTTCTCATGATCTTTTATTTGTAGGGTCGCCTGCTCAGTTGCTCCATTTTCTTTATATGATCCTGGAGATATTTCTGTTGGGGCAAGCACTCGACGGCTTTGTACCACGATTCTAACGTCGTCGAGGTTCTCGTCCGCCAGTTCTTTAGCAAGTTTGGCTAGTGCGTCCGCTTTGCTGTTTTCCACGCGCGGTATGCTCTCCAAAGTATAGGAGGGAATTTGGGTTAGCAGTTGTTGCACTTTTTCACCGTATTTTACCAATTCCGGTTTGCATGTTTGGTAATCGCCGTTCACTTGACTGACGACCAGTTGGGAGTCCCCATATATGAGGAGGCTTTCAATTCCCATATCAATGGCGATCTCGAGGCCTGCTATTAAAGCTTCATATTCAGCTTCATTATTCGTCCTCGGCTCTGTTAAGGAGAAGGCGAAGCGCATTATTCCTCCTTATGGAGTCACAAAGATAAGTCCCACCCTTGATTTGATCATTGGCGTACTTTGTTTGTACTTTTTCATAGAAGATGCTCTATCGAAATAGAGCTCCCAGCGGCTATCACCACTGTCGATTGTGTCAAACGCATGTCTGTCTGGCAAATCGCAATTTAAAGGAGAATCGGCAGGTATGGGATGCTCAGCCAGGAAGTCGGCGATGGCCTGGCCCTTTACTGCCCTGAGAGGTTGATATGTTATCGAAAATTCCATCAAGAGCAGGGCCCATTTAGCGAGTCGCCCTGTCAATATGGCTTTTGACATTAAATATTTAAGAGGGTCCACTTTTGAAATAAGACGGACCTCGTGCGCCAACGCATAGTGCCTAAGCTTTGTTATTGCGAAGATCAACGCCAGGCAGTGTTTTTCAATGGGAGAGTAGTTGCTTTCTGCCCCCAGCAGGACTCGACTTAAGTAGTAGAGTGCTCTTTCTTTCCCTTGATCGTTCTCTTGTGCCCATAATGCGCCTAAGGAACCTTCGAGGGCGGTTGTATAAAGAATAAGAGGCTTCCCCTTAATCGGAGCAGCCAACACTGGCGGGTTTTGCAGGTATTGTTTGATCTCATCCAGTGCGCCTTGACATTTTTGATCCCAAACGAATGGGGTTCCCTTCTTCATCAGGTGGCTGTAAGGACGGCACTTTCCTGAAAGGTTGGCTATAAATCGTCGTATATACGCGAGTTTCCCTTGGAGAGACCGCAGCTGTTTGAGAGTCCTCGGCGGAGGCATTTCCATGATCGCTTTAATCTTTGACGGATCTATTTCAATACCTCGGTGTCGAACAACGAATCCCAGGAATTTGCCCGAGGAAACCCCGAACGCACATTTAAGAGGATTCATTTTCAAATTGTATTGCCGAAGGCGTTGAAATACAGTCTTCAGATGCTCGAGATGTTCCTCGTATGATTTGCTTTTAACCACGAGATCGTCGATATAGCATTCGACGATTTCGTGTATAAGGTCGTCGAAGATCTTTGTCATGGCCCTTTGATAGGTGGCACCGGCGTTCTTCAAACCGAAGGGCATCACTTTATAACAAAATATACCAAGAGGAGTCCTGAAGGCTGTATGCTTCTGGTCTTCTGGATGCATTTTTATTTGATTATACCCTGACGAGCCGTCCATGAAGGAGAAAACCTCATGAGTGGATGTATTGTCTATCATCAGTTCAGTGACTGGCACTGGGAAATCATCCTTCGGGCAAGCTTTATTAAGATCCCGGAAGTCTACGCATATGCGCACTGTCCCATTTTTCTTCATCACTGGGACGATGTTGGCGATCCATTCAGGGTATTGGACTTCCTGGATGAAGCCAGAGTCTATCAGCTTTTTGACTTCGGCGTTGATGCTCATCTCAAGCTCGAGTCGCATTCTTCTCGGCGCTTGTTTGACTGGCTTGATGTCCGGGGATATCGCCAACTTGTGTACAGCAATTTCTGGATCTAGTCCCGGCATTTCGGAATAGTTCCACGCGAAGCAATCTTTGTGCTGTAGAAGCACATCCTTTAACGCAGCCACCCTTTCTTCAGATAGCAGCTCGCTGATGAATGTCGGTCGCGGGTCATTTTCCGTCCCCAACTCAATTTTCTTGAGATTATCTGCAGTGGTATGGATTCCATCTTCCAGTTCTTTCGGAGCTGGAGGAAATTCTGAGATTACCTCATCGCTGCCGCTTTCAAAGCACCAAGGGAGGTTGTTTATGTCCTCGGACCCTTCTTTTAATATTGTTATCACATGGCAGGTGCGAATTTTCTGCCAATCCCAATGCGGAGTTGGTTTTATTCTTGTGTTTTCGGGTTCGTGCTTTTGCGGCGGCGCTACCCTCCAACTATCAGACAACGCGAATTTGCCAAGCTGATATTGGTCCTCAACCCAATTCTTAAAGGTGAAGCAATCTTCAAGCGGATGCCCTACTACTCGATGGTAAAAGCAATACTTTGGGTTGGAGACTTCGCCTGCTTGTTCAGGGTGTTTAGACTCTGGCAACGTAAGCATTTGATGTTTCAGAGCGAGATCGAATATTTTCCTTGTTTTGTTCCGAGGAAATGAGTATGCTCGACCCATTTTCTTCCTGAGGGCTAAGTCAATAACGCTCGATTCTCGGATGCGTGGCTTCTTAGCTCTGCTTTGTGGTTGTCGAGCGCCTCTCTTGCCTTTCGACTTGTTTTTGTTTTCGCGTCGAACCTCTTTTGTAGCGGGTTGACAAGGAGCGGCATCTTCGTTCTTTACTGCCTGTTGAAGGAGACGATGTGTCTTAGCTTTCTCATAGATTGCCATTTCACGATCGTGATCATCTCGGGCTTTTTGACTCGCATCCCTTATAAGTTTGCTCATCTGGTCTTCGGACGATGGACTGGGCGGTTTTGTATCAGGAACTTTTGCTGGTTCAGGATTAGCATCCTCCCATTGAGCGTCCGCCTCTTCATCGAAGTCATACATGGCATAACAGCTGTTTACTAGCTCCCGCTTCTTTGGCCGGATGTACCCAAGCCCTTTGGTTTCTACTCTCCCGTTAGGCAGTTTGCATTGGGTCCCGGGAATGTTCCAGACGTTGTCATAGAATTTGGCTTTTCTGACGGTCTGTGTGAAGGACATCCCCTGGCGTTTTAGCAGTTTCTTCAAACCTTCGGTATAATATCGGGGAAGACGGATAGGCTGAAGCCTGTCGAGCGTGGGATCCGCGCCATGCCAAATTTCTTTTTCTACTTTGTTTTCTTCAGAACGGCAGAATAGGATTGCCTTCTCGCCTTTTCGTCCGGGAGGGATATAGAATGTCTGCAATTCTTCTACGTTGTTGGTGTCGAGTGCATCCAGTTCTTTGTAATGTTCGAGTGGCACCATAGTTATCTGCAGACTTCGCTCTTCATCAGCGGAAATCCGTGTTGAAGGCCGAACAGGGAATACAGCATGAACTTCATCCTCTGAATCACTACCGAAGATCAACGAAGGAACGGATGGTCCTGTCCTGGTAGATTGGGATGGACCTGAATAAATTATATCCTCCTCCTCGGTGTCACTGCCGAAGACAGGGATGGTGGCATTAGTTTTGTTCTCCGGTTTGTGACACCTTTCCGTGTCTTCGAAGCTTGGCAAGAAGTATTTGGCATCTTCATACTTGCGAACTTCGTTCACGGAAAACGGATTCAACTCTCCGGCCACAGTGTACTCGAGGCCATCCCTGGAATACTTCATGCACTGATGCTGTGTAGAAGGGATGATATTGTACTCGTGTAGCCATGGTCGGCCGAGCAGAGCATTGTAGCACGTCTTGGCGTCTATAACATGGAATTTGATGTCTGTGACGAGCAACCCGAAGCGTAGCGTCAATATCACAGATCCAAGAGTCTTTGAGGATTGAGAGTCGAAACCGGATATAGTGATCTTGTCTCGGGCGAGGTGTTGTATGCTCATGCAAATTTCTTTTAACACCCGTACATTGAGTAAATTGACGGACGATCCGTTATCGACCAAGATTTTACCTATCTTTATGTCATGGCAATATCCTGAAACATAAAGGGGGCGATTGTGTTCACACGTCCCGAGGAGAAGGTCTTCATCACCAAAAGCAACGTCGGCTGTGTGCACTTCTTCTAATTCGTCTTTCATCTTTTCTTCGGCTAAGAAGGCTTGAAACTGGTCCGGATCTTGTAGCGCCTTAATCAAAGAGTCTCTGGCTTCCTTTGATAGTAACAAGGCATCAAAGATACTGAGCTGAGAGGGCAGTTTCCTCAGATGTGCCAGAACGTTGTAATCCACCTTACTTCTCTTCGGCGGGTTCTTGGCGTTTAGCTCTTCCAGAACTTGGTCATCTAAAACGATGTCTTCAGAGACCTTTTCTTTCCCTTTATCTTTTCTATTCGAGGGTCCGAGGTTCTTTTCAGGCAGTGTCCGATTCCGCAGCCGGATATTTTCGCAAACCACTGGCTCCTCTTCTTTTCCCGAAGTTGACTCTTTAAAGAGAGGGGCAAGCTCTAGCTCCTCATCAGAGTCGCTCCCAAATGTAGGCACTTGTGACCTGGTAGTGTTAACCATGTGACAGTTGCCGGCAGTTCTTTCAAGCACTTTGGTCGTGTTTCTTTGCTCCCGACGAATCTTACGCTTTTCCCGTTTAAAGCGTTGTTGATTAGCGACGTAGCCTTTCCACCATCTATCGAACGCTTTGCACTCTTGGGTAGAATGTGAGACCTTCTGATGATATAAGCAATAAGAGGGGTGCATTTCTACCACGCTAGTAACTTTTTCTTCTGAGGGTGGTAGCTTTATGCCCATCGATATGGCCTTAGCGAACTTCTTTTTTATCTTGAATTGGCTTTTGTCAGCGGTGGAGGCATTTTGCTCCAGTGGGATCATCTCAGCTCCTCCCTCAAGTCGCTGGCGCTTGGCCTTTTCGAATATAGCCGTCTCGCGTTCTTGATCAGCTTTACTTTTCAATCGAGCTTCACTAAGAAACGCGTCAATCATTTCTATTGATAATTCCGGAACCCTTGACTCAGTATTTGCCCCCGGCGTTTTGGTGCCAGAAGTCCCTTCATCGTTCGAGGTCGAGTGAGAGATCATATGACAGCTCGCCACGTATTCCTTGGATTCATCTGATGAACTTTCCTCCTCATCTTCTTTTTGAAAGACGTGATCAAGGAAATCTTGGAGCGTAACGGGAGTCCGCGCCTTCTGGTTATATTCATCCAGTGCGTCGATTTGCTTTTGTAAGTCGGTGCGCTTGTCGCCAGGCTTCACGGGCTTCTTAGATTTCTTCTTCTTCTTTTTCGAAGATTTGGACGGCTGGTTATGAACGCTTGAACTACCACCATCGGTCTTCGGAGTCGGACGTGGCTTCAACATCCCCTCTATAACCTGCGGCTCCAAGGGGTTCTTCCATTTGACCGCTGGACAGGTCTGAAGATCATTTAGCATTCTCCTCGTTTTGGCCGATAATACGACTTCCCAGGGAGTTTCTTCAACGACGGAGCATGTTGCCCCCGGCGTATTTGTCCCCTTAGAGGTGTGGGGCTGCGGGGGATTTACCTTCCATTTGTCGGATAGCGCGAATTTGCCCTGGCGGTACTGGTTTTCAAGCCAATTTTTGAAAACGTAACAGTCTTCGATCGGATGTCCTAGCACTCGATGATAAGGGCAGTAATTAGGCTCATTGACGTCACTTGGTTGCGACGGACGTTTTGGATCTGGCAGATTTATGAGCCTATTGCGCAATGCCAGCTCAAATAACCTCCTCGTTTTATCACGGGGGAAGGAGTAAGCACGTCCCATTCTGTCCTCAAGGGGTACGTATGGGCGCGTATTATTTGGACGAGCAACCGGCTTCGAGTCGTTCGGTTGTTGTTGGGCATTAGCGACGATGATCGCTTTTCCCTTTCCTTTATCGTTTCGAGAGTCCGGCTTCGGGAGAGGGGGTTTATGGCCCATCTGGTCCATCTGCGCCAATTTGTCGATCAAAGCCTGGAAAGAAGTCGGCTTGAAGAACATCATAAACTGCGAAATGGTTGCTTGTGGATCAAGGGTTCCAACAAACATTCCCACCGCAGGGGCTTCTTCTATACGCTGTTCACACTTAGACCATAGATTACGCCACCGTATAGCGTACTGGACCCACGTCTCGCCGGTCTTTACCCTGGCGTTAATCAGCGCCGTCATCGGAGTACGCTCACTGGCACTTGCAAAGCGTTGGGTGAAGAGCAGCTCCATCTCTGCAAAGGTTTTAATAGAGTCGTTGGGGAGCTCGGAATACCATTCGAACGCCGTATCTGATAGGCTTCCAACGAACTGGCGAAGCAGAAGCTTGTCGTCGCCGCCGGTGTTACCGCAAAGCGCCCTGAATTGGGCAACATGTTGATGGGGATTGCCGGTCCCTTTGTAGACATGAAACTTGGGAATTGTGTAACCTGGCGGGTACTTGATTTGGTCATACCAGCCCGGATATGGCCGCCCCGTTTTTACAACGTGGCCGGCTGCTTCAGCCGCGTGATGGACCTTTATCTGCTGGGCTATATATTCGTCCAGATCCGTTTTAGAGATGGTGTCCTCCCTAGCCGTTGATAGAGCGGGCTGAGGGTTTGATGTTTCTCCCTTATCATCCCCAAGGACAATTGGGGGTTCTTCAGTTGGGGGATCTGGTTGTATCATCATCCCTATCATGTCCTGGAAGAGAAGGCCCATACGTTGTATATTGGCTGCTTGTTCAGCAGCCTCTTTGTCTCTCTTTTCCAGTACTCTTCGAAGGAACTCGGCGTCGGTCTCTTCTTCTTGACGTTCATCTAAGGATGTCTCAGGATTCTCTTTTGGCCCCGTGAGTGCAGCCATTGTAGTCATCATCTCCTGAAGCTTTTGTTGTTGCTCCTGAGACTTGGTCACTGACCGGGTAAGCGGTCGGTGACCCGTAGAAGTACGACTTTCTTCCTTTCCCGAAGCCATATAGACCGTATGAACTGTTATGCCCCCTGACTTGGGGCGTTTAGGTTCACCGTTTTTAAACTTTGTCATTGTCGTGGGAGCTTTCTCTGGCCTTTTCCTTTTGTGGACCTTTGGGGTTGAAGGAGCCGTTGAAGTGGGCATCCTAGCATTTGTTGCCCCTTGCTGTTTAATGGGGCAGTTCTTGTCTTTTTCCACCTTCGCCCTTTTCTGGCGACGGAAGTGGTCTGAGTCAATCACGGAGTCTTGAACCCTCCGCCAAACTTTATAAATTTTTGACGACAGCCGTTGAGAGGGCTGTTCCTGTTTTGCCTCCGGAGCTTTCTCCACAGGCGGAGGAGATCTTTTCAATGTAGCAATTGGGGAGTTCTTTTTCACCTTCCTCAGCAATTCAAAGCTGTTCCTAGTTGGAACAGCGGCGTTGACCTCCACCACTGGAGCAGGTGGGGTTAGTCCTGAGGGGGAGTTGCCTCCTGCTTTCCTTACCCGTTGCCAATGACGACGTCGCGCACGACGAGCCATTGGGACTGGCTCGGAAATCGAGATAGTTTCTTGTTGCCCCCTGTTTGGGTGTGGGGTAACTGCCGACGTCAGCCTATCGAAGACTGATGCTTTTTGACCAGCTGGGGGAGGAGTGGGAACCGTCAATCTTGTGAAGACCGACTCTCTAATAGGAGAAGCCGCTTCAACGGCTTCCGAAGCAGCGGCCGTTGCCCTCTTTGGGACAGCCACTTTATAGTTCTGACCCAGCCTGGTGAAAACAGAGGCTGTCAGCTTAGTAGCGGGCGACCCGCTGACAGGGGTCGTGGTAGCAGTGAGCCGGTCGAACACCGACTTCTTGTTCGCTTCTGGTGCGGATATCGGCGCAGAGAAGCTTGTAGGTGGGACCATGGTCCCGAAGAACAAGCCGGTGGTGGCCTGAGTCACCTGGTCTACCGGCAGAGTCAGGAAGGAAGCCGCCTGGGGCCCATATGCTACACCTCTCGGTGAGGTGGAACGTCCGTTGCAGTGGCATTTCGAGCAGTTGGTGCAGTTGGTGGCCATTGAATGCTTGAGTTCTGTACCAGACAAAAGACCAAATCTTAGCAACTTGAAATCCGAAGGCAATCATTTAACAAACCGCGATTGGCTCGCGAAGACGATACACGAAGTGTGGAGTGGAAAGAGGAAAAGGTCCCACCGGGCGTGCCAGAATCTGTTCCCCTCCGAACGGCGGCCCGGACTTCGCGTCCGTTGCCTGAGGTTCGGGGCAGATGGTATTTGGTTTTATCCGTCTATCTCTTCGAAGATACCAAGTTGATTTATGGCACCGTATATCGGAGGTTTAGACGGATGCGGCCGATGTAGCAGACTTCATCAGATTCCCCCTCAGGGTGAGGGGTTTTTGATTGTGGGGACACTCTTCCCTGCAGGCGCAAGCCCCTGCAGTTAATTACGCTACCGCATCGCGGTAACAACTTTCTCCTTCTCCAGAATTTCACTTCGTGTCGTGTGTGTTTTTTTTGTTCGTGGTTGCCTGTGGATTGTATACGGAGACTGAGTGATGTCGTCACCCGTAGGACGTGGATTAGTCCAAATCCGTGTTTAGTTAGATTTGGGTTTGGTGTTTTTAGTTTAAGGATGCATTAGCCGCGTTGCGGCTAAGACCAACTTAAACGTTCGTCAATGATACATTAGTCCTGTTTTAGACTAAGATCGGCCTGACGTAGTGATTGATTTAATTATCTGGTTGTCGGGACTCGTCACCTCTCTGACGTCGTTGAGGGATTACAACGACAGGCGTCAGAGGAGTTCAGAGGTGTACCCTTGAACCAAAGTTGATTTAAGGTTTTATCGTTTATTTGAATATCTAAGGACACGTTAACCGTATTTGGGGTTAAGATCAACTTAGACGGGACCGTTTAGATCCAACAAAAGAACGTTTGGGCCCTATTGTGCCAGTTTAGGGACGTGGCGGTCCATTGCCAGTTTAAGGACGTAGTGGTCCATCGCCAGTTTAGGGACGTGGTGGTCCATATTCCAGTTTAGGGACATGGTGGTCCGATATTAGTTTAGGGACGTCTCGGTCCGATATTAGTTTAGGGACGTTTCGGTCCGATATTAGTTTAGGGACGTTTCGGTCCGATATTAGTTTAAGGACGTTTCGGTCCGATTAGATAAGTGGTCGTTGGGACCCGTCACCTCTTTGACGTCGTTGAGGGATTACAACGACGGATGTCAAAGGAGTTCGGAGATGTACCCTCAAACCGGTCGCGAATTGGTTTAGGAGAGCCATTTTGCTCAATCAATTTAATTTAAGGACTTACAGCCAGGATTGGGTTAAGTCCAATTTTTTTATTTTTTTATTTTAGGCTCTGCCTGACTGAAAGAATCAGTCCAAACAGGGCTCTGCCCCTTTATTATTTTGCAGTTTGACTTGGGCCAGGCCCTTAAGAATTTTCCAAACAGGTCTCTGCCCTTTTATTATTTTTTTTTGATTTGGGCCAAGCCCTTTTAAATAATGAGTTGCACTTGTGCAGAAACTCAATAATTTTCTTGATTTGGGCCAGGCCCTTTTGCACTTGTGCAGAAACTCAAGAATTTTCTTGATTTGGGCCAGGCCCTTTTAAATAATGAGTTGCACTTGTGCAGAAACTCAAGAATTTTCTTGATTTGAGAACAAAAGTGCATAGCACTTTTGATCTAAATTTGGATCAAAGGAAAACAAGTTCTTCTTGTTTTCCCTGATTTTACAGAACCAAGGGTTCATATCAAGTGCAAGGCACTATTTATTATTCTCTGATTTTACAGAACTAAGGGTTCATATCAAGTGCAAGGCACTATTTATTATTCAATTCTTTTTATCTTCTGTTCTTCAGAGATTTTTCTCATGTTCTAAAAGAAGTTTTTACCTCTTTTTTGTGTTCTTGATTAATCTTCAAGAGTTCTTTCTCTTTTTTTTTTACCAGAAGTTAATTCTTCTCTTTTATGATGATCATTTGAATGAGGTCTGGGGTCTTATTTATAGTGCTCACAAATTTGTTGAATTTGTTACCAAGATCTTTCCTGAATAATTTTGGGAATTTTCCCACCATTGGATCTTTGATCCAAGGGTCCCTGTTTTACAGAAGAAATCTTCTTGTTTTAACAAAAACAGAAAAGATTTACTTAAATTTTCATTCTGTTGCTGCGCAACTCACCAGCGCGTGACACGTGTCGCGCAGCCGTGCGCTTGCGCAGTTGCGATTGCGCAACTGCGCAGACACGTGTCGCGCAGCCGTGCGCTTGCGCAATGCGTAGACACATGTCGCGCAGCCATGCGCTTGCGCAGTTGCGATTGCGCAACTGCGCAGACACGTGTCGCGCTGCCATGCACTTGCGCAGTTAAGTCTTACTTATGGTTTTTTAAAGAGCCTTGCTCTGATTGGACGCACTGCCTTGGGCGTTACGCTGCCGAATCAACTTCTGCCATGTGGCAAATTGCGCGCTGCGCACGGGAACCGAAGCGTTGCTTCGAAATTTGAATTTTCAAAATTCAAGTAGAGCCTTGCTCTGATTGGGGGAAACAATGGCTCCCACTGCTTTTTATCAAATCTTCCTTCAAACCCTAAAAGGAAAGACTAGCCGGGATTAATTACACACTACAAGTTCGCCAATCTTTCAGCCACGCCAGTGTCGGTACTTTGAGGGAGGTCCCCCGTGCTTTCGCACGAACCTAATTAATGTAAACCTCGTTTTCCCAGAGGCGTAACCTCGTTAACACCTTTCTATACACCTACTTGATCGGCTAATTGTAATACGTAAAACTCTCCCAGGAGTAACTCTTACTCGCAGCGGGTATCGGGATCCAACTATCTCATAGAAGGTATGCAATCTCATTGCAAATTTCAACACTTGAAATTCCCGATAATATTTTGCCCCTAGCAGCTATATGACCTTAACATAGTCAACAAATCATAAGTGCTAGTCAAGTTCAGCCCGTCATTTCCCGATTGAATTAAACCCACCCGCACGACCCTTAACATAGTCAACAAAGTCGCACGACTACCCTAATCCAATCACATCATATGCTTATGCAGATAAGCACTAATTAGCTACCGCACACTACGCCTTAACATAGTCAACAAACGTAGCACGAATACTAACTAGGACTTATCTGAAATGACGGAGGGCTACGACAGGTTTTTCTGAAAACCTATTGCGTAATGAACTTGATATCGTTGTAGAATCAAATGAATTTTGAAAATGGAGTGCTTTTGAGGCTTTTCTAGTTTTGCTAAAGGAGTCACTCCCGGTGAAGGGATCGTCGGTCCTTTCCTCGTCGAATGAGGTGCGGGATATATCATATATATCACTGTGCAAAGCAAAAACACTTAAAAGCAATCAAAAGACAAACCGAGTGTGTAGCATCTGCTAGTTATTGCTAAAGGAGTCACTCCCGGTGAAGGGATCTCGGTCCTTTCCTTATCGAATAAGGTGCAGGATATATCGCATATACCGCTGTGCAAAGCAAGAACTGTAGCTACCTGTTTTATTTTGAAATTCGATTCTACAACATCTTAGGTTTCTTTTATTTCATTAATCACATTAATGAAGTCCCATCATTTAAGTACCTAAACATTACAGATAAATACGACGTACACTTATGCCATCCGCATTCGCCTCGATGTCCCCTCGTGCACCGTTAGGTTAGGTAACTAACGGCAGAGCGGGGCAGGGCTAGCACGGGTGTAAAACATAAGTAACGGCTATATAATATATCATATATACTATATACTGTATCTATCATAGAACATCACATGATCACATCACAGATATCGCAGCAGAAGAATCATATGAAATATTGGATATACTAGGACGTCCGTGTTTTCAATACGAGCCAGTATAAAACACGGATTCCACGGTCGCGATGAATAGCCAAACCCACACCCCTAGACCCCTACGAGAGCGGCAAGCGACCCTATCAATTCTGGAGTTAGGAGACCCGGACTCGACTCCTCGAGTTGGTCTCCCACTGGACTCCAGAACCCGGTTACTTGTGCTCCCCTCCTTGGGTCTATCCTAGTGCGGAAAAGTAAATAATATACAAAGGGTGACAACTTCCGCAACCTGGAAGCGCCCCAATAAAAGAATATTACATACAAGTTTTTACATGAATGAAAATGGAAAAACACTCATCTCACATAAAAACCCCCCGGCTATTCAAACACGACGATCCAATATAACATATCCAGCAACACATAACATCACATGTCATCAACGTAAGTAAATATGCGCATCCCAATTGTCGTTGACATATAGTAACGAAACCGGCGATATCACATATTACACTTACGGTCACAGAAAAAAAGTGTAAAACTACAACAGTTGGAATCCGCAACCACCTCAGACATCGCATGCCTGACCAAATGAATTACTTAGACATCGCATGCCTAACAATTATAAACTCCGCATTTTAGTCTCATTATCGAAAACACTTTTCAATATCGAGTCGGGCAATTCAACAAGATTCCCGACAGTTTGATCGAATACTCGTCGCAAACCTCAGTAGGCGGCCGCACCCCCGATACCGTCGACGAAGTGCACCAAGGCGGAACACCGCCACCGCGAGCACCCGAACGGATGCTTTCGGCGACGGGGTTCTCCTACAGTCACTTGGTCGGGGCTATGGAGTGAGGCTGTTGTTTCCTGATTTAAAATCAGAAAAGCTTATGGGAAAAGCTTCAGAAAGAGGGATCACGTGCTCACACGTGACCAGCAGTCACGTGTTGACACGTGACATATGAAAACGGCGGAAAAGGGCTCATTGATTCCCTGATCAAGTCAGAGAAAAGGTTCCCTAATCAAGTCAAGAAAAAGGGCTTCAGATGAGGTCACGTGTTGGCACGTGACGCTCAAAGGAGAGGACTCGTGCTACAGTTGAGTCAAGGAAAGGGGCTCCAAACAGGGGGTCACGTGTTCACACGTGACCAATGGTCACGTGTTAACACGTGATGGCTAAAACAGCAACCAGAAGACAGCGCAGAAAGAAAGAGGATTCTTCATTCCAAAGAGGGTCACGTGTCTACACGTGACCATGGGTCACGTGGTCACACGTGACCGGCTTTCAAAGCCCATTTTTGACGACAGAATTAAATTCTGAAGGAAATTTGAATCTTTCCAAAGGAAAGTGATTATCCGGGACCAATCAAATTAAAGATTCAGAGATGATTAAATATCATCTATCTATGGAAAATCTCGGGTTTGGAAAGATTTCCCCCTTAAATCTAACCAAAATAACAAGGGAGAATCTCTGGATTTAAAATCCAATGGTGAATAAAATTCACCTAATAATCCAAAGGTCCAGAACGAATGAAGGATGCAAATCAAATATCTCATGAAGATTCGTCAAAAACTAATTGATTCGGCTGCTTCTCCTATAAATAGGAGCCTGGAGATACAAGGGGAAGGGACATGCGCAGAAAAGAAAAGAAAGAAAAAAGGAGGAGAGCTTTGATACTTTGAAAAGACTCGGATCTTCTGCAAAAACCCTAGGTAAGAAAGGGAAGGCCTTTTGAAAGAAAGAGAATTTAATTCTCAACAGAGTTTAACTCTGATACATAAAACAGAAGAGCATATTTCTTCTCTCTTTGATAGAGGATCTGCAAAGTGCACATCTCCCCTTAAGGTTGAGAATTTAATTCTCAATGGGTCGAGATCCTGCCATGCAGATCCAAAACATAGAGAAGGAATGCAAGCATGAGAATTTAACTCTCACAGAACTATAGGAATTTAATTCCTTTAAAATAAAATTAGGGCTCGACCCTGTATCATGGGAATTTAATTCCTTCAAAACAAAAGAAACAGGGTTGAACCCTAATTAAGAACATAGTTCTGTTGAAACAGCGGGAATTTAATTCCTTTAATCATAATTCCCTAAAATGGGAGTTTAATTCCTTAAAAGGTTTTGTTAGGGTTTAACCCTATTTGGATCTTCACATATATGAGGAATTTAATTCCCACAGAAAATTCAGAGTTAAACTCTATTCCAGAATACAAGTCTTCGAAAGGAAGTAGGAATTTAATTCCTCGGAAATTTGCAGCTCGAGGAATGTAATTCCTGAAAAAGATTAACAGATCCTCTAAAAACATACATAGAGGCGGGGTCACGTGTTACCACGTGACCCCCCAAAGAGATCTACAGAAAGTCCCTTTGAGGCAGCACCCCACGTGATCCACGTGACCCTTGATAGAAGTTCTAATACATAGGCATTTGAATGCCCATCACGTGATGGCATGTGATGCTCTGAAAGACGCGATAATTTCAGCAGAACAAACGAAGGGTGGGCACTCTCACGTGCTGCCACGTGACCCCTCTTGCCTTAGTGTTTAACACTAAATTAAAGCTCTCAAACCCAGTGTTAAAACACTGTTGGGCCTTAGCATTCAACACTGATTAAAAAGCCTTATTTGCAGTGTTCAACACTGAGCTGTTTTAGTGTTTAACACTAATTTGAAAAGCCTTGTTGCTGGTGTTTAACACCAATTATCTCTTAGTGTTAAACACTAACTTGTCAATCTTATTCCCAGTGTTCAACACTGACTGCTCTGTAGTCTTTAACACTGGGCTTTGACCCAATTGACTTAAATGGATAGAGGCAAAGCCTCTCCTGATTGGACTTAGCCGAAGATGGCCATAAGTCCTCAATTTGTGATTAATTGGGCCAATGGACTCATAACATAATTAATTCGTCTTGACCCCAAATTGGGCCAAGGACTATTTAAGCCACTCCGGTTCTAGGGTACATCTCTTCACTCCTTTGATACTTGGCATTGTAATCCCTCAATGTCTTCAAAGAGGTGACGGGTCCCGACGACCACACATTGATATGGACTGTGGGGTCCTTAAACCCATGTCTAATGCAAAATTCCTGGTTACGTGGAACGCGGATAACGTCACTCTTTGACCCCGTGGAAAACGTCCAGAGCGGAGCCTAGTCCTCGCCGAGCACGGCAGTGAACCCGTGTGAAGCATCTAGTGCAAAATTCCTGGTCACGTGGAACGTGGATAACGTCACTCTTTGACCCCACGGAAAACGCCCAGAGCGGAGCCTGGTCCTCGCTAAGCACGGCAGTGAACCCGTGTGAAGCATCCAGAGCACATACCGGACTGTGGAGTCCTTAAACCCATGGACTATGACGTCCTTAACCTTGACCGAGATGTCTTAAAACTAACAATGGACCGCAATGTCCTTAAACTACCCATGGACCGCAATGTCCTTAAACTACCCATGGACCGCAACGTCCTTAAACTACCCATGGACCGCAATGTCCTTAAACTAGAACAATAGAGCCCCATATGCTCTTCTGTCGGATCTAAACGGTCCCGTTTAAGTTGATCTTAGCCTCAAAGATGGCTAACGAATCCTTAAACCTTCAAGCAGACTGGACTACGAATCCCCCCAATTAACTCTGGCTCGAGGGTACATCTCTGAATCCCTCTGACACCCGTCGTTGTAATCCTTCAACGTCGTCAGAGAGGTAACGGGTCCCGACGGCCACACACATACGATGGACCACTATGTTCCTAAAACTGGAACAATGGAGCCCAAACGCTCTTTTGTCGGATCCAAACGATCCTGTCAAGTTGATCTTAGTCTCAAATCGGACTAACGTATCCTTAACAAACGTTTGAGTTGATCTTAGCCTCAAGCATGGCTAACGTATCCTCAAACCAAACCCCCAAACCCAAATCTAAGATAACTCGGATTTGGACTAGTCCACGCCCTACGGGCGACGACATAACTCAGTCTCCGTAAACAATCCACGGGCAACAAAACATAAAACAAACACACACGACACGAAGTGACCATCTGGAGAAGGAGAAAGTTGTTACCGCAATGCGGTAGCGTAATTAACTGCAGGGGCTTGCGCCTGCAGGGAAGAGCGTCCCCACAATCAAAAACCCCTCAACGAGGGGGAATCTGACGAAGTCTGCTACATCGGTCGTATCTGCTTAAACCTTTGATACATGGTGCCATAAACCAACTTGGCATCTTCGGAGAGGTGAACGGATAGTACCAATTAGCATCTGCCCCGAATCTCAGTGCCAAGACATCGCAGCCTTGCGCGCCGTCTTTCGGAGGGGAACAGATTCTGGCACGCCCGGTGGGACCTTTTCCTCTTTCCACTCCACACTTCGTGTGTCGTGATTCGCGAACCAATCGCGGTTCGCTAATGGTTGCCCTTGGGTTTCAAGATACTAAGAATTGGCGTCTTGCCTATTGCAGAAAACAAAGGATCGATGGCTGCTACTTCCGCGAAGTCCTTCAACTGCTCAAACTGCAATTGCGACCAACGCTCTACCTCGCCAGGAGGTATAGCCTATGGACCCCAAGCTGCTTCGTTGTTCACAATGCCGGTGGACCAAGTGACTCAAGCCACTACCGGATTGTTCTTTGGGACTATACTCCCCCCATCAAGCTTCGTGGCGCCGGTGCCGACAAAGGAAGCTCTCAGGAAGTCGGTCTTTGATCGTCTTACCCCCGCCGCGGCTCCTCTCAACGAGTCGCCCAACGTCAACGCCTCGGTCTTCTCTAGATTGTGCCAGAAATCTTGCGAACTTATCATGGAGCCTACAATCTCAGAGGAGGCTACTTCTAAGAAAGTGGCCGCTCCTACCCCCGAAATTGCCAAGGTGGCTTCTCCGGCCAAAAAGTCGGTCTTTACAAGATTGACGGCTTCGGCTCCTGCTCCTACTGCCCAGAAGACATCGGTCTTTGACAGGCTAACACCAACGACAACCCCCCACCCACACAGGGGGCAAGACAAGACCATTCTTACCGCTGAACCAGCGCCGTCCGCTCGACGCGCTCGACGTCGTCATTGGCGCCGAATAAGGAAGGCTGGGGGCAATTCCCCCTCCGGATTGACTCCACCAGCCCCGGTGGCAGAAGTTAATGCTGCTGTTCCAACTGGGAACAGCTTCGAAATGCTAAACAAGGTGTGAAGAAACTCTCTTACTGCAGTGCTGAAGAGGTCTCCTCCCCCATTAAAGAAGGTTGCGGAAATAAAACCAGAACAACCCCAATCTCCTCAACGGCTGTCTTCCAAAATCTATAAGGTTTGGCGACAGGCCCGAGACTCGACCATCGATCCAAACTTCTCCCGCCAGCACAAGAAGCTGAAAATCCAACCGGAAGCTGGCCACCAGGCTGAACCCCGAAAGGTTGTCGGGACGCCCACCTCAACGGCCCCCTCAACCTCCATGGCTCATAAAAGGAGGGAGCCAGAGAAGACCCCTCAGTGTGCAACGACGGCTAAAAACACTGAGCCCAGACGCCCTAAGTCTGGGGGCATGATGGTCCACACAGTATACATGGCCTTTGGAAAGGAGGAGAGCCGCACTTCTACAGGCCATCGACCACTTACCCGATCCGTGACGAAAGCCCAGGAGCAGCAACAAAAGCTCCAAGAAATGATGAATGCTATGGCCGCACTTACCGGGCCAAAAGAAAGCCCAGAAACATCCTCAGACGCGCGCCAAGAAGAAGAAACCGACGCTGAATTCCTTCGCCGGATACTGGAGAAAAAGGACAAAGAGGCTGCTGAACAAGCAGCCAACATACAACGTATGGGCCTTCTCTTCCAAGATATGATAGGAATGATGATCCAGCAGGACTTGCCCGCCGAAGATCCCCCAATCGTTCTTGAAGACGACCGAGGAGAAACATCGAATCCACTGCCGGCCCTCTCAACGGCCAAGGAGGAGGCAATCTCTAAGGCAGACTTGGCTGACTACATAGCCCAGCAAATCCGGGTCCATCATGCGACTGAGGCAGCTGGTCAAGTCGTGAAGACGGGGCGGCCGTATCCAAGCTGGTACGACCAAATCAAATACCCGCAAGGCTATACGATACCAAAATTCCACGTATACAAGGGGACCGGCAATCCCCATCAACATGTCGCCCAGTTCCGGGCCCTCTGCGGTAACACCGGCGGTGATGATAAACTGTTGCTTCGCCAATTCGTGGGCAGCTTATCAGAAACAGCATTCGAATGGTATTCGGAACTCCCGAACGATTCTATCAAAACGTTCGCTGAAATGGAGTTGTTATTCACTCAGCGATTCGCAAGTGCCAGCGAACGCACTCCAATAACAGCACTGATTAACGCCAGAGTAAAACCAGGCGAAACCTGGGTCCAGTATGCTATACGCTGGCGGAATTTGTGGTCGAGATGCGAACAACGCATTGAGGAGGCACCCGCAGTGGGCATGTTCGTGGGAACCCTAGACCCCCACGCAACTATCTCCCAGTTTATGATGTTCTTTAAGCCAACCACATTCCAGGCTTTAATCGACAAGTTGGCTCAGATGGACCAGATGGGTCATAGACCACCTCCCCCGAAGTCGGAACCTCGGAATGACAAGGGTAAAGGGAGGGCGACCTTCGTCGCAAATGCCCAACAGCAACCTAACGCCCCGAAATCGGCAGATCAATTGGAAGAAAGACGCCGATATTATAATGAGAAGATGAAACGTCCCTACTCGTTCCCACGAGACAAGACGAAACGGCTATTTGAGCTGGCAATACGCAACAGACTTATAAACCTGCCGAATCCAAGGCGACCGCCACAACCCACCGAGGTGAATAACCCTAGCTATTGCCCTTACCATCAAGCGGTAAGTCACCCGATTGAAGATTGCTTCGTCTTCAAAGGATGGATTGAAGATCAATACCTCCAGGGGAAGTTTGTACTGTCTGAGAAGTGGAAGGTGAGCCCACCACAACCGCATACTCCTAAGAAAACAGATACATTGGGGGCAACCTGCTCCTTTATTGAAGAAGCTCCATGGGAGGTCGTGTTATCAACGAAAACAAAAAGAATGCTGAGAGACCTCCACGCGTGCCCTGCGATCGAATGGAAAGACCCTCTTGAACCTCAAATTATCGAGGGGATGTTGAGACCCCGCACAACTACGAAGACTCGTGATAAAGGCCCGAATACTCACGCCCAGCCGTCAAAAGCTTCGAAGAAAAAGAAGAAGAAATCCAAGAAGCCCGCGAAGCTTGAAGACGAGCGCACGAAATTGCAAAAGCAAATCGATGCGCTGGAAGAATACAATCAAAAGGCGCGAACCCCTGTCACACTGCAAGAGTTCCTCAACCACATATTTCAAGAGGGAGATGATAAAGAGAGCTCATCGGATGAATCCGAAGAGTATGTGGCGAGTTGTAACGTAATCTCCCATTCGTTTACCGATGATGAGAAAACTCCTGACACTAAGAAGCTGGAGGCAGAACCTGAACCAGAGCGTGCGTCGCTGACAAATGAAATGATCAATGCCTTTCTAGACGAGATTCGTCTAAAAAGTAAAGCGGATCAGGAGCGTGAGATGGTAACGTCAGAAGGAACCAAATGCAGGCGACTGAATGAAAGAGTTGAACTACCCCCGCCAGATCAAAAGGCATCCGAAGTAGACAAGAAGATATTCAAGACGAGGAAAAGGTTCGCCAAAGCCATGTCAATGGGAATGAAGCTACCACCCTCAGAAGGAAATACACACGATGGGGCGGAGAGGCACCCTAATTATTGCGCATATCATCGGAGAATCTCACACCCCACGGAGGAGTGCGACGCCTTTGAAATATGGTGGCAAGGATATGTTACTCGTCAGCAACATTTTAAGCGCATGAAACGCAAGAGCCGTCGGGAGCGAAGAAGTACTGTCGAAGGGCACAACAAGACTACTGGCAACTGTTACATGGTTAACGCTGGGGGGTCACAAGTTCTCACCTTTGGGAGCGACTCTGATGAAGAAATGGCTCTGGGCTCTCTCTTTAAAGAATCCGTTTTAGGGAAAGAGGAGGAATCGGAGGCCTGTGAGAACATCCAGCTGCGCAATCGCACACTCCCAGAAAAGAATCTCGGGCCCGTGAGCAGAAAAGATAAGGGAAAGGAAAAGGTCATTGAAGATATCACTTTAGATGACCAGGTCACGAAAGAACTAACTACCAGAGACCCTCCTAAGAAGGGTAAGGTGGACTATAACATCCTCGCGCACTTAAGGAAGCTACCTTCTCAGCTTAGCATCCTTGATGCCCTCCTATTGTCAAAAGAATCGCGAGACTCGCTAATTAAGGCGTTGCAAGAGCCTGAACAATTCCAAGCCTTCCTCGCCACTGAAAAGATGAAGGATGAACTGGAGGAAGTGCATACAGCCGATATCACTTTCGGTGATGAAGACCTCCTTCTCGGGACGTGCGACCATAACCGTCCCCTATATGTCTCCGGATACTGCCATGACATCAAGATAGGAAAGATCCTGGTGGATAATGGATCCTCCGTCAATCTCCTTAATGTTCGGGTGTTGAAGGAAATCTGCATGAGTGTGCAACACCTCGCTCGTGACAAAATTACTATCTCCGGTTTCGATTCACAATCGTCACGGACTCTCGGATCTGTGATACTAACATTACGCTTTGGACTTCTCGTCACAGACATCAAATTTCATGTCATTGACGCCAAAACCTGCTACAACGCCTTGCTCGGTCGTCCTTGGCTACATGAATACAACATCGTCCCTTCTACACAACACCAGTGTATGAAGTACTTTAAGGATGGTTTCGAGTATACCGTAACAGGAGAGTTGAATCCATTCTCCGTGAACGAAGTCCGCAAATACGAAGATGCGAAGTACTTTTTGCCAGATTTCGAGGATACAGAAAGGTGTCGCAACTCGGAGAACAAAGCCGCCGCCACCATCCCTGTTTTCGGAAGCGATACCGAAGAAGAGGAAGAGATAGTTTATACAGAGCCATCTCAGCGTAACAACCTGGGGACGCCCGCCCCCGTGTTGGTCTTCGGAAGTGATTCAGAAGATGAAGTTAATGCCGTATTCTCCAATCGGCTGTCAATGCAAGCACCCCTTGGCGATGACCATAGTTTGCAAATCACCATGGTACCGCGAGAACACTACAAGGATCTCGACACGCTTCAAGCTCATAATGTGCAGGACCTGCAAACATTTTACATCCCTCCCAGGCAAAGGGGTGAGAAGGTGATCCTATTCTACCGATCCTCAGAGTCGAAAATAGAGAAAGAGATCTGGCATGGCGCAGATGCTACATGCGACAGACTCCAACCCATCCGTCTGCCCAGATACTATACAAATGGATTAAAGAAGCTATTGAAGCGCCAAGGAGTACCCTTAAAACAAACCGTTCGACAGGCTCGGTTCTACAACAGGATTTGGGATGTCCCTGGAACCCAACGCAAATTGCCCAACGGGAAAATGGAAACACTTGGGCTTGGATACGCGAGAACCGGAAAACGGGAGTGGGCCCACAGCAGCTACGCTATATATACCTTTGATGAAGAAGAGGACGCCCTGTCAGGAGATGCCGACCCCTCATCAAAACTAGACCCCGCGATTGAAGCGCCAAGTCCGTCGTCTGAAGAACGAATGGGCAAGCCTATCAGGAAAGTGAGTCAGAAAGCTCGGGAAGACCACAGCCGCGAAATGGCCATCTACGAGAAGGCCAGGACGCAACGTCTATTTCAACAGACTGCAAAAGACAAAGATGTTCATTCTTGTCAACCCGTTGTGCGAAAGGCCCGATGCGGAAACGGAAATAAATTAAGAAGCGGGAAGAGGAGCCGACAACAACGACGCAGGATTAGAGGGTTACGGGTACTGCGCGGCTCGGATTCGTCCCTCATGGAAAAGATGAGTCGAGCGTACTCCTTCCCCCGAGACAAGACGGAGAAGTTACTCAAGCTCGCTTTAAAACATCAAATGATCACGCTTCCAGAGTCTAGACACCCTGAGCAAGCCAACAAGGCTTCTCGTTCGGGCTATTGCTTTTATCACCAAGCCATAGGACATCCTACCGTAGACTGCTTCACCTTCAAGAACTGGGTCGAGGACCAGTACCGACGTGGCAGATTCGCTTTATCCAACAGCTGGAGGGTAACGCCGCCGCAAAAGCATGAACCCAAGGCCGCAAGAGCAGAACCGGATCCACCTCAGTCCCGGGAGCGGATTCGCACCTGTTATACGATTACGATATTAAAAGAAGAGCCCGAGAACGTGGATGACCTTCCCCAATGCTTTGAGAACGGCGATGATGAGGTGATCTCAGAATTTCCGCCAGCTCCGAAAGAACTGGAAGACGGTATACATACTACGGCAGATAACCTCAGGAAGATTGAGTTGGGATCGGCGGATGACCCACGACCGACATTTGTCAGCGAGCTACTCTCTGAAGAAAAGGTGGCCGCGTTAAAGAACGTGCTTCTACGGCATAAAGACTGCTTCGCGTGGAACTACTCTGAGATGCCAGGATTAGATCCGGAGGTGGCCGTACATAAATTAGCAATATCCCCAGATATCAAGCCAGTCAAGCAGGCGCCAAGAAGGATGCGACTCGAGTTAGAGATGAGCATCAACGCCGAAGTCAAAAAGCTGATCGATTCTGGATTTATTCAAGAAGTTCAATATCCCGATTGGATCGCCAATATCGTCCCGGTAATGAAGAAGAATGGGACGGTACGCATATGCGTGGATTTCAGGGATCTCAATAAAGCCTGTCCAAAGGATGATTTCCCAGTACCGGTAACCGAGCTAATGATAGATAACACGTCCACTCACGAGGTTTTCTCCTTTATGGACGGTTCGTCAGGATACAATCAGATAAAGATGCATCCCGAAGACCAGAAGCACACCGCTTTCCGGACCCCTTTGGGTATATTCTGCTACAGGGTTATGCCCTTCGGTCTAAAAAACGCTGGCGCTACCTATCAAAGGGCCATGACAAAGATCTTCGATGACCTCATACATGACATCATTGAGTGCTATATCGATGACCTCGTAGTAAAGAGCATGTCATACGAAGAGCATTTAAAGCATCTGGAGACTGTGTTTCAACGCCTTCGGCAATATAATTTGAAAATGAATCCCTTCAAATGCGCGTTTGGAGTCTCCTCGGGCAAATTCCTGGGATTCATCGTTCGACACCGAGGTATTGAAATAGATCCGTCGAAGATTAAAGCGATCATGGAAATGCCTCCGCCAAGAACCCTCAAACAGTTGCGGTCTCTCCAAGGGAAGCTCGCATACATCCGGCGGTTTATCGCCAATCTTTCAGGCAAATGCCGTCCTTACAGCCACCTGATGAAAAAGGGGACTCCGTTCGTTTGGGATCACAAATGCCAAAGTGCACTAGACGAGATCAAGCAGTACCTGCAGAACCCTCCGGTGTTGGCTGCGCCGGTCAAGGGAAAACCCCTCATTCTTTATACAACCGCCCTCGAAGGTTCCTTGGGCGCATTATGGGCGCAAGAGAACGATCAGGGAAAAGAGAGAGCACTCTACTACTTAAGTCAAGTTCTGCTGGGGGCAGAAAGCAACTACTCTCCTATTGAAAAACATTGCATGGCATTAATCTTCGCGATAACAAAGCTCAGACACTATGCGTTGGCGCATGAAGTCCGTCTTATTTCAAAAGTGGACCCCCTTAAATACTTGATGTCGAAAGCCATATTGACGGGACGACTCGCTAAATGGGCCCTACTCTTGATGGAGTTCTCGGTAACGTACCAACCTCTCAAGGCGGTGAAAGGCCAGGCCATTGCCGATTTCCTCGCCGAGCACCCGATACCGGCCGATTCTCCTCTGAACTGTGCTTTGCCGGACGAGCATGCATTTGATGCGATTAGCGGCGGAAGCACCCGATGGGAACTCTATTTCGATGGAGCGTCCTCCGTAAAGAAACAGAAACAAGGTATCCCAATGATCAAATCGGGGATAGGCCTCATCTTTGCAACTCCACAAGGAGGGATAATGCGCTTCGGCTTCTCCTTAACAGAGCCAAGGACAAACAATGAGGCTGAATATGAAGCTCTGATAGCAGGCCTCGAAATCGCCATCGACATGGGAATTGAAGACCTCCTTATATACGGGGATTCTCAGCTAGTCGTTAGTCAAGTAAATGGTGACTACCAAACGTGCAAGCCGGAGTTGGTAAAATACGGCGAAAAGGTGCAACAACTGTTGGCCCAAATTCCTTCCTATATTTTAGAGAACATACCGCGCGCGGAAAACAGTAAAGCAGACGCGTTAGCCAAACTTGCTAAAGAACTGGCGGACGAAAACCTCGATGATGTAAGAATCGTGGTACAAAGCCGTCGAGTGCTTGCCCCGGCAGAAATACCTCCGGAATTATATAAAGAGAAGGGAGCGACTGAGCAGACGACCCTACAAATAAAAGACCATGAGAAGGCCGAGGACTGGAGGGAAGTCTTCATAGACTACTTTAAGTCCCACCTAATGCCCAAAGATACATCCTCAAGGCATCAACTCATGAAACGAGCTCTATCTTTCGCCTTCGTCAACGATGCTCTATACAAGAGGTCATTCGATTCTCTGTGGCTGAGATGCCTAGGACCTGACGAAGCGAGAAGGGCCGTACAAGAAGTTCACGATGGACTCTGCGGTTCCCACCAAGCAGGCCCTAAGATGAAGTTGAAGATAAAACGGATGGGTTACTACTGGCCCACGATGATCCAGGACTGCCTTGAGTATGCGAAGCAATGCCACTCGTGCCAGATTCATGGAGACTTTATCCACCAACATCCAAATCCACTACACCCAACGGTGGCCAGCTGGCCCTTCGAGATGTGGGGGACTAACATAGTCGGCCCCATTGAGTCAGCATCATCTCGGGGACATCGTTTTATCCTGGCGACAACTGATTACTTCTCCAAATGGGCAGAAGCAATACCACTGAGGGAAGTGAAGACGGAGAATATCCTCCATTTCTTCAAGACGCACGTCATCTATCGGTTCGGAACCCCACGGCGGATTATCTCCGATAACGGGCCAGCCTACAGAAGCCATAAGATTAGCCGCTTCGCGCAGCAGCACAATATAGACTGGAGATATTCTTCAGTTTACAACCCACGAGCTAACGGTCTGGCCGAGGCCTTCAATAAGACCTTGACGAAGATCATAAAAAAGACCGTTTCCCGGAATAAGAGAGACTGGCACGAGAGGCTGCAAGAGGCCCTTTGGGCTTATCGAACTACATTCAAGACGGCCACGAACACAACGCCGTACGCATTGGTATTTGGGACGGAAGCAGTGCTCCCCCTCGAAATAGAGTTACCCTCTCTACGAGTAGCAGTCCACCACGAGCTGACGGACGAAGAAAATGCTCACCTTCGGCTTGAGGAGCTTGATGCCCTCGACGAAACCCGACTCATAGCGCAACAACATCTGGAAGCCTACAAAGCAAAGATGACGCGCTCGTACGAGAGATTGACCAGGCCGAGGACATTCCGCCAAGGCGAACTCGTGCTAGCGGTCAAGAGACCTATGATCCCCAATCGTGCCAAGCGGGGAAAATTTGAGCCAAACTACGAAGGCCCTTACATCATAGACAAAGTCTACCACGGTGGAGCCTATCTACTCATGTACATGCACGGTGAAAGACCTTTCAGGCCAATAAACGGCCGCTTCTTAAAGAAATACTATGCTTAATGAGCCATAGCCTGGGTCAATGATAGATGACGACGACTATATCCGCTCGCTATCTTCCTAGGCTCAGACTTTACAAGCAGCAGCCGGCCTTCCCATAACGACGGACCGAAACGTCCTTAAACTAACAATGGACCGAAACGTCCTTAAACTAACGACGGACCGAAACGTCCTTAAACTAACGACGGACCGAAACGTCCTTAAACTAACGACGGACCGAAACGTCCTTAAACTAAAAACGGACCGAAATGTCTTTAAACTAACGACGGACCGAAACGTCCCTAAAACTATTACCGCAGCATCCTTAGGCTGGCGAAAAAAAAAATATATGAAAAAGAATAAAAAAAACGGTATGTCCATAAGCAAAATGGGCACGGATGAAAACCCGACAGGGCTCCGTGAGTAAAAACAGCAGGACTACCGGCGAGTGTTTGTGAAAACCCGAAAGGGCGCAACCTCGTTAAAAGACACTTATAGGGTCCCCTCGACCTTGTAAGGAGAAACCACCCGCGTGAGATCCTTACGACTCACAAAGGAGCAACACACTTAGGGATCCTCACGATTCCCAAGGAGAAAATACACTTACGAGATCCTCACGACTCGTAAGGAGAACTCTCTTGTGGGACCCTCACGGCTCATAAGACTTGAAAGTCTTAAGTTACAGAAACCTAAACCTGTTCTTAAGCAGATCCCCCACAACCCTCGATATTGCCCTACAAGCGGCTCATACTGACCCTTGTATACAATCCACGGGCGCGAATAAACATTTCCCCAACAAAGTCCAACCCTTGTAGGTCCTCTCGATCCATAAGGAGAAAGCCCTCTTGTAGGATCCTTACGACTTACAGAGGAACACACTTAGGAATCCTCACGATCCCTAAGGAGAAAATACACCTGCAAGATCCTCACGACTTGTAGGGAGAAATACCTTCGTGAGACCCTTACGGCTCATAAAGTCAAAAGCCTTGGTCGACAGGACCCTTAACCCTGTTTGCTGAGCCACCTTTGTTCATCATCGACAAAGGCAAATGATGATTCGCTCCTGGCAACATTCCAGTTGTAGCGGTGCTGATGCCGAAATCGGTGCTATGGGGAGATACATATCACCAAGGCTCGGCGATATATATCACCAAGAGTCGAACCTCCATCCCGTAAAATGCGGATACAATCAACAAAATTCCTGGTCACGTGGAACGCGGATAATGTCACTCTTTGACCCCGTGGAAAACGTCCAGAGCGGATCCTGGTCCTCGCAGAGCACGGCAGTGAACCTGTGTGAAGCATCCAGAGCGGAGCCTAGTCCTCGCCTAACGCGGCAGTGAACCCGTGTGAAGCATCTAGCGCAAAATTCCTGGTTACGTGGAACGCGGATAATGTCACTCTTTAACCCCGTGGAAAACGTCCAGAGCGGAGCCTAGTCCTCGCCGAGCACGGCAGTGAACCCGTGTGAAGCATCTAGTGCAAAATTCCTGGTCACGTGGAACGCGGATAATGTCACTCTTTGACCCCGTGGAAAACGTCCAGAGCGGAGCCTAGTCCTCGCCGAGCATGGTAATGAACCCGTGTGAAGCATCTAGTGCAAAATTCCTGGTTACGTGGAACGCGGATAATGTCACTCTTTGACCCCGTGGAAAACGTCCAGAGCGGATCCTGGTCCTCGTAGAGCACGGCAGTGAACCCGTGTGAAGCATCCAGAGCGGAGCCTAGTCCTCGCCTAACGCGGCAGTGAACCCGTGTGAAGCATCTAGCGCAAAATTCCTGGTTACGTGGGACGCGGATAAAGTCACTCTTTGACCCCGTGGAAAACGTCCAGAGCGGAGCCTAGTCCTCGCCGAGCATGGTAATGAACCCGTGTAAAGCATCTAGTGCAAAATTCCTGGTCACGTGGAACGCGGATAATGTCACTCTTTGACCCCGTGGAAAACGTCCAGAGCGGAGCCTAGTCCTCGCCGAGCATGGTAATGAACCCGTGTGAAGCATCTAGCGCAAAATTCCTGGTTACGTGGAACGCGGATAATGTCACTCTTTGACCCCGTGGAAAACGTCCAGAGCGGATCCTGGTCCTCGCAGAGCACGGCAGTGAACCCGTGTGAAGCATCCAGAGCGGAGCCTAGTCCTCGCCTAACGCGGCAGTGAACCCGTGTGAAGCATCTAGCGCAAAATTCCTGGTTACGTGGAACGCGGATAATGTCACTCTTTGACCCCGTGGAAAACATCCAGAGCGGAGCCTGGTCCTCGCCAAGCACGGCAGTGAACCCGTGTGAAGCATCCAGAGCGAATACCGGACTGTGGAGTCCTTAAAATCCACGGACTATGATGTCCTTAACCTCGACCGCGATGTCTTAAAACTAACGATCAACCACCCCTATTCCTTACAGATTTTTGCCTCGGTTTAAGGGTACATCTCTTCACTCCTTTGATGCCTGGCGTTGTAATTCCTCAGCGTCTTCAAAGAGGTGACGGGTCCCTGCAACCTAACATCGGACTGTGGAGTCCCTAAATCCACGGACTATGAGGTCCTTAACCTTGACCGTGATGTCTTAAAACTAACAGCGGACTGTGGAGTCCTTAAATCCACGGACTATGAGGTCCTTAATCTTGACCGTGATGTCTTAAAACTAACAGCGGACTGTGGAGTCTTTAAATCCGCGGACTATGAGGTCCTTAACCTTGACCGCGACGTCTTTAAACTACGATACCCGGAGAAACCCCTGACTCCGTAAAACACGGACAAGGGTGACCACATCCAGCACTTACAAGTCCTCACGACCCGTAAGGAAGAAAAAACTCTCTTGTGAGATCCTTACGACTCTCAAGGGAAACCTGCTTAAGAATCCTCACGACTCTTAAGGAGAACTTACACCTATGGGATCCTCTCGACCTGTAGGGAGAAAAACTCTATATGAGACCCTCGTGGCTCGTAAAATGCAGAAGTCTTAAGAAGCAGATCTCAACCCTGAATCCTGAGCCATCGCTGTCCTGCAAGAAGATCAAGATAGAATATCCGCAGAATGCATTCAATAAAAAGGGGACACACCATTGAGAAGAAAAATGTATCTTTTATTCATAGACCAAAATGGATACAAAATACAATTCATGAAAGAAACAAAAAGGAAGATACTCTTATCCATGAGTATGTACAAAAAAAGGAAGAAAAGATACAAGTCCTTAAGCCGGCGGGCGGTGCAATAATTTTACCAGCTCATCGTTCTGTTGCTGAGCCACGGCTTCATGACGCTAGATCTCCAGAAGACGAGCCTCCGCCTGAGCTTGCTGAGCCTGATACGAAGCAAGCCGGGCTTCGAGTTCTTTCTCGGTGGCTTTATGAGCCTCGACCCTCTCACGAGTGAACGTGGCGGCTTTATCGAGAGCCACCACCTCTTTGATGGATTCCTGTAGCACCCGCCACAGTTCATACGCTTTATTGGCCCTGGCTGTGAGATTGGCTTGAAGCTCGCCCAGCGCCTTAGAGGCTAGCTCCCTCTCCGAGAATTTGCGGCCAAGCCTCTTCTCATATGACGTCATGTTTGCCGCACATCGTGCTATCAGACCTCGCAACTCCGCTTTTGCAGCCACGGCTTCCGAGGAAAGGCGAGAACATTCAAGAGCATACAAACAAGCCTCCACCTTCCTACAGAACTCCACCCAGACCCGCACCACCTCCTCGCTATGATAGGTGGCGAGAAAAGGAAGAGAACCGTTAGCTTCAGCGGCAAACGCTTCGGATGTGGTCGCACTACCAGCACGGAGCTCCTCGACGAAAGAAGATAGGGAGAGAAGGCTCAATTGGGCCAAGCGTTCTGAAGCCCGCAAAGCGTAGGGGCCGGACGGCATCACAATGCGCGATTCCAAAGCCATGGAGACTGGCAGGGCTGTTCAAATTTGGCAAATGTTGGTAAAACTCTTAAACGCGGAATGAACGGGAGCATAATAAAATGTCACTCACCGACAGTCATGCAAGTAGGAGCTGAAGGTTCCCCTGGCCCTTCAACGACCTCGACCTCATCGTCGGCTTCCAAAACTAGAAGAGACATCAACGTCATTTCGCAAAATAGTAACAAGGCCATGGTAAAAAAAAAATGGCGAATGACACTAACCTTGCCCAGAGGAAAGGACAATACGCTGAGGAGGGATCGCCTGCGGAGCTGCCATCTCCAATAAACGCTGAAATGATTGACGAGGCGACAGATCCGCGATCGTGGCTGCCAAACCGCGCAATTCTGGGAAAGATAAAAGATTTCAGACTATGAAGGGGTTACTAAATTAAAACGCAGAGGGATACCTTCAACACTCCTCCCATTCTGAGCCGGGGGGATAGCGGCCTCAACGGTCTCCGCCGCGACCTCAGGCTCCAACAAAGGGAGAGTAGTCCCGACTACCTCGCTTCCAGCCTTTGGGCCACCCTCAGCAAGAGTCATCGGGATGGCGGCCTCCAGGAGAGCATCCCCCAAAGGGGCAGGCACTCCCTGATCAAGAACCGCCGCTGGAGGTTCTATCATGAGAGGAGCAGCCTCGTCAACCCTCTCCACATCCGGCAAAGCTTCATTAAGAACTTCGGCGGGCTTCAGCTTTAATGGGCCAGTAGGGAGCTCCCCCAACGTCGAAGATTCTGCACGATTCAAACAAAAATAATGATACATACCCATGAGTATAAATAATCGACAAGGTTACAGGATAGGCACAACATACCTATACGCAAAGAAGCCCTCAATATGGCTTCTTCAAGCCGCTTCTCCTTCTCAAGGAGATAAGCTCGCCGAGGTTCAAGAGTAGACTCATGACCGCCGGTCCATAAAGAAAGTGCATCAGCTGCGTCTTCTGAAGCGGCCTGCTTCAAAGCCCTTTCCCCCCATTCCTCCAAAGGGCCGATAAATCGCCGCCGAATCCACGAAGGGTCTTCGTAAAAAATTACAGCGGGATAAGACTTCTTCGGAACCTTGGCGTTATGGGACACGTCTTTTGAACGCCGTATGGCCTCAGCCAACTGTGCAGCGTCCTCATCAGCCGAACTCGGGAAGAGAAGTCCAGCGCTTGACTCTTGCAAGGCCAAGGGTTCGTCTTCAAGGATGGGCTCAGACTCCACCACGGAATCAAGCGGGGCGGTAGCCGCTTTCCTCTGCCGTTTAGACCCAGAGACGGTCGCTGAAGATGACCGCTTCCTCCCTCGCGAAGCCTTAGGGCGACGCTGGCCCACGTCGCCTTCAACACCCTCGTCCCTGTTACTCTCACTCGGTGCCACGACCAAGGACGACATCGCCGTCGTCGACGCCACGGGGGGCGGTGCCGCTACCGGCAGAGGTGCTACTACTGGAGCTCGTCTACCCCGCGATCGGGAACCCAAGGGCATACCATCTGTTGGAGTAAGGTCTACCCCTGACTCCCCTGGAATGAGGGCGGTGCCAATCTCCCTCAGAGGGAAGCGGACTGGAACCCTCGGTCGCAGCTTAGCTCCCGAAACCTGAGGAGGGGAGTCGTGACCAAGAAGAACCCTTCTTTCTTCAGCAATAATTGGGGTGATTCGATGAAGATACCAACCCATAAATGCACCTACGCATCGGGGCATGTACTCGGCTTCGGGGACCATGAAATGAGAGCCGGTGTTCAACCTCACAAAATGATGAGCGGCATCGCGAACAGCGTCGAGCGAAGGGATCGGGGCGACTATGAAAGCCTCAAAGGGAACACCCTGGTCTTATCCAAGCTGCCGGGCAAATCGATGCGGATTGTACCGCATAAAAAGAGCTGCACTATCCTGGCGAAACACCAAGTAGCCCGGTCTAATTGAATACAAATGCGTGGCCTCTCGGGGCTTCAGAGAAGGCACGTTGTCCTTTGACTGGTCCCAAAGCTGCTGAACGGGACCTGAAGGAGTAGACAGAACCCGATTATTAAAAACCAACCCGCCAGCGGTGGCATGAGGAGAGATCAGCACCCGAATAGCCCCAAATTGAGTTGGATCGGCAGCAGAAGCACCCACCAGTCGCATAAGTCGCGGGAAGGTATAGGCGTCGTAAAAAGCGGGCCTCTGATGCATAGCAAAAGACCCCAGCACATGCATTTCGATCCATGACGTGAAATAATGAAGCGAAAAGTTCACTACGTCCACGCCAGGCGTAGAAGTGTTAGCTGCGGTGCCCAATCCATTATATAGGTGCGCCAAGGCCGGGATGCCGATGGCCAACCGCATCCCCTCAGCAATACGATGAGCCGGATAGATGACCGAGGCTCTCATGAAGCGGCGATGCATGGGGATAACGAACCAACTGAGCCAGACGCTAACAAACCCCACAAAGAACGTCTCCTCATCCATGCCTGGGGCAGCAATGGATTCAAAAGAGATTGGCGATATGATAGGGATGTAATACTGAGGTAGATCTGATTCGTTGGTCGGCAACCTCTTCGGGCCAAACCCAAAGGGGTCCCCAATGTTGGCAAACTTCGGGGCTGTCTTCGATAAGGCGTCCTCGCGAATAAAGCAAGCAATGAAGCTCTTGAAAGTAACGCCCTGCTCCTCGGACTCGGTGAACAATCGGTCGAAGATGCCTAGGGCCTTAATTAAACTGGGATGCTTGTGGCGAATAGTATTCTCAGCAGACAGGCCGTCAACTGGGGCGGGCTCGGGCTCAAAAACATACTCGTCAGGAGGCAACAGCTCCTCATACAGATTACCCCTTATCGGCAACCCCGAGATATCATAGAATTCGGCCAGAGAAATCGAAACCTCGCGATCTCCCAGAATGAAAGTATTAGTGGGAAGATTCCACTGGTTCAAAAACGCCTTGACCCACCAGGCATGCGGGGACTTGTAATGGAATAGCGACGCGTATACGGCCTGGTAGAGCCCGACTTTCTGCAACCGCGCCCGATGGGCAGAAAGGATGTAGCGAGCCCAGAGAAGGTAGCCCGTAGGATGCCTAGGAGTGAGCCCTATCTTATAAATTTGCCCCCACGGATGGGCCTCACCCTGGCAGATACGCCGTCCCAAAATGTCTATGGCCGGGATCGGATGGTTCGGAATGCCGGTCGTCGAAGGCTCTAGCCTCCCCGTTGGAGTCCAATTGGGCATTTCCACAGCAAAAGCTGTCCTCGGAGGATCCATCGGTAAAAATGGGAAAGTGGGCTCCGTCGGCACCGCGCAAAGAAAGCTCCGGCGACCCTGAATAATCTGATTGTACCAAGGTCCCCATTGAAGAAGATTGGTGCAGTTCGGGTCATGGGCCCGAATCATCGCCATCGCTTCCTCATCAGACGGCGACTGAGGAAAAGCAGCCTCTGAGCGAGAAAAGGGAAAGCGCGGAACAAAAGCCATCGCACCTGAAATCCAATAAAGGAAGACCGTTAGAAGAAAAGTCAGCAACGTATATTCATGCATAAACATGAAGACTAATTAAAGAAAGCAACAGCATAGTTTTTGGAGTCATTGGCTACAAAACATATGGGTCCCACAGAATCCGAATGACGGCTCATTAATAATGGGGCCACAGCGTTACAATAAAACAAAGGGAATATCCTCAAAGAGTGACGATCATGCACATTCTCCCCCAACAGAAGCTGTCTCGGGCTCTACAATGAATCTAGCAAAATCAAAGGAATTAAATTCCCACCAAAAGACATCATCACAAAGCCCCCATCGCATTAATTGCAGGAAGAACCACCTAGGGCCAAGAGACCTCAGGAAGCCTCCATGCGAAGAGACTGAGTTCTTCATAGGAATTAAATTCCTTATTAAGAAAAGGGAATTAAATTCCCAGAAATATTTTTGATGGAATTAAATTCCATGGGTTGAAACGCCATCATCACCTCCCCAAAGATCACCTAAACCCTAAGAGATCTACAGTTCGAAAGTTAGGTGGTTTCCTGTTCTTATGGAAAAACTTGAAGAAAAATGGGTTCTCTGCGAAACCCTTGATGCGGATTTAAAATCCAAAGAGTTCTTTTAAGGACGAAGGCGCTTTGGCCGTTCAACATTATTACCTGAGGAAAAGGGATCCGCCAACAGAGTTAAACTCTGGAAAATGTCAAGACAGAGAACTAAGCTCTGAAAGCGAGAATTAAATTCTCAAAGAAAAAGTTCTCAGAAGAAGAAGATGAGCAGAGTGAAGGCTCCTATGAAGAGACAGCGGTATTTATAGAAGACAATGGAAACGTTTCATCTCCCCGGATCCCTAGAGGAATCCAACGGTCGCAAGAGGTGACAGCGTTGCACTCACGTGCGGACACGTGAGAACAACGCTGTGGGGGCATTTGTTTCCTGATTTAAAATCAGAAAAGCTTATGGGAAAAGCTTCAGAAAGAGGGATCACGTGCTCACACGTGACCAGCAGTCACGTGTTGACACGTGACATATGAAAATGGCGGAAAAGGGCTCATTGATTCCCTGATCAAGTCAGAGAAAAGGTTCCCTAATCAAGTCAAGAAAAAGGGCTTCAGATGAGGTCACGTGTTGGCACGTGACGCTCAAAGGAGAGGACTCGTGCTACAGTTGAGTCAAGGAAAGGGGCTCCTAACAGGGGGTCACGTGTTCACACGTGACCAATGGTCACGTGTTAACACGTGATGGCTAAAACAGCAACCAGAAGACAGCGCAGAAAGAAAGAGGATTCTTCATTCCAAAGAGGGTCACGTGTCTACACGTGACCATGGGTCACGTGGTCACACGTGACCGGCTTTCAAAGCCCATTTTTGACGACAGAATTAAATTCTGAAGGAAATTTGAATCTTTCCAAAGGAAAGTGATTATCTGGGACCAATCAAATTAAAGATTCAGAGATGATTAAATATCATCTATCTATGGAAAATCTCGGGTTTGGAAAGATTTCCCCCTTAAATCTAACCAAAATAACAAGGGAGAATCTCTGGATTTAAAATCCAATGGTGAATAAAATTCACCTAATAATCCAAAGGTCCAGAACGAATGAAGGATGCAAATCAAATATCTCATGAAGATTCGTCAAAACTAATTGATTCGGCTGCTTCTCCTATAAATAGGAGCCTGGAGACACAAGGGGAAGGGACATGCGCAGAAAAGAAAAGAAAGAAAAAAGGAGGAGAGCTTTGATACTTTGAAAAGACTCGGATCTTCTGCAAAAACCCTAGGTAAGAAAGGGAAGGCCTTTTGAAAGAAAGAGAATTTAATTCTCAACAGAGTTTAACTCTGATACATAAAACAGAAGAGCATATTTCTTCTCTCTTTGATAGAGGATCTGCAAAGTGCACATCTCCCCTTAAGGTTGAGAATTTAATTCTCAATGGGTCGAGATCCTGCCATGCAGATCCAAAACATAGAGAAGGAATGCAAGCATGAGAATTTAACTCTCACAGAACTATAGGAATTTAATTCCTTTAAAATAAAATTAGGGCTCGACCCTGTATCATGGAAATTTAATTCCTTCAAAACAAAAGAAACAGGGTTGAACCCTAATTAAGAACATAGTTCTGTTGAAACAGCGGGAATTTAATTCCTTTAATCATAATTCCCTAAAATGGGAGTTTAATTCCTTAAAAGGTTTTGTTAGGGTTTAACCCTATTTGGATCTTCACATATATGAGGAATTTAATTCCCACAGAAAATTCAGAGTTAAACTCTATTCCAGAATACAAGTCTTCGAAAGGAAGTAGGAATTTAATTCCTCGGAAATTTGCAGCTCGAGGAATGTAATTCCTGAAAAAGATTAACAGATCCTCTAAAAACATACATAGAGGCGGGGTCACGTGTTACCACGTGACCCCCCAAAGAGATCTACAGAAAGTCCCTTTGAGGCAGCACCCCACGTGATCCACGTGACCCTTGATAGAAGTTCTAATACATAGGCATTTGAATGCCCATCACGTGATGGCATGTGATGCTCTGAAAGACGCGATAATTTCAGCAGAACAAACGAAGGGAGGGCGCTCTCACGTGCTGCCACGTGACCCCTCTTGCCTTAGTGTTTAACACTAAATTAAAGCTCTCAAACCCAGTGTTAAAACACTGTTGGGCCTTAGCATTCAACACTGATTAAAAAGCCTTATTTGCAGTGTTCAACACTGAGCTGTTTTAGTGTTTAACACTAATTTGAAAAGCCTTGTTGCTGGTGTTTAACACCAATTATCTCTTAGTGTTAAACACTAACTTGTCAATCTTATTCCCAGTGTTCAACACTGACTGCTCTGTAGTCTTTAACACTAGGCTTTGACCCAATTGACTTAAATGGATAGAGGCAAAGCCTCTCCTGATTGGACTTAGCCCAAGATGGCCATAAGTCCTCAATTTGTGATTAATTGGGCCAATGGACTCATAACATAATTAATTCATCTTGACCCCAAATTGGGCCAAGGGCTATTTAAGCCACTCCGGTTCTAGGGTACATCTCTTCACTCCTTTGATACTTGGCATTGTAATCCCTCAATGTCTTCAAAGAGGTGACGGGTCCCGACGACCACACATTGATATGGACTGTGGGGTCCTTAAACCCATGTCTAATGCAAAGTTCCTGGTTACGTGGAACGCGGATAACGTCACTCTTTGACCCCGTGGAAAACGTCCAGAGCGGAGCCTAGTCCTCGCCGAGCACGGCAGTGAACCCGTGTGAAGCATCTAGTGCAAAATTCCTGGTCACGTGGAACGTGGATAACGTCACTCTTTGACCCCACGGAAAACGCCCAGAGCGGAGCCTGGTCCTCGCTAAGCACGGCAGTGAACCCGTGTGAAGCATCCAGAGCACATACCGGACTGTGGAGTCCTTAAACCCATGGACTATGACGTCCTTAACCTTGACCGAGATGTCTTAAAACTAACAATGGACCACAATGTCCTTAAACTACCCATGGACCGCAATGTCCTTAAACTACCCATGGACCGCAATGTCCTTAAACTACCCATGGACCGCAACGTCCTTAAACTACCCATGGAACGCAATGTCCTTAAACTAGAACAATAGAGCCCCATATGCTCTTTTGTCGGATCTAAACGGTCCCGTTTAAGTTGATCTTAGCCTCAAAGATGGCTAACGAATCCTTAAACCTTCAAGCAGACTGGACTACGAATCCCCCCAATTAACTCTGGCTCGAGGGTACATCTCTGAATCCCTCTGACACCCGTCGTTGTAATCCTTCAACGTCGTCAGAGAGGTAACGGGTCCCGACGGCCACACACATACGATGGACCACTATGTCCCTAAAACTGGAACAATGGAGCCCAAACGCTCTTTTGTCGGATCCAAACGATCCTGTCAAGTTGATCTTAGTCTCAAATCGGACTAACGTATCCTTAACAAACGTTTGAGTTGATCTTAGCCTCAAGCATGGCTAACGTATCCTTAAACCAAACCCCCAAACCCAAACCTAAGATAACTCGGATTTGGACTAGTCCACGTCCTACGGGCGACGACATAACTCAGTCTCCGTAAACAATCCACGGGCAACAAAACATAAAACAAACACACACGACACGAAGTGACCATCTGGAGAAGGAGAAAGTTGTTACCGCAATGCGGTAGCGTAATTAACTGCAGGGGCTTGCGCCTGCAGGGAAGAGCGTCCCCACAATCAAAAACCCCTCAACGAGGGGGAATCTGACGAAGTCTGCTACATCGGTCGCATCCGCTTAAACCTTCGATACATGGTGCTATAAACCAACTTGGCATCTTCGGAGAGGTGAACGGATAGCACCAATTAGCATCTGCCCCGAATCTCAGTGCCAAGATATCGCAGCCTTGCGCGCCGTCTTTCGGAGGGGAACAGCTGTCTATCAAGTTTACCCGGCGAGTATCCGCGTACGCTACGTGATTGCGACGAACTTTTGATCACATCAAAATTCCGTGGCAACCGATCAAGTGAGACTAAACTGCTATGTTTATAACATTCATTCAGTTATCACATAACTTTTGTGAATTCCAATTATTGTATCCCATTCCAGATAAACAGAAAATGTTAAACATTTCGATCGAACATTCAAACACCCAAGTTTTCCCGATACAGATCAACACATGAAATAAGTCTAACAACATTCAGTTCGTGCCTCAGTACCAACGGTCCAGCCGTAGAAGGGTCAAGCCAATGCCTCACATGTGGCACGCCGTACTGCCCCAAACCCGAAGGTTCAAAGGGCAGTTCAAGACGGTCACATAATCGAGTTAAGGTTTGTTGTCTTCTAGAGGGTCCATCGCGTTACTTGCACTACTTAGAACGTCGTTAAACTTCGGAAAAATCCAACACTTGGAAATTTCCCGACAGGGGAAAAATTGGGTATTTATATCCGGTCGAACTTTTTAACATATTCTAAAATTTATCCGGAAAGCCACACAGACAAAATTTGATACCCCGATCGAAACACCGAATCCCCAAAACAATCTCCAGAAAATTCAACTCTTGAAAATATATTAAAAATTTCCAGAAGACCCAGCACTACAAAACATGAATTACTGTGCAAGCCACGCACTGTAAATCTACAGTGTGGCCGCGGAACCGCCGCTAATCACATGGTGGGGCCGCGGTTCCGCGCTCACTTAGTGGATTTATCATCACGTGCTTCACAGTAACTCATTAAATTCCCTGCTGAATTTTTTGGGAATTTTTAATATGGAAAAATCCCAGATTTTACAAAATGTCCAGAGAGCATGATTGTGATCGGGTTTCAGGTTCGTTCGGACTTCAAATTCCGTCTGGACTTCGCCTAAGGCTCTAGCTAGGCTCTGATACCACTGTAGGGTTTCTAGGCACCCTAGTGAGGTCTATAAAGGCATCTACCATGCCAATTTCAAAAATTCGGTGCCGAGAAACCCGACTACGGATCGTCGGCTAGATTTCTAGGCGAAAATGCTAACTAGTTAACACTTAACTATAAGAGATACGGAAATACAACCTTTGTAGATCCGGTGCTCCACCTCCACGGCTTCGCAACGAAGTCGTCTCCGCTGTCCAAATCAAAATCCGGGCTCTAGTGTCGCTTCGTCGGAGAAATGGCAAGCTAGGTCGTCGATGTCCATGCCGAAGATGATCTACGTCGAGGCATCGCTAAATCAAGCTCCGACTTCACCAAGTCAAGAAACTTGTGAAGAAAACACACTCTACTACTTGGCAAGAGGTAGAGGATGAAGAAATAGGAAGTGGGTAGACTTTAGATTTGGATTTCTCACTCTTTATCATCAATCACCATTGATGACCTAAGGTTTTCTTCATGTGTTGAAGTGAAGAAGAAGATGAAGTAGAATATGATAAGTATTATGATAAGTATTAAAGAATAAATAAAAATCCATTCTTATCATAATTCTCACCATGGTTAGGTGTAGAGAATTAACTTGAGTTAATAGAATTGGTTAGGGTTAACCATGAGACAAAATGGTGACTAAGTCAAAAGTTCATGAAGCTTCATGAAAGAAAACAAAAGAAAGCCACCATTCTATTTTATGCAATTTATTTTCCAAAAATAAAAATAAATGAATAAATGAATAATCAAATTAAAACCCTAACCATTTCTTTAACCAAGTATTAATTCTTTACACAAACCCTAATTTGCATGCATCATCAAATATGATACAAACAAGTGCACAAAATCATATCGCATATGCAATGCGCACATCCGAGCGAGAAAATCCATTTAAAGTGAACCGATACTAGTCAATGCAAAGTAATATATCAAATATATAATTATGCATTAAATCATTAAATCAACACTTGATTTAACGATCCGGTCATGACGCACATAACCGACCGGTATCATTAGTAACATCTTATCGAATCAACACTTGATCCGATAACCCGGCTATATCGCATATAACCGATCAATGTCACATCGCGAGAATCGAATACAGTATCACATACTCGTATTATTCTCGGTCCCGCACATATCTCATATGCGCTCCTATTTCGTTTCGCTTGAGCCAGGAAACCTCTGTGTAGGACTCTAAAGACTCGTCAATACGCCGGCAGCAGGTGATGATCATATCAAACACCCACAAGCCGCAAGCGGTCTGCTAAACGTAATGGCCACCCGGGTATTGAGCGATCAGAAGATCGACGAGCAAGCCCGCTCACACTCCTGCGAATCCGACCAGTAACACTACCGTACAGTCCGGTCTGATCGTCTGATATGTCGCATATCTCGCCTAGGGGTGGTAAACGTCAGACCCCAATAGCTCGATAAGTCGTGTCGATACGAGGTCTATAACTGTTCGAGAAACTACTGGTAACACTTACCAGTAAATCTCAACAACCCTGGCCAGGGATTTCCTGTTATAGCCAATCGAACACAGCGCAACATCAACTCCCTATACCGGGAGAGACGAATCCCCTCCTATCGCTCATTGCCTCCATGTGACTCGGGACTGTACCCAAAAACCACCGTTTTGCACGCCCTCTTGGACGTGGTAAGATGGAAATCAAAGCACAGTGGGAACCACACAAGACACTATGACGATCTCGGGTCAACAGACTACTCTGTACCAGTGTCACCAGAGAACTGCCATCTGACGTGAGGTATAATACCATCTGGGAGTTCTCGGCGAGTCCGTCCAGTGTACCCAGTCTCTACTGAGCACCCGTATATCATCTCCGATGTCAAACACCAATGGATATGGGATCATCCATCGCCCATCTGTATGGGTCGAGAAACTACACGCTAGTCTACTCTGGTATATCGATGCCCCGTCTCGATACACCCACGACTAGGGACTTTGAAGGATGTACTTATGGACTACCATGTCCCCACTAGTATGATCCGCATCATAGTCTAGGTAGTCAAGTACACATCCTAAGGGCTTTACCAACATGTAATAGAGAGACAGTCAGTATACACGTTAAGGTAAAGAGCAACCAGATAGCATACTATCATGTCGAGCAAGAAAGTCCTTCCTATATATGTCCCAGCATCCACTACAATATACATCCAATGTACAGTAATGGCCTCTAGGGCATACATATAACTAACAACTCCCCCACTGGACTTACTCCACCAGCTCCAATGATGGAAGTTGACGCTGCCGTTTCAACCGGGAATAGCTTTGATCTACTTAGGAGGGTACGAAAGAACTGTCCAACCGTAGTGCTGAGGAAATCTCCCCTTCCTGCTGAAAACATGATGCAGGCAAAGCTGGAGCAGCCTTCAAAGCGGCTGTCCCCCCAAATCCACAGGGTCTGGCAGAATGTCCAAGATTCCGTGATCAACAAAGACTACTCTCACCGACTGAAGAAAATGAAGGCTCGGCAAGAGGAGGATCATCCCTTCGTCATACAGAGAGGGACGTCTTTAACACAGGCGCTTGATACAACGGCTCCTTCAACTTCGACCTCCCATAAAAGGAGAAGGTCGGAGAAAATCCCACTGCCCGCGGCAAATTCTAAAGGCGACGGACCCAAATGCCCCAAGTCTGGGGGAATGATAGTGCACATGATCTACATGGCTTACATGGGTTATCGGCCGCAAACTCGGTCATTGACAAAAGCTCAGAAGTAACAACAAAAGCTCCAGGAAATGCTGATCAAAATGTCAACACTCACCGGGCAGAAAGAAAACTCGGAATTAGCATCTGAACATCGTCAAGAGCAGGAGACCGATACAGAATTCCTGCGAAGGGTGCTTGAAAGGTAGGATAAGGAGGCGCGGAACAAGCTTCTAACATAAAGTAGATAGCACTTCTGTTCCAGGACATGGTTGGAATAATGATCCAGCCAGAACCTCCAGCCGAAGATCCACCGATAATCATCGAGGATGACAGAGGGGAAACTTCAATCCCTCTTCCAGCTTTGTCGACAGCTAAGGAGGAAACGATCTCTAAGGCTGCTCTTGATGACTATATAGCTCAACAAATACGAGCTCATCAAGCGAATGAAGCGGCTGGCCAAATCGTCAGAACTGGGCGACCGTATCTAGGCTGGTATGATCGAATCAAGTACCCGCTGGGATATACGATCCCCAAATTCCATGTGTACAAGGGGACAAGCAACCCACACCAACACGTCGCTCAGTTCAAAGCTTTGTGTGGCAATACTGGAGGTGATGACAAACTGTTGCTTTGCCAGTTCGTTGACAGCCTATCAGAGACGGCCTTTGAATGGTACTCAGAGCTCCCAAATGACTTCATAAAAACATTCACATAGATGGAGTTGCTGTTCACACAGCGGTTCGCCAGCGCAAGCGAGCGCACCCCGATCACGGCTTTAATCAACGCTAGGGTAAAGTCAGGAGAAACCTGGGTCCAGTACGCGATCCGGTGGCGAAACCTATGCTCGAAATGCAAACAACGCATCGAAGAATCTCTTGCCGTGGGTATGTTCATTGGGACACTGGAACCTCAAACGACGGTGTCCCAGTTCATGATGTTCTTCAAGCCGACCATCTTCCAGGCTCTGATCGACAAACTAGCCCAAACGGACCAAATGGGCCACGGGCCTTCCTCTTCAAAAATGGACCCTCAAAATGCCAAGGGTAAAAGGAAAGCGGCCTTCATTGCCAACACTCAACAACAACCGAGTGACCCGAAACCAGTTGCTCGCCAAAACAACATACGTCCACGCCTATCCCTGCAAGAAAGGCTAGGACGCGCTCATTCCCCTGTGACAAGACGAGGAGACTGTTTGAGCTGGCATTGTGCAAAAACTTATCACGTTGCCGGACCCATGACGTGCACTGCAACCAGGCGATGTCAACAACCCCAACTACTGTTCTTATCACAGAATGGTGAGCCACCCAATTGAAGATTGCTAAATCTTCAAAAATTGGGTCCAGGACCAGTATCAACGGGGGAAATTCGCGTTTTCTGAGAACTGGAGGGTGAACCCGCCACAGAAGCACGCTCCTAAAAAGGTGGATACGCCAGGGGCATTATGCTCGCTCGTGGAAGAAGCTCTATGGGAATTCTTCTTTTCAGCTAAAACTAAAAGAATGTTGAAGGATCTCCAGGCATGTCCGGAAATTAGGTGGAAGAGCCCGCTTGAACCAAAAATCATTGAAGGGATGCTGAAACCGCGTCCCATACCGAAAACTGTCGACAAAGGGCAAAATCCCCAAGTCAAGCCTTCAAAGTCTTCAAAGAAAAAGAAGAAGACCAAGAAGCCTGTGCAACCTGCCGAGTATGAAGACAAACGCACAGACTTAAAAAGGTACATTGACACGCTAGAGGAGTACAACCAGAAGGCACAGATACCGGTCACCCTCGAAGAGTTCCTCAAGCATATTCTTGAGAACGAAGAGTGTAACAACGATGAAGAAAATGACTCATCAAAAACTGAAGACTATGTAGCAAGTTGCCACATGGTTTCCTATTCGTCATTAAATGACGAAGAAGCCCCCTCAGCGTCAGAAAATAACGCAGAGGAGCTGGTGGTAGGATCGGTGCTAAAATCTCCGGACTGTCGGAAGACCCAATCGATAGGCTGTTAAGCGAAGCCTTTCGAAAGGGTAAAGCTGACCGAGAACGCGAAATATCCATATACGAAAAGGCTAAGCGTCAGCGTCAGGATGAAGAAGCTACGGTAAGGATGAGTCATAAAGTACTCCAACCAACCCAAAGCACACCTTCCACCAACAAGAGCAGGATCAAGACAGAGAAGCGGTTCGCCAAAGCCCTGTTAGTGGGAATGAAGCTATCACCTCTCAAATAAAACACGTCCGGGGTCATAAGACTCAATGGAGAGGACTCATATCCGAACTACTGCCTATATCATCGGAGAGTTACCCACCCCACCGAGTAATGCAGTGCCTTCAAGAAGTGGTGGTAAGGATATGTTGCCCATCAACAACACTTCAAGAGGATGAAACGCGAAGCTCGTCGACAGCAAAGAAGTTCGACAAGTACGCGTGAGAAAATGACCGGCAACTGTCATATGGTTGATACCAGTCGGGAAAGCGAAAAAATCCAAGATCTTACCTTCGGGGTGATTCTGAAGAAGAAATGACCCTCGGCCCTCTCTTCATGAACTGCACCTCCGAAAAAGAAGAGGAGGAGAAGAACTGTGAGAACATTTAGCTACGTAACCGTACGCTGCCTGAGAAGAACCTTGGCCCTGCAAATAAAGGTTTGAGTAAAAGAGATAAGGGGAAAGAAAAAATCCCTGAGGAAATCTCCCTCGATGATGGAGTCGTTAAGGAGCTGTTCAGTTGATAAAACTGCACATTTGTATTACATTTTTCCTACCATTTTCATATTAAAAAAGGACTTTATTATAATATATTATACATATGAGGATTTATGTGTAAAAGCACCATTTTCCATGTGTTAATATATTTTAATTATCATTTGGTAGGAAAGTGTATGCAAATAAATTCATTGATCTAATCCTAGTAGAACTAGGTCTACTAAAATCTTATTTGAGTTGTTGTGCAGAATATTTCCAAGTTGTTATGAAGAATTTAACAAACAAATCAATTTGTTGAAGAAAACTTGCCAAATTAAGAAGCAAAACTTGGAGACCAAGTCTGGAAGCAACCGAGAGAAGATTTCTGAATTCTAAAGATGCCTAGGATTGCCAAATGTCAAAATCAGAGAGCCAGAGAAATATGATCAAAATATCTCAACCATTGGCCGCGGATCCGCGGCCATACCCCCTCTTTGGCCGCGGATCCGCCGCGATTTGATGGAGTTAAAGTGCAAGATTTTTGGAGATCAATAATTGCTAAATTCTAGCTAGTTTTCAACAATAATATTCTGGCTTTGCACTATAAAAAGGCACCGAGAGCCTCTTGGAAAAGCGATCAAGCCGAAGAGATCACGAAATCCAAGACGGCTCACGCATCCAGGCTGATCATCAACTGTTCATCTACCTCCTTCGGAAGAGTTCGAGAAGCAAACCAAGTTTTTGTAATCATTTTCTAAGGAATAAAGTGTAGATTGTTCAAGTTGATTAATAAAGGTAGTTGTTTTATTTAATTCTTTTGCATTTTACATTATGTTTTCCCTCTCTGTCTTTTCATCTTCTTTTCCCAACATACGCGAGTAATTCTCCGCTTGTTAGGGTTCGTAGGATTAGGGTAGGCTAATGGATGATGAACATCCCTAAACCCTTTTTAAGTCCTATAAAGTTTATGAACTTTATCAAAAGAATCATTAACATCCTAATCGGGCGCGCTAACAATTCTTTGTTAGTTCCGACCGCGATTAGAGATTAGATTAATGATTGTTTTGGTAAAGGCTAGATATGAACGGAGTTCCGTGTCGAGATAAGGGTTAAGAGTGGGATTCCTTTTCCCTCCAGAAACCCTAATCTACACGCATCACCGTCGTTCTAGTTTTAAATCTATTAAAGGATAAAAAGGGTAACTTTTAATTAATCATCCATAACTACTAAATCCTAAAGAACCCTACAAGCCCTCTTATTATATTAACTATATTCCTAAAATAATCTAGATATATAAATTTGCACTCTTGCTTAAAGTAGATCTAGAAACTTTTCACAAAATTCTTTATTCCTCCTCTCTTTTTCAACACATCTAAAGTAAGAATAAAAGGTTCCACGTTTCCCAAAGGACGACCCGTACTCATCTCGGTCTAGCTACACGCGACACCGTTATTGATTGCGGTTATTCTACAAACAACTTTTTCGTAACAATCAGGAGCTCACAGCCAGGGCCCCGCCTAAGAAAAACAAGATGGATTACAATGTCCTAGCACATCTAAGGAATATTCCCTCACAACTGAGCATAGTGGATGCTCTCCTCGTGTCCAAAGAGGCGCGAGATTCTCTGATCAAGGCATTGCAAGTGCCTGATCAATTTCAAGCTTTCTTAGCTGAAGAAAAGATGAAGAACGAACTGGCAGAGGTTCACACAGCGGACATTACATTCAATGACGAGGATCTCCTCCTCGGAACATGCGTGCATAACCGTCTGTTATACGTCACCGGGTATTGCCATGACATCAAGGTAGGAAAAATCCTTGTCGACAACGAATCTTCTGTCAACCTCCTTAACGTGAAGGTGCTGAAAGAGATTTTCATGAACGTTCAGCACCTGGCTCAGGACAAAATTACTATCTCCGGGTTCGATTCGCAGTCATCACGGAAGCTCGGGTCTGTGATACTGACGTTACGCTTCAGCTTACTCATCACTGACATCAAATTTCACGTCATTGACGCCAAGACTTTCTATAATTCTTTGCTCGGCAGGCCTTGGTTACACGAGTATAACGTCATCCCTTATACACAACATCAGTGTATGAAGTATTTCAAAGATAGCTTGGAATACACCGTTACTGGGGAACTAAACCCGTTCTCGGTAAACGAAGTCCGAAAATATAAAGACACAAAGTACTTCCTACCAGACTTCAAAGATATGGAAATGTGTCATAAGCCGGAGGATAAACGGAAGTCCGTTGTCACCATCCCGATCTTTGGGAGTGACACCGAGGAAGATGAGGAAATAGTCTACTCGGGGCAACCCCAATGCAACAGGCCCGGACCATCTACTCCTATTTTAGTCTTTGACAGTGACTCTGAAGACGAGACCAACGCCGTATTGTCCACTCACCCGTTAGCACAAACCGTTATTGGAACTGATCAGAGTTTACAAATCACCATGGTTCCGCCACGGCATTACAAAGAACTTAATGCGCTTGATACATACAGTGTACAAGAGCTGCAGACTTTCTATGTCCCTCCCAGGTGAAGAGGTGAAAAAGACGATCCTCTTCTATCAATCTACGAAGACTAAAGTGGAGAAAGAAGTCTGGCATGGTGCCAAGCCTGCGCTTACCAGGCTTCAACCAATTTGTTTGCCCAGATATTACATAGAGGGATTGAAAAGGCTATTAAGATGCCAAGGCGTACCCTTTAAACAAACCACTCGACTAGCCCAGTTATACAACAAGATCTGGGATGTTCTCGGAACTCAGCAAAAGATGCTCAACGGGAAGATGGAAACAACCGGGCTCAAATACGTTCGGTCCAAGAAACGGGAGCGATTCCATAGCTGTCGTGTCATAAATAGCTTCGGTGTAGAAAGAAATGCTTTTCCAGATAGCTGTGACGTTGGAATGGAGAAAAATCCCGCTATAAGAACGTTAAGTCCGTCGTTCGAAGAACAAGTTGACAAGCTAATAAGAGAAGCCGGTCAAAAGATTCGGGATGATCACAGTCGCGAAATGGATATTTACGAAAAGACCAGAATGCAGCATCTCAATCAGCAGTCTGCGAAAAGAGAAGATTACGATAGCCTTCACCCTCAGCCCGCCGTACGTTCTCGCAACAAGAGAAAAGCCCGAAACGAGGGCAAAAAAAGGTGAAGAACAAGAATGATATTCTAAAGCAGCGAAGCGGATCCAAGAAGTCACGCAATCAAGAAAAAGTCAGCTGGAACCCATCTCTTATGAAGAAGATGAGTCGGGAGTACTCTTTCCCTCAAGACAAGACAAGACAAGAAAAATATTCAACCTTGTCATGAAGCATCAAATGATGATTCTCTCGGAGCCTTGGTACCCCGAACAGATAAACGAGGACCATCACCCGGATTATTGCTCCTATCATCGAGCAATAGGACATCCCCTAAAAGACTGCTTCACCTTTAAAGACCGGATTGAAGACCAATATCAACAGGCCAGGTTCGCTTTATTTGACAGCTGGAGGGTGACCCCATCGCAAAAGCATGAGCCAAAGAGAACCTATATCGCGAAGGTGGGACTAGCTCAACACCAAGAATGGAAGAGAACTCGTATTTGCCACATGATAACACTCTCAAAAGAGAGAGAGAGCACGGGGATATGGATGACTTCTTCAAGTGCTTCGCAAATGAGGACGAGGAGGAGGTGATCTCAGAGTTTCCATCAGCACCAAAAGAGCTGGAAGATGTGATACATACCACGGCGGACAACCTAAGAAGAATTGACCTAGGGACGGAAAACGAGCCGAGGCACACGTTCGTTAGTGAGCTGTTGTCTAAAAAAAGGGTGGCCATACGAAAGGACGTGCTTATGAAATATAAATACTGCTTCACATGGAACTATTCCGAGATGTCGGGACTAGATCCAAAAACAGCGGTGCATAAACTGGCTATATCGCGGGACGTCAAGCCAGTCAAACAGGCGCTAAGAAGAATGCGGTTTGAACTCGAGATGAGTATCAACGCCGAGGTCAAGAAAATAATTGACTCCGGCGTCATCCAAGAAGTTCAATATCCCGAATGGATTGCCAACATTGTTCCAGTAATGAAGAAAAATAGGATGGTGCGCATCTGTGTAGACTTTCGGGACCTCAACAAAGCTTGTCCAAAGGATGACTTCCTAGTACCAGTTACCGAGCTGATGATAGATAACACGTCTACCCATGAGGTCTTCTCTTTTATGGATGGATCTTCAGGGTATAACCAAATAAAAATGCATCCTGAAGATAAAAAGCACACCGCCTTCCGGACTCCACTGGGCATATTCTGTTATAAGGTGATGCCTTTCGGTTTGAAGAACGCTGGCGCTACCTATCAGAGGGCCATGAAGAAGATCTTTGATGACCTCATACACGAGATTGTCGAATGCTATATTGACGACCTTATGGTAAAGAGCAAATCTCATGAGGAGCATTGGGAACATCTAGACATAGTGTTCCAACGTCTTCGGAAGTATAATCTGAAGATGAATCCTCTAAAATATGTGTTTGGAGTCTCTTCGGGTAAATTCCTAGGATTCATCATACGACACCGAGGCATCGAAATAAACCCATCGAAGGTCAAGGCAATTATGGAAATGCTCAGGCCGAGAACTCAAACATCTGCGGTCTTTCCAAGGAAAGCTCACGTATATCCGGCGGTTCACAGCCAACCTCTCTGGAAAATGCCGTCTCTACAGTCATCTAATGAATAAGGGGACCCCGTTCGTCTGGGATCATAAGTGCCAAAATGCACTGGATGAAATTAAGCAATACCTACAAAATCCGGCAGTGTTGACCGCTCCGGTTAAAGGAAAATCGCTTATCCTATACACAACGGCCCTTAAAGGTTCTCTGGGTATGCTATGGGCACAGAAGAATGACCAGGGAAAGGAGAGAACTCTATACTATTTGAGTCGAGTTCTCCTAGGGTCAGAAAACAACTACTCCCCAATCGAAAAGCATTGTCTGGAACTAATCTTCGCGATAACGAAGCTCAGACACTACGCATTGGCGCATGAGGTCTATCTCATATCAAAGGTGGATCCTCTCAAATATTGAATGTCAAGGGCCATACTAACAGGAAGAATTGCCAAATGGGCCCTCCTCCTGATGGAGTTCTCGATAACGTATCGACCTCTCAAAGCAGTGAAGGGCCAGGCCATCGCCGAATTTCTCGCCGAGCATCCAATACCCGCCGACTCCCCCTTAAATTGTGAGTTACCGGATGAAAACACGTTTGACGCAAAGGAAGAAGAGAATGATACCCGATGGGAACTCTACTTTGATAGATCATCTTCCATGAAAAGGAGGAAGCATAACACCCCCATAATCAAAGCTGGAGTGGGTCTCATCTTCATAACTCCGTAAGGAGGGATACTGCGTTACGCCTTCTCCCTGACGGAGCCGAAGACTAACAACGAAGCTGAATATGAAGCTTTGATAACAGGTCTCGAAATCGCTGTTGACATGCAAATTCAAGACCTCCTCATATATGGAGACTGCCAGCTCATTATCAGCCAAGTAACTGGCGACTATCAGACATGCAAGCCATAACTGATCAGGTATGGTGAAAGAGTGCAGCAACTGCTGACACAAATCCCCTCCTACATCTTGGAGAGTATACCGCGTGCGGAAAACAACAAAGTGGATACATTGGCTGGATTGGCTAAAGAATTGGCCGACGAAGACCTCAATGACGTAAAGATCATCGTGCAAAGCCGCCGGGTTCTCACGCCAGTAGGGATACCTTCGGAGGATTTAAAAGAGTCATCTGAAGAAAATGAAACGACCAAACAAGCAGTCCTCCAGATAGAAGACGAAGAAAAGATCAAGGATTGGAGGGAAGTCTTCATAGACTACTTCAAATCCCATCGAACGCCCGAAAACGCGTCGTCAAGACATCTGCTTATGAAATGGACTCTGTCTTTTGCTTTCGTCAATGATACTCTATACAAGAGATCGCTTGACGGTTTGTGGTAAAGGTTCTTGGGGCCAGGAGAAGCAAAGTGATTCATTCAAGAAACTCACGACGGACTCTGCGGTTCTCATCAAGTCGAGCCAAAGATAAGACTGAAGATCAAAAGAATGGGTTACTATTGGCCCACAATGATTAAGGACTGCCTTGAATATACGAAGCAGTGTCACTTGTGCCAAATTCACGGGTACTTCATCCACCGACATCCAAATCTGCTACATCCGACGGTAGGTAGCTGGCCGTTCGAAATGTGGGGAACCGATATAATCGTTCCCATTGAGCCAGCATGATCCAAAAGACATCGGTTCATACTGGCAACGACCGACTACTTTTCTAAGTTGGCAGAAGCGGTACCACTAAGGGAGGTGAAGACGGAGAATATTCTCCATTTCTTCAAGACACATGTAATTTACCGGTTCGGCACTCCGCGACGGATAATCTCGGATAACGGGCCAGCCTACAGGAGCCATAAAATCAGTCGCTTCGCAGAACAGTATAAAATAGAGTGGAGATACTCTTCGATCTATAATCCTCATGCCAACGGTCTAGCTGAAGGTTTCAACAAGACCTTGACGAAGATTATAAAGAAAACGATGTCCAGAAACAAAAAAAAGGACTGGCACGTGAGACTGCACGAAGCTCTCTGGGTGTACCGAACAATATTTAAAACGGCTACGAATACAACACCGTACGCGTTGGTATTCGGCACAGAAGAAGTTCTTCCTTTGAAAATAGAACTCTCTTCTCTACGGGTAGCAGTTCGATACGAGCTGACGGATGATGAAAATGCCTATCTTCGGCTTGAGGAGCTCGACGCCCTCGATGAAACTCGTTGTTTACCACCGAAAACCGGGAAGACTGACGTCTTGACTAAATCTGGGGGCAGATGCTATTTGGTGTTATCCGTCCACCTCTCCGAAGATGCCAAGTTGATTTATGGCACCGTGCATCGGAGGTTTAGACGGATGCGGCCGATGTAGCATACTTCGTCAGATTCTCCGTCGTTTGAGGGGTTTTTGATTGTGGGGATGCTTTTCCCTGCAGGCGCAAGCCCTGCAGTTAATTACGCTACCGCATCGCGGTAACTACTTTCTCCTTCTCCAGATGGTCAGTTCGTGTCGTGTGTGTTTGTTTTGTTTTTGGTTGCCCATGGATTGTATACGAAGACTAATTTATGCTGTTTCCCGTAGGGCGTGGATTAGTCCAAATCCGTATTTTCTTAGATTTGGGTTTGTGTTAGGTTTAAGGATCGTTAATCTCATTGAGACTAAGATCAACTTAAACGTTTGTTAAGGATATGTTAGTCTAATTTTAGACTAAGACCAACTTAACGTTTGTTAAGGACAAATTAGTCTAATTTTAGACTAAGATCAACTTAACTGGACCGTTTAGATCCAACAAAAGAGCGCTCTATTGTTTTAGTTTAGGGACATTGCGGTCCAGTTTAAAGACATCATAGTCTGTAAAGTTTAAAGACATCATAGTCTATGAGTTTAAGGACCTCACAGTCCATAAAGTTTAGGGACATCATAGACCATGAGTTTAAGGACCCCACAGTTCGTGGAATGTCTGGTTGTCGGGACCCGTCACCTCTCTGAAGACGTTGAAGGATTACAACGACACATATCAAAGGAGTGAAGAGATGTACCCTTGAACCAATATTGGTTAGGAGACTTATAGTCCAATTTAGGACTAAAATCAAAGATTCATGAGCATATGGGCTCAATTAATCTGAATGAGGGATTTATGACCAACTAGGGCTCAGCCCATTCAGTTAAAGTGTTTGAACACTTATTTGGACTCGGTCCATTCATTTTTGAAAACTCTGTTAACATTTGTTTGGGCTCAGGCTCTCTTTTGTTGAACAATGCAGAGCATTGATTTTGGGTTCTAACAACTTCTTGTCTTTTATTGAATGCTGAGCATTTATTAGGGCTCGGTGGCTCTATTTATATAACAGTTTATGTTCTTTTAGCGCACACGTGAGGAGCACGTAATGCGCTTGGCGCTGTGCGCCAGTTAATGAGCGCAGTGCGCTTCTGGTGAAGTAGCGCACACGTGAGGAGCACGTGGCGCGCTTGACGCTGAGCCCAAGTCAATGAGCGCAGAGCTCTTCTGGTGAAGTAGCGCACACATGAGGAGCATGTGGCGCGCTTGGCGCTGTGCGCCAGTCAATGAGCGTAGAGTTCTTCTGGTGAAGTAGCGCATACGTGAGGAACACGTGGCGCACTTGGCGCTGAGCGTAAGTCAATGAGTGCAGAGATCTTCTGGTGAATTTGGAGCGCTAAGGCTCTGTAGCGCTGTGCGCTAGATTTAGAGCGCTGATGCGCTTCTTTTAATCGGAGCGCTAGAGCTCTTTATAGGCAGCTTTGCGCTCTAAGAATTGAATTCTCTCTTATACGAGACTTTGTCTCATGGATCTAAGAACAAAGTTCTTATTTTATAGGAAATGTTTCAATCACTTTTTTTGGTGAAAGGCTTTGCCTTTATGGATCTGTGATCCTAAGAGAATTGAATTATTCTCCCCCTTTTTTTATAATGAGATGTTATGATCTCTTTGTGAAAGACAATTTATTTTATAGATCTATGATATGGCAAAAGAATTAAGTTCTTTTTCTGATGCGATGCTTTGATCTCTTTGTTTTACCTTGAAGAAATTCTTCTTCTGCAGAGAGCTTGTTCTTCTTTTTGAACTTTTTCAAAGCTTGTGGGGGGGGGGGGGGTTCCTCCTTATGAGACTTGAAGCCTTGGGGTCCTTGTATAGGGCAATCTGGTTTGTTGAATCGGTCGAAGAGATCTTTTCTCTAATTGATTTGGGGATGTTTCCCCCGTTGGATCTTTGATCCAAGGGCTTCTGATTTACAGAAGGCAATCATCTTGTTTTTAACAAGATTGGGAAATCTTTTCCATACAGAATTTATTCTGTATTTTATTGATTTTTAATCACCATTGGATCGTTGATCCAACGGTGCTCTGATTTTCAGAGCATAATCTTTCATATTTGGAAAGATTCTGAGGAATATTTCCTTAACAGAATTTTATTCTGGTCAATTGATGATTTTTAATCATGTTCGTTGGATCTTTGATCCAAGGGCCAAGAACATTTTTTTCTAGTGCTAGCGCACTCGTGCTTTGCGTGGTGCGCTGCTTAGAGTGCAGTGCACTTACCGCTAGCGCTTACATGCTTTGCACGTGGTGCGCTGCTTATGTTGGAGATAGTGCCCTCAGAGTCAATTATTGGATCACAGGCACGTGATTGCAATGATTGAGGGAGGACCTATCCCGGTAGGACAGTCTTACTTGAGATGATAGTACGCTATCTGGTTTACATTTATCATCGTGTACTGCTTTAGGTGACCTGACAGGTCGCTATTGCACGTTGAAAGAGCCCCTAGGATTCTTGCTTGACTGCCAGCAGTATGAGGGCGATCATATAAGTGAGAGCTGGAGTCTATAAGCACATCCTTAAAAGGTCCCTAGTCGTGGGAGTTTCGAGACAGGGCATCGATTCTCCAGAGTAGACTAGTGTATACAGTCGAGACCCCGACGAGGGACGGTGGCCGGTCTCACAAGCCACTGGTGTCAGTTGGTTCACCTAAGATGTATACAGGTGCTCATTGGGTTATGAGTACACCGGACAGGACTCGCCGGGAACATGCTAGTTGGTCTTATACCTGACGTCAGATAGCAGTTCCCAGGTGACATGTGTACAGGTTAGTTCATCGACCTGGGGATCGTCATTTGTCTCGTGTGAGTTCCCACTGTGCTTTGATTACTACCCTACCACGGCTCAAAGGAGTCGTGCAAACAGGTTTTAGTTGGGTACAGTCCCGAGCCACATGGAGGCAGTGAGCGGATCTTCAGGGGTTCGTCTCTCCCGGTATTGGGGGTGAGGTCGCGCTGTGTCTAGGAGAGCCATTACACGAAGTCCTTGGCCAAGGCAGGAGATTTACTGGTAGGTATTCCAGTAGTATCTCAGGGTGTTCTGGGCTACACTCCGACATGACTTGTACCGCTTTTGGGGGTCTGACTTTTACCAACCCCTTAGGCCCGACATGCGATGCTCATAGACGAACGGACCGGACTGTACGGATATTGTCACTGACAGGCTCAGTAGGGTGTCAGGATGAGTTCGCTCATCGACGTCCCTTTTGGTCAATAGCTGGTGGCCCGTCACGTATTGGTTTATACCTCTGACGTGCTAGTGGTTAAATCCACAGCCATAGTATTGACGAGTCTTTAGAGTCCACCACATTTTCAGTTACTCAAGCTTTCGGGCGAAACGCTGTAGAGGCCGTATGGAGATATGGCAGGGTCCGATCAGATACGTGCGGTATTGCACGGATCAGGATCAGACGGTTTGTACTAGTGGCCGTATAGTTATATGGCAAGGTTCGATCAGATACGTGCGGTATTTCACGGATCAGGATCGAACGGGTTTTTACTAGCCGGCTTTGGTTTAAGCCGGTCCTAGTTTAGTACAGTGTAGATTTTGTCTCATTGCATTTGTATCCGGTCAGAATACAGATGCGGGTGTGTATGCACAGTATCGGGGTTTTCCTGTAATTTATTACGGGACCAGTTTTCTGGAGTTGCCAGTTTGCATTCCGTTCCGGCCGGTTTTCCTTTGTTCTTTCCCGGCCGGACTTTTCCGATGGAGGGGGTTATTTGCAAGTTTGCAAATAACACATTGTGGAGGGGTTTCTTGCAAATGTATTGATTATGATGGCATCTTTTCTTTTCAACCATCATTTTGATTCTCTTTACATCAACCTTTTGCATTAATGGTGATTAGGGTTGATTTGGAGTTGATGTGAGTTTTGTTATGATGATGTTTGGTTGTGGTCACCCATCCTCTCCTCCTACACTCACCTCCCTTCTTGTTATGTTTGATATATTCTTTCCTCCACCATTCTAACAGGCCTAATAAAAATGCAATGCATTATTAAAAAAGGGGGCAGAGCCCAAACAAAGGTCTGTCAGACCAAAACAGATGCTATGCATCATTTAAAAAAGGGGCAGAGCCCAAATAAAGGTCTAATAGACCAAACAAAAATTCTATGCAGGGGCAGAGCCCTACTAAAGGCCTAACAGGCCAAATTCAAATAAAATGTTGAACATTTTCAAATGGACTTAGCCCAATTCTGGCCGTAAGTCCTCAAATTAAATTGACTGAGCACGACTGCTCTCTCAAATCAATTTACATCTGGTTCAAGGGTACATCTCCGAACTCCTCCGATATTCATCATTGTAATCCCTCAACGTCGTCAGAGAGGTGACGGGTCCCGACAACCACACATTGCTATGGATTGTGGGGTCCTTAAACTCATGGACTAATGCGTCCTTAAACCAATATTCGTCCACAAAACGGGAATATTGGACCACCATGTCCCTAAACTGGCAATGGACCACTATGTCCCTAAACTGGTAATATGGACTGTGGGGTCCTTAAACTCATGGACTAATGCGTCCTTAAACCAATATTCGTCCCCAAAATGGGAATGCGGACTGTGGGGTCCTTAAACTCATGGACTAATGCATCCTTAAACCAATATTCATCCCCGAAACGGGAATATTGGACCACCATGTCCCTAAACTGGCAATGGACCACCATGTCCCTAAACTGGCAATGGACCACTATGTCCCTAAACTGGAACAACAGAGCCCAAATGCTCTTTTGTCGGATCTAAATGATCCCGTTAAGTTGATCTTAGTCTCAAATTGAACTAACGTATCCTTAACAAACATTTAAGTCGATCTTAGCCTCAAATATGGCTAACGTATCCTTAAACCAAAACCCCAAACCCAAATCTAAGAAAATATGGATTTGGACTAATCTACGTCCTACGGGCGACAACATAAATTAGTCTCCGTATACAATCCACGGGCAACCACAAACAAAACAAACACCCACGACACGAAGTGAAATTCTGGAGAAGGAGAAAGTTGTTACCGCGATGAGGTAGCGTAATTAACTGCAGGGGATTGCGCCTGCAGGGAAGAGTGTTCCCACAATCAAAAACCCCTCGAAAGAGGGGGAATCTGACGAAGTCTGCTACATCGGCCGCATCCGTCTAAACCTCCGATACACGGTGCCATAAATCAACTTGGCATCTTCGGAGAGGTAGACGGATAAAACCAAATAACATCTGCCCCGAATCTCAGGCAAGACGCCCATCGCGTCTTCGCCGCGTCATTCGGAGGGGAACAGATTCTGGCACGCCCGGTGGGACCTTTTCCTCTTTCCACTCCACACTTCGTGTGCCGTGTTCGCAAACGAATCGCGGTTTGCTGTGGTTGCCTGTGGATTCGAGGTACTTAGATTTGGTGTCTTGCTCCGTGCAGAAAACAGAAGATCAATGGCTTCAAACTGCACTACCTGCAACTGCAACTCTCGCTCCGTCTCTGCTGGAGGAGTGATTTACTGACCCCGAGCGGCCTCCATCTTCGCTATGCCGGTGGACCAAATGACTCAGGCCACTACCGGACTGTTCTTTGGGACCATGCTCCCACCAATGAGCTTCAATGCCCAATGACGTCGCAAGAATCTCCAAAGAAGTCGGTCTTTGATCGGCTTACAACTACCACGGCCCCTCCCAACGGGTCGTCCAAGTCCAGTGCCTCAGTTTTTAACAAACTAGGCCAGAGCTCCAACGGGCCCATGAGGAAGCCTGCAATACCAGAAGGCGTTATCCCGAAGCGGATAGCCATCCCTGCTCCCGTTCCAGGCGAAATCACCAAGGTTTCTTTCCTTACTCGGAAGTCTGCTTCTGATAGGTTGACCGTCCCCACTCAACGGACATCGGTCTTTAAAAGGCTGATACCGGCGAACTTTGACCAACACAGGGGGCATGAGGAGGCCTCCCCTACAGCTAAACCAACTCCAACAGCTCGACACGCTCGACGTCGCCACTGGCGCCGAGTGAGAAAAGATGGGGCCAATTCCCCTTCTGGGCTAACTCTATCAGCCCCAATGGTGGAAGTTGATACTGCTGTTCCGACTGGGAATAGCTTTGAACTGCTCAACAAGGTGCGCAAAAACTCTCCTACTGCAGTACTGAAGAGAACTCCTTCACCTGTGAAGAATGCTACAGAGAAGAAGCCGGAGCAACCTCCTCAATGGCTATCCTCTGAAATATACAAGGTCTGGCGTCAAGTCCAAGACTCCGTAATGGATCAAGACTATCTCCGCCGACAGAAAAAGATGAAGGTTCGGCAGGAGAAGGACTACTCTGTCAAGCCAGAAAAGCAACAACTGACTGGGTGCCTACTGCAACGGCTCCCTCAACATTAATCACTCAAACGAAAAGGAGGCCGCGAAAAGCCCCTATGAATATGGCGAACTGTAAAAGCGCTGAGTACAAACGCCCCAAGTCTGGGGGCATAGTGGTGCATACTGTTTATATGGATTCCGGAAAGGAGGAAAGCCGTACTTAGACGGGTCACCGACCGCTCATCCGTTCCGTGACAAAAGCCCAAGAGCAGCAACAGAAGCTTCAGAAAATGATGACTGCAATGGCTGCACTTACCGGGCCAAAAGAAAGCTCGGAGGCATCATCAGAACAGCGTCACGAGCAAGAAACCGATGCTGACTTCTTACGTAGAATCCTTGAAAAGAAAGACAAAGAAGCCGCGGAGCAAGCGGCTAACATAAAACAAATGGTGCTCATCTTCTAAGATATGGTAGGGATGATGTTATAGCCGGACCCTCCAGCTGAAGACCCTCCAATCATTGTTAGGGACGTCGGAGGGGAGACATCTAATCCTCTTCCGGCCCTTTTAGCAGCCAATGAGGAAACCATTTCCAAAGCTGCACTAGACGACTATATAGCTCAGCAAATACGAGCTCATCAGGCGAATGAAGCGGCTGGGCAAATTGTTAGAACCGGACGACCCTATCCGGGCTGGTATGACCAAATCAAATACCTGCCGGGCTACACGATCCCTAAATTCCACGTGTACAAGGGGACAGGGAACCCACATCAGCATGTCACTCAATTCAGAGCCTTATGCGGCAACACCGGAGGCGACGACAAACTGCTGCTTCGCCAATTCGTCGGCAGCTTAGCAGAATCAACCTTTGAATGGTATTCGGAGCTACCTAACAACTCTGTCAAAACATTTGCGGAGGTGGAGCCACTGTTTACACAAAGATTCGCGAGCGCTAGTGAACGCACCTCGATAACGGCGCTGATTAATGCCAGGGTGAACCCATGCGAGACGTGGGTCCAATACGCAACACGATGGCGGAATCTGTGGTCGAAATGCGAACAACGCATCGAAGAAGCGCCAGCGGTGGGAATGTTCGTGAGCACTCTTGATCCGAAAGTGACCATCTCGCAGTTCATGATGTTCTTCAAGCCAACTACTTTCCAGGCCTTGATCGACAAGTTGGCCCAAATGGATCAGATGGGACATATACCGTCTGCTCCAAAGCCAGACTCTCGAACTGAGAAATGGAAAGCGATCGTCGCTGCCAATACTCAACAACAGCCGAGCAACATAAAGCTGGTTGTCTGTCGAAACAATATGCGTTCGCGCTCATCCCTTGAGGAAAGACTAGGACGTCCTTACTCGTTTCCTCATAATAAAACAAGGAGACTGTTCGAGCTGGCAGTGCACAACAGACTCATCAATCTGCCGAGTCTAAAACGTCCGTTGCAGCCAGGCGATGTCAACGATCCCAATTATTGCCCTTACTACCAAATGGTAAGTCACCCGATCGAGGATTGCTTCGTCTTTAAAGGATGGATCAAAGATAAGTACCTACAAGGCAAGTTTGCGCTGTCCGAGAAGTGGAAAATAAACCCACCACAACCGCACACTCCAAAGAAGTTGGACACACCGGGGGGCAACTTGTTCTTTTGTTGAAGAAGCTCCGTGGGAGGTTGTGCTATCTGCCAAAACCAAAAGGATGCTGGATGATCTCCAGACATGCCCGGCGATTAGATGGAAGAACCCGCTGGAACCCCAGATCATCGAAGGGATGCTGAAACCTCGCCCAACTCCAAAGGTCGGTGGTGATGGCCTAAGCACTCATACCCAGCCGTCGAAATCTTCAAAGAAGAAGAAGAAGAGATCCAAAAAGCCCGTGAAGCCTGGCGACAAGTTCACGGACTTACAGAAACAGATCGACGCGCTGGAGGAATATAATCAGAAGGCACGAACTCCCATCACGCTCTAAGAGTTCCTCAGCCACGTCCTCGAGGACGAAAACGATGGAGAAGACTCATCAGATTAATCTGAGGAATACGTAGCAAGTTGTCATGTGATCTCTCACTCATTGATAGATTATCAGAGGCTCCTTGCACCGAGAAACCGGGGGCGGGTCCTGAACCAGAACTTATGTGGCCGTCAGACGAGATGATCGATGCCTTCCTGAATGAGATTCGTCTGAAAAGTAAAGCCGATTAGGAGCGTGAGATGGCCATATTGGAAGGAGCCAAACACCGGCAACTAGAAGAAAGAGTCGTGGCACTCCCATCAAATCAAAAGACATCCGCTGCGGATAAAAACAAATTCAAGACGAGGAAAAGGTTTGCTAAAGCCATATCAATGGGAATGAAGCTACCACCCTCTGAAGAAAACACTCTCGGTGGAGTAGAGATGCATCCTAATTACTGCTAACATCATCAGAAGATCGCACATCCCACTGAAGACTGCGACTCCTTTAAGTGTTGGTGACAAGGGTATGTCGCTCACAGGCAACACTTCAACAGGACAAAGCGTGAAGCTCGTAGAAAGCAGAAGAATGCGATAGATGAGCATACAAGAATTGCTGGCAATTGTCATAGGGTTGATCCCGATGGACCGCGAGTTCTCACCTTCAGGAGTGACTCCGACAGAAAAGTAGCCATCGGCCCTCTCTTCAAGGAATCCATCTCTAAAACGAAAGAATTGAGGAGTTGCGAGAACATTCAGCCGTGCAATTGCACGATACCCGGAAAAAATCTCGGACCCACAAACAACGGATCGAACAGAAAGGATAAAGGAAAGGGAAAAACGGCCTTCGTCTCCAACACTCAACAACAATCGAGTGGCCCTAGACCGGTTGTTCGCCAAAACAACAAGCGGCAACCCCTCAATGAGAAGTTGAAGCGTCCTTACTCATTTCCCCGGGATGAAACAAGGAGGCCGTTCGAAGTGGCAGTGTGCAACAGGCTTATCACTCTACCGGAGCCGAAACACCAGCTACAACTGAATGATGTCAACACTCCTAATTACTTCCCTTACCACCAAGTATTGGGCCATCCGATCGAAAACTGCTACGTTTTCAAAAACTGGGTTGAAGACCAATACCAACAGGGCAAGTTCGCGTTGTACGAAAACTATAAGATGTGCCCGCCACAACCACATGCTCCGAGAAAGATGGATATACCGGGGGCATCATGCTCATTCATAGGGAAAGCCCCATAGACCGAAAAGTCAGTAAACTAGATATTCGCCTCAAATACGGCGACGGTGGACCGCAATGTCCTAAAACTTGCAAATGACCGAAATGTCGTTAAACTACTACCTGCCTGCGACATCCTCACGCTGACGTGTTAAAAAAAACGGTATGTCCATAAGCAAAATTGGCACGGATGAAAACCCGAAAGGGCTCCGTAAGTAAAAACAGCAGGGCTACCGGTGAGTCTTGTGAAAACCTGAAAGGGCACAACCTCGTAAAAAAAAGAATAAAAAGAATAAAAAAAGACGGTATGTCCAAAAGCAAAATGGGCACGGATGAAAATCCGAAAGGGCTCCGTGAGTTAAAACAGTAGGGCTACCGGCGAGTCTTGTGAAAACCTGAAAGGGCGCAACCTCGTTAAAAGAAACTTACAGGGTCCTCTCGACCTTGTAATGAGAAACCACCCGCGTGAGATCCTTACGGCTCACAAGGGAGCAACACACTTAGGGATCTTCACGATTCCTAAGGAGGAATTACACTTGCGAGATCCTCACGACTCGTAAGGAGAACTCTCTTATGGGACCCTCACGGCTCATAAGATTTGAAAGTCTTAAGTTACAGAGATCTGAACCTGTTCTTAAGCAACCCCCACAACCTTCGATATTGCCCTACAGGTGGCTCAGTACTTACCCTTGTATACAATCCACGGGCGCGGATACACATTTCCCTAACAAAGTCATATCCGTGACTAGGGATATGTCCATATGGTGCACAACCCTTGTAAGTCCTCTCGACTTATAAGGAGAAAACCCTTTTATAAGATCCTTACGACTTACAGGGGAACATACACTTAGGAATCCTCAAGATTCTTAAGGAGAAACCACACCTACGAGATCCTCACAACCTGTAAGGAGAAATACCTTTGTGAGACCCTTACGGCTCATGAAGTCAAAAGCCTTAAGTCGACAGAATCCTAACCCTGTTTACTAAGCCACCTTTGTTCAATATCGACAGCGGCAAATGATGATTCGCTCTTGGCAATATCCTAGTTGTAGCGATGCTGATGCCTATATCGGTATCAAATTCCAAGTCCTTTCATGAAAAATGATGATTCGCTCCTGGCAATATTCCAGTCGTAGCGATGCTGATGCTGAGATTGGCACCAGATTCCAAGTTCCATACTCGCGATAAAAAAATCTGCGACTCACACATGCATACGAAATAGCCGAAATGATGGGGCAACTTGCAATAAAAAGCAGCAAGTAAAAATGTATGCATGCAAAATATCCGAAATGATTGGGCAACTCGCAATAAAAAGCAGCGAGTAAAAATAAAATAAATAGTCGAAATGATTGGGCAACTCGCAATAAAAAGCAGCGAGTGAAAATAAAATAAATAGATGAAACGATTGGGCACCGCGAAAAATAGCCGAAATGATTGGGCAATAGCGACCTTCACGATATAAAAGCTGAAATGATAGAGCATCGCGGAAATACAATAATAATATAAAAAAAATGAATGAAACTTTTACCCTGCAGGCGATATCACAGCAATCCCTGTATACAATCCAGGGGCACAAACAAAGAAGGAAACACATCTTTCCACCCCATGCTCCATCAGAAAACGGAGCCAAGTCTTAACGGCAAGTCATATAAAGCCTGAAAGACTATCGGAGATCATCCCACACCAGCGCGGAGTGGTTATGACTCATCGGGGCTCTCCAAATTGAGCCTAACCTCAAGTAAAAAGCGGCATGGCAAAATTCCCGACTCTTGCTCTTCCGACGGTCAAACTGCCTAGGAAGATTGCTTGAAGACGTCTTGTCCAGCCCCCGAATGGATCAGAGACACGACAATCGCAAGGATACTCGAACAGAAAGTTTGCCTATTGAGGAATACATCAGCCAACGCGACGGTATGACAGACAAAACCCTAAGTACCACAGACCCTAACGGACCTCTGTCTTAAAGAGAAGAGGTTAACTGTGACGTTAGGATATCCTCGCGAGAAATGCTCGATTCATTTCGACTCGTGAGACAAAGCCTTAGGCAGCGGGGATTAAAAAACCTGTTTCCTAAGCACTGGGACCCTGCAAGTCAATCCAAAATGGACTCTTGCATACTATTCACGGGTCACACTCTCCAAAGTCGGATCTCGACGAGGAGGCAAACAACCGCTTACGGGTCCTCTCGCCCTGTAAAAGGAAAAATTCTCTTATAAGATCCTTACGACTTGTAAGAGAAAACGCACTTAGGAATCTTCACGATTCCTAAGAAGAAAATACACCTACGAGATCCTCTCGACTCATAGGGAGAAAAGTCTTTATGAGACCCTCACGGCTCATAGAGTTGAAAAGACTTAGGTAGCAGACCTGAACCTGCTTCCTAAGCCATCACTACTTCCCAAGGTGTTCGAGACAGTATGTTCCATATCGCTTACAGGCTATGCTTACTTAAGAAATATGCCAACAACAAAGCAGAAAATAAAAGGAAAGAGGCAAAAAAAAAAGATTTGTCATTCATACTTGGAAAGTTTTTATATCGACAAAGACAATAAACAAAGACATTATCCAAATGATTACAATGGCAAAACCTCAAATCCAGGACTTGGATTGAGGAACTCGAAGGTGACCTTGTCCAGGACTTTCCAAGCCTGGCGAACCATCCTAGTGTGCTTTCTTTCGCGAGCACGGGCGTCGGGATCCCCACTGATGTCTTCCTCCCTCCGATAAGCAGCAAGAATGACGGACTGTTGGAAGGCCTGGTGCAGGAGATCGACAAGATTGTCTCGCCGTCTCTTTGAGATTAGGCTCATCAAGTACACCGAGTGCACCTTATCCTCGGCGGCATCCAACGCCCCAAGTGGCACACCGGTACAGAATAGGGGAAGAGCTTCCCAGATGGCTCCCACAATAAGCTTCAACAGAGGGGAGCGTCGAGGAAGTAGTTGACCGTTGTATGCGTCGAAGCGACTCATGATCTCGGCACACTCGGCGTCGGTAAATTCTCGGTTCTGAGAACGGCCGAGTCGACGGATGTCTCCGTAAGAGATAATCTCATCAAGATCGTACATGTGGGCGTCCATTTCTCCTGTACAAAAAAATTAACAGAATTACCAGACAAAATGATTAAGCAAGGCGATATAATAAAATGTCATCTTTAACCTCCAAGATCCATGAAAAACTCTTAAGAGTTCTTCTATATGATTTGGAATGAGCAAAGCTCCATTGATGAATTAGGAATACACAAGAAAATCTTTCAGAGAGCAGAGCTCTATTAATGGAATCCCTTTAGAGAAAAGCTCTGCTAAGTGAAATCTTAAATGCGTTTTCTTTAGATCAGGGATCTATTGAGAGCAAGACTCTTAAAATTAATCCAATTTAATTTTTACCTAAAATTTTTCTAGAGTCCTAACTCTTAAAAGTGCTTGAACAAAAGAGCAAGGCTCTGAATAAAAAATCTTATGAAGAGTTGAAAATCATCTAAGGGACCAAAGGTCCTATTTATAGGCATTAAGAGCCATTTCAACTTCCCAACAGTTAGAATTCTGCCACCGCTGTGCTCACGTTTGGGGTCACGTAAGCGCAACGGTGGGAGGAGGGGCATTTGTTTACCCCAATCAGAGCAAAGCTCTGTTCAAATTCCAAGGCGGAAAATGAAGCAACGCTTCTGTTTCCCCCAATCAGAGCAAAGCTCTATTTTGAAAATTTAAATTTTAATAAATGAAGCAACGCTTCAGATTCCTTGCGCTGCGCGCAACGCGCCACGTGTCAAAAGAAGACACGCCAGCGCTGTGCCCAAGACAGTGCACCCAATCAGAGCAAGGCACTGTTTTAAAATAAAAATAAAGGAAGCAACGCTTCAGGCGGTCAAGCGCAGGTGCGCTTGCGCCAACCGTTCCAGAATTTAAACAATGAAATCCTGGAAAGATCTTTCGAATCTTGTTAAAACAAGAAAATTATCTTCTGTAAAACAGAAGCCTTATGATCAAATATCCAACGGTGGGGAAACACCCCTAAATCAATCAGAGAAAGATCTCTTTAACCAACGTAACAAACTAATTGGCACTATATAAAGGCCCATAGACTCCAAGTCTAAAAGATACACAGAGATAGAGATATAGAGAGCTCTTCTAAAAAATTTGAGAAGAATTCAGAGAGAAAGAAAAAAGGTAAAACCTTTGAAAAAAAGAAGAATCTTCTAAAAAGATCAATGATCTAAGAACAAGATCAAGATATTTAATAAAAAAATAATAGAAAAAAGAAGTAATTTACTTCTTCATTAGATCTTTTTGATTTGTATAAAGGCATTGCCTTTTGTTGAACCCCCGGTTCTTGAATCTTGAGGAAAAACCTCTTTAGATTCTTTTCTTTGATCCAAAATTGGATCAAGATGCGCTTTGCGCTAGTGAACAGTGCCCTGCACTCTTAATTTGAGCACTGCGCTCTCGGATTGGCGCAAGTCACCAGAGCGTGCCACGCGTCAGCAGCGCATTAGCGCAGCGCACTGGCGCAGCGCACTACGCTAACAGACTTGCGCTCACCAGAGCGTGACACGTGTCATCTTCACATGCGCTTACGCCTTGCGCTATTTATTTGTCACAAAGCACCTGAAAAGCCACGTTGCGTGCTGTCAGACTAATTAATGCAGTGCATTATTAAAAATAAGGGCAGAGCCCAATTAAAAGGGGCTAACAGGCCTAATAAAAATGCAATGCAATATTAAAAAGGGGGGCAGAGCCCAAACAAAGGTCTGTCAGACCAAAACTAATGCTATGCATCATTTTAAAAAGGGGCAGAGCCTAAAAAAAGGTCTAATAGACCAAACAAAAATGCTATGTAGGGGCAGAGCCCTAGTAAAGGCCTAACATACCAAATGCAAATAAAATGTTGAACATTTTCAACTGGACTTAGCCTAATTTTGGCCGTAAGTCCTCAAATTAAATTGACTGAGCACGACTGCTCTCTCAAATCAATTTACATCCGGTTCAAGGGTACATCTCCGAACTCTTCTGATATTCGTCGTTGTAATCTCTCAACGTCGTCAGAGAGGTGACGGGTCCCGACAACCACACATTGCTACGGACTGTGGGGTCCTTAAACTCATGGACTAATGCGTCCTTAAACCAATATTCTTCACCAAAACGGGAATATTGGACCACCATGTCCCTAAACTGGCAATTGACCACTATGTCCCTAAACTGGTAATATGGACTGTGGGGTCCTTAAACTTATGGACTAATGCGTCCTTAAACCAATATTCGTCCCCAAAATGGGAATGCGGACTGTGGGGTCCTTAAACTCATGGACTAATGCATCCTTAAACCAATATTCATCCCCGAAACGGGAATATTGGACCACCATGTCCCTAAACCGGCAATGGACCACCATGTCCCTAAACCGGCAATGGACCACCATGTCCCTAAACTGGAACAACAGAGCCCAAATGCTCTTTTGTCGGATCTAAACGATCCCGTTAAGTTGATCTTAGTCTCAAATTGGACTAACGTATTCTTAACAAACGTTTAAGTCGATCTTAGCCTCAAATATGGCTAACGTATCCTTAAACCAAAACCCCAAACCCAAATCTTAGAAAATACGGATTTGGACTAATCCACGTCCTACGGGCGACGACATAAATTAGTCTCCGTATACAATCCACGGGCAACCACAAACAAAACAAACACCCACGACAGGAAGTGAAATTCTGGAAAAGAAGAAAGTTGTTACTACGATGCGGTAGCGTAATTAACTGCAGGGGCTTGCGCCTGCACGGAAGAGCGTCCCCACAATCAAAATCCCCTCGAAAGAGGGGGAATCTGACGAAGTCTGCTACATCGGCCACATCCGTCTAAACCTCCGATACACGGTGCCATAAATCAACTTGGCTTCTTCGGAGAGGTAGACGGATAAAACCAAATAGCATCTGCCCCGAATCTCAGGCAAGATGCCCATCGTATCTTCGCCGTGTCATTCGGAGGGGAACGGTAGTTAGACATGTATATTACAAATGAGTGGTTAATAAACATCCATCTTTACATTCAGATCGTAATCATCAAGTTGCATGTTCATACATATGTTTCTTTAGTCAGTATGAAACTCTGCCTGTTAGGACACCAGTACCATTACCGATGATGCGCATATTTCACGTACACTTATTTGCCGGCTCACACACATCATCATCGGTAATTGCTATGCACGTACATTTTAGAACATATTATCTTTTATTGGTAGAATCAACTAAAAGCTAGATCAATATAATATTTTGATTACTCTCAGGTGTTAGTCTAGAGATTGCATTTATTACTTAGATATTTCATGCATTCACATTTTCACGTTATCATGCAGTATTGTGGGGCTTATGCCGATACTTATTATTTACTTACTCATGATTTTGGGATTTTAGATTTCTATGAGATTTCTGGATTTTGGGGGAAAACCACAAGAATATATATAAAAACTTCTCTCTCTCTCTCTCCCTCTCTTTTAAAAATATAAGTTGCGATTTTCTCGTGATGTATGTGTCGTCCACCATGAGATTTCATATTTTCTGTTGGATTTCGAGACCCGATTCGAGGAGTGGATGAACCGTCTCGGGTACATGGTGGGCCCGGTATGGTACCCCGGGGCAAGAAGATCGAGTTGTAGACGATGAGCCTGGCAGGGGAAGACTACCTACCGGTGATGTCTGGCGTGGCGGATATCCGGAGGATACCGACCGTTGTCGTGAGATTTGATGATATGGGCCGATCCGGACTGACAGAGCCCGAGATATTGAGACTATAAGGTATTGAGACTTGAGATTTACATGTTTTGTGTCGATGCTTGACACGGATTTCCATGGATTTCATTGATGATGTTTCAAATTTCTATACAAATTTTACTATTATGGAAGTTAAAGACTTCTTATACAGATATATCCAGATTTCAGGGTTGATTGTTTAACATTCATGGTGCATGCATACTCATTCACATGACATATTACTATTTGAGGCACTGACACGAGCACGGAGCATTTGCACTTACACATAGTTTATTACACCGCACTACTAAATGACTAGTGATATATTAGTATATTATTTTGACCTAGGACAGTGTCGTGCATTCGATTTCTTTTTGCAGATATCTTCTACTCACGTGTTGGCAACTCACCCCCGTTGTACCAAATTTTATTACAGGTTCGATGTACAGGTTTCCTTGGCAGTTTGCTGGCACATCATTTCATTCAGGGTGATTTGCTTGGTTGGTTGGTTCGCTTGTATCAGGACCGCCGTTGTACTTTTGTTATTTCATTGTATCTAGTAAGCTCCATCAACCAGACTTGTATTACTTGATAGTTTAAAGGACCAGTTATTTATTTCGACCTTAGAGTCGTGCTTGTATTATTATAGAATCTGGTGGATTTGTTTTCTTTTGAGTTTTGAGCCTCACCCTTTGGCGTTGTATATTATTGTGCATGGTGTGGTTGTTTCCGCCTGTTGGCATAGAGCTAGCTACTGCTTGGGTATGCTTTTTTATTGTTTGTATATATATTATTATTCTTGTTTTTACCTATTCGGGGCCAGTTTTTACAAAGGAGAATCTGCCGAAATTTTTGAAAAAAAATTGGATGTTGCTTTTAAACTTGTTTTTCTAAATGTTTTCCTTCTTCTTTTATATGGTTTAGATTTCTGGGCTTCGGCTTAATTAGATTACGTTGCACTTCTAGACTCTTCGTAATTTAAGTGTCGGTCACATTCCATACCTTCGGGTCGTGACATGCTGTTGAGATCCGACTTTCCCTCTGACGGAGTTCGTTGGGACATGTGGTTCCCTTTATGTTTGTGTCCATGGATTGTATACAGGGGTCAATATGGACTCACCTGCAAGGAAAAAGGTTTCATTCTTTCATCATTTTTTTTAGTTCTTCCCGCGATGCTCTATCATTTCAGCTTTTTATATCGCGAAAGTTGCGATTGCCTAATCATTTCGGCTATTTTTCGCGGTGTCCAATCATTTCGGCTATTTTTCTTTTTACTCGCTGTTTTTTATTGCGAGTTTAAACTTGGAATTTGATACCGATTTAGGCATCAGCATCGCTACAACTAGGATATAGCCAGGAGCAAATCATCATTTGCCTTCGTCGGTTCGAACAAAGGTGGCTTAGCAAACAAGGTTAGGATCCTGTCGACTAAGGCTTTTAACTTCATGATCCATAAGGGTCTCATAAAGGTATTTCTCCTTATGGGGATCTCGTAAGTGCATTTTCTCCTTAAAAATCGTGAGGATTCTTAAATTTATGTTCTCTTATAAGTCGTTAGGATCTTACAAGAGTGTTTTCTCCTTATAAGTCGAGAGGAATTATAAGGGTCGTTCACCGTGTGAGCATATCCCTAGTCGTTGGTGGGACTCTGTTAGGGAAATGTTTATTCGTGCTCGTGGATTGTATATAAGGGTCAGTATTGAAATGCTTGTAGGGCAATATTGGAGTGTATGACGGCTTAAGAACAAGTTCAGATCCCTGTAGCTTAAGGCATTTGAATCCTATGAGCTGTGAGGGTCTCAAAGGGGAAATCTCCTTACGAGTCGTGAGGATCTCGTAAGTGTGTTTTCTCCTTAGGAATCGTGGGGATTCCTAAGTGTGTTTCTCCCTTGTAAGTCGTAAGGATCTCATGCATGTATTTTCTCCTTACAGGGTCGAGAGGATCTTGTAAGTGTCTTTTACGAGATTGCGCCCTTTCGGATTTTCACAAACTCACCGGTAGTTCTGCTGTTTTTACTCACGGTGCCCTTTCGGGTTTTCATCCGTGCCCATCTCTCTTACGGACGTACCGTTTTTTTTCTTTTTATTTTTTTGCGTCGGCCTTGGGATGCTACTGTCCGTAGTAGTTTATAGACGTCTTGGTCAGGCGTAGTATTACTTCAAGAAACGGCCGTTTATTGGCCTGAATGGTCTTTCGCCATGCATATCCATGAGCAAGTAAGCCCCACCCTGGTAGACTTTGTCTATAATGTATGGGCCTTCGTAGTTTGGCTCGAACTTCCCTCGTTTGGCACGATTTAGGATCATAGGTCTCTTGACCACTAGCACGAGTTCGCCTTGGCGGAATGTTCTCAGCCTAGTCAATCTTTCGTATGAGTGCGTCATCTTTGCTTTGTAAGCTTCTAAGTTTTGCTGCGCCATGAGCCGGGTTTCATCAAGGGCATCAAGCTCCTCAAGCCGAAGATGAGCATTGTCTTCGTCTGTTAGCTCGTAATGAACCGCCACTCGTAATGAGGGTAGTTCTATCTCCAAGGGGAGCACTGCTTCAGCGCTAAATACCAATGCATACGGCGTTGTGTTTGTGGCCGTTTTGAACGTAGTTCAATACGCCTAGAGAGCTTCATGCAGTCTCTCATGCCAGTCCTTCTTATTTTTGGACACCATCTTTTTCACGATCTTCATCAAGGTCTTGTTGAAAGCCTCAGCCAGACCGTTAGCTTGGGGATTATAGACCGAAGAGTATCTCCAGTCTATGCTATGTTGTTGTCCGAAGCGGCTGATTTTGTGGCTTCTGTAGGCCGTCCCGTTATTGGATATAATCTGTCGCGGAGTGCCGAACCGATAGATGACGTGTGTCTTGAAGAAATAGAGGATTTTCTCCATCTTCACTTCTCTTGGCGGTACTGCTTCTGCCCACTTGGAGAAGTAATCGGTTGTTGCCAATATGAACTGATGCCCCCTGAACGATGCTGGCTCGATGGGCCCGATTATATCGGCTCCCCACATTTCGAACGGCCAGCTAGCCACTGTCGGGTGTAGAGGATTTGGATGCTGATGGATGAAGTCTCCGTGAATTTGGCACGAGTGGCACTGCTTTGCGTATTCAAGACAGTCTTGGATCTTCGTGGGCCAATAGTAGCCCATTCTTTTGATCTTCAGTTTCATCTTTGGCCCGGCTTGATGAGAACCGCGGAGTCCGTCGTGAGTTTCTTAGACGACTCTCCTTGCTTCTTTCGGTCCTAGACATCTCAGCCATAGAGAGTCGAACGATCTCTTATACAGCGTATCATTAACGAAGGCGAAAGACAGAGCTCGTTTAATGAGCTGATGTCTTGAGGACGCATCTTCAGGTGTTCGACGGGATTTGAAGTATTCTATAAAGACTGCTCTCCAATCCTTAGCCTTTTCCCGGTCTTTTATTTATAAGGCCGTTTGCTTGGTCATTCCTTTTCTTCAGACGACTCCGGAGATATTTCCGCAGGTGCAAGAACCCGATGACTTTGTATCACAATCCTTACGTCATCGAGGTTTTCGTCAGCCAGTTCTTTAGCTAGTTTGGCTAACGCATCTGCTTTGCTATTTTCCGCACGCGGTATGCTTTCCAGTGCGCAGGAGGGAATTTGAGTCAGTAATTGTTGCACTCTTTCACCGTACCTTACCAACTCTGGTTTGCACGTTTGATAGTCGCCGTTTACTTGACCAACGACCAACTGGGAGTCTCCGTATATGAGGAGGTTTTCAATTCCCATGTCGATAGCGATCTCATGACCTGCTATCAAAGTTTCATATTCGGCTTCATTGTTTGTCCTTGGCTCTGTTAGGGAAAAGGCAAAGTACATTATCCTTTTTTGTGGAGTCATGAAGATAAGGCCTACTCCAGATTTTATTATAGGGGTGTTGTGCTTTCGCTTCTTCATAGAAGATGCCCCATCGAAGTAGAGTTCCCATCAGGTGTCATTCTCTCTTCTTCTTCCATCAATCGTGTCAAACGCGTGCTCGTCTGGCAGTTCGCAATTTAGGGGTGAATCGGCAGGTATCGGGTGCTCAGCGAGGAAGTCGGCGATGGCCTGGCCTTTCACCGCCTTGAGAGGTCAATAAATTATCGAGAATTCCATTAAGAGTAGGGCCCATTTAGCGAGCCTCCCTGTTAGTATGGCTTTTGACATCAAATATTTGAGAGGATCCACCTTTGAAATGAGATGGACCTCATGCGCCAACGCATAGTGCCTGAGCTTCGTTATCGCGAAGATTAACTCGAGGCAGTGTTTTAAGATGGGGAAGTAGTTGTTTTCTGCCCCTAAGAGAACTCGACTCAAGTAGTAGAGGGCTCTATCCTTCCCTTGGTCATTCTCTTGTGCCCATAATGCACCTAGAGAACCCTTAAGGGTGATTGTGTACAGAATGAGGGCTTTTCCCTTGACAGGAGCGGTCAGTACCGGCGAATTCTGCAGGTATTTCTTGATTTCGTCTAGAGCACTTTGACATTTGCGGTCCTAGACGAAAGGGGTCTCCTTCTTCATTAAATGACTGTAGGAGCGGCACTTGCCGGAGAGATTGGCGATGAACCGCCGGATATATGCGAGCTTTCCTGGGAGAGACCGCAGTTGTTTCAGAGTCCTTGGCGGGGGCATTTCCATGATTGCCTTGATCTTCGACGGGTTTATCTCGATGTCCCGGTGTCGTACGATGAATCCTAAGAATTTACCTGAAGAGACTCCGAACGCGTGCATTTGAGGGGGTTCATCCTCATGTTGTATTTCCGAAGATGTCGGAACACTATCTTCAGATGCTCCTAATGTTCCTCGTATGATTTGCTTTTAACCACGAGGTCGTCGATATAGAATTCAACGATTTCATGTATGACGTCATCGAAAATCTTCGTCATGGCCCTCTGATAAGTGGCGCCAGCATTCTTCAGACCGATAGTCATCACTTTGTAGCAGAATATGCCCAGCGGAGTCCGGAAAGCGGTATGCTTCTGGTCTTCAAGATGCATTTTTATTTGATTATATCCTGATGAGTCGTCCATGAAGGAGAAGACTTCGTGAGTGGACGTGTTGTCTATCATCAGCTCGGTAACCGGTACAGGAAAATCATCCTTTGGGCAATGTTGGCGATCCAGTCAGGATGCGTACTGTCCTATTTTTCTTCATTACCGGGACGATGTTGGCGATCCAGTCAAGATAATGAACTTCTTGGATGAAGTCGGAGTCGATTAGCTTCTTGACCTCAGCATTGATGCTCATTTCAAGTCCGAGCCGCATTCTTCTCGGTGCTTGTTTGATTGGCTTGATGTCCAGAGATATCGCCAATTTGTGTACAGCTACTTCTGGATCTAGTCCCGGCATTTCTGAGTAGTTCCATGCGAAGCAGTCTTTATACTTCATGAGCACGTCTTTTAGCATAGCCACCTTTTCTTCAGATAGCAGCTCACTGACGAACGTTGGTCGCGGATCATTTGCCGTACCCAAGTCGATCTTTCTGAGGTTATCTGCAGTAGTATGTATCACATCTTCCAGCTCTTTTGGCGCCGGTGGGAACTCTGAGATCACTTCGTCGTCATCATTTTCGAAGCACCAGAGGAGGTCAGACATACCCTCATGCACTCCTTCTTCCGACATCATTATCACGTGACAGGTACGAGATCGCTTCCAAGACCGATGTTGATCCGGCTCTACTCTCGCTGCATATGTGGCTTTTGGTTCATGTATTTGTGGTGGAGTTACCCTCCATCTGTCGGATAGAGCGAACCTGCCGAGTTGATACTGGTCTTCGACCCAGTTCTTGATTGTGAAGCAGTCTTCGAGAGGATGTCCTATCGCTTGGTGATAGGAGCAATAATCCAGGTGAGAGACCTTGTCCGCTTGTTCGGGGTGTTTGGGCTCCGGAAGCGTCATCATTTGATGTTTCATGACAAGATCGAATATCTTCCTTGTCTTGTCTTGGGGAAAAGAATATGCTTGACCCATCTTCTTTATAAGAGACGAATCCCGGCTGCCCAATTCTCGATCGCGTGGTTTCTTGGACCCGCTTTGCCGCTGTCGAACGTTCTTTCCGTTCTTTAGTTTGTTTTTGCCTCCGCGTCGGGTCTTTTGTATGACGGGCTGTTGACGAAGATCATTGCCATCTTTCGTATCCTGCTGAAGGAGGCGCTGCGTCCTGGCTTTCTCGTAGATGGCCATTTCGCGGCTATGATCATCCCGTACCTTTTGACCCGCTTCTCTTATTAGCTTGTCCATCTGTTCTTCAAACGAAGGACTTGGTACTTTCATGGCAGGACCTCGTTTTGGTTCAGGATTAGCGTCTTCTAATAGAGCATCTCCTTCTTCATCGAATCATGTATAACGTAGCAACCATAGTATCGCTCCCGTTTCTTGGATTGAATATATCCAAGACCGATCGTTTCCATTCTCCCGTTGGGAAATTTTCACTGAGTTCCGGGGACGTTCCAGATCCTATTGTAGAACTGAGCTTGTTGAGCAGTCTGTTTGAAGGGTACACCTTGGCGTCTCAACAGCCTTTTTAATCCTCCTGTGTAGTATTTGGGCAGACGGATGGGCTGGAGCCTGTCAAGTGTAGAATCGGCACCATGCCGGATTTCTTTCTCCACTTTGGTTTCCGCGGATCGATAAAAAAGGATCGCCTTTTCATCTCTTCGCCTGGGAGGGACGTAGAACGTCTGCAGTTCATGCACACTATATGTATCAATTGCGTCGAGCTCTTTATAATGCTCTTGCGGAACCATGGCGATTTGTAAACTCCGTTCATCGCCAGTGAAGGCATGTATTGATGGCCGAACAGAACATACTGTATTAACCTCATCTTCAGAGTTACTACCGATGACCAGAATAGGGGTGGACGATCCCGGCTTGTTGCATTGGGGCGGTCCTGAATTGACTATCTCTTCTTCCTCTTCGGTATAGCTCCTGAAGACCAGAATAGTGGTGATAGCTTTTTTCTTATTCTCCGGCTTATGATATCTTTCCGTGTCTTCGAAGTCTGGCAAGAAGTATTTTTCATATTCGTATTTTCGGACTTCATTCACGGAGAATGGGTTCAGCTCCCATGTCACGGTATACTCGAGACCATCCTTGAAATACTTCATACACTGATGTTGTGTAGAAGGGTGATGTTATACTCATGTAACCAAGGCTTGCCGAGCAAAGCGTTGTAGCAGGTCTTGGCATCAATGACGTAAAACTTGATGTCAGTGACGAGCAGCCCAAAGCGTAACGTCAGTATCACAGATCCGAGCATTCGTGATGACTGGGTGTCGAACCCGGAGATGGTGATTTTATCCCGAGCGAGGTGTTGAACGCTCATGCAAATCTCCTTCAATACTCTCACATTGAGAAGGTTAACGGAGGATCCATTGTCGACCAGCCTATCTTGATGTCATGACAGTATCTGGTGACATACAAGGGAAGGTTGTGCTCGCATGTCCTGAGGAGGAGGTCTTCATCGCCGAAAGTGACGTCAGCAGTGTGCACTTCTTCCATCTCGTCCTTCATCTTTTCTTCGACAAGGAAAGCTTGGAACTCTTCGGGCTCTTGCAATGATTTGATCAAAGAATCCCTCGCCTCCTTAGATAGCAGAAAGGCATCGAGAATGCTTAGCTGCGAGGGTATCTTCCTCAGGTGTGCCAGGAAGTTATAATCCACCTTGTTTTTCTTTGGCGGGTCCGTGGCTACAAGCTCTTCGATGACTCGATCATCGAGGACGATATCCTCATGGACTTTTTCCTTCTCCTTATTTTTTCTATCCGATCCCCTGTTTGTGGGCCCGAGATTCTTTTCAGGTAATGTGCGATTGCGCAGCTGAATGTTCTCACAGGACTTCATCTCTTCTGCTTCAGAGATGGATTCCTTGAAGAGAGGACCGAGGGTTATTTCCTCATCCGAATCGCTCCCGAAGGTGAGGACTTGCGATCCCCCGGAATCAACAATGTGACAATTGCCGGCAGTTCTTTTGCGCTCATCCGTCGTGCTTCTCTGCTCCCGACGAGCCTTGCGTTTCATTCGCTGAACATGTTGTCGGTGGGAAACATACCCCTGCCACCAATTTTTGAAGGCATTGCATTCTTCAGAAGGGTGTGCAATCCTCTGATGATATAAGCAGAAGTTAGGATGTACGTCCGCTTCATCAAGATATATACTGCCAGGAGAATTTCCTCTGAAAGAGGGCAACTTCATACCCATTGACAGGGCTCTAGCGAATCATTTCCTTGTCTTGAACCTGCTTTTGCTAGCGACGGATGTGGTTTGATCTGGTGGGAGTGTTTTTACCTTTTCGTCTAGTCGTCGATGCTTGGCTTTTTCGAATATGGCCAGTTCGCGCTCTCGATCAGCTTTTCTTTTCAGACGGGCTTCATTCAGGAATACGTCAATCACCTCGTCTGATGGCCCTAGGAGTTCCGGTCCGGGATCTGCCCCCAGTTTCTCTGTATCAGGAGCTTCTTCACCATTTATCGAGTGAGAGATCATGTGGCAGCTCGCCACATAGTCTTCAGTCCCTTCTGAGGAATCGTCTCCTTCATCAGCGTCATCGTCTTTATTCTCAAGAACATGCTTACAAAATTCGTCCAACGTGATTGGGGTACGTGCCTTCTGGTTATATTCTTCCAGTGCATCGATATATTTCTGCAGACCTGTACGGCTATCGTCTGGTTGGACGGGCTTCTTGGCCTTCTTCTTTTTCTTTATAGACTTTGGAGGCTTGACTTGAATGTTTTGTCCACCATCACCAACTTTCAGTGTTGGGCGCGGCTTCAACATCCCCTCAATGACCTCAGGTTCCAGCGGACTTTTCCACCCTATCGCTGGGCATGCTTGGAGATCATTCAGCATTCTTTTCATTTTGGCTGAAAGAGCGACCTCCCATGGAGCTTCTTCTACAAAAGAGCATGATGCCCCTGGTGTGCTCCTTTTTAAGAGCGTGCGGCTGGGGATGGCTTACTATCCAATTCTCGGACAGTGCGAATTTGCCCTGTTGATACTAGTCCCCAATCCATCCTTTGAAGACGAAGCAATCTTCAATTGGATGGCCTACTACTCAGTGATAGGGGAAATAATTGGGATTGTTGACTTCACCGGGTTGCAATGGACGTTTCGAATCCGGCAGATTGTTGAGCCTATTGCGTATCGCCAATTCGAACAGTCTCTTTGTTTTCTCCCACGGAAACGAGTAAGGACGTCTTAATTTTTCATTGAGGAATCGTTGTCTATCGCTTTGGCGATCATCTGGTTTTGGACTAGTCGGTTGTTGCTGAGCATTGGGGACGAAGGTCGCCTTCCCTTTCCCCTTTTCACCCCGCGGCTCTGACTTCGAAGAGGAAGGCCTATGGCCCATCTGATCCATTTGGGCCAGCTTGTCGATCAAGGCCTGGAAAGTAGTTAGCTTGAAGAACATCATGAACTGAGATATGGTCGCCTAAAGATCAAGAGTACCGACGAACATGCCTACCGCAGGCGCTTCTTCGATGCGTTGCTCACACTTTGACCATAGATTCTACCACCGTATAGCGTACTGCACCCATGTTTCGCCTGGCTTCACTCTAGCGTTAATTAATGCGGTGATCGGGGTATGCTCGCTAGTGCTTACGAACCTTTGTGTGAACAGTAACTCCATTTCTGCAAACGTCTTAACGGAGTCGTTCGGGAGCTCGGAGTACCATTCGAAAGCTGTCTCCGATAAGCTGCCAACGAATTGGAGAAGCAGTAGCTTATCGTCGCCTCCGGTGTTGTCACACAAAGCCCTGAATTGAGCGACATGTTGGTGTGGATTTCCCATCACATTATATACATGGAATTTAGGGATCGTGTATCCCGGCGGGTACTTTATTTGGTCATACCAACCCAGATAGGGTCGTCCAATCTTAACAATTTACCCGGCCGCTTCACTCTCCTGATGAGCTCGTATTTGCTGAGCGATATAGTTATCCAAGGCGGCTTTAGAAATGGTCTCCTCTTTGGCTGTTGAACAAACCGGAAAAGGGTTCGATGTCTCTCCCCTATCGTCTTCAAGGATAATCGGAGGGTCTTCAGCTGGAGGATCCGGCTGTAACATCATTCCGACCATGTCCTGGAATAAAATAGCCATTTGTTTTATGTTGGCAGCTTGTTCCGCTGCCTCTTTTTCCTTCTTCTCAAGGATTCTGTGGAGGAACTCAGCATTAGTTTCTTGTTCATGACGCTGTTCTGACGACGTCTCCGGGCTTTCTTTTGGCCCAGTGAGTGCGGCCATCTGCGTTAACATTTCCTGGAGCTTCTGTTGCTGCTCCTGGACCTTTGTTACGGATCTGGTAAGTAGTCGATGTCCCGTAGAGATACGGCTATTCTCTTTCCCGGATGCCATGTAAACAGTGTGCACCACCATGCCCCCAGACATGGGGTGTTTCGATTCAGTGCCTCTGACCTTCGTTGTGGACACCGGGACTTTCTCTGACCTCCTTCTTTTGTGAGCAATCAAAGTTGAGGGAACCGTTGTAGCGGGCACCTAAATAGATGACCTCTCATACGGCATGATAGGGTGGTCCTTTTCTTGCCGAACTTTCATCTTCTTTGGTTGGCGAGAGTAGTCTTGGTTAATCACAGAGTTTTGGACCTGTCGCCAGACCCTGCGAATTTTGGAGGACAACCACTGAGGGGCTTGTTCTGGCTCTACTTTTGTAACATTCTCCACAGGTGGAGGAGATCTTTTCAGCACGGCAGTCGAAGAGTTCTTGCGAACCCTCCTAAGTGGTCTAAAGCTGTTCCCAGTTGGAACAGCAGCATCAACTTCCACCGTTGGAGTTGGTGGGGTGAGTCCAGAAGGAGAGCTGCCCCCAGCCTTCCTTACTCGACGACGTCAAGCATGGCGAGCGGGCGGGACCACCTCCATTGTTGGATCAGCTTTTCCATTCCCTATGTTCTGATGAGAGCCTGTCGTTGACGTCAGCCTGTCAAAGACAGACGTCCACTGAGAGGGAATGGTCAACCTATCGAAAGCCGGCCTTTGAGTAGGGAGAGAAGCCTGGACGGCCTCAACTGTAGCAGGAGTTGGAGTGTCCTTCTCTGGTATTGCCATCCTCTTTGCGGGCCCACTTGAGCTTTGACCCTGCCTATCGAAGACTGAGGCATTGGAGCTGGACGACCCGCTGAGAGGGGCCGTGGTGGTTGTAAGCCAATCAAAGACTGACTTCTTCGCAGCTTCCTATGACGGCATCTGAACGTTGAAGCTCGTTGGTGGGATCATGGTCCCGAAGAATAGCCCAGTGGTGGCTTGGGTCACTTGTTCCACCGGCATTGTGAAAAGGGAGGCCGCTTGGGGCCCGTAGGTTATTCCTCCAGATGAGGCGGAACGGGAGTTGTTGTTGCAGCTGGAGCAGTTAGTGGCCATTGATGTTCTTTTTTCTGCACGGGAGAAAAACCAAATCTTAGTACCTCGAATCCAGGGGCAACTATAGCAAACCGCGATTCGTTCCCGAAACACAACACACGAAGTGTGGAGTGGAAAAAGGAAAAGGTCCCACCGGGCGTGCCAGAATCTGTTTACCGCCGGAAACTGGGAAGACTGATGTATTGCCTGAATCTGGGGACAGATGCTATTTGGTGTTATCCGTCCACCTCTCCAAAGATGCCAAGTTGATTTATGGCACCGTGCATCGGAGGTTTAGAAGGATGCGGCCGATGTAGCAGACTTCGTCAGATTCCCCCTCGTTTGAGGGGTTTTTTTTATTATGGGGACGCTTTTCCTTGCAGGCGCAAGCCCCTGCAGTTAATTACGCTACCGCATCGCGGTAACCACTTTCTCCTTCTCTAGATGGTCACTTCATTTCGTGTGTGTTTGTTTTGTTTTTGGTTGCCCGTGGATTGTATACGGTGACTAATTTATGTTGTCTCCAGTAGGGTGTGGATTAGTCCAAATCCTTATTTTCTTAGATTTGGGTTTGTATTAGGTTTAAGGATCATTAATCTCATTGAGACTATGATCAACTTAAACATTTGTTAAGGATACGTTAGTCTAATTTTAGACTAAGATCAACTTAACGTTTGTTAAGGACACGTTAGTCTAATTTTAGACTAAGATCAACTTAACTGGACCGTTTAGATCCAACAAAAGAGCATTTAGGCTCTATTGTTTTAGTTTAGGTACATTGCGGTCCAGTTTAAAGACGTCATAGTCTGTAAAGTTTAAAGACATCATAGTCTATGGGTTTAAGGACCTCACAGTCCATAAAGTTTAGGGACATCATAGTCCATGAGTTTAAGGACCCCACGGTCCGTGGAATGTCTGGTTGTCAGGACCCGTCACCTCTCTGAAGACGTTGAAAGATTACAACGACACATATCAGAGGAGTGAAGAGATGTACTCTTGAACCAATATTGGTTAGGAGACTTATAGTCCAATTTGGGACTAAAATCAAAGTTTCATGAGCATATGGGATCAATTAATCTGAATGAGAGATTTATGGCCAACTAGGGCTCAGCCTATTCAGTTAAAGTGTTTGAACACTTATTTGGACTCAGTCCATTCATTTTTGAACAAACTGTTAACATTTGTTTGGGCTCAGGCCCTCTTTTGTTCAACAATGCAGAGCATTGATTTTGGGTTCTGACAACTTCTTGTCTTTTATTGAATGCTGAGCATTTATTAGGGCGCTGTGGCTCTATTTATAGAACAGTTTATGTTCTTTTAGTGCACACATGAGGAGCACGTGATGCGCTTGGTGCTGTGCGCTAGTTAATGAGCGTAGTGCGCTTCTGGTGAAGTAGCGCACACGTGAGAAGCACGCGGCGCGCTTGGCACTGAGCGCAAGTCAATGAGCCCAAAGCTCTTCTGGTGAAGTAGCGCACACGTGAGGAGCATGTGGCGCGCTTGGCGCTGTGCGCCAATCAATGAGCATAGAGTTCTTCTGGTGAAGTAGCGCATACGTGAAGAATACGTGGCGCGCTTGGCGCTGAGCGCAAGTCAATGAGCGCAGAGCTCTTCTGGTGAATTTGGAGTGCTAAGGCTCTGTAGCGCTGTGCGCTAATTTTGGAGCGCTGATGCGCTTCTTTTAATAGGAGCGCTGGGGATCTTTATAGGCAGTTTGCGCTCTAAGAATTGAATTCTCTCTTATTCGAGAGTTTGTCTCATGGATCTAAGAACAAAGTTCTTATTTTATAAGAGATATTTCAATCACTTTTTTGGTGAAAGGCTTTGCCTTTATGGATCTGTGATCCTAAAAGAATTGAATTATTCTCCCCCCTTTTTTATAATGATATGTTATGATCTCTTTGTGAAAGACAATTTGTCTTATAGATCTATGATCTGGCAAAAGAATTAAGTTCTTTTTCTGATGAGATGCTTTGATCTCTTTGTTTTACCTTGAAGAAATTCTTCTTCTGCAGAGAGCTTGTTCTTCTTTTTGAACTTTTTCAAAGCTTGGGGGGGTTCCTCCTTATGAGACTTGAAGTCTTAAGGTTCTTATATAGGGCAAGCTGATTTGTTGAATCAGTTGAAGAGATCTTTTCTCTAATTGATTTAGGGATGTTTCCCCCGTTGGATCTTTGATCCAAGGGCTTCTGATTTACAGAAGGCAATCTTCTTGTTTTTAACAAGATTGAGAAATCTTTTCCATACAGAATTTATTCTGTATTTTAGTAATTTTTAATCACCATTAGATCATTGATCCAACGGTGCTCTGATTTTCAGAGCATAATCTTTCATATTTGGAAAGATTCTGAGGAATGTTTCCTTAACAGAATTTTATTCTGGTCAATTGATGATTTTTAATCATGTTCGTTGGATCTTTGATCCAAGGGCCAAGAACATTTTGTTCTAGCACTAGCGCACTCGTGTTTTGCACGTGGTGCGCTACTTAGAGTGCAATGCACTTAGCGCTAGCGCTTACGTGCTTTGCACGTGGTGCGTTGCTTAGAGTGCAGCGCTCACGTGCTTTACACATGAGCGCTGCCTCAGAGTCTTTGACTCTAAGCGCTGGCGCTATTATGAAGCGCTGCTTCATTTCAAAATTTGTAATTTGAACAGAGCTTTGCTCTGATTGGGGGAAACACTCGCCTTATGGCGCAGTAAAAACCTAGAAGCATACAAGGCAAGGATGACGCGCTCATTCGAAAAGACTGACTAGGCCGAGAACATTCTGCCAAGACGACCTCGTGCCAGTTGTCAAACGACCTATGATTCCCAACCGTGCAAAACGGGGGAAATTCAAGCCGAACTATGAGGGCCCGTATATCATAGACAAGGTCTACTAAGATGGGGCCTACCGGCTCATGGATATGCATGGCGAATGACCCTTCCGGCCAATAAATGGCCGATTCCTCGAAAGATACTACGCCTAATAGGTTACGATTCAGGTCAATGATAGATGACGACACCTGTGTCCGCTCGCTATCTTCCTGAGTCAGAACCCTGAAAGTAATAACCAGAAGATCTGTTGCCTCGAAAATGGTAACAATGGACCACTGCTTCCTTAAACTGGCCATGGACCGAGATGTCCCTAAACTAACGAATGGACCGAGACGTCCTTAAACTAAAACTTCGTCTCTAATGGTGCCATTAGGAGGAATGTCCTTAAACTAGTGCGTCGCCTCAAGCACGAAAAAAATGGACCGAAATGTCCCTAAACTAGTGTGCCGCCTCAAACATGGTGCATCGCCCCAAACTTGGCGATATCCTCTCTTGAGATCTATATTGCAATCAAAACTCCAACAGCGAAGACTGCAACTCAAGTCCCACTGGATACACAGCTACTCCAGCGGTGGAGTCACCCCTAAGTCCCATTGGCAAACAAATGGGTCGTTAAAAAAAAGGTATGTCCACAAGCAAAATGGGCACAGATGAAAACCCGAAAGGGCGCTGTGAGTAAAAACAACAGGGCTACCGGCGAGTTTGTGAAAACCAAAAAAGGAGCGATCTCGTGGAAAAAAACGCTATGTCCGCAAGCGAAGTGGGCACGGATGAAAACCCGAAAGGGCGCCGTGAGTAAAAACAGCAGGGCTACCGACGAGTTCATGAAAACCCGGAAGGGCACAATCTTGTTAAATTTTTTTTAAAAAAACGGTATGTCCACAAGCAAAATGGACACGGATGATAACCCGAAAGGGTGCAGTGAGTGAAAACAATAGGGCTACCGGCGAGTTTGTGAAAATCCGGAATGGTGCAATCTCGTAAAATTTTCACTTATGAGATCCTCTCGACTCGTAAGGAGAACTCCCCCTATGAGACCCTCACGGCTCATAGGATTCAAAAAACTTAAGCTACAGGGATTCAAACCTGTTCTTAAGCCATCACATTCCCCAAGTTTCCCTACAGACGGTCCAATATTGGCCCTTGTATACAATCCACGGGCACAAATAAATATAGCCCTCACCTAGTTCCACCAATGGCACGAAATGTCCCCATGTGGTGAACGACACTTATAAGTCCTATCGACTTATAAGGAGAAAACATTCTTTCAAGATCCTTACGACTTGCAAGAGAGAGCACACACTTAGGAATCCCCACGATTCCTAAGGAGAAAATACACCTATGAGATCCTCACGATTCGTAGGAAGAAATAACTTTATGAGACCCTTACAGCTCATAAAGTCGAAAATTCTTAGTCAACAGGATCCTAACCCTGTCTACTAAGCCATCTTTGTTCAAATCGACAAAGGCAAATGATGATTTCCTCCCGGCAGTATTCCAGTGGTAGCGATGCTGATGTCTAAACAGGTGTCAAACTCCAAGTCCTTTCATGGCAAATGATGATTCGTTCCTGAAAATATTCCAGTCGTAGCGATACTGGTCCCCAGGTTGGTATCAGGTTCCAAACTCGGAACAAAAATCAGCGAGCAAAAAAAACATGCATATAAAAATAGCCGAAATGATGGAAAAACTCACAATAAAAATCAGCGAGCAAAAAAATATATGCCTATGAAACAACCGAAATGTTTGGGCAACTCGCAATAAAAAGTAGCGAGTAAAAATATAAAAATAGCCGAAATTATTGGGCACCGCGATAAATAGCCGAAATGATTGGGTAATCGCGACTTTCGCGATATGAAAAGCTAAAAAGATAGAGAATCGCGGAAATAAAAAATAAAATAAAATAAAATTTCCTCTACCCTGCAGGTGAGTCTATACTGACCCCTGTATACAATACATGGGCACAAATGAAAAAGGGAACCATATTTTCCCACCAGGCTCCGTCAAAGGGAGAGCCAGATCTCGATGACAACATCCACAGTCTAGAGATCACCCTAGCGTTCATTCTCATTCCATCAGGATCCAGACGCAACATCAACAAAAGCCCCAAGGGTCGAAACAAAGCGGAGCCATTGCAAATTTCTAGCTCTAAGTGTTGATGGTTCATATACAACCTAATGACTACTACAGGGTTCATTCTCATTCCATCAGGATCCAGATAAAACGTTAACAAAAGGCCCAAGGGTCGAAACAAAGCGGAGCCATGACAAAATCCTAGCTCTAAGTCGTAACGGTTCATATACAATCTAGAGACAACCTCGGCGTACCTTCTCATTCCAGCAGGATGCAGATGCAATGTTAACAAAGGCTCCAAATAGCCAAATCAAATTGAAGCAATGGCATATTCCTAGTTTCAGGGTCTCGACGGCAAGTCATATAAAACCTAAGAGACTATCATAGATTATCCCACACCAGCGCGGAGTAGTTATGACTCATCGGGGCTCCAAACTTAGCCTAACCTCAAGTAAAAAGTGACATGGCAAATTCCTAACGCTTGCTCTACCAACGGTCATATAGCCTAAAGAGATTACTTGAAGACGTCTTGTCCAACCCCTGAAGGGATCAGAGACACGACAGTTGCGGGGCTACTCGAACAACAACTTAAAGACTGTATATCGAGGAATTCATCAGCCAACGCGACGGTACCACGGACCAAAGCCCTAGTACCACAAAACCTAACGGACCTCTGTCGCAAAGAGCAGGGTTTATCTATATATAACGTTAGGATAAGTTTGCCTGTAAACCCAAGGGAGGTAAACTAAACAAACTTCGAAATGAGTTCATAAACTAGAAACTCCGAAATGAGTTCATAAACTAGAGACTACGAAATGAGTGAATAAACTACAAGCTCCGAAAAGAGTTCATAAACTAGAGACTCCGAAATGAGTAAATAAACTACAAGCTCCGAAATGAGTACATAAACTACTTTACGTCAAGTCAAGACATCGAAGGAAAGAGAAGCGCTAGTATGAAATGAAATATGTATTTTATTCATGAATTTAAGTAAATACAAGATACTTTTATTCAGGGATCAAAATGAATACAAAAAGAGGAGAATATACAGCAACAAAAATGTCTAAGTTGGTGGATGATTCAATAAGCCAGCAAGTTCATCATTTTTCCGCTGGACTTCTGCTTCGAGCTCCATCAGTGCCGCAAGACGAGTCCTTGCCTGTGTCTGTTGATTCTGGTATGAAGCAAATCGGCTCTCAAGCTCTTTCACGGCAACCTTGTGGGCATCAACCATCTCACGTATAAAAATAACAGCTTTGTCAAGAGCCACCACCTCTGTAATGGCTTCTTGAAGCACCCGTCAAATTTTGTATGCACGAGTGGTCTTGGCAGTGAGCTGAGCTTGAAGTTCCCTTAAAGCCTTTGAAGCCAACTCCCTAGTTGAAAACTTTCGGTTGAGCCTTTTCTCGCACGACTGGAGATTGGTTGTACATCGTTCGATCCACCCACGCAGGCTCGCCTTTACAGAAAAGATGTCGAAGGGAAGGCGTATGCATTCAATCCCCTGTAGGCTGGCCTCGACTCGACGGCAGTACTCAACCTAAGTACGCACCAATGCCTCGTCATGATAAGTGGCAAGAACAAATAGGGAAGCATTGGCTTCAGCAGCGAATTCTTCAGCAGTGACAGAAGTACCAGCGCGAAGGTCTTCCATGAGAGCCGCCAGGGAATAAATTCTCTGTTTTGCCATCCTCTCAGACACGCGTCGAGCATAAGGGCCTGGCGGCATGAAAATCCGGACCTCAAATGGAGTCAAGGATGGCAAAGCTATGAAGACATATGTGCGGTTAGTTGCCTTTTCCAAATACAGAATGATCAGAATGATGCCAAGGATAAAGCGTCACTTACCGACAGTCATGCAAGGCAGGTTTGAGAGATCCCCAGGTCCATCAAGAATCTCGACTTCGTCGTCGGTTTCCAGAACTGGGGTTTAAAATGAAGGGCATATCAGTATAATTATAAAAATATAAAAAAAAAGGGCAGAAGAATACCGACCTTGGCTAGAATAAAGGACTATGCTTTGTGGGGGTATCGCTTGTGGGGCCGCCATGTCAAGCAAACGCTGGAAGGTTTTCCTCGGAGAAAGATCCACGATGGAAGACGCCAATTCCCGCAATTCTGAGAGAGAGAAAGGTTCAGGTATATGGAGGGGTCGTTAAACAAAATGTATATGTATATAAAATTACCATCGATACTTCACCCGCTTTGAACTGGAGGGATGGCAGCTTCGGAAACCTCCTCTACACCCTCGGGCGCATCACTGGAGATATTCATGAAATCGATGGCCGACGTGGCAGTCTCTATTAGAGGGACAAAAGCCGCCGCTAGAGGCTCCAGGGTGGGGATAGCAGCTTCGACAATCTCTTCTACCCCCTCAGGCACGTCATTGGAAATATCCATGGAATTTATTGTCGGTGTGGCAGTCTCTGCTGGAGGGCCAGAAGCTATCACCAGGAGCTCCACAGCGGGGATAGCAGCTTCAATAATCTCCTCTACACCCTCCGGTGTGTTACGGAAGATATTCGCAGAATCTACATTCATAGAGCGATCTGGGCTCGAAATTACGCTAGCTGCAGAAGGCCCTAGAATTTTTTTAAAAGATAATACGATGTGAAAGTAATACAAATTATTTGCTGAAAAGGACAAGAAATATACATACCAATACCCCCAAGGAGCCTGAAGGATGGTCTGTTTAAGTTGTTGCGCATTTCTGTTTAGTTTTGCTCGTCGAGCTTCAATCGAAAATGGATCCTTACCTGCTTTCAAAGCAGCTTCATCTTCAGAGGCGTCCGACACCAGCTGTTTTAAAGCACGTTCCTCTTCCAGCGTCAAAGGAGTCATCGGTAACATGGATGGAGCGGGATCGACATCATGAAATACGACAGTAGGAAGTTTTCCTTTCCTAGAGGGGACGTTTTCAGCCTCGTCTTGTGAGCGCTTTAAAGCCTCGGCCAACTGAGCGGCTTCCTCAACAGATGAACCGAGGAAAAGAATACCGTCGTCCGGCTCCTGCATAGATATCGTCTCATCCTGGATAAGGGGCTCGGATTCATGCAAAGCGTCGAGTAGGCCAGTGATTGATTTCTTTCTCCTTTTGGAGCCTGAGCTAACACCAGCAGAGGGGCGCTTCCTCCCCTTTTGCGTTTTCGCGCGGCGTTGCCCAACATCGCCTTTGATATCTGCCTTTGTGGATGCTACGGCTGGTGCTTTATCAGGAGTCGCTGTCTCGGTTCTCGTACGCACCGGCATACCAGCAATACGGGGGGTTGATTCAACTTAGGCGGCTTTAGGAATGAGCACCGAGCCGCTGTCCCTTAGAGGAAGGAAAATAACCGACCGTGGCTGCAACGGGGCGCTAACAGCTTGATCTGGAACAGGAGCTCTACACTCAAAGAGCACCCGTCTTTCCTCTGTGAAGATGGGACTGACCCAGTGGTGATACCAGCCTTTGAAGGGTCCCACGGGCTATGGAAGATAGTCAGGCTCTGGGATCATGAAAAGAGAACCCCCGTTCAACCACATGAATTGATAGATAACATCGCGGGCTATCTCTAGAGAAGGAGTAGGCTCAACTAAAACGGCTTCGAGGGGGACGCCCTGGTTGTAACCTAACTGCTGGACAAAGCGATGCGGATTATACCGCATGAAAAGAGTAGCGTTGTTAAGGCGGAACACCAAATACCCTGGACTGATTGAGTATAAGTGCATGATCTCTTTTGGCTTTAAAGCTAGATCCCCATTCTTTGATAAATCAAACAACTGTTGAACGGGTTCTGCAGGAGCAGAAAGGACTCGATCGCTAAAAACCATCCCGCCTTCGTTTGAATACGGATTAAGTAATACTCGCAAAGCCCCTAGATGGGTCGGGTCAGGAGCGGAAGCATCAACCAGTCTCATAATCCATGGGAATGTATACGACTTATAGAAAGCAGGCCTCCGGTACGCGGCAAACGCCCCTAACACATGCATCTCGATCCACGACTTGAAGTAGTGGAGGGAGAAATTCACGGTATCCATACCTGGGTTCGAAGTGTTGGCGGCAGTGCTTAACCCGTGGTATAGGTGTGACAATCCCACAACACCAATAGCCAATCGCACTCCTTCAGCTATGCGATGAGCAGGGTAGAAGACGGAAGCTCTTATGAAGCGGCGATGCATCGGCATGGCAAACCAGCTAAGCCAAATACTGATAAAGCCGACAAAGAAAGTTTCTTCATCTATCCAAGAGCAGCGATCGCGTCAAAGGCCACGACTGATGAGTTCGGAATATAAAACTGCGGCAGGTCCTCTTCTTTGGCCGACAATTTATTCAAGCCAAATCCGAAAGGATTTTCGACCTTCACGAATTTCGGAGCTTTCTTGGATAAGACATCTTCACGAAGAAAGCAAGAAATACAAATGTCAAAAGTGACACCTTTCCCTTCTGATGCAACGAATAGTTTCTCAAAGATACATAAGGATTTGATTAAACTTGGATGCTTGTGCCAAACAACATTCTTGGTCGTCAAGCCCTCAAGCATAGCTGGTACCGTGGCGAATATGTACTCATCAGGAGGCAGTAATTCTTTGTAATTCTCTCCCCTGATCGGCAACCTTGAAATTTCATGAAACTCCTCCAGCGAGATCGAGACTTCACGGTCCCCTAACAAGAACGTGTTCGTGGAAAGATTTCATTAGTTAAAGAAGGCCTTGACCCACCAGATGTGGGGAGCATGAAAGTAGAATAGTGATGCATATAATGCTTGGTATAACCCAACCTTTTGCAATCATGTGCGTTGGGAGGAGAGAATGTATCGGGCCAAAGGAAGGTAACCTGTAATAACCCTAAACTTTCTGTACAACTTTCTGTACAATTTTTATCAAAAATACAGAAAGGGGTAATTTTGCCTGAGCACAAATTATAAGTTTGTTTTGCTTTTTAATATCAAGAAGGAGCTTGTAGCTCATTGGTAAGACCTTGCACTGTTGAACCAAGCCACCAGAGTTCAAATCTCATCCCCCACATTATTTTTAATATTGTTTTATTTTGAATTTTTAGAAGTCCAAGGGTTTACACGTGCATAACTCGTAAAAACCCCACTACACATATAAAACAAACCGACCCAGGAGCTACAACATACGACATAGGACACGTGGCAGCAAGCCCCGGCCCGACTCGGCCGACTCGGGACGACGACTCGGTCGACTCGGCCGCCGCCGCCGGCCGAGTTGAGCCGGATCGCCGAGTTGTCAACATGAAACTTGTTTCTCTTGAGCTCCCCATCACTCCTGTATAGTTTAAATTCTTGGATCAGTAACAGATCCTCTTTAAAAACCCCATTAACCTATTTTTAAGACATTTTTAATACATTTTCAATTCAACCTTTCACCTACCCTAACCCAAGTTTTACCCTATAAATACCACACCTAAACACACACACCCTTACTCACAATCCTGTCCAAACTCTCAAGAAAACTCTATAGAATTTTTGTGTACAAGTGGAGTAGCGAAGGGCGAAGCTCCGGCGAACTTCCGACGACGACCCTAGGAGCTCCCGGCGACGAAACGATGCACCAACACCTCCTACGTCTTCATCTCCCTCTTCTTTTGATTATAAACCCGTAAGTCCCACCTCTCTCTTCCTTAATCTATTCTTAAAACTTCTTTTACTAAACCCGACGGAAGTGGAGTTAAGTCCGACTTCCGATTCGGTTTTCTTTGTAAAGTTTAATTTTCCTTAACACAGCCATGTAAAACTCTTACAACTTGACTATTAATCATTAACAAAACATGTTGAACAAGTTTCATAGCAATATAATTCATTTTGTAACTTTTACCGCTCTTTTTCAGTAAAATACCATGTAGTATAGTTTCGACTTTAAAACATAATTAATCTTGCTATACCTTTAGATAGATCATGAGGTAATGACCTATATCTTCACAACACTCATATGCAACATAGCACGATACCTTTTGGGGAATATAGATTCGGGAAATACCATATTACACAAAACTACCTTTAACTTATAAAAACCATTTTTACAAGATTAAGTATTTTTAAACAAATCTTTGCAAAGCGCCGCTACAACCCATTTGGGGAAACCGATCGGGATGGTACGAATTATCGCACATCCTCGGGCTTAGTAGTACGAGATGCAGACCTCCGCAAGGAGCATTCGGTCTCGAGAGATTTAAAAATACAAATATTTTAAGAAAATGAGATTTTTAGAAAAATAATAAACTATAATTATTTTTATAAATATATATATATATATATATATATATATATATATATATATATATGTATCATCAAAATATCTAATTTGATATAATATAAATATTCCAACTTTTCCAAATCAAAAGAATCACCTTACATGAAAATACCATGCAATTCCATACAAGTTCAATACTTTACAATTAAATACCATATATTATGAAAAATAGGTTTATTCATTAGAAATATCACATATATAAAATCTACATCTATGAAAACTCTAAAAGACGATAATTAAATACTTGAGGTGTATTTTGAAAATAATACAAATTATTTTTACATAAAAACCCCCTCAAGTTTTATAAATTACAGTAAGGACCCTAGTAAATATAGGTTTAAGCGGGGTGTTCAGTTGATAAAACTGCACATTTGTTATTACATTTTTCCTACTATTTCTATATTAAAAAAGGTCTTTATTATAATATATCATACATATGAGGGTTTATCTGTAAAAATACTATTTTCCATGTGTTGATATATTATAATTAGCATTTGGTGGGAAAATGTATGCAAAAAAATATATCATTGACCAAATCTACTAAATATCATTTGAGTTGTTGTGCAGAATTTTCAGGACTAAAATCAAGGAAATCAAGTTGTTAAAGCAAACCTGCTTAATTAAGAAAGCAAAACATTGAAATCAAGTATGGCAGCAACTACGAGAAGATTTCCAAGTTCTAAAGGTTCCTGAGATTGCCACGTGTCACACAGATAAAAGCCCAGAAAAATAAACAAAAGATCTCAACCCTTGGCCGCGGATCCGCGGCCAAACGCAATCAGAACGGTGTCGCGTGTAGCTAGACCGAGATGAGTACGGGTCGTCCTCTGGGAAACGTGGAACCTTTTACTCTTACTTTAGATGTGTTGAGAAGTTGATGAGAGATAAAGAATTTTGTGGAATGATTTCTAGATCTACGTTAAGCACTAATACAGAATATAGATCTAGATTATTTATGGATGTAGTTAATATAATAAGGGGCTTATAGGGTTCGTTATGATTTAGTAGTTATGGATGATTAATTAAATATTACTCTTTCTATCCTTTAATAGATTTAAAACTAGAACGACAGTGATGCATGTAAATTAGGGTTTCTGGAGGGAAAAAGAATCCCACTCTTAACCCCTTTCTCGACACAGAACTCCGTTCATATCTAACCTTTACCAAAACAATTATTAATCTAATCTCTAATCGCGGTCGAAACTAACAATGAATTTGTAGCGTGCCCGATTAGGATGTTAATGATTCTTTTGATAAAGTTTATAAACTTTATAGGACGTAAAAAGAGTTTAGGTATTTTCATCATTCATTAACCCACCATAATCCTACGAACCCGAACAAGCAGAGAATTACTCGCGCATGTTGGGAGAAAAAGAGATGGAGAGAGAATTCATAATGAAACTACAAAGAAATAGAATAAGAAAAAGAGCTACCTTTATTAATCAACAAAACTCATTACACTTTGTTTCCTTAGAAAATGATTACAAATACTAGTTTGCTTCTCGATCTTTTCTAAGGAGGTAGATGAACCGTTGATGATCAGCCTGGATGCATGAGCCGTCTTGGACTTCGTGATCTCGTCGGCTTGATAATTTTTCCAAGAGGCACTCGGTCCATATTTATACTCCAAAAGCCAAAACCCTAGCTTCCAAATTTGGAAGCCAACAGTAAAGATTCACCCCAAAAAATTGCAACTTCTATCTCTTCAATATTGCGGCAGATCCGCGGCCAACAGAGGGGTTTGGCCGCGGATCCGCGTCTAAGGGTTAATATCTTTTCTTTATTTTTCTAGGCTTTTATCTGTGTGACACGTGGCAATCTCAGGAACCTTTGGAACTTGGAAATCTTCTCGTAGTTGCTTCCAGACTTGATTTTAATGTTTTGCTTTCTTAATTAGGCAGGTTTGCTTTAACAACTTGATTTCCTTGATTTTAGTCCTGAAAATTCTGCATAACAACTCAAATGATATTTAGTAGATTTGGTCAATGATATATTTTTTTGCATACATTTTCCCACCAAATGCTAATTATAATATATCAACATATGGAAAATAGTATTTTTACAGATAAACCCTCATATGTATGATATATTATAATAAAGACCTTTTTAAATATAGAAATAATAGGAAAAATGTAATAACAAATGTGCAGTTTTATCAACTGAACAAATACCCCCAAACTTATCTTTGATCGTCCCGAGCAAACTAGTTTATTCAAGAGAAGGAATAGAAAGGAGAAAACTAAGCACACTTTCGTAGGCAAACACGATTGCACTAAGCACGTGCAACAAGCCGTTAAACCTCTAGGTGTCCCTAGTAGGAGGAGTGTTGTCTCCTGAGGGTTTTCAGCGGATTACACCCATAAAATCCTATAATAAAAGAGAGATGGTGAAATTTACATATAAAGATAAGAACCATAAAAGAAAGACTTTGAAAAAGAGTTTCCAACTACACTAGCTTTTCAGTTGTCATGAGCCCTATCTTAATAGTCATGAAAAGATATTAGAATTCACATTCCCTCAATAAAACATCGTCTTTATTCTTCATTCCTACATTTCATCCAAACATCGATCATATAACCCTACGTGTGTGTAATGGACATCCTTACACTCGGAGAATTCAATTCAAGCTATCAAACTCTTGTCCATCTACCTCAGTACTTTTTAATTTGATGAATATTTAAGGATTTGCTCATATATTTTCATGAAACCGTTAATACTTCTTGAGGTACTAACCGACCGATTACTTATGTGCTTGCTGATTAGGTGATAGTATTTTCCTCATGTTGCACCACCTAAGGCTTAGCAGTGACTCCCAAACCAGTTGGTCTAAGGCACTAGGTGATGAAGCACCCTTGCTATATTTTTTTATTGCTGCCTTGGCGATAACAAAACCAGTATTCATTTTTTTCCTTTTCACCATTTTTATATTTTCTTCATTTATTATTTCCTTCATACTTTGGCTTTTAGACAAGAGCATTTCAAGGTATCCTCTATTATCCCGAGTTTCAAGACGTGTGTAAGTGCATATAGTAGGGTATCAACATTCAAATGTTTGGCTTACAGAATAGAAACTATTTTTCAGACTTATTTTTATCCTCAGATTAGTGACTTCCTTCATCTTGCTAACCCTTGGGACAACATCTCATAACTACTTATTGCCAGTTCGTTTAAGAAAACTTCTAATTTTCTTGGTTTTCTTAAACTATTCCTATCTTTTGGATGTAATTTTTCACTTTCTACTCTTTTGTTATAAAAGAAATTTTTTTTTTAAATTTTTTTTGAAAATGTTGTGCTTATGCAAAATATGATGCAAATTGAAACCTGTTTACAGCAGTGCCCTCACTGATGTCATCTGTTAAGCTCAAAAACCTGTCGACTTGGGAGGACATTATTCATGGGGGCAAGAATATATGAAAGTGAAAATCCTCCCCCAAACTTATTTTTGGCTCACAAATTTGAGGACAAAAGTTAAGTTCAAGAGCCAAAAAATATACCCCCCTCAAACATGAGTTAGACAATACGAAGTATTTTAAGAGGGGGTGTGTCATTTGGTCAATGTAAGACTTTACAAAGACCAAAAGTTAACACCAACCATTCAACGATTTTATCAATATAGCGTATAGGTTGGTGGAAGAATGTGTTGTATCGAGTCAAGAAAAAATGGGGAAGGGATAAGAGGTGGTCTGGAAAGATTTGAAATTAGAGAAAAGAAAGAATGAAGATGAATGTGAATGATTAGGAAGAAGGAATGGTAACGATTCAACCTCTATAGGTGGAGATTGAATAATCACAAAATCCGTATTGTTTAAAAATTCAAGTTCGTCGGCAAAAAGTTCTTCAAAACATTTACTAATGGTGTGATTGAACGTTTTGCTGTCAAAGAGTTTTGTGCCAGAATTTATCCAACTTGATTCATCAAAAATCATTGAGGTAGAGCACTCGAAAAATTCATCTACCTCATTTTCAAAAATATCCAAATCAAGTTGAATTTCTGGTATTATTGAACTTGAATTAATGGATTGTGATTCATCAAAACTCACTGAAACTATAGGAACAGAAAAAGAACCGGAGAAAATAGAAGGTGAAATGGGTAAACAAATTGGTGTGTCGAGTGTTGCTGTACCAGATGTGGAAGATGGAGGCTATATTTCTTCGGGTATACCTTTATCATCAACTTCAAGACATATTTAGGGTTCGGGAAGAATTAAAGACTCAAGATGATGACCACAAGGAAGTGAAAGGATTTGATGAATTGGTGGGACAAAATCATCCAAAATTTCGGGTTCATCAATCAATATATCCCCAACGTCAATCACCTCAATCAAGTGATGGATAAATTCTCAAACACCTCATCAAAAGTATGGTTTTCAATCAGTTTTGGTTCAAGAGTGGAGGTGTAGAGATCACAAGGGTTGGGTATGGTTTCACTTGAAATGGACCCTTCACAGTCGGGTAAATCAAACACTACAAAGTCACACAACTTATCAGACATTCTATATGGTGTACTTGATGAATCTATGAAACTGGAGTTGTGGATTTCAGTTTGGAATGGGGAGGTTTGATTAGGAAGGGTGTCCCGTTCTGTCTCACTACCCAAATTCTCATTTTGTCCTATGCCCGAATCATATACTGAAAACTTTTGGGCAGATTTGAAATTCTTTGCTTGCATCCACTCTGTTGTTTCCTTCTTAATTTGGTTCGACAATTCCAGAAATTTTTTCTAATGTCTGCTCCAGACTAGACTTGGGTTGATAAGGGGTTTCAGTATAAGATTGAAATTCCTGCGGATAATTAAAACTCCCAAATGACTGATTAGAAGAATTGTCTAGAGAAGGTGGAAAAGTCGGATTGGATTGATAGGAATAGAATGGTTGCGAAAATTGGGTGGGAGTAGGATCAATATTATGATAAGAAGAATATTGATATGGGTTGGTTGGTTGGCTATTTTCAATAGACATCTTATATGCCACAAACCGTTTATCAAACTCTTCTTTGGACAATGGTGGTGATGGTTGATATTGGTCCGTGTTGAAACTTTGGCCTCTAGCCCTAGCTATATGCTCAGCAATGGACATTCGTCTAGGGGCTTCCTCACTCTGGGTGTGAACTGAAACAGGTGTAGGATTAGGATACGGTTGATAAGACCCAGACTGAGGTGGCTAACTGTTTCTTCCCTCTTGTTCTATATGATCTCTTAAGGACATGGAAGAGCCGGACGGTATACCGAAGGGATTACGAAAACAAGAAATATCTGGTTGTGGACAGCAAAGCTCAACAAGTGTTCTTCTGTTTAGGTCACCCATTATAAGAAGAGAAGAAGGGGGAAGGGGTATAAAAGGGAGAAAATAATTGGTTTGTTTTGAAAAATGACGGATTTAGACAAATCACAAAAAAATGCACAAACAACCCAAGAACTATGGTTACCTAGGTCCAGTCTCTAGACCGCTCCTAGACTTCCAAAGGACAAGCCGTAGCATCAATCCTCTACCGCCTCTTTACTACCCTTATAGCCAAGTAAGTACCAGGTGAGTGGGAGGCTCCCCGCTACGAAAGTAGTGGTCCTAATTAAGTAACCACTCGCCTTAGACACACTTGTCTTGACACCACAAAAGTAATGCGGATAAGCGATAGATTACCCACGACCTTCCTCTGTCCTTATTGAGCGCGACAGTCTTTAGAGTCTGGTCTAGATATTTTTTAAATTAATGTAGGGTTGATGCAGATGCTTGGTTTGTAATTTGTGGGGCTTAAGAAGGGTGATGAAATCCCCACCTAATCTGGATTTTGGTCTTGCCCCTTAAAAATCCGTATTAAAATATGCAAAAACAAACCGCAAAACAAAACTTTGCAAAAAGATTTGAGCGGCGATATTTTGCAAAGAATCCTGCATAAAAGATATTTTATTGGATTTCAGAGGAGAGAGAAAGAGGTTAGAATCTTACCAGAGAAGACTGAAGCCCTAGATCTCCTAACAGGTCGCGCTTCCGCCGCCGATGTGCACTTCCGGCCGCGGTTCTGCCACAAGAGGGAGAGATCAATTGATGAATTTTTTTCTGTGGCCTTCTCTACTTCTTTGGATCTCAATGAATATATCTGTCTCCTGTTTCCTCAAGTCTGTGACTCCAGATTCCCTCGCAAAATTCACACAATAATCGTTAAATATACAATTTGCAGTTTTGTTTTATTTATGATATGAATCGAATAAGAATTCAACACAAATAGTAAGAATAAAAAATTACGCACGTATCCGTGGGAACGGCGCCATTTGGTTGATGTGAAATTTACGTATAGTAGTTTACCGCAATTAGAACGGTGTCGCATGTAGCTAAACCGAGATGAGTATGGGTCGTCCTCTGGGAAACGTGGAACCTTTTACTCTTACTTTAGATGTGTTGAGAAAGAGAGGAGGGATAAAGAATTTTGTGGAATGGTTTCTAGATCTACGTTAAGCACTAATGAAGAATATAGATCTAGATTATTTGTGGATGTATTTAATATAATAAGGGGCTTGTAGGGTTCGTTACGATTTAGTAGTTATGGATGATTAATTAAAGATTACTCTTTCTATCATTTAATAGATTTAATACTAGAACGACAGTGATGCATGTAAATTAGGGTTTCTGGAGGGAAAAGGAATCCCACTCTTAACCCCTATCTCGACACGGAACTCCGTCCATATCTAGCCTTTACCAAAACAATCATTAATCTAATCTCTAATCGCGGTCGAGACTAACAATGAATTGGTAGCGCGCCCGATTAGGATGTTAATGATTCTTTTGATAAAATTTATAAACTTTATAGGACGTAAAAAGAGTTTAAGTGTTTTCATCATCCATTAACCTACCCTAATCCTACGAACCCTAACAAGCGGAGAATTACTCGCGCATGTTGGGAGAAAAAGAGATGGAGAGAGAATTCATAATGAAACTACAAAGAAATAGAATAAGAAAAAGAGCTACCTTTATTAATCAACAAAACTCATTACACTTTGTTTCCTTAGAAAATGATTACAAATACTAGTTTGCTTCTCGATCTCTTCTAAGGAGGTAGATGAACCGTTGATGATCAGCCTGGATGCGTGAGCCGTCTTGGACTTCGTGATCTCATCGGCTTGATAATTTTTCCAAGAGGCACTCGGTCTATATTTATACTCCAAAAGGCAGAACCCTAGCTTCCAAATTTGGAAGCCAACAGTAAAGATTCACCCCAAAAAGTTGCAACTTCTATCTCTTCAATATTGAGGCGGATCCGCGGCCAACAGGGGGGTTTGGCCGCGGATCCGCGGCCAAGGGTTGAGATCTTTTGTTTATTTTTCCGGGCTTTTATCTGTGTGACACGTGGCAATCTCAGGAACCTTTGGAACTTGGAAATCTTCTCGTAGTTGCTGCCAGACTTGATTTCAATGTTTTGCTTTCTTAATTAGACAGGTTTGCTTTAACAACTTGATTTCCTTGATTTTAGTCCTGAAAATTCTGCACAACAACTCAAATGGTATTTAGTAGATTTGGTCAATGATATATTTTTTTGCATACATTTTCCCACCAAATGCTAATTATAATATATCAACATATGGAAAATAGTATTTTTATAGATAAACCCTCATATGTATGATATATTATAATAAAGACCTTTTTAAATATAGAAATAGTAGGAAAAATGTAATAACAAATGTGCAGTTTTATCAACTGAACACGGGGCCAGTCTCTTGAGCCTTAGGGAGCCGGAGATATGGGTGCTTGCCTCTCTAAGGTCGACAACTTAACAACGGTGTTATCAACACGGTAATCGTCTTTGAAAAAGAAAAAAAACCTGTCGCCCATGTGCAGCAGTTACCAATAACATCAAAACTATCAGGACTTCAATTTATTTTCTAATTGTTTGACTCAGACTGAGTCTCATTAATAATATGACTTGAATATGATTCAAGTACAAACTACAATTCAACATGAATCCATGAATCCATATATTCAATATATTTAATCTATATTGACCGAACCGAACCATGGATATACTTCCATTTACATGATTCTTCAGTTACATCCATGATTCTCCAGTTACATCCATTTACTGATATCATGGTTTCGACAAGTCATCCACCTATACAAGACAATACAATTTACAATGTAATACAACAATACAAACAAGATATCGCGGGGTTTATAAAGGGGTAGACTGGTACAGAATATGTTAAAGGTGGCACGAGATGGTCACTTAAGACGTAAATACATCCATACCGTTGTTCCGTGGTATTATCGACGGAGCCTTATACTTCCATTTGCCCGAGTCTCTAGCATATAGAGACTCTTCTCGTATACACCGGCATCCTTCTGTACCAAGCAACAAACAACAGCGTTAACCATATAATACAATTTTAAAAGCCACTTTCTTTCTCTATCTATTCTATTTCTCCCTTATCTTTGGGACTTACCGAGTGATTGTTCGCTGATGATATTCTTTCTCTTTCTTCTTTGGAATGTTGTCGGGTGATCTGGACACTCAGGAGATCGAGCCTACTAGTGAGGACTTGGATCAGCTTGACTACGACCCAGAGCCCTAGCTTCATTGTACACATTTTATTTCGGTACTTTCCATCTCTGTTATGCCACTGTTTAGGCATTACTTTCATTCAGATGTATTTACTTTTCCATGCATTGTACAAAAGAATGTTAATAAATAAAGTTGTTGTTTCATTACATTTGTCTCTTGTGTACATTTCTTTATATTGCTTAGATACGCTTAGCGTACTTACTTCAGAGTAAATGCGTAGCAGCCTCGTCGCGTCCTCTGTCCGTATTCTGAAAAGCGGGGCGTGACATAACCCACTGGATGGCGCGGGATAACGCCTACCTTATAAACTTACCCCCAGGGTTGAGCTTCACCCTGATATATCCGGCGTCCCAAAATGTCGACAGCCATCAAGGGTTGATTGGGTATCCCTGTCGTTATGGCTCAAGACAGCCCCGGGGGTCCAATTGGTTGCTTCCACCGCATAAGCAGTACACGGATGCTCTATCAATGACATCAAGCAGATAGATTCTGCTAGAACTCCGCATGTGAAACTACGGCGGCCCCTGATGATGTGACCGTACCAAACCGTCCATAAAAGAAGGCTTATATTGTCTTTGTCATGTGCCCTAATCATCGCCATAACCTCCTCGTCTGATGGAGACTGTGGAAAAGCGACTTCCGAGCGTGTGTAAGGGAAGTAGGGAAGTGATGCCATCGTACCTAAAAAAAGAGAAGGGGGAGGCCCATTAATAAAATATATATATATATATATATATATATATGAGTTTGTTTCATGGGACCACTAACTTCAAAGCCAGTAGGACCTACGAAATCAAAATGACGGCTCACCAATGATGAGGCTAGATAATCATTGTGAGAATCCAAAAGGATTCTCATTAAATAAACAGTGGAGTTTAAACAACTCCAAACATTCTCGAAAAAATGAGTTATATTAAAATACCCACCAGATTCAAAATCTGTGAAAAGGGTATTAAAACCTTAAAAAGAAAAAAATGATAATAAATGCTCAAGAACGCCAGGGAATAATCTGCCCAATAGCCTCCGAGTCTTTCAGAGCTAAGCTCTATAGTATGGAATTAAATTCCTTTAATAATGGGATTAAATCCCAGAAACCCTCATGATGGGTAAACGAAGAAAATGGAATTAAATTCCAGAGATACTCAAAGAGCATAAGAGAACTCACGATCCTCAAGACCCTAGGGTTTGCTTAAAAATGTGTGTTTGGATCTCTAAGAAATCGTTCCAAGAAAAGGAGCAAAGCTCTGTTAATGGATTTAAAATCCATGACAAGAACAAAAAGGGTTTCTTAAGAAATGAATTCCGTTCTTAATCCTTACCGGAGAAAAAGTTTTTTACAGAGTTTAACTCTGGAGTTATGCGGACAGAGAACTAAGCTCTGAAATAGAGAATTAAATTCTCAAAGAAAATAAGCAAGGAAGGAGATGAAAGAACAATGTTCATCTCAAAGGCCAAGCCCCCGCATTTATAAGACATGATGGGGAGCGGTTCATCTTCCCGTCCCCCTAAGCAAATCCAACGGCTGTAAGAGTGGACAGCGTTGCACTCACATGCAAGCCACGTGAGATCAACGCTGGGGGGGAGGCATTTGTTCCCTCATAAAAAATGGGGAGAGTAAGAAAGGGGGAACTCCGCACTATTCGAGTCTCACGTGTTAAACACGTGAGTGCTTATATGCAGAGCATATAGGCGATGCAATTAAACTACTGATGGGCTAAATAAGCCTCACGTGTTAAACACATGAGCGCCTATATGCAGAGCATATAAGCGCTGCAAATAAACTACTGATAGTCTAAACAAACCTCACATGTTAAACACGTGAGCGCTTATATGTAAAGCATATAAGCGTTGCAATTAAACTACTGATAGGCTAAACGGGTCTCACGTGTTATACACGTGAGCGTCTATATGTAAGGCATATAGGCGCTGCAATTAAACTACTGATAGGCTAAAAAAAACCTCACGTGGTAAACCCGTGAGCGCCTATATGCAAAGCATATAGGCACTACAATCAAAACAGCTAAGAGGGCCAAATTAAGTCACGCGTGCTAAACACGTTAGGACACCTCCTCGCGTAAAATTAAATTCTATTTAATGAACCATTGGATCAAGGATCCAACGGTGATTAAACATAGAATTAAATTCTATTGGGAGGAATATTTTCTGTTAAACAGAGAGTTAGTGGATCAAAGATCCAAAATATTTTCTGTATCTTTCTAAACAGAGAAAGATTATACTCTCTTAAACTGAACACCCTTGGATTAAAAATCCAATGGTGATTAAAATGCCACCGCTTGATAGAATTTTATTCTGTATATGGGAGAATATCCCCAATCTTGTTAAAAACAAGAACGATATTTTCTGTAAAAACAGAAGTCCTTGGATCAAAGATCCAATGGTGAGTAAAATTCCCCAAATCAATTCTGAAACCAATTAGATCAATTGGGATCTCTCAATGAAAGATTTTCTCAGAATTAAACAAACTTCTCTCCACTATATAAAGAACCTGAAACTTCCAGTCTCACAGACAGACAGACCCAGAGAGAGAGAGAGAGAACTCCCCAGAGGCTTAAAAAAAGAGAATATACAGTGTGCTTTTGAGGAACAGGAGAATTTAATTCTCAAAGGAAAGACTAGCTTCCTTAAAACATTAGGTAAAAAGAAAACACTTTTCATTTGACTCTCTAAGGGTTTAACCCTTCATATAAGAACTCAGTTCTTTCTTCTGGTTGAGATTGGCAGAAGCAAATCTCCCCACAAGTTGAGAATTTAATTCTCATCGGGAAGATTTTGCTCTGCAAGATTCAAAACTAGGGGAAAAGATCTAAGTTACATAAAAAGAAAGGGGGAGAAGAAGAGTAGGAACACATAGGAATTTAATTCCTACAAAAATTAGGGTTTAACCCTATATAAAGAACTTAGTTCTTTAATAAAGAAAACAGTGATCAAAGATCTCCAAGGCCAAATCGTTGGTGCTTAGCATTATTTCGATGCCTCGCGTGTTTCCTACTTGAGTGCTTCAAATGAACAAAAAGAATAACCAAAACTTCTTCATGTGTTTCCCACGTGAGTTGTTTAAGAGGAAAAAAGTAAAAGAAAGAGGAAACTACTGCACTCTAGAATCATAAGGAAAGAGGAGATACCCATGTGCTTTGCACGAGAACTCTAGCCAAGTGCCCAGCACTTATAAAAAGGGGGGGAGATAAAACCCGAAGGGCAGCGCCCATATTTAGGATGCCTCATGTGTGTCACGTGAGCGCCATAAAACTCTAGTGTTTAACACTAATCCAGCACCCACGTGAAACGCACATGAGCACTGTATTCCTCAGCGCTTAGCACTATTGGAGACTCAATCTTAACCCAAATTGGCTAAGTTTCCTGAGATTAGACATCTTTGATACTAAAACAACCGAGCCCATATTGCTCATGTTTTCCCAAACTGACCTCAGTTTCAAAAATGACTAGTGGTCTCCCATTGATGATATCCCAAATGATATTCATCTTATATCTCCTAAGATAATTTTAGTCTCAAACATGACTAACATTTCTTAGGTCTACAACAGCCTTTTTTCCCTTCAAATATGGGATTTGGTTTAAGGGTATATCTCTCCACACCTTGATATATGTCGTTGTAATTCTTCAACGTCTTCAGAGAGATGGCAGGTCCCGACAACCAACAACTCTTTGGTACACTTCCAAATTGACGTGCACACCTCAAATCGAATCGTACCCCAAATTGGGTGCATTCCATATCACTATTTTTCTCTTCGTCGCGTAACAAATACACATGTGCGCAAGATCGATAATGGACAGAAATGTCCCTAAACTAATATTCGCCTCCAAAATGGCGATAATAGACCGAAATGTCCCTAAACTAATATTCGCCTCCAAAATGGCGATAATGGACCGAAACGTCCTTAAACTAAAATAATAGAGCCCAAATACTCTTTTGTTGGATCTGAAATAAAAATGATCCTAAAAATTTTTAAGTGGATTTTAGTCTCAAATTGGACTAATGTATTCTTACCAAAAAACAAATCGAGCCCTAAATGCTCACATACATTTAAGTCGATCTTAATCTCAAAATAGATTAACGGTCCTTAAATTAACCCAAACCCAAATCTAAAAATATACGGATTTGAACTAATCCACGCTCTATGGGCGATGGCATAAATTAGTCTCCGTATACAATCCACGGGCAAGCTAAACAAACAAAAACACGCACGACACGAAGTGAACTTCAGGAGCAGGAGAAAGTGGTTATCGCGATGCGGTAACGTAATTAACTGTAGGGGCTTGCGCCTGCAGGGAAGAGTGTCCCCACAATCAAAACCCCTCGCAAAACGAGGGGGAATATGACGAAGTCAATCTACAACGGCCGCATCCGTACATACCTCCGATACACGACACCATAAATCAACTTGGCGTCTTCGGAAAAGTGGAAGGATAAAACCAAATAGCATCTGCCCCCAGAATTCAGGCTTGACGTCCCGACGTCCCGGTCCGTCTTCTGGCGGTAAACAAAGCCCAAATTAGCTAAATCCCTCTGGAGTCAATTGCAACTAAGCCCAAATGATCTGTTGTTGGATCTCAACTAAAATTTGATGATCCTTAAATGTTGCTAAGTTGATCTTAGTCTCAAATAAGACCAACGTATCCTTAGTTAAAAATAAATTGAGCCCAAACGCTCATATGTTTAAGTTGATCTTAATCTCAAACTAGATTTACGGTCCTTAAACCAAACAAAACATTTTTGAACTAAAGGAACATATAACCTAAGTTCAAAACCCAATCTTAGCCCAAATTTGCTAAGCTTATGTTTGTGATATCCAAACCAATCTTTATCCCATACCCCCTAAGATAATCTTGGTCTCAAATATGACTGACGATTCTTAGGTCCATCACCCCCCTTTCCCTCAAATATGAGATTTGGTTTAAGAGTACATCTCTTCACACCTCTGATATATGTCGTTGTAATTCCTCAACGTCTTCAGAGAGGTGGCGGGACTTGACAACCAACAACTCCTTTCATCTCACATTGATGCACTTCCAAATTGACGTGCACACCTCAAATCAGATCACACCCCAAATTGGGCGCATTCCATATCACCATTGTTCACTTCGTCACGTAACAAATACACGTGTGTGCAAGATGAATGTTGGACCTAAATGTTCTTAAACTAACATTCGTCCCCAAAATGGGAATGCTGGACTAAAATGTCTTTAAACTAACATTCCTCCCCAAAATGGGAATGCTGGATCGAAATGTCCTTAAACTAACATTCGTCCCAAACAGGGAATGTTGGACCGTGACGTCCTTAAAAAATATATTTTGCCCTCCGGACTGTCTTCATAATGACTACCGTATACTATACATAGCTATTCATATATGATCTAATGATCAGCTGAGCCCCTATGCTCACTGCTCATAAGTCGACCTTAGTCTCAAATTTGGCTAACGATCCTTAGATCAAACCCAAATATCCCATGAACCGATGGACCTCACAAATGTGAGATTTGCATCCTGAGTTCATTCCCGTTGGCAAACCAAGTTACCAACGTGGGCCCCGTCAAGCAAAATTCTTGACATAAACCCAAATCTCAAATATACGGATTTGGACTAATCCGCGCCCTACGGGCGACAACATAAATTAGTCTCCATATATAATCCATCGGCAACCCAAAATAAAACAAACACGACACGAAGTGAACTCTTGGAGCAGGAGAAAGTAGTTATCTTAATACGGTAACGTAATTAACTGCAGGGGCTTGCGCCTGCAGGGATGAGCATCCCCACAATCAAAAAACTCTCACAAATGAGGGGGAATCTGATGAAATTTGCTACAATGGTTGCGTCTGTCCAAACCTCCGATATATGGTGCCATAAATAAACTTGGTATATTTGGAGAGGTGGATGGGTAAGTCCAAGTAGCATCTGCCTCCAAATTCAGAAAAGACGATCTATCCTAGTTTGTCCCCGTTTCCGGTGGTGAACAACGCGTAGCAGCATGAATCTTCAGACTTTTCATGATTTTAAATCCTTAAAAAATCTTCTTCTCCTTCAAATACTTCCCAACTCCCTTTTTCTCTTTCATTTTTCTTCCTAGTTTTTTTTATCTCCTCCAACAAGTTTAGATTTGGAGAATTTTTGCTGTTCTTTTATGCAGGGGACAACGGAGGAAGATCCAGAAAGACTAATGATGATGAATGCGAAGGGGACAGTAGAGATGAGAGTCAGACAATAGATGTGGATGCTAGTGTTGATGATCAAAATCTATAAATGTTGTTTGCTAAAATCAAAGATTCTTTCAATTTTGTTTCATATTTCAGCTTTTGTAATTTGTTACTGAAATGGGCTCTCAAGAATGTGATTGTTAGATCTCTCTCTCTCTCTCTCTCTCTCTCTCTAAGCTTCTTTAGATTTTAGATAAATTTTATAAATTATCTTGTTCTTCAGGGATTGGAAAGGCTTCTCTGGGACCTAAAAATGATCAAAACTTTATTATGCTAGAGTGATTAAATTTCTCCCTTTTGTGCTTAATGATAAACATGATGATGATGAAGAAAGCGAAAAGAAGGAGGAGAAAGAAGGGAAGGTTCAGGTCTGCCGTGGATAGAGGAGGAGAAGGCGTCGGTGTACATGGGGCGGAGGAAGAAGACGTCCATGGGAAGGAGGAGGAAGACTCCAGATTTTTTTATTTTTTTAATTATGATTCAAGTATTGGAGACCATTTGGACGGTCACCAATACTGCTAGTTTTACTTTTTTTTTAATATTTGGCGCACGTATTAGCGACCGTATAAACGGTCGCTAATACGTATTTTCTACGACCAGGTATTAGCGACTGTATAATATTTGGACGGTCGCTAATATCTATTAGAGACCATATGTTAAGTAGTAGAGATTGTTTAATATGATCTTTAATATGCACAGTTTCGAATAGTGAGCGTTCGTTTAGGCAGATGAAGCTGAAACTTGTGTTTCAGCTATTCTCTTACCTTCTAAGTATTTAAATAGGTTTTTCTCTCATAAAAAGATCCTATAAACCCGCTTAGTTGAAGATTGAGATTTAACGCAACTAAAGAATCGCTTTTTTTTCAAATGAGATTTCCCACGAACTCGAAACTTGCAATTGAAGGGATGAAGACACTCGACAAGCTTGTTGCTGGAGAAGTTTGAGAAAGATGAGCCGATTTCACTAGTAAAAACTGTGCATATTGGGGAAGGTTCATTAGCGACCGGTTACATTTAAAAGGTCGCTGATGAAGTATCCATGTTTAAAATATACAGACGCTAATATCCGGTCGCTAATGTATTAGCGACCATCATTTTTTTCATTAGGGACCGTATGCAACAGTCGCTAATGTTCCCTGCAATTTTAGCCCGTGAGAGAGCTTCTCCTCTCCTATTCTTCCCCAATTTCTTCAATTAGCCGCGTGAAAAAACCCTAAAGGTGAGTTTCCCCCCAATTCTTATCTATATTCATGCTAAAATTTTGAATTTCTGATCCAATATTTTTTTAAGTTGTTGTCGCTGCTGCTGGTGCTGTAGGTGCTTTAGGTTTCTCTCCAAAAATTTCAAAATCCTTATCGAAAGGTAGGGTTCTTCCAATTTTTATTTTTTTGAATTTAATTGTGCGATTGTGATGTTGGGTTAGGAAAATATTTGATTTTCATTGCAATTCGACATTTAATTCCTCATTTTTAATAGGTTTGAAAATTAAAATTAATTAAAACAACTAGCTAGCTGGGGTTAAATTGGTGTGAAACTCATTTTTAAATGTGTTAGGTTATGAGAATTTGTGATTGTGTGTGTGTGTATGTGTGGGTGTAAAGAGTGATTTTTGATTAATTAGTGATTGAAGGTTAGGGTTATTGAAGAGTGGTTGAGAATTAATTATATACGGTGAAATTGAAGAGTGGTTTAGATTGGTTTTAGAATTGAAAATTGTTTTAGATGGGTTTTAGTTGAAAATAGATGAAAAATTGAAATATAAATTTTGAAATTTAGGATTAAAATTGAAGATATAAAGATTACAGGTAATCGAAAAATTTACATGTTGGATTAATTTAGGGTAAGATGGATTATAGAATTATATTAGATGAATTTAGGGTAAAATGTAATCTAATTAATTAAGGGTGTGTGAGAGAGTGTACGCGCACATGTATGTTTGTGAATATGTGTAAGTGTGTGTCTGCGCGTACGTATGTGAGCGAGTGTGTATGAATGTGTGAGCGATGTTTACCGCTGAAAACAAAGGCAAACTGAAATAGATAGTATTGCCTGAATTTGGGGGCAGATACTATTTGGAACATATCTGTCCACCTCTCCGAAGAAACCAAGTTGATTTATGGCACCATATATCGGAGGTTTGGACAGATGTGACCGATATAGCGTGGCTTATCATATTCCCCCTAATTTGTGAGAAGTTTTTGATTATGAGAACGCTCTTTCCTGCAGGCGTAAACCCCTGCAGTTAATTACGTTATCGCATTGCGACAACAACTTCTACCTGCTCCAAGCAGATCACTTCGTGTCATGTTATATATATTGTTTATTATGGTTGCCCGTGGATTGTATACGAAGACTATTTTATGCCGTCCCTTGCAGGGCGCGGATTAGTATAAATCTGAATATATAAATTTGGGTTTGAACCTAGATCACATGTTCCATCAGTTCAGAGGATATTTTATTTTATTTAAAAACCGTTAATCTGGTTTTAGATTAAGATCGACTTAAATATATTAGCAAATGGGCTCAATTTATTTTATCTAAGAATACGTGAGTCTTATATAAGACTAAGATCAACTTAGAAGTATGGTTAATGATCATTAAATTTTGTTAAGATATATTACAAAGGTAAGCATATGGGCTCGGTTGCAAGGAACAATATGGGTTTAAGGAATTTTAAGAGACTTAGCCAATTTTGGGCTCTGCTCTGAACCTTACGTGGATATCACGTGAGGCGTTCAGACTTAGGCATTGCCCTATCAGTGCTAAGCACTTGATCACTATGAATATATAGTGCTAAGCACTTTATACAGCGCTCATGTGGGTATCACGTGAGGCGCTGAAGCTTAGTATTCATTAAACGCTCACGTGTATAACACGTGAGGCGCTGGGTCTTTCCTTATGGGCGCTCACGCGTATGGCTCATGAGGAGATGTCTTCATGGTCCTTCTTTGCGCCCACGTGAGTGTCACGTGAGGCGCTATCTTCATAATTTCTTTGGGACACTCATGTGGATATCACGTGAGACGCTGCTCTTTAGAGATTAAATCTCTTTTCATGTTTTGAGAGAAGTTTAACTTCTGTTAATAGCATTTTGGCCATTAACGATCACCAAGATCGCTGTTTTAAGGATATGGAATCGGATTTCTTTGAGAACTATGTTCTTTTGTTCCCTTTTTTTTGTAAGAATTAAATTCTTCGAAGGGTTGAATCCTATTTTTAGAGGAATTAAATTCTTGAAATATAAATTTCATCTCTTTTCTTCATGTTTATTTTCTCATATTTTAGTTTTCCCCTAGAATTTTGAGTCTGAAGAACAGAATCTTCCCGTTGAGAATTAAATTCTCAACTTATGGGAGATTTGTCTTGTGGATGTCAGATCTAGAGAAATAACTAAGTTCTTTTTTTTAAAGGGTTAAACCTTTATATAACAGGCAAAGGAGATATTTTGATCTCTGCTTTTTTCTTTACCCAGGGTTTGCGAGGAGCAAAAAGGTTTTCTTCAGTAAGAGAATTAAATGATCGATGGTGGGTTTTTTTATCACCTTGTGGGGTTGATTCTCTCTCTGAGACTTGAAGTCTCGGGTCCTTTATGTAGGTGAGGAAAACTGTTGATTAGTTTGAGAAAATCTCTTATTAAGAGATATCAAATGATCCAATTGATCTCAAAGATCACTTGGGAAATTTTATCCACCATTGGATCTAAGATTTGGGGAATTTTGTTTAACAGAAAATATTTTCTATTGGGTTTTAGCCGGTAGGAAAATATTTCCCTAACCAAGAAATCAATTTCATTTTCTGATTTGGTCGGTGATCTTATAACCACCATTGGATTTTGAATCCAGGGGCTCTCTGTTTAACAGAGAAAATCTTTCCAGTATTAGAAAGATTAGGAGGAAATATTTCCCGAAATAAAATTTAATTCTATCTGAAGGTAGTGCTTCAAAATGATGCGCTCATATGTTTAACTCGTGATCCCCAGTATGGGTTTTAGTCTATCTGTATTCAGCGATCATATGCTTTGCATATGAGCGCTCACGTGTTTAACACGTGGGGCCTATTTGGCTTTTATTTATCTATATTCAGCGCACATATGTTTTGCATATGAGCGCTCACGCGTTTAACACGTAAGGCCTGTTTAGCTTTTATTTATCTATATTCAGCACTCATATGTTTTGTATATGAGCGTTCATGTGTTTAACACGTGAGGCCAAACTATAGAATTTAATCCTCCTTGAAGTCGGCGGTCACATGCTTTGTGAGTACTCACGTGCTTTTCACGTGGAAGGACTTCGTTTCTTTCTTTTTCCTCTCTCTCTTTTCTATAAGGGAACAAATGCCCCCCCCCCCAGCGTTGCTCTCATATGGCTTGTACGTGAGTGCAACGGTGTCTGCCTTACAGCCGTTGGATCAATTAGGGAAGCAGGGAGTCGAACCGATCCCATCATACCCTATAAGTGGAGCCTTTGGCTCTGAAATGGCTACTTTTTCTTCATCTTTCTCATTGAGTTTTCTTCATCTTGAGAATTTAATTCTCGCTCATAGCTTAGTTCTCTGCCCATAAAAGAACTTTTGAACCACGTCTACTCTGCCAAAATTTTTGGTAAGGACCATGAACAGAACTTAGCTCTAAACATATTATGGGTATTACTGGATTTTAAATCCATTATCATGTTTGACAGAGCTTAGCTCTTGTTCTTGAGCCGGTCTCTTGGAAATCCTGGAAAAGGTCCCTTTTTATGCGAATCATAGAACTTGATGTCTAGATCAAGGGTTTGAATCAATGGACATTCTTGAGATTATCATTTTTTTCCTTAGGGATTTACCCCGTTAACAATCTTGACATTTTGGGAATTTCTGGAATTTAATTCCATTGTTTAACCTATAAGTTTCCCAATATGGGAATTCTGGGATTTAATCCGACAATTATCTTCTTGTTTGCAGAGCCTAGCTCTGATTTAACGTTTTGAAGGTTTCCCTTATTAGGAATTTTGGGAATTTTATTCCTTTTAATTTCCTTTTGTTGTTCTTGAATACACACACACACACTTTTTCTGTTTTAGGGTTTTTAGGGTTTTAATTCCCATCTCACAAATTTGAACTTTTTGTTGTTTTAGGAGAAGCCGCTTTTTTAGGATATTGGGAGTTTAACTCCACTACTTATTTAATGAGAATTCATTTTTATTTCCACAATGGGCACATGTTTCATCATTAGTGAACCACCACTTTTTGTAGGGTCCACTAGATTTAGAGTTAGTAGCTCCACAAAATGAACTCATATCTTTTTGCTGATACTTTTTTTGTCCTTTTTCAAGTACAATGGCTGGTCATTTTTATGATATCGAGAATATTGTCTCCTACGATGAGATTCGCATTCAGGGTCGTCTTCAAAGTCAAGAGTATACTGCTGCTCAATGCGCTGATGTAATACATCGCTTCCATGATCACAACGGCCGATTGCACCCTCGTCGCTATGCTCTTTTAAAGATTGTCATCGGGTCGGAAGCTTTACCTGCGCTTGTTGAGGCTATGCCGCTCCAGGCACTCGATAACACTGAAGACCGGGTGCATTCAGTATATCTGATGGGCCTGATCTAAAAGAGACGGAGAGACGATCCTGTCATTATCTTGTATCGCTTCTTCCAACAAAAAGCGATAATATTCTCATTCCAGAGAATGGAGGATATCAACGGTGACCCCGAAGCTTGCATCCGAGAGAAGATGCATAAGAAGATGGTCGATGAAGCTGAAGATGTTTTGCTCAAACTTGCCTTTGAGTTTGTGAATCCGTGTCCGAAATTTAGCGTCTTGCAACTATACACTGCATGATGTAGTAGCACTTGCTTTTAGTTATGTCTTTTGTTTCCTTTGTAGCCATCCTCAGCTGACAGTATATAGTTCATTTTCCTGAAATATGAATGAAAAGTATTTTTTCCTTTCAAAGCTACACTTTTCCTTTCTTTTTGTGCTGAAATTAGTTTATGTACTCGTTCCGTAGCGTTCAATTCGTCTCACCCTTAGGTAAAGACAAACTCAACCTATTTTCAATCATGCATAACCCCTGTTGATATAGGCGTCCGTCATATTTGTGGTACTGGGTTAAGTCCATCGCGTTGGCTGATATTTTCTTAACATGCAGTCTCTTAGGTTGTGGCTCAAGTAGCCACACGTCTGTTGTATCTCTGATCTCTTCTGAGGATAGACACAACATCTTCAAGTAATTTTCTTAGATTGGAATATTCGTATTACCATCAGAAGATCCAACGTTGGGTATTGCCATGGCATTTTACTTAAGGTTAGGCCCGATTTGGAGCCCCGATGAGTCATAACCGCACCCTTCTGGGGTAGGATGATATCCAATGGTCTTTAGGCTTGCCATCAAGACCCGAAGCAAGGCATATGACATCTCTTCGCTTTTGCTTTGGTGTCGCATCGATTCTTCGCTGAAATAGAGTAAACATCTGTATGACCTCTATGCTGTATGTATTGTAAGTCCGCGATAGCGCCCCGGCCGTCTAACAGACTCCAATATGCGGAACAAAACTTTTACGACTGGCGCTATCGCGTACTTTCTCCCGGATCGTCCATTAAAGCTAAACTAACAAATTGTAAAGAGGGTAGAATTTTTATACCGAACGATCCAAGTCCTTCGGTCTTTAACCATCATCCCACGCTTTGTTGCGGCGGCTTCGATCTTCTGAAACTCCAGTCTCGTCGTCCAGGTGGCACCACGTCGACGGATCTTTAAACAGGCTCCCGCCTCTAAACCGAGGCAACTCAGTCGTCAAGTTTGCTAAAAGAGACGACCAAGATGAAGTAGAGAATGAGTAGAATACTTTGTCTCGTTACGTCCAAGGCTATGGACGAATGGTTAAAAGAAGTTGCCATTTGGAATCGGGTGAATGGAAATTGAACTAGGAAATTTCCATACACTAGTTATCATAATCTTTTCTCACAAATGAATGAATCAAAAAATCTTTTTTTTTCACAATGAGGGGCTGACCATATATAAAGAAGAGGGAGAGTGAGTGTAGGAGCAAGGAGGGTGAGTGTAAGGAAAAATATCTAGTGTGAATATAAAGTGTGAACATAAAGTGTGAACACAATAAATGATTAATCCACCTCACTTAACACCTCACCTCACAATTAATGCAAATGATGAGTCACTAATCCTAGTCACCATTTCTAGAATCTTCTAGAACCATGACTCATCCAAAAGACGAAAGGATATATCCGCATTTAACCGAATGCTAAATACGGCTGATAGAAAACTGGAAACTGGAAACTGGCAACTTCCAAAAGTGATCCTGAAACGAGTTTCAGGATAACCCCGTAATGGTATAAACATACCCGCATTTATATTACGACTGAATATAAATGCAACTGAGACAAAGATATTATATCTACACAGTATAATACTGGGATCCGGCTTAAACTAAAGCCTACCAGTATTATCTGCCCGAAAAATGACACGTACGAAAACGCACGTGCTTTTTCCGAACCCTACCATAAACCCATACGGCATCTACAACGTTTCGCCCGAACTTGGAAAAGTGTCTGTGGGGGACTTTAATGACTCATCAATACAATGGCACTGGGTATAACCACTAGCACGTCAGAGGTACTAGCTGTACGTAACGGTTTGCCTATGTATTGATTGGAAGGAAAGTCGACGAGCGAACTCATCTATAAACCCTAATGAGCCTGACAGTGACAATATACGTACAGTCCGGAACGTTCGTCTATGAGTATCGCATATTAGGCCTAGGGGGTCGGTAAACGTCAGACCCCCAATAGCTGCATAAGTCGTGTCAGAGAGCAGCCCAGAACACCTTGAGATACTACTGGTATACCTACCAGTATATATCGATTACCCTAGCCAGGGATTTCGTGTAATGGCTCTCCTAAACACAACGCGATCTCACCCCCAATACAGGGAGAGATGAATCCCCTGCCGATCCGCTCACTTTCATCCAATGTGGCTCGGGACTGTACCCAAAATATACCTGTTTGCACGACTCCTTTGACCCGTGGTAGGGTATAAATCAAAGCACAGTGGTAACTCATACGAGACAAATGACGACCTCAGGTCGATGAACTAACCTGTACATATGTCACCAGGGAACTGCTATCTGACGATATGTATAATACCAACTAGCATGTTCCCGGCGAGTCCTGTCCGGTGTACTCATATCCCAATGAGCACCTGTATACATCTTAGGTGATCCAACTGACACCAGTGGCTTGTGAGACCGGCCACCGCCCCTCGTCAGGGTCTCGACTGTATACACTAGTCTACTCTGGAGTATCGATGCCCTGTCTCGAAACTCCTACGACTAGGGACACTTTAAGGATGTGCTTATAGACCCCAGCTCCCACTTATATGATCGCCATCATACTGCTGGTAGTCAATCAAGAATCCTATGGGCTCTATCAATATCTATATATGATGATAAAGACGGACCAGATAGCATACTATCATCTCGAGTAAGACTGTTTATCGGTATAGGTCCTCCCTCAATCATTGCAATCACGTACCTGCGATCCAATAATTGACTTAGAGGGCACTATATCCAACAATCTCCCACTTGCACTTAAGGCTAATTATTGCGATGTCGTGTACTCACAGCTCGTGTGATACCGAGCATCCAACTCCTCTATTAATCAGTTTCACAAAGCCCGTTTGTAAAACTCTTATGTTCGAGAAATAGCCTCAGTGAGTGGATCCTCTTCGGTGTTTCTTTCTGTATCTCTCTATATCTCAACTTCGCGGAGAAAACCATCTCCCGAATTGAGTAATACCTGTCTTAGAATATGTCTGGATATCTAATGGGACCTAGTTCATAAATGAACTCCAAATCCAAACTTCTTAGACTGTATCGATCACTGAAACTAATCAGTGTTGCGCACTATGCCTCCCACAGTATCCTCTTGGACCACCTGTCCATAATACTGTCCCTCGTCAGAGGGAAAACTATAACTCTGACAATCACTCTGTCATCCATGTCACTTGTGAAGCCTGGAATAATAACTATCTCCTGAAGGAGGCTGCCGTCATCAAATCCGTAGAACATGAACTTATGTTCTATAACTGCTTCCTAATGTTTCTCCAGGATTGGATTAATATAAACTTATCGCATCTAGTGCAATAACAACATCTGGTGTGGTACTTGACATCTCACGATTGATTCAATTGCCTAAGCAAGTGATCTTCCAATCATGTACGTCCCTCTCCCCTTTAGTCTGTAAGACACCATTAGAGAGGGTGACTCCATCACCTGCAAGTACACCACCATGCTAGGAGTCATCTATTCTAAAATACTATTAGAATACTGTCAAAGTACCCACATTGGGAAACTACCCAAATCTAGATCTAAAACCATAGATCTAGTAACCAAAATGTCAGATATTATATCTATATCCTTTGTGGAGAAACAACTGTGTGACGACCATAGTATAACCGATCGTAGTATAGGAATTTTACTTCCTACTCTGTGTATGTCATACAAAACCAAGACATCACATCTTACTACCTTCTCTACAGATCCATCCCCTATTATGATGAAGTCAAACCCATGACTGTCACATCAAAAATTAGATGATCTATTTCCGTTATATCTGCTCAAGTCTATAAATAGACATTAGCTACTTGCCCACTATGCTTCCGCTGCTCCCACTGACTATGACAACCCTCTGGCAGAATAATATATACGTACATTTCTAAAACTAGTTTAGAACGACGCTATACATATCCTCCTGCCAGGTCTCATAGTCTGGAAGAACAGCAGTGTCAAGTTTGGGTAAACAAGAACCTCCCTGCCACCTTCCTTGAGGCTACCGGAGTACTTCTCGGGTGTCTGAGGTTACCCACCATATCTGCGGAGTGGCTATTGGAATGTCAAACCTGATTTGAATATATAGGTCCTATTAAACTTTCCGTAATCGCTTGCTGTTCTGGAATCACTTCCAGTTCTACCATACTCCCACTACTGTTTTCTGAAGAAATCTATTTTAATAAAACTGTGGCGAGTTAAGAACAATATCACTATTGATCTTCCAGATGGTAGAAAATCAACCCTCGTCAAAGCTAGGGTCAACCCACAAACGGTCATTACAGAAATGTGCCTTGAGTTTTCCAGTGTCTGTTTTTAAGTATAAGCTGGATAACTCCCCTTACCTTAACATCGTTAAGATATGAAGCAATCTATATCCAATATAGAAACATAGGCACCCATTTAATTGGAACCAGATTGAAATCCTGCAGCTGTCTCTAGTGCATATCAACTTAATGAAGAGAGGCTAATCAGTATTACTCAACTTAGGAATCCATCCATCTATGAGTAACCTGAAAGAGAAACAAGTTTCTCAAAACCATTTCTATTAACTGAATACCAATCACAAGAATCTACATCTTCGATTCCTTTGAAGAATCCCGATACTTGCGATACATGGTTCTCTACTCTATTCTTATACTCACAACTTCTCAAAACTTAGACATTGTATTTCTACGAAACATTTATCTAAAAACTAGAGAAGTCACAAGTAAATAGAATATAGTATGAGGGCCAACCCCTTTGTCCTGATGGACACTGGACAACATACAATACTCTGTATAAGTCCGCTGAGTTGAATAACTCAAAACCTGTGCGTCGCAGGTTGAAAACTATCCCCAGGCGATTTCCTCAAATATCACCAATTTCAACGAATTCTGATATAATGAAGATGATCACGTAATTTCCAATAACTTGCTCCCACTCAACATCTGTAAAACCATACAGATGTGAGAATCATATCTGGTAAATACATACCCTGGAGTAAGCATCTAATCGGGAAATCAGTTTTTCATTTAACAATGCACAGTTTAACTGAAACATGAAAATGTTTCGTAGGGGTATCCTGGTATTCTTTAGTAATGCCTCTTCCATAATCCAATAACTTTAACCGTATATTTTCCTGCCATCTTTCCAATTCCCTTTGTCTGTCTTTTAGTCGTTACCTTTTGTACACCATCATTAGGCTAAATGGTTTTCTTCCTTCCCTACCGTTCGGCACCAGCCTATGGTTTGGAAGAAGACTATCCAGTAAGCATAATAGGTGTACTCTCCTAAACCTAGGAGTACTCGTAACTTGAGAGAAGGTGATGATAAAAGACAACTGAATAAACCTTATTCATGTTTCTCCTGAACCTGAATCCATCCTCGAAAAAATATCCTTCGAGTTCGTATATAACCATACGATGGATTTATCCAATGGAATTGGATGTTCGTAGTGATACGGGTTGTTCTGGAGAAATTAAAGGTGAAGTAGGAGTGGCGATGAAGTACGCGGTTTGGTCGTGAATGATAATAGTCGCAATTTACTTTGCCCTCTTTCTAATCCCTTTATTTTTGTTTTTATTTATTACCTTCTGTACACCCGGCTTAGGCTAATTGGTTTTCTTCATTCCCTACCTTTCGGCACCTGCCTATGGTTTAGAATAAGACTATCCAATAAGCGTAATAGGTGTACTCTCCTAAACCAAGGAGCCCTCGCAACCTGAGAGAAGGCGATAATAAAAAACAACTGAATAAACTAATTTTATTTCTCCTGATCCTGGATCCATCCTCGAAGAAGTCCCTTCGAGTTCGTATATAACCATACGATGGATCTATCCAATGGAAGTGGATATCCGTAGTAATACGGGGTGTTCTGAGAAATACAAAGGGTAAAATAAGGAGCTGCAATGACTTATGCAACTATAAACAATCCAAAAGCCAGTATATTAAGAAGATTCGGTCAACTTTGGTCACTGAGTTATAGTCTAGGGTCGGTCAAAGGTCGTTGCCAAAGAGAGAGAGAGAGAGAAAAGAAACACTATGCGTGCACTCTAACCTAGATCAGAATGGTCATCACTTTATCTAATAAGGAAAACTCCCACTATAATCTCAAATTCTCCTCCAAACCAAAAAGAAGAATTAGTCGGGGTCACCCGAAGAGTAAACCAACTCATCAGTGAGAATCGGGATCCAACTATCATCGCATGATAACTTGATGGAAGCCACTCAAGTTAACACACTCCAGAAGGTATGCGCAAGTCTGGCAAGTTTCTTGTATGTTTGAAACTCCTGATATAATTTTTATCCCATGCTCTTATGACCTTGACGTAGGCCAACAAATCATAAGCAACATGTCAAGTTCTACCCGTCGTTGTCCTGATTAACTTAAGTCATCGTACATGCCGTTGACGTAGGCCAACAAGGCTGTACGTCTGACTTAAACTAATGCATCTATCTATGCAACAAATGAATACCCAGCAGCTACCAAACACTACGTCTTAACGTAGGCCAACAAACATAGCTTGAATACTACTGACTATCCATAAGAAATGACGGAGGATTACGGCTGGTTTTTGGCGAAAAACCTTTAACGTAATGAACTTGATCTCGTTAAAGGAACCTGATAGCTTTATAAAAAATATATAGTAGCGAAAACCTTTTGCTAAAGAAGTCACTCCCGGTGAAGGGGTCTCGGCTCTTTCCTCGTGGAATGAGGTGCAGGATATTCCAACTGAATACCGCTATGCAAAACAAAAGGAAACGTCTTTGTAATAATTTCTTTTTGAATTTGTTCCAACAACATCAAATATAGGTTTGTTTTATCTTGCATTGATAAGAATCAACACAGTCCCATCAATCAATCACACCAGAAAAGAACGAAAATAAGATGTACGTAGATGCCATCCGCATTCGCCACTGGGTCCCGTCATCACCCGTTAGGTTACTTAACTAACGACAGAGCGGGGACTGGACTAGCGCGGGTGTAAAACATATACAACATCTAATAGTATATATACTAATATACAATAATAGCTCCAGGTATGATAAATGCAACATTACAGAAAAGTAATAAGCATCACATAACAATACAGATAATCTGGGATCCCCGGATTTCACAGAGCCGCTACTGAAACCCGACGTTCCCCTGGTCGTGTGGATAGCCTGTGCAATGAAACCTAGACCCCTACGGGTGCGGCAAGTTACCCTCCAAAACCTGAAGCGAGGTGGTCCCTACAACATAGTGAATGGAACACCCGGCACTTCACGGAATCCGGTAAATTGAGCACACCTCCTTGGGTCAACCTGTACCCCCTACGAGTGCGGCGAATAGTCTGCCAATTCTAGAGTGAGGCCCCTTTGGCTCTCAAAACCATGAGATACGGACCCGTTTCCCTCCAGAACCCGGCTATCCGTGCACTCCTTCGCGGGATAACCCTAGTACAGAAATAAAAATATGTACAACGGGTACATCGACCTTGACCCGGTCGTGCCCCAAAAGAATATTATTCAACAGGCAGTGACGGCAGTCCACAAGTCGGACGCTCGCCCCGCAATATCAAATGTACAAATAAATCCAAACTGCACTATCATTGCACTCTGTTATCCATCACGACAAATCCGCAACATTTCAGCACAACACAACATCAACGCGAATGTCACGTTCGCAAACCCGTCTAAAAGAACTATAGCAATCAAACGTGGTTTACCGATCAAATGACATTCCCGGTCGGAGATATAATGTAAATACTGTAAACTAACAAGTTTAAAATTTCGATCGACAAAAATTTCCCGAAGTGGGCCCCACGTACATCCGGTGTACAGTAACGAAATTTTGGCCCAAAAGACATATACCAGAAACCACAATTCCCTGTATTGAAGCCCCTGTACAAATTTGGAGCTCTATTCCCACTAAACCGCCGCGGAAGCGCGGTCAAACCCTAGGTTTGACCGCGGTTTCGCGGTGCTTTAATGGGATCACGTGTCCAAATTTGTACGGGCTGCTTAAAAACGCCTGCTTGTTTTTCTGTGACATGCAAAAATAATTTTTGAACAGTTTGAAAATCAACATAAAGTTTAAGTACAGAAAAATGTAGTTTCGGAAATTCCGTTCGATCGATCTTTTAAACCCGTTAGCAAAAGTTAGTATAGCTTAATAGTGAGGCTCTGATACCATTGTAAGTCTACGGCAGCGCCCCGGCCGTCTAACAGACGCCAATATGCGGAACAAAACTTTTACGACTGGTGCTATCGCGTACTTTCTCCCGGATCGTCCATTAAAGCTAAACTAACAAATTGTAAAGAGAGTAGAATTGTTATACCGAACGATCCGAGTCCTTCGGTCTTTAACCATCATCCCACGCTTTGTTGCGGCGGCTTCGATCTTCTGAAACTCCAGTCTCGTCGTCCAGGTGGCACCACGTCGACGGATCTTTAAACGGGCTCCCGCCTCTGAACCGAGGCAACTCGGTCGTCAAGTTTGCCAAAAGAGACGACCAAGATGAAGTAGAGAATAAGTAGAATACTTTGTCTCGTTACGTCCAAGGCTATGGACGAACGGTTAAAAGAAGTTGCCATTTGGAATCGGGTGAATGGAAATTGAACTAGGAAATTTCCATACACTAGTTATCATAATCTTTTCTCACAAATGAATGAATCAAAAAATCTCTTTTTATCACAATGAGGAGCCGGCCATATATAAAGAAGAGGGAGAGTGAGTGTAGGAGCAAGGAGGGTGAGTGTAAGGAAAAATATCTAGTGTGAACACAAAGTGTGAATATAAAGTGTGAACACAATAAATGATTAATCCACCTCACTTAACACCTCACCTCACAATTAATGCAAATGATGAGTCACTAATCCTAGTCACCATTTCTAGAATCTTCTAGAACCATGACTCATCCAAAAGACGAAAGGATAAATCCGCATTTAACCGAATGCTAAATACGGCTAATAGAAAACTGGAAACTGGAAACTGGCAACTTCCAAAAGTGATCCTGAAACGAGTTTCAGGATAACCCCGTAATGGTATAAACATACCCGCATTTATATTACGACTGAATATAAATACAACTGAAACAAAGATATTATATCTACACAGTATAATACTGGGATCCGGATTAAACTAAAGCCTACCGGTATTATCAGCTCGAAAAATGACACGTGCGAAAACGCGCGTGCTTTTTCCGAACCCTGCCATAAACCCTTACGGCATCTACAACGTTTCGCCCGAACTTGGGAAAGTGTCTGTGTGGGACTCTAATGACTCATCAATACAATGGCACTGGGTATAACCACTAGCACTTCAAAAGTACTAGCTGTACGTAACGGTTTGCCTATGTATTGATTGGAAGGGACGCTGACGAGCGAACTCATCTATAAACCCTAATGAGCCTGACAGTGACAATATACATACAGTCCGGAACGTTCGTCTATGAGTATCGCATATTAGGCCTAGGGGGTCGGTAAACGTCAGACCCCCAATAGCTGCATAAGTCGTGTCAGAGAGCAGCTCAGAACACCTTGAGATACTACTGGTATACCTACCAGTATATCTCGATTACCCTGGCCAGGGATTTCGTGTAATGGCTCCCCTAAACACAGCGCGATCTCACCCCCAATATAGGGAGAGACGAATCCCCTGCCAGTCCGCTCACTTTCATCCAATGTGGCTCGGGACTGTACCCAAAATATACCTGTTTGCATGACTCCTTTGACCCGTAGTAGGGTATAAATCAAAGCACAGTGGGAACTCACACGAGAAAAATGACGACCTCAGGTCGATGAACTAACATGTACACATGTCACCAGGGAACTGCTATCTGACGATATGTATAATACCAACTAGCATGTTCCCGGCGAGTCATGTCCTCATATCCCAATGAGCACCTGTATACATCTTAGGTGATCCAACTGACACCAGTGGCTTGTGAGACCGGCCACCGCCCCTCGTCGGGGTCTCGACTGTATACACTAGTCTACTCTGGAGTATCGATGCCCTGTCTCGAAACTCCTACGACTAGGGACACTTTAAGGATGTGCTTATAGACCCCAGCTCCCACTTATATGATCGCCATCATACTGCTGGTAGTCAATCAAGAATCCTATGGGCTCTATCAATATCTATATATGATGATAAAGACAGACCAGATAGCATACTATCATCTCGAGTAAGACTGTTTATCGGTATATGTCATCTCTCAATCATTGCAATCACGTACCTGCGATCCAATAATTGACTTAGAGGGCACTATATCCAACATGTATCACCATCAAGATTTGGAGCTAGGAATACGTTATTGCACCGGTTTTATTTGACAGTTGCGCCCTCACCCTGTTGGAATGAGGAGGAACGTCGAGGTGGTCTCTAGGCTATAGATTTACTGTCAAGACTTGGCTCTTCTTTTGATGAAGAATGGTGGGAAAATATGGTTCTCTTTCTTTTATTTATGCCCATGGATTGTATACAAGAGTCGGTGTGGACCTACTTACAGGGCAGAATTTTTTTTATTTTGTTATTATATATATATATATATATATATATATATATATATATATATATATATATATTCGTGATACTTTATCTTTTCAGCTTTTCATATCGCGAAAGCCGCGATTGTCGAATCATTCCGGCTATTTTATTTGCGGTGCCTAATCTCGGCTATATTTTTTATTTTTGACTCACTATTTTTTATTGCGAGCTGTCTAAATATTTCGGCTACTTCATATGCATACTTTTCCTTGCTCGCTGATTTTATTGCGAACTGGGAATTTAGAATCTGATACCAATCTTGGCATCAGCATCGCTACAACTGGAATGTTGTGATGAGCGAATCATCATTTGCCTTTATTAATTTGGACAAAAGTGGCTTAGCAAACAGGGTTAGGATCCTGTCGACTAAGGTTTTTAACTTTATGAGCCATAAGGATCTTATGAAGGTATTTCTCCCTTGAGTCGTGACAATCTTATAGGAGTATTTTCTCCTTGCTAGTCGTGGGGACTTACAAGTGGCGTTCACCTTGTCGAGCAATATTTCTCGATTTCGGTGGGACTTGGTTGGGAATATATTTATTTACATCCATAGATTGTATACAAGAGTCGATATCGGACCACTTGTAGGGCATAAATTTGTAGGGTTATGATGGCTTAAGAATAGGTTTAGATCTCTGTAAGTTAAGGCTTTTAAATTCCATAAGCCGTGAGGGACTTATAGAGAGTATATTCTCCTTACGAGTAGTGAGGACTTCGTAAGTGTATTTTCTTCTAAGGAATTGTATAAATTCCTAAGTGGGTTGCTCCGTTGTGAGTTGTAAGGATTTCACGCGGGTGTTTTCGACTTACAAGGTCGTGAGGACTTTGCAAGTGTGTCTTTTCCTTTCTTTTAATGAGTTTACGCCCTTTTGGATTTTCACAAATACGCTGGTAACCTTACTGTTTTTACTCACAGCATCTTTTCGGCTTTTTATCCGTGCCCTTTTTGCTTGTGAACGTACCGTTTTTTAGGCGGTCCGTAAGGTAATGCATTACCAGCCGTAGATCACGACACTCTTTAAAGGACCGCATCTGTCACGCCCCGCTTCCCAGTATACGGGCAGAGGACGCGACGAGGACGCTACGTATTTACTCTGAAGTAAACACGCTAAGCGTATCTAAGCAATATAAGTAAAATACACAAGAGACAATAGCAATAGATATATATATTGAACAACAACTTTATTTATTAACATTCTTTTGTACAATACATCTGAAAAGTAAATACATGGAATGGAAAGCAATGCCTAAACAGTGGTATAACAGAAATGGAAAATAAAAAAATGTAAATGTGTACAAGGAATCTAAAGCTCTGGGTCATAAGCTAGCTGGTCCAAATCCTCACTGGTGGACTCGATCTCCTGAAGGTCCGATCCACCTGACAACATTCCAAAGAAGAAAGAGAAGGAATATCGTCAGCGAACAATCGATCGATAAGTCCCAAAGATAAGGGAGAAGTAGAATAGACAGAGAGAGAGTGTAGCTTTTAAAGTTGTATTATATTGTTAACGCTGTTGTTTGCAGCTTGGTACAGAAGAGGACAGTGTATACGAGAGGAGTCTCAATAGACCAGAGACTACGGTGGACGGAATACAAGGAACCGTTCAGCCATGGTACAATGGCAATTGAATCCAGGTTAGGTATCTTAATGGTTGCAGTCCCGTGCCACTTCTAACATCTTTCGTACCAATCTACCCCTTATAAACCTCGCGATGTCTTGATTGTATTGTTTGAATTGTATATTGTATATAGATGGATGACTTGTCAAAAACATGATATCACTAAATGGATATAACTGGAGAATCATGTAGATGGATGTATATCCATGGTTCGGTTCGGTCAATATAGATTGAGTAGTTTTAATAGACGGATTCATAAATCCATGTTGTACTGTAGTTTGATACTTGAATCATATTCAAGTCAGATTTATTATATTGAGACTTAGTCTGAGTCAGATAATTAGAAAAGAAATTGAATCCTGAATTATGTTTTGGTGTTATCGGTAACCGCTGCACATGGACGACAGGATTTGTGTTTTTTTCAAAGACGATTACCGCGTTGATAACAACGTTTGTTAAGTTGTCTACCTTAAATAGGCAAGCACCCATATCTCCGGCTCCCTGAGGCTCAAAAGACCGGTCCCGCTTAAACCTATGTTTACTAGAGTTCTTATTGTAATTTAATATAACTTGAGGAGGTTTTATGTAAAAATAATTTTTGTATAGTTTTCAAAATACACCTCAAGTATTTTATTATCGTCTTTAGAGTTTTCATGGATGTGTATTTGATCAATATGACATTTCTAGTGAATAAAACATAATTTCATAATATGCGGTATTTAATTGTAAAGTATTGAATTTGCATGGAATTGCGTGGTATTTTCATGTAAAGTGATTCTTTTGATTTAGAAAAGTTGGAATATTTATATTATATCCAAAAATTAGATATTTTGATGATACATACATACATACATATAGATATATATAATAATTTTAATTTGTTATTTTTCTAGAAATCTCATTTTTCTTAAAATGATATTAAAATTTTCATCGGAATCCGAATGCTCCTTGCGGAGGTCTGAATTACGCTCTACTAGACCCAAGGATGTGTGATAAACCGCACCATCCCGAAAACAGGGCTCCCCAAAAATGGATTGTAGAGGTACAATTTCATGGAAAATTAAATAGCCTTTTTGTAGAAAATGGTTTTGTAGTTTATGGTATTTATTTGTAAAATCGTATTTCCATATTCTATATTTCCAAAAGATATCGTACTATGATAGAGATGTGTGTTGTGAGGAGGTAGGTCATTATCTCGTGAACTATCTAAAGGTATAGCAAGGAATTATACGATTTATGTCGAAACTAAACTACATGGTATTTTTTTGTAAAATTGCGATAAAATGTAAAATAAGAATTATTTTGATATGAAACTTGTCAATATGTTTTTTTAATGTTTAATGAACATGATGTGATGGTTTGGTATTATTGTTTTTAAGAAAAATATGATTTTTAAGGAAAACCTGAATCGAAAGTCAGATTAACTCCACTTCCGTCGGGTTTTAGAATTCTAAATTTTTAGAATAGTAAAAAGAAGGGAGAGAAGGGACTTACTGGATGTTGTGTATAGGAGAGGAAAAGAAAGAACTGGGAGGTGCCGGTGCGTCGTTTCGTCGCCGGAATTTCCTCGGATCGTTGTCGGAAGTTCGTCGGAGTTTCGCCCTTTGCTAAATCCTTTTGTACACAAAAAGAACTTAGAATTTTTTGTAGAGTTTTGGTAGGAAATTTTCAGTGTGAGGGGGGTGTAGGAATGTAGTGGGTATTTATAGGGAAATAGGGTTTAGGGTAAATGAAAGGGTGTGATAAAAATTGTATTTAATTTGCATTAAAAAAATATTTAAAGGGGGTATTTTAATTCTCTGTTTAATTGCAGAAATTTTAAATAGTGCAGGGTGAGTGGTGTAGGCCAAAGGTTGTAGGGAGTTGAAGAAAATCGGGGATCCAACTAAGTCGGACCAACGCTACCGGCCAATTCAGCCGAGTCGCCGGCCCGAGTCGACCGAGTCGGGCCGCGTCTCCTCGCCACGTGTTCCTTATCGCTTGGTCTATCTCGTGGACCCGTTTGTTTTATGCGTGACTCTTGGTTTTACGGGTTATGCATGGGTAGACTCTTGGGCTTCTAAAAGTTAAAAAGAAAACTAATTAAAAAATAATGTGGCTGATGGAATTTAAACTCTGGTGCTTTGGTTCAGCAGTGCAAGCTCTTACCAGTGAGCTACAAGCTCTTTCTTGCTGTTCAAAATTGAATCAAATACTTATAGTGCTCACAGGAAATGTAAATACCCCAAATATACATTAACTTTGAATCAATTTTATGTACACAAGAATTGGAGTTGTTACAGCATCATATGGGACATGGGAGAGATATTAATTGTTTATGCCCGTGGATTGTGTACAACTGGTTATATAACCCATAACGTAGGGCAACATGCTAGTTTAAGGATATCATAGTCCAACATTCCCATGTTCGGGACGAATATTAGCTTAAGGACATTTCGGTCCATCATCATGTATATCATGAAGAGTATGGGGTAACATATTAGTTTAGGGACGTTTCAGTACAACATTCCCATGTTTAGAACGAAAGGATAGTTTAAGGACATTTCGGTCCAAAGCCAGTTTAAGGATGTAACGACTCTGAAATCACTGTACAGAAATTTTCTTATTATTGTACAGAAAAAAGTATTACAGCCTGTGTAAGATTTAAAAGTTATTTTTGTTAAATGAAAGCAAGAAACAACTTGTAGCTCACTGGTAAAGCCCCTGCACTGCTATGACATAGCCTGTGTGTTCGAATCCCCTCAGACACAATCATTTTATTCAGATTTTTCTTTTTAATTTTTGGAAGCCCAAGAGTTGCACGTGCAATACACGGAGAAATAAAAAGTTTCAGAAAAATCAAACAGGCGCAATGAGGTGTACACACCTAAAAACACACGTGGCACGAATCTCAAGGCAGGACATTCAAATCCAACCACCCATTATCCTCATTTAGCCGGCGCCGACAGTCGATCTTGCCCCAATTTGCTTCGTCTTTGCACACACACCTTTTCTACTCCCATTAACTCCCCTGCACTGTTTGATTTCTCTCCAATCAAACAGAGACCCTTCATTTCACCATTTAACACCTTTCTAATACTTTTTAGTCTAAAATTTTAATTCCCAAACCCTAATTCTCCACTATAAATACCACCTCATGCCCTAGCTCCCCTCTATTCTGAAAATTTCTAGCAAAATCACCTCCAAAGTTTCTAAGTGCAAGAGGAGTCAAGTGGAGTTAGCAACCAAGCTCCTTCCGTCGAAGATCAAAGCCGTTTTCGGAGCTCCCGCGACGCTACGAAAACTCCTCTCTTCTTCCTTACCCTTTTCTAGATATTACCAAGCCGTAAGTCCCTCTCATCTCTCTCTCTCTTTTCATCATATTTTATCTCCTAAAAAGATATCGGTAAAGTGGAGTTATCTTCGATACTTTTCTTTTTAAACTTGAAACTCTCTTTTCCTTTATACTTTGGTCAAACTAATGTTACCACCCTACTTGTAACTTTAATTACAAACATTTAGCTTTGAGTTTAACCAAAATTTTCATGTGAAACGAACATAAACGAATTTTTTCATTAAAATACCTTGAACTTTGTTATCACCTCTTTTCGATATTGGTTACAACAATACCTTTAGGAAAACTTCATGGGGTAATGACCTACCCCACACGCACACTTTGGTTTCATAGCACGATATCTGTATATATGGATGGTTGATTCAAAGAAATGCTTTTCATTAAAATACCGCATCTTTTAAAAATCGGGTTTCTTTTAAAGGGGTATTTTGTAATCCTTGGCAAATACTCCTCTTCAACTCTCGTTAGAAGACCCACTAATGGATGGTGCAGTTTATCGCACATCCTTAGGATAGTAGAGCGAGATGCAGAACTCCTCACGAAGTATTCGATCTCGAAAGGAAATAAAATACGGTTTTTAAGAAACGCGACTTTTTTAAACAAAATAAATTTTTGAAAAATTATATGAAAAACTTATAAATTCGTATTTTCAATAAAATATATTATGAAACTATATTCTTTAAAAATGAAAGATTAAAATGTTAATAAAATACCATCGAGTTACCAAAAAGGGCTAGTTTTCAATAAAATGCCATAAACTTTTAAAAGCTAGATTTTTATCATTAAAATACCCCAATAATTAAAATGCATGCTCATGAAAACCCTAAATCTTGTAAATCACCCTCAAGCTTTTTTTTAAAACGATATTAACATATTTTTCATAAAACCCCCTCGAGATATGCAAACAATACTTTAAGGACTATAGAATTAACATAGGCTTAAGCGGTATCATTTCTCTTGAGCCTTAGGGAGCCGGAGAAAGTGAGTGCTTGTCTATTTAGGTTAGACAACTTAACGGAGTTATCAATGGCAATTGTCTTGGAAAAAACACAAATCCTGCTGTTCATATGCAGCAGTTGCCGATTACTCCCGAACTTAAGATGTTGCAAGAACAAAGTCCTTTTCATAAGATTCTAACTCAAACCAGAATCCAAAATCAAACAAAAGCTTGAATACTTGGTCATGAACCTGAACACACGAATTCAAATATCAAACTCAAACTTGAATACTTGACTCGACTTGACCGAACCATGGTTATAACTTGATATGAACTTGACATGACTATATGAATACATGATTACATCTTGAACATGAATCTGTACATTTTGTATCCATGGATTCGGCCAAGACCTATAATCTTAACTTATACAATATAATTCACAGGGATAAAGGGGTAGATTGGTATGGAACGTATATCGTGGCACGAGAGGTCACATTAAAAAACAGCTACATGAATTCATGTGCCATTGTTGCATGGGTTATGACGGGGCCTTATACTACATGTTACCATAGTCCACAGGGTAAGATGGACTCCTCTAGTATACATAAATACCTTCCTTATCAAACAATAAACAACGATGTTAGAATAACTATCTTATACCTGTGAAAGATCGTATACAACTTTACCTGTTCATTTCATATTATATGTTGTCTTCTCTTTCTTCTTTTGGGACTTATCGAGCGCTAGTTCGCTGACGACATTCCTTTCTGTTTCTTTCTTTGGGATGTTCGTCAGGAGGACCGGACTCTGAGAAGATAGAGCCGAGCTAGGAGGACTTGGACCGGCTTACAGCTTAGCCTGACTACTAGTTATTCCTGCATTCACTTTTTGTATGTCATTATTTAGGCATTGCTTTGTTTATTGTATCTTTTACTTTCAGACAGTTGTAAGTAAAGTTGAATGTACATAAAGTTGCTGTTTCATTTTATTACTCTTGTCATTCTGGTTCATGGTTATATTACTTAATTATGCTTAATGTATTTATTTCATAGTAAATACGTTGCGGACTTGCCACGTCACCGTTTCCGTCTATTGGGAAGCGGGGTGTGACAAGTTTTGTTGGCGGCCCATGCAGGTCAGTTCTGCATGAAGTTTTAAGCAATATATCACAAGAATTATAAGAATCAACAACTATGCATTCCTTACATTTCAAATTTCTTGAATCTATCATAACCTTTCCTTTTCTATTAAGGTGATTATTCACCGCCGAAAACAGAGACGAACTGAGATGGATAGTCTTGCCTGAGTTTGGGGGCAGATACTATTTGGATTTATCCATCCACCTCTCTAAAGGTACCAAGTTGATTTATGACACCATATATCGGAGGTTTGGATAGATGCGGCCGTTGTAGCAGACTTCATCAGATTCCCCCTCATTTTATGAGAGGGTTTTTTTATTGTGAGGATGCTCTTCCCTGCAGGCGCAAGCCCCTGCAGTTAATTACGTTACCATATTGCGATAACTACTTTCTCCTGCTCCGGCAGTTCACTTTGTGTCGTGTGTGTGTTTTGTTTGTTTTGGTTGCCCGTGGATTGTATACGGAGACTATTTTATGTTGTCTCCCGTAGGGTGCGGATTAGCCCAAATCCGTATATTTTAGATTTAGGTTTGTTTTATTTAAGGACCGTTAATCTAGTTTGAGATTAAGATCAACTTAAATATATAAGTTAGCATTTGGGCTCAGTTTGTTTTTGCTAAGGATACGTTAGTCTTATTTGAGACTAAGATCAACTTAACAATATTTTGGGATCAATTTTACTTAAGATCCAGCAAAAGAGCATTTGGTCTCACAGCTGCAAGAAAATTTTAAAGACTTAGCCAATTTGGGGTTAGTCTGCTTAGTCTTTTCTTTCTTTCTTTTTTTATTCAAAAGTGCTAAGCACTTATTTGTGCTCTGTTTGTTCAACCCTTTTCTTTTTATGCAAGAGTGCTAAGCACTTATTCGAGCTCTGACGCTCACATGTATATCATGTGAAGCATTCAGTCATGGACGTTGCCCAATGAATGTTGAACACTTTAGTCAGTTTGACTAATCAGGAAGTGCTAAGCACTTTTTATGGCATCCACGTAAGATGCCTGTGCGGCGCTGGGCGCTGCCCAATCAGTGTTAAGCACTCAGCCGTTTTGGCTGCATATGAAGTGCTAAGCACTTTAATTCAGCGCTCACGTGTATTGCACGTGAGGCGCTGGCCTTCTGTCTTGGGTGCCCACGTAGGAAGCACGTGAGGCGCCGGCCCTTTGTTTAAGGGCGCCCACATGGGAAGCACATGAGGAGCCAGCCTTCTGTCTTTGGCACCCACGTGTTTTTTTTACGTGAGGCGCTGATTTTTCTTTTATATGGAGATTTAATCTCTATTGATGTTTTCAGAGAGGTTAAATCTCTTTTAATGGTGTTTTGACCATTAAGGATTTTGGGTTGAGATTTTAAAGAACCGAGTTCTTAATTTTGAAGGAACTAAGTTTTTGGAGTATTATGAACTCCATCTTCTTTCTGTTCTTGTGTCCATATTCTCCCCTGAATCTTTGATTCTCAAGAATAAGATTTTCCCAAGGAGAATTAAATTCTCAACTTGTGGAAGACTTGTCTTGTGGATCTCAGATCCAGAGAAAGAACTAAGTTCTATGAGAGGAGGGTTAAACCCTTAGATGCAAAAAAGATGTTTTGATATCTTCTTTTTCCTTTACCTAGGTTTTTTTTGAAGGAAGGACTTATTCTTTGAGAATTAAATTCTCTGTTCTTTCAAGAGCTCGTTGTATTTTTCAGAAGCTTGTGGCGGGGTTTCCTCTCTATGTCTGTCTCTGTCTGTGTGAGACTTGAAGTCTCGGATCCTTTATATAGTGGAGGCAGATTGTTAATTAGTTTTGAGAAAATCTATCATTGAGAGATTCCAATTGATTTAATTGGTCTCAAAACTGATTTGGGGAATTTTACCCGCCGTAAGATCTTTGATCCAACGGTTCTCTGTTTAACAGAATATATTGTTCTTGTTTTTAACAAGATTGGGGAAATATTTTCCCATATACAGAATTTATTATGTAAAATGGTGATTTTTAATCACCATTGGACTTTTAATCCAAGGGTTCTCTGTTTTACAGAGAACAATCTTTTTTGTTTCGAATGATTGAGGGAATATATTCACAAAATAGGATTTTATTCTATTATTAGATCATCGATCCAACCGAGAGTATCTTTTTTATTTAGAAAGATTTGGGAGATATTTTCTCCTAATAGAATTTAATTCTATATTTTGATGATTTATCATCTCCATTGGATCTTTAATCCAACGGCTCTGTTTAAAAGAGAGTATCCCAAATTCTTATGTAGAATTTAATTTTATTAATCTTGACTTGGGTGCTGGCGCTCACGTGTTGTGCACGTGGGCGCCACTCAAGAATTTAATTCTTATGATGGGTACTCCTGTGCTTTGCACATTGGCGCCCACGTGATAAGCACGTGCGACGCCATATAAGAATTTAATTCTTATGATGGGTACTCCTGTGCTTTGCACATTGGCGCCCGCGTGATGAGCACGTGCGGCGCCATATAAGAATTTAATTCTTATTCAGAAAGCATTTCTGTGCTTTGCACATTGGCGTCGGCGTTAGGAGCACGTGCGGCGCCACCATAGGATTTAATCCTGAGGGATTGACGCTGGCGCCCTCGTGAGGCGTTGCCTCAACAAAATTTAACAGAGCTTAGCTCTTTTTATATTGTTTAAATTTTAGGGGAACAAATGCCCCCCATCGTTGTTCCTATGTAACTCACACGTAGGTGCAACGGTGTCATTTTTTCCACCGTTGAATCTTTTAGAGAGTTGAAACGTTCCTTCACATCCTATAAATAAGGCCTTTTGCCCTTGAGATGACCGTCGTTTCGTCATCTTCTTTCTCCTTCCTTGAGAATTTAATTCTCTTCTCCGAGCTTAAATCTCTGCCTAAAGGAACTCTTAGAGTTGAACTCTATTTAAGAAAATTGTTAAGGATTATGACTAATTTTTTAACTCTTAAAAGAAACTCTTTTTGTTTTTGGATTTTTAACCCATTAACAGAGCTTGGCTCTTTTTTTTTAAATGATCTCTTAGAGATCAAAAAAAAACTTTATCTGGGTAGATCGTTGATCTTAGAGATCTTAGGGTTTTACCCTATTATTAACTCTGGTTTTTTAGGGTTCTCTGAAATTTAGTTCCAGTATATTTCCTATGGGGATTTCTGGGATTTAATCCCATCATCGGAGGAATTTGATTCCAGTTTGTATGACAGAGCTTAGCTCTGGGGAATTTTGAAAATTTTTAGGAATTTTATTCCTCTTTTCTCTTTTCTTTTTAGGGTTCTATTGTAGATTCTTCTTACAGATTTGGATCTGTTATAGAACACATTCTTCAAGAATATTGGGAGTTTTGGACTCCACCGCTTAATGAGATTTCTCTTTTAATGAGAATCCTTTTGGATTCTCACAATGTGTGCATGTCTCATCATTGATGAGGCGTCATCTTGATTTTGTGGGGCCTACTGTCCTATTTTTTTCTTGGACTGTAATGACTTTAATATGCCATAGTGGAGTACAGATGCTAAGGCCCTTAGTTGTAGTTAATTATATTGTACCGATAACTAACTCTCTACATGTTTTTCTTTTCAGGTACTATGGATTCTTTCTTCTTTCCTTATGTCCGTTCGGAGAGTGATTTTGCTAACGCGCCTACGGATCGGGAAGCCTTTGCGCTAATTCGGGACTACGACCCAGAGCAGAAGTCTTTTCATCTATGGGGATCATGGTACGGTTATATTATCCAGGGCCGGCGCAGCTTCACTTGTATGGTGCCGTCAGAACCGATCCCGTAAATCCATTACGCTGACCCTCCTCAGATCATTTATGTGGTGGAATAGGTCAAATGGACGTCGGAAGGTCGTCTCTAACCTTCCATGAGGCGATACCAATGCAGCCGCCGATGGCCCTAGACATTCTGGGGCGTCACATATGCTAAGCAGAAGCGCGTCCTTGGGGCCAGGTCTATACGATAGGAGTGACCCCCTATCATCCGGCTGGTTATCTGCAGTGGGCCCGTTACATTTTGTCGGCCAAGAAGTCACTGTTGCTGAAGACCGGTTTATATCCAGCGATCTACGCGTCCCTCTTTTATTACCACACTCCTCATGTTTGGTGGATTAAATCCTTCCTGGAGCAATGGAATATCCTGAACCACACATTTCTCTTATCAGATCGGAAGGTGTCAATCTCGCTGGAGGAATTCACGGAAAATCCAGGTTATCGGTCAAAGGAGAGTATTATGAGGAGATACTTCCTCCTGACGAGTACGTCTTCGCTACTGAATTAGTGGTTATGGGTCTTACCCCAGAAAATGTTGTTCAACACAAGTTTCCGAGCGTTATCAAAGTGTTGAACATATATGAGAGCTTATTCTTGGAGTCTGGGGGACATGGCGTTAGTTTTACGGACTTTGTTGCCCGTTTCCTCCGGCCGGAGGTTTTATCGAAAAGAGCTACAAAGTTTGCCAAGCTCGATGATCCATTCGGATTTGTCTTAGACAAACTGCCGAATGCGAAGGCGGATTTAAAGCAATTCTTTATTCCGGATACCCCCATCATCCCCTTTGCAGAGATCGCCACTCCGGACATTGACGAGGAGTCGTTCTTTATGAGGTTCATTGGTTTATGGCTGAGCAGGTTTGCACTTCCATTGCACCCTCATTATATGAGACCATCTGTCTTTTATCCGGCTCACCACATTGTGGCGGGGACACGTATAGCTATTGGGATTGCAGGATTAGCGCATTTATATCATGGTCTAAGTATAGCGGCCAACACCGCTTAGCCAAGGTTGAAGCCCATAAATCTCCTACTACACTACTTCACCTCGTGGATCGAGATGCACGTACTGGGTGCTTTTGGTGTGCATAAACGGCCCCGATTTTATGAAGGATATAACTTTCCTCGGGTCATGCAATTGGTCGATGCTTCTTCTCCAGACCCAACACAGCGAGAGGCTCGGCGATTGCTTCTTCGCCCGAGCATGGTTGGGGATAGCATGAACTTCGTCGATAGGGTCCTGACCATTGGTAAGGAACCTTTCAAAGTAATCCAGTCGCTCCACGATGTCTTCAAGGATGGAGCTTCTATGTTGAGGGCCCGGGAGATCGTTCATCTGTATTCTATCAGGCGGGGTTTCCTCATATTCAGACAGAACGCCTCAGTGTTGTTTATGAGATATAACCCGCATCGTTTTGCCCAGCAATCCAGTTACAACCATGGCGTTCCCTTTCAAGCGTTCATCCTTGACCCGGTTGCTACATGTTGGAGATAGTGCCCTCATAGTCAATTATTGGATCGCAGGTACGTGATTGCAATGATTGCGGAGGACCTATCCCGGTAGGACAGTCTTACTTGAAATGATAATCTGGTTTGCCTTTATCAGTCGTGTACATGTTCAGGAGACTGATAGTGTTACACTTTGATAGAGCCCTTAGGATCTTGCTTTACTACTAACTGTATGAGGGCGATCATATACGTGAGAGTTGGGTAGTTTATATTCATATCCTTAATTGTGGTCCCTAGTCGTGGGAGTTTCGAGACAGGGCATCGATACTCCGGAGTAGACTAGTGTGTACAGTCGAGACCCCGACGAGGGGCGGTGGCCGGTCTCACAAGCCACTGGTGTCAGTTGGATCACCTAAGATGTATACAGGTGCTCATTGGGTTATGAGTACACCGGACAGGACTCGCCAGGAATCTGCTAGTTAGTATTATATCTATCGTCAGATAGCAGTTCCCTGGTGACATGTGTACAGGTTAGTTCATCGACCTGAGGTCGTCATTTGTCTCGTGTGAGTTCCCACTGTGCTTTGATTTCTACCCTACCACGGCTCAAAGGAGTCGTGCAAACAGGTAGCTTTTGGGTACAGTCCCGAGCCATATGGAGGCACGTGAGCGGATCGGCAGGGGATTCGTCTCTCCCGGTATTGGGGGCGAGATCGTGCTGTGTCTAGGAGAGCCATTACGCAGAGCCCTCGGCCGAGGCAGGAGATTTACTGGTAGGTATTCCAGAAGTATCTCAGGGCGTTCTGGGCTACACTCCGACACGACTTATACTGCTAAAGGGGGTCTGACGTTACTAGCCCTCTAGGCGGATATGCGATACTCATTGACGAACGGACCGGACTGTATATACATTGTCACTGTTAGGCTCAGTAGGGTTTTCGGAGGAGTTCGCTCATCGGTCTCCCTTGATTTCGCTCCTCGGCCACCCTTGACGTCAGTCCATGGGCAGCCGTTACGCATAGCTAGTGCCGCTGACGGTTTGTGGTTAAACCCACTGCCAGGGTACTGACGAGTCATTAGAGTCCCCCACAGACAGTTTCCCAAGTTCGGGCGAAACGTTGTAGAGGCCGTATGGTTTTATGGCAGGGTTCGGAAAATGCACGTGCGTTTACGCACGTGTCGATTTTCGGACAGATGATACTAGTCGGCTTTGGTTTAAGCCGGATCCGAGTATTATATTGAGTAGGTATAATATCTTTGTCTCAGTTGCATTTGTATTCGGTCGTAATATAAATGCGGGTATATTTATACAGTTTCGGGGTTGTCCTGAAATTCGTTTCAGGATCACTTTTGGAAGTTGCCAGTTTCCAGTTTTCTATCAGCCGTCTTTTAACATTCGGTTAAAGACGGATTTATCTTTTCTTGAGATGAGTGTGGATTCTTCTAGAAGTTTCTAGATGAGGTGACTAGGATTAATTGGTGTTGGATTTTCATTGGTTGCTTTAAAGGTTCAATTAATGCATAATGACTCATGCTTTGTAATTAAGGCTTTTTGTTTTCCTTAAGATATTTTGTTCATAATATCTTATGCTTGTGGTCACCTCCCTCCTCCTACGGTCACCTCCCTCCATCATATAAAGAGGCCGGCCCCTCTCCCTCTCTCAACTCACTCTCACTTGAGGTTTCATTTCGGTTAGAAAAGATATGATAGTTTTGGGGTGTATGGAATTCACAGTTCATTTCATTCCATCACCCAATTTCCACGGCAACTTCATTAACCGATCGTCCACGGATTTGGACGAAGTGAGACAAAGTCATCTACTCATTCTCTACATCAATCTTGGTCGTCTCTTTTAGCAAACTTGACGATCGAGTTGCCTCGAGTCAGAGGCGGGAGCCCGTTTAAAGATCCGATCATGTGGTGCCACCTCGACGAGGACATCGGAGTTCGACGAGATCGGAGCAGCCGCAACGGAGCGTGGGATGATGGTTGAAGAACGAAGGACTCGGATCGTTCGGTATAACATTCCTACACTCTTTACAGTTTGTTAGTTTAGCAATAATGGCAGATCCGGGTTAAAGTATACGATAGCGCCAGTTTAAAAGTTTTTGTTCCGCAATTTGGCGTCTGTAGACTGCCGGGGCGCTAGCGTAGACTAACAGTGGTATCAGAGCCTAACCATTTTGCTATACTAACTTGTGCTAACGTGTTCAAAACATCGATCGAACCGAAACTCAAAAACGACAAAATCCTATATTGACAGTTTCTGTTGTTTTTAAACGGTCTCAAAAATTATTTCTGGATGTCTTAAAAATCCGTGCAGGGAATTCTAAGACCCACGACAAAATTTGGGGTCGTGATCCCTCCAAGTCGCCGCGGAAGGGCGGCCAAACCCATGGTTTGGCCGCGCAACCGCGGCCACGTGGGGAGCACGTGCTCCCAAATTTTGTCAGTAGGTTCTGTTTGGGATTTTGGGGTTTTTGGTATATAAAGTTTTGGCCCAGATTTTGTTACTGTTCACCAGTAAGCTGTGGGGCCCACTTTTTGATATTTGGTCTTTGGTCGATCGTAATTTAAACACGTTAGTTTACAGTGCTTACATTATATCTCCGACCGGGAATGTCATTTGATCGGTAAACCGCGTTTGATTGCTATAGTTCTTTTAGACGGGTTTGCGAACGTGACATTCGCGTTGATGTTCTGTGTTGTGCTGTAATGTTGCGGATTTGTCGTGGTGGATAGCAGTGTGCAATGATAGTACAGTTTGAGTTTATTTGTACATTTGATATTGCGGGGCGAGCGTCCAACTTGTGGACTGCCGTCACTGCCTGTTGTATAATATTCTTTTGGGGCACGACCATGTTGCGGTCGATGTACCTATTGTACTATTTTTCATTACTGTACTAGGTTTTGCCCCGAGACGGAGTGCACGGATAGCCGGGTTCGGGAGGGCAACGGGTCCGCATCTCATGGCTTTGAGAGGCAGAGGGGTCCCACTTCAGAATTGGCAGACTATTCGCCGCACTCGTAGGGGGTACAGGTTGACCCAAGGAGGGGTGCTCAATTTACCGGATTCCGTGAAGTGCCGGGTATTCCATTCACTATGCAGTGGGGACTACCTCGCTTCAGGTTTTGGCGGGTAACTTTCCGCACCCGTAGGGGTCTAGGTTTCATTGCACAGGCTATCCACACGACAGGGGAACGTCGAGTTTCAGCAGCGGCTCTGTGAAACTCGGGGATCCCAGATATCTGTATTGTTCTGTGATGCTTATTACTTTTCTGTAATGTTGCATATTATCACGCCTGGAGCGATTATGTATATTGGCTCATATACTATTAGATGTTGTATATGTTTTACACCCGCGCTAGTCCAGTCCCCGCTCTGTCGTTAGTTAAGTAACCTAACGGGTGATGATGGGACCCAGTGACGAATGCGGATGGCATATACGTACATTTTATTTTCGTTCTTTTCTGGTGTGATTGATTGATGGGACTGCGTTGATTCTGATCAATGCAAAGTAAAACAAACCCGTATACAGTTGTTGGAATAATTTAAAAGGTGTTGTTACAAAGACGTTTCCTTTTGTCATGCATAGCGGTATTCAGTGGAATATCCTGCACCTCATTCGACGGGGCAAGGGCTGATATCCCTTCACCGGGACTGACCCCTTGGGCAGAAGTTTGCGTCAGCGTAATAACTGCACTATAGTCGATTACAAGTTGCTTTGCATAGCGGTATTCAGTGGAATATCATGCACCTCATTCCACGAGGAAAGAGCCGAGATCCCTTTACCGGGAGTGACCTCTTTAGCAAAAGGTTTTCGCCACTATATTTTAAAAAGCTATCAGGTTCCTTCAGCGATATCAAGTTCAGTACGCTAAAGGTTTTTCGCCAAAAACCAGTCGTAGCCCTCCGTCACTTCTTTTGGGTATTTAGTAGTATTCAAGCTATGCATTTTAGCCAAAGTTAAGGCATAGTGTTTGGTAGCTGCTGGGTATTCAATTGTTGCATAGATAGATGAGTTAGTTTGGGACAGTCGTTCTGCCGATTGGCCAAAGTCAGGGGCATGTGCGGGTGGGTTCAAATTGACAAGATAGTGATGGGTAGAACTTGGCATGTGACTTATGACACTTTGACCAAAGCCAAGGTTATAAGAGCATGGGGCAAAAATAATATCAGGAGTTTCTAAAGAAACTGAAACTTGCCGAGTATGCGCATACCTTCTGGAGTATGAGTAACGTGGATGCATTCCATCACGTTATCATGCGATGAGAGTTGGATCCTGATTCCCACTGATGAGTTGGTTTACTCTTCGGGTGATCCCGATTGATTCTTCTTTAGGTTTGGAGGAGAATTTGACAGGACAGTGGGAGGTTTCCGGATTAGATAAAATGATGACCATTCTGATCTAGGTTAGAGTGCACGCAGAGTGTTTCTTTTCTCTCTCTCTCTTTGGCAGCGACCTTTGACCGACCTTAGACTATGACTCTGTGACCAGGTTGACCGAACCTTCTTAAAATACTGGCTTTTGGATTGTCTGAGTTGCATAAGTCATTGCCACTCCTTCTTTTACCCTTTGTATTTCTCAGAACACCCGTATTACTACGGATATCCACTTCCATTGGATAGAGCCATCGTATGGTTATATACGAACTCGAAGGGACTTCTTCGAGGATGGATCAAGGTTCAGGAGAAATAGAATTGGTTTATTCATTTGTCTTTTATTATCACCTTCTCTCAGGTTGCGAGAGCTCCTTGGTTTAGGAGAGTACACCTATTACGCCTATTGGATAGTCTTATTCCAAACCATAGGCTGGTGCCGAAAGGTAGGGAATGAAGAAAACCAATTAGCCTAAGTAGGGTGTGCAGAAGGTAATATGTAAAGACAAAATAAAGGGATTAGAAAGAGGGCAAAGTAAAATGCGACTGATATCATTCACGACCAAAACAGCGTACTTCATCGCCGCTCCTATTTCACCTTTAAAAAGAATAAGGTATTATTCAGTTGTCTTTTATCGTCACCTTCTCTCAGTTGCGAGTACTCCTTGGTTTAGGAGGGTACACCTATTATGCTTACTGGATAGTCTTCTTCCAAACCATAGGCTGGTGCCGAACGGTAGGGAAGGAAGAAAACCAGTTAGCCTAACGATGGTGTACAGAAGGTAACGACTAAAGACATATAAAGGGGATTTGGAGAGAGGGCAATAAAATATACGGTTGAAGTCATGAATTGGATTATGGAAGAGGCATTGCTATGAATACCAGGATACCCCTACGAAAGATTTTCATGTTTCAGTGCATTGTTAAAGAAAAACTGTTTTCTCGATTAGACACTTACTCCAAGGGTATGTATTTACCAGGTTTCATTCTCATATCTGTATGGTTTTACAGATGATGAGTGGGAGTAAGATATTGGGAATTAGGTGATCATCCTCATTATATCGGAATTCGTTGCAATTGGTGATATTTGAGGAAATCGCCAGGGTACAGTTTTCTACCTACGACGCACAGGTTTTGAGTTGTTTAACTCAGCGGACTTATACAGAGTATTGTATGTTGTCCAAGTGTCCATCAGGACAAAGGGGTAGGTCCTCGTACTATGTTCTGTTTACTTATAACTTCTCTAGTATTTAGACAAGTGTTTCGTAGAAATACAAGGTCTAAGTTTTGAGAAGTTATGGGTATAAGAATAAAGTAGAGAACCAGGTATCACAAGTATCGGGATTCTTCAAAGAGATCGAAGATGTAGATTCTTGTGAATGGTATTCAGATGATAGTGATGGTTTTGAGAAACGTATTTCTCTTACAGGTTACTCATAATTGGATGGATTCCTAAGTTGAGTAATGCTGATTAGCCTCTTTCCATTAAGTTGATATGCACTGGAGACAGTTGCATGGATTGAATCTTGGTTCCAATTAAATAAGTGCCAAAGTTTCTGTATTGGATATAGAATAGTTCGTACCTTAAAAGAAATTAAGGTACGGGGAGTTGTCCAGCTTATGATTAAAACCAGACACTGGATAACTCAGGGCACGTTTCTGTAATGGCTGTTTGTGGGTTGACCCTGGCTATGACGAGGGTTGATATTCTACCATTTAGAAGATCAATAGTGACATTGTTCTTGACTCGCCACAGTTTTAGTAAAAATGGATCTTTTTCAGAAAACAGTAGTGGGAGTATGGTAGAACTGGAAGTGATTCCAGAACCGCGAACGATTACGGAAAAATTTAATAGGACCTATACATTCAATCAGGTTTGACATTCCAATAGCCACTCCGCAGGTATGGTAGGTAACCTCAGACACCCGAGAGGTACTTCGGTAGCCTCAAGGACGGTGACAGGGAGGTTCTTATCTACCCAGACTTGACACTACTGTTGTTCCAGGATATGAGACCCGGTAGGAGGGTTGTCGTAGTCAGTGGGAGCAACGGAAGCATGGTGGGCAAGTAGCTTATGTCTATTTATAGACTTGAGCAGTTATAGCGGAGATAGATCATCTAATTTTGATGTGACAGTCATGGGTTTGACTTCAATCAGAATAGGGGATGGATCAGTTAAGAAGGTAGTAGGGTGTGATGTCATGGTATCTGGATGACATACACAGAGTAGGAAGTAAAATTCCTATACTACGATCGGTTGTACTGTGGTCGTCACACAGTTGTTTCTCCAGACAGGATATGGATATAATATTTGACATTCTGGTTTCTAGATCTATGGTTTTAGATCTGGATTTGGGTAGTTTCCCAATGTGGGTACTTTGACAGATATTCTAATGGTTTTTGGAATAGTTGACTCCTAGCATGGTGGTGTACCTGCAGGTGATGGAGTCACCCTCTCTAAAGGTGTCGTACAGACTAAAGGGGAGAGGGATGTGCATGATTGGCAGATCACTTGCTTAGGCAATTGAGTCAATCATGAGATATCAAGTACCGCACCAAATGTTGTTTTTGCACTAGATGCAATAAGTTTGTATTAATCCAATCCTGGAGAAACATAAGGAAGCAGTTTTAGAACATTAGTACATGTTCTATGGATTTGATAACGGCAGCCTCTTTCGGGAGACGGTTATCATTCCAGGCTTCAAAGGTGACATGGATGACAGAGTGATTGTCAGAGTTTTAGTTTTCCCTCTGACGAGGGACAGTATTGTGGACAGGTGGTTCCAGAGGATACTGTGGGTGGCATGGTGCCGGATACTGATTAGTTTCAGTGATCCATACAGTCTAAGAAGTTTGGATATGGAGTTCATTTATGAACTAAGGTCCCATCAGATATCCAGACATATTCTAAGACAGGTACTACTCAATTCGGGAGATGGCTTTCTCCGCGAACTTGAGATTAAGAGAGATACAGAAAGAAGCTTCTAGGCGGATCCACTCACCGAGGCTATTTCTCGAACACAATAGTTTCTCAAACGGGCTTTGTGAAACTGATTAGTAGAGGAGTTGGATGTTCGGTTTCACACGGGCTGTGAGTAGTCGACATCGCAATATTAGCCTTGAGTGCAAGTGGGAGATTGTTGGAGATAGTGCCCTCATAGTCAATTATTGGATCGCAGGTACGTGATTGCAATGATTGCGGAGGACCTATCCCGGTAGGACAGTCTTACTTGAAATGATAGTATGCTATCTGGTTTGCCTTTATCAGTCGTGTACATGTTCAGGAGACTGATAGTGTTACACTTTGATAGAGCCCTTAGGATCTTGCTTTACTACCAACTGTATGAGGGCGATCATATACGTGAGAGTTGGGTAGTTTATATGCATATCCTTAATTGTGGTCCCTAGTCGTGGGAGTTTCGAGACAGGGCATCGATACTCCGGAGTAGACTAGTGTGTACAGTCGAGACCCCGACGAGGGGCGGTGGCCGGTCTCACAAGCCACTGGTGTCAGTTGGATCACCTAAGATGTATACAGGTGCTCATTGGGTTATGAGTACACCGGACAGGACTCGTCGGGAATCTGCTAGTTAGTATTATATCTATCGTCAGATAGCAGTTCCCTGGTGACATGTGTACAGGTTAGTTCATCGACCTGAGGTCGTCATTTGTCTCGTGTGAGTTCCCACTGTGCTTTGATTTCTACCCTACCACGGCTCAAAGGAGTCGTGCAAACAGGTAGCTTTTGGGTACAGTCCCGAGCCATATGGAGGCACGTGAGCGGATCGGCAGGGGATTCGTCTCTCCCGGTATTGGGGGCGAGATCGTGCTGTGTCTAGGAGAGCCATTACGCAGAGCCCTCGGCCGAGGCAGGAGATTTACTGGTAGGTATTCCAGAAGTATCTCAGGGCGTTCTGGGCTACACTCCGACACGACTTATACTGCTAAAGGGGGTCTGACGTTACTAGCCCTCTAGGCGGATATGCGATACTCATTGACGAACGGACCGGACTGTATATACATTGTCACTGTTAGGCTCAGTAGGGTTTTCGGAGGAGTTCGCTCATCGGTCTCCCTTGATTTCGCTCCTCGGCCACCCTTGACGTCAGTCCATGGGCAGCCGTTACGCATAGCTAGTGCCGCTGACGGTTTGTGGTTAAACCCACTGCCAGGGTACTGACGAGTCATTAGAGTCCCCCACAGACAGTTTCCCAAGTTCGGGCGAAACGTTGTAGAGGCCGTATGGTTTTATGGCAGGGTTCGGAAAATGCACGTGCGTTTACGCACGTGTCGATTTTCGGACAGATGATACTAGTCGGCTTTGGTTTAAGCCGGATCCGAGTATTATATTGAGTAGGTATAATATCTTTGTCTCAGTTGCATTTGTATTCGGTCGTAATACAAATGCGGGTATATTTATACAGTTTCGAGGTTGTCCTGAAATTCGTTTCAGGATCACTTTTGGAAGTTGCCAGTTTCCAGTTTTCTATCAGCCGTCTTTTAACATTCGGTTAAAGACGGATTTATCTTTTCTTGAGATGAGTGTGGATTCTTCTAGAAGTTTCTAGATGAGGTGACTAGGATTAATTGGTGTTGGATTTTCATTGGTTGCTTTAAAGGTTCAATTAATGCATAATGACTCATGCTTTGTAATTAAGGCTTTTTGTTTTCCTTAAGATATTTTGTTCATAATATCTTATGCTTGTGGTCACCTCCCTCCTCCTACGGTCACCTCCCTCCATCATATAAAGAGGCCGGCCCCTCTCCCTCTCTCAACTCACTCTCACTTGAGGTTTCATTTCGGTTAGAAAAGATATGATAGTTTTGGGGTGTATGGAATTCACAGTTCATTTCATTCCATCACCCAATTTCCACGGCAACTTCATTAACCGATCGTCCACGGATTTGGACGAAGTGAGACAAAGTCATCTACTCATTCTCTACATCAATCTTGGTCGTCTCTTTTAGCAAACTTGACGATCGAGTTGCCTCGAGTCAGAGGCGGGAGCCCGTTTAAAGATCCGATCATGTGGTGCCACCTCGACGAGGACATCGGAGTTCGACGAGATCGGAGCAGCCGCAACGGAGCGTGGGATGATGGTTGAAGAACGAAGGACTCGGATCGTTCGGTATAACATTCCTACACTCTTTACAGTTTGTTAGTTTAGCAATAATGGCAGATCCGGGTTAAAGTATACGATAGCGCCAGTTTAAAAGTTTTTGTTCCGCAATTTGGCGTCTGTAGACTGCCGGGGCGCTAGCGTAGACTAACACTACAGAAGAGAGCGTTTGCAACGCGGCACATCACTTCATGCGGCTAAATACGGGGTCTCATTTCCTGATTTGTGAGCCGAGCCGTATCCTGAAGGCCTCGAATGCTTTTATTGCTTGGTATCAGCATGCCACAGTGTAGGGTTGTTGAGCACGCGCACAAGGGTCTACGAGGCATCGACCATGCCCGATTAAAATTTTAACCGTGCCGAACAACCCGAATACGGATCTTTAAACTAGGGTTTAGGCGAAAACGAACATGTTAAACGCTTTAACACTAAGTGAGAGGGATTACAACCTTTGTAGATCCAGTCCTTCACTTCTTAAGCTCTGTGTTGAGGTCCCTTCGCTGCGATCATCGTGTTGTGGACTCTCGAGAGGCTTCACGAAGAGAATGATGCAACCTTTGCTTCCGATCTTCGATACCAAGATGATCTACCTTGAAGTTTCGTTAACACAAGCTAACACTCATAATATGAAGTGAACACCCTCATCTAAATGGCAAGGATAGATGAAGATGATGAAGTAGGATTTTTGCTCTCATTTAAATCTTTTCTCACTCACTTTCATCACAAAAGAAAGCTTTTTCATGAAGGAACTCAAGCATGAAGAAGAAGAATGAAGAAGATCACTTAATCCTTTTGTGATGAACAATGAATTATTGTAGTGGTTACAAATCTAACCAAGGGTTAAGTATGAGAGAGTTAACCCTTGTAGAGAGTTAACTAGAGTTAATGGTTTGGATTGGGTTAACATAATATCTCCACAAAGTCAAAGCTTCATGAAGCTTCATGCAAAAGCTAACCCTAATCCAAACCCTAAACCATAGTTAAATTTGTAACCCTAACATGTTACAATATTATATATCACATATACAATATATTTTGTAACAATAGAAAATAATACAATTAACATATATCGCATATATCAATGTATTATCCCGTGAGAAAATGAATCTTTTAGTGAGCTAATATTAGTTAATGTAATTTAATATATCATATATATTATTATACATTAAATTATCGAATCAACACTTGATCTGATAATCCGGCTATTTCACAAATAACCGACTAATACGATGACCCGGCTATATCATATACCCGGCCGATATCTCATATCGCGAGAATCCAATACGGTATCATATACCGCATTATCCTCGGTCCCGCACATATCACATATGTGCTCCTACTCCATTTTTCCTGAGCCAAGAAACCTCTGTGTAGGACTCTAAAGACTCGTCAATACGCCGGCAGCAGGTGATGATCATATCAAACACCCACAAGCCGCAAGCGGTCTGCTAAACGTAACGGCCACCCGGGTATTGAGCGATCAGATGATCAACAAGCAAGCCTGTATATTCTCCTGTGAATCCAAACAGTAACACTCCCGTACAGTCCGGTCTCGTCGTCTGATATGTCGCATATCTCGCCTAGGGGTGGTAAACGTCAGACCCCAGTAGCTCGATAAGTCGTGTCGATATGAGGTCTATAACAGTTCAAGAAACTACTGGTAACACTTACCAGTAAATCTCAGCAACCCTGGCCAGGGATTTCCGGTTATAGCCAATCGAGCACAGCACAACATCAACTCCCTATACCGGGAGAGACGAATCCCCTCCTATCGCTCATTGCCTCCATGTGATTCGGGACTGTACCTAAAATCCACCTTTTTGCACGCCCTCTTGGACGTGGTATGATGGAAATCAAAGCACAGTGGGAATCACACAAGACTCTATGACGATCTCGGGTCAACAGACTACTATGTACCAGTGTCACCGGAAAACTGCCATCTGACGTAAGGTATAATACCATCTGGGAGTTCTCGGCGAGTCCCTCCAGTGTACCCAGTCTTCACTGAGCACCCGTACACCATCCTTGCTGTCAAACACCGATGGATATGGGATCATCCATCGCCCATCATATGGGTCAAGATGCGTATACGCTAGTCTACTCTGGTGTATCGATGCCCTGTCTCGATACACCCTCGACTAGGAACAGTTATAGGATGTACTCGTCGACTACCGTGGCCCCACTAGTATGATCTCATCATAGTCCCAGTAGTCGAGTACATATCCTAAGGGCTTTATCAACATGTAACATAGAGACAATCAGAGTACATATTAAGATAAAGTACAACCGGATAGCATACTATCATGTCGAGCAAGAAAGTCTTCCCTATATATGTCCTAGCATCCACTACAATATACATCGTATGTACAGTAATGGCCTCTAGGGCATACATATAACTAACACACAGGTGTCATCATCAAAGAGGAAAGGAGGATGCTTCTCGACTATAAGGATTTTGTCCCAGCTAGTAATCCTGCGGTCCCGCTGAAGCGACGGGCGGTTGTCCGTACTTCTTTAAGAGAGGGCGCCACGGCTTTAATTCCACGAGCCTTTTTGGCTAATCCACGACCGGATGTAAGTTTTCCTGTGCCCGTGGTGGCTATGACATCCCCTGAGTCGGATATTGGCTCAGAGATCGGAACTCGCCGTCCGAAGAAGCCCGTTAAGCGTAAACTTTTTTCGTCGAGTGTTGGTGCCGGCTAGCAGAAGAAGAACAAATCTTTATTCTCAACTGACGTTATACTGGGTCAGGAGCCTCATACTCCTTATAGCGAAGGCTTAGACGAATACGGCACCAACATTGGTCTATTCGAATCCTCTGTCGATGAGAATGCCGCTACTGATGTTCAAGCCGCTATCGAGGCTTCTGAGAGATTAGCCCATGAGCAAGCAGCGCTTGCTTCTCTTATGGCGTCCGGTATGTTCTATTCAAATTCTTCTGTACACATTTTTTTGAATTTATTATGCTTTATTAACGCTCTTTTCTTAACAAGATTCTCCACTTAAGAGGCTCTCTTGGAGTCCCTCAAGATATTTGAGGAAGAGGAGAGGTTTCGCACTTGCATGGGTCTCGCTATGATTCGTTTTGCAACGCCTTTACATATTTCGCTCATTTTGTTCACACCCTGACTCCCTTCTTCTTTCTGTTATAGGAACCACCGCAACTTGTGTTGTTCCGAGTACAATACCATCGTCGGGTGGTGGTGCGGAGGAGCCTTCAGAGCCACCGGCTACGGTTGAGGTCACCCTAGGGCCGCCACGGCAGGCGTCGCTAAAGTAGCCAATGATGGATGTTGTAGCAGATCCGGAGGCCGAGCCTAATTTGGACCAAGACGTTCCCCTGTCGAAGGTTTTAAGGAGATCTATTCGTACAGTCAAAGCTAAGAGAAAGCACAAAAAGCACGCAACAAGGGAGTGTCAGGCTAACTTGACCGCAGGCGCAGGTTCGAGTGATGCCCAACCCTCTAACGTTCTCATGGAGGACATTCCTCCTGCCTTTTCCACCACTTATAGGCAGGTTGCGCATGCGGCTCGCGAAGAGACCGAGCGATTACTTCAAGGTAAAACAGCGCACGATCCCTTATTGAAACCTAGTATGGCTTGTTTACTTTTCCAGGTTTCTTCTTACAGTAATTTTTCTCGAATTATAACATATTTGTCATTGAATGAAGCGACAGGGCCGAGTTTGGGTATTAACGTGGTGAGTGAAACGCCAGCGTTTGAAGGATCTGTGGCGTCAGGCCTTCCTGTCGTAGTTCCAACTACCGCTTCCTCCCCCTGTGGATCCTCGGCATTGGCAGGTGATGCAAGCATGATGACGGCCCTTATTGATTCGGGAGACGAAGGTGTCGACGTTGAATCCATCTCCCCGGTGATGGTGGAAACCGAGGAAACCGTCATAGTTAGTGGTGCTCCAGACACCATTATGGTCTCTGCCCGTCAGGTATTCCTTGTGTTATTTCTTTTGGGTTCTCGATCTTGCTAAACATATTAGCTGATATTTCTTTTATTCTGAATATAGGTGCGGTAGACCCCGGCGCTATGTCAGCCGTCGCCACGACTATCACTGTTCCACCTCTATCTTTTGTGCCCCCCCCCCCCCGAGTTCTCTCAGGTTTAATGACGGAAGGTAAAGACTTTTCAATTCCTTGTTTTAGTATAGATATTATTTCTTGGATTATTTATTTACCATATATTGTTGCAATCCTGTAGGAGTGCTTTTTGACCGCTTATGCCAAATGCTAAGCTCGCACTTCGCCTTCCAATCAAAGTTTGTTCCTCCTTCGGGCGTTGGTCAGTATATTCTTCATCTCTCATTTCATCTTTTCACGAGCAACCTTTCTATTACTAGACTTTTCTCGTATTGGCCACAGTCTTACGGCTCGAGGGAGAGAAAGAAGGAATAGCAGAGACTCCCAAGCTTCCTGATTTGCCACTCTCGACTACTAGTATGTTAGATCTCATTCATCATCGTCCTTTTTAATTCCTATGTTGAAATCTGACCCTTCTTCGTGTGTGCTTTATTCTGCAGAAGCTACACCGGCTTTGGCTTCTCTTCAGTCTCGCATATCTATGCCCGCGGGGCCGTTCTCTAAGCGTCAGTCCTCCAAGGCTGTGGCAAATAGCAGGCGGATGCTAAGTGAATTTATCGAAGACCTTAACATTGAAGCTCTCACTTCTGCTGAGGACATTGCGGACGAGGTCAACCCTATGCTGGTGACGCTTGTGACTTTCCACAATGAAGATTTCGTCGGCATTTAGGTTGAGTACTGTAAGCAAATTGAGGCTTGTCTGCATGAGATCGAGTACACGCGTCTTGCGCCTGAAGCATTAACCTTGAAGGCCCAATTGATCGCCTGGATCAAGAAAAGAGCTGCTTCCATACAATACTTTGAGCAGAAGTTGGTCTTGAAGCAAAAGGAACATGATACGGCTTTTGGCGAATCCAGCCAATTGCGTGCCCAGGTCGAAGCGAACCCCGCGCAGCTGCGAGTTATTTTTGAAAACCTCCAGCAATGTGTTTCCAAGGGAATGGTGATGAGGCAGAACCTCGACTCTACCAAGCGGGGAATGCGAGATTGCGAAGTGGTTAAGCAAGAAATTGCTGAGAAGCTTTCATCATGCTTGCAACAACGGGTTCGAGTTGAAGCGATACTGGCTGCGATAGTGGCGCGTGAGGAGGAGCTGCGGGAAGAGAGTGAGTGGGTCGCCATTTTATTGAAAGCCCCGCCTTCTTAACTGTAACACCCGAGCCCAATAGTACTGTGTATATTACTAGTTGAGGGTTATTTATTGCTCATTCCAATTTTCCTGATTTTCTGGTGTTTATTGCTAAATTTTACCCGGTTAAGTCATTTTAGCACATAACAATTTTTAACTCCGAAAATGAAATTAAAGATGTCCATGTTGGCCTACTCGTCGCCACTAGTCGCGTGGTAGCGTCCGCGTGTCGAGATTCCGTTCCGTTTGGCTAAACGGGCAAGTTTGGACGACTACGTGCGCGTGCAAGTGTCCGACTTGGGGGCATGCATTTTAATCTTTAAACACCTCTTTTCAAAATTTGGAACCCGCTTAAAATCTTATAATTTGAATTTGGAACATTTGGGCGCAACCCGGGCGCGATTTGGAAATGTTTCATTTCGCGCCAAAAAGGGCCCGTTTCAATTTAATTTATATAACTATAATCACATACGAATCTCATTTCTCTAACTCAAATCCCTCACAGATCCTACGCTTTTCATTTTCAAATCATCTCGTGGCCAATCACAGGCCACCAACCCACCGCGTGGGCCCCTCCTTTCCATCTCTCTCTCTGTCTCTCTCCTCTTTCTCTCTCTCTCTATCTCAACAACTCTCTGTCTCTCTCCTCTTTCTCTCTCTCTCTATCTCAACAACTCCCTATCTCTCTCTCTTACTCTCTATATATTATCGCATGCAGCAGCCTCCGCCTCGTCTTCTTCCTCGCGAGAACGCCCGTGCAACCCTAACCCTAGCCTCATACTCGCGCAGCCGCCATCGCCACCGCGACCTCGCCGTCGCCGCCCTCACCACCACGAACTCCACCGCACCCACCTACCCTCTCCCTCCTGTTCTCTCGACAGCACCCGCGCCTGCACCCAACTCCGACCTCGCCTCCACCCTCGCAGACGTCGCCGTCGACGTCGCCTCCGACCGTCGACGCCTCCCACGACTCCCTCTCACACCCCTCGTCGAGACCTCGTCGTCGCTGCCCTCCTCCCCTCGCCGGAACTGTGAACCCGAGCCCTAACCCATCGCCTACCCCGCTGTTCGCCGGAGAAACGTGCCGGCGACCTCGTCGACGCCACCTCCGACCACCTCCCTTCCCTCTCGACCACCAGAGGCGACCACCACCCTCGCACTCGCTGCAGCACCCCCTTTCCAGCGAACTCAAGATTGTTCCAGCCACCGTCTTCGCCGTCGTTGCCTCGCCGGCGTTCCAGTGCCGTCGAACCCGCCGTGGTCACCCCCCTGGTGTCTCCCTGTAAGTTTCTTTCCCTTCCTTTTGGTACAACAACCCCCGCTGGTCCGTATCGTGAATGCGTAGTTTTGTCGCTAACTCCGTTACTTTTGACATTTTGCCGGAACCCGACCGCGCCGTCTGACGAACCCGACGCTCCAGCGAAATCCCCTGGTCCGTGTGATTCCGTTGACCTCTGTTGGGACTCGATCCGTGGCCCGTGCTTCCATATCGCAGTTTCTGCCGACACCGCATCCGTGTTTCGGTTTGCGGAACCGCCGAGGCAAGTATCCGAATACTTGCTTAACATGCTACAACTTAATCATCATATTATAACCACACAACTAATATAACATCGATACCTTTTATAACTTAGAATTGCTAGCCACGATTATCCGTAACTTTAAATCAATGAAATCATTGCTCGCTTTAACCGGTCTGCTATTAAGTCATACTTAACTAATCAAACCAAATAGATCATCCCCAATTCATTTGTTAAAATCACTCATGAGACAATTATTGTGCTTAGTTCAAATTCATGTAACTCCATTACGTATATTATCGATATTGTTCGTCTTGTGGCTTTTGCACCTCAAAGGTGCGTGAACCGGATTAATATGAAAATACAAACATCACCGTGTTCACATAGAATAATATTTGTTATTTACTGTTTCCTGCTACTGTTCATTATCTGTTACTATACCTGTATCATCATATACCTGATTGCATTACATATTGACCGATCTTGATACACCTGACACATGTACTGATACACCGGACACAACACCCTGTACATATCGACTCTACCTGTTGAAAGTAACCTGACCTGTTTCCTGATCTCGTTCCTAATGCCGATAACCCTGATCTTTCCTGCTGTCGATCCAGACAGACCTACTTTTACTTGACTTTGCGTTGGCATTAGCCCCTGACTACTGAATACCTGACCTGACATACATAGCTTGGGGGTATGGGGAAATCAAAGATGAACCGGACTTGTAACTCGACAGTTCACTACCGTTCGAGCGTACACATTCCTTTCTGTGCCTTACGGCATGTCTCGGCTGCCGCCGAGAATATTGTGGCCGTGATCCCGGGTATGTACGGGGTAATACCGAGTGTACACTTTCCTTTCTGTGCCTTACGGCATGTCTCGGTTTCAGCCGAGAATATTGTGGCCGTGGTCCCGGGTATGTACGGGATACTAATACTTTCCTTTCTGTGCCTTACGGCATGTCTCGGTTTCAGCCGAGAATATTGTGGCCGTGGTCCCGGGTATGTACGGGATACTATTGAGTTACATCGACGATTCATCAATTGGTTTCAAAGACTATAGAGTAGAAAACCTGATAGGACAGTTTAGTCACTACTGCACACTACCCTGTTTATTACTCCTTATTACTGCTTTATTCATGTTCATGCTTGCACTGTTTATTATCATGTTTATGCTATATATACTTGATATCATGACGCGCTGACGTCTGGGTTTTGCATGGCCCAGATTCCGTACCTTTGCCACCGACCGAGCAGGAGTACTTCAGCCAGCAGGCTGAACTGTGAGTTCTTTAGGGTTAGTTCATTTATGTCATTTCATTTCCAGATGTGAGCCCGCATTATGGGACGTACTGTTTATTCTTGTATTGGATCATTAGCTTCCGCACCTATTGTTTATTGATTCTTGTTATTATGGATTTGGACATGTGTTAGTTTAGTTTATTTTACTGTTCTTGATATCTTTACAACCGTAATGTGACTGTGGATGGATACTTCCTACCCACAGGTAGCATGGTTGGCTATGTCACGTGCCCAAATCTTGCGTACTCTGGGAAGCGGGGCGTGACATGGTTTTATGGTATCAGAGCCATAGGTTAATTGGGTTGATTCTTTGTAGTTGGGTATTACACCCGATACACGAATCATAATACCCGTAATTAGGAAACATGTCCTGCCACCTTGACCGTTTTACCGTTCTTGAATCATTCTTCCAGATCATGTCGACATGCAAACTTACTTTGCACTGTTAACTCGAAAACCTAACTTCTTGTTATCTCTAGGACTTAGGCGACTTGGGTGGAGTTAAGTAATTGCGGCTATGATACCGCGGCATAGCTACAATGCAGCACTCTATTTAAGTATCTTGAAGTTCTAGCCTTGATTTACATATATTGAATCTATCATCATGCTAATGTTGTTTGTTTTGATTTCAGGACCATGGCAGATAAGAATTTCAAGACGTATCAGAGGCGTGTGGATGAAGCCGCCATGTTAGGAGTGATACGTGGGATGTTGGAAAATCAGAAAAGGCAAACTGAACTGATCCAGCAGCAAGCCGATTCATTTCAGGAGGGTTTGCAGGCTATGCAGCAGTCTGTAAACACCGCTGTAGCGAAGCCAGTCGACCGAGTAGGGACCGTGGCAGATTTCAGACGGTTGGGTCCTACTACTTTCACTGGCTTGGAGGAGCCGTTGCCCGCCGAGCAGTGGCTTGTGGACACGGAGAATTTACTGATTGCGGCACAGATCCCAGAAGATAAAAGAGTTGATGTGGTGCGCATTCAGCTGGTGGATTACGCCCGAGAGTGGTGGCTCGTGGAGGAGACCCGCTTGTCCAAGCCAATCAGTTGGGCGGATTTCTCCAAAGGTTTCTTTGAAAAGTTCTTCCCGCGGAATGCACGGGAGGAAATGGAGGAGAGATTTATTGGGCTGAAACAAAATGGAGCAGCGGTGGATGTACACGCAGCGGAATGGACGAGACTCAGCCGTTTCGCTGGACCCTTAGTCGCTAAGGAGGCAGACAGGGCGCGAAGGTTCTTGCGCAGTTTGGATGTGGACATCCAGAGGCAGATTGTCTCCCTCGGTTTGACCACTTTCTCACAGGTTCTTACGGCAGCCAGAGAGCAGCAGAGTTTATCAGGATCGAAAGGGAACCTTCACCAGACAGCAGTTGCGGCCAGGAAGCCTACATTTGTACCTAACCGAGATCATGGGCGCAAGGGTATTCCAGTGGACCGTCGAGGTGTAGCGCCAATGAAGAAGCCTGTGGTCGTGGATCGAAGAAAGAGCATAAGTTGTAATTACTGCAATTTACCGGGCCACATGCAAAAGGATTGTCGAAGGAGACTGGGACTTTGTCTGGTTTGTGGAGCAGCCGATCACGCAGTGAGTGCTTGTCCGTCGAAGCTTCGCACGAGAGATGATATACAGAAGCCTCCGCAGAGACCGTTCCAAGGGCAGAAGCAGCTGACACAAGGATCCAACCAGGGTCGAGCTTTCATTATGACAGCTGAGGAAGCCAAGGCATCAGGAGAAGCGGTTTCAGGTAATTTACTCGTTCATGGTTTTCCCGCTTTGGCATTACTTAATTTCGGAGCATCCCATTGTTTATGTCATCCAAATTTATAACTACACACTCGATCACCTACACGACCCTGTCTAGTTTCTGGGACATACACACTGGGAATGGGAAAATCATATCTAGTAAGGAAGGTAGAGATTGTACAGTTGTTGTTTGGACGGATGGATGTGCGTTGGCCTTCGAGACGTTGAAGCAGAGGTCGATAACCGCCCCTATCCTAACCGTACCGGACAATTCCGGAGGACTGGTGATTCACAGCGACGCATCTGGAAAGGGATTGGGATGTGTTTTGATGCAGAACGGGAAAGTCGTTGCTTACGCATCGAGACAGCTGAAGACTCATGAGCAGAACTATCCGACTCACGACTTGGAGCTTGCAGCCGTGATCTTCGCCCTGAAGATTTGGAGACACTACCTTCTGGGCGAGAGAGTTGAAGCCTTTACGGATCACAAGAGTTTGAAATATGTGTTCACTCAGAAGGAGTTAAACATGAGGCAACGCAGATGGTTGGAGCTGATGGCCGACTACGACCTTGATCTTAAGTACCATCCGGGAAAAGTTAACGTCGTGCCAGATGCGCTAAGTCGGTTATCAGCAATTCAGTTATTGACGGCACAGAGAGAGATCATTGAGGAGTTTCGGAGATTTGACTTGGAGGTTGTGCTACCACGTGCTACAGGACAGTTGATGCAGTTGCAAGTACAATCGTCCTTAGTTGAGAAGATTAAAGCGGCGCAACCGCAGGATCCTAGACTGCAAAAGTTTCGAGAGCAGGTTGGAGCCGGACTACGAACCGATCTACTGATCCATGAAGATGGTTCGTTGAGGTATGGTAGCCGTGTGTGTGTGCCAAAAGGAGATGTGCGTGAAGAGCTTATGAAGGAGGCACACAGTTCAGCTTACGCTGTACATCCAGGAGGGACGAAGATGTACCGAGATATTCGACAGCGTTTCTGGTGGGAAGGTATGAAACGGGAAATTGCTCGCTTCGTGGCTAAATGCTTGGTGTGTCAGCAAGTCAAGGCTGAACACCAAAGGGTTGCTGGTTTGTTGCAACCACTTCCGATTCCTCAATGGAAGTGAGAACATATAACCATGGATTTCGTGACGGCTTTACCGCGGAGTCCAAAGGGCAACAATGCTGTATGGGTGATTGTCGATCGGTTGACCAAGGCAGCTCACTTTATTCCTTTTCGGGTTGGTCAATCGACGGAGACTTTGGCAGAGCGGTACATGCAGGAGATGGTCAGATTGCATGGAGTACCGGTAAGCATCGTGTCCGATCGGGACACTCGGTTCTTATCGCACTTTTGGAGGAGCTTACAAGAAAGTTTGGGGACTCGATTGAAGTTTAGCACAGCTTATCATCCCCAGACTGATGGACAATCGGAGAGAACGATCCAGACCCTTGAAGATATGTTGAGGGCTTGCATGTTAGACTTCAAAGGTTCTTGGGAGGATCACCTACACCTGGTGGAGTTTTCGTACAACAATAGCTTCCAATCGACAATTCAGATGGCCCCGTTCGAGGCATTGTATGGTCGTAAGTGCCGTTCACCGGTTTGTTGGGATGATATTGGTGAACGAAGGTTACTAGGACCAGATTTGGTGGTACAGATAGTCGAGAAGGTGAATACAATCAGGAAGCATATGAAGGCAGCTCAAGACAGACAGAAGAGTTGGGCCGACACGTCAAGAAGACCTCTAGAGTTCGCCGTGGGCGATCTGGTATTCCTGAAGATATCACCGACTAGAGGGGTGATTCGCTTTGGAAGTCCGGGAAAGCTTAGTCCCCGATTCGTTGGACCCTTCGAGATATTGGAGCGTGTCGGAGAGGTATCGTACCGGTTGGCATTACCACCATCATTAGCAGGAGTTCACGATGTATTTCATGTGTCTCAACTACGGAGGTATGTTCGTGATGAGACCCATGTTTTGGATCACTCGGAGTTGACCGTTCGGGAAGACCTGACTTTTGAGGAGCGACCAGTCGAGATCAAGGATCGAAGAGAAAAGGTTCTTAAGAACAAGGTTATCCCTCTTGTGCTAGTTTCTTGGGGTAACCGATCGCATGGAGAATCTACTTGGGAGCGAGAAGACGAGATCCGGCAGAATTTCCCTCACCTTTTCCAGTAGTTAGTTATCTTGTATCCTTGGAATTTCGAGGACGAAATTCTTTTGTAGTTGGGTATGATGTAACACCCGAGCCCAATAGTACTGTGTATATTACTAGTTGAGGGTTATTTATTGCTCATTCCAATTTTCCTGATTTTCTGGTGTTTATTGCTAAATTTTACCCGGTTAAGTCATTTTAGCACATAACAATTTTTAACTCCGAAAATGAAATTAAAGATGTCCATGTTGGCCTACTCGTCGCCACTAGTCGCGTGGTAGCGTCCGCGTGTCGAGATTCCGTTCCGTTTGGCTAAACGGGCAAGTTTGGACGACTACGTGCGCGTGCAAGTGTCCGACTTGGGGGCATGCATTTTAATCTTTAAACACCTCTTTTCAAAATTTGGAACCCGCTTAAAATCTTATAATTTGAATTTGGAACATTTGGGCGCAACCCGGGCGCGATTTGGAAATGTTTCATTTCGCGCCAAAAAGGGCCCGTTTCAATTTAATTTATATAACTATAATCACATACGAATCTCATTTCTCTAACTCAAATCCCTCACAGATCCTACGCTTTTCATTTTCAAATCATCTCGTGGCCAATCACAGGCCACCAACCCACCGCGTGGGCCCCTCCTTTCCATCTCTCTCTCTGTCTCTCTCCTCTTTCTCTCTCTCTCTATCTCAACAACTCTCTGTCTCTCTCCTCTTTCTCTCTCTCTCTATCTCAACAACTCCCTATCTCTCTCTCTTACTCTCTATATATTATCGCATGCAGCAGCCTCCGCCTCGTCTTCTTCCTCGCGAGAACGCCCGTGCAACCCTAACCCTAGCCTCATACTCGCGCAGCCGCCATCGCCACCGCGACCTCGCCGTCGCCGCCCTCACCACCACGAACTCCACCGCACCCACCTACCCTCTCCCTCCTGTTCTCTCGACAGCACCCGCGCCTGCACCCAACTCCGACCTCGCCTCCACCCTCGCAGACGTCGCCGTCGACGTCGCCTCCGACCGTCGACGCCTCCCACGACTCCCTCTCACACCCCTCGTCGAGACCTCGTCGTCGCTGCCCTCCTCCCCTCGCCGGAACTGTGAACCCGAGCCCTAACCCATCGCCTACCCCGCTGTTCGCCGGAGAAACGTGCCGGCGACCTCGTCGACGCCACCTCCGACCACCTCCCTTCCCTCTCGACCACCAGAGGCGACCACCACCCTCGCACTCGCTGCAGCACCCCCTTTCCAGCGAACTCAAGATTGTTCCAGCCACCGTCTTCGCCGTCGTTGCCTCGCCGGCGTTCCAGTGCCGTCGAACCCGCCGTGGTCACCCCCCTGGTGTCTCCCTGTAAGTTTCTTTCCCTTCCTTTTGGTACAACAACCCCCGCTGGTCCGTATCGTGAATGCGTAGTTTTGTCGCTAACTCCGTTACTTTTGACATTTTGCCGGAACCCGACCGCGCCGTCTGACGAACCCGACGCTCCAGCGAAATCCCCTGGTCCGTGTGATTCCGTTGACCTCTGTTGGGACTCGATCCGTGGCCCGTGCTTCCATATCGCAGTTTCTGCCGACACCGCATCCGTGTTTCGGTTTGCGGAACCGCCGAGGCAAGTATCCGAATACTTGCTTAACATGCTACAACTTAATCATCATATTATAACCACACAACTAATATAACATCGATACCTTTTATAACTTAGAATTGCTAGCCACGATTATCCGTAACTTTAAATCAATGAAATCATTGCTCGCTTTAACCGGTCTGCTATTAAGTCATACTTAACTAATCAAACCAAATAGATCATCCCCAATTCATTTGTTAAAATCACTCATGAGACAATTATTGTGCTTAGTTCAAATTCATGTAACTCCATTACGTATATTATCGATATTGTTCGTCTTGTGGCTTTTGCACCTCAAAGGTGCGTGAACCGGATTAATATGAAAATACAAACATCACCGTGTTCACATAGAATAATATTTGTTATTTACTGTTTCCTGCTACTGTTCATTATCTGTTACTATACCTGTATCATCATATACCTGATTGCATTACATATTGACCGATCTTGATACACCTGACACATGTACTGATACACCGGACACAACACCCTGTACATATCGACTCTACCTGTTGAAAGTAACCTGACCTGTTTCCTGATCTCGTTCCTAATGCCGATAACCCTGATCTTTCCTGCTGTCGATCCAGACAGACCTACTTTTACTTGACTTTGCGTTGGCATTAGCCCCTGACTACTGAATACCTGACCTGACATACATAGCTTGGGGGTATGGGGAAATCAAAGATGAACCGGACTTGTAACTCGACAGTTCACTACCGTTCGAGCGTACACATTCCTTTCTGTGCCTTACGGCATGTCTCGGCTGCCGCCGAGAATATTGTGGCCGTGATCCCGGGTATGTACGGGGTAATACCGAGTGTACACTTTCCTTTCTGTGCCTTACGGCATGTCTCGGTTTCAGCCGAGAATATTGTGGCCGTGGTCCCGGGTATGTACGGGATACTAATACTTTCCTTTCTGTGCCTTACGGCATGTCTCGGTTTCAGCCGAGAATATTGTGGCCGTGGTCCCGGGTATGTACGGGATACTATTGAGTTACATCGACGATTCATCAATTGGTTTCAAAGACTATAGAGTAGAAAACCTGATAGGACAGTTTAGTCACTACTGCACACTACCCTGTTTATTACTCCTTATTACTGCTTTATTCATGTTCATGCTTGCACTGTTTATTATCATGTTTATGCTATATATACTTGATATCATGACGCGCTGACGTCTGGGTTTTGCATGGCCCAGATTCCGTACCTTTGCCGCCGACCGAGCAGGAGTACTTCAGCCAGCAGGCTGAACTGTGAGTTCTTTAGGGTTAGTTCATTTATGTCATTTCATTTCCAGATGTGAGCCCGCATTATGGGACGTACTGTTTATTCTTGTATTGGATCATTAGCTTCCGCACCTATTGTTTATTGATTCTTGTTATTATGGATTTGGACATGTGTTAGTTTAGTTTATTTTACTGTTCTTGATATCTTTACAACCGTAATGTGACTGTGGATGGATACTTCCTACCCACAGGTAGCATGGTTGGCTATGTCACGTGCCCAAATCTTGCGTACTCTGGGAAGCGGGGCGTGACATTAACGGCTAAAATTGTATTCCCTCCTTTTTTTTATTTAAATTGTATCTTTCAAACACTTTGATTCATGAATAAAGAATATACATTTCTTTTTTTTGCCTGCGCTCCTCTGTGTTTGATGTCTTAATTTAGTGTACATTAGTTTATTCACTCGTTTCAGAGTCTCTGGTTTATTGACTCGTTTCGGAGTCTCTAGTTTATTCACTCGTATCGGAGTCTCTAGTGTATTCACTCATTTCGGAGTCTCTTTAGTTTACCTCCCTTGGGTTTACAGGCAAACTTGTCATAATGTTGTATGTAGATAACCCCCATTCTTTTTATGACAGAGGTCCGTTAGGTTTGTGGTACTAGGGTTTTGGTCCGTGGTACTGTCGCGTTGGCTGATGTATTCCTCGATATGCAGTCTTTAAGCCACTGTTCGAGTAGCCCCGTGACTGTCATATCTCTGATCCCTTATGGGGCTGGACAAGACGTCTTCAAGTAATCTCCTTAGATCATATTACCGTCGGACGAGCAAGCGTTAGGAATTTTCCATGACGCTTTTTACCTGAGCTTAGGCTCAATTTCGAGCCCCGATGAGTCACAACAGCACTCTTCTGGGGTAGGATGATCTCCAATGGTCTTTTAGGGTTTATATGAGTTGTCATCAAGACCCGAAGCTGGGAATATGCCGTCACTTCGTTTTTTATTTTGACGATGTCGCGCCGATTCTTTACTGAAATATGGTAGACATCTGTAGTTACTCTATGCTGTATGTATTGCAATTGAAGTCCGGAGATAGGAATATGGCATTGCTCCAATTTCATTTGATAGTCGCGTCCGCATCCTACTGAAATGAGAGGGAATGTAAAGATAGTCTCTAGGTTGTATATGAACCGTCAAGGCTTGGAGCTGGGATTTTGCCGTTACTCTAATTTTGGTTTGACCCTTAGGTCTTTTGTTGACGTCACGTCTGCACCTTGCTGGAATGGGAAGGACTTCAAGTTGGTCTTTAGGTTGTAGATGTCGCCGTTGAGATCTGGAGCTAGGATTTTGCCATTGCTCCGCTTATATTTGACCCTTAGGTCTTTGTTAACGTTGTATCTGCACCGAAAAGGAACGTTGAGCTGGAGCTAGGATTTTGTCATTACTCCACTTTGATTTAGCTCCTCGGAGCTTTGTTGACGTCACGTCTGCACTATGTTGGAATGCGAAGAACGTCAAGTTGATCTCTAGGTTGTATAGGAACCGTCGAGATCTAGCTCTCCCTTTGACGGAGCCTAGTAGGAAAATACGGTTCCCTTTCTTTCATTTATGGCTATGGATCATATACAAGAGTCAATATGGACATACTTGCAGGGCAGAGGAAATTTTATTTTTATTTCCGCGAGCTCTATCTTTTCAGCTATTTATATCGCGAAAGTCGCGATTGCCCAATCATTTCGGCTTTTTATCCGCGGTGCCCAATCATTTCGACAATGTATTTTTAATTTTACTCGCTGATTTTTATTACGAGTTGCCCACACATTTCGGCTTTTTCATATGCATTTTTTTGCGCCTCGCCGAGTTTTATTACGAGTTAGGAACTTGAAATCTGATCCCAATCTTGGCATCAGTATCGCTGCAACTGGAATATTTCCAGGAGCGAATTATCATTTACCATGAGAGGACATGGAGTTTGAAACCTATTTAGGCATCAGCATCGCTACAACTGGGATATTGCCAGGAGCAAATCATCATTTGCCTTTTTCGATTTGAGCATAGATGGCTTAGCAAACAGGGTTAGGATCCCGTCGACTAAGGCTTTTTGACTTTATGAGCCGTAAGGGTCTCATAAAGGTATTTCTTCCTACAAGTCGAGAGGATCTCGCAGCTGTATTTTCTCCATAGGATTCGTGAGGATTCCTAAATGCGTTTTCTCTTGTAAGTTATAAGGATCTTACAAGTGTCGTTCACCATATGGGGACATTTCTCGCCATTGGTAGAACTTGGTAAGGGAATATTTATTCGTGCCCGTGGATTGTATAGTCAATATTTGACCACCTGTAGGGCAACTTTGGGGATATGACAGCTTAAGAAGAGGTTTAGATCCCTGTAGCTTAAGGCTTTTAAATCCTATGAGCCGTGAGAGTCTCATGGGAAGGAAATTCTCCTTACGAGTCGTGAGGATCTCGCAAGTGTATTATATTTTTTTACGAGATTGCGCCCTTCCGGGTTTTCACAAGCTTGCCAGTAGTCCTGCTGTTTTTACTCACGGCACCCTTTTGGGTTTTCATCCGTGCCCATTTCGCTTGTGGACATACCGTTTTTTTCGGTGAAACTTTCAAGAATAGTTTCGTCACAGGTGACCCATCTGTTTTCCGGTGGGACTTAGGGGTGGCTTTATTGCTGAAGTAGCTGTGCAGCCAGTGGGACTTGAGTCGCAACCTTTGCCACTAGGACTTTGATCGCAATGTAGATCTCAAGGGAGTGTATCGCCATATTTTGGGCAGTACGCCATGTTTAACGTACTAGTTTTGAGACATTTCAGTCTATTATCGCCATGTTTGAGGCGAAGTTTTAGATTAAGGACATCTCGGTCCGTCACCGCCATGTTAGAGGCGAAGTTTTAGTTTAAGGACATCTCGGTCCGTTGTTAGTTTAGGGACATCTCGGTCCGTTATCGCCATGTTTGAGTCGGATAGTTAGTTTAAGTACTTCTCGGTCCATTGTCGTCGTTTTTAAGGCAGATTGTTAGTTTAAGGACTTCTCAGTCCGTTGTCATCGTTTTTGAGGTGACAGGACTTTTTGGATACTATTCTCAGAATTCTGACTCAGGAAGATAGCGAGCGGACACAAGCGTCATCATCTATCATTGACCTAAGTCGTGACTCGTCAAGCATAGTATTTTTTGAGGAATCGGCCGTTTATTGGCCGGAAGGGTCTTTCACCATGTATATCCATGAGCAGGTAGGCTCCACCTTGATAGACTTTGTCTATGATGTACGGGCCTTCATAGTTTGGCTTGAACATCCCCCGTTTTGCATGATTGGGGATCATTGGTCGTTTGACGACTAGCACGAGTTCTCCATGGTGGAATGTTCTTGGCCTGGTCAGTCTTTCGTATGACCGTGTCATCCTAGCCTTATAAGCCTCCAGGTTTTACTGTGCTATAAGACGAGTTTCGTCGAGGGCATCGAGCTCCTCAAGCCGAAGATGATTATTTTCTTCATTCGTCAGCTCGTATCGAACCGTTACTCGTAGAGAAAGGAGTTTTATTTCCAGAGGAAACACTGCTTCCGTGCCAAATACCAACGCGTATGGTGTTGTATTCGTGGTCGTTTTGAACGTTGTTCGGTACGCCCAGAGAGCTTCGTGCAGCCTTTCGTGCCAGTCATTTTGTTTCTAGACACCATTTTCTTTATAATCTTTATCGGTTTCTTGTTGAAAGCTTGAGCTAGACCATTGGCACGAGGATTATAGACGGAAGAGTATCTCCAATCTATTTATGCTATTATACAAAGCGGCTGATTTTATGACTTCTATAAGCTGGCCCATTATCCGAGATTATCCATCACGGAGTGCCGAACCGATAGATGACATGGGTTTTGAAGAAATGGAGGATATTCTCCATCTTCACTTCCCTTAGTGGTACTGCTTCTGCCCACTTATATAAGTAGTCGGTCGTTGCCAGTGTGAATCGATGTCCTTTGGACGACGCCGGTTCAATGGGACCAATTATATCGGTTCCCCACATTTCGAACGACTAGCTAGCTATTGTTGGGTGTAGTAGATTTAGATATTGGTGGATGAAGTCCCTATGGATTTGGCATGAGTGACACTTCTTCACATATTCGAGACAATCCTGAATCATTGTGGGCCAATAGTAACCCATTCTTTTTATCTTCAGCTTCATCTTTGGTCCGGCTTGATGAGAACCGCAGAATCTGTCGTGAGTTTCTTGGATGACTTTCTTTGCTTACTCTGGTCCCAGGCATCTTAGCCACAGATAGTCGAACGATCTCTTATATAAAGTGTCATTGACAAAGGCAAAAGACAAAGCTCGTTTCATGAGCCGATATCTAGACGACGCATTTTTGGGCATTCGTTGGGATTTAAAGTAGTCTATAAAGACTTCCCTCCAATAGTTGACCTTTTCTTCGTCCCTTATTTGAAGGGCTACTTGTTCGGTAATTTTTTTTCTTTCGGATGGCTCTATTAAGTCTTCCGAAGATATATCTGTTGGTGCGAGAACCCTGCGGCTTTGCACAATGATCCTTACGTCATCGAGATCTTCATCAGTCAATTCCTTAGCCAATTTAGCCAATGCATCCACCTTGTTGTTTTCTGCACGCGGTATACTCTCCAGGGTGAAGGAGGGGATTTGTGTCAGCAATTGCTGCACTCTTTCGCCATACTTTATCAGCTCTGGCTTGCATGTCTTATAGTCGCCATTTACCTGACTAATGATCAGCTGGGAGTCTCCATATATGAGGAGTTCTTTGATTCCCATGTCGATAGCAATCTCTAGACCTGCTATCAAAGCTTCATATTTCGCTTCGTTATTAGTCCTTGGCTGTAACGTTTTGAAAATCGTTTCGGTGAAATTTCGGAAAAATCGGTAAAATAAGGGGGTTTTCTGTAAAAAGTCAAAATACAAATATCTTTATTATAAAATTAAATATACATATTCTAGCTATGTAATTGCTAGTATTTGGTGTTTATTGAGCCACTGGTAAAATTTCAAATTTTCTGAAAATTTTTCCGAAATTAATTATTTTAAGCTGTCACTAATACATTTAATTAGGGAAAATTACAAATTGGAATGGGTTTAAACAAAAATTGTGCATCATAACACATTAAACAAAATTTTAACAGGTTGTTTTTGAAATGAAATGAAGCTGCCAAACGGTTTTAGAAAATATCGAAGAAAAAGGCTTAAATAGTGAAATTAGTGTAAATAGATATTGGGGTATAACATTTATCATTTTCCCTCACCCACACTCACCCACACCCTCTCTCCTCTCTCCAAATCAGCAGCCCCAAGGTGTCCCCCCCTTATTTTCCCCACTTGAATTGTTAAAAGAAAAGAAAACAAAGGAAATGAAAGAAAATTGTTAAATGAGAGTGGACTTTGACCTTGGGTTGACATGATATCATTTTTTCCCCACCTCACTCACTCTCCTCTCTTCCCTAACTTGCAGCCGAGCCCTCCCCCCCCCCCCCCCCCTCTTGCTGTCCAGAAATTTTCCCCCAAAATCCCACTACATTTTGGCCTAAAAAATGTCCAAAATTCAATCTAAAATCAAGCTACAATCCAAATCCAACTCCTACCCATTTTTCCTTAGCCCTTATAGCATGAATCTTGGTAGAAAGTTTGCATTTTGGGGGCTATGTTTTGGCAAGTGTGGATCTCATTTCAAACTAGTTAGAGGTATAACCCTTTTCCAATTGATACTTGTTCTAATCTATGATTGTAATCAAGTGTTAGTTAGGTTTTAAATGGTTCCAATTTCAAGTTTAGAAATTAAAAAGAAGGATTTGGATCATGTTAGGGTTGTGATAATTTGATGATGGTTGTGATATGTATTTTAGTATCTTATGATATGCAAATTTAGTCTAGTAGTTGATTTGTATATTGTCACTTAAAATTTTTAAAATTGGAGTTTTAACAAACTAGGTTTTGGTAATTAATTGAAAATTTAGAATTTAAAATATAGTAAGGGTTTCATCATATCATTAACAATAAAATGAGTGGTTTAATACCTTAGTTATGCAAATCCAAGCTAAATTGTTGTTTATGCATTTTTGCTAAAATGGTTGAAATTTGGGTAAAATTGCAAACTAGTTTTTTTAAACGTATATAGTTTGGTGAAATTAAATTATGGAAATGGTTTGTATGGCTTATTTAAGTTATTTAATAAATATTATGACCATTAGTTTTGTTTAAATATCAAGATTTGTATTAAAACGTTTAACGACCGCTAACTAGATTTTTGGGGAATAAAACGAATTGTTTACTTTTATGGTTTTGATGAATTAAAATCTATTTCTTATATAATTAGTGAGTTTTGAAATCACGATTGGTGCGTTTGAGTTTTTCACGATCACTCGGCGTTTGTACGCCGATGTCGAGGGTTTTGGGTTGATTTGTGAAAGCAAACCATAGGTTTTGACCTATGTGGGATTCGTGTGTCGTTTTGGTCATGAGTCGGATTTTAATGCGATACGGTGCGTTATGATATGTAGGTACCCCATATGGACTTCGAGACGACAAGCAAGCGCGTGGCAACGTCGGCACCGGCGAGCGAGGACCAGGTGAGTAGATTTATATCTACGGGGAGAAGTCGGGTGGATGGCGTATAGCACCCCCGCAGTTCGTGGTGATGTATACGGACACGTATACACACATATATTGATTATATATATTGTTTGATGTTATTGATGATAAGATGAATATTTGGTGTGATAGGATTGGTTTAGTGTTGCGAAACCCTCGAGTAGCGGTCGCACCACAGACACACACACACCCATACTTGCATACATTCTTCTTTCATATGTGCGTATATGGGATTATATATTTATGTGTTCACATGGTTATAGGACTATGTGATCATATATTGGATTTGAGAATAGTATTTGGGATTTGAGGTGAGTCGATGAGATTTGAGTTGAGACCTTGAGGTCGGTGATATAGCATGATTCGTATTTGAGATACGTCATGATGTTATAGCGGGTCTTTAGATGACGATACCATGTGAATAGTGATAATAATGAAATGATCGACATGTGATCGTGATATGAGATAATATATGTTAAGATATTCATAATAGGTCGCACTAGGCGATGTATACCTTTTTATGACGATATATGTTGATGATATCGATTTGTATGAGGCTGTAGATCAGCAGTCAGATCATGATTAGATTGATGATATTAGTACTGTACTAGACGTAGATCAGTACCCTGGATTATGATCCTTGATAAAGAGGATACGAAATGATTAATTTGATGAATGTGATACTGACCTGTACCCAGATTTGGGGATGCAGTACGACGAATTTATGTACGAGCTATATATTGATGTTTGATCCGCACTCTTTACTTGGGAATGTATGATTATAGATATGGTATCGGATGTGATATTATTGAGGCAGGATCAGCGACTAACATATACATGTAGGTATATGTATCGACTCAGAGGTTAGGCGGTTTCCTTACCTTCAGTAGCCAGTTAGCTTAGCCATTTAGTTTAGTGTAGTTGTTAGACTAGATTTATATTAAATATAGATTGTTATCTTTGTGTCTAGTATTTAGCTCCCGCTCATTATTGTTGTTGCTCCGCCTCGCATACTTATTGTGATTCATATTCCATTATTGATATCATGCCGTTAGGACACCAGCACCATTACCAATGATGCGTATGTACCACGTACACTTACTTGCCGGCTCACACACATCTTCATCGGTAATTGCCATGTCACGTACACTTAGAGAATATTATTGCTTGACTTAGCTTGTTAGATAGTAGTTTTGACATGATATTAGTATATTTGCCTTATATGCCAGTTTAGACATTGTAGTTATTACTTGTCACTTCATGCATACTGTTATTCATTGTTGTGCCGTATTTATGGATTCTCATGCATATATTCACTATTTTATATGCTATTTAGGTTTTGGATTCGGATTTCCATGAGATTTTCTAGATTTGGGGGAAAACAGCAAAACTTATACAAACTTCTTCTCTCTCTTTATAAATGAAAAGCGCGGTTTTCCCATGATGTATGAGTCGTCCACCATGAGTTTGCTGGTGGATTTCGAGACCCGATTCGAGGAGACGGATGAACCGTTTTGGGTACATGGTGGACCCGGTAAGCTACCCCGGGGTAAGAAGCGTGTGATGATGATGATGTGAGCCTGGCAGGGGAGCACTACCTACTGGTGATTTTACTCGACGCGTCGGATATCCTGAGGATACCGTCGTGGTCTTAAGATTGATGGTAGGGGCCAGTCTGGACTGACAGCGCCCTAGATAGTGAGATTGACATGTAGAGATTTTGAGATATTGAGATACAGAGATTGCGACACAGAGATATCGAGAAATTTGGATGCTTGTTTTGTGTCGATGCTAGGCACTGTTTATGCTGATTTCATTTATGATACCTCATTTTTAAAAAGATACAGAAATCTCACTAATTTATGAAAGCAGTTTTCATCAGTACATACATTCCGTTTCATGCATTCATAAATCATCCATATGATATATTGCTACATGAGGCACTGACACGGGCACATGGGATTACACTTGGGTTAGATATTTACCCTAGCCATTGTTATAGGCTGCTGGTTATATATTTTAGGATTTATTATGATCTTATGACCTAGGATTGCGTTGTTCATGCGATTTCTGTTCGTAGATATTTTTCTACTCACAAGTTGGCAACTTACCCCCGTTGTGCCACAGTTTCTTGTAGGTTTTGCCGTACAGGTTTCATTACGGCTTTACTGGCACTGCTTCTTTCGGGTGACTTGCTAGTAGGTGGGTTTATTGGTATCGTACCCATCATTACTTTATATAATATTATTCAGTTGTAGCTATTAAATTCTATCAACCAAACATGTATTTATTTCAGAGATAGAGACCAGTGATGCTTATTCTTTCGACCTTAGAGTCGCACGTTGTATTTCTATGGATTTCTTGCTGTTTTGAGTTTCTTTTTGAGTTTTGATCCTCGCCCTTGGCATTGTATATTATATTGCTTGTATGGTTGTGACCGTCGATTGACGAAGAGCTAGCTCCTACTTGGGGATGCCTTTTTATTGATTTCGTATACTATTCATGTTGTATCCCGTTTGGGGGCCAGTATTTACAAAGGAGACTCTGCCGAAATTTTCAGAAAATACTTGATGTTTTTCAAAATGCATAATTCGGCTTATGCTATTAAAACTACTTGTTTTAAGTTGGTTTTTCCTTCACTCTACTACTTTTCTTGGTTTGGATTTCTGAGTTTTGGGCTTACTTAGATTACGTACGCCTCGAGACGTTTCGTAATTTAAGTGCCGGTCATGTTCCGTACTTTCGGGAAGTGACAAAGTTGGTATCAGAGCGTTAAGTTTTACCTTCGGAGCGTAGGATGACCCTTGGTTGATGGAATATGTGACTAAAGTAGAGTGACGTACCGTGGGTATGTTCCGCGGCATACTTACGATACGCTACTCCACTTAAGAAGCCTTAGGATGTACATTTCTTTGCTCAGTATTATATTCATTCCTGATCTAGCCTCATCGGTACCAGTTATGGTTTTGCTGCCACGATTACTGGCAGGGAGAGCTACGGCTAGAGTTACGATCAGCACGAGCTCGTCACGATTGCAGAGATGTGTCTTTTTATGGTATTTTAGCGCCACGATCGTTGGATGGATCGCTGTATGAGATTACTCGGATGTGCTGATCGGCACCAGAGGATTGAGCCAATGATAGAGGCCAGCCAGATTTTGATGAACGTTAGCGTATTGCTTATTCATGATGATTGAGGCACTGTTCAGCGTGCAGACGAGCGAGCCAGTTATTGCTGCGAACGACGAGATATCGCCCCAGATGTTGGAGCTATTGCAGTATGAGTGGTACTGAGAGATGATAGAAGGTCGCTAGTTACCCGAGGATGAATGACTAGGACATGTGGTTCGTTCGCCTACCCCGATGCGAGGTCATCAGATAGATTGATTCCAGCTAGAGACGACTTCACGCGGAGACATTGAGAGTCGACAGAGACGATCGAATGTCAGAAACCTATTATTCCAAGTTTAAAGTATTCGAAAGAGCATGCAGGAAATCCTATGGACCCTCTAGAAGAATGAAACCCTAACTCGACTTAATGACCGTGTGAAAGCCTTTGAACCTTAGGGTTTGCGGCAGTTCCGCGGCGCCATTAGTGAGGCTTGGGTTTGCCCTTCTACGGCTGGACCATCGATGCTGTGGTACATACTCGATACAATTAAACTGTACCCAAGATGTTGAGCTCTTGGGGGATTATGAGGTTTTGACGAATCGATCAAATGGTTCGACCTCATTCGATGCCAGGTGGTGAGATGCATTTCTTGGGAGACTCCAGATACGAGAATTGCCGTTGGAGCTCAGTCCCTACAGTCACAATGAGACGAGTCCGAAGCAGTCGACATTAGAGAAAAGTGGAGTAAAGAGGTCCGTACAAGATCTGGATAAGATGACGTTCCACTCTGCCGACATCAGAGATGCGATACGCATGTCGAGGCATTGTGCTTGGATATACCTTCCAAAAGGAGTCGCGATGAGTATGCAGCCGTTCCGGAACAAGAAACAGATATAGTAAAGGATGATGACTTCCGGACAGTTCGGCAGAGACGTGATTTGGGAGAGACCTCGACAGGACCTTTCTGGAATAAATTACGAGATGACTTTGACCCAAGAGTGGTCATGTTACGCATACCGCCAGGCCAGAGTTCAGGATCGTTGACGAGACATGCTATGAGTGACCACGACAGTTGGCCAGAGATTCTTGGATGATGTGCTTGAGCGGGACTATTCCGCCATACTTGATTTTGGGTATTTTGGGCGATCTATTCGCATGATTGATTTTGATGATTAAGTTTCATGGTATTTGTTTTCATGGACCATGGTTGCACCTACTGAGTATTTACGATTTTTGCACAGTTGTTGCACTTGATATCGTTTTCGTGCCCTGGTTTCTCATGTTTATGATTTTATGGGTTTCATACAGTTGAATTGATTTTGTGCATATGTACGCACACGATTTGGTTCTTGCACTCGGTATAGTTCACATATGCTTGCGGTGCAGTGATTCACATTTGGTGCACTTAGATGCACTGGACTTCGACTTCAATTGTGATGTTCGATATTTGTTTTGTGCACCTTGTGCACCAGATCGAATTTTGCGCATGTTCGGCGCTTGATATTGGATTTCATGATTTCGTGCATGATGGATGCACCGGATTTGGATTTTCGCGTATGTTGAGTGCATGTTTTGAGATGCGATTACAGTGCACACCAGATGCACTAAATCGAGATTTTTCGTGCATGTCAGATGCACCTGATTTTGCTGTCAGGCACACACATTGCCTATGACAGATATTTCGTGCACACCCGTTGCACCTTGATGTTGTTTTGTGCACATGTATGGCACATCCATGGATTTTGATTTCCGTGCGCACCAGACGCATGTAGTATTCATATGCATATTTTGGGATTGATTTCTTATGGGGCATTACGTTTTTATGATATTGGCTATGTGTTTTTGTACGGAGCAGGACTAGTCAGAGGACAGTACCTGAGTATATTTTGCATGCATTGATAGTTATCGAAAGGATTTCCAAAGAAGAGCTATAGTCTCATTATTTACCTACGTGTCCGAGATGACACGAAACATTTTATAAAGGAAACCCTTCTGAAATTGCTTTCAAAATGGCGGGACATGCATATTAAACAAATGATATATATATATATATATATATATATATGTGTGTGTGTGTGTGTGTGTGTGTGTGTGTGTGTGTGTGTAGTTATTTTCTTACCTTAGACGTCCGCCACTGTGCAGTGTTGCGAACATCGCACGGCGATTTGAAAAGGGTTTGGCATGCATTGCTTCTAGGTGCTTTAATGATGTATATCATGTTGGTTTTCGTATTGGATCTTGACATCGATGTCTTCCCCATGACTCCGATGATTGCAGGATGCTTGACGGAGTTTTGATTTTGAGTTATATGCTCATTTTTCATGCGCATGCGCTGCGCTAAACGATTTGTTTTATGTATTTATGATTTCGGAGCCCCAACGACTTGTTGGTTTTGCTTAGATGTTTTAGTCTTTGGGGGAGTTTTAATTTAAATTTGGGGATCGAATTTCTTTAAGGGGGAAGATTGTAACGTTTTGAAAATCGTTTCGGTGAAATTTCGGAAAAATCGGTAAAATAAGGGGGTTTCTGTAAAAAGTCAAAATACAAATATCTTTATTATAAAATTAAATATACATATTCTAGCTATGTAATTGCTAGTATTTGGTGTTTATTGTGTCACTGGTAAAATTTCAAATTTTCTGAAAATTTTTCCGAAATTAATTATTTTAATATTATTTTAAGCCGTCACTAATACATTTAATTAGGGAAAATTACAAATTGGAATCGGTTGAAAAAAAAATTTGCATCATAACACATTAAACAAAATTTTAACGGGTTGTTTTTGAAATGAAATGAAGCTGCCAAACGGTTTTAGAAAATATCGAAGAAAAAGGCTTAAATAGTGAAATTAGTGTAAATAGATATTGGGGTATAACATTTATCATTTTTCCCTCACCCACACTCACCCACACCCTCTCTCCTCTCCCCAAATCATTAGCCCCAAGTTTTCTCCCCCTCATTTTCCCCACTTGAATTGTTAAAAGAAAAGAAAACAAAGGAAATGAAAGAAAATTGTTAAATGAGAGTGGACTTTGACCTTGGGTTGACTTGATATCATTTTTTCCCACCTCACTCTCTCTCCTCTCTTCCCTAACCTGCAGCCGAGCCCCCCCCCCCCCCCACCTCTTGTTGTCCAGAAATTTCCCCCCAAAATTCCACTTCATTTTGGCCTCAAAAATGTCCAAAATTCCATCTAAAATCAAGCTAAAATCCAAATCCAACTCCTACCCATTTTTCCTTAGCCCTTATAGCATGGATCTTGGTGGAAAGTTTGCATTTTAGGGGCTATGTTTTGGCAAGTGTGGATCTCATTTCAAACTAGTTAGAGGTATAACCCTTTTCCAATTGATACTTGTTCTAATCTATGATTGTAATCAAGTGTTAGTTAGATTTTAAATGGTTCCAATTTCAAATTTAGAAATTAAAGAGAAGGATTTGGATCATGTTAGGGTTGTGATAATTTGATGATGGTTGTGACATGTATTTTAGTATCTTATGATATGCAAATTTAGTCTACTAGTTGATTTGTATATTGTCACTTAAAATTTTTAAAATTGGAGTTTTAACAAACTAGGTTTTGGTAATTAATTGAAAATTTAGAATTTAAAATATAGTAAGGGTTTCATCATATCATTAAAATTATAATGAGTGGTTTAATACCTTAGTTATGCAAATCCAAACTAAATTGTTGTTTATGCATTTTTGCTAAAATGGTTGAAATTTGGGTAAAATTGCAAACTAGTTTTTTTAAACGTATATAGTTTGGTGAAATTAAATTGTGGAAATGGTTTGTATGGCTTATTTAAGTTATTTAGTAAATATTATGGCCATTAGTTTTGTTTAAACATCAAGATTTGTATTAAAACGGTTAATGACCGCTAACTAGATTTTTGGGAAATAAAACGAATTGTTTACTTTTATGGTTTTGATGAATTAAAACCTATTTCTTATATAATTAGTGAGTTTTGAAATCACGATTGGTTGGTTTGAGTTTTTCGCGATCACTCGGTGTTTGTACGCCGATGTCGAGGGTTTTGGTTGATTTGTGAAAGCAAACCATAGGTTTTGACCTATGTGGGATTTGTGTGTCGTTTTGGTCATGAGTCGGATTTTAATGCGATACGGTGCGTTATGATATGTAGGTACCCCATATGGACTTCGAGACGACAAGCAAGCGCGTGGCAACGTCGGTACCGGCGAGCGAGGACCAGGTGAGTAGATTTATATCTACGGGGAGAAGTCGGGTGGATGGCGTATAGCACCCCCCGTAGTTCGTGGTGATGTATACAGACACGTATACACACATATATTGATTATATATGTTGTTTGATGTTATTGATGATAAGATGGATATTTGGTGTGATAGGATTGGTTTAGTGTTGTGAAACCCTAGAGTAGCGGTCGCAACACACACACACACACTTGCATACATTCTTCTTTCATATGTGCGTATATAGGATTATATATTTATGTGTTCACATGGGTATGGGACTATATGATCATATACTGGATTTGAGGATAGTATTTGGGATTTGAGGTGAGTCGATGAGATTTGAGTTGAGACCTTAAGGTCGGTGATATAGCATAATTCTTATTTAAGATACGTCATGATGTTATAGCGGGTCTTTAGACGACGATACCATGTGAATAGTGATAATAATGAAATGATCGAGATGTGATCGTGATATGAGATAAGATATGTTAAGATATTCATAATAGGTCGCATTAGGCGATGTATACCTCTTTATGACGATATATGATGATGATATCGATTTGTATGAGGCTGTAGATCAGCAGTCAGATCATGATTAGATTGATGATATTAGTATTGTAATAGACGTAGATCAGTACCATGGATTATGATCCTTGATAAAGAGGATACCAAATGATTAATTTGATTAATGTGATACTGACCTGTACCCAGATTTGGGGATGCCGTACGACGGATTTACGTACGAGCTATATATTAATGTTTGATATGCACTCTTGACTTGGGAATGTCTGATTATAGATATGGTATCGGATATGATATTATTGAGGCAGGATCATCGACTAACATATACATGTAGGTATATGTATCGACTCAGAGGTTAGGCGGTTTCCTTACCTTCAGTAGCCAGTTAGCTTAGCCCTTTAGTTTAGTGTAGTTGTTAGACTAGATTTATATTAAATATAGATTGTTATCTTCGTGTCTAGTATTTAGCTCCCGCTCATTATTGTTGTTGCTCTACGTCGCATACTTATTGTGATTCATATTCCATTATTGATATCATGCTGTTAGGACACCAGCACCATTACCGATGATGCGTATGTACCACGTACACTTACTTACCGGCTCACACACATCTTCATCGGTAATTGCCATGTCACGTACACTTAGAGAATATTATTTCTTGACTTAGCTTGTTAGATAGTAGTTTTGACATGATATTAGTATACTTGCCTTATATGCCAGTTTAGACATTGTAGTTATTGCTTGTCACTTCATGCATACTGTTATTCATTGTTGTGCTGCATTTATGGATTCTTATGCATATATTCACTATGTTACGTGCTATTGAGGTTTTGGATTCGGATTTCCATGAGATTTTCTGGATTTGGGGGAAAACCGCAAAACTTATACAAACTTCTTCTCTCTCTTTTTAAATGAAAAGCGTGGTTTTCCCATGATGTATGAGTCGTCCACCATGAGTTTGCTGATGGATTTCGAGACCCGATTCAAGGAGACGGATGAACCGTTTCGAGTACATGGTGGACCCGGTAAGGTATCCAGGGGCAAGAAGCACGTGATGATGACGATGTGAGCCTGGCAGGGGAGCACTACCTACCGGTGATTTTACCCGACGCGTCGAATATCCGGAGGATACCGTCGTGGTCTTGAGATTGATTGTAGGGGCCGGCCTGGACTGACGGCGCCCTAGATAGTGAGATTGACATACAGAGATTTTGAGATATTGAGGTACAGAGATTGCGACACAGATATATCGAGAAATTTGGATACTTGTTTTGTGTCGATGCTAGGCACTGTTTATGCTGATTTCATTTATGATACCTCGTTTTTAAAAAGATACAGAAATCTTACTAATTTATGAAAGCAGTTTTCATCAGTACATGCATTCTGTTTCATGCATTCATACATCATCCATATGATATATTGCTACCTGAGATACTGACACGGGCATATGGGATTACACTTGGGTTAGATATTTACCCTAGCCATTGTTATAGGCTGTTGGTTATATATTTGAGGATATATTATGATCTTATGACCTAGGATTGCGTTGTTCATGCGATTTCTGTTCGTAGATATTTTTCTACTCACGAGTTGGCAACTCACCCCCGTTGTGCCACGGTTTCTTGCAGGTTTTTCCGTACAGGTTTCATTACGGCTTTACTGGCACTGCTTCTTTCGGGTGACATGCTGGTAGGTGGGTTTATTGGTATCGTGCCCATCATTATACTTTGTATAATATTATTCAGTTGTATCTAGTAAATTCCATCAACCAAACATATATTTATTTCAGAGATAGAGACCAGTGATGCTTATTCTTTCGACCTTAGAGTCGCGCGTTGTATTTCTATGGATTTCTTGCTGTTTTGAGTTTCCTTTTGAGTTTTGAACCTCGCCCATGGCGTTGTATATTATATTTCTTGTATGGTTGTGACCGTCGATTGACGAAGAGCTAGCTCCCGCTTGGGGATGCCTTTTTATTGATTTCGTATACTATTCATGTTGTATCCCGTTTGGGGGCCAGTATTTACAAAGGAGACTCTGCCGAAATTTTCAGAAAATACTTGATGTTTTTTAAAATGCATAATTCGGCTTATGCTATTAAAACTACTTGTTTTAAGTTGGTTTTTACTTCACTCTACTACTTTTCTTGGTTTGGATTTCTGGGTTTTCGGCTTACTTAGATTACGTACGCCTCGAGACATTTCGTAGTTTAAGTGCCGGTCATTTTCTGTACTTTCGGGACGTGACATTGGCTCTGTTAAGGAGAGGGCGTAGCACAATATCCCTCCTTGCGGAGTCACGGAGATAAAGCCCACCCAGTTTTAATTATGAGGGTGCTTTGCTTTCGCCGCTTCATGGAAGATGCTTGATTGATGAGCTATTTTGCATATGCGTTTTGAAATCAAAGAATTTAGAATATATACCGCAATCAAGAATGGTGTCGCTTGGTAGCTAGCCGGTTGAGTACGGATCGGTCCACAGGGAAAACGTGTATTTTCTAGTTGTTCTAACGAGTCAATTCCTATTTGTGGTAGGTTTTGATTTTCTATAAAAACTGAGGTTGAATTCGATTTGGATTAAAATCTTGCTAGGGTTAGGATTAGGTTTAGTTTGGAAAGTTAATTTTCACACCGCTTTCTTTGCCCTAATTAAGATCGTAGGTGTTAGGCTAATAATTAACAAAGGGGATTAGCACGTCAAGGAAGAAACTAAGTTTCTTCTTTTTGATCCTTGTTCGTCCTTTCTTAACTTTTATCCCTAACCTCTATGGAAATCAATCACAACCGGTCTAACTAGGAAATCACCGCTATCTCGTGGGATAGGGTGCCGTAATGAGCGGTGTGTGTTTGATTTGCACAGAATCCTAATTTAAAATATTGAACGGGCAAGAAAGGAGTGAGAGATTTTCATCTCTCAAACCTACCCGATCCTAACCCTAACAATTGAGGAACTACTCACTCATTAGGGAATTAACAAAGGAATTCATTTTTTTTTATTTTTCTTTTAATAATCTAATTAACTTGCGGAAAATAAATACGGCAGATAAAAATTGCAGATACGAAATTCAAGATAAAAAAAACTTACTTTTTATTGATGCACTCTTTGAACGATTACAATGGAATTAAGAATTTAAACTAGGAATTAAAAGAAGCATGCTTCAAAAAGAGCTGTAGGCTTCCTATTTATAGATAATAGATACCCTAGGGTTTACATTTGATCCATATCTACAATTACAAAACTACCTGAGAAGCCTGGTCAACGCACCGACACCCACCGTCAAACTACACCGACATGTGCTCAGCATGGCCGCGGAACCGCGGCCATAAGCCATGTTTGGCCGCGGATCCGCGGCCATATGATGGGGTCTCTGTCTCTTTTACTCTAGGTTGCTTCATGTTGCTATTTACTTCTGTTTTCTTCACTTGGTTCTTCAGAATCTTTTCTAGTTTCTTCCAGATTTCCAAAGTGCAGAAATGTTGAGGACTTTTACCGTTCGCTTCGTGTTGATGTCTTGAATCTTGTGCTGCCGTCGTACGTTGTGCAATCGAACTGTTCATTGATCTTCATGTGTTCCTTAAACTGTAGACGGCATCATAAAGATTCTTCTATTTGTTGGTCGTAATCTCACTTTTGTAGCGTCTTTTCACCATTTTCATTGTATTGTTCCGAGAACCTGTAGCCTGCAACTATTTAGCAGACATTGATCAAAAGCACCTATTTATTTGTAAAATAATTATGAATGGGGAATATAATAATGCAAAATTATGATATGAACAAATACCCCCAAACTTTTCTTTTGCTCATCCCGAGCAAAACTAGTTTATTCTCGAAAAAACCTGACCTCACTTTCGCAGGGAAACGCGATTGCACTGAGCTCGTGAAACAAGCCGTTAAAGCTCTAGGTGTCTCTAGTAGGAGGAGTGTTGTCTTCTGAGGGTTTTTAGCGGATACTACCCACAAAATCCGATCAATTTGGCCTATTGACTTTCATTCTTCAATTCGGTGTTCTAGCAAGAAATTATATTATCTTGGACTCAGAAATTATCAACCCATATTTTTCACGCTTCCTTATTATTTAACCTAAGATTGTATATGTTCTGTAAATTTATTTAGCTTTCAGCATCTTTTGAATTTTCCTTCTAAGGTTCCATCTCAACTTAGGAATTTTTATCATCTCTACTAAAGATATAAATCCTATTTTTCATTCCTATCGGTCATCCAAACCCCAATCATATACCCCTATATATGTGTATGTATCACCCCTACACTTGGAAATTCAATTCAAGCTCTTATACTCTTGTTCATTGTCCAAAGTACTTTTAGTTTGTGAATTCTAGATGAAATTGCTCACACATCCTTCATACGACCGTTAATACTTCTTGAGGTGCCAACGACCGATTACAAAATGTGTTCGTGTATTTAGGCGTAATTCCTCGTCTTGTAACACCTAAGGCTTTAGCAGTGACTCCCAAACCAGTTGTTCTAAGGCACTAGGTGATAAAGCACCCTCGCTATATATTTTTTTATTTTACGCAGCCTTAAGTAATTACAAAACCAGTGTTCATTTTTTTCTCTCTTTATTCACACTTATACTTTTATTTTATTTTCCTTCATACTAAGGATTTTAGACAAGAGCATTTCAAGATATCCTCTACTATTCCAAGTTTCAAGGTTCGTGTTTATGTAAGTTGTAGGGTATATATTTTCAGAATTTAGACTTAAGCTTAGGAATTATTTTTCAGACTTACACTTCAATAAAAATTTCAATACTCTTCCCTTATTTTGACTTAACCCAAGAACTTAACTCAAAATTTACCTATTTCTAAGTAAACTACAAGAACATATATTTTCTACCGTTAAATTTTAAGAAAGGTTATTTTTAGGGTTTATAATTTATCAAGTTTAGGATCTAGTTTTTCCTAGCTAGTTAACCGTCTTATTAAACTTAAGTCAATTATGGCCAAAATTGAACTTTTCAATTTTTATAATTTTAATTTTTTTTTTATTTTTATGGATTTTAAAATAAGTATGCAAATGCAAGAATATACACATGAATGCAAAGGAAGAAACCTTACCGAGCACACCCCCAAACTTAAACTTGACAGTGTCCTCACTGTCAGGCTACACCAAGAGGGTCAAAATTGTCGGCACTCCCCTGTTTATTTTTATTTTTGTTATTAAAACTGGAATTTTACAAAAAAATACCCTAATTTTTTTTTTATATTTACAAGTGATAAACGTACCCCCAATCATACGGTTGGCTAAAAATCATTTTCTTTCTAGAGCCAACATAATCTCCCCCAAACTTGAATTAAACAAAGTTATAAGTCAATGCCAAGTTTTGCAAAGGCCAAAAGTCAATTCCAACCATTCGAAGAATTTATCAGTGAAACACAACGGTTGGTGGAAGAGTATGTTGTCTAGAATCATGAAGAAGTGGGGAAGAGATAAGTGGTGTAATAGAAATGGATTGCATCTCAATTTGAAGAGACGACAAAGTGATTGTGACGATGGATTACTCGCATTTTTGTGATTGTCAAGAAGAAGGGACGGAGGTTCAATTTCTTTTTGGAGTTGATTCATCTCAACACCCGTGTTTGCTAAAAATGCGAGCTCATCAGCAAAAATTTTCTCAAAGCTTTCATCGATACCTCGAAGAATAATGTCATCAGAAAGAGTGGGGAGATCTCTAGACTCCATAAAAGATTCATAATCAGCGTTAAATGTTGACCTGGACAACTTAATAGAAGAGTCCGTATGTGTATAATACATAGTTGGGTCAAACAACGTATGAATAGAATTTAGATCGATATCCTGAAGCTAATCAAATTCGCTGCTGTCGACATCCATTAATTCGACAGAACATGCATGAGCAGAAGGTTCGGAGGGCAGACTTCCGATCTTGTAAATGTTGAACTCACTTGACATCTTCCCGAAGGATAGAGTCATAGAGCCGTTACGACAGTTGATTACAGCATTGGAAGTGGCCAAAAATGGTCAACCGAGAATCACCGGAATTTGATTCCGTAGATTAGCCACAGGCTGTGTGTCCATAACAATGAAATCAACAGGGAATATGAAGTCCCCTACTTTAATCAACACATCTTCTAACTCGCCCCTAGGATGGGTGATAGATCGGTCGGCCATTTGGAGAGTACAATGAGTGGATTTCAACTCTCCAACGCCTAATTGCTCATAAACGGAATAGGGAAGCAGGTTAACACTAGAACCAAGATCTAAAAGTGAGCGGTTTATGTTCTTATCCCTAATAGTTATTGAGATTGTAGTACAGCCAGGGTCCTTTCGTTTTTGGGGAAAATGTTGGGTAAGAGCATTGCTCACAGCACTAGCTAAGAAAACTTTCTTAGGTACCTGCGATTTCCTCTTCTTGGTGCATAAGTCCTTCAAGATTTTAGCGTAAGAAGGGACTTGTTGGATTGCATCCAAGAGAAGAATATTAAAATTAACTTGCTTGAATAACTCCACAATCTTCTCCGTTTGTGGAGTTTGCTTATTAGATCTCAACCGGTATAGAAATGGAACATTTTGAAAATTTGTTGAGTCCAATGTCTGTGGAGTAGATTGCGGAGTTGGAACAGATCCCAGTGTTGGGGTTTTCGTGTTCGAATTAGAAGAAGTAGAGCCTTGTGAAGAATGAAGAACAGGCTCTGAAGAAGACGAAGAATAAGATGAAGAAGATGAAGAAGAAGAAGAAGAAGAAGAAGAAGCGGCGGCCGGGGTGCCATCGCTATTACCAACGTTGTTGTGCAATACCTTTCCAGATCTCAATATAGTCACGACACTCACATTATGATTTTGTTGTTCATGAGCAACATATGTATTTTGTGTGTGACCGGGATTTGGCAGTAAAGATGGAAGTTTTCCCTTCTCTCGCTCGCTTAACGCAGTATTCAGTTGTGCAATTTGGGCCTCAATTGATTTGATGCTCTGATCATGTGAAGCACTGTGTTGCACCAAAGACTGAATGGAAGACTGGATGCTTGCTGAAGATTGTGTAGATTGTTTTAAAAAAGCATCCAGACTTCGTTCTAGCGAGGAAACCTTATCGTTATTCGGCTGAACAAAATTATTTTGAGGATAAGAGTTGTTTGGTATAAAATTGTTGTTTTGGTAAGGTTGGGGTTGGAAAGGTTGCTGATATTGAGTTTGTTGAGGGGCTTGTTGTTGAGGAGGAGGCCTTTGAAAATTGTTATTGCCTTGGAATTGTGGTTGATTTTGGTTCCAAGCAAAATTTGGGTGGCTCCTCCAACCGGGATTATACATTGAATAGTATGGATCATTTCTTTGTCTTTGCTGAAAGGTAGCATTGACTTGATCATGTCCTTAAGCAGGTGGGTTGTAAGGACACTCTTCAGCAAGATGGGACGGATCCGAACAATAAGCACAAATAGTGCGAGTGAGTAAAGCAGGGGCAGGAGAAGGCGATGAGAATTTGCTCTCAATTGCTTCTAGCTTTTTCGTGAGTGCAGCCATTTCGGCCTTCATTGCAATCGACATATCAAGTTGATGTATGCCTGCCCTAGACTGACCTGATGAAGTAAATGAAGTGGTCTTAGTGCTTTCCCACTGAAGTGTTTGTTCAGCAAGATCGTCGAGAAATTGCAAAGCTTCCTCGCTCGATTATGTAAGAAAGTGACCTTGACAAATGGTTTCAAACAATTATTTAGTTGTTGGGTTCAGTCCTTCGTATAAAGTTTGGCAAAGTTACCAATTCTCGATACCGTGGTGAGAGCACTGAACAAGAAAGTCCTTAAATCTTTCGAAACACTTCCAAAAAGGTTCGAAAGGAAGCTAGGAAAATTGAATAATTTCATTGAGAATTCTCGCGGTCTTGTGGTGTGGGTAAAACTTTTTTAGAAAAGCCTTAACAAACTCTTCCCAATTTTTTATAGAGTGTGATGTTGTGCTATATAACCATTTTTCAGCTAGGTCACATTAAGTGAATGGAATGACACGTAGCCTTATAGCATCATCAGAAAGTTGTGTGGTCTTCATTGCGCAAACATACTGGAATTTGTTAATGAAGATGTAGACATCTTCGGATTCCAGCCCATGAAATTTGGGCAACATATTGATGAAGTGGAGTTTAATTTCAAAGTTATCCCCATTAGCCGATGGAAGTGAAAGACAAGTAGGAAGTGCTGTACGTATGGGATAGAAAAGATCCCGGAGCGTGATTCGTTGGGGCGCTTCGACAAGAGGTAAAGGATTGTTAGGATTGAATCCCGACATCTCCTTAGAATATGATGAATATGAAGATGAAGGTAAAGAAGTGGAGGGAATTTCGACTTCGGAGTCGAAAACATCGTCAGTAGGCACTAACGAGACACGGACTAAACGGACACTAGTGTACCTAGTCCAACCGGACATACACTAACGAGGTGTAGTGTAGTCAAAAGGTAAGAATAGAAGGTGGGGGTAAGAAAACGTCAATGAGAAAAAGTGGGGTGCAATGGATTTCTAGCGACAAAATGGCAAGTTTTTGTAAAAAAAATTTGTTTTGTGGTTTTTTTTTATAAGGAGTTTTGCAAAAGATTTTTCTAAGGAGCTTAGACACACTTTCAAGCAATCACAATATGCACAATCAAGTCTAGAGTGAGGGTCTCCTGAGTCAACTAGACTGCTCCTAACTGTTCCAAAGGGTAAGTTGTGAGATTCTCAAATCGCCTCTTCACCGCCAATTGTGCTCAGGTAAGCACAAGTAAAAAAAGGAGGGGTCCGCTCACGAATCACCGTGAGACGGGCCTTTTAAAATTATCTTTCCCACTTGTCTAGCCTAGGCATCATAAAGTCAGGTTTAGATAAACGGCCGATACCTACAACCTTTCCTTTCTCCTTAATGAGCACGACAGTCCTTATTGGCTGAGTCTAATATTTTTTAATTAACTCGAGGGTTGATGCAAAATGCTTTTTGTGATTTTTGGGGTCCTTGGAAGGGTAATGAAATCCCCACCCAATCTGGATTGATGTTATAGCCCCTTAAAAGTCCGTTTTAAAAATGCAAAGCAGTAAACACACAAAAATCCAAAACACTTGCCAAAAAAAATTTCTTTTATTTGCGGCGCAAAGAATCCTGCACAAAATCAAGTTAGTAGAGAAGGGGAAGAAGTTTTGCGCAAAGAACCCTGTAGGAAATTTTTTTCAGAGGACTATAGAGGGCAGAAGAGAGGAAAAGATTGCTTACAGAGACTTTTTGAAGCGCTGTCGTCACACTTTGACCGCGCTTCCGCAGTCAAAAGCTTCACTTAGCCGCGGTTCCGCGGTGTCTTGGAGGGTTTGGCTCTCCAAAATTTTGCTGCGCGCTGCAGTGGTTCTTCTCTATTTGTTCAGATCTGCTGTTTTCTGTTTTGTTCACTGGATTTTTCCAGATCTGAATCTGTTCGTCCTTCTGATCCTGCACAATTCAGACGAAAACCCTTCAAAAATAACAAGATGATAAAAAAAATTATTTTTATATTTTTTCAGTTTTTATGATTTTTTTTTTTAATTTTAACCCGAAATTACAAAAAGAAAATAACTACCGTCATCTCTGGCAGCCATTTGATTGATGAGCTATTTTCCGTATGCGTTTTGAAATCAAAGAATTTAGAATATATACCGCAATCAAGAACGGTGTCGGTTGGTAGCTAGCCGGTTGAGTACGGGTCGGTCCACAGGGAAAACATGTATTTTCCAGTTGTTCTAACGAGTCAATTCCTATTTGTGGTAGGTTTTGATTTTCTATAAAAACTGAGATTAAATTTGATTTGGATTAAAATCTTGCTAGGGTTAGGATTAGGATTAGTTTGGAAAGTTAATTTTCTCACCGCTTTCTTTGCCCTAATTAAGATTGTAGGTGTTAGGGTAATAATTAACAAAGGGGATTAGCACGTCAAGAAAGAAACTAAGTTTCTTCCTTTTGGTCCTTGTCCTTCCTTTCTTAACTCTTATCCCTAACCTCTATGGAAATCAATCACAACCGGTCTAACTAAGGAATCACCGCTATCTCGTGGGATAGGGTGCCGTAGTGAGCGGTGTGTGTTTGATTTGCACAGAGTCCTAATTTAAAATATTGAACGAGCAAGAAAAGAGTGAGAGATGTTCATCTCTCAAACCTACCCGATCATAACCCTAACAAGTGAGGAACTACTCACTCATTAGGGAATTAACAAAGGAATTCATTTTTTATTTTTATTTTAATAATCTAATTAACTTGCGGAAAATAACTACGACAGATAAAAATTGCAGATACAAAATTCAAGATAAAAAAACTTACTTTTTATTAATGCACTCTTTGAACGATTACAATGGAATTAAGAATTTAAACTAGGAATTAAAATAGGCATGCTCCAAAAAGAGCTGTAGGCTTCCTATTTATAGATAATAGAAACCCTAGGGTTTATATTTGATCCATATCTACAATTACAAAACTACCCTGAGAAGCCTGGTCAACGCACCGACACCCACCGTCAAACTGCACCAACATGTGCTCAGCACGACCGCGGAACTGCGGCCATAAGCCATGTTTGATCCACGGCCATATGATGGGGTCTCTGTCTTTTTTTCTCTGGGTTGCTTCATGTTGCTATTTGCTTCTGTTTTCTTCACTTGGTTCTTCAGAATCTTTTCTAGTTTCTTCCAGATTTCCACAGTGCAGAAATGTTGAGGACTTCTACCGTTCGCTTCATGTTGAAGTCTTGAATCTTGTGTTGCCGTCATACAATGTGCAATCGAACTGTTCATTGATCTTCATTTGTTCCTTAAACTATAAGCGGCATCATAAGGATTCTTCTATTTGTTGGTCGTAGTCTTACTTTTGTAGCGTCTTTTCACCATTTTCATTGTATTGTTCCGAGAACCTGTAACCTGCAACTATTTAGCAGACATTGATCAAAAGCACCTATTTATTTGTAAAATGATTAAGAATGGGGAATATAATAATGCAAAATTATGATATGAACAATGCTCCATCGAAGTAGAGTTCCCATTTGGAGTCATTTTCTTCTTCGATTGCATCGAACGCGTGTTTGTCTTGCAACTCGCAATTTAAGGGGGAGTCAGCCGGTATCGGATGCTCCGCAAGAAAGTCCGCAATGGCCTGTCCTTTCACTGCTTTGAGGGGACGATACGTTATCGAAAACTCCATCAAGAGTAGGGCCCATTTGATAAGCCTTCCTGTTAGTATGGCCCTCGACATTAGATACTTGAGAGGATCAACTTTTGATACGAGATGGACCTCATGCACCAAGGCGTAATGTCTGAGCTTCGTTATTGTGAAGATCAGTGCCGGGCAATACTTTTTGACGGAGGAATAGTTGTTTTTTTCCCCCAGGAGAACTCGACTCAAATATTACAGAGCTCTTTTCTTTCCCTGATCATTTTCTTGTGCCCAAAGCGCATCCAAAGAACCTTCAGGGACTGTTGTATATAGGATAAGTGGGTTTTCCCTTAACCGGAGCGGTCAATACTGGCGTATTTTCCAGGATTTTGTCCAGTGCATTTTGGCACTTTTGATCCCAGACGAACGGGGGCCCCTTCTTCATTAAATGACTGTAGGGGTAACATTTTCCAGAGAGGTTGGCTATGAACCGCCAGATATACGCGAGCTTTCCTTGAAGAAATTGCAACTTTTTGAGAGTTCTTGGCGTGGGCATTTCCGTAATCGCCTTGATATTTGAGAGATCGATTTGATACCCCGGTGCCGAATGATGAATCCTAGGAATTTGCCTGAGAAGACTCCAAACGCACATTTTAGAGGATTCATCTTCAGATTATACTTCCGAAGACGTCGGAACACTATTTTCAGATGTTCCCAATTTTCCTCGTAAGACTTGCTCTTCACCACAAGGTCGTTGATGTAGCATTCGACAATCTCATGAATGAGGTCATCGAAGATCTTTGTCATGGCCCTCTGGTAGGTAGCGCCGGCGTTCTTCAAACCGAAGGGTATCACCTTATAACAGAATATGCCCAGTGGGGTCCGGAAGGCGGTATGCTTTTGGTCTTCCAGATGCATTTTTATTTGGTTATATCCTGAAGATCCATCCATGAAGGAGAAGACCTCATGGGTAAATGTGTTATCGATCATCATCTCGGTAACGGGTACTGGGAAATCATCCTTTGGGCAAGTTTTGTTAAGGTCCCTAAAGTCTGCGCAGATGCACACCGTCCTATTTTTCTTCATCACCGGAACGATGTTGGTGATCCGGTTAGGATATTGAACTTCTTATATGAAGCCGGAGTCAATTAGTTTTTTGACTTCAGCATTGATACTCATTTCAAGTTCGAGTCGCATCCTTCTCGGTGCCTGTTTGATTGGCTTTATATCCAGCGAGATGGTTAATTTATGTACCGCTACCTTTGGATCTAGACCCGGCATCTCGGAATTGTTCCACGCGAAGCAGTCTTTATATTGCATGAGCATGTCTTTTAACGTGGCTATCTATTTTTTAGATAGCAGCTCACTGACGAACGTTGGCTTCGGATCATTTTCGTCCACAAGTCAATTTTCCTTAGGTTGTCCGCCGTATTGTGTATCCCATCTTCCAGCTCTTTTAGTGCTGGTGGAAACTCTAAGATCACCTCGTCCTCATCTTCATTTGCGAAGAACCTGAAGAGGTTATCCACATTCTCGTTCCCTTCCTCGTTTTAGTGTGTTATCATATGGCAAGCACGAGTTCGCTTCCATTCTTGATGTTGAGCCGGTCCTATCCTGACGGTATAGGTCCTTTTTGGCTCATGCTTTTGCGGCGGGGTTACCCTCCAGCTGTCAGATAAAGCGAACCTTCCTTGTTGATACTGACTTCTACCCAGTCTTTGAAGGTGAAGAAGTCTTAAAGGGGAAGACCTATTACTCGGTGATAGGAGCAATAATCCGGATGATAGACCTCGTTTATTTGTTCGGGGTGCCTAGACTCCGGAAGTGTCATCATTTGGTTCTTCATGATAAGGTTGAATATTTTTCTTGTCTTGTCTTGGGGGAAAGAGTATTCCCGACCCATCTTTTTTATAAAGGACGGGCTCCAACCAAGTTTTTCTCTATTGCATGGCGTCTTGGATCCACTTTGCTGTTTTTGAACGTTGTTTGCGTTCTTTGCCTTGTTTTTGCCTCTATTTCAGTATTTTCCCTGTCGCGAGAACGTATAGCGGGTTGGGAATGAAGAGCATTGTAGTCTTCCTTCTCCGCAGATTGCTGATTGAGATACTGCGTCCTAGCCTTTTCATAAATGGTCATTTCGCGGCTGTGATTGTCCTGACTCTTTTGACAGGCTTCTTTTATTAGCTTGTCGATTTGATCTTCGGGTGACGGACTTAACGTTCTAAGAGCAGAATTTCGCTATGTTTCAACGTCACAGTTATTTGGAAGAGCATTTTCCTCTTCACTGGTGCAGTTTATGACGCGACAATTTTGTAATCGCTCCTGTTTCTTAGACCGAACGTATCCGAGCCCAGTTGTCTCCATCTTCCCGTTGATCATCTTTCGCTGGGTCCCAGGGATATCCCAAATCTTTTAGTAAAATTGGGCTTGTCGAACTGTTTATTCGAGGGGTACACCTTGGCATCTTAACAGATTTTTCAATCCCTCCACGTAGTATCTTGGTAGATGGATTGGTTGAAGCCTGTCAAGTGCAAAATCGGTACCATACCAGACTTCTTTTTCCACTTTGGTCTCCGTAGATTGGTAGAAGAGGATCGCCTTTTTACCTCTTCGCCTGGAAGGGACGTAGAAAGTCTGTAGTTCTTGTAAGCTGTATGTATCGAGCGCATCAAGTTCTTTGTAATGCCGAGGCGGAGCCATTGTGATTTGCAGACTCTGATCTGTTCCGGTAAGGGTTTGCACTGACGAGCGGATGGAGAACACTGCGTTGGCCTCGTCCTCAGAGTCACTGCCAAAGACCAAAATAGGAGTAGATGGTCTGGACCTGTTGTTTTCTTTTTAGGGTTTCCCCGAGTAGACTATTTCTTCATCATCCTCGGTATCGCTCCCAAAGATCGGGATAGTGGCGACGGACTTCTGTTTATCCTCCGGCTTATGACACCTTTCCGTGTTCTCGAAGTTTGGTAGAAAGTATTTTGCGTCTTCATATTTTCGGACTTCGTTTACGGAGAACGGATTTAGCTCCCCTGTAACGGTGTATTCCAAGCCGTCTTTGAAATGCTTCATACACTGATGTTGTGTAGAAGGGATGACGTTGTACTCGTGTAACCAAAGCCTGCCAAGCAGAGAGTTATAGCAAGTCTTGGCGTCAATGACATGAAATTTGATGTCAGTGACGAGCAGCCCGAAACGTAACGTCGGTATTATTGATCCAAGCGCCCATGACGACTATGAGTCAAACCCAGAGATAGTAATTTTGTCTCGGGCCAGGTGCTGACCGTTCATGCAAATTTCCTTCAGCACCCTCACATTGAGAAGGTTGACGGAGGATCCATTGTGGACAAGGATTTTCCCTATCTTGATGTCGTGGCAATACCCGGTGACATATAACGGGTGATTATGTTCGCACGTACCGAGAAGGAGATCTTCATCGCTGAATGTAATGTCAGCCGTATGGACCTCTGCCAGTTCATCTTTCTTCATCTCTTCAGCGAAGAAAGCTTGGAACTGATCGGGCTCTTGTAATGCCTTGATCAGAGAATCTCGTGCGTCTTTGGACTGGAAGAGAGCATCCAATATACTCAGTTGTGAGGGTATTTTCCTCAAATGTGCTAGGAAATTATAATCCACCTTGATTTTCCTTGGCGGGTCCCTGGTTGTGAGCTCTTTGACAACTCCATTGTCGAGGGCAATTTCCTCAGGGATTTTTTCTTTCCCTTTGTCTCTTTTGCTTGAATCTTTGTTTGTAGGTCCGAGATTCTTCTCAGGCAGCGTGCGGTTACGCAGCTGAATATTCTCACAGTTCTTCTCCTCCTCTTCTTTTTCGGAGGTGGAGTCTCTGAAAAGAGGGCTAAGGGATATTTCGTCCTCAGAGTCGCTCCCAAAGGTAGGAACTTGGGGTTTTCCCCCTTTCAAACTAGTACCAACCATATGACAGTTGCCAGTCATTTCTTCATGCGCATCCGTCGCACCATTTTGTCGTCGACGAGCTTCGTGGTTCATCCTCTTGAAGTGTTTTTGATGGGCAACGTATCCTTACCACCACTTCTTGAAGGAACTGCATTCCTCGGTGGGGTGAGTAACCTTCCGATGATATAGGCAGTAGTTTGGATATGAATCTTCTCCATCGAGGCATATGACCCCGAGAGTGTTTCTTACAAGAGGTGGCAGCTTCATCCTCATTGGCAGGGCTTTGGCAAACCGCTTCTCTGTTTTTATCCTGCTCTTATTTGTAGCAGGTATGCTCTGGTTTGGTTGGAGTACTTTACGACTCATCCTTGTCGCAGCTTCTTCATCCTGATGCTGACGCTTAGCCTTTTCGTATATGGCCGTTTCGCGTTCTCGGTCAGCTTTCCTTTTTTGAAAAGCTTTGTTTAACAGCCTATCGATTGGGTCTTCTGGTAGTTCCGGGGATATTAGCGTTGATTCTTTCCCCAGTTCCTCTGCGTTGTTTTCTGACGCCGAAGGGGTTTCTACGTAATTTAATGAAGAATGGAAGCCCATGTGGCAGCTTGCTACATAGTCTTTGGTTTCTTCTGATAAGTCGTTTTCCTCATCATTGTCACTATCCTCGTTCTCAAGAATATGCTTGAGGAATTCTTCGAGCGTGACCGGTGTCCACGCCTTCTGGTTGTACTCCTCCAGCGCGCCAATGTATTTTTGCAGGTCTGTGCGCTTGTCCTCATACTCGGCAGGCTGCACAGGCTTCTTGGTCTTCTTCTTTTTCTTCGAAGACTTTGAAGGCTTGACTTGGGAATTTTGCCCTTTATCAACAACTTTCGATACGGGACGTGGTTTCAACATCCCTTCGATAATTTCGGGTTCAAGTGGACTTTTCCACCTGACAGCCGGATATGCTTGTAGATCTTTCAGCATTCTTTTGCCTCTTGCTAAAAGAACTACTTCCCATGGAGTTTCTTCTATGAGTGAACATGATGTCCCCAATGCATCCACCTTTTTGGGAGTGTGCTTCTGGGGTAGGTTTACCCTCCAGTTATCAGACAGCGTGAATTTCCCCTGTTGATACTGATCTTCGACCCAGTTCTTGAAAACGTAGCAATCTTTAATTGGGTGGCTCACAATTCTATGATAGGATCAGTAATTAGGGTTGTTGACGTCTCCGGGTTGCGGTGGACGCTGCGGATCTGGAAATGTGATGAGTTTGTTATGCACTGCCAATTCGAACAGTCTCCTTGTCTTATCGCGGGGAAACGAGTAAGCGCGTCCTAACCTTTCTTCCAAGGATGGGCACGGACGCACGTTGTTTTGGCGAGTAGCCGGTTTTGGGCCACTCGGTTGTTGTTGTGTGTTGGCAACGAAGTCCGCTTTCCCTTACCCTTTTTATTTCGAGGGTCCTTATTTAAGGAGGAAGGCCTGTGGCCCATCTGATCCATTTAGGCCAGTTTGTCTATCAGAGCCTGGAAGGTGGTTGGTTTGAAGAATGTCATGAACTGGGACACAGTCATTTGAGGATCAAGGGTCCCTATGAACATGCCCACGGCGGGAGATTCTTCAATGCGTTGTTTGCACTTTGACCATAGGTTTTGCTGCCGGATCGCATATTGGACCCAAGTTTCTCCCGGCCTTACCCTGGCATTGATTAATGTCGTAATTGGAGTGCGCTCGCTCATGCTGGCAAAACGATATGTGAATAGCAGTTCCATCTCTGTGAATGTTTTTACGGAGTCATTTGGGAGCTCCGAGTACCATCCATAGGTCGTTTCTGATAGGCTGCCAACGAACTGGCGAAGCAACAGTTTGTCGTCGCCTCCAGTGTTGCCGCACAGAGCTCTGAACTGCGCGACGTGCTGGTGTGGGTTTCCTGTCCCTTTGTACACATGGACTGCGCGATGTGCTGGTGTGGGTTGCATGTCCCTTTGTACACATGGAACTTGGGAATCGTATATCCCGGTGGGTATTTGATTTGGTCATACCAGCCTGGATACGGTCGTCCAGTTCTGACAACTTGGACAGCAGCTTCATTAGCTTGATAAGATCTTATTTGTTGAGAAATGTAATCATCAAGGGAGTCCTTAGAGATTGTTTCCTCCTTGGCTACCGATAAAGCTAGAGGAGGGTTTGATGTTTCCCTATGTCATCATCGACGATTATCGGTGGATTTTCGGCCGGGGATTCTGGCTGGATCATCATTCCAACCATGTCTCGAAACAAGAGAGCCATCTGCTTTATGTTGGTAGCTTGTTCAGCGGCTTCTTTGTCTTTTCTCTCAAGCACCCTTCGTAGGAACTTTGTATCGGTCTCCTGCTATTGGCGCTGTTCGGATTCTTTGTCCACACTTTCTTTCTGTCCGGTAAGCGCTGCCATTTTGGTCAGCATTTCCTGGAGCTTTTGTTATTGCTCCTAAGCCTTACTCAGCAATCGAGTTTGCGGTCGGTGACTCGCTGAAGCACGGCTTTCTTCTTTTCCCAAAGCCATGTAGACCTATATATTGTTATGCCCCCGGCCTTGGGGCGTTTGGAGCCATCGCCTTTGGAATTTGCCGCCAGCGGTAGAGTTTTCTCCGGCATAGTTCTTTCATGAGTGATTGGAGTTGAAGGAGGCGCTGTGACAGGCACCTGTTTAGGAGAAGTCCCCCACTGTATGACGGTGGAGTAATCCTTTTCTTGTCGAGCTTTCGATTTCTTCGGTCGACGAGTGTAATCTTTCTCAATCACAGAGTCTTGGACTTTCCGCCAGACCCTATGGATTTGCGAGGAGAGCCGCTGATGGGGCTGCTCCGTCATTGCCTGCACTGTAACATCTGCAGATAGGGGTGATTTCTTTAGAACCGCCATTGGGGAGTTTTTGCACACCCTCCTAAGCAGATCAAAGTTGTTCCCGGTTGGAACAGCAGCGTCGACTTCCACTATTAGATCTGGTGGGGTGAGTCCAGAGGGAGAGTTGCCCCCAGTTTTTCTCACTCGACGCCAGTAGCGACATCGAGCATGCCTTGTAGCAGGGACCGCCTCAATTTTGAAAGCGTCTTCGTCATGCCCCCAGCTTTGTTGAGGGGCTGCTGTTAGCGTCAGCCTGTTGAAGTCCGACGTCTTGATTGAAGTGTGGGGAGGGCCAGTCAATCTTTCAAAGACCGACTTTCTGATAGGGAAAGTGCTTTTGAAGGCTTCACCCATAGTAGGAGTTGGGAGGGCTATCCATTTTGGGACAGCCCCTTCAGGTATCATGAGTCTCTTTGCAGGCCCGTTTAAGCTTTGGCTCAGCCTGTTAAAGACTGAGACGTCAGATTCGGACGACCCGTTGAGAGGGGCTATTGTGGTTGTCAGTCAATCAAAGACCGACCTTTTGGGAGCTTCTTCTTGCGGCACTGAAGCACCGAAACTCACAGGTGGGAGCATGGTCCCGAAGAACAATCTAATAGTGTCTTATGTGACTTGCCTCACTGGCATTGAAAAAATGGAGGCCGCGTTGGGCCCGTAGGTCATTCATCCAATTGGGGTGGAGCGAGAATTGCTGTTGTAAGAGGTGCAATTAGAAACCATCGATTTTCTGTACAGGAGCAAGACACAAAATTTTAGTACCTCGAATCCAAAGGAAACCATAGCAAACCGTGATTTTGTTCGCGAAACACGACACACGAAGTGTGGAGTGGAAAGAGGAAAAGGTCCCACCGGGCGTGTTAGAATCTGTTCACCGCTGAAAACAGAGACGAATTGGGATGGATCGTTTTGCCTGTATTTCGGGGCAGATGCTATTTGGATTTATCCATCCACTTCTCTGAAAATACCAAGTTGATTTATGGCACCATATATCGGAGATTTGGATAGATGCGGACGTTGTAGCAAACTTCATCAGATTCTCCCTCATTTTATGAGGGGTTTTTTTATTGTGGGGACGCTCTTCCCTGCAGGTGCAAGCCCCTGCAGTTAATTACGTTACCGCATTGCGATAACCACTTTCTCCTTCTCCGGCAGTTCACTTCATGTCGTGTATGTGTTTTGTTTGTTTTGGTTGCCCGTGGATTGTATACGGAGACTAGTTTATGCCGTCGCCCGTAGGGAGCGGATTAGTCTAAATCCGTATATTTTAGATTTGGGTTTGTTTTATTTAAGGACCGTTAATCTTGTTTGAGATTAAGATCAACTTAAATATATAAGTGAGCATTTGGGCTCAGTTTGTTTTTGCTAAGGATACGTTAGTCTTATTTGAGACTAAGATCAACTTAACAACATTTTGGAATCATTTTTACTTAAGATCCAGCAAAAGAGTATTTGGGCTCACAGCTACAAGAAAACTTCAGAAACTTAGCCAATTTGGGCTTAGTCTGCTTAGTCTTTTCTTTCTTTCTTTTTTTATTTAAAAATTCTAAGCACTTATTTGGGCTCTGTTTATTTAGTCATTTTCTTTTTATGTATGAGCGCTAAGCACTTATTTGAGCTCTGACGCTCACATATATATCATGTGAAGCATTCGGTCATAGGCGCTGCCCAATGAGTGTTGAACACTTTAGTCAGTTTGACTAATCAGGAAGTGCTAAGAACTTTTTATGGCGTCCACATAAGTTGCACGTGTGGCGCTGGGCGCTGCCCAATCAGTGCTAAGCACTCAGCCGTTTTGGCTGCATATGAAGTGCTAAGCACTTTAATTCAGCGCTCACGTGTATTGCACGTGAGGCGCTGGCCTTCTGTCTTGGGCACTTTTGTTTAAGGGCGCCCACATGGGAAGCACGTGAGGCGCCGACCTTCTGTCTTGGGCGTCCACGTGTTTTTTTATGCGAGACGCTGAATTTTCTTTTATATGGACATTTAATTTCTATTGATGTTTTCAGAGAGGTTAAACCTCTTTTAATGGTGTTTTGACCATTAAAGATTTAGGGTTGAGTTTTTAAAGAACTAAGTTCTTAATTTTGAAGGAACTAAGTTGCTGGAGTATTATGAACTCCATCTTCTTTCTGTTCTTGTATCCATGTTCTCCTTTGAAGTTTTTATTCTCAAGAACAAGATCTTCCCGATGAGAATTAAATTCTCAACTTTTGGGAGACTTGTTTTGTGGATCTCAGATCCAGAGAAAGAACTAAGTTCTATGAGAAGAAGGGTTAAACCCTTAGATGCAAAAGAGATGTTTTGATCTTTTCTTTTTCCTTTACCAAGGATTTTTTTTGAAGGAAGGACTTATTCTTTGAGAATTAAATTCTCTGTTCTTTCAGGAGCTCGCTGTATTTTCCAGAAGCTTGTGGAGGGTTTCCTCTCTATGTTTGTCTTTTTCTGTGTGTTGAGACTTGAAGTCTCGGGTCCTTTATATGGTGGAGGCAGATTATTAATTGGTTTTGAGAAAATCTCTCATCGAGAGATTCCAATTGATTTAATTGGTCTCAAAATCGATTTGGGGAATTTTACCCGCTGTTCGATTTTTTATTCAACGGTTCTCTGTTTAACAGAATATGTTGTTCTTATTTTTAATAAGATTGGGGAAATATTTTCCGATATACATAATTTATTCTGTAAAATGGTGATTTTTAATCACCATTGGATTTTTAATCCAAGAGTTCTCTGTTTTACAGAGAGCAATCTTTTTTTTCGAAAGATTGAGGGAATATATTCCCAAAATAGAATTTTATTCTATTATTAGATCATTGATCCAACCAAGAGTATCTTTCTTATTTAGAAATATTTAGGAGATATTTTCTCCTAATAGAATTTAATTCTATATTTTGATGATTTATCATCTCTATTGGATCTTTGATCCAACGGCTCTGTTTAACAGAGAGTATCCCAAGTTCTTATGTAGAATTTAATTCTATTAATCTTGATTTGGGTGTTGGCGCTCACGTGTTGTGCACGTGGACGCCACTAAAGAATTTAATTCTTATGATGGGACTCCTGTGCTTTGCACATTGGCGCCCCCGTGATGAGCACGTACGGCGCCATATAAGAATTTAATTCTTATGATGGGTACTCATGTGCTTTGCATATTGGCGCCCGCGTGATGAGCACGTGCGGCGCCAGATAAGAATTTAATTCTTATTCAGAAAGAGTTTCTGTGCTTTGCATATTAGTGCCGGCGTGAGGAGCACGTGCGGCGCCACCATATGATTTAATCCTGAGGAATTGGCGCTGGCGCCCTCGTAAGGGGCACGTGAGGCGCTGCCTCATCATAATTTAATAGAGCTTAGCTCTTTTTAAATTGTTTAAATTTTGGGGGAACATTGATGGATTCTCCTAACAACACCAGTACCAACGTCAATGGAAACACACCACCACCTACCTTACCGTCTCCCCCTACCATTGTTGCTCCAATCAACAAACAGACGGTGCTTTTAGACACCATCAAAAGTCTTTTGGAGGGCCAGCAGCAGCAGACTGCTATTCTTATGAACCGCCCGAAAGCCGAAACACCTGGAGTAAAGCAATTTCGTGTGTTGCATCCAAGAAAATTTTCAGGGAAAGAGAGTCCTCTTGAGGCTGAAGAATGGGCCCAGAGTATAGAGGACGACCTTGCCGCTGCATAAGTACCAGACATAGTTTGTGTTCAAGTGGCAAAGCTCCAGCTCACTGACAACGCAAGAGTCTGGTGGAAAGCTGAGGAAAACCATCTCACACAACCCATAGAGTGGAAGACGTTCCGCGATCTGTTCGATGCGAAGTTCTTCCCCGAGACTGGCCGTTTTGAAATGGAGCAACAGTTCATCTACCTTCTACAAGGTTCCATGTGGGTAAAATCGGTTGTTGAATATGATGCCGAATTCATCATGCTTAGTAGGTAAAGAATTCATATCAAATTCTGTTCAGTAAGACACATCACTATCCTGACATCATATATTATCAGGTCCGCAGCACATTTGATCACGACCGATGAGATTCGGGCTAGACGATTCCAACAGGGATTAGACCCGAAGATTCAGGCGGCATTAGCTATAGGAGACTACCCAACTCATGAACTCGCCCTGAAGGCATCACGTCGTTACGAAGCTGTGGTCAAGAAGAAGGATAAAGCCCCAAATAGCCGAAATCAAACGCCCTGCTACACATATGACAGGAGGAGCCTCTTCTAGGACGACATCTGCACCCAAGAGGCCAGGAAGATCATTTAACTGGTCCAGACCAGATTTTTGTTTCTACTGCAAGAGAACTGGACACTTGGCGAAGGACTAAAGGCGTGAAAATGGCTTGTGTTTGATTTATGGCGCATTTACTCACGCGATAGGAGCATGCCCATATCGTTTTAACACAGCACTAGCACCCAGACTCACAATCACAGCCCTGCAGAGGCCATCCATTCAGGCTCCTGCACCTCGCCTAAGTCTTCCTGCACCAGATCCACGTGGACCACCTCCACAGCCTCATCGTCAATTCCATCAGGCCCAGAGAAACGTGCCTCAAGGGCAAAGGAATGTGCCTCCGGCGAGGAGGAATGTACCAAGACGACAGGCTTTTACAATGACGGTCGAAGTGGCCAAAGCCACAGGACAAGTCAGCATTGGTAAAATCCCTCATCCTTTAAATCTTTCAATCCTTATGTATTGTTATACTTTTTTTATATCTAAACACAATCTCAACACAACTTAGGTACAATACTAGTATCTACCCTTCCTGCACTCGCATTTTTCGACACTGGAGCTTCACACTGCTTCATGTCACAACGATTCGTGAGAACGCACGCGATTCCCGTGAAGCCACTCATTTCAAGCTGGAATGTCAGCTCCGGGAATGGAGTCTTGAAGGCAACTTTGGGGTATGATCAGTGCCCAGTTGTAGTTTGTGGTCGAGAATTCTACGCAAACTTCAAAGTACTGGACATCCTAAATTTCGATGTTGTGTTGGGGATGGATTGGCTGGGAGTATTCTATGCTACTATTGACTGCCATCAAAGGAGGGTAGTATTTGAGATACCATATCACCCAGTCTTCTATTTCAAAAGTGGAGATAGAACCTTGGAGCCAGGAAGCTACCATGGTAAACCAAAGAATGCAGAAGTGTTCTCTCTACCTGTGGAAGAAGAAAAGCCTGAAGTAGTTCGAGAATTTGAGAATGTGTTCCCTTAGACATATTAGGTTTGCCTCCCGATCGAGCTCTTGAGTTTAGTATTGATTTACAACCTGGTGCACAACCTATAATCAAAGCTCCATACCGATTAAGTCTGGAAGGATTGAAGGAGATCCGCATTCAGTTGGATGAACTGCTGAAGAAAGGTTGGATCCAACCCAGTACTTCAAGTTGGGGATCTCCGGTGTTACTCGTAAAGAAGAAGGAAGGTTCCTACAGGATGTGTGTGGATTATCAAGCTCTGAACGAAGTGACGATTAAGAACAAGTATCCACTACAGCACATTTATGACCTTTTCGATCAGTTAAGTGGGTCTCGTGTCTTTTTAAAGCTAGATCTTCGTTCGGGTTATTATTAGGTGAAGGTCAAAGAGTCTGACATTACGAAGACGGCGTTTAGGACTTGCTATGGTCATTATGAATATCTCGTAATACCATTGGAGTAACAAATGCACTTTCCATCTTTATGAACCTGATGAACCAAGTTTTCCGAGAGTACTTAGACATGTTTGTTATTATATTCATCGACGACATCCTGGTGTATTCAAAGAATCAAAAAGAACATGCCGAGCACTTACGGATTGTTCTAGAGACATTATGATAACACCAGCTCTACGCCAAGTACAGCAAGTGTGAATTTTGGCTAGATCAAGTCGGATTTCTCGGACATATTATTTCAGGCGAAGGAATCTCTGTAGATCCAGCTAAGGTGTCAGCTGTCAGTGAGTGGCCGACACCAAAGACGGTGAAAGATATACGAAGATTTTTGGGCTTAGCAGATACTACTGACGATTCATTGAAGGATCCTCAAAGATCGCAGCACCCCTTACCAAGCTCACACGTAAAAACGAAGCATTCGTGTAGTCAGAAGTATGTGAAAAGGCTTTTGTAGAACTCAAGTCAAGGTTAACCTCTGCACCAATTCTTGTAATACCGAATCAATCTGGTGGATTCGTTGTGCATTGTGATGCGTCCGGTAAAGGACTAGGATGTGTTCTATACCAGCATGAAAAGGTTGTGGCTTTTGCATCAAAACAACTAAAGGTTCATGAGCGCAACTATACAACACATGATCCACAATTGGCAGCCGTCATCTTCACACTCATGATTTGGCGCCACTATCTTTTGGGAGAATGAGTGGATATATACAGTGACCATAAAAGTCTTAAGTATGTATTTACTCAGAAGGAACTAAACATGCGGCAGAGAAGATGACTAGCGGACTTCGACATCAACTTACAGTATCATCCTGGGAAGGTGAACGCTGATGCACTTAGTCGTCAGCCATTAGAAATGAACATTACCGCTCAGTGGAAGCTATAGCAAGAACTGCATGGATTAGAGATCGAAGTAGTTGTGCCAGGTAACGCTTCATCTTTGATGAACTTACAAGTCCAGTTCACTCTTGTCAATCAGATCAAGGCATCTCAAGAAAATGATGCCAAGCTACAAAAGATCCGAGAATAAGTAGAAAGTGGACTACGAACTGACTTCATCATCCACGAAGATGGATCCTTGCAATATGGAAGCCGTTTATGTGTACCAGACGAACCTTTTCGAGAAGAGTTGATGAAAGAAGCTCACAGCTCTCCGTATTCGGTACACCCCAGTGGTACAAAGATGTACAAGGATCTATAGCAACACTACTGGTGGTATGGAATGAAGTGCAAAATAGCAAGGAGCATAGCCAAGTGTTTGGTGTGTCAGCAAGTGAAGGCTGAACATCACAGACCTGCTGGTCTCCTTCAGCCGTTACCAATCCCAGAATGGAAATGGCAGAATATTACCATGGACTTCATGACTGCTCTCCCTTGCAGCACGAAGGGTAATGACGCAATTTGGATTATTGTGGATCGAATCACCAAGTCGACTCATTTTATTCCATTCAGAGTTGGTCAGTCAACCGAGACGTTAGCAAAGAAGTACATAGAGGTGAGCAAAATTCTAAAGTATGATTTAAACCTTCAAGGTGTACCATATTTTATACTCATGAACTCATACAGGAGATCGTAAGATTAAATGGAGTACCTATTTGCATCGTCTCCGATCGTGATACAAGATTCCGATCATAATTTTGGCAGAGTCTGCAAGTTAGCCTAGGAACGGGTTTGAGTTTCAGCACAGCGTACCATCCATAAACGGATGGACAATTCGAGCGAACGATTCAGATTCTGGAAGACATGGTAAGAGCCTGTATTTTAGAATTCGGAGGTTCGTGGGAAGATCACCTACACCTTGTGGAGTTTTCATACAACAACAGCTATCAGGCAAGCATTGGAATGGCACAATTCGCAGTACTCTACGGGCGGAAATGTTGTTCCCCGCTGAGTTGGGACGATGTTGGAGATCGTGAACTCCTTGTAAGTGTACGGTAGCGCCCCGGCCGTCTTTCCGAGGCCAAAATGCGGAAACAAAAATTTTTCTAAACTAGAAACCGGCGCTATCGTATGCTTAAAACCCGGATCGAACCATTAACCTATAACTAGCTAACTAGAGAAGGGGTTGGAAAGCTATACCGATCGATCCGTGCCCTTCGGTCTTCGGCCACCATCCCAAGCTCCTCGCGGTATCTCCGAGCTCGATCTCCTCGTCGGAAAGGGCACCACATCTTCGAGTCTGTTTACGGGCTCCCGCTTCATCCGAAGCAACTCGGGCACGAAGTTTGCTAGCTGACGTACCCAAGGTGAAGTAGAGTATGTGTGTGACAACTTTGTCTCTTGCATCCATTGTATGGATGGGGTTAGAGATGATGCCATTAATGGAGGTTGTGAGCTAGAGGAGGAGGAAGAAGAAGAAGCCATTTCTTTCTTTTGTTGTATGATAAAAATGAGAGCAAGAATGAATCATACAATAGCAAACCCAAAGGGATATGGCTTCCCTTCTCTCTCTTCCTCTCATTTCATCTCACCAATCAATCACATAATGTGACATTAGCACATAAAAAGAGACCATGAGTCACTAATGAGGTCTATGTCACATTAAATGCTCAAAATGATGATTTAAGCTCACAACTTCCATTTGTAAATATTAACCCAAATGTTTATAACAATAAAAAGATAAGGCAACATCTAAAGTAAACTCGTGACGGATCACAAGGATACCCATCACCTGTATATACATACCTGCATCCGCATTCCGACCGAATGCGAATGCGATGAGACTAAAGTAATCCAACAAATCTAATACTAGGATCCGGCTTAAACCAAAGCCCACTAGTATGATCCACCCGATCATGATCCGTGCACTACTGCACGTATATGATCGGACCCTGCCATATATCATACGGCCTCTACAACGTTTCACCCGAAACTTGAGAAACTGTCTGTAGGGGACTCTAAAGGCTCGTCAATACTTTGGCTGTGGATTTAACCACCAGCACGTCAGAGGTACTAGCCGTACGTAACGGGCTACCAGGTATTGACCAAAAGGGAGGTCGATGAGCGAACTCATCCTGACACCCTACTGAGCCTGTCAGTGACAATATCCATACAGTCTGGTACATTCGTCTATGAGCATCGCATGGCGGGCCTAGGGGTTGGTAAAAGTCATACCTTCAAAAGTGGTACAAGTCGTGTTGGAGTGTAGCCCAGAACACCTTAAGATACTACTGGAATACCTACTAGTAAATCTCCTGCCTTGGCCAAGGACTTTGTGTAATGTCTCTCCTAGACACAGCGTGATCTCACCCTCAATACCGGGAGAGACGAAAACCCTGCCGGTCCGCTCACTGCCTCCATGTAGCTCGGGACTGTACCCAACTAAAACCTGTTTGCACGACTCCTTTGAGTCGTGGTATGGCAGTAATCAAAGCACAGTGGGAACTAACACGAGACAAATGACGATATCAGGTCGATGAACTAACCTATACACATATCACCAGGGAACTGCTATCTGACGTCAGGTATAATACCAACAAGCATGTTCCGGCGAGTCTTGTCCAGTGTACTCATAACCCAATGAGCACCTGTATACATCTTAGGTGAACCAACTGACACCAGTGGCTTGTGAGACCGGCCACCGCCCCTCATCGGGGTCTCGACTGTATACACTAATCTACTCTGGAGTATCGATGCCCTGTCTCGAAAACTTCCATGACTAGGGACCTTTTAAGGATGTGCTTATAGACCCCAGCTCCCACGTATATGATCGCCATCATACTGCTGGCAGTCAAGCAAGAATCCTAAGGGCTCTATCAACGTATAATAGCGACCTGTAAGGTCACCTGAAGCAGCACACGATGATAAAGATAAATCATGGTAGCATACTATTCTCTATCAACGTGTAATAGTGAACTATAATGTCACCTAAAGCATGTACAAGATGATAAAGACAAACCAGATAGTATACAAACCTCTCGAGTAAGACTGTCCTACCGGTATAGGTCCTCCCTCAATCATTGCAATCACGTGCCTATGATCCAATAATTGACTCTGAGGGAACTATATCCAACAATCTCCCACTTGCACTCAAGGCTAATTATTGAAATGTCGCATACTCACAGCCCGTGTGATACCGAACACCCAACTCCTCTATTAATCAGTCTCACAAAGCCCGTTTGCGAAACTATTGCATTCGAGGAATAGCCTCAATGAGTGGATCCGCCCTAATGTTTCTTTCTATGTCTCTCATTATCTTAAATTCGTGGAGAAAACCATCTCCCGAAATGAGCAATGCCTGTCTTAGAATATGTCTGGATATCTGATGGAACCTAGCTCATAAATGAACTCCAAATCCAAACTTCTTAGACTGTATCTTCAACTGAACTTAATCAGTATCCTGCGTCATGCCTCCCTCAGTGTCCGCTTGGATCACCTGTCCAAAACACTACCCCTCGTCAGAGGGAAAACTATAACTCTGACAGTCACTCTGTCATCCAGGTCACCTTGGAAACCTGGAATGATAACCGTCTCCTAAAAGAGGCTGTTGTTATCATATCCCTAAAACATCCACTTATGTTCTAAAACTGCTTCCGAACATTTCTCCAGGACAGGATTAATATCAACTTATTGCATCCAGTGCAAAAACAATATCTGGTGTGGTACTTGACATCTTATAATTGACTCAATTGTCTAAGCAAGTGATCTGCCAATCATGCACATCCCCCTCCCCTTTAGTCTGTAAGACAGCTTTAGAGAGGGTGACTCCATCACCTGCAGGTACACTACCGTTCCAGGAGTCGTTCATTCTAAAACACCTTTAGAATGCTGTCTAAGTACCCAGATTGGGACACTTCCCAAATCTAGATCTAAAAACATAGATCTAGTAACCAGAATGTCTGATATTATATCTATATCCTATGTGGAGAAACCACTGTGTGACAACCATAGTATAACCGATCGTAGTATAGGAATTTCACTTCCTATTCTGTGTATGTCGTCCAAATACCAGGACATCACACCCTACTACCTTCTTAACAGATCCATCCCCTATTCTGATGAAGTCAAACCTATGATTGTCACATCAGAAATAGATGATCTATCTCCGCTATATCTGCTTTAGTCCATAAATAGACATAAGCTACTTGTCCACCAATGCTTCCGCTGCTCCTACTGACTACGACAACCCTCTGGCAGAGTTATATACACGTACACTTCTAAAGCTTGTTTAGAACGACGCTATACTCATCCTCCTGCCGGGTCTCACAGTCTAGAACAATAGCAATGGCAAGTCTGGGTAAACAAGAACCTCCCTGTCACCGTCTTTGAGGCTACCGGAGTACCTCTCGGGTGCCTGAGGTTACCCACCATATCTGCGGAGTGGCCAATAGAATGTCAAACTAGATTGAATCTTTAATTTCTTATCAAATTTTCAGTAATCGTTTGCAGTTCTGGAATCACTTCCAGTTCTACCATACTCCCACTACTGTTTTCTGAAATAAATCCATTTTATTAAAACCGTGGCGAGTCAAGAACAATATCACTATTGATCTTCCAGATGGTAGAAAATCAACCCTCGTCATAGCTCGGGTCAACCCACAAACAGCCATTACAGAAACGTGCCTTGAGTTATCCAAAGTCTGGTTTTAAGCATAAGCCGGACAACTCCGCATACATTAACATTGTTAAGATATGAACCGTTCTATATCCAATATAGAAACAGAGGCACAGATTTAATTGGAACCAGATTCAAATCATGCAGCTGTCTCCAGTGCATGTCAACTAAATGGAGAGAGGCCGATCAATATTACTCAACTTAGGAGTACATCCAAACTTGAGTAACCTAAAAGAGAAACAAGTTTCTCAATAACCATTACTATCAACTGAATACCATACACAAGCATCTACATCTTCGATCATCTTGAAGAATCCCGATACTTGCAATACCTGGTTCTCTACTTTACTCTTATACCTATAACTTCTCAAAACTTGGACCTTGTGTTTCTACGAAACACTTGTCTAAAAACTAGAGAAGTCATAAGTAAACCGAATATAGTACGAGGACCAACCCCTCTGTCCTAATGGACACTGGACAACATACAATACTCTGTATAAGTCCTTTGAGTCTAATAACTCATTTCCTGTGTCGTAGGTTGAAAACTGTACTTATGGTTAAGAAGAATTACACCGATGTTTAATGCTCCTTACCTAACCATCCACTGATGTAAGTAAATTTCATAGACATAATTTCAAAAAGTTATATCTCACTCTATAAAAATAGACGTACAGATATGTCAATTTGAAATTGGTGCATAACAACGGATATTCAAAACCAAATATTTGCCGTCCGGCAAACAACGCAGGTGATTTCCTCAAATATCACCAATTACAACGAATCCCGATATAATGAGGACAATCACCTAATTCCCAATAGCCTACTCTCACTCATCATCTGTAAAACTATACAGATGTGAGAATCATACCTGGTAAATACATACCCTGAAGTAAGAACTGATTGGGAAAACAGTTTTCTCTTAACAATATACAGTGAGACTGAAACATGTAAATGTTTCGAAGGGATATCAGGGTATTCCTAGTAATGCCTCTTCCATTATCAGATTCACAACTGTAACCGTATATTTCTTTGTCATCTCTCCAAATCCCTTTATTTGTCTTTAGTCGTTACCTTCTGTACAAACCCTTAGGCTAAATGGTTTTCTTCCTTCCCTACCGTTCGGCACCAGCCTATGGTTTGGAAGAAAACTATCCAATAAGCGTAATAGGTGTACTGTCCTAGTCCTAGGATCATTCGCAATGCGAGAGAAGGTAAAGATAAAAGACAACTGAATAAACCGTATTCCTATTTCTCCTGAACCGGAATCCATCCCCGAACTGGAACAAGTTCCTTCGAGTTCGTATATAACCATACGATGGAGTATCCAATAATCTGTGGATCTTCGTAGTGATACGAGGTGTTCCGGAGAAATACAAAGGTGAAGTAGGAGTGGTGATGAAATACTTGGTTTAGTCGTGAATAGCAGTCGCAATTTACTTTGCCCTCTTTCTAATCCCTTTATATGTCTTAACTTATTACCTTCTGTACACCATCGTTAGGCTAATTGGTTTTCTTCATTCCCTATCGTTCGGCACCTGCCTATGGTTTGGAAGAAGACTATCCAACAAGCATAACAGGTGTGCTGTCCTAATCCAAGGAGCACTCGCAACCTGAAAGAAGGTGAAAGGAAAAAACAACTGAATAATCCTATTCATTTTCTCCAGAACCGGAAACCATCCTCGAATCTGGAACAAGTTCCTTCGAGTTTGTATATAACCATATGATGGTTTTATCCAATGGAAGTGGATGTTCGTAGTACTACGGGGTGTTCTGGAGAAAAGGGTAAAAGAAGGAGTGGCAATGAGGTATGCAACTCAGACAATCCAAAAGCCAGTGTTTTAAGAAGGTTCGGTTAACTTGGTCACTGAGTCATAGTCTAAAGTCGGGCCATGATCGCAGCCAAAGAGAGAGAGAGAGAAAAGAAACACTCAGCATGCACTCTAACCTAGATCAGAATGGTTATCACTTTATCTAATCAGGAAACCTCCCACTGTAACCTCAAATTCTCCTCCAAACCTAAAAGAAGAATTAGTCGGGATCACCCGAGGAGTAAACCAACTCATCAGTGGGAATCGGGATCTAACTATCATCGCATGATAACGAGATGGAATCCACTCACGTTATTACACTCCAGAAGGTATGCGCATATCTGGCAAGTTTCAGTTTCTTTAGAAACTCCCGATGTGATTTTTACCCCTAAAACCCAAGTGACCATGACAATGGCAACATATCAAAAAGTCCTAGTCAAGTTCAACCCGTCATTATCTTGATTGCGTTAAACCCACCCGTACGAGTCCTTGACAATGCCAACATAACTGTACGACTGTCCTAACCAATCCATATATCCATGCGACAGAAAAGCATTACAGAGCTACCGAACACTACGCCTCGGCAATGCATGACATACGTAGCAAGAATACTAAGCAATACTAATCTGAAATGACGGAGCGCTACGGCTGGTTTTTGGCGAAAAACCTTTAACGTAATGAACTTGATATCGTTGAAGGAACCGGATAACTTTTTATAAAAATATAGTGGCGAAAACCTTTGCTAAAGAGGTCACTCCCGGTGAAGGGATCTCGGCTCTTTCCCCGTAGAATGAGGTGCAGGATATTCCAACTGAATACCACGATGCAAAGCAAAAAGGCAATCGGCTATAGTGAAGTTATTACCCTGACGCAAACTTCTGTCCAAGGGGTCACTCCCGGTGAAGGGATCTCGACCCTTGCCTCGTCGACTGAGGTGCAGGATATTCCAACTGAATACTACTGTGCAAAACAAAAGAAAACGTCCTTGCAATAACAGCTTTTTGAAAAATGTTCTAACAACATCATAATAGGTTTTTTTAGCTTGCATTGATCCGAATCAATGCAGTCCCATCAATTGATCACACCAATAAAGAAAGAAAATATGATGTACGTATATGCCATCCGCATTCGCCACTGGGTCCCGTCATCACCCATTAGGTTACTTAACTAACGACAGAGCAGGGACTGGACTAGCACGGGTATAAAACATATACAGCATCTACTAGTATATATATCAATATATAATATTCGCTCATGGCGTGATAAAAATGCAACATCACAGAAGTGTAATAAGCATCACAGAACAATACAGATAATCTGGGATCCCCGGATTTCATAGAGCCGCTGCTGATACCCGACGTTCTCCTGGTCGTGTGGATAGCCTGTGCAATGAAATCCTAGACCCTTACAGGTGCGGCAAGTTACCCTCCAAAACCAGAAGCGAGGCAGCCCCCTTCAACAAAGTGAATGGACCACCCAGCACTTCACGGAATCTGGTAACTTGGGCACCCCTCCTTGGGTCAACCTATACCCCCTACGAGTGCGGCGAATAGCCCGCCAATTCTAGAGTGAAGCCCCCTCCGTCTCAAAGCCATGAGATGCGGGCTTGTTGCCCTCTAGAACCTGGTTATCCGTGCACCCCACCACGGGGTAATCCTAGTACAGAAAGTAAAATATACAATGGGTACATCGACCTCAGCCCGGTCGTGCCCCAAAAGAATAACATACAAACAGGCAGTGACGGCAGTCCATATGTAGGACGCTCGCCCCGCAATATCAAATGTACATATACAATCAAATTGTACTACCATTGCACCAAGCTATCCACCACGACAAATCCGCAACATCACAGCACAATACAGAACATCAACGTGGATGTCACGTTCGCAAATCCGTCTAAAAGGGCTATAGCAATTAGACAGGATTTACCGCTCGAATGACATTCACGGTCACAGATATAAAGTAAGCACTGTGAACTAACATATTTAAAATTTTCGATCGACAAAATTTCCCGAAGTGGGCCCCAAGCACAACTGCTGCACTCAAAATAATCTGGGCCAAAAATAAACATTCCAGAAACCTCATTTCCAATATAGAGACCACTGTAGAAAATTTCATCCAGTGTTGCTACAGTGCGGCGGCAGAACCGCGGCCAAAACGTGGGTACGGCCGCGGTTCTGCCGCTCTACAGTGCAATCAATGTACCAAATTTTCTCAGAACTCTTAAAAAACCTTGCTTGATTTTCTGCAATACTCAAAATAACTTTTCGACGACTATAAAAAATCGACAGAAACTCAGAATTGGAAATGCAGTTTTTGGAAAATTTCGTTCGATCGAAGTTCTAAACACGTTAGAGCAAGCTAGTAAAGGTTAATGGCCTGGCTCTGATACCATGTAAGTGCGCGGTAGCGCCTTGGCCGTCTTTCCGAGGCCAAAATGCGGAAAAGAAAAATTTTCTAAACTAGAAACCGGCGCTATCGTATGCTTAAAACCCGGATCGAACCATTAACCTATAACTAGCTAACTAGAGAAGGGTTTGGAAAGCTATACCGATCGATCCGTATCCTTCGGACTTCGGCCACCATCCCAAGCTCCTCGCGGCATCTCCGAGCTCGATCTCCTCGTCGGAAAGAGCACCACATCTTCGAGTCTTTTTACGGGCTCCCGCTTCATCCGAAGCAACTCGGGCACGAAGTTTGCTAGCCGACGTGCCCAAGGTGAAGTATAATATGTGTGTGACAAATTTGTCTCTTGCATCCATTGTATGGATGGAGGTTAGAGATGATGCCATTAATGGAGGTTGTGAGCTAAAGGAGGAGGAAGAAGAAGAAGCCATTTCTTTCTTTTGTTGTATGATAAAAATGAGGGCAAGAATGATTCATACAAGAGCAAACCCAAAGGGATATGGCCGCCCTTCTCTTTCTTCCTCTCATTTCATCTCACCAATCAATCACATAATGTGACATTAGCACATAAAAAGAGACCATGAGTCACTAATGAGGTCTATGTCACATTAAATGCTCAAAATGATGATTTAAGCTCACAATTTCCATTTGTAAACATTAACCCAAATGTTTACAACAATAAAAAGAAACGACAACATCTAAACTAAACTCGTGACGGATCACAAGGATACCCCTCGCCTGTATATACATACCTGCATCCGCATTCCGACTGAATGCGAATGCGATTAGACTAAAATAATCCAACAAATCTAATACTAGAATCCGTCTTAAACCAAAGCCCACTAGTATGATCCACCCGATCATGATCCGTGCACTACTGCATGTATATGATCGGACCCTGCCATATATCATACGGCCTCTACAACGTTTCGCCCGAAACTTGAGAAACTGTCTGTAGGGTACTCTAAAGACTCGTCAATACTTTGGCTGTGGATTTAACCAACAGCATGTCAGAGGTACTAGCCGTACGTAACGGGCTATCAGGTATTGACCAAAAGGGAGGTCGATGAGCGAACTCATCCTGACACCCTACTGATCCTGTCAGTGACAATATCCGTACAGTCCAGTCCGTTCATCTATGAGCATCACATAGCGGGCCTAGGGGATTGGTAAAAGTCAGACCCCCAAAAGCGGTACAAGTCGTGTCGGAGTGTAACCTAGAACATCCTGAGATACTACTGAAATACCTACCAGTAAATCTCCTGCCTTGGCCAAGGACTTTGTATAATGGCTCTCCTAGACACAGCGTGATCTCACCCCCAATACCGGGAGAGACGAAACCCCTGCCGATCCGCTCACTGCCTCCATGTGGCTCGGGACTGTACCCAACTAAAACCTGTTTGCACGACTCCTTTGAGCCGTGGTAGGGTATTAATCAAAGCACAGTGGAAACTCACACGAGACAAATGACGATCTCAGGTCGATGAACTAACATGTACACATGTCACTAGGGAACTGCTATTTGACGTCAGGTATAATACCAACTAGCATGTTCCCGGCGAGTCATGTCCGGTGTACTCATAACCCAATGAGCACCTGTATACATCTTAAGTGAACCAATTGACACCAGTGGCTTGTGATACCAGCCACCGCCCCTCGTCGGGGTCTCGACTGTATACACTAGTCTACTCTGGAGTATCGATGCCCTGTCTCGAAAACTCCCACGACTAGGGACCTTTTAAGGATGTGCTTATAGACCCCAGCTCCCACGTATATGATCGCCATCATACTGCTGGAAGTCAAGAAAGAATCCTAAGGGCTCTATCAACGTGTAATAGTGACCTGTAAGGTCACCTGAAGCAGCACACGATGATAAAGATAAACCATGGTAGCATACTATTCTCTATCAACGTGTAATAGTGAACTACAATGTCACCTAAAGCATGTACACGATGATAAAGACAAACCAGATAGTATACAAACCTCTCGAGTAAGACTGTCCTACCGGTATAGGTCTTCCCTCAATCATTGCAATCACGTGCCTATGATCCAATAATTGACTCTGAGGGCACTATATCCAACACTCCTTAGACCAGAGATGATCATGGCAAATGCGGACGTGGTTCGCACGATCAGGAAAAGGATGCGCATAGCCCAAGACCGACAGAAGTATTGGGCAGATGCAAAGCGCCGACATCTGGAGTTCCAACCTAGAGACCATGTGTTCCTAAAGATCTCTCCAAACAAAGGAGGGATACGTTTTGGAAAAAGGGGTAAGTTAAGTCCAAGATATATCGGACCGTTCGACATACTCGAACGAGTTGAATAAGTGGCATACCGTTTAGCACTACTACCCTCATTGGAAGGAATGCAAAATGTGTTCCACATATCTCAGCTACGACGATATGTGAGCAACCCCAGCCATATACTTGATCACTCAGAGCTTACAGTACAAACTAACCTGACCTGCGAGCAATAACCAGTTGAGACCCTGGACCGAAAGGAGAAAACATTACGGAACAAGGAGGTAAACATGGTCTGAGTGATGTGAAGAAAGAATTCGCCAAGAGAATCAATATGGGAATGAGAAGAAGATATGCATACACGATATTGTTACCTTTTTGAAAATTAGTCCCTATGTAATTGTAAATTTCGAGAATGAAATTTTTATAAGGAGGGTAGAATGTAACGACTCTGAAATCACTGTACAGAAATTTTCTTGTTATTGTACAGAAAAGAATATTACAGCATGTGTAAGAGTTAAAAGTTATTTTTGTTAAATGAAAGCAAGAAACAATTTGTAGTTCATTGGTAAAGCCCTTGCACTGCTGTGACATAGTCTGTGTGTTCGATTCCCCTCAGACATAATTATTTTTTTCATATTTTTCTTTTTAATATTTGGAAACCCAAGAGTTGTACGTGTAATACACGGGAAAATGAAAAGTTTCAGAAAAATCAAACATGCGCAATGAGGTGTACACACCCAAAAACACACATGGCACGAATCTCGTGGCAGGACATTCAAATCCGACCGCCCATTCTCCTCATTTGGCCGGCGCCGACGGTCGATCTTGCCCCAATTTGCTCCGTGCTTTGGACATACCTCTTCGACTCCGCTTAACTCCCCTGCACTGTTTGATTTCCCTGCAATCAAACAGAGACCCTTCATTTCACCATTTAACATTTTTTTAATGCTTTTTAATCCAAAATTTTAATTCCCAACCCCTAATTATCCACTATAAATACCACCCCATGCCTTAAATCCCCTCTATTCTGAAAATTTCTAGCAAAATCACCTCCAAGGTTCCTAAGTGCAAGAGGAGTCAAGTGGAGTTAGCAACCAAGCTCCTTCCGTCGAAAATCGAAGCCATTTTCGGAGCTCCCGCAACGCCACGAAGCCCCCTCTCTTCTTCCTTACCCTTTTCTCGATATTACCAAGCCGTAAGTCCCTCTCATCTCTCTCTCTTTTCATCTCATTTTATCTCCTAAAAAGATATCGGTAAAGTGGAGTTACCTCCGATACTTTTCTTTTTAAACTTGAAACTCCCTTTTCCTATATACTTTGGTCAAACTAATGTTACCATCCTACTTTTAACTTTAATTACAAACGTTTAGCTTCGAGTTTAACCAAAATTTTTATGTGAAACGAACATAAACGAACTTTTTCATTAAAATACCTTGAACTTTGTTATCACCTATTTTCGATATTGGTTAAAACAATACCTTTAAGAAAACTTCACGGGGTAATGACCTACCATAAACGCACACTTTGGTTTCATAGCACGATCTCTCTCTTTCTCTCTCTCTCTCTCTCTCTCTCTCTCTCTCTCTCTCTCTCTATATATATATATATATATATATATATATATATATATATATGGTTGGTTCAAAGAAATGATTTTCATTAAAATACCACATCTTTTAAAAACCGGGTTTCTTTTAAAGCGGTGTTTTGTAATCCTTGGAAAATACGCCTCTACAACCCTTGTTAAGGGACCCACAAATGGATGGTGCGGATTATCGCACATCCTTGGGATAGTAGAGCGAGATGCAGAACTCCTCACGGAGTATTCGATCTCGAAAGGAAAAAAAATACGGTTTTTAAGAAATGCGACTTTTCTAAACAAAATAATTTTTTGAAAAATTATATGAAAAACCTATAAATCCGTTTTTTCAATAAAACATATTATGAAACTATACTTTTTTAAAATGAAAGATTAAAATGTTAATAAAATACAATCAAGTTACCAAAAAGGGCTAGTTTTCAATAAAATACCATAAACTTTTAAAAGCTAGATTTTTATCATTAAAATACCCCAATAATTAAAATACATGCTCATGAAAACCCTAAATATTGCAAATCACCCTCGAGGTTATTTTTAAAATGATATTAACATATTTTTCATAAAACCCTCTCGAGATATGCAAATAATACTTTAAGGACTATAGAATTAACATAGGCTTAAGCGGTATCATTTCTCTTGGGCCTCAGGGAGCCGGAAAAAGTGAGTGCTTGCCTATTTAAGCTAGATAACTTAACGGAGTTATCAATGGCAATTTTCTTGGAAAAAGACAAATCCTGTCGTCCATGTGCTGCAGTTGCCAATTACTCCCGAACTTAAGATGTTGCAAGAATAAGGTCATTTTCATAAGATTCAAACTCAAATCAGATTCCAAAATCAAACACATGCATGAATACTTGATCATAAACTTGAACACACGAATTCAAATATCAAACTCAAACTTGAATACTTGACTCGACTTGACCGAACCATGGTTATAACTTGAAATGAACTTGACATGAATACATGATTGCATCTTAAACATGAACCTGTACATTTTATATCCATGGATTCGGCCAAGACCTATAATCTTAACTTATACAATACAATTCGCGGGGATAAAGGGGTAGATTGGTATGGAACGTATATCGTGGTACTAGAGGTCACTTTAAAAGACACCCACATGAATTCACATGCTGTTGTCCCGTGGGTTATGACGGGGCCTTGTACTATATGTTACCATAGTCCATGGGGTAAGATGGACTCCTCTCGTATAAATGAATACCTTCCTTATCAAACTACAAATAACCACGTTAGAATAACTATTTTATACCTGCGAATGATCGTATACAACTTTACATGTTCATTTCACATTATATGCTATCTTCTCTTTCTTCTTTTGGGACTTACCGAGCGCTAGTTCGCTGACGACATTCTTTTATGTTTCTTTCTTTGGGATGTTCGTCAGGAGGACTGGACTCTGAGGAGATAGAGCCGAGCCAGGAGGACTTGGCCCAGCTTACAGCTCAGCCTGACTACTAGTTATTCGTGCACTCACTTTCTGTATGCCATTGTTTAGGCATTGTTTTGTTTATTGTATCTTTTATGTTCAAATAGTTGTATGTAAAGTTGAATGTAAATAAAGTTACTATTTCATTTTATTACTCTTGTCATTCTAGTCCATGGTTTATTGCTAAATTACTCTTAATGTATTTATTTCATAGTAAATACGTTGCGGGCTTTCCACGTCACCATTTCCGTCTATTGGGAAGCGGGACGCGACAAAGGACGTAGTGGTCCATTATTAGTTTAGGAACTTCTCGGTCCAATATTAGTTTAGGGACGTTTCGGTCCTATGGAGACATAAATCGTTTGTGCCCGTGGATTGTGTACGACTGGTTATATGACCCATACCGTTGGGCAACATGCTAGTTTAAGGAGATCGCGGTCAACCATTCCTAACGGGCGCATATCATTTGGTACTACTTTAAGATTTTTGACTCAGGAAGATAACGAGCGGACACAAGCATCATCTATCATTGACCTAAGTCGCGACTCTTCAAACGTAGTACTTTTTGAGGAATCGTCCGTTTATTGGCCGAAATGGCCTTTTGCCATGCATATCCATGAGTAGGTAAGCTCCATCTTGGTAGACTTTATCTATGATGTACGGACCTTCATAGTTTGGCTCGAACTTTCCCCGTTTTGCACGATTGGGAATCATTGGTCTTTTGACAACCAGCACGAGTTCGCCTTAGCGGAATGTTCTCGGCCTGGTCAGTTTTTCATATGATCGCGTCATCCTTGCCTTTAAGCCTCCAGATTTTGCTATGCTATAAGGCGGGTTTCATCGAGGGCATCGAGCTTCTTGAGTCTTAGATGAGAATTTTCTTCATCCGTCAGCTCGTATTGAACTGCCACACTTAATGAAGGGAGTTCTACTTCCAGCGAGAGTACTCCATCAGTGCCAAACACCAATACATATAGTGTTGTATTTGTGGCCATTTTGAACGTTGTTCGGTATGCCCAAAGAGCTTCATGCAGCCTCTCATTCCAGTCCTTTTTTGTTTCTAGAGACCGTCTTTTTTATAATCTTGGTCATGGTCTTGTTGAATACTTCAGCTAGACTGTTGGCCCTAAAATTATAGAACGAGGAGTATCTCTAGTCTATCTTATATTGCTATGCGAAGCGGCTTATTTTATGGTTTCTATAAGATGGCCCGTTATCCAAGATTATCCGTCACGGAGTTCCGAATCGGTAGATGACATGGGTTTTGAAGAAGTGGAGGATATTCTCCGTCTTCACCTCCCTTAGTTGTACTGCTTCTGCCTACGTAGAGAACTAGTCGGTTGTTGCTAGTATAAACCGATGTTCTTTAGATGATGTTGGTTCAATATGGCCGATTAAATCCATTCCCAACATCTCGAACGACCAACTAGCCACTGTCGGATGCAAAGGATTTGGATATTGATGTATGAAGTCCCCGTGTATTTAGCACGAGTGACACTGCTTCGCATATTTGAGGCGGTCCTGAATCATCGTGGGCCAATAATATCCCATCTTTTTTTATCTTCAGCTTCATCTTTGGCCCTGCTTGATGGGAGCTACAAAATCCATCATGTACTTCTTAGACTACTTCCTTTTCTTCCTTCGGTCCGAGGCATCTTAACCATACGAAGTCGAATTATCTCTTGTATAGAGTATCATTGACGAAAGTGAATGACAGTGCTCGTTTCATGAGCTAATGTCTAAATGACGCATCTTCGGACGTTCATTGGGACTTAAAGTAGTCTATGAAGACTTCTCTCCAGTCCTTGACCTCCTCTATGTTCTCTATTTGGAGAACTTCTTGTTCGGACATTTCTTTTTCTTCAAGTGGTTCTATCAGGGCTTCCGAAGGTATATCTGTTGGCGCTAGGATCCTACGGCTTTGAACAATGATCCTTACGTTATCAAGGTCTTCGTCGGCAAATTCTTTAGCCAACTTGAATAATGCGTCTGCTTTGCTGTTTTCTGCTCGTGGTATGCTTTCCAAGGTATAGGAAGGGATTTAGGTTAGCAACCGCCGCACTCTTTTGCCATACCTTATTAGTTCTGGCTTGTATGTCTGATAGTCACCATTTACTTGACTGGCGATCAGCTAAGAATCTCCATATATGAGGAGGTCCTTGATTCCCATGTCGATCGCGATCTCAAGACCGGCTATCAAAACATCATATTCCGCTTCATTATTAGTCCTGGGTTCCGTCAAGGAGAGGCCGTAACACTATATTCCTTCTTGCGGGGTCACGAAGATAAGACATATCCCGACTTTAATTATGGGAATGTTTTTCTTTCGCCGCTTCATAGAAAACGCTCCATCAAAATAGAGCTCCTATTGAGACTCATTTTATTCTTTCTCTTCTTCGACTGCGCCGAATGCGTTCTCATCCGGCAACTCGCAATTTAGGGGAGAGTCGGCTGGTATCAGATATTCCATAAGAAAGTCGGGGATTGCTTGGCCTTTCACCGCTTTGAGGGGTAGATATGTTATCGAAAATTCCATCAGCAGTAGGGTCCATTTGGCAATCCTTCCCGTCAGTATGGCTTTTGACATCAAATATTTAAGAGGAACCACCTTTAATATGAGGTGGACCTCATGCGCCAAGCCGTAGTGTCTGAGTTCGTTATTGCAAAAATCAGCGCCAAGCAGTGCTTTTCAATGGGGGGTAGTTGATTTCTACCCTAGGAGAACTCGGCTTAGATAGTAAAGAGCCATCTCTTTCCTTGATCGTTCTCTTGTACCCATAATACGCCTAGAGAGCCTTCAAAAGATGTACTGTATAAGATAAGTGGTTTTCCCTTAACTGGAGCGGCTAATACCGACAAATTTTGCAGGTATTGTTTAATTTCCTCCAATGCGTTTGGCATTTCTAATCCCAGATGAATGGGGTCCCCTTCTTCATCAGATGGCTATAAAGACGACATTTTTTGAAGAGGTTTGCTATGAACCGCCGGATATACGTGAGCTTTCCTTAGATAGATTGCAGTTGTTTAAAGGTTCTTGGCGGGGGCATTTTCATAATCGCCTAAATTTTTGAGGGATCAATTTCGATACCTTAGTGACGGATGGTGAAGCCTAGGAATTTTCCTGAAGAGACTCTAAATGCGCACTTTAGAGGGTTCTTCTTCAGATTATACTTCCGAAGATGCTCGAACACGATTTTTAGATGTTCCTAGCGCTCCTCATGAGATTTACTCTTGACCATAAGGTCATCGATATAGCATTCGATGATCTTGTGTATAAGGTCATCGAATATTTTCGTCATGGCCTTTTGGTACATAGCTCCGGCGTTCTTCAAACCGAAGCGCATTAACTTATAGCAGAATATGCCCAATGGAGTCTGAAAACGGTATGCTTCTATTCTTCAGGATCCATTTTTATTTGGTTATATCCTGAAGATCCATCCATAAAGGAGAAGATTTCATGGGTGGATATGTTATCGATCATCAGCTCGGTAACGGGCGCTAGGAAGTCATCTTTCGGGTATGCCTTGTTGAAGTCCCGAAAGTTCACGCAAATGCAAACCATCCCATTTTTCGTCATCACCGGAATGATGTTAGTGATCCATTCGGGATATTAAACTTCTTAGATGAAGTCGGAGTCGATTAGTTTTGACTTCGGCGTTGACACTCATCTCAAATTCGAGCCGCATCTTTCTTGACGCCTGTTTAACTGGCTTTATGACTAGTGATGCCATGCTCTACTTCTCAGTAGACGGAAACGATGACGTGGCAAGCCCGCGGCATATTTATCCAGAGAAGGTCATCCTCTAAATAAATATACTAAGCGTATTGAAACAATAATACACAATGCAAGAATAAATGGAGACTGTAAAATTTTCAACAAATATCTTTATTTACATTCAACTTCAATTATTTATAAGTACATGAGTTTCAGCTGAAAAGTAAATACAATAAAGGATATTGCCTAAACATGTGGCATACATAAGCTGAATAAAAAGTGAAGCTAAGCTAATCGTGTGGAGAAATCCGGTTGTAGTTTTGCTCTGTGGCCTCCACTTCATCCGTTTCGACCGTATCTGATGAACATTCCAAGAAAACAGGAGTGGGTGGAATACCCGTCAGCGAACTAGCGCTCGGTAAGTCCCAAGAATAAAATAAGAGTAGAAGAATGAAAAGTATAGAATATATATATATATATATATATATATGATGTGATGAGTAAAAGTATATGATCATGGGTAAATATGTACTATAGGTCTCTATATGGTCACTATATTAACGTTAAATTCCAAGTATGAATATCAACGCAGCCGTAGAAGTATTCACGAGCTCAAGAGTGGGGCCCAAGGAGCAAGGAAACACGGCCCTATTTCATATGTTAGCATCGGGGTTCTAGGCTGTGGATGAGTCAACCCGACTGATATTCAAGTAAAATAAAAAAGAGATTAATACGGGACTCCTGAAGCTCCGTTGGATTCACACAAGAAACTATCCCAAACACCCTGAGTATAAATAGTTTATAACTGTATAGTATATTTAATTAAATTAATTGATTTGTTATAACATGTCTTGATCGAAACCATAGATTGCAAAAGGTGTAGAATGAAGTCGAATGAGTCGAGTAAAATGCGAGTCATGTCGGTTGCAAATCTTGGTTCGAATCAAGTTAGTTCGAGTATATTGAGTTCGAGTTCACATTCAATGCTTAGATTCGAGTTGGGTTAGAGTTCGAGTTTGTGTTCAAGTTCGAGTTTGGATTCGAGTTCCGGTCTTTTTCATATGAATTGATTTAAACTGGTGAAAATCTTATGTTCAGGAGAAATCGGCAACTGTTGCACATGAATGGCAGGATTTGTGTCTTTTTCCAAGACAATTTCCATTGATAACCCCGTTAAGTTGTCTAGCCTGAATAGACAAGCACTCACTTTCTCCGGCTCCCCGGGGCTCAAGAGAAATGATACCGCTTAAACCTATATTAATGTAGAGTTCTTAATATTGTTTGTTTACATTATTTTATTCCTCGAGAGGGTTTTATGAAAAATATATTAATATTGTTTAAAAATAACCTCGATGGTGATTTATAATATTTAGGGTTTTCATGAATATGTATTTTAATTATTATGGTGTTTTGATGATAAAACCTAGCTTTTAATAGTTTATGGTATTTTATGAAAACTAGCTCTTTTGGAAACTTGTTGGTATTTTATTAAAAATTCTAATCTTTCATTAAAAATATATTTTCAAAATTTGTTTTTATTTAAAATACGAATTCATAGTTTTATATAATTTCCAAAGTTTAGTTTTTATTTAGAAAAGTCGTAATTCTTAAAAACCGTATTTTTATTTCCTTTCGAGACCGAATACTCCGTGAGGAGTTCTGCATCTCGCTCTACTATCCCAAGAATATGCGATAATATGCACCATTCATTATCCGGTCCCCTAACGAGAGTTCTAGAGACGTATTTTCCAAGGATTTAAAATATCGATTTAAAAAACCCCGTTTTGAAAAAAATGTGGTATTTTAATGAAAATCTTCTTCTTTGAATTACCCATATACTTAGAATACCATGATATGAAACCATAGTGTGCGTGTGGGGTAGGTCGTTACCCCGTGAATAATCTAAAGGTTTATACTCTAGGTATTGAAATTACAGTTATATTAAAGTTCATGATATTTTAATGAAAATGTTGTTATTTGATTGTTTCCCATGAAAATTTTATTAAACTAAAAGCTAAATGATTGTAAATAAGGTTACGAGTGGTGTGAGAAAGATAGTTTGACCTATTTTACTTAATGAAGGGAGTACAAATGTTAAAATAACATATATCGGAGTTAACTTCATTTTGTCGATGTGTTTTTAAAAGACGATTTGAGATGAAAGAAATAGAGAGAAGAGGGACTTACTCGTTGTGTAGTGTTAGAAAGAGGTTAAGAAAGAGGGGGGTCTTGGTCTCATCGGAGATGCTCCGGTCGTCGGAATTTGATCGCTACTCCCTTTGGCTTGCTTAACTCCATTTGAATAGTCTCAACCCATCTTGAACTTAGAGAATTTTGAGGAAATTTTCAGAATAGAGCAGAGTTAGGGCATGAGGTGGTATTTATAAGGTAAAAATGAGAGAGTGAGTGAAATAAAAATGAATTAAAATGGATTTAATGGTGTTAATTAGGGATTTGAAGAGCCTCTGTTTGATTACAGGAAAATCAAACAGTGCAGGGGAGTTGAGAAGAGCTGAAGAGACAAGTGTGCAAAGCACGGAGTCGTTTGGAAATATCAGGACCGTCGGCGGCGGCCAAATGGGGAGTTTGGGCGGTCGGATCTTGATCATTTGCCTCAAGATTCATGCCACGTGTTTAGGTGTGTATTTATTCCTCTTTGTGCCTATTTGATTTTTCTGAAACTTTTCGTTTCTCCGTGAATTGCAGGTGCAACTCTTGGGCTTCCGAAAAATTAGAAAGAAAAATCTTTAAAAATAATTGGGAATGATGGGAATCGAGCGCACAGGCTTTGTCACAGCAGTGTAGACGCTTTACCAATGAGCTACAAATTGCTTCTTTCTTTTATTGAACAAAAATAACTTATAACTCCTACACAGACTGAAATAACCTTTCCTATATATTTAAATAAATAATTCTGTATAGAGATTTCAGAGTCGTTACAAGTGATATGGCCAGCTTGTGTACCTCCACCTCTGGATCAAACCCTGCATTTCGAAGTAGTTCCAAGCGAAACAATCTTTGTACTGCATGAGCACATCTTTTAACATGGCTATTTGTTTTTCAGATAGTAGATCACCGATAAACGTCGGCCTCGGATAATTTTCCGTTCCTAAGTCGATTTTCCTTAGGTTGTCCGCCGTGGTATGTATCTCGTCCTCCATCTCTTTTGGTGCCGGTGGAAACTCTGCAATCTCCTCATCATCGTCTTCATTTGCGAAGCACCCGAAGAGGTAAATCAAATTCTCATGCCCTCCCACTTTTGAGAAAGTTATCATATGACAGGTATAAGTCTGCTTCCATTTTCGTGGTCGAGATGGTCCTATCCTGACAGTATAAGTTCTCTTTGGCTTGTGCTTTTGTGGTGGGCTTATCTTCCAGCTGTCGAATAACATGAACTTGCCTTGCTGGTATTGATCCTCCACCCAGTTCTTGAACGTGAAACGGTTTTCAAAGGGGTGACATATTGCTCGGTGATAGGAGCAATAATCCGGATGATGGACTTCATTTATGTGTTCGGGATGCCAAGATTTCAGAAGCGTCATCATCTAGTGCTTCATGATAAGACTGAAGATCTTCTCTGTCTTGTCTCGAGAGAACAAATATTTCTGACCCATCTTCTTTATAAAGGACGGGCTCCAACCGAGCTTTTCTCGATTAAACAGCGTCTTGGACCTGTTTTATTGTCCTTGGACGTTATTTGCGTTCTTCGCCTTATTTTTGTCTCCGCTTCGGGATTTTCATCCTTTGCAAGAGCGCATAGTGGGCTGGAGAGTATCATGAACTTTCTCTTCCACTGACTGCTTGCTGAGATGCTGCATCTTGGCCTTTTCATATATGGCCATTTCGCGATTGTGGTTGTCTTAGCTCGCTTGACAAGCTTCCTTTATCATCTTGTCAATTTGCTCTTCAAGTGATAGTCTTGGAGGTCTTCGAGAGGGATCTTACTCCAATTTGACGTCATAACTACTTGGAGGTGCGTTTTCTTCTTCACTCAAGTCGTTTATAGCATGGCAGCTGTAGACTTGCTCCCGTTTCTTGGACCGAACATATCTCAGCCCCGTTGTTCCCATCTTCCCATTGGGCTTCTTTCGTTGAGTCCCGAGAATATCCTAAATCTTTTTATAGAATTGGACTTGCCGAACAGTTTGTTCGAGAGACACACCTTGATGCTTTAATAGCTCCTTTAATCCCTTCGCGTAATATCTTGGCATACGGATGGGCAGGAACTTGTCAAGAGTCGGATCGGCCCCATACCAGACTTCTTTTTCCACCTTAGTCTCCATAAATTTATAGAAAAGGATCGCCTTTTTACCTCTTCGCCTAGGAGACACATAGAAAGTTTCCAGTTCTTGTACGATGTATATATTGAGCTCATCAAGTTCCTTTTAATATCGAGATGGAGCCATCATAATATGTAGACTCTGGTCCGCTTCGGCAAGAGTCCGCATCGATAGGCGAATGGAGAACACTGCATTAGTCTCAAAATACCAAGAGAGGGGTCGAGGGGCCGGTTTTATTGTTTTCTTTCTGAGGTTGTCCTAAGTAGACTATTTGTTCGTCTTCTTCGGTGCCACTTCCAAAGACCGGTACGGTGGCCACGGATTTTTTCTTATTCTCCGGCTTACGGTACCTTTCAGTGTCTTCGAAATCCGGCTAAAAGTACTTCGCATCTTCATACTTTCGCACTTCATTCACTGAGAAAGGATGGAGCTCTCCCGTGACGGTGTATTCCAGGCCATCCTGGTGTTGTGTAGAAGGGATGATATTGTACTCTTGTAATCAGGGCCTACCGAGTAGAGCGTTATAACAGGTCTTGGCGTCAATGACATGGAATTTGATGTCAGTGACAAGCAGCCCGAAGTGGAGCGTCAATAATATGGACCCAAGCGTCCGTGACGACTGCGAGTCGAACCCCGATATGGGAATTTGTCTCGGACAAGATACTGAACATTCATATAATCTCTTTCAGCACCATTACGTTGAGAAGGTTGACGGAGAATCCGTTGTCGACAAAAAATTTCCCTATCTTAATGTCGTGTCTATACCCGGCAACATATAGCGGTCAATTATGCTCGCATGTACCGAGGAGTAGATCTTCATCGCTAAATAAAATATCAGTCGTGTGGACCTCTGTCGGTTCATTTTTCATCTTCTTTTCTGCAAGGAAGGCTTGAAACCGATCAAGCTCTTGTAAGGCCTTGATCAAAAAGTCTCGTTCCTCTCTGGACAAGAGTAGAGCGTTCAATATGTTCAAATATAAGGGTATTTTTCTCAGATGTGCAAGGACATTATAGTCCACCTTGGTTTTCTAAGACGGGTTCTTTGCGGCGAGCTCTTTGGCCACCTCTTCATCAAGGGCGATTTCTTCGGGCATTCTTCCCTTCCCTTTATCCTTTTTATTCGAACCCTTGTTTGCAGGTCCGAGATTCGTTTTCAGGAAGCAAATGGTTATGCATCTGGATATACTCGCAATTCTTCTCCTCCTCGTCTTTTTCCAAGGCTGAATTTTCAAAGAGAGGGTTGAGGGGCATTTCATCCTCGGAATCACACCTGAACGTGCGAACTCAAGGTTTTTCCCCTTCTAAACCGATACCAACCATATGACAGTTGCTAGTTATTTCTTTATGCATGATCATCTCTCTGCTCTCACATCGACGAGCGTGAGCTTCGTGCTTCTCCATCTTGAAATGTTTTCTATGGGCAATATATCCTTACCACCACTTCTTGAAGGCGTTGTATTTCTCGATGGGAAGGGCAATCCTTCGATGATATGTGCAGTATTTTGGGTGTGCCTCTCCACCATCGAAATATGGGACCCTAGGAGTGTACATCAGGAGTGGTGGCAGTTTCATCCCCATGGATAGGGCTTTGCGAACCGCTTCTCAGTTTTAGTCATGCTCTTATTTGTTGCAAGAATGCTTTGATTTGGTCGGAGAGTTTTATGACTCGTCCTTACCACAGCTTCTTTGTTCAAATGCTGCCGCTTAGCTTTTTCATATATGGCCATCTCATGTTCCCGATTATCTTTGCTCTTTTGGAAGGCTTCTCTTAGTAGTCTTTCAATCGGGTCTTTTTCCGGCAGTTTCGGGGAATTTAGCACCGATTTTGCCCCCAAATCTTCCACACCGCTATTTGACGCTTGCGGAGCTTCTTCATCGTATAGTGATGAATGGGAGACCATATGACATCTTTCCACACGTTCTTCCGATGAGTCAATTTCCTCATCAACGTCGCTGTCCTCGTCCTCAAGAATATGCTTGAGGAATTCTTCGAGCATGACCGGTGTTTGCGCTTTCTGATTGTATTCTTCCAGCGTGTCTATATATTTTTGCAGGTCTATGCGCTTGTTGACATACTCAGCGGGCTGCACAGGGTTCTTAGTCTTCTTCTTTTTCTTAGAAGACTTTGAAGGCTTGACTTAGGATTTTTCCCCTTGTTAGCGATTTTCGGTGCGGGACGTGGTTTAAGCATCACTTCTATAATTTCAGGCTCAAGCGGGCCTTTTCACTTGATCGCCGGACAAGTTTGTAGATCTTTCAGCATTCTTTTAGTTTTTCTGAAAGAAATATTTCCTATGGAGCTTCTTCCACGAGCGAGCAGGATGCGCCCTGCCCATCCACCTTCTTGGGAGCGTGCTTTTGGGGCGGCTCTATCCTCCAGTTATCCGGCAGTGCAAATTTGCTCTGTTGATATTGGTCCTTATCCCAGTTTTTAAAAACGTAGCAGTCTTCGATTGGATAACTCACTATCCAATGATAGGGGCAGTAGTTGGGGTTATTGACGTCACTGGCCTGTGCAGGTCGCCGCGGGTCTGGAAATATAATCAAGTTGTTTTACATCGCCAGCTTAAACAATCTCCCCGTATTATCGCGAAGAAAAGAATATGCACGTCCCAACCTTTCTTCCAAGGACGGACGCGCACGGGTGTCGTTTTGGTGGGCGGCTGTTTTTGGACCGCTCGGTTGTTGCTGCATTTTGGCAACAAAGGTCGTTTTTCCTTTCCCCTTATTATTCTGGTGGTCCTTGCTTGAAGGGGAGGGACCATGACCCATCCGGGCCAGCTTATCAATCAGCGCCTGGAAGGTAGTAGGCTTGAAGAATGTAACGACTCTGAAATCCCTGTACAAATGTAACTTGTTCAATATATAAAAAGGGTATTACATCCTGATTAAAAGTTATAAATTAATATTGTTCAATAAAAGTAAGAAACAACTTGTAGCTCACTGGTTAGTACTCTCTACTGTTGTGCCATAGCCTGCGTGTTCGAATCTCATCAGTCCCAATTATTTTTATAATTTTTCTTTTTAAAATTTTTGGAAGCCCAAGAGTTGCACGTGAAATACACAAAAAAATGAAAAGATTCAGAGAAATCAAACAGGATAAATGAGAAGTTAACAAGGTATAAAGCACATGGCCCAAACCTCGAGACACGCGGCAGAAATCTGACCGCCAGAAATCACCCCAAAACCGCTACCAGCGGTTCGATCAGCCCCTAATGCATCCATTATTTTCCCGTGTGTCCCTTTGACTCCTCTCTACTCTATTTTAATTTTTTTTTCTCTGATTTCAACCTGCGAGCAGTGCAACCTTTCGTCCACCTCATTAACACAATTTATTCTCTTTTTAATTCATTTTTATTTCACACACTCTCTTATTTTTACCCTATAAACACCACCCCATCCCCTAACTCTCTCCTATTCTGAAATCATTATCAAAATTCTCTAAAATTTTGTTAAGCAAGAGGAGATAAAAATAGAGTTAACTCGAGCCAAGATCGATTTCGAAGACCGAAACCCTCTCAACGCTCTAAAACCCATAAGTCCCTTCCTTTCTCTTTCGTTTCATCTTAAACTGCTTTCTAAAAAAAGTCGACGAACTGGAGTTAACTTTCATATCACTTCTTTTAAACCTTTTTAACATCTTTGATAGGCCAAATATGTCACACAAATACTATAACATCGCTTTACAATATTATTCACATATTTTACATTTTAATGTATTTAAAATTCCATGCGAAATAAACATAAATCGAACAATTTCAAATAAATAACATGAACTTTAAAAATATCCTTATATCGATAACTAGAATATATATACCTATAGAAATTCATGGGGTAACGAACTACTCCATCACATATACTATAGTTCATAGCATGATATTCTAGATTACAAAGTTTTATCCGAAATGAAAACAAATTACATTAAAATACCATTACTTTTACAAAATGGGTTTTTATCGATATTTTTAAACCTTTTGCAATTACGTCTTTACAACTTTCGTTAGGGAACCCATTTGTGGATGGTGCGGATTATCGCAAGTTCTTGGGATAGCAGAGCGAGAAGCAGAACTTCTCACGGAGAATTCGGTCTCGAAAGGAATAAAAATACGATTTAAAATAATACGATTTTTCTTAAACAAATTAAACATGGAAAAATTATATAAAATTATGAACTCGTATTTTCAATGAAAACAAATTATGAAAACTATATTTTTTAAAATGAAAGATTAAAATTTTAATAAAATACCACCAAGTTCCAAAAGTATAGTTTTCATAAAAATTCCATAAACTTTTAAAAGCTAAATTCCATCACTAAAATACCACTAAAATTAAAATACATTATTATAAAAACTCTAAATATTATAAACCACCCTCGAGGTTTATTTTTAAATAATATTAAAACATTTTTCATAAAATCCCCTCGAGGAAATACAAACAGTGTAAATACAATGTAAACAATAAGAATAAATTTTTAAGGACCCTAAATTTATATAAGTATAAGCGGTATCATTTCTCTTAAGCCCTAGGGAGCCGGAGAAAGTGAGTGCTTACCTATTCAGATTAGATAACACCGCAAATTAACGGAGTTATCAATGACAATCGTCTTGGAAAAGACACAAATTCAACCATCCATGTGCAGCGGTTGTCCGATTATTCCCGAATTTAAGAATTTCAAAAGTTAAATCCATTCATAAGATATTGACTATAATCTGAATACAAACTCCACTCGAATCTAACTCAAACCTAAACTTGAACCCTTGATCTTGAACCTGATCACTTGAACTTGAATATCCAAACTTGAATTTGAATACTAGACCTGACTTGACCGAACAATGAATACAACTTGAAATGAACTTGACATCAATACCTGAACACATGATTACATTTTGAACATGAACTTGTACTCTTTATATTCATGAATTCGGCCAAGACCTGTAAACTTGAACTATACACTACAATGCACGGGGATAAGGGGTAGATTGGTACGGAACATATATCGTAGTACAAGAGGTCATTTTAAAAGACACTTTCATGAACTCACGTGATGTTGTCTCGTGGGTTATGACCGAGCCTTGTACATGTTATCATAGTTCATGAGGTAAGCTGGACTCACACGTATATATGCATACTTTCTTTATTAAACTACAAATAATCACGTTAGAATAATTAACCTTATACTAATATATGACATGCTTATGATACCTTTTCATACAACCTTACCTATTCAATAGTACTTGGTTTCTATTCATTTTTTTACATACCTTCATTCATCATTACTTATTTCTTTTGGGGACTTACCGAGCGCTAGTTCGCTGACGACATTCCTCTCTGTTTCTTTTCCCTTGGAATGTTCGTCAGGAGGACCGGACTCTGAGGAGATCGAGCCGAGCCAGCAGGACTTAGACCAGTTCGCTACCCAGCCTGACTACTAGCTCCTTTCTGCATTTACTTTCGGTATGCCATTGTTTAAGCATTTTCAATCATTTTATCTTTTTTATTTTAGACCATTGTATTTGAAATTTGAATGTAAATAAAGTTGGTCTTAAAATTTATTACTCTTGTTATTCTTGCATATTGTTATATTACATACATACGAATAATGTATTTAGTATTGAAAATGACCTTCTCATAATAAATTCGTTGCGGGCTTGCCACGTCACCGTTTCCATCTACTGGGAAGCGGGGCGTGATAAAGAAAGTCATAAAATGGGATATTGTCGATTGAGGATCGAAGGTCCCAATGAACATCCTCACAGCCGAAGACTCTTCAATGTGTTGTTCACATTTAGACCATAAGTTCCGCCACCGGATCGCATATTGGACCCATGTTTCTCCTGGCTTAACCCTGGAATTGATTAGTGTCATGCCCCGCTTTCCAGTAGACAGAAACGATTGACGTAGTAAGCCCGCGGCATATTTATTCAGAGAAGGTCATTCCCTAAATAAATATACTAAGCATATTGAAAAAAATACACAATACAAGAACAAATGGAGACTGTAAAATTTTCAACAAGTATCTTTATTTACATTCAACTTCAAATATTTACATGCACATGTGTTTCAGCTGGAAAGCAAATACAATAAAAGAAAATGCCTAAACATGCGGCATACATAAGCTGGAAAAAAATGATGATAAGCTAGTCCTGAGTAGCAATCTGGTTGTAGTCGTCCTCTAAAACCTCCACTTCTTCCGTCTCGACCGTATCAGATGAACATTCTAAGAAAACAAGAGTGGATAAAATGCCCGTCAGGGAACTAGTCTCGGTAAGTCCCAATGATAAAATAAGAGTAGAAGAATGACAAGTATAGAATATATATATATATATGACGAGTAAAAGTATATGATCATGGATAAATATGTACTATAGATCTCTATATAGTCACTATTTTAACGTTAAGTTCCAAGTGTGAATGTCAACACAGCCGTAAAGTATTCATGAGCTCAAAAGTAGGGCCCCAGGAGTAAGGAAACACGGGCCCATTTCATGTGTTAGAATCGGGACTCTAAGCTGTGGATGAGTCAACCCGACTGATATTCAAGTAAAATAAAAAAGAGATTAATACGGAACTCCTAAAGCTCCGTTAGATTCACAAAAAAAACTATCCCAAGTACCCCGAGTATAAATAGTTTATAACTGTATAGTATACTTAATTAAATTGATTGATTGGTTATATCATGTCTTGATCAAAACCATAGATCACAAAAGGTGTAGAATGAAGCCGAGTGAATCGAGTAAAGTGCGAGTCATATCAATTGCAATCTTGGTTCGAGTCAAGTTAGTTTGAGTATACTGGGTTCAAGTTCATGTTCAGCTTTAGATTCGAGTTAGATTAGAGTTCGAGTTTATATTCGAGTTCGAGTTCAAGTTTAGAATAAAGTTTGGATTCGTGTTCAGGTCTTTTTCATATGAATTGTTTTAAACTGTTAAAAATCTTATGTTCGGGATAAATCGGATAACTGCTGCACAAGAACGGCAGAATTTGTGTCTTTTCTCAAGACAATTGTCATTGATAACTCCGTTAAATTTTCTAACCTGAATAGGCAAGCACTCATTTTCTCCGGCTCCCTAGGGCTCAAGAGAAATGATACCGCTTAAACCTATATTAATCTAAAGTCCTTAATATTGTTTGCATATCTCGAGGGTTTTTATGAAAAATACTTTAATATAGTTTAAAAATAAATCACGAGGGTGATTTATAATATTTAGCGTTTTCATGTATTTTAATTGTTATGGTATTTTGGTGATAAAACCTAGCTTTTTGAAAGTTTATGATACTTTTATGAAAAATACTATTTTTAGAAACTTGTTGGTATTTTATTAAAAATTCTAATCTTTCATTTTAAAAATATAGTTTCATAATACGTTTTTATTGAAAATACGGATTCATAGTTTTATATAATTTTCCAAAGTTTAGTTTTGTTTAGAAAAGTCGTATTTCTTAAAAAACCGTATTTTTATTTCCTTTTGAGACCGAATACTCCGTGAGGAGTTCTGCATCTCGCTCTACTATCCCATGAATGTGCGATAATCCACACCATCTATTAACAAGTCTCCTGACGAGGGTTGTAGAGGCACAATTACCAAGAATTTAAAATATCAATTTAAAAGAAACCCGGTTTAAAAAAAATGTGGTATTTAATGTAAAACTTATTCTTTAAATAAACCATATATTTAGAATATCGTGCTATGAAACCATAGTGTGCGTATGGGATAAGTCCTTACCCCATGAATAATCTAAAGGTATAGACTCTAGTTATTGAAAATACGGTTATTTTAAAGTTCATAGTATTTTCATGAAAAGTTTGTTATATGATTGTTTCACAAGAAAATTTTGGTTAAACTAAAAACTAAATGATATACATGAGGTTAAGAGTGGTGTGAGGATATTAGTTTGACCTATTTTGCTTATAAAGTGGAGTACAATTGTTAAAAATAACATATATAGGAGCTAACTGCACTTTTGTCGATATGTCTTAAAAATTATATAAAAATGAAAAGAGAGAGAGAGAGAGATGAAGGGACTTATTGCTTGTGTAGTGCTAAGAAGAGGTTAAGGAAGAGAGAGCGGGTCTTGATCTTGTCGGAGATGCTCTAATCGTCGGAATTTGATCACTACTCCCTTTGACTTGCTTAACTCCACTTGAATAGCCTTAACCCTTCTTGAACTTAGAGAATTTTGAGGAAATTTTCAGAATAGAGGAGAGCTAGGGCATGGGATGGTATTTATAGGATAAAAATGAGAGAGGGTGTGAAATAAAAATGAATTAAAATGGATTTAATGGTGTTAATTAGGGATTTAAAGAGTCTATGTTTGATTGAAGGAAAATCAAACAATGCAAGGGAGTTGAAGAGACGAGTGTACAAAGCACGGAGGTGATTGGATCAAATCGGACCGTCAATAGCGGTCAGATCTTGGGGTCTCGTCTCGAGATTCGTGCCACGTGTGTAGATCTGTATTTACTTCTCTTTGCGTATGTTTGATTTTTCTGAAACCTTTCGATTCCCCGTGAATTGCACGTGCAACTTTTGGGCTTCCGAAAAATTAAAAAGAAAAATCTTTAAAAATAATTGGGACTGATGGGAATCAAACGCACAGGCTATGTCACAGCAGTGTAAAGGTTTTACCAGTGAGCTACAAGTTTTTTCTTACTTTTATTAAATAAAAATGACTTATAACTCCTACACAGGCTAAAATACCCGTTGTCTATATGTTTAAAAAAATAATTCTGTACAAGGATTTCAGAGTCATTACATTCTACCCTTCTTATAAAAATTTCGTCCTCGAAATTTACATTTACATAGAGTCTAATTTTCAAAAAGGTAAGGGTATCATGTGCGCATATCTTCTTCTCTTTTCCAAGTTGATTCTCTCGGCGAATCTTCTCCACATCACTTGGACCAAATTTACCTCCTTGTTCCATAATGTCTTCACCTTTCAGTCCAGGATCTCAACCGGTTGCTTCTTGCAAGTTTGATCAGTCTGTACCGTGAGCTCTGAGTGATCAAGTATATGGATGGGGTCGCTCACATATCGTCGTAGCTGGGATATGTAGAACACGTTGTGCACTCTTTCCAATGAGGGTGGTAGTGCCAAGCGGTATGCCACTTCTCCAACTCATTCGAGTATGTCGAATGGTTCCATATATCTTGGACTTAATTTACCCCTCTTACCAAAATGTATCACTCCTCTGTTTGGAGAGATCTTCAGGAATACATGCTCTCCGGGTTGAAACTCCAGATGTCGTCGTTTTGCATCTGCCTAATGCTTCCGTCGGTCCTGGGCTATGCGCATCTTTTCCCTGATCGTGCGAACCATGTCCACAATTGACACGATCATCTCTGGTCTAAAGAGTTCATGATCTCCAATGTCGTTTCAACTCAGCAGGGAACGACACTTCCGTCCATAGAGTGCTGCGAATGTTGCCATCCCAATACTGACCTGATAGTTGTTGTTGTATGAAAACTCCACAAGGTGTAAGTGATCTTCCCACGAACCTCCGAAGTCTAACATACAGGCTCTCAGCATATCTTCTAATATCTGAATTGTTCGCTCAGACTATCTGTCCGTTTGTGGATGATACGCCTTCCTGAAATCCAGACTCGTCCTCAGGCTAGTTTGCAGACTCTGCCAGAACTATGATCGGAATCTTATATCACGATCGGAGACGATGCAGACAGGTACTCCATGTAATCTCACAATCTCCAACATGAGTTTATGGGTATCAAGTATGGTAAATTTTGAAGGTATAAATCTTACTTTAGATTTCTACTCACCTTCATGTACTTTCTTGCTAACGTCTCGGTTGACTGGTCAACTCCAAATGGTATAAAGTGGGCCGACTTGGTGAGTCGATCCACAATAACCCAAATTCCATCATTACCCTTCGTGCTGCGAGAGAGAGCAGTCATGAAGTCCATGGTGATGTGCTGCCATTTCCATTCTGGGATTAGTAACGGCTGAACTAGACCAGCAGTTCTGTGATATTCAGCATTCACTTGCTGACGTACTAGATACTTTGTTACGCTCCTTGCTACTTCTCACTTCATTCCATACCACCAGTAGTGTTGCCGTAGATCCTTGTACATCTTTGTACCGCCGAGGTGTACCGAATACGGAGAGCTGTGAGCTTTTTTCGTCAACTCTTCTCAAACGGGGCCGACTGGAACACATAAACGATTTCCATATCGCAAGGATCCATCTTGGTAGATGATGAAGTCAGTTCGAAATCCACTTTCTACTTGTTCTCGGATCTTTTGTAGCTTGGCATCATTTGCTTGAGCTGCCTTGATTTGATTTACAAGAGTGGACTGGACGTGTAAGTTCATCAAATATGAAGTGTTACCTGGCATAACTACTTCGATCTCCAATCTATGGAATTCTTATTGTAGCTTCCATTGAGTGGTGAGGTTCATTGCTAATGGCTGGCGACTAAGTGCATCAGGAACACGTTCACCTTCCCCGGATGATACTGTAGGTTGATGTCGAAATCCGCCATGAGTTCTAGCCATCTTCTCTACCGCATGTTGAATTCCTTCTGAGTAAATACATATTTCAGACTCTTTTGGTCAGTGTTTATATCCACTCATTCTCCCAAAAGATAGTGGCGCCAAATCTTGAGTGCGAAGACCACTGCTGCCAGTTCCAGATTATGTGTTAGATAGTTGACCTCGTGAATTTTTAATTGCCTTGATGCAAAAGCCATAACTTTTCCACGCTGGTGTAGAACACAACCTAATCCTTTACCAGACGCATTACAATGCACATCGAATCCGCCAGATTGATCCGGTATTATAAGAATAGGTGCAGAGGTTAACCTCGACTTGAGTTCTATAAAAACCTTCTCACATGCTTTGACCATACGAATGCTTCGTCTTTACGTGTGAGCTTGGTCAGGGGTGCTGCGATCTTTGAGAATCCTTCGATGAAGCATCGGTAGTATCCTGCTAAGCCCAAGAAACTTCTTATATCTTTCACCGTCTTTGGTGTCAGCCACTCGCCGACAGCTGACACCTTAGTTGGATCCACAGAGATCCATTCGCCTAAAATGATATGTCCGAGAAATCCGACTTGATCTAGCCAAAATTCACACTTGTTATACTTGGCGTAGAGCTGATGTTGTCGTAATGTCTGCAGGACAATCCGTAAGTGCTCGGCATGCTCTTTCCGATTCTTTGAATACAGCAGGATGTTGTCGATGAAGATAAAAACAAACATGTCTAAGTACTCTCGGAAAACTTGGTTCATCAAGTTCATAAAGATGGAAGGTGCATTGGTCACTCCAAATGGTATTACGAGATATTCATAATGACCATAACGAGTCCTAAATGCCGTATTCGGAATATCGGACTACTTAACCTTCACATGATGGTAACCTGAATGAAGATCTAGCTTTGAAAAGACACAAGATCCACTTAAATGATCGAAAAGATCACCGATGTATGGTAGTAGATACTTGTTCTTAATTGTCACCTCGTTCAGTGCTCGATAATCCACGCACATCTTGTAGGTACCTTCCTTCTTCTTCACCAGTAGCACCGGAGATCCCCAACTTGAAGTACTGGATCGGATCCGTCCTTTCTTCAAGAGTTCATCCAACTGAATACGGATCTCCTTTAATCCCTCCAGACTTAATCGGTACGGAGCTTTTATTACTGGTTGTGCGCTGGGTTGTAAATTGATGCTGAATTTAAAAGCTCGATTGGGAGGAAAACCTGATATGTCTTCAGGGAACACATCCTCGAACTCTCGAACTACCTCAGGTTGTTCTTCTTCAGCTGGTAGAGGGAACACTTCTGCATTCTTCGGTTTAGCACGGTAGCTTCCGGGCTCCAAGGTTCTGTCTCCACTTTTGAAATAGAAGACTGGGTGATCTGGTATCTCGAACACTACCCTCCTTTGGCGACAGTCGATGGTAGCAAAGAAAATGCATAGCCAGTCCATTCCCAAGACTACATCGAAATTCGATATGTTCAGCACCTTGAAGTCTGCATAGAATTCTCGACTGCAAATGACCATTGGACACAGATCATATCCCAAGATTGCTTTTACAACGCCGTTCCCTGAACTGACATTCCAGCTGGATACGAGCGGCTTAACTGGGATCGCATGAGTTCGTACGAACCATTGCGACATAAAGTAATGTGATGCCCCGGTGTCGAAGAGCACGGATGCAGGTAGGGAGGCTACTAAGATTGTACCTAAGTCGTGTGGGATATGTTTAGGTTTAACAAATATAAGATGGCTATGAATTGAAAGAACTTGAAAGGAAATAGGGAAAGGATTTACCTGCGATAACCTGACTCGTAACTTTAGCCTTTTCGACCGACATAGTGAATGCTTGCCATCGCGGCACTTTCCTCCGTGCCTGGTTAAACACTCGGCGTTGGGGTTGAGCGGTCTGGGTGCGGGGAGCTGGAGCTGGTAGAGCTAACCGGGTAGGAGGAGCTTGGATCGCCGATCTAGCTGGAGGTTTGTTGGGTCCTCGGTTTTAGGGGCATGCTCCAATGGCGTGAGTAGAAGATCCACAGATCAGGCACAAGTTTTTTGCCCTGCGACGGTTCTTCACAAGATGCCATGTTCTTTTGCAGTAGATGCAAAAGTCTGGCCTGTTGTTGGTGAATGAACCAACCGGCCTCCGAGATGGTCCATTGAAAGCTGGCCTAGAAGAGGCCCCTACCGTGATCTGGTGCACAGGGCGTTTCACACTGGCATTCTGCGGCCTACCCTTCTTCTTCACAACTGCCTCATAGAGCCGGGCAGCCTTCAAAGCAAGCTCAAGGGTTAGGAAATCCCCCGTAGCGAGTGCAGCTTGGATTTCGGGGTCCAACCCCTACTGGAATCGTCGTGCCCGGATCTCAGCAGTAGGAATAAGGTGTGCGGCAAACTTATTACGGCCTTGTGTTAGCAGTATTGTGAGTGAGATAAGAAAATTGAATTTGAGACTATATCTTACCTGCCGAGTATGGTAAACTCAGCATCATATTTATCCACTGACTTGACCCACATCGAGCCTTATTGTAAATGGATGAATTGCTGCTCCATGTCAAAGCAGGCAGTCTCTGGGAAGTACTCTGCATCAAAGAGGTCTCAGAATGTTCTCTGTTCTATCAGTTGCGCAAGATGGCTCTCCTCAACCTTCCACCATACCATGGCGTTATCGGTCAGTTGCAACTTAGCACCTCTCACCCAGGCTATATTTGGCACTCAAGCTGCTGCCAGTTCATCCTCGATCGCTTGAGCCAATTCTTCATCTTCAAGCGGGCTCTCCTTACCCGAGAAGTTCTTTGGATGTTGTGCCCGAAACTGCTTAACTCTGGGTGCTTCGGCTTCGGGACGGTGCATAATGATAGCAGTCTGCTGATACTGACCCTCTAATAGGCTCTTGATAGCCTCCAAAAGCACCGTTTGCTCATTGATAAGAGCTGCAGTGGTAGGTGGTGGTGGTAGCATAGGCGGTGGAGTATTGCCGTTGACGTTTGTGCTGGTATTGTTCGGAGATTCCATCACCATGATATAAAAAATAGGTTATGATGGATTCAAAAAATTTGAAATGTAAGGAATGTGTAACAACCTTAACTTTCTGTACAACTTTCTGTAAAAAAAAAATTCAAAATATAAAGAAAAGGGTGCTTTTTCCTGAGCACAAGTTATAAGTTTGTTTTGCTTTTTAATAGTAAGAAGGAGCTTGTAGCTCATTGGTAAGACCTTGCACTGCTGAACCAAGACACCAGAGTTCAAATCTCATCCCCCACGTTATTTTTAATATTGTTTTCTTTTAAATTTTTAGAAGTCCAAGAGCCTACACATGCATAACTCGTAAAAACCCCACTACACATGTAAAACAAACTCCCCACTGTGCAAACCAAGCGACTAGGGATATGTGGCAGCGAGCCCTGGCCCGACTCGGCTGACTCAGGCCAGCGAATCGGTCGACTCGGCACGCCTCCGCCGGCCGAGTTGAGCCAGATCGTCGAGTTATCAAAATTAAAGGTCTGTCTCTTAGCCTCCCCATTACCCCTGTACACTTTAAATTTCCTGAAATTTAACATAGCTCTTTAAACCCCCATTAAAACATATTTTTAATATATTTTCAATTCAACTTTTCATCTACCCTAACCCTAGCTTTACCCTATAAATACCTACACTCTTTTCCACCTCCTCACTCTGAATTCTATACCAAAACTCTCAAGAAAATTCTAAGTTCAATAGTGTACGAGTGGAATTAGCGAAGGGCGAAACTCCGGAGAACTTCCGACGACGACCCTAGGAGCTCTCGGCAACGAAACAACACACCGACACCTTCTATATCTCCCTCTCCTCTTGAGTTTAAACCCGTAAGTCCCACCTCCCTCTTCTATTCTCTAGTCTTAAAACTTCTTTTAATAAAACCCGACGGAATCGGAGTTAATCCGATTTCCAATTTGGTTCTTCCTAAAAATTCAACCTTTTCTTAAATAAAATCATACTAAACCATTACATGTTGACTATTAAATATTAACAAGTCATATTGAACAAGTTCCATATCAAAAGGATTTCTATTTCAAGTTTTATCGTATTTTTTCACTATAATACTATGTAGTTTAATTTCGATATTTAAAACATCACAATCTTGCTATTCCTTTAAGTAGATCACGAGGTAATGACTTACCTCCTCACACACTCATATGCAACATAGCACAATACCTTTCGGGAACGTAGAATACGGGAAAATGAAATTTTACATATAAATATCATTTGCTATTAAAACCGTTTTCTATTAGATTACGTTTTTTTTTATAAATCTTTGCAAAGCGTCGCTACAACCCATTTTGGGGAACCCAACTGGGATGGTGCGGATTATCGCACATCCCTGGGCTTAGTAGTGCGAGATGCAGACCTCTAGAATGAGCATTCGGTCTCGAGAGATTTAAAATACGAAAATCTTAAGAAAATGAGATTTCTAGAAATGTAATATATATTAAAAATTATTTTTATATAAATATATATATATATATCATTAAAATATATATTTTGTGATAATATAAATATTCCAACTTTTTTCTAAAATCACAAGAATCACTTTATATTAAAATACCATGAAATCCTGTTCAGTCGATAAAACTGCACATTTGTAGTACATTTTTCCTACCATTTTTATATTAAAAAAGGACTTTATCATAATATATTATACATATGAGGGTTTATGTGTAAAAACATTATTTTCCATGTGTTAATATATTTTAATTATCATTTGGTAGGAAAATGTATGCAAATAATATTATTGACCTAATCCTAGTAGAACAAAGTCTACTAAAATCTTATTTGAGTTGTTGTGCAGAATATTTCCAAGTTGTGCAGAATTTTCCAAGGCTAGAATCAAGCAAATCAAGTTGTTGAAGAAATCTTGCCAAATTAAGAAGCAAACTTGGAGACCAAGTCTGGAAGCAACCGAGAGAAGATTTCTGAAATATGAAGATGCCTAGGATTGCCACATGTCACCAGATGAAAGCCCAAGAAAAATAATCAATTGATCACATCCCTTGAGCGCGGATCCGCGGCCAAACACACCCTTGGGCCGCGGATCCGCCGCAATAATGAGGAGTTGGAATGCAAGATTTTGGGAGATTGATTACTGCTGAATTTTACCAACTTTTCAACAATAAGATTCTGGGTTTTCACTATAAAAAGGCACCGAGAGCCTCTTGGAAAAAACATCAAGCCGAAGAGATCACGAAGCTCTCGACGCTCACGCATCCAGGCTGATCATCGACTGTTCGACTACCTCCTTAGGAAAGATCGAGAAGCAACTAGTTGTAATCATTTTCTATGGATTAAAAGTGTAGATTGTTCAAGTCGATTAATAAAGGTAGTTTTTTTTATTTAATTGTTTTTTTTACATTATGTTCTCCCTCTCTTTCTTTTCATCTTCTTCTCCCAACATGCGCGAGTAATTCTTCGCTTGTTAGGGTTCGTAGGATTAGGGTAGGTTAATGGGCGATGGAAATAATTAAACCCTTTTTAAGTCCTATAAAGTTTAGGAACTTTATCAAAATAATCATTAACATCCTAATCGGGCGCGCTAGCAATTCCTTGCTAGTTCCGACCGCGATTAGAGATTAGATTAATGATTGTTTTGGTAAAGGCTAGATATGAACGGAGTTCCGTGTCGAGATAAGGGTTACGAGTGGGATTCATTTTCCCTCCAGAAACCCTAATCTACACACATCACCGTTGTTCTAGTTCTAAATCTATTAATGGATAAAAAAGGTAACTTTTAATTAATCTTCCATAACTACTAAATCCTAACGAACCCTACAAGCCCTATTATTATATTATTTAAATCTCTAAAATAATCTAGATCTTTATTTTACATTAAAGTAGATCTAGAAACTTTTCACAAAATTCTTTATTCCTCCTCTCTTTCTCAACACATCTAAAGTAAAAATAAAAGGTTCCACGTTTCCCAGAGGACGACCCATACTCATCTCGGTCTAGCTACACGCGACACCGTTCTGATTGCGGTTAAACTACAAACACTCTTTCGAGACCAATCAAATGGCGCCGTTGCCGGGGATACGTGCCTAATTTTTTATTCTTACTATTTGTGTTGAATTCTTAGACGAGTCATATCATTATTAAAACAAAACTGCAAATTGCATATTTAACGATTTGTGTGTGAATTTTGCGAGGGAATCTGGAGTCACGGACTTGAGGAAACAGGAGATCTAGGGTTCCGAACATCTCTGGTAAGATTCTCAACTCCTTCTCTCTCCTCTCAAATCCAATAAAATCTATCTTCTGCAGGATTCTTTGCAAAATTGCGCCGCTCAAAAATCTTTTTGCAAAAGTTTTGTGATTGGTTTTGTTTTGCATATTTAATACGGACTTTAAGGGGCAAAGACCAAATCAAGATTAGGTGGGGATTTCATCACCCTTCCTAAGCCCCACAAATCACAAACCAAGCATATAGATCAACCCTTCATTAATTTAAAAAATATCTAGACCAGACTCTAAGGACTGTCGCGCTCAATAAGGACAGAGGAAGGTCGTGGGTAATCTATCGTTTATCCGCATTACTTTTGTAGTGCCTAGGCAAGTGTGACAAAGGCTAGTGGTTTTTAATTAGGCCCACGACGTGGTTCCTTCCCACTTACCTGGCACTTATCTGGCTACAAGGGTAGTACGGAGGCGGTAGAGGATTTATCCTGCGGCTTGTCCTTTGGAAGTCTAGGAGCGGTCTAGAGACTGGACCTAGGTAACCTTAGTTCTAGGGTTGCTTGTGCATCTTAGGGAGATTTGTTTTGAGTCCTACATTTTTCAAAACAATCCAATTTTAAATCACACACACGCTGCCACTTGCACTAAACCCGCTTAGTGCATGCTCGGCTGGACACGGGATCCTAGTGCCCGTCTTGTCCGCGTTCCTGCTATCGACGCCGAAGTCGGTACTTCTTCATCTTCTTTTCCCCCACCACACACCACATCAACCGTGATGGACGGCACTCCATCAGAGTATAACACCACGCTGCCACCGCCCGAAGGTGCGCAGAATCCACCGCGCATCTCTCTCCAAGAGAGATGCTATCCTATTCGTGGTCCCCTTCCTACTTGTCTATCTCTTCCACCACCTAATGGGGATAATTTCGAAATTAAACCCTACTACATCAATCTGCTGCCCAAATTTCACGGGCTTGAATCGGAAGACGCGTACGTTTTCATCACCAAATTCGAGAACGTATGCGCAATGATGGGTACTTCACGATTGACCTTAGATGCTATGCGCTTACGTCTTCTCCCATTCACACTGTGCGACTTGGCAGAAAAATGGCTTTATAATACTGCCGCACACTCTATCGCTAATTGGGATGAATTCGTCGTAGCATTTCTTAAGAAGTTTTACCCAAATCATAAGACTGCACATATTAGGAGCGAGATCAACCAGTTCACCCAGCTTCCCAATGAACCATTTTGGAAGTGCTTTGAACGTTTCAAAGATCTGCTTGTCCAATGCCCCCATCACGGAATACAAAGATGGGATTTATGTCGGATTATATATGAGGGCATTAATCCAGCGACAAAGCAGATGCTTGAAACAATATGTCAATGCAATTTCATGTCTAAAGATGACGGTGAAGCTTGGAAATATCTGGAAGACCTTACTGAACACACGTTGCAGTGGGAAAGCGTAAGACCACCTTCAACTAAGGGAGGTATTCACCAGCTCGATGTTTCTATCGCAGTAAAATCCGAAATGGCAGCGATTCAGAAGAAACTCGATGCCATTGAAAACAAGTTCTCAACATTCTCCCTAAATCAGGTCACGCTTCCTAAGACCGTCTGTGGTTGCTGTTCGGATCCTTCACACTTAACGGAAGAATGTCCTATGAATGCATCGTTTCAAGCTAATGCTGCTTTTCAGCAGCGACCTAGAAACGATCCTTATTCTTCAACATACAATCAAGGATGGAGGAATCATCCTAACTTTGCTTGGAATCAAAACCAACAAAGCAATTATCAAAAACCTCCTCCACAGCAACCACAACCACAGAATCAGCCCCCCTTTCAGTCACAAAATTTCCAAAATCCGGCCAACATTTCTACACCACAAGTGGCCGGTACTGACAACTCACTTGCACAAACTTTGGATATGTTCATGAAACAATCCATGCAAAATTCGGCTGAGATAAGGTCTTCTATTGATACCCTAACGAAAAACTCCTCCTCCCATGGTGAGAGTATCAAATCAATAGAAAACCAAATCGCACAGTTAAACGCCGCAATGAGTGCGAGAGAGAAAGGGAAACTCCCATCTCAACCCATACCTAATCCTGGCCACTCACAAAGTTATAATGTGAGTGCTGTTACCACGTTGAGATCGGGAAAAGTGCTGAATGACCGAGTGGGTGAGCAATGTGATGATAGTGACATCAATGATACCCCAGCTTCTTCTTCTTCCCCTAATTCGTCTAGTCTCCCACCTTCACCCGAGCCTATTCTCCGTTTTCCCCAAGGCTCGAACCCTTCGCCCATTTCGCCAAATCTATCTAAGTCGATTCCCACTCCAGTTTTGGGATCGAATCCATCCCCACAGTCTTCTCCACAAACATTGGACCCAAAACTTATTGATCAAGCACCTTATCCAAACAGGTTGAGGGGCAACAGACCAAGTCCACAAATGGAGAAGATTGTGGAAATTTTTAAGCAAGTTAACATAAACATTCCTCTCCTAGATGCTATTCAACAAGTTCCGTCATATGCAAAAATCTTAAAGGACTTGTGCACTAGGAAGCGAAAAGTTCAAGTACCTAAAAAAGTTTTCCTTGCGAGTAATGTGAGCACTGCTTTTACACAACAACTACCCAAGAAACGAAAGGACCCCGGAAGTCCTACAATTTCTATTTCCATTGGGGGTAAAAATATTAATCGTGCTCTACTCGATCTTGGTGCTAGTGTTAACTTGCTTCCGTATTCTGTGTATGAGCAATTAGGGATCGGAGAGTTAAAACCTGCGCATTGCACTCTTCAGATGGCCGATCGATCTATCACCCAACCAAGGGGTGAGCTAGAGGATGTGTTAATCAAAGTCGGGGAATTCATATTCCCTGTAGACTTTATCGTTATAGATACACAACCTGTAGCAAACCCACGCAATCAAATCCCGATGATACTCGGTCGACCCTTTTTGGCCACTTCCAACGCAGTAATTAATTGTAGAAACGGCTCTATGACCCTATCCTTTGGAAAGAAGTCAATTGAGCTTAACATTTACAAGTTGGGAAGTGAACCCTCCGAACCCTATGCTCATGTGTGTTCTGTCGAATTAATGGATGTCGACAGCAGCGAATTTGATCAACCTCATGATACAGACTCTTTTCATATGTTGTTGTTTGACCCAACCATTTACTCTTCCACCGAGTTGTCCGGGTCAACATCTAATGAGGAACTTTATATTGAGTCTGACGATCACCCCATTTTTTCTGATGACATTATTTTTCGGGGTATCGATGAAAGCTTTGAGGAAATTTTCGCTGATGAACTCGCATTTTTACAAGACACGGGTGTTGAGATGAATCAACTCCAAGATGAAGAAATTGGACCTCCACCCCCTCTTTTGGACAATCATGATAATGCGAGTAATCCATCATCACTATCGCTGTGTCGTCTCTCCAAATTGAGACGCAATCCTTTTCCATTACACCTCTTATCACCTCCCCACTTCTTCGCGTCGAAAGGTGACATGTTCTTCCACCAACCTTGGTGCTTCATCGATAAAATTTTTGAATGGTTGGTGTTGACCTTCGGTCTTTGCAAAGCTTGGCATTGACCAATAACCTTGACCCCCTCATGTGATTTTAAAAGATTAAAATTGTTTAACTCAAGTTTGGGGGGGTGGTATATTTTGGCTCTTGAAAGAAAATGATTTTTACAAAATTTGTGAGCCTAAAATAAGTTTGGGGGAGGATTTTCACTTTCATATATTGTTGCCCCCATTAATAATTTCCTCCCAAGTCTACAGGTTTTTGAGCTTAACAGATGACATCAGTGAGGACACTGCTGTAAACAGGTTTGGGGGAGGTTTGGGCTTATTTACACATCAATTTGCATCATATTTTGCATAAGCACAATATTTTCAAAAAAAAAAATTCAAAAATTTTCTTTTATAACAAAAGAGTAGAAAGTGAAAAATTACATCCAAAAGATAGGAATAGTTTAAGAAAACCAAGAAAATTAGAAGTTTTCTTATACGAACTAGTAATAAGTAGTTATGAGCTGTTGTCCCAAGGGTTAGTAAAATGAAGGAAGTCACTAATCTGAGGATAAAAATAAGTCTGAAAAATAATTTCTATTCTGAAAGCCAAACATTTGAATGTTGATACCCTACTATATGCACATACACACGTCTTGAAACTCGGGATAGTAGAGGATACCTTGAAATGCTCTTGTCTAAAAGCCAAAGTATGAAGGAAGTGAAAAAAATGAAGAAAATATAAAAATGGTGAAAAGAAAAAAATGAACACTGGTTTTGTATCGCCAAGGCAGCAATAAAAAAATATAGCAAGGGTGCCTCTTCACCTAGTGCCCTAAGACCAACTGGTCTGGGAGTCACTGCTAAGCCTTAGGTGGTGCAAGACGAGGAAAATACTATCACCAAATCAGCAAGCACTTGAGTAATCGGTCAGTTAGTACCTCAAGAAGTATTAACGGTCGCATGAAAAGGTGTGAGCAAACCTAAGTATTCATAAAATTAAAAAGTACTGAGGTAGATGGACAAGAGTATGATAGCTTGAATTGAATTCTCCGAGTGTAGGGATGTTCTTTACACACACGTGGGGTTATATGATCAATGTTTGGATAAAAGGTAGGAATGAATAATAAAGACGATGTTTTATTGAGGGATGATGTGATTTCTAACATTTTTTCATGACTATTAAGATAGGGCTCATGACAACTGAAAAGCTAGTATAGTAGGAAACTCTTCTTTTCAAAGTATTTCTTTTATGGTTCTTATCTTTATATGTAAATTTCACCATCTTTCTTTTGTTATAGGATTTTGTGGGTGTAATCCGCTAAAAACCCTCAGGAGACAACACTCCTCCTACTAGGGACACCTAGAGGTTTAACGACTTGTTGCACGTGCTCAGTGCAATCGTGTCTGCCTACGAAAGTGTGCTTAGTTTTCTCCTTTCTTTTTCTCCTCTTAAATAAACTAGTTTGCTCGGGACGATCAAAGATAAGTTTGGGGGTATTTGTTCAGTTGATAAAACTGCACATTTGTAGTACATTTTTCCTACCATTTTTATATTAAAAAAGGACTTTATTATAATATATTATACATATGAGGGTTTATGTGTAAAAACATTATTTTCCATGTGTTAATATATTTTAATTATCATTTGGTAGGAAAATGTATGCAAATAATATTATTGACCTAATCCTAGTAGAACAAAGTCTACTAAAATCTTATTTGAGTTGTTGTGCAGAATATTTCCAAGTTGTGCAGAATTTTCCAAGGCTAGAATCAAGCAAATCAAGTTGTTGAAGAAATCTTGCCAAATTAAGAAGCAAACTTGGAGACCAAGTCTGGAATCAACCGAGAGAAGATTTCTGAAATATGAAGATGCCTAGGATTGCCATATGTCACCAGATGAAAGCCCAAGAAAAATAATCAATTGATCACATCCCTTGAGCGCGGATCCGCGGCCAAACACACCCTTGGGCCGCGGATCCGCCGCAATAATGAGGAGTTGGAATGCAAGATTTTGGGAGATTGATTACTGCTGAATTTTACCAACTTTTCAACAATAAGATTCTGTGTTTTCACTATATAAAGGCACCGAGAGCCTCTTGGAAAAAACATCAAGCCGAAGAGATCACGAAGCTCCCGACGCTCACGCATCCAGGCTGATCATCGACTGTTCGACTACCTCCTTCGGAAAGATCGAGAAGCAACTAGTTGTAATCATTTTCTATGGATTAAAAGTGTAGATTGTTCTAGTCGATTAATAAAGGTAGTTTTTTTTATTTAATTATTTTTTTTTACATTATGTTCTCCCTCTCTTTCTTTTCATCTTCTTCTCCCAACATGCGCGAGTAATTCTCCGCTTGTTAGGGTTCGTAGGATTAGGGTAGGTTAATGGGCGATGAAAATAATTAAACCTTTTTTAAGTCCTATAAAGTTTAGGAACTTTATCAAAATAATCATTAACATCCTAATCGGGCGCGCTAGCAATTCCTTGCTAGTTCCGACCGCGATTAGAGATTAGATTAATGATTGTTTTAGTAAAGGCTAGATATGAACGGAGTTCCGTGTCGAGATAAGGGTTACGAGTGGGATTCCTTTTCCCTCCAGAAACCCTAATCTACACGCATCACCGTCGTTCTAGTTCTAAATCTATTAATGGATAAAAAAGGTAACTTTTAATTAATCTTCCATAACTACTAAATCCTAACGAACCCTACAAGCCCTATTATTATATTATTTAAATCTCTAAAATAATCTAGATCTATATTTTACATTAAAGTAGATCTAGAAACTTTTCACAAAATTCTTTATTCCTCCTCTCTTTCTCAACACATCTAAAGTAAAAATAAAAGGTTCCACGTTTCCCAGAGGACGACCCGAACTCATCTCGGTCTAGCTACACGCGACACCGTTCTGATTGCGGTTAAACTACAAACACTCTTTCGAGACCAATCAAATCCATACAAGTTAAATATTACAATTAAATACCATGTATTATGAAAAATAGGTTTATTCACTAGGAATGTCACAAATATAAAATTTATAACTATGAAAACCCTAAAGACGATAAATAAATACTTGGGGTGTATTTTGAAAAGTATACAGATTATTTTTACATAAAAACCCCTCAAGTTCTATAAATTACCCTAAGGACCCTAGTAAATATAGGTTTAAGCGGGGCCAGTCTCTTGAGCCTCAGGGAGCCGAACATATGGATGCTTGCCTATCTAAGATAGACAACTTAATAATGGTGTTATCAACACGCTAATCGTCTTTAAAAAGACACAAATCCTGTCGTCCATGTGCAGTGATTACCGATAACATCAAAACAATCAGGACTTCAATTTCTTTTCTAATTGTCTGACTCAGACTGAGTCTTATTATAATAACTGACTTGAATATGATTCAAGTAAAATCTACAATCTACAATCCAACATGAATCCTGAATACATATATTCAATCTATTCAATCTGTATTGACTGAACTGAACCATGGATATACTTCTATTTACATGATTCTCCAGTTACATCCATTTACTGATATCATGGTTTCGGCAAGTCATCCAATTATACAATCCATATATACAAGACAATACAATTTACAATACAACACAAATAATACAATCAATACTTCGCGGGGTTTAAGGGGTAGATTGGTATAGAAGGTGTTAGAAGTGGCACGAGACTGCAAGATTAAGATACCTAACATATATTCTGTTGCTGTTGTACAGTGGCATAACGGTTCCTTGTACTTCCATTTGCCCTAGTCTCTAGAATATAGAGACTCCTCTAGTATACACTTGCATCCTTCTGTACCAAGCTACAAACAACAGCGTTAACCAAATAATACAACTTTAAAAGTTACATCATCTCTCTGTCTATTCTATTTCCCCTTATCTTTGGGACTTATCGAGCGATTGTTCGCTGACGACATTCCTTCTCTTTCTTCTTTGGAATGTTGTCAGGTGATCGAGCCTACTAGTGAGGACTTGGATCAGCTTGCCTACGACCCAGAGCTCTAGCTTCTCTTTCTTCATTATACACATTTTTATTTTAGTACTTTTCATTTCTGTTATGACATTGTTTAGGCATTGCTTTCATTCAATTGTATTTACTTTTCCATGTATTGTAAAATGAATGTGAATAAATAAAGTTGATGTTTTATTATATCTTGTCTCTTGTGCATTTACATTTATATTGCTTAGATACGCTTAGCGTATTTACTTTAGAGTAAATACGTAGCGGCCAGTCGCGCCCTCTACCTATACACTGGGAAGCGGGGCGTGACAGAATGTAAATGTTTGTTGAATTCGTTAATTCTTGTGGTATATTGTTTACGACTTCATGCAGAACTGACCTGCATGGGCCACCAATAAAACCTGTCGCGCCCCGCATTCCAGTAAACGGAAACGATTGACGTGACAAGGCCTCGGCATATTTATTCAGAGAAGGTCATTCCTTAAATAAAAATACTAAGTGTATTGAAACAATAATACACAATGCAAGAATAAATTGAGACTGTAAAATTTTCAACAAACATCTTTATTTACATTTAACTTCAAATATTTACATGTACATGAGTTTCCGCTGGAAAGTAAATACAATAAAAGAAAACGCCTAAATATGTGGCATACATAAGCTGGAAAAAAATGAAGCTAAGCTAGTTCTGAGTAGAAATCTGGTTGTAGTCATCCTCTAAAGCCTCCACTTCCTCCGTCTCGACCGTATCTGATGAACATTCCAAGAAAACAAGAGTGGGTGGAATGCCCGTCAGCGAACTAGCGCTTGGTAAGTCCAATGAATAAAATAAGAGTAGAAGAATGACAAGTATAGAATATATATATATATATGACGAGTAAAAGTATATGATCATGGGTAAATATGTACTATAGGTCTCTATATAGTCACTATGTTAACGTTAAATTCCAAGTGTGAATGTTAATGCAGCCGTAAAAGTATTCACGAGCTCAAGAGTGGGGCCCAAGGAGTAAGGAAACACGGGCTATTTCATATGTTAGCATCGGGGCTCTAGGCTGTGGATGAGTCAACCCGACTGATATTCGAGTAAAATAAAAAAGAGATTAATACGGGACTCCTGAAGCTCCGTTGGATTCACACAAGAAACTATCCCAAGCACTCCGAGTATAAATAGTTTATAAGTGTATAGTATACTTAATTAAATTGATTGATTGGTTATAACATGTCTTGATCAAAACCATATATCGCAAAAAGTGTAAAATGAAGTCGAGTGAGTCAAGTAAAATGCGAGTCATGTCAAATGCAATCTTGGTTCGAGTCAAGTTAGTTCGAGTAGACCGGATTCGAGTTCATGTTCAGGTTTAGATTCGAGTTGGTTTAGAGTTTGAGTTTGTGTTCGAGTTCGAGTTCAAGTTTAGATTCGAGTTTGGATTCGAGTTCAGGTCTTTTTCATATGAATTGTTTTAAACTGTTAAAAATCTTATGTTCGGGAAAAATCGGACAACTGCTGCAATGGACAGCAGGATTTGTGCATTTTTCCAAGACAATTGCCATTGATAACTCCGTTAAGTTGACTAACCTGAATAGGTAAGCACTCACTTTCTCCCGCTCCCTGGGGCTCAAAAGAAATAATACCGCTTAAACATATATTAATCTTGAGTCCTTAATATTGTTTACATATCTCGAGGGGTTTTATGAAAAATACTTTAATATATTTTAAAAATAAATCTTGATAGTGATTTATAATATTTAGAGTTTTCATGAACATGTATTTTAATTGTTATGGTATTTTGGGGATAAAATCTAGCTTTTTGAAAGTTTATGGTACTTTTATGAAAACTATTACTTTTGAAAACTTGTTTGTATTTTATTAAAAATTCTAATCTTTCATTTTAAAAATATAGTTTCATAATACGTTTTTATTGAAAATATGGATTCATAGTCTTATATAATTTTCCAAAGTTTAGTTTTATTTAGAAAAGTCGTATTTCTTATAAAACCGTATTTTTATTTATTTTCGAGACCGAATACTCCGTGAAGAGTTCTGCATCTAGCACTACTATTTCAAAGATGTGCGATAATCCGCACCATCCATTAACGGGTCCCCTGACGAGGGTTGTAGAGGCGCAATTGCCAGGGATTTAAAATATCGAATTAAAAAAAAACCCGGTTTGAAAAAAATGTGGTATTCTAATGTAAAACTTATTCATAAAATAAACCATATGTTTAGAATATCATGCTATGAAATGATAGTGTGCGTGTGGTGTAGGTCGTTACCCCGTGAATAATCTAAAGGTATATACTCTAGTTATTGAAAATACGGTTATTTTAAAGTTTATAGTATTTTCATGAAAAGTATGTTCTATGATTGTTTCACATAAAAATTTTAGTTAAACTAAAAGCTAAATGATATACATGAGGTTAAGAGTGGTGTGAGGATGTTAGTTTGAACTATTTTTCTTATAAAGTGGAGTACAATTGTTAAAAATAACATATATCGGAGCTAACTCCACTTTTGTCGATATGTCTTAAAAATTATATAGAAATGAAAAGAGAGAGAGATGAAGGAACTTACTGGTTTTGTAGTGTTAGGAAGAGGTAAAGAAAGAGAGAGGGGGTCTTGGTCTCGTCGGAGATACTCCTGTCGTCGGAATTTGATCGCTACTCACTTTGACTTGCTTAATTCCACTTGAATAGCCTTAACCCTTCTTGAACTTAGAGAATTTTGAGGAAATTTTCAGAATAGAGGAAAGCTAGAGCATGGGGTGGTATTTATAGAGTAAAAATGATAGAGGGTGTGAAATAAAAGTGAATTAAAATGGATTTAATGGTGTTAATTAGGGATTTGAAGAGTCTCTGTTTGATAACAGGAAAATCAAACAGTGCAGGGGAGTTGAGGGGAGCAGAAGGGACGAGTGTGCAAAACAAGAAGGTGATTAAATCAAATCGGACCGTCGGCGGCGGCCAAAATAGGGAAATGGGCAATCGGATCTTGGTGTCTCGCCTTGAGATTCGTGCTGCGTGTGTAGATCTGTGTTTACTTTTCTTTACGCCTGTTTGATTTTTCTGAAACCTTTTGATTCCCCGTGAATTGTACGTGCAACTCTTGGGCTTCCGAAAAATTAAAAAGAAAAATATTTAAAAATAATTGAGACTGATGGGAATCGAACGGACAGGCTATGTCACAGCAGTGTAGAGGTTTTACCAGTGAGTTACAAGTTGTTTCTTGCTTTTATTAAACAAAAATGACTTATAACTCCTACACGGGCTAAAATACCCTTTGTTTATACATTTAAACAAATAATTCTGTACAGGGATTTCAGAGTCGTTACAATCAGCGTCGTGATTGGAGTACGTTCACTCGTACTGGAGAACCGTTGCGTGAATAGAAGCTCCATTTCAGAGAAAGTTTTAACGGAGTAATTTGGGAGCTCCGAGTACCATTCGAAAGCTATCTCTGATAAGCTTCTGACGAATTGGCGAAGCAGCAGTTTGTCATCGCCTCCAGTATTGCCACACAGAGCCCTGAACTTTGCAACGTGCTGATGCGGATTACCCGTTCCCTTATATATGTAGAACTTCGGGATCGTATATCCCGGTGGGTACTTCATCTGGTCATACCAGGCTGGATAGGGTCGCCTGGTTTTGAGGAGCTAGTTTGCGGCTTCATTGGCCTGATGAGCTCTAATTTGCTAAGCAATGTAATCATCCAATGCTGCCTTGGAGATCGTTTCCTCCTTGGCCGCTGAAAGGGCCTGGGGAGGATTTGATGTTTTGTCCTTTATCAACCTCGATAATCATCGGTGTCTCTTCAGCCGGTGGTTCTGGTTGGATAATCATCCCAACCATATCTTTGAATAGAAGATCCATTTGTTTTATATTGGCAGCTTGCTCTGCAGCTCCCTTATCTTTCTTTTCCAGCACCCTTCGCAAGAAATATGTATCGGTTTCTTGCTCATGGCGCTATTCAGTTTCTTTGTCCGGACTTTTTTCAGGTTCGATAAGCGCTGCCATTTTAGCGAGCATCTCTTGGAGCTTCTGTTATTGCTCCTGAGCTTTCGTCAGTGACCGAGTATGCGGTCTGTGACACATAGAAGCATGGCTCTCCTCTTTTCTATTAGTCATATAGAACGTATGTATGTTTAAGCCCCCAGACTTAAGGAGTTTGGAGCCTTCGCCTTTGGATTTTGCCGCTGTCGATAAAATTCACTCCGGCTTCATTCTTTTATGAGAGATAGGAGCACGAGGAGCTACTATGACATGCACCTCTTTACGAGAAGTCCCCCGTTGTATGGCGGAGGAGTAATCGTTTTCTTATCGGACCTTGGATTTTTTCGGTCGACGAGAATAGCTTTCATCGAGCACTGAGACTTGGACTTTCCGCCAGACTCTGTGGATTTGTGAGGAGAGTCGCTGATAAGGTTGCTTCGGCTTCGTATGCACCGGAGCTTTTGCTGACGGAGGTGATTTTTTTAATACCACCGTTGGGAAGGTTTTACGAACCCTCTTAAGAAGTTCAAAGTTGTTCTCGGTTGGAACAACATCATCAATCTCCACCATAGGAGTTGGTGGGGTGAGTCCAAAAAAGGAGTTGCCTCCAGCTTCTCTCACTTAGCGCCAATGGCAACGTCGAGCATGTCTGGCAGTAGGAACCGTCTCAGCATTAGAAGCGCCCTCATCATACCCCTGGTGTTCCTTGAGGGCTTCACCTGGTGTCAACCTATAGAAGAATGACATCCTTAGCGGAGCCGAAGCAGAATTAGTCAATCTATCGAAGACCAACCATCTTGGTGGCGAAGAATTTTTGCTGGCTTCACGCATGGCAGGAGCTAGGAGAGCTAGCCATTTTGGGGCAATTCCCTCAAGAATCATGGGTTTCTTTGTAGAGCCCTTCGGTCTTTTCTCTAGCCTATTGAAGACTGAAGCTTCGAAATTGGACGGCTTGCTAATGGGAGCTACCACAATAGCTAGCCGATCAAAGACCAACTTTCGGGGAGCTTCTTTCTGGGGCGTTGAGGCGCCAAAGCTCACGGGTGAGAGCATGGTCCCGAAGAATTGTCTGGTAAGGGCTTAGGTGACCTACCCCACCAGCATCGAGAAGATGGAGGCCGCGTTGGGCCCATAGGTCACTCCTCCGGATGGGATGGAATGAGAGTTGGCCATTAATTCTGCACAGAAGCGAAATACCAAGATTTAGTATCTCAAACCCAAAGGCAACCATGAATATAGCGAACCACGATTTTGTTCACGAAACACGAAACACGACACACGAATTGTAGAGTGGAAAGAGGAAGAAGTCCCACCAGGCGTGCCAGAATCCATCTACCGCCAAAAATAGAGACGAACTGGGATAGATCGTCTTGTCTGAATTTGGAGGCAGATGCTATTTGGAACATATCCTTCCACCTCTCCGAAAATACCAGGTTGATTTATGGCACCATATATTGGAGGTTTGGACAGACGCGACCGATGTAGCGTGACTTATCAGATTGCCCCTCAAATTGCGCAAGCCCCTGCAATTAATTTCGTTATCGCATTGTGATAACAACTTTCACCTGCTCCAAGCAGATCACTTCGTGTCATGTCATATATATTGTTCGTTATGGTTGCCCGTGGATTGTATACGGAGACTATTTTATGTCGTCGCCCGTAGGGTGAGGATTAGTCCAAATCCGTATATATAAATTTGGGTTTGAACCTATGTCACATGTTCCATCAGTTCAGGAGATATTTTATTTTATTTAAGGATCGTTAATCTGGTTTTAGATTAAGATCGACTTAAATATATGAGCATATGGGCTCAATTTATTTTAACTAAGGATGCGTTAGTCTTATATAAGATTAATATTAACTTAGTAGTATGGTTAAGGATCATTAAATTTTGTTAAGATCCATTACAGAGGTGAGCATATGGGCTCGGTTGCAAGGAATAATATGGGTGCAAAGAAGTTTCAGAGACTTAGCCAATTTTGGGCTCAGTCTTGGATTTTTTCATCATCCAGTAGTACTAAGCATTTAGTCTTTTGACTATAGATATAACATCCAACCTCCGCTCTGATGCTCACGTGGATATCATATGAGGCGTTTAGACTTGGGTATTGCCCTATCAGTGCTAAGCACTTGATCACTGCAAATATATAGTGCTAAGAACTTTATACAGCGCTCACATGGGTATCTCGTGAGGTGCTGAAGCATAGTATTCTTTAAACGCTCACGTGTATAACACGTGAGGTGCTGGATCTTTGCTTATGGGTGCTCACGTGTGTGGCACGTGAGACACTGCCGTCATGGTCCTTATGTTCGCTTACGTGAGTGTCATGTGAGGCGCTATCTTCATAGTTTTTTAGGATGCTCACGTGAATAACACGTGAGACGCTGCTCTTTAGAGATTAAATCTCTTTTCATGTTTTGAGAGAAATTTAACTTCTGTTAATGGCATTTTGGCCATTAACGATCACCAAGATCACAGTTTTGAGGATTTAGGATCAGATTTCTTTGAGAACTAAGTTCTTCTATTCCCTTTTTTGTAAGAACTAAGTTCTTCAAAGGTTTAAACCCTGTTTTTTAGAGGAATTAAATTCCTGGAATATAAATTCCATCTCTTTTCTTCATGTTTCTTTTCTTATATTTTAGTTTTCCCCTAGATCTTTGAGTCTGAAGAACAGAATCTTCCGGATAAGAATTAAATTCTCAACTTATGGGAGATTTGTCTTGCGGATCTCAGTTCCATAGAAAGAACTAAATTATTTTTTTAAAGGGTTAAATCCTTGTATCTGTATATAACATGTAAAGGAGATATTTTGATCTCTGCTTTATCCTTTACATAGGGTTTGAGAGGAGCAAGAAGATTTTCTTCAGCAAGAGAATTAAATTCTCGTTGGTAGTTTTTTTTATCACCTTATGGGGTTGATTCTCTTCTTGAGACTTGGAGTCTCGGGTCCTTTATATAAAAGAGAAAAATTGTTGATTAGTTTGAGAAAATCTCTCATTAAAAGATAGCAATTGATCCAATTGATCTCAAAGATCACTCGAGGAATTTTATCCACCGTTGAATCTAAGATCCGGGGAATTTTGTTTAACAAAAAATATTTTCTGTTGGGTTTTAGCCGGATTAGGAAAATATTTCCCTAACCAAGAAATCGATTTCATTTTCTGAATTGGTCGGTGATATTATAACCACTGTTGAATTTTGAATTTAAGGGCTCTCTGTTTAACAGAGAAAATCTTTCTAGTACTAGAAAGATCAGGGGGAAATATTTCCCGAAATAGAATTTAATTCTATATAGAATTTAATTCTATCTGAAGTTAGTGCTTCAAAATGATGCGCTCACGTGTTTAACACGTGAGCCCCGGTATGGGTTTTAGTCTTTATGTATTCAACGCTCATATGCTTTGCATATGAGCACTCATGTGTTTAACACGTGTGGCCTATTTGGCTTTTATTTATCTATATTTAGCGCTCATGTGTTTACTCTGAAATAATCAAAGGGATGTTAAAATCTCATCTCACACCGAAAATTATTGACGAGGGGAAAAAACCCTAAGTCAAGCCTTTGAAGCCTTTAAAGGACAAGAAGAAGACCAAGAAGCCTGTGCCGCCTACCGAGTATGATGACAATAGCACAAATCTACGAAAATACATAGATGCGCTGTAAGAGTATAACTGGAAGGCGCGGACACCGGTCACGCTCAAAGAATTCCTCAGGTATATTCTTGAGGGCGAAGAAAGTGACAATGATGAGGGCAATGACTCATCAAAAGACACTAAAGACCGTGTAGCAAGTTGCCACATGGTCTCCCATTTATCGTTATATGACGAAGAGGCTCTCTCGGCGTCAGAAAACAACGCAGAGGAACTGGAGGCAGAATCAGCGCTAAAATCTCCGGAACTGCCAGAAGAAGACCTGATTGAGAGGCTGGTAAACGAAGCCTTTCAAAAAAGCAAAGTTGACCGAGAACACGAAACAGCCATATATGAAAAGACTAAGCGTCAGCGTCTGGATAAAGAAGATGCGGCAAGGATGAGTCGTAAAGTACAACCAAATCACACCTGCAACAGATAAGGGCAGGATCAAATTAGAGAAGCGGTTCACCAAAGTCCTGTCAATGGAGATGAAGCTGCCTATAACGAACCCAATATTACTATAATTTCGTGTTTTCTTTCTTTCGTAAAATATTATATTTATTTATTCTTAGTATTTTTCCGTATATTTTGTTTTCTAGTAAATATATTATTTTTTTTTCCATCTATTTTTCCCAAACCTATTTCTTTAAACTAAATCTTAACCTATTTTAAATTAAACGCAAGACCTGACCCAGCCCATAACCCAAATCCAATCTTATTTTCATTTTCTTTTATAAAACTATGAGCCCAAAAGCCCACTTTCTTTTCAAGCAATAATATATATTTAATTCTAATTAAATATGTGCATGAAGAATCTTGTAGATCATTGGTTAATTCCTTGTATTGTTTTTTCATAGGTTACATGTTTAAATCCCCATTCTTGCAACTATTTTTATCTATTTTTTTAAACTCTCTCATAACCTGCAACTGAGACCTTTCATTTTATTTAACTTCCAAATGAATGAGCACCCTTTCAATTTCTTTTTTACTCCCAAAATGAATTCATAATAAATTAAAATTATTATGAAGAGTTTTTATCACTATTAAATCTATTTTAATATCTTTTTTAATACAAATAGCGCTCTCTTCTTCATCTTACTTTCGCCATTCTCTCTTCATCAATTCTATTTTTTTTTTTTTTTGGAGATTTGGAGAAGCATCAATTTTCTTAAGCTTTCGAAGTCTCGATCAAATCAAGACTTTCTTCACCAATCGGCAATACGGTTGTTATACAGTATTGCAAGACCCGTAAATCCCTTCTCTTTCCCTTCCTCCATCTCTTTATTCTCTTCTTGTCATATCTCGTGAACCCGCTATTCTTTTCATATCGTAATCCGTAAGAGAAGATAAATATATATATATATATATATGTATATGTATATATATATATATATATATATATAAGTCTAGAAATATATGGTTTAATCATACCTTATTGTCTCTTGTTCAGATTAAAGTGTTTTCAATTCTTTGTTCATGACTATGAATATTTATTATAAGTTCTAAGAACATAAATTTCATGCAACAATGTATCTACGATGTCTCATGGAATCGGTTTACTTATTAAAAGAAAAAGAGAAGCTTGCACAAAAATACAAGTTAATCTTTTTCCCGATTTTAGTATACATATCAATACCTTTACCATTAAAATAATTTTTAGAAATTAAATTTTACTTCTAGAAATTTCATGAAATTTAGGTATTATAAAATATTTTTTTGTGTACAAGCTGTAAAAATTTTAGATCGAACCGCATAACAGTTTAGGAATTATATCGTTTTTATTCGTTGTTGGTAAAACAGAAAACTGCAGTTATCGGTCAATTTCTAGTCCACATAAATTGGTATACCGATATCCAAATTGAGAAAAATCAGGTGTTTTGGGAATATACATCGAAAGATATAGATTTTCTTAGTTTTAAGTTTTTACTAAAAACCGACGTAAAATATAGAAAACTGCGCTACAATATTAAATGACGAATCTGGACAGAATCTGTCCTGATTCGCACACTGTTTTTAAATAGGACATAACTCGAACTCCCGATGTCCGTTCATAACAAAATTTATATGTGTACATGAAAAATTAATAGATCTATAATTTTATGTATATTAGATTACTTATAAACGTATGAAATAACCCGATATAGACTTTGCAATATAGCATATAGTTGCGGTCCAGAAATCTGAATTTCTGTTTTAAACGCTGATACTAAAATGATCATAACTAGAGATTCAGAAATCAAAATCGTGCAAATCTTAGTGTTTTGGATAAGTACATTGAAAGACCTACAAACTTTTAATAATTATCGTAACCTGAAACCTGATGGAAATTAACTCAAACTGTGATTTAAAAATATGCGACGGTGCTGGACAGATTCTGATTTGTTCTGCGCGACAAAACGAAAATGGATATATCACCCAAGCCGGTAGTCGTATTTAGGCATGACTGGAACTCACGCACGCAAAACATTTAGATCTATATTTCTGTTTGTATTCTGAAATTGATTGACTTGATTGATTAGTTGTACACAACATTTCTTAACAGTATTGTTTATGGTCGTTACTTGAATAATATACTTGACTCATTTCAAGCTATTTGAACATTTATACCTTATTTATCTTGATTTTTAAATTGTTGTATGTACATGAAAATATAATTAGATGTTATATGTTTGACATAATCCAATTAAATACTAGACTTGACTTGACCCGAACCACGAATACAACTTGACATGAATACTTGAAACGTGACATGAATACTTGATTTTGACATGAACTCAATCTTAAAAACTTGATGTATTCATGGATTCGGGCAAGACTTGTAATTTTAACTATAGACTAATATACATGGGATGTTGGAATAGTTTGAGTTGTGGGTCCAATGAAATCTCAAGAGTCTCATGCTAACAATCATGAATACAAGCAATCACGAGTACTAACAATCATGAGGCCCGTGTTTCCTTGCTCCTGAATTATAAGCTGTTGAGTTTGGAATACTTCGACGATGGTCGAAGTCTCATTACTAACTATCATGAGGGCTCACGGTTCCTTACCCTTAGATTACAACATGTTGGGTTCGAGAACACTCTTGAGATTTGGTTGATACTCACACCTTAAACTCACGTTAGTTACTTTAGCCCTTTTAGAAACCTTTTAGGACACTTACATTCCCTTCATACTCACTATACCTACACTCCACGGCCATATTATACTTGTTTGCTATGCTGATATAGTTGACATACACATTACCATGCACGCTACTATACTTGTTTACATGTTCATGATTTATATCCATACTATACCATATATCACATTATATCTTGCATTTCATTTATATACATCGCGCCATCCTTTTGGGGACTTACCGAGCGTTAGTTCCCTAAAGGGCATTCCACCCATCTTTCTTTCTTTCTTAGAATGTTCGTCGGGTGGCATTGAGACATAGGAGATAGAAGCGGTCGAAGAGGAGTACAACAAGTACGCATCACAACCGGACGTCTAATTTCATTCAGCTTTTCATTTCATTTCAGCTTATTTATGTATGCCTCCTTGTTAAGGCTTATCATATTGTCGTATCTTATATTCAAATATTTTGTCAATTGTAAATCTTGAATGTAATAAATCAAAGTTGGATTTCATTCTTTTGTTTATTCTTATTGTTTTATGCTGCTTATAGACGCTTAGCGTACTTATTTTGAAAAATGACTTTCTTGGAATAAATACGTCACGGGCCTCGTCACGTGTCGTTACCACTCTTTTGGGAAGCAGGGCGTGACACTGCCACCTCACATAAAGAATACTCTCGGGGTCATATGCCTCGATGGAGAAGAATCACATCCAAACTACTGCTTATATCACCGGAGGGTCAGCCATCCCACCGAGGAATGCAGTGCCTTCAAGAAGTGGTGGCAATGATACGTTGCCCATCAAAAATACTTCAAGAAGATGAAGCGCGAAGCTCGTGCTCGTCGACGGCAAAATAGTGGGGCAAGCGTGCATGAAGAAACGACTGGCAATTGTCATATGGTTGGGACCAGTTCGGATGGAGGAAAACCTCCAATTCTTACATTCGAGAGCGATTCTGAGGATGAAACACCCCCTCAGCCCTCTCTTTAAAGACCCGCCTCTGAAAAAGAAGATGAGGAGAAGAACTACGAAAACATTCAGCTGCGTAACCGTACGCTGCCTGAGAAGAATCCCAGACCTACAAATAAAGGTTCGAACAAAAAGGACAAAGGGAAAGGGAAAATCCCAAAGGAAATTGCCCTAGACGACGGAGTGGTAAAAGAGCTCACCACAGCAAACCCGCCTAAGAAAAACAAGGTGGATTACAATGTCCTGGCACATCTGAGGAAAATACCATCACAATTGAGCATATTGGATGCTCTCCTCCTGTCCAAAGAGATACGAGATTCCCTGATCGAGGCATTACAAGAGCCCGATCAGTTCCAAGATTTCCTCATAAAGGAGAAGATGAAAGATAAACTGGCAGAGGTTCAGCGATGAAGATCTCCTCCTTGGTACGTGCGAAAATTTGTATGAATGTTCAGCACCTTACCCGAGATAAAATTACCATCTCCGGGTTCGATTTACAGTCATCACGGACGCTTGGCTCCGTAATACTGACACTACGTTTCGGACTGCTCGTCACTAACACTAAATTTCATATCATTGACGCCAAGACTTGCTATAATGCTTTGCTCGGCAGGCCTTGGTTACACGAGTACAATGTCATCCCTTCTACACAACATCAGTGTATGAAGTATTTCAAGAATGGCTCGGAGTACACCGTCACTGGAAAGCTAAATCCGTTCACCGTAAACGAAGTCCGGAAATACGAAGACGCAAAGTACTTCCTACCAGACTTCGAGGATACTGAAAGGTGCCACAAGCCGGAGAATAAACAGAAATCCGTCGCCACTATCCCGATCTTTGGGAGCGATACCGAGGAAGACGAAGAAATGGTCTAATCGGGGCAACCCTAAAATGAAAACAATAAGCCCGAACCATCTACTCCTATTTTGGTCTTTGGCAGCGACTCAAAGGACGAAGCCAATGCAGTGTTCTCCATCCGCCCGTCAATGTAAACTTTTGCCGAAGCAGATTAGAGTCTACAAATTACAATGTATTCGCCTCGGCATTACAAGGAACTTGATGCGCTCGATACATACAGCGTACAAGAACTGCAAACTTTCTACATCCCTCCCAGGCGAAGAGGTGAAAATGCGATCTTCTTCTACCAATCTATGCAGACCAAAGTAGAAAAAGAAGTTTGGCATGGTGCCGATTTTGCACTCGACAGGCTTCAACTCATCCGTCTGCCAAGATATTACGTGGTGGGATTGAAAAGGCTGTTAAGATGCCAAGGTGTACCCCTCAGACAAACTGTTCGACAAGTCCAATTCTACAAAAGAATTTAGGATATTTCCGAGACTCAGAAAAGATACCCAACGGGAAGATGGAGACAACCGGGTTTGGATATGTTTGTTCCAAGAAACGGGAGTAGATCTACAGTTGCCACGTCGTAAACAGCTCAAGTGAAGAGGAAAACGCTCTTCCAAATAGCAGTGACGTCGAATCGGAGCGAGATCCCGCTCTAAAAATGTTAAGTCCACTGCTGGAAGAACAAATTGACAAGTTAATAAAAGAAACTTGTCAAACGAGCCGGGACAACCACAGTCGCGAAATGGCCATTTATGAAAAGGCCAAAACGCAGCGTCTCAGCCGGCAATCCGCGGATAAACTAGACCGTAATGCTCTTAATCCCCAGCCCGCTATATGTGCTCGCGAAAAGGGAAAACCCTAAAATGGAGGTAAAAACAGGGCAAAGAACACAAACAATGCTAAAAAACAACAAAGCGGATCCAAGACGTCGTTCAATCGAGAAAAACTTGATTGGAGCCCATCCTTTATAAAGAACATGGGTCGGGAATACTCTTTCTCTCAAGACAAGACAAGAAAAATATTTAACCTTGTCATGAAGCACCAAATGATGACGCTTTCGGAGTCTCGGCACCCCAAACAAATAAACGGGATCCATCACCCGGATTATTGCTCATATCACCGAGAAATAGGTCACCCCCTTGAAAACTGCTTCACCTTCAAAGACTGGATAGAAGACCAGTATTGACAAGGAATGTTTATGTTATCCGACAGCTGAATGATAACCCCGCCACAAAAGCATGAGCCAAAGAGGGCCTATACCGTCAGGATAGGACCAGCTCAACATTGAGAATGGAAGCGAACTCGTACCTGCCATATGATAACACTCTCAAAAAAGGGAGGGCACAAGAATATGAATGACCTCTACAGGTGCTTTGCCAACGAAAACGAGGATGAGGTGATCTCAAAGTTTCCTCCAGCACCAAAATAATTGGAAGATGGGATACACACTACGGCGAACAACCTAAGGAAAATCGACTTAGGAATGAAAATTGATCCGAGACCAACATTCTTCAGTGAGCTACTATCTGAAAAACATGTGGCCAAGTTAAAAGACGAGCTCATACAGTATAAAGATTGCTTCTCCTGGAGCTACTCTGAAATGCTGGGTCTAGATCCAAAAGTGGCAGTACACAAACTGGCTATATCGCTAGGTATAAAACCAATCAAACAGGCGCGAAGAAGGATGCGACTCGAACTTGAGATGGGTATCAATGCTGAAGTCAAGAAACTAATCGACTCTGACTTCATCCAAGAGGTTTAATATCCTGACTGGATCGCTAACATCGTTCCAGTGATGAAGAAAAACGGGACGGTCCGCATCTGCATGGACTTTCGGGACCTCAACAAAGCTTGCCCGAAGGATGACTTCCTAGTACCCGTTACCGAGATGGTGATCGATAACACGTCTACCCATGAAGTTTCTTCCTTCAAGGAAAGATCTTCAGGATACAACCAAATAAAAATGCATCCAGAAGACCAAAAGCATACCGCCTTCCGGACCCCATTGGGCATATTCTGCTATAAAGTGATGCCTTTCGGTCTGAAGAACACTAGCGCTACCTACCAGAGTGCCATGACAAAGATCTTCGATGACCTCATACACGAAATCGTCGAATGCTATATCAACGACCTTGTGGTAAAGAGTAAATCTCACGAGGAATATTGGGAACATCTAAAAATAGTGTTCCAATGTCTTCGGAAGTATAATCTGAAGATGAATTCTCTAAAATGCGCGTTTGGAGTACCCTCAAGAAAATTCTTGGGATTCATCATATGTCACCGAGGTATCGAAATCGATCCCTCAATGATCAAGGCGATTATGGAAATACCCACGTCAAGAACCCTTAAACAACTGTGGTCTCTCCAAGGAAAGCTTGCGTACATCTGGCGGTTCATAGCCAACCTCTCCAGAAAATATCGTCCCTACAGTCATATGATGAAAAAAGGGACCCCGTTCGTCTGGGATCAAAAGTGCCAAAACACACTGGATGAAATCAAGCAATACCTGCAAAATCTGTCGGTATTGACCGCTCCAGTTAAGGGAAAAACCCCTATCTTATATACAACGGCCCTTGAGGGTTCTCTAGGCACATTGTGGGCATAAGAGAACGATCAGGGAAAGGAGAAAGCTATATACTATTTAATTCGAGTTCTTCTAGAGGCAGAAAACAACTATTCCCCCATTGCAAAGCATTGCCTGGCGCTAATCTTCGCAATAACGAAGCTCAGACATTACACCTTGGCACATGAGATCCGCCTCATATCAAAAGTAGATCCTCTCAAATATCTAATTTCAAAGACTATACTGACAGTGCTAAATGAGCCCTCCTCCTGATGGAGTTCTCGATAACGTATCGACCTCTCAAAGCAGTGAAAGGTTAGGACATTGCCGACTTTCTCGCGGAGCATTCGATACAAGCTGACTCCCCCTTAAATTTCAAGTTGCCAGACGAACATGTGCTCAACGCAATCGAAGAATAAAATGATTCCCAATAGAAACTCTACTTCGATAGAGTATCTTCCATGAAGAGGCGAAAGCAAAACGCCCCCATAATCAAAACTGGGGAGGGCCTTATCTTTGTGACCCCGCAAGGAGGGATATTGCGTTACGCCCTCTCCATAATGGAGCCAAGGACAAACAACGAAGCTGAATACGAAGCTTTGATGGCAAGTCTTGAGATCGCTATCGACATAGGAATCAAAGACCTCCTCATATATGGAGACTCCCAGCAGATCATTAGCCAAGTAAATAGCGACTATCAGACATGCAAGTTAGAGCTGATAAAGTATGGCAAAAGAGTGCAGCAACCGCTGACACAAATCCCTTCCTATACCCTGGAAAGCATACTGCGTGCGGAAAACAGTAAGGCGGATGCATTCGCCAAATTATCTAAGGAATTGGCTGATGAAGACATCGATGACGTGAGGATCATTGTGCAAAGTCTCAGGGTTCTTGCGCCAACAGATATATCTTCGGAAGGCCTAAGAGAGCCATCCGAAGGAAAAGAAACGACCGAACAAGTAGCCCTTCAAATAGAGGATGAAGAAAAGGTCAAGGAGGAGAGGGAAGTCATCATAAACCACTTTAAGTCCCAACGAATGCCCGAAAACGCGTCGTTAAGACATCAGCTCATGAAACGAGCTTTATCTTTTGCCTTCATCAATGATACTCTATATAAGAGATCATTCGACTGTCTATGGCTTAGATTCCTGGGGCCGGAGGAAGCAAAGAAAGTCATCCAAGAAATTCACGATGGACTCTATGGTTCTCATCAAGTTGGGCCAAAGATAAAACTGAAGATAAAAAAGAATGGGTTACTATTGGTCCATAATGATTCAGGACTGCCTCGAATATGCAAAGCAATGTCACTCATGCCAAATTCACTGGGACTTCATCCATCAACATCCAAATCCGCTACACCCGACAGTGGCTAGCTGGCCTTTCGAAATGTGGGGAACCGATATAATCGGCCCTATCGAACGAGTATCATCCAAAGGACATCGGTTCATACAAGCAACAACTGATTACTTCTCGAAATGGGCAGAAGCAGTACAATTAAGGGAGGTGAAAACAGAGAATATCCTCCACTTCTTCAGAACCCATATCATCTATCGGTTCAGCACTCCGCAACGGATAATCTCAGATAATGGGCTAGCTTATAGAAATCATAAAATCAGCCGCTTCGTACAGCGGCATAAAATAGATTGAAGATACTCTTCAGTCTATAATTCTCGAGTCAACGGTCTAGATGAAGCTTTCAACAAGACCTTGATAAAGATTATAAAAAATACGGTGTCCAGAAACAAAAAGAATTGGCACGAAAGGCTACATGAGGCTCTCTGGGCGTACCGAACAACGTTCAAGACGGTCACGAATACAACACCATACACTTTGGTGTTCGGCACGGAGGCAGTGCTCCCATTAGAAATAGAACTCCCCTCTCTACGAGTAGCGGTTCGATACAAGCTGATGGATGAAGAAAATGCTCATCTTAGTCTTGAGGAGCTCGACGAAACTCGCCTCGTAGAACAGAAAAATCTGGAGGCTTATAAGGCAAGGATGACACGGTCATATGAAAAACTGACCAGGCCGAGAACATTCCGCCAAGGCGAACTCGTGCTAGTCGTCAAAAGACCAATGATCCCCAATCGTACAAAACGGGGGAAGTTTGAGCCGAATTATGAAGGACAGTACATCATAGATAAAATCTACCATGGTGGAGCCTACCTGCTCATGGATATGTATGACGAAAGACCCTTCCAGCCAATAAACGGTCTATTCATAAAGAAATACTACGCTTGACGAGTCATGACAGGTCAATGATAGATGACGAAGCTTGTGTCCGCTCGCTATCTTCATGAGTCAGAACCCTGAGAGTAGTACCCAAAAAAGCTCTGTCGCCCCAAAATACGGCGATAATGGACCGAAACGTCCTTAAACTAATACTGAATCGAAACATCCTTAAACTAATATTGGACCAAAAAGTCCCTAAACTGATAATGGACCGAAACGTCCTTAAACTAATACTGGACCGAAACGCCCTTAAACTCACATCCGTCCCGAAATACGGCGATATTGGATCGAAAAGTCCCTAAACTAATAATGGACCGAAACGTCCCTGAACTAATGTGTTCCCCCAAACACGGGAATAATGGACTGAAAAGTTCCTAAACTAATAATGGACCGTAACGTCCCTAAACTAGCATTTCGACCCAAAATACGGCGATATGTTCTATTGAGTTCTACATTGCAATTGAAGCCCTAACGATGAAGATTGCAACTCAAGTCCCACCGGCTACACAGCTACTCCAGCAAAGAAGTCACCCTAAAGTCCCACCGGCAAACATATGGGTCACCTGCAACAAAACTACTTTCGAGAGTTTCACCGTGCTAAAAAAATTGGTATGTCCACAAGCAAAATGGGCACAGATGAAAACTCGAAAGGACGTCGTGTGTAAAAACAGCAGGACTGCCAGCGAGCTAGTGAAAATCCGAGAGGGTGCGAACTCGTTAAAAAAACGGTATGTCCACAAGCAAAATGGGTATGGATGAAAACCCGAAAGGGCACTGTGAGTAAAAACAGCAGGATTACCGGCGAGCTTGTGAAAATCCGAAAGGGCGCAATCTTGAGAAAATTGAAAATATACACTTGCAGAGTCCTTTCGACCTTGCGAGGGGAAAATACCTGCGTGAGATCCTTACGACTCACAAAGGAGAAACACACTTAGAAGTCCCCATGATTCCTAAGGAGAAATTACACTTGCGAGATCCTCTCGACTCGTAAGAAGAATTCCCCCTATGAGACCCTCACGGCTCACAGGGGTCAACAGCCTTAGGTTAGAGGAATCTAAACCTGTTCTTAAGCCATCATATTCTACTAATGTTTCCCTATAGGCGGTCCAATATTGACCCTTGTATACAATCCACGGGCATAAATAAATATTCTCCCACCAAGTTCCACCAATAGTGAGAAATGTCCCCATATGGTGAGCGACACTTCTAAGTCCTCTCGACTTACAAGGAGAAAATACTCTTGTAAAATCCTTATGACTTACAAGAGAAAACGCACTTAGAAACCCTCACGACTCCTAAGGAGAAAATACACCTACAAGATCCTCTTGACTCGTAGGGAGAAATACCTTTATGAAACCCTTATGGCTCATAAAGTCAAAAAGCCTTAGTCAACAGGATCATAACTCTGTTTGCTAAGCCAACTTTGTTCAAATCGACAAAGGCGAAAAATGATTCGCTCCTGGAAATATCCCAGTTATAGCGATGATGATGCCTAAATAGGTATTAAATTTCAAGTTCTCTCACGGCAAATAATGATTCGCTCCTGACAATATCCCAGTGGTAGTGATGCTGATACCAAGATTGGTATCAGATTTCAAAAAAAAGGCCGAAATGGTAGGGCAACTCGCAATAAAAAGCAGGGAGAAAAAATAAAAACAGCCGAAATGATTGGATAATCACGACTTTCACGACATAAAAGCTGAAAAGATAGAGTATCGCGGAAAGAAATAAAAATAAATAAATAAATAAAAATGAAACTTTTCTGCCCTGCAAGTAGGTCCATATTGACTCTTGTATACGATTAATGGGCACAAATGAAAGAAAGGGAACCATATTTTCCCACCATGCTTCGTCAAAAGGAGCTCCAAGTCTTGATGGTACATATACAACATAGAGACTATCCCGGCGTTCCTTCTCATTCCGACAGGTTGCAGACGCAACGTCATCATAAAAAAAAGGGACCCAAGGGTCAAAGCAAAAATGGAGTAATGGCAAAATACTAGCTCTAAGTCTCGACGGTACATATACAACCTAGAGACTATCCTGACGTTCCCCCTTATTTCAGCAGGATGCGGACGCAACTATCAAATGAAAATTGGAGCAATGGCATATTCCTACCTCCGGACTTCAATGGCAATACATACAGCATAGAGGTCCTACAGATATCTACCCTATGTCAGCAAAGAATCGGCGCGACATCGTCAAAGCAAAAACGAAATGACGGCATACCCTTAGCTTCGGGTCTTGACGGTGGTACATACAAAGCCTAAAAACCATTGGAGATCATTCCACCCGAGAAGGGTGCGGTTATGACTCATCGTGGCTCCAAATTGAGCCTAATCTTAAGTAAAAAGCGCCACGGCAAATATCTAATGCTTGTCTTCTGACAGTAATACAAATACTCCAACCTAAGAAAATTACTTGAAGACGTCTTGTCCAGCCTTAGAAGGGATCAGAGACACGACAATCACGGGGCTACTCGAACAGCGACTTAAAGACTACATATCGAGGAATACACCAGGCTACGCGATGATACCACGGACTGAAACCCTAGTACCATAAACCTAATGGACCTCTATCATAAAAGAACGAGGGTTGTCTATATACAATGTTAGGACAAGTTTTCCTGTAAACCAAAAGGAGGTAAACTAAAATCACTCCGAAATGAGTACGTAAACTAGAGACTCTGAAATGAATGAATAAACTATAAACTCCGAAATGAGTACGTAAACTAAAGTCTCCGAAATGAGTGAATAAACTATAAATTCCGAAATGAGTACATAAACTAGAGCTCCAAAATGAGTGAATAAACTAGAAACTCCGAAATGAGTACATAAACTATTTCGCGCCAGATCAAGACATCAAGAAACAGAAAGGCGCAACTCATGGGCCTCAGGGCTCAGAACTGCATTTCTTAATAATTGAAATCTGAGTTAACGATAGATGACGACGCTTGTGTCCGCTCGCTATCTTCTCATATCAAAATTCTAAAAGCCGCGTATGACATGTCAGCCCGAAACCAGTCGTATGCTATGCAAGGCAGTAGGGAGAGCATTCGATGCACGTCTGTTTAATCGCTCACTTACGAATACATGCATACTTGAATAGAAATAGCTTTGAATGCATGCTGATTTATATACGTGTATGGAGGGCTAGCGCATGACACATGCATATCAGTGGCGTTCGCACTTAAAAAAAAGGTGAAGTGCACGTGCGCACATGCAGGTTGTACGTATGTTTAAACAATACAATCAGAGGAAGAACATGTGTTAGAAACAAAGCACTCGGTAGTCAACGATAAAGGGAATTCATTTAAATAAATATTTTATTCTACAGGAAAGAGATCACCAAACACGGGATCAAATAGACAAGTGTAACGACCGTGTTTTCTAATACCAAGCGATAGAAAGCTTTGGAGATACGCCTGATTGTGCGATTGTCATTAGGAACTGTCTGAGCTTGCAGGAGATGCTTCGTGGCTCCATTGGTGTTGACGGCCTTTCCCCCAGTTGGAACAGCGGAGAGCCGTTCGAATACAGATTTGCATTTGGGGTGGGATGCTTTGGCGACCACAACGTTCGGCCTCCTACCTTTTGAGGTCGGTTTGGCCGCTTGGTTTGCCGTAACCTCCGCCATATGAGCGCTTCCGCCGAGGTATATGATAACGAAACCGAATTGACGGGGTGGCTCCTCCTATTGCCGGCTGAGACTTGCAGAGAGAATCATGCGAGCATTGATCTTGACCACGTACGGGATCGGGGTCGCGTCGGAAGCTGAATTCATCTTAGGAGACATCATCGTTGAAAGTTGACTGCTACACGGAAAAGCATTATTTCAGTACAAATATCGGTATATATGTTAAATGAGTTCGCATGAACACTTGACTTGAGATATTGGAGGAGGGAAGGGTCCCACCGGGCATGCCAGAATCTGTATGGTGTTTTTCATCACCCCATTGAGTTAGGAATATACGTCGCTTGTCAGGCGCATCACAGATTCCCCCTGCTTAGGGTAGGCTGGGGTTTATTGATTGTGGGGATCCGAATCTCCGGCAGCTGTGGGCTAAGCTGCCATTAATTACCCCTCATCTTTGGAGCGAAGGAAGCTCCGATTGACGGGTCAAACTGGTCATGCGAACACAATGTGCAGTGTGGGTGTGTTGTGTTTTGAGGGGTCTTGGGTATATCGGGGGCCTCGTAGAGTTTACGGGGGTCCCGCTATCCGGATAGCGGGCTGGGGGTCAAGGGGGCTAGCAGCCCCCTTGTGGGATGCGGGGCAACACCCCGTTAGAAAACTTTTCTAATGGAGGAAAGTGTTGTGGAGTGTGTATATATAAAAAAAATGGAAAATAGTGTCCAAAGGACTCGTGGGCGCCGACGCCTCACGTGCTTTGGACACCGGCGCCTCGCGTGATTGGCGCGCGGGCGCTTGGCGCTGGGCGCTTGCGCCTCGCGTGCTCGGTGCGCGGGCACTGGGCGCCAGCGGGAAAAAAGGATTTAGCCCCTATACAGGAAGTTTTACTCCCAATTGACTTTTGAAGTTAAACTCCTAAATAAGGACAAAGGGGTTTAGCCCCTGCACTGGGAGTTGTATTCCCAATTGACTTTTGGAGTTAAACTCCTAAAAATAAAGACTTTTTTTCCGGAGTTAAACTCCCAAGAGATTTTCGGAGATGACGAAAGGGGGCCCCTTTCTTCTCCCTTGAGCTCTAGATATTCTCTTGAGTCTTGGATCTTCCCAAAGTAGGGTTTTTGGAGATGGGTCTCCTTCTTCTTTCTCTCTATTGGATGGATCTTGGAGAAAAAGGGGGTGAGACTTTAAAAATCACCCTTTTTAGGGATTTGATGGAAGATCCGAGCTCTCTTTCAAGGGTTTTATGGTGCAAAACTGTTGTTGTTTTTTTGGAAAAACAAGAGTTAAACTCTTGATTTAATTTAAAAAAAAGGAAGAAGGTTTAGAATCTTAAGGAAGGAGAAGGAGGCACAGAAACCCTAATTTTTTTTAGAGAGAAAAAAGTCCTCTTTGATTTTTTTCATCATGTTTGCCTTTATAGGCTACACACTTTACATATAGCCCCTTAGGCTTTGCCAAATGGCACATGTGCCATCCCATGTCTTATGTGCTTATTTCTTTTTGCGCATAAGTCATGGGGTTTACAAAATTTTGGCTTTCTGCCCATTTTTCATACATTTATTTCTATAAAAATTGTATTGAACTAATTTATTGCTTCATTCTTGGCATGGAGCCAGCCCTTTCCATGCTTGGTCTTAACTTAGGCTTGGGCTCATTTCGCTTGGGCTTGGACCCGCTTGGCTGGAGGTTGACTGACTTTGACTTGATCAACCGGGGTGTAATTTTTGACCCCAACACGGGCGAATACTAACCCGGTCTTTGGGCGAATACTAACCCGATATTCGGAAGAATACTAACCCTATTTTGAGGGCGAATAATCTAATATGTGGATGACATACAATGTGGAAATTCCATTCCTAGATGACATACGCACTAACTCTAATTCGTCAAAACCTTTACACGGAATAACGAGGATGGGTAATTTGATTAGACAAGGAGATGCGGAACTCGGATTCCCCTACTACTCGATCATGATCCCGGAAAGTGAAACGGTACATTTTACTTCCCCAGTTGTTGTTCCGTGGCCACAACGGAATAATCGCGAGTATCCGGACCCTTATTTAACAAACTAATGCGAACTTTTACCTAACAGATACCTCATACAACGTACTCTTATTCACATATGCCTCATTCCACATGCCTTATTTGCATACACCTCATACCCTTATACCCATACACATCATATCTGTATACACACATCACACCTATATACACTTGCTGGTTTTTGTACCTTTACTTCCTTATGAGGCAATCCTACCTGAGTGTAACTCGCTGACGGACTTTCCTTTTCTCTTCTCTATCTCTGGAATGTCCGTTAGATGAGGATGAGTATTATGATGAGGATCAAGGTTTGGAGCCTACTAATGAAGATTATGCGGGCTTGACGACGAAAGATTAACTAGTTTTATTTTCGTTTGTTGCCCACATGTTTAGGGCTTTTGTTTCTTCTTCGATGTAATTAAACTATTTAGTTTATTTTACTCATTCTTTTGGGATATAATAAAGTTTGGTTAATGGAAATAAATGCCTTCCGCTTTTATTATTTTGTTTTGGTACATATCCTGCATGTTATAGATATCCATACGCTTAACGTAATTGTATTGAATGACCACCTTCAATACAGTTAGGTTGCGGACCATGCCACGTCACCCTTCAACTTCTTTTGGGAAGCGGGGCGTGACAACAAGGGTTTACAAAACTATAAATAAAGTTTTCTAAAACCCTCTCAGCCTTCTCCACCATGTCGAAGCGGCGATATTCGTGAGGCGTCGCTCCCTATCGGTCAGCGCCATGCCCATCAGCGAAAGCAGACATGATGGCTCACTGAGCACGTATATGGCTTAGCAACTGAACAGAGCAATCCCTCAAAGGCTGAGTAATCAAATGTGCCTTATGGAAGCACTCGATCTTGTCCTTCGCTGCGTCGAGCATCGCCGGAGTCATCTCCGCTGGATGAGAAGGAATGTCAGCAAGCACGGAGAGGAAGATCATCCGGATCCAAATGGAGCCGATGGAAAGAGGAGATCCTCTACGAGTCAGGAGCTCGTACATCACCATGTCGCATTGGTCATCCATGAGAATGGGATTCTACAAGCGTGTAGAAAAACAAGGAACAATTCCCTCTATAGGCACCTCCCATGGATGCCGACGAGCATGTGGAAGATTGCAAGACATGGCTCTTGATCTATTAAAAATGGTTCTTTCCTTGTGAAGAAGAAGAAAAACATTGCTTCGGATTATAAAGAGAAGCATTTAAATCTAGACACAGAAAATGTTGTGCATGGTGGAACTATTTCCAAGCTATGACAAAAAGAAGGTATTGGAAAAGAAAGAGTTGACTCATGAAAAGAAGAGCAAGAAGGTGAAACAATTCCCTCATATCCTATAGCAGCGCCTCACGTTCATGACACGTGAGTGCCGGCGCTAGTTTTTTTAGGATCAAATTCTATAGCGGCGCCTCACATGCATGACACGTGACCACCGGCACCAGTTTTTATATATAACAGCGCCTCATGTGAGTGTTGGCGTAAAAAAAAAAGGGCTTTGTCATTTATGCTTCAAAGAAATTTATACATTGGTAATGAGAATGAAAAAAAAGGAAAGAAAGAAAGAAACATCATCAAAATGTTGTTCCATGGATGGGTAGTTTGATTAGGCAAAGAGATGCGGAACTCGGATTCCCCTGCTACTCGATCATGATCCTAGGAAGTGAAACGGTACATTTCACTTCACCAGTTGTTGTTCCGTGGCCACAACGGAATAATCGCGAGTATCCGGACCCTTGTTTAACAAACTAATGCGAACTTTTACCTAACAGATACCTCATACAACATACTCTTATTCACATATGCCTCATTCCACATGCCTTATTTGCATACACCTCATACCCTTATACCCATACACATCATATCTGTATACACACACCATACATATATACACTTGCTGGTTTTTGTACATTTACTTCCTTATGAGGCAATCCTACCCGAGTGTAACTCGCTGACGGACTTTCCTTTTCTCTTCTCTATCTCTGGAATGTCCATTAGATGAGGATGAGTATTATGACTAGGATCAAGGTGTGGAGCCTACTAATGAAGATTATGCGGGCTTGACGACGGAAGATTAGCTAGTTTTATTTTCGTTTGTTGCCCACATGTTTAGGGCTTTTGTTTCTTCTTCGATGTAATTAAACTATTTAGTTTATTTTACTCATTCTTTTGGGATGTAATAAAGTTTGGTTAATGGAAATAAATGCATTCCGCTTTTATTATTTTGTTTTGGTACATATCCTGCATGTTATAGATATTCATATGCTTAACGTAACTGTATTGAATAGACCATCTTCAATACAGTTAGGTTGCGGACCATGCCATATCATTCTTCACCTTCTTTTGGGAAGCGGGGCATGAAAACAAGGGTTTACAAAACTATAAATAAAGTTTTCTAAAACCCTCTCAGCCTTCTCCACCATGCCGAAGCGGCGATCTTCGCGAGGCGTCGCTCCCTATCGGTCAGCGCCATGCCCATCAGCGAAAGCAGACATGATGGCTCACTGAGCACGTATCTGACTTAGCAACTGAACAGAGCGATCCCTCAAAGGCTGGGTAATCAAATGTGCCTTATGAAAGCACTCGATCTTGTCCTCCGCTGCATCGAGCATCGCCAGAGTCATCTCCGCTGGATGAGAAGGAATGTCAGCAAGCACGGAGAGGAAGATCATCCGGAGCCAAATGGAGCCAATGGAAAGAGAAGATCCTCTACGAGTCAGGAGCTCGTACATCACCATGTCGCATTGGTCATCTATGAGAATGGGATTCACCAAGCGTGCAACAAAATAAGGAACAATTCCCTCTATAGGCACCTCTCATGGATGTCGACGAGCATGTGGAAGATTGCAAGCCATGGTTCTTGATCTATTAAAAATGGTTCTTTCCTTGTGAAGAAAAAGAAAAACATTGCTTCAGATTATAAAGAGAAGCATTTAAGTCTAGACACAGAAAATGTTGTGCATGGTGGAACTATTTCCAAGCTATGACAAAAAGAAAGTATTGGAAAAGAAAGAGTTGACTCATGAAAAGCAGAGCAAGAAGGTGAAACAATTCCCTCGTATCCTATAGCAACGCCTCACGTGCATGACACGTGAGCGCCAGCGCTAGTTTTTTTAGGATTAAATTCTATAGCAGCGCCTCACATGCATGACACGTGAGCGCCGGCACCAGTTTTTATATATAATAGCGCCTCATGTGAGTGTTGGCGTAAAAAAAGGGCTTTGTCATTTATGCTTCAAAGAAATTTATACATTGGTAATGAGGATGATAAAAAAAAGAAAGAAAGAAAGAAACATCATCAAAATGTCTATAATGGCAAAACGCTAAATTCCGAACAGGGATTCTCAAAATTAAAGGCAAGCATGAGTAAAGCGCTCCTAACTTCTTTGATCATCTTCTTACGCATCCTTTCTCGAATACAAGCTTCAGGATTCCCGCTGATGTCTTCCATCATCTGGTAGGCGGATAATATCGTTTTCTGTTGGAAGACGCGGTGCAAAATAGTGACGAGATCATCTCTCCGCTTCTTCGAAATCAGGCCCATCAGATATACTGAATGCACCTTGTCTTTAATGTCATCATATGCCTCAAGCGGCATAGCCTCATCAAGCTCAAGAAGAGCTTCCTAGATCGATTCAACGATAATCTTCAAAAGGGAAGAACGGCGAGAGAGAATCGACCGTTGTGATCATCAAAGCGACGCATCACCTCATCGCATTGAGCATCAGTGTACTCCTGGCCTAGAAAGCAACCTTGTATGCAGATGTCTTCGTAGGAAACAATTTCCTCGATGTCATATAGATGACTAGTCATGATACCTGAAAAGAAACCAGGTAAAAGATTCAAATCCGTGAATAAAATAAAGGGTTAAAACCCCAAAATTGTAAAAAAGGAAAACCATCCAAGAACAGTAAAGGGAATAAAATTTCCAAAGTTCTTAAGATTCAAATCAGAGCTAAGCTCTGCAAAAAAAATGGAATTAAATTCCATTAAAAACAGTGGGATTAAATCCCAGAAATTCCTATCTTAGAAAATTCATGGGTTAATTAATGGAATCAAATTCCAGAAAAATGTCAAGATTGACAGCAAAGTAAAACCCTAAGAAGGAGAATAAAAAAATTCTCAAGTTTTGGATATTGACATCAAGATCCATGATCTATAAAAAAAAAGAAGAGGGTTTTTTTTAAGATCCCCAAAAGATCGATTAAAAAAAAGAGCTAAGCTCTGTCGATTTTGATAATGGATTTAAAATCCAAAAATAAAAAATATATATATGATCAAAAGAGGTAAAGAGCTAGGCTCTATTCATAATCCTCACCAAGAAATTTGGCAGAGTCAACTCTGTTCAAAATAGATTCTTGAGGACAGAGATTTAAGCTCTGTAACGAGAATTAAATTCTCAAAAGAAGTGCAAGGCTCAAGGAAGAAGATGATGAGACATCGGTCATCTCAAGGGCCAAAGGCCCTATTTATAAGACGTGGGGGAACGGTTCAACTTCCTAGGTGATCTAACGGTGTTAAAAATGATACCGTTGCACTCACGCATGAGCCACGTGAGAACAACGGTAGGGGTATTTGTTCTCCTAAAACTTAAACACAACAATAAGGGCTAAGCTCTGTTAAATCCAATGAAACAGTGCCTCATGTGCCCCTACGAGAGCGCAAGCGTCGGCGCCAGTCTTATAGGATTAAATTCTATAGTGGCGCCGTACGTTGTAACGTACCATGCCCCAGTACATATGGTATTGTCCGTTCTGGCCAAAACCGCACTGTTTTGCTCTTTAGAGCGAACCAGACCCAACCAGGGGCCACTTCCCAGGAGGTCACCCATCCCAAGACTTCCCTGGCCCGAGCACGCTTAACTACAGAGTTCTCAAGCTCCTGTAGTTCCAGTTCGCTTAAAAGGTGCCTCTGTAATTGAGGGTGGTATCATTACATTTATAATGCGGTTCGGTCCTCTTTCGAAATGTGTTCCGAAGATTCCTCATTGTTCTACAGTGGGTCTCACGGACTCAAGAGGTGGCCCCCATGGATTCAAGAGGTGGCCCCACCCACTTAGCATGACAATTGGCGTGGCACTTTGTTCAGTGTGTCACTTTGTTCCGTGAGCAAGAACCGGATCCCGACATTCTCCCCACCTTTGAACAATGGTTGGTCCTCGAACCACAGACCTACTACTGAGGGACCTACATGGGCCACCATAAATGTAACGCCCCACGTCCCTGTTCCCCTCCGAAAGGCAGCGTACAGGACCGCGATGTCCTGACGCTGAGATTCGGGGCAGATGCTATTTGGTTTTATCCGTCCACCTCTCCGAAGATGCCAAGTTGATTTATGGCACCGTGTACCAGAGGTTTAGACGGATGCGGCCGATGTAGCAGACTTCGTCAGATTCCCCCTCGCTTGAGGGGTTTTTGATTGTGGGGACGCTCTTCCCTGCAGGCGCAAGCCCCTGCAGTTAATTACGCTACCGCATCGCGGTAACAACTTTCTCCTTCTCCAGAATTTCACTTCGTGTCGTGTGTGTTTGTTTTGTTTGTGGTTGCCCGTGGATTGTATACGGAGACTGAGTAATGTCGTCGCCCGTAGGACGTGGATTAGTCCAAATCCGTATTTACTTAAATTTGGGTTTGGTGTTTTTAGTTTAAGGATACGTTAGTCGTATTGAGACTAAGATCGACTTAAACGTTCGTCAAGGATGCGTAAGTCCTGTTTTGGACTAAGATCAACTTAACGTGGTGATCCATTTAATATATGGCCATCGGGACTCATCACCTCTCTGACGTCGTTGAAGGATTACAACGATGTATGTCAGAGGAGTTCAGAGATGTACCCTTGAACCAAAGTTGATTTGGAGTTTTATCATTCATTTAAATGTCTAAGGATACGTTAGCCGTATTTGGGGCTAAGATCAACTTAAACGGGACCGTTTAGATCCGGAAAAAGAGCATTTAGAGGCTCTATTGTTCCAGTTTAGGGACATAGTGGTCCGTGCTCCAGTTTAGGGACATGGTGGTCTATATTCCAGTTTAAAGACGTGGTGGTCCGTTATTAGTTTAAGGACGTTTCGGTCTGATATTAGTTTAAGGACGTCTCGGTCCAATATTAGTTTAAGGACGTCTCGGTCCGATATTAGTTTAAGGACGTCTCGGTCCATGAGTTTAAGGACCCCGCAGTCCAATATTCATGTATGTGGTCGTCGGAACCCGTCACCTCTCTGACATCGTTGAAGGATTACAACGATAGGTGTCAGAGGAGCTCGGAGATGTACCCTTGAACCGGATATAAATTGATTTAAGAGAGCAATCTTGCTCAGCCAATTTAATTTAAGGACTTATGGCCAAAATTGGGCTAAGTCCAGTTTCAATATTTTTTGTCTTTGGTCTGTGCTAGAGCTTTACCCCCTTTTTAGTAATGCACTGCATTATTCTTGTTTTGGTTGGGCTTTGCCCTTTTATAAATGATGCAGAGCATCTATTTTTTGTTTGGGCTTTGCCCCCCTTTTAAAACACATAGCATTTTTTATTAGGCCTGTTAGGCCTTTTAATTGGGCTCTGCCCCTTTTCTTTAACAATGCAAAGTATTAAATACTCTGACAGTGCCCCACGTGGCTTGTCAGGCGCTTTGCGCTAAGTAATGAGCGCAAACTCATATGGGGGTGACACATGTCACGCTCTGGTGAGCGCAAGCGCAATAGCGCAGTACGCTGCGCTGTTGTGCTGCTGACACGTGGCACGCTTTGGTGAGCGCAAACGCAATAGCGCAATGCGCTGCGCTAGTGCGCTGCGCTGTTGCGCTGCTGACACGTGGCGCGCTCTGGTGAGCGCAAACGAAATAGCGCAGTGCGCTGCGCTGTTGCGCTGCTGACACGTGGCGCTCTGCGCTGTTGCGCTGCTGACACGTGGCGCGCTCTGGTGAGCGCAAGCGCAATAGCGCAGTGCGCTGTGCTAGTGCGTTGCGCTGTTGCGCTGCTGACACGTGGCGCGCCCTGGTGAGTTGCGCCAATTCCAGATAGCAGAGCTCTAGCGCAGTTTGTAAGTGCAGAGCACTAAGAATCTTTTTAGATTCAAAAACAGAAGTGCAAAGCACTATTTTTTTATTTTTATTGTTTTTTTGTTTTAAAGAACCAGTCGTTCAAAAAGAAATGCAAAAAACTGTTTATTATGTAAAAATCATTGATCTTGTTTTTAGATCAATGATCTATTAGAAGGAATTTCTTCTATTTCATGAAGGTTCTTTACATTTTTCTTGAAATTTTCTCAGAGTTCCCTCTGTTTGAAGCTCTTGGCTTTTTTTTTTCAAGAAATGTTCATGCTTTTGAATTGAGGCTTAGGGTCCTTTTTATAGTGCCCATAAATTAGTTAAATTTGTCAAAGAGATCTTTCTCTGAGTGATTTGGGGAATTTTCCCCCACTGTTGGATCTTTGATCCAAAGGTCTCTGTTTTACAGAAGAAAATCTTCTTGTTTTTAACAAGAACAGAAAAGATTTATTCTGTTTTGCGCAACTCTAGCTGCGCGTGACACGTGTCGTGCGGCGCGGCGCTTGCGCAGCTGCGCGGACACGTGTCGCGGGGCGCAGCGTTTGCGCAACTGCGCGAAACGTGTCGCGCGGCGCAGCGTTTGCGCAACTGAAAATTGTTTCTTTTACTTTTAGTTTTTAAAAGAGCCCTGCTCTGATTGGACGCACCGTCTTGGACGTTGTGCTGTCGTATCAACTTCTGACACATGGCGCGTTACGCGCAGCGCACGGTATTTGAAGCGTTGCTTCAAAATTTGAATTTTTTTGAAATTTAAACAGAGCCTTGCTCTGATTTGGGAAACAAATGCCCCCCCACCGTTGCGCTCACGTGGCGCGCACGTGAGTGCAGCGGTGGCAAAACCTCAGCCTTTGGATCAACTGATAAGTTGAAGGGGCGCAGGCGCCTATAAATAGGACCCTTGGTCCTTAGAAAATTCTTACAACTTTTAAGAATTTTGATTCTCAGAGCCTTGCTCTTGCCTAAGAATTTTCAGAGCCTTCCTCTTGTTCTTTCCCTAAGAACTTCAAAGTTCAGAACTTAGAATCACTCTAGGTAATTTAAATTAAATTTAATTAACAGAGCCTTGCTCTTATAGATCTTTGATCTAAAGAAAAACCCCTTTAGAGTTTCATCACCAGAGCCTTGCTCTCAAAAACTTACAGATCTACAGAGATCTTGTCCATGGGTTTTAACCCATGAACAGAGCTTTGCTCTTGGATCAAATGTAGATCTTTTTAGATCTGAAAAATGAAGAATTTTTCATAAGTTTCCAGGGATTCTTCAATATTCCAAAATTTTAATTCTTTTAAGTGTATTAAAAAAAATTTGATGGATCTTTCCATTATTACCAAAGAGCTATGCTCTTTTAAGGAATCTTGTTCCCCTGAGACCAGAGTTTGACAAATGTCACTCTGTGACAGAGCTTTGCTCTAAAAGAGGAGATTTTCTCCTTGTCTCTAGTGATTTCACATCAATGAGGATATTCTTTGTGGATCTTTTTCCATGAATTGACAGTCTCATCTAATGATGGGATTGTCTTATTAGATGATGCACCGTCATCCAGATTTTGTGGGTCCCCCTTTGGTCCCCTACCCCCTGCCTTACGGTGTGGAGTAAGATTTTAAAATGCCAAGCGTTAGAACACTAAACGGTTATTTTTGTCTTTCCACAGGAAACATGTTTGACGACTTGTCTTTCCCCTTTGTTCGCTCGGAGGGAGGGTTCCTTCATTCGCCAGTGGACCGGGTGGCGCTCGCTCTTATTAAGGATCATGACCCCGAGTGCAAAAAACTCCACCTATGGGGGAGGTGGTACAGCCAGATCATCCAGGGTCGCCGCAGTTTCAATTTTGCCACGCCGTCTGAACCCATAACTCCAATCCCCTATGCGGACGAACCCCCGGCGAAGTATGCCGTGGAGGTTAAAAATTGGAATTCGGATGACCTCCTCCAACCTGCAATTGGTGCTATTCCCGTGCAACCGCCGCCGGCAATAGATATTTTAGGAAGGCGCATCTGTCAGGGTGAAGCACGCCCTTTGGGACAGGCCTATAATATTGGATTGGTGCCGCGACCGCCCGCCGGATACTTGCAGTGGGCCCGATACATCTTACCGGCGAAAAGGACTCACCTAATGAAGATTGGGTTGTATTCGGCCATCTACGTCTCGCTCTTCGAGTATCCCTCTCCTCCAACGTGGTGGATCAAAGCCTTCATCGAACAATGGAATATCCCCACCCACACTTTCTTGATGGCGGATAGGGAGGTTTCAATTTCCTTGGAGGAGTTTGCCGAGCTCTCGGGTTTACCGATGAGGGGGAGCATTACGAGGAGTTGCTACCTCCTGACGAATACGTTTTTGTCACCAAGCCGCTGGTGTTTGACCTAACTCCAGAAAACGCCGTCCAGCATCAGTATCCGGGCCTGGTGAAGATGCTGGAGATCTACGAAGGACTCCATCTGGAATTGGGCGACCGGGGCGTCAGTTTCACAGATTTTATTGCCCGCTTCATTCGCCCAGAGCTCCTATCATAGCGTAGCGAGAAGTTCGCCCAGCTCGATGACCCTTTCGGCTTCGGCTTAGACCGCCGACCCACATCGGAGGATGACCACAAGGACTTTTATCTCCCCGGCGCCGCCGTCGTCCTTTTCTCAGAAATCGCCGTCCCGGGCATGGATGAGGAGACCTTTTTTATTGGGTTCTTGGGTTTGTGGCTATGCAACTTTGCGCTTCCCATGCACCCGCGTCACATGCGGCCCTCCGTCTTTTACCCAGCGCATCGAATGGTGGCTGGTTTACAGTTATCGGTAGGAATCGCCGGGCTGGCCTACCTTTATAAAGGACTTAGCGTAGCGGCGGACGCTAGTGAGCCGGGGGTGCAGCCCGCTAACTTTCCGACGCACTATTTCACCTCCTGGATGGAAATGCACGTGCAAGGGGTGTTCGGTGTCCATAAGATTCCTCCGTTCTTTGAGAAATGCAGACTCCCGAGAGTCATGCGGTTGGTTGGCGCTTCAATTGTGTTTGCACCCCCACGGGAGTCTAGGGGGCTACTCCTTCGTCCACATCTGGTCGGAGCGAAGATTTCCTTTGTGGATAAGGTTATAACCATAGGCTCAGAGACTACTAAGTCAGTAGTGCCCCTGCGTGATGATTTCAAGGACGGGGCTTCCGTATTGAAGGCTCGGGAAATCCTCCACCTCTACTCCATTCGGCCGGGCTATCTAGTGTTTAGGCAGAATGAGACCGCACTTTTCATGAGGTACAACCCGCACCGGTTTGCTCAGCAATCGAGCTACAACCAAGGGATCCCGATGGAAGCTTTCTTGGAAAAGCCTTTGGTCAGCCGAGAGGGGATGAAGAATGCAATGCACCATTTCACACGGCTTAACACGGGTTCCTATTTCTTCATTAGTGAACCCAGCTGTGTCCCTAAGATGCTTAACACGTACGTGGCTTGGTATGCACATGCGATGGGCCCAATTATCTTAACGGAGAAGCGTATACTGGTTGACCGTAAGGGTGCGCCTCCTGGCGGCGATCGCAAGGCCCCCTTGCATCCAAGGATCCCGGTCATTCCTCCGTTGAAAGATGACGGAGTCGACCGACCACGCGTGTTGAGCCCCCCGTGTGGATTGCCGCTATCTGCTACGGTGAATGCACCACAGGCGCCCCGTGTTCCTACGAAGACGGTTGGTGTAATATCACCAGAGTCCGGCGTAGGAGCGGATATCGGGACCCGCCGCCCCAAGGTGACTGCCAAGCGCAAATCAATTCCAGGTGCATCTAGAGCTGGCGGGCAAAAGAAGAAGAAGTCGATCCTTTCTCTCGACGCGATCCTCAATTTAGAGCCTGAGGCCCCTCTTACCAAAGGAATAAGTGAATATGGCAGCAATAAGGGCTTCTTGGTAGACCCTGCAGACACCAATTTGGCGGCCGCTATTGCAGCTTCTGAGCGATCAGCAAGACTCGAAGCGATGTTAAGCAAACTCATGGAGTCAGGTGATCATTAGCCGCTTTCCTCATCATTTCATCGCATTTTTTTTATCATTATTCTTGACTAATACTTTTCCCATTTTCAACAGGTGTCTCTACCGAAGAAGCTATTGCTGCCTCTTTGAAAACCTTCCAAGAGGAGGAGGAGAAACGTGCTCTAGCAGGCGTTGGTACGTTCCACCCCCTTTTCTTTCATTAGAAAAATTTGTTATCTCTTCTGATGGTCAACCTAACCTTCTTCCTTTGTTTCTTTGTAGGGGCTATATCAGTTAATGCGGGAATCCTTCCCAAGTCTGTTACTGACGTCCCGGTCTCGTCGGGGCTGCTGCAAGAACCTCGACTTGACAAAACGACGAAGGATGCCTTGAAAAATTTGGAGGCATCCCTACTCACGGACGAAGACGCCTCAATAAGAGAGGCTCTGGTGAGGTCCGTCTCAACGGCCCAGGAAGAGAGAAAGCGGCTGAGGCGCGAGGCTAAGGCGCGCCAGACTGCTTTGGCTATGGGAGCGGGCCCAAGCACCGTCCCTCGGGCAGATACTCCTTCCGGAGAGGCCCCTGTCGCCCTATCCACTGCTCGCCGACAAGTGGCGTGCGCCGTTCGAAGCGCAAATGATAAGTCCACTTCAGGTAACATTTCTTTCAGAATTCTTATTGTGAGAGTTATAATGTCGACGGTTCTTATATCTATTATTTTGCAGGGCCAAGTCCGACCGAGGGTGAGGCGGAGACCGTTGAACTCAGGGGAACAGAGGAGGCGGTTCCTACCGAACTCGAGCTGACAGTGGGCAACATCGTTGAGGCCATGGAGCCTGGTGCGGAGGTTGAGGGGCCTATAGCTGAGAAGGTCGTTGATGCCGAGCCTGAAGTGGCGGCAGATGAAACGATCATTACAACTGAGTCCGGGGTGATGGCGGACGAGGCACTTGAGGCTGGCGACCTCGTGGTGACGGTAGATGAGCCAATGGAGACGGCGGATCCTGAGGAAGTAGCGGGTGAGATGGGCACGACTCTTGGGGAAGAGTCAGCCGCTTCCTTCCAAGAGTCCGGCAACGCTCCCATCATTGCCCTCCCCGTCTACGATCTTCTGCCGTCTCCTGGTCGCGCGAGCACGACGACGGTCCCTATCGAGTCGGGTGATGAGGTTACGGGTGGTGGTCTCATGTCGATGGAGGAGGGAATTGCCTCAGTTTCGGCTGGCAGCTCGTCGGGTAAACTTCGAGTTACCATCATTCCCTCTCTTTTTTTACATATCTTGCGATCTTTTCTAACAATTCTGTCTTTGTTTTTAACACAGGCGCGGCCAACGCCGATGCTCTATTGCTCGAAGGAGCACCGTCAATTACTGCCTTGGCGGTGGTCACCTCCCAGCCTTCCCTTGTGCCATCACGGATGTTGGAAGGTATGGATTTGCGACTCATTAGTTTATCTTTTAACCGCATAACTTATGTACTAACGTCGTACCACTGTGTCTTTTCAGGAGTGCTCTTTGATCATCTATATCAAGTGTTGCTTCCACACTTCTCCTTCCCATCCGAACTCGCTTCTCCCTCTAGTGGCGTCGGTGAGTATACTTTCACTCCGATGTGTTTATTTCCCCCCTTTTTAGCAATGGGATGATTTCTGACTTTTTCTCTTCCTTATTGTAGTGCCACAAATCGAAGGAGGGGACGCCAGACCTGCCACGCCACCGGCCCTTCCGACTTTGCCATCTGTTGCAGCTGGTATAGTAAATTTCCTTTTTGACAGCTCTTCAAAATCTCCTGAACTATCGTTTAACCATGTTTCATTTTGTAGCTATCGTTCCGGCTCCGATCCCTCTTGAGTCTAGTGTCCTTTCACCGACAGGCCCTTTCTTGAAACGTCCATCTTCAAAGGGTGCCGTGATGAGTTTGGGCATGCTGAGCGGGTATATTGAAGAGCTTAACGCGGACGCTCTTCCCTCTGCTGTAGATTTTGCTGTCGAGGTTAACCCAATGTTGGTGGCGCTCGTAAACTTTCACAACAAAGGCGTCGTTGAATCTTGGGTTAACCACTGCAGAGAGATCGAGGCCTGCCTGCATCGGCTGGAGTCGACGCGTCCTTCTCCCGAAGTTTTGGCCATGAGCACCCAACGGACAGCTTGGCTCGAGCAAAGCGCTTCTTATCTCCGCCATTTGGAGCAGGAAGCAGCTTTACGGTTGAAGGTGCGTCAGGAATCTTCAAGCGCAACCGCTCGCCTGCGCGCTGAAGTTAGGACGAATACTGCTAAGGTGAAAGCCGTCTTTGAAGGCCTTCTGGAGCGTATCTCTAATGGGCTAGCACTGAAGCGGAAGCTCGATGCCACTGAGCATGAAGCCCGAAGTCAAGAAGCAGCTCAGCAGGTCGTTGGGGAACAGCTCGCATCCTTCATGCAGTAGCGGGCTCAAGTAGAGGCCGAACTGGCAGTGGCGGCTGATCAAGAGAAGGCGTGGAAGGAAGTACGCGAGCAATTGATAGAGCTGTTCAAGAAGCTACCTTCTCCCTGAATATTTTGTATCATTTACATACTTGTAATTTGTATATAGTATATATACATTCTCTGTTCTTTATACGATTCGCCTTGTATTTTGATTGAATTTATGAATAAAGATACACATTCCTTCTTGCAATGTCTTGTACTATTTCTTTGCTTTCTCCCTTTTCATTATGATGTTTTCGATGAACCTGATTGGCGGGTAACTTAATTTCTCCAAGAGATAGCGATGGCTTAGGCCGCAGGTTCAGATCTACCGTCTAAGACTTTTCAACTCTATGAGCCGTGAGGGTCTCATAGAGACTTTTCTCCCTACGGATCGAGAGGATCTCATAGGTGGATTTTCTCCTTAGGAATCGTGAGGATTCCCAAGTGTGGTTTTCTCTTATAAGTCGTAAGGATCCTATAAGAGAATTTTCCCTCTTACGAGTCGAGAGGATTCGTAAGCGGTTGTTTCCCTCCCTGTCGAAAATCGACTTTGGAGAGTGAGACCCATGGATGGTATGCAAGAGACCATTTTGGGCCAACTTGCAGGGTCCCAGTGCTTAGGAAACAGGCTTTTTTTATGCCCACTGCCTAAGGCTTTATCTCACGATTCGAGCCGCCTCAACAATTTTTTTCGCAAGTCGAGACGAATCGAGCGTTTCTCGCAAGAATATCTTAACGTCGCATTTAACCTCTGCTCTTTACGACAGAAGCCCGTTAAGGTTGGTGGTACTTAGGGTTTTGGCCATCGTACCGTTGCATAAGCTGATATAGTCCTCGATAGGCAATCGTGCTATTCGAGTAGCCCTGCGACTGCCGTGTCTCTGATCCCTTCGGGGGCTGGACAAGACGTCTTCAAGCAATCCTCCTTGGCAGTTTGACCGTCGGAAGAGCAAGCGTTAGGAATTTGCCATGTCGCTTTTTACTTGAGGTTAGGCTTATTTTGGTGAGCCCCGCTGAGTCATAACCACTCCGCGCGGGTGTGGGGATGATCTCCGATAGTCTTTCGGGCTTTATGTGAGTTGCCGTCAAGACCCTGAAGCTAGGAATTTGGCTTTTGCTTCGTTTGCTGGCATTGCGTCTGCTGTATCGAGACGAATGTTGCGGTGGGAACTAGGGATTTTGCCGTGGCTCCGTTTGTTTGATGACGTTGCATCTGCTGTGTCGAGACGAACGTTGGGGTGACATCTCGTCTGCTGTATCGAGATGGACGTCGAGGTTGTCTCTAGGTTGCTGGTGAACCGCTGAGGTTTGGAACTAGGGATTTTGCCGTGGCTCCATTCGTTTAATGACGTTGCGCCTGCTGTGTTGAGACGAACATTGGGGTGACATCTCGTCTACTGTATCGAGACGGACATCGAGGTGGTGACCATTCTGTGCTGGTACGAGATGATCTCCGATTGTCTTTCCGGTTTTATATGAGTTACCGTCAAGACGTCGAAGCTAGGAATGTGGCCTTCGCTTCGTTTGCTTTGTTGTGTCCAAATCCTATTGGAGGAAGAATGATGGGGTTGACATTTCGTCTGCTGTATCGAGACGAACGTCGAGGAGGTGACCACTCCATGTGAGATGATCTCCGGTGGTCTTTCAGGCCTTATATGACTTGCCGTTAAGACCTTGAAGCTAGGAATTTGGCCTTCGCTTCATTTGCTCACACTGCGTCTGGTGTATTGAGACGAATGCTGAGGTGGAGCTGGGATTTTGCCGTCACTCCGCTTTGTTTCGACCATGGGGTCTTTTGTTAACTTTGCATGTACACCCTGCTGGACTGCGAAGGAACGTCGTTGTTGACATTGCGTCTGCTGCAACGAGACGCATGCTAAGGTGGAGTTGGGATTTTGCCGTTACTCCGCTTTGTTTCAACCGTGAGGTCTTTTGTTGACGTTGCATCTGCCTCCAGCTGGACTGCGGAGGAACGCCGTTGTTGACATTGCGTCTACTGTATCGAGACGAATGCTGAGGTGAAGCTGGGATTTTGCCATCGCTCCGCTTGTTTCGACCGTGAGGTCTTTTGTTAACTTTGCATGTACTCCCCGCTGGATTGCGAAGGAACGCCGTTGGTGATCTCTAAGTTGTCGATGTTGACGTCGAGACCCTGAAGCTCGGGATCTTCGTTTGCTTCATTTGTTGACATCGTGTCTATAATATTGTGACAAATGTCGAGATGGTCTCTAGGTTGTCTATGAACCGTCGAGATTTAGCTTCGCTTTCTGATGGAGCCTGTTGGGAAAATATGGTTCCCTCCTTATCTGTGCCCCTGGATTGTATACAGGGATCGATGTGATTTTACCTGTAGGGCAAAAAGTTTCATTCTTTCATTTTTTTTTTATTCTTTCCGCGATGCTCTATCATTTCAGCTTTTATATCGCGGAGGTCGCGATTGCCCAATCGTTTCGGCTATTTTTCGCGGTGCCTAATCGTTTCGGCTGTTTATTTTGTTTTTACTCGCTACTTTTATTGCGAGTTGCCCAATCATTTCGGCTGTTTATTTTATTTTTACTCGCTGTTTTTTTATTGCGAGTTGCCCAATCATTTCGGATATATATATATATATTTTTTTTTTACTCGTTGTTTTTTATTGCGAGTTGCCCAATCATTTCGGCTATTTAATATGCATTTTCAGCTCACTGATTTTTATCGCGAGGTAGAACTTGGAATCTGGTGCCAATCTCAGCCTCAGCATCGCTATAACCGGAATATTGCGAGGAGCGAATCATCATCTGCCATGAAAGGACTTGGGATTTGATACCGATTTAGGCATCAGTATCGCTACAACTGGGATATTGCCAGGAGCGAATCATCATCTACCATGAAAGGACTTGGAATTTGATACCGATTTAGGCATCAGCATCGCTACAACTGGAATATTTCCAGGAGCGAATCATCATTTGCCTTTGTCGATGTCGAACAAAGGTGGCTTAGTAAACAGGATTAGGATCCCGTCGACTAAGGCTTCTGACTTCATGAGCCGTAAGGGTCTCATAAAGGTGTTTCTCCCTACGAGTCGTGAGGATCTCGCAGGTGCGTTTTCTCCTTAGGAATCGTGAGAATTCCTAAGTGTATGTTCTCTTATAAGTCGTAAGGATCTTACAAGAGTGTTATCTCCTTATGAGTCGAGAGGACTCACAAGGGTTGTTCACCGTATGGACATATCCCCACTCACGGATGGGACTTGGTTAGGGAAATGTTTATTCGCGCATGTGGATTGTATACAAGGGTCAATATAGGACCATTTGTAGGGCAATATCGAAAGTTGTGGGCGTTGCTTAAGCACAGGTTTAGGTCTCTGTAACTTAAGACTTTCAAATCCTATGAGCCGTGAGGGTCCCATAAGAGAGTTCTCCTTACGAGTCATGAGGATCTCGCAAGTGTATTTTCTCCTTAGGAATCGTAGGGATCCCTGAGTGTGTTGCTCCCTTGTGAGTCGTAAGGATCTCACGCGGGTGGTTTCTCCTTACAAAGTCAAGGGGGCCCTGTAAGTGTCTTTTGACGAGGTTGCGCCCTTTCGGGTTTTCACAAACACTCGCCGGTAGTCCTGCTGTTTTTACTCATGGAGCCCTTTCGGGTTTTCATCCATGCCCATTTTGCTTATGGACATACCGTTTTTTTTGTTTTGTTTTTTTTTATTTTTTCTTCTTCTCTTTTTTTTTATTAACGAGGTCGCGCCCTTTCGGGTTTTCACGAACACTCGCCGGTAGCCCTGCAGTTTTTACTCACGGAGCCCTTTCGGGTTTTCATCTGTGCCCATTTTGCTTATGGACATACCGTTTTTTTTTTAAATCTTTTTATTCTTCTTATTTTTTCTAACGAGATTGCACCTTTTCAGGTTTTCACAAACACTCGCCGGTAGCCCTGCTGTTTTTACTCACGGAGCCCTTTCGGGTTTTCATCCGTGCCCATTTTGCTTATGGACATACCGTTTATTTTTATTTTTTTTATATTCTCGTCAGCCTGAGAATGCTGCGGTAGTAGTTTAAAAACATTTCGGTCATTTGCAAGTTTTAGGACATTGCGGTCCATCATTAGTTTAAGGACATCTCGGTCCGTTGTTAGTTTAAGGGCGTTTCGGTCCGTTGTCGCCGTATTTGAGGCGAACATCTGGTTTATTGACTTTTCGGTCTATAAGTCCTTCTCCATGAATGAACATGAAGCCCCGGGCGTATCCATCTTCTTCGGAGCGTGCGGTTGTGGCGGACTCACCTTCCAGTTCTCAGACAGCGCAAACTTGCCCTGTTGGTATTGGTCTTCAACCCAGTTTTTGAAGACGTATCAGTCCTCGATCAGGTGACCTACTGTTTGGTGGTAAGGGCAATATTAGGATTATTAACATCGCCTGGCCGCAACGGACGTTTTGGACCCGGTAGATTAATGAGTCTATCGCACACTGCCAGCTCGAACAGTCCCCTTGTTTTATCTTGCGGAAACGAGTAAGGACGTTTCAACTTTTCCTGGAGGGGTTGCCGCTTGTTGCTTTGGCAAGCAACCGGTCTAGGGTCACCTGATTGTTGTTGAGCGCTGGCGACGAGGCCCTTTTTTCCTTTTCTTTTATCCTTTTTGTTCGCTCCGTTGTTTGCGGGGCCGGGATTCTTTCTGAGTAGCATGTGATTGCATGGCTGAATGTTCCCGCAGCTTCTCAATTCCTTTATTTTTGAAATAGATTCCCCGAGGGAAGAGTTGGGGATAGCTTCTTCGTCAGAGTTGCTTCCAAAGGTGATAATTTGCGATACCTTAGAGTCGGCTATATGGCAATCGTCGGCGACTCTTTTGCGCTCATATATCGCATTTTTCCGATGTCCACAAGCTTCACACTTTGTCCCGTCGAAGTGTTGCTTTTGAGCGACATACCCTTGCCACCAACAGTTAAAGGATTCGCAGTCTTCGGTAGGATGTATGATCTTCTGATGATATAAACAGAAGTTAGGGTGCATCTCTGCCTCAGCGAGAGTATTTTCTTCAGAGGGCCGTAGCTTCATTCCTACTGACAGAGCCTTGGCGAACCTTTTCCTCGTCTTGAATTTGTTTTTATCCGCAGTGGATGGCTTTTGATTTGACGGGAATGCCTTGGCTTTTTCCAGTATGGCCATTTCACGCTCTTGATTGGATTTTGCTTTCAAACGAATTTCATTTAGGAAGACATCGATCAACTCGTCTGATGGCTGTAGAATCTCTGGCTCAGGGTTCGCCATTGATTTCTCAGCGCAATGAGCCTCCTCATCATCCGTCAGTGAATGAGAAATCACATGACAAGTCGCTACGTAGTCTTCAGATTCATCCGATGAGTTTTCTCCATTGTTTTCATCCTTGACTAAAGAACAAGCTGCCCCCGGCGTGTCCGTCTTCTTTGGAGAGTGCGGCTGTGGTGGGTTTACCTTCCAGCTTTCAGACAGCGCGAACTTGCCTTGCAGGTATTGATCCTCGATCCATCCCTTAAAGACGAAACAATCCTCAATCGGGTGACTTACCGTTTGGTGGTAAGGGCAATAATTGGGATTATTAAGATCGCCTGGGTGCGACAGACGCTTTAGACTCGGCAGATTGATGAGTCTGTTACGCACTGCCAGCTCAAACAGTCTTCTCGTTTTATTCTGAGGAAACGAGTAAGGACGTCATAGCCTCTCTTCGAGGGATGGGCTTGGACGCACGTTGTTTTGGCGAACGACCGGCTTTGAGTTGCTCGACTGTTGTTGAGCATTGGCGACGACGATCGCTTTCCCTTTTCCTTTCTCATCTCGGGAATCTGATTTTGGAGGAGACGGTCTATGGCCCATCTGGTCCATTTGGGCTAATTTGTCAATCAAGGCCTGGAAGGTGGTCGGCCTGAAGAACATCATGAATTGTGAGATGGTCGCCTGCGGATCGAGAGTGCCCACAAACATGCCTACTGCAGGAGCCTCTTCTATGCGTTGTTCGCATTTCGACCATAGGTTCCGCCATCGTGTTGCGTATTGGACTCATGTTTCGCCTGACCTTATCCTGGCATTAATCAGTGCTGTTATCGGAGTGCTTCCACTAGCACTCGCGAATCTCTGTGTAAATAGCAGCTCCATCTCCACAAATGTTTTGACAGAGTCGTTAGGTAGCTCCGAATACCATTCAAATGCCGTTTCTGCTAAGCTGCCGACGAATTGGCGAAGCAACAGTTTGTCATTGCCTCCAGTGTTGCCGCATAAGGCCCTGAATTGAGCGACATGTTGATGTGGATTTCCTGTCTCTTTATATACGTGGAATTTAGGGATTGTATATCCCGGCGGGTAACTGATTTGGTCATATCAGCTTGGATAGGGTCGTCCTGTTCTAACAGTTTGCCCAGCCGCTTCACTCGCCTGATGAGCTCGTATTTGCTGAGCTATATAGTCGTCAAGCGCGGCCTTGGAAATGGTTTCTTCCTTGGCTGCTGAAAGAGCCGGAGGAGGATCAGATGTTTCCCCTCCGTCATTTCCGACAGTGACTGGAGGGTCTTCAGCTGGAGGGTCCGGCTGTAACATCATCCCTACCAAGTCTTGGAAGAGGAGAGCCATTTGTTTTATGTTAGCCGCTTATTCTGTGGCTTCTGTGTCCTTCTTTTTGAGGATTCTACGTAAGAAGTCAGCATCAATCTCTTGTTCGTGACGCTGCTCTGATGATTCCTCCAAACTTTCTTTCGGTTCGGTAAGTGCAGCCATCACAGTCATCATTTCCTGAAGCTTATGTTGCTGCTCCTAGGCTTTCGTCACAGATCGGGTGAGCGGTCGGTGACCCGTCAAAGCACGGCTTTCTTCCTTTCCGCAAGCCATATAAATGGTGTGCACCACCATGCCCCCAGACTTGGGGCGTTTGTGCTCGGTATCTTTGCGATTTGCCAAAGACACAGGGGCTTTTTGCGGCCTCCTTTTTTGAGTGATTGGAGTTAAGGGACCCATTGTAGTAGGCATCCAAGTAGCTTTTGTTTTTGTGGCATGACAGAGTAATCCTTCTCCTGCCGCACCTTCATCTTTCTCTGTCGATGAAGGTGGTTTTCATTAATCACTGACTCCTGGACCTGTCGCCAGACCTTGTAAATTTTAAAGGACAGCCGTTGAGGGGGTTGTTCTAGCTTTTTCTCTGGAGTACTCTTCGCAGCTGAAGGAGTTCGTTTCAACATTGCAGTAGAAGAGTTTCTGCGCACCGTGTTCAGCAATTCAAAGCTGTTCCCGGTTGGAACAGCAGTATCGATCCCCACCATTAGAGTTGGAGGAGTAAGTCCAGAGGGGGAGTTGCCCCCAGCCTTCCTCACTCGGCGCCAGTAACGACGTCGGGCATGTCGTGCTGATGGAATTGTTTCAGCTATAGGGGTGACCTCCTCATGCCCCCTGTGTTGGTCAGAATGTACTGGTACCAGCTTTTTAAAGATCGACATCCGTTGAACGGGGACGGCCAACTTGTCAGAAGCGGACTTCTGAACATGGGAAGCAACCTTGGTGATTTTGCCAGGAACGGGAGTTGGAATGGCTATCCGCTTCGGGATAACGCCTTCTGGTATGGCATGCTTCTTCATGAGCCAGTTAGAGCTCTGGCCTAGTCCGTTAAAAACTGAAGCAGTGGAGTTGGACGACCCGTTGAGAGGGGTCGCGGCAGTGGTAAGTCGATCGAAGACCGACTTCTTTGGAGCTTCTTGCAATGTCATTGGGGCGTTGAAGCTCATTGATGGGAACATGGTCCCAAAAAAAAATCCAGTGGTGGCTTGAGCCACCTGCTCCACCGGCATTTTGAAAAGGGAGGCCGCTTGGGGCCCATAAGTCACTCCTCCAGCAAGGACCGAGCGAGAGATGCAGTTGCAGGCAGTGCAGTTCGAAGCCATTGATCTTCTGTTTTCTGCACGGAGCAAGACACCAAATCTTAGTACCTCGAATCCACAGGCAACCACAGTAAACCGCAATTCGTTCGCGAACACGACACACGAAGTGTGGAGTGGAAAGTGGAAAAGGTCCCACCGGGCGTGCCAGAATCTGTTCCCCTCCGAAAGGCAGCGTACAGGACCGCGATGTCCTGACGCTGAGATTCGGGGCAGATGCTATTTGGTTTTATCCATCCACCTCTCCGAAGATGCCAAGTTGATTTATGGCACCGTGTATCGGAGGTTTAGACGGATGCGGCCGATGTAGCAGACTTCGTCAGATTCCCCCTCGCTTGAGGGGTTTTTGATTGTGGGGACGCTCTTCCCTGCAGGCGCAAGCCCCTGCAGTTAATTACGCTACCGCATCGTGGTAACAACTTTCTCCTTCTCCAGAATTTCACTTCGTGTCGTGTGTGTTTGTTTTGTTTATGGTTGCCCGTGGATTGTATACGGAGACTGAGTAATGCCGTCGCCCGTAGGACGTGGATTAGTCCAAATCCGTATTTACTTAGATTTGGGTTTGGTGTTTTTAGTTTAAGGATACGTTAGTCGTATTGAGACTAAGATCGACTTAAACGTTCGTCAAGGATGCGTTAGTCCTGTTTTGGACTAAGATCAACTTAACGTGGTGATCCATTTAATATATGGCCATCGGGACTCATCACCTCTCTGACGTCGTTGAAGGATTACAACGATGTATGTCAGAGGAGTTCAGAGATGTACCCTTGAACCAAAGTTGATTTGGAGTTTTATCATTCATTTAAATGTCTAAGGATACGTTAGCCGTATTTGGGGCTAAGATCAACTTAAACGGGACCGTTTAGATCCGGAAAAAGAGCATTTAGAGGCTCTATTGTTCCAGTTTAGGGACATAGTGGTCCGTGCTCCAGTTTAGGGACATGGTGGTCCATATTCCAGTTTAAAGACGTGGTGGTCCGTTATTAGTTTAAGGACGTTTCGGTCTGATATTAGTTTAAGGACGTGTCGGTCCGATATTAGTTTAAGGACGTCTCGGTCCGATATTAGTTTAAGGACGTCTCGGTCCACGAGTTTAAGGACCCCGCAGTCCAATATTCATGTATGTGGTCGTCGGGACCCGTCACCTCTCTGACGTCGTTGAAGGATTACAACGATAGGTGTCAGAGGAGCTCGGAGATGTACCCTCGAACCGGATATAAATTGATTTAAGAGAGCAATCTTGCTCAGCCAATTTAATTTAAGCACTTATGGCCAAAATTGGGCTAAGTCCAGTTTCAATATTTTTTGTCTTTGGCCTGTGCTAGAGCTTTACCCCCTTTTTAGTAATGCACTGCATTATTCTTGTTTTGGTTGGGCTTTGCCCTTTTATAAATAATGCAGAGCATCTATTTTTTGTTTGGGCTTTGCCCCCCTTTTAAAATGCATAGCATTTTTTATTAGGCCTGTTAGGCCTTTTAATTGGGCTCTGTCCCTTTTCTTTAACAATGCAGAGCATTAAATACTCTGACAGTGCCCTACGTGGCTTGTCAGGCGCTTTGCGCTAAGTAATTAGCACAAACTCATATGGGGGTGACACGTGTCACGCTCTGGTGAGCGCAAGCGCAATAGCGCAGTGCGCTGCGCTGTTGTGCTGCTTACACGTGGCGCGCTCTGGTGAGCGCAAACGCTATTGCTGACACGTGGCGCGCTCTGGTGAGCGCAAACGCAATAGCGCAATGCGCTGCGCTAGTGCGCTGCGCTGTTGCGCTGCTGACACGTGGCGCGCTCTGGTGAGCACAAGCGCAATAGCGCAGTGCGCTGTACTAGTGCGCCGCGCTGTTGCGCTGCTGACACGTGGCCCGCCCTGGTGAGTTGCGCCAATTCCAAAGAGCAGAACTCTACCGCAGTTTGTAAGTGCAGAGCACTAAGAATCTTTTTAGATTCAAAAACAGAAGTGCAAAGCACTATTTTTTTATTATTGTTGTTTTTTTGTTTTAAAGAACCAGTCGTTCAAAAAGAAGTGCAAAGCACTGTTTATTATGTAAAGATCATTGATCTTGTTTTTAGATCAATGATCTATTAGAAGGAATTTCTTATATTTCATGAAGGTTCTTTACCTTTTCTTGAAATTTTCTCAGAGTTCCCTCTGTTTGAAGCTCTTGGCTTTTTTTTTCAAGAAATGTTCATGCTTTTGAATTGAGGCCTAGGTTCCTTTTTATAGTGCCCATAAATTAGTTAAATTTGTTAAAGAGATCTTTCTCTGAGTGATTTGGGGAATTTTCCCCCACTGTTGGATTTTTGATCCAAAGGTCTCTGTTTTACAGAAGAAAATCTTCTTGTTTTTAACAAGAATAGAAAAGATTTATTCTGTTTTGCGCAACTCCATCTGCGCGGACACGTGTCGCGCGGCGCTGCGCTTGCGCATCTGCGCGGACACGTGTCGCGGGCGCTGCGCTTGCGCAGCTGCGCCGACACGTGGCGCGCGGCGCAGCGCTTGCGCAGCTGCGCCGACACGTGGCGCGCGGCGCAGCGTTTGCGCAGCTGCGCAGACACGTGGCGCGCGGCGCAGCGCTTGCGCAGCTGCGCCGACACGTGGCGCGCGGCGCAGCGTTTACGCAACTGAAAGTTGTTTCTTTTACTTTTAGTTTTTAAAGGAGCCCTGCTCTGATTGGACGCACCGCCTTGGGCGTTGTGCTGTCGTTTCAACTTCTGACACATGGCGCGTTGCGCGCAGCGCACGGTATTTGAAGCGTTGCTTCAAAATTTGAATTTTTTTGAAATTTAAACAAAGCCTTGCTCTGATTGGGGAAACAGTCCCAGTACAGATGGTATTGTTCATTCTGGCCGAAACCGCACGGTTTTGCCCTTTAGAGCGAACCGGACCCGACCAGGGGTCACTTCCCAGTACAGATGGTATTGTCCCAGTATAGATGGTATTGTTAGGTGTGTCACTTTGTTCCGTGAGCAAGAACCGGATCCCGACATTCTCCCCACCTTTGAACAATGGTTCGTCCTCGAACCACAGACCTACTACAGAGGGACCTGTTGGATATGTATGCCCTAGAGGCCATTATTGTATATGTATACATGTGGATGCTTGGACATACATATGTACATGACAGTCTTGCTCGATATGATAGTATGCTATCTGGTTTGTCTTTATCTTAATATGTGCATATGTTTTACTTGCTATTACGTATCATTCATGCATGTTGATAATGCCCGTAGGATCATTGCTAGACTACCTGCGTTGTGATAGCGATCATACTTATGGGAGCTGGGTAGTCGGTACGCACATGTGAGAGCTGAGTAGTCGGTACGCACATCCTTAAATTATCCCTAGTCGTGGGAGTATCGAGACTGGGCATCGATATTCCGGAGTAGACCAGTGTATACGTTTTTAGACCCCGACGAGGGACGATGGTACAGTCCCGCAACCATCGGTCTTTCGTACCTAAGATCATATACAGGTGCTCACTAGGTGTGAGTACACCGGACGGACTCGCCGAGAACTTCCAGATGGTATTATACCTATCGTCAAGTGGAAGTTCTCAGGTGACATGAGTACATGTTAGTCTTTAGACCTGAGATCATCATTTGTCTCGTGTGAGTTCCCACTGTACTTTGATCGCTACCCTACCACAGCTCTACTGAGTCGTGCAAACAGGTTTTGGTTGGGTACAGTCCCAAGACATATGGAGGCAGTGAGTGATTGTAAGGGATTTGTCTCTCCCGGTATAAGGAGTCGATATCGCAATGTGTTCGATTGGTCAGGACCATAAGACCTTGGCCAAGGCAGTTGGGATTTACTGATAGGCTGATCAGTAGTTTCCCGGATTGGTCCTGAGCCGCATCAGCATGAACTACCGGGTTATTAGGGTATGATGTTTACAACCCCCTAGACCTGGTATGCGATACTCTCAGACGATGAGACCGGACTGTACAGAGATTGTCACAGATAGGCTCAGTAGGGATCTGGATGAGTTTGCTCGTCGGCCTTCCTTTTCGACAGGTATCCGGGTAGCCGTTACGTACATATAGTGTCGCTGACGTGCTTGTAGTTATGGATTTATCCAGTAACTCACTCCGGCGTACTGTCGAGTCTTTAGAGTCCCACACATAGGGTTTCCCTGGTTCAGGAGAAATGATGTAGTAGCCGTATTGGATACGTGCAGGGTTCTGATCGATTGATGTACTTTGTATCCGGTCTTTCGATCGGACAGTTGGTAATACCAGCCGGCTCAGGTTTGAGCCGGATTATTAAATAGGGTATTGATTTGATAATTTACATATATGTATTTCGATATGTATATTCTAGTATTACGTTCTTCGTGTTATTCTATCTCTTTGGGCATTCGTATTTTTATCCGAATGCAGGTATGTATATACAGTAGACTGTAATCCGCATTTTGTTATGGATAACATTCTAGAAAGTGGTCACCTCATTAAGCTTTTTCCATTTATTCTTTAAATGGAAATGAGGTGTAAAGTGAAGGAGAGGGGGCATGGTGAGAGCCATGGCTTCAATGGTTGACAAATGAATTATTAATTCATTTGTCGCAATTATTGAAGCATGGTTGACATTTTATATTGATGGATATTGTTTTACAAAACTATTGCCATCTAATTTCTCTCACATACTTGCTCATTATTTTCATCTCACCATTTTGCTTCACCTCCGTCTCCTCCTTTTGAGTTCCTCCACCTTCATCATCTTCCTCCTCTCTACACTCTCATGTGTTGAGAAATAAGAGAGGAGGCAAGATAGAGATAGTAGAACACTTAGAACTTCACACTACATCCTAGAGATCTTGGATTAGAATCCCAAGTTCTCTAGTTGCTCCTTTTGTTAATTAGAAAGGAGCTAGAGCCATGGATCACATCCCTCGGGTGGATCATTTACGACAAAGGAGGGCCGAAGAGCAAGATCGGTCGTGGAGAACCGATGGAGCAAGAAGTAAAGATCAAGCTTGTTCAAGGTGGCCACTAGGAGCGTATGATGAGGAAAGAAGACCGAAGGACACGGATCTCTTGGTGAGGTTTTCTTATCATAGTAGTTAGCTCCTTAGTTTAGCTAGATAGGTTTGTGGAAAGATCCGTTTTAATTTGGTTATTCTAGCGCCGTTTTGAAACTCCTAAAAAAAAATTGTTCCGCAAACCGCCACGTTTGATGGCTTGGTCGTTAGGGTAACCCAACAGGCCCTGCATGGGCCACCATAAATATAACGCCCCACATCCCGGCACAGATGGTATTGTCCGTTCTGGCCGAAACCGTATGGTTTTTCCCTTTAGAGTGAACCGGACCCGACAAAGGGTCACTTCCCAGGAGGTCACCCATCCCAAGACTTCCCTGGCCCGAGCATGCTTAACTACGGAGTTCTCAAGCTCCTGTAGTTCCAGTTCACTTAAAAGGTGTCTCTGTAATTGAGGGTGGTATCATTATATTTATAATACAGTTCGGTTCTCTTTCAGAATGTGTTCCGAAAATTCCCCATTGTTCTACAGTGGGTCTCACGGACTCAAGAGGTGGCCCTTACGGATTCAAGAGGTGGCACCGCCCCCTTAGCATGACAATTGGCATGGCACTTTGTTCCGTGAGCAAGAACCGGATCCCGACACACGTGAAGTTCACGTGAGTGCCAATGTGCAAAGCACAGGAGCGCCTGTCATATATAAGAATTAAATTCTTAAGTGGCGCCCACGTGCATAACATATGAGCGCCGACGCCCAAACTAAAGCAGGTAGAATTAAATTCTACATGAGAATTATTTTCTAAAACTTGGGATATTCTATGTTAAACAGAGCCGTTGGATCAAAAATCCAATGGTGATGATAAATCATCAATTGATAGAATTAAATTCTATTAAGAGAAAATATTTCTCTAATCCTTTTAAATGAGAAGGATATTTTCTGTTAAACAGAAAGTCGTTGGGTCAAAAATCTAATGACATGGAAGAATATATTTCCCAAATTTTTCTAAATAAGAAAGATATGCTCTGTTAAATAGAACACTCTTGGATCAAAAATCCAATGGTGATTAAAAATCACCGTTTGACAGAATTAAATTCTGTATATGGGAAAATATTTCCTTAATTTTTTCTTAATCTTGTTAAAAACAAGAAAACATATTCTGTAAAATAGAAATCGCTGGATCAAAACTCCAACGGTGGATAAAATTCCCCAAATAATTTTTGTGACCAATAAAATCAATTAGAATCTCTCAATGAGAGATTTTCTCAAAACAAATCAACAATTTACCTTGCCTATAAAAAAGACCTGAGACTTCAAGTCTCAGACACACGCAAAAAAAGGAGGAAACCTCCCCCCATAAACTTCTGCAAATAAAAGATAGAAGCTGCAACTGAGAATTCAATTCTCTTTCAAAGAATATCCACTTGTTCTTTCAAACCCTAGGTAAAGAAAAAGATAAAATATATCTCTTTTGCCTAGCATAAAGAAAATAAGGGTTCAACCTTTTATGAAAAGAACTTAGTTCTTCCTCTGTTCTAAGATTTGTAAAGCAAATCTCCCCACAAGTTGAGAATTTAATTCTCATCGAGGAGATTTTGTTCTTCAAACTCAAAATTTGGGGGAAAGAACTAGATTTAAAAAATGAGAAGAGAACATATGGTTCCAGGAATTTAATTCCTCGACAACCAGGGTTTAACCTTATAAAATGAACTTAGTATAAAAAGAGAGAGAGAAGATTCCAGATCTTCAAAAACAAAGATTTTGGCGATCATCAATGGCCAAAATGCCGTTAACAGATATTCAATTTCTGAAAAGAAAAAGAACTCAGCGCCTCACGTGAAATACACGTGAATGCCCAAAAGATTCCCCAAATAAAAGACTCAGCGCCTCACGTGCTTTCCACGTGGACGCTCAAAACAGAAGGTCAGCGCCTCACGTGAAATACACGTGAGCGCTGAATAAAAATGCTTAGAACTTCATATTCAGTCAAAATGGCTGAGTGCTTGACACTGATTTGGCAGCGCCCTATGTGCTCCTCACATGAGCGCCATATTAAAGTGCTTAGCACTATATATCGGTCAAAATGACTCAAGTGTTTAGCACTGATTGGACAGTGCCCATGACTAAGTGCCTCACATGATACACATGTGAGCGCCAGAGCCCCAAATAAGTGCATAGCACTTCTGCATAAAGAAAAAGGGCTGAGCAAACAGAACCACAAATAAATTCACTTTTAAATATAAAAAAAACTGAGCAGACCAAGCCCAAATTGGCTAAAAGTCTCTCTAAAATTTCTTGCAGCTGAGCCCAAATGATCTGTTGTTAGTTCTCAACTAAAATTTGATGATCCTTAAATATTGCTAAGTTGATCTAAGTCTCAAATAGGACTAACGTATCTTTAGTTAAAATAAATTAAGCCCAAATGCTGATATACTTAAATAGATCTTAATCTCAAACCAGATTAATGGTCCTTGAATAAGGCAAAATACTTTTGAACTAGAGGAAAATATAATCTAAGTCCAAAACCCCAAATCTAAAAATATACGGATTTGGACTGATCCGCGCCCTACGGGTTACGACATAAAATAGTCTCCGTATACAATCCACGGGCAACCTTAACAAACAAAATAACACACGACACGAACTGAACTACTGAGAAGGAGAAAGTGGTTATCGCAACGCAATAACGTAATTAACTGCAGGGGCTTGCGCATGCAAGGAAGAGCGTCCCCACAATCAAAAATCCCTCACAAATGAGGGGAAATCTGATGAAGTCTGCTACAACGGTCGTATCTATCCAAATCTCCGATATACGGTGTCAAAAATCAACTTGGTATTTTCGGAGAGGTGGAGGGATATGTCCAAATAGTATTTGCCTCCTGATTCAGGCCAGAAGTTCCAACGTCTCGGTCCGGTCTTTCGGCAGTAAACAATCCTGACACCACAAAAAATGGAGCAAGTTAATTTCAACCCCAATACCGCAAAAAACGAAGCAAGTCAGCTTTAATCCTGACATCGTAAGAAGCGGAACAAGTCAACTTTAATCCTGACACCGCAGAAAGTGGAACAAGTCAAATCTAATTCCCGATACTGCAAGAAGCGGAGCAAGTCAAATCAAATATCGACCGTCCAAGTCGCAAAAATGGCAGAACCAACCGTCCACGTCGCTAAAAGGGCAGTATCGACCCTCCACAGGGAACCAAACCAAACCAAATCAATCTTCATATAGAACAAGATCCATCAATTTTATGACACAACTCATATACGCGGTGTGCATTTATTAATGAGTCACTTTGTTGGGGTCAAAAATTACACCCCGGTTGACTAAGTCAAAATCAAACTCAACCCTAAGTAAAGTGGGTTCGAGCCCAAACAGGTAGGCCCAAACCCAGACCGTCCCCATGACAAAAAGAATGAAATAATGAATTAGTTAAATATTTTTTTAAATAAATGTATGAAAATAAGAAAAAAAAACCAAAATTTTGTAAACCGCATAGCTTATGTGCAAAAAATAATTAAGCACATAAGCTATGGAGTGGCACAAGTGCTATTTGGAAGAGCCCAAATGGCTATAAGTAAAATGTATAGTCTATAAAAGACAAACATGATGAGAAAATAAAGAGAACTTTTCATTCTCTTATAAATTCTAGGGTTCTGTGCCTCCTCCTTCCTCAATATTTTAAATTTTCTTCTCTTTTTAAATTAAATTAAGAGTTTAATTCTTCTTTTCCAAAAGAGAAATAGTTTTTCACCATAAAATCCTTGAAGGGGAGTCCAAATCTCCCATCAAATCTCTAAAATGTGAGATTTTAAATCTCACAACTCTTTTTCTCCAAAATCCAACCAACAGAAAGGAGGAAGAAGGATATTCATCTCCAAAAAGCCCACTTTGGGAAGATCCAAGACATAAAAGAGAATCCATGGCTCAAGAAAGAAGAAAAGGATTCTCTTTCACCATCTCCAAGAATCTTTCGAGAGTTTAGGTCCAAATAAGAACCTCTTCTTTAGGAGTTTAACTCCAAACCAATCTTTGAGAATCTCAACTCCAAAATTCAAATTCTCAAAAGAGTTTAATTCCAAAATCCAGATCTCTTAAAAATTTAACTTCAAATAAAAATCTTTTTTCCTTTAGGAGTTTAACTCCAAAGACTTTCCGTTGGCGGCCGTATGCTGGGAACGTGATCCACTGGCACCCAGCGCCCACGTGTAGGACGCGTGACCCGCTGGCGCCCAACGCCCACACGCCACGCACGCGTCCTTCGGATGCTCCTCGCCCCTCTTTTTCCCACACACTCCACGCACAAAACACATCTCCCATTAGAAAATATTTCTAACGGGGCGCTGCTCCAGGGGCTGCTAGCCTCCTTGACCTCCAGCCCACTATCTGGGTAGCGGGACCCCCGTAAATTCTGCGAGGCCCCCGATACGTCTAAAACACAACACACGCACACTGCACGTTGAGTTCGTATGACCAGTTTTACCCGTCAATCGGAAGTTCTCTCACTCCAAAGACGATGGGTAATTAACGGCGGTTTAGTCCACGGCTGCCGGAGATTCGGATCTCCACAATCACTAAACTCCTGGTTACCCCAGACAGAGGGAATCTGTACACGCCTGATAAGTGTGCATTCCCATCTTATGGGGTGACGAAAAACACCCGACAGGAAGATGAAGAGGTGGCAGGTTTTGGCGGTTCAGGAGCCGAGGACATGAAGGGTTTTGGCATTATGGCTACATTAGAGAGGAAGATGAATAATTTGGATAAGGAAATAAAAGAAATGAAGAAGAGGAGAAAGGAAATGTTGGGCCTGGTTTTGGTTTGAAGCCCAAAGAGGAAAAAGAAGGAATGGGGGAAAGAAAAAAGAAATGAAAATATACGGGTTAGGTTTATTTTGAGAGGGAACATGGGCTTGGAAGTTCTGTGGCCTTTGAAAAAAGTAAATAAAACGAGGAGGAAATAAACGGATGGGCGGAGGGAAACTAATAGAAAAGATTTAGAGATGCAGGAATAAGGAAATGGAATTTGAGATTTTAGGAATAATAAAATAATATATTGATAAAATAATATATTATTGATAAAAAATTAGTTGAAAGGTTTAAATAGAAATAATAAAATAATATACTTAATAGAAAACAAAATATACATATACAGAAAATACCAAAATAAAGTATTTTATTAAAGAAATGCAATACGAAGGTATAAGAATTTTAGGTTCGTAACAGCACCCGTGACATGGGTGCATCGAAACTATAATATGTAAAAAAGGAAGAAAAAAAACAATCAAATCAAAGCATTATCTTTACACACCACTAAAGTTAAATTAGAGCTTTAAATGGAATCTCCCATATGAAAATTTAAGGCTTTTCCTATAAATCTTCTAAGGTAAAATTATGGATTTTGAAAAAAGTTTCCTAATCTGTGTTAGGGTTTTGCATAAAAATTCACTTAGACAAAATTAGGGCTTTTAAACAAAACTTTCCATAGGCAAAATTAGGTTTTTAAAATAAAAATATCCCGTTTTAAAATTTAGGGCTTAGGGCTTTTAATAATACAAAGAAGAGTGAGTGAAAAAGAGGGAGGGACTTTACAATGAAAGAGGATTTAAGATCTTCCTTAACGAGTAAAAGATATCTCGATTCGATCGAGGCGATGATGCGTGGGATCTTCCTTTTCTTTCGCTCGAGTTCTTAAGCTAGGAATTTCATATCGTGAGTGAAGAAAAGGCAGGGAAGGAAAATAAATTCAAAGTTGAGAAAAACAATACGACAGTAGATTGAATTAGGGTTTATTTCCTCTTCTTTTTTTAATGCGAAAATGATGGAGGAAGGAGGCTGGATTTTAGTCTTCCTTTTTTCACTAAAGAGGAAGATAAAAAAAAATAAGAGTGTAGGGTTACGGGGTTAAAACTTGTTAAAATCTTATCAATCCTACATTAGTTTAAACCTTGGGGATTTAAAATAGAACTAAAATATTTCAATCAGGATTCAAACATGCGATCTAAAGATTGAACTCTTGCGTTGATACCAACTCAGCACACAGGGGTTCTTAATATAAGATACTCTTTTAAAAATATAAATTTCAATAAAAGAGCAGAAAGAAGGATTTTCATAGAATAGCACTAAATACAAAAGTAACTGTACAGAAATAGTATTATAAAATTAGTGGTCGTTACATCATTTCCTACACATTTGCTGCTTCACCCATGGCCATCAAGAGTATAATTGTGATTGTGCTCTCTATTTTCTCTCACATCATGCTCGGGCAATATCATATTATTTTAATTTATGTGATCAAATTAGTTTAAAAATTTATTGTTTAGTCTCAAATTTGTATAATAATTCTTATATATCATTTATTTTGGATTTTTTAACGAATCTTATAAGTTTCTTGTGCCCTCACTCTCCAAAATTCTTGTATCCGCCACTGTTTGTATTTAATTTAGCGGCAGCGAACATGTTTGAAATATATAGAAGTATTTTTCGTTTCGTGTGTGCTTTTCAATAATGTATGGAGAATTGTTTATCTTGAAGCACAAGTTCTGTATCTTGTAAATATTTTGTTTTTTATTTTTTTTATTGAGTAGGGCATTTTGCTCTGCTTTTTCCCACTGCATGAAATTATAAAGTGTGTTTTTTTATATGTACTGTTATATTTGTGTGGCTTTTTATTATATTGTTTTTTAAAAAATGTTTTAACATGTAAGTCTTTTTTGGGCACTGTTACTATGTTGCAAGTTACAACTTATTTGGTTTTCATCTGAACCATTAATTAGGCATGTACGTGTAATAGCCCAACCAAAACATTAGTCTTTATCGAGATTAATTAACCATTGAAATAATTTTGAGACTTAAGCTAATCGAAGTTAAGTGCTCTCCAGGGTAAAAGATAGCATGGATTAGTTTGAAATGAGTCATAAAATTGGAAGGGAGTATACAGAAATTCAAAATTTTCAAGCGGCATGTATGAAATTAAGAAAGACTTATACAAGGAGATATTAACCAAAAACCCAAGAAACTTATATATTTCCAAAACATTTGCTATAGATTTTAACAATTTAAACTAAAAGAAGGATTGTATAGAAAATACTCTTGACGCTTTGGTCATGTTTGGCTATAGAGCGTGATTTATTTTTAAGTGAAGGCAGAGTAGATACAAACTTTAGTTTGTAAGGCTCTAACTCCACTTTAAATTTTGACTTTAATGAGGTGCAATGGCAATTGAGTTATCTAAACTCCACGTTTTGTTTTGGAGTTTTCTAAACTTCAAAATGAGAGTTTTCTTCTTATTGTTTTGGGGTTTAGAAAACTCTGGTTAGATTGGAATTTAGTGAACTCCGATTGTAGATGACTGGAATTTTCTAAACTCCAAAATAAAAGGCAAATATGGTATAGTTAGGATTTTGAAATTAAGTGTAGATAAATTAATCTAAACACAATTCCATTCCTTAGCAGGTAGAATCCATCGGGTAAGTGTGACACATGGAATTGTAAAACTTTTGGGAGTTCTGTAAAATTAAGGCTAGGTTTTAAATATACCAATTGACTGTTTTAGCACCATGGACATTGAAATGTCTTTTTCTATCTTGGGGCTTATGATCATTATTATTTAATAAATGCTGCCTCAAGCACCTTTCATTTTGGCTATTTGTTTGGGTCATCATTGCACCCTCATAAATAAGATCAATTCTTTTTTTTCCTTATTTATCCTTCTTCTTATTTTTTAATCTTAGCATAATTAGTGTATTTTTCTCAATGTGATCTGATTTTCCTAAGACAAGAATTCACTAGGGCAATCGGTCGAATCAATGAGGATCACAAACTTAATCACTTAAAAAATGTCTGCTTTTGCACAGTTGAAAATTTTTCTCCAGCAATCAAGAGACTTTGTGGAGTAGCTCTTAGCCATATCCGGCCATAAAAAACCTGAAGGATATTTACCAAAAATTGATGATCCAAAAACACCCTAAATTTACAACTTTGACTAAAATTCCAATCGTTTTGACTAATGAATCCACTAGTCTTTTATTGAGGCAATTTTGCAATTTTGATTTGGTAAATAGAGCTTAAGCAATTTTGCAATTTTGATTTGGTCAAAAGAAATATATATTCTCAAATAAGCTCGTCTTTTATTGAGGCAAGTAAATCTTAACCATATCCTAGTTTCTCTATTCTCTATTTACAAAATCCACTACGTGCCTATCATCGTTGTACTAACCACGGGTAAACCCCCAACCTGATCCATGGGATTTTTAGAAAATCTTATTAAATTTGATGATCTTAACGTTTTTTAGAGAAATATCATAGAAACTAAATACTAAAAACTTTCTTAGATGCAAAAATAGACAAAACCATAGGTTCTTTTATTTTTTATATATTTGTAGGATTCAATTCATGATGATAAAAGATGTGGTATTTATTTGCAAAAATTTTAACCCCCAAACATTTGTGGTATTTATTAACACTATGCTACATTTATGGTATATATTTTCTAGAGAAAAAGCGAAAGTTCATGATATTTATTTGCCATAATTAAATTTCATGGCTAATTAATAAACAGTGATCCACGGTATTTATTTGAAAAACCTTAAAAGTTCATGGTGTTTTATTTGAAAAACCTTAAAAGCTCATGGGTAATAAACAATGATCCATAAACTGCCATAATTGCTCTCAAGATTTGGGCAACATAACCCAAATCTCCACATGTAAGATAGAAATTCAAAACTTTTGCCCATAATTAAATTTACATGTTTGTCCATACGACCAAACCATTTTCTCCAAAATACCAATATAGTCCAAATTTGATGTAAGAGGGAATAGTCAAAATCAATGGGTAAAATAGAAAATCTCAACATTTCACATATTCTACATTAGTGGAAATTAGGTGATATCCCCAAAATGCCCCTAATAATATAATTTTCTTTTAGATTTGTTTGCAAAAAATGGTATTTATGTAAATATCTAATATTTTGATAGGGGTATTTTAGGCAGTTCAAGATAAAATTTTGCCAACTTCTCATTATTTACAACTTTATCATCATCTCAACTTCTCACTTTTTACAAATGTGTCATTAGTTTAAAAATTTTCAATAACCATAAGTATGCCATCAATTCAAAATTCCATAGGTTTTCCTAAAATACCATGGCCTTTCAATATTTTATAGATAAATACCATAAGATTTTCATTAAAACAAGATGAACTTTCGCTATTTTCAAATAAGTACCGTGAATTTTGTCCCAAAAAATACCGTAGGTTTGTCCATTACAAATAAATATCATTAACTATCAACGTTTGCTGATAAATATCATGGAATTTTCCGTTACAACTAAATAACGTTAACTTTCACTGTTTTTCAGATAAATACTATGGACTTGTTCTGTTTACAAATAAGTAATACAAACTTTCGGTGTTTTATAAGTTAATAGCACTTGATATTCATTAAAATACGATGAACTTTCCATTTTTCAAATAAATACCATGAATTTTGTCAGTTACAAAAAAAATACCATAAACTTTCGACGTTTTTCAGATAAACACTATGGACTTTGTCTGTTACAAAAAAAATCAATAAATTTCAGCATTTCTTAAATGATACCGTGGCTTTGTTCGTTACAAATAAATGACATTAAATTTCAATATTCTTAAATAAATTTCAATTTTTTTCGAATAAATACAATGTTTTTTGTTATTCAGAAGTGAATACCATAGATTTTCACCGCCTTTCGGATAAATGTCATTTTCACAGATTATTCCAAAACCCCGCATCCCGTTGGTTTACTCTAGTTCCACTAATAAATGAGAATTTCAAGCAGGTAAGAGAAACAAAAATGTTGTACTATATCCCGATTCTTATTTTCCCACGATTCAAACGACAGCTTAAAAAAACTCATTGGTGCTATACCCTACAGATTAAGCATCTTTATAGTAAGCAAAGATATTGGGTTTCAATCCTAATTGTATCAAGTTTCATCCTATTTAGGGCTGCTAATTGAACAACTCAGCGCGGGTTCGATTAGGGCTCAGCTCAGTATTAGCTAGTTCAAGCTCGGTTCATTTATTAATGAGCCGAACATGAGCCTAATACGTTTATTAAACGAGCCAAACTCAAGCTCAGCCAGCATCGTTCGATATAGCTCGATTACGGCTTGGTTACACTGTGTGAAAATGAAATAAAATAATATGTAGTTTATAGTAAATTTTATACAACCCCAAGACACTTATTCAATTAAAATGATGTAAATCAAATAAACATAGATGAATAGACCCATTTCATACTTTACCTATCAACTTTTTTTTTTTTATCTTTTTATATCCCGAAGCCTTAGATCCTAAACTCTAGCATGTGATTGCCGATCTCAGACTAGCTTCTATTTCAAGCCAAAAAGTTTAGCCGTCAACCTTCTCACAAAATGCCTTCAAGTTTTCTTCTTAAGCCCCTATAATGACTATTGACCCATCCTCGGTCTCCATCAAACACCGCTTTATCTTTTTCCTTTCAGAATCGTCTAAACGAAGGTGCGACCAAGCTCGATTCGGGCTTGTTTAAGGCTCGGTAAGATTACGAGCTGAACATGAGCCAGAACCGTTCAGCTCGAGCCGATCTAAAATTAGCCGAATAGAGCTGAGCTTGGATCGGTGGTCGGCTTGTCCAAGCTCGGCTTCGGTCACACACCTAACCCTATTATTAAAAAAAAAAAATGTTGCTTGTGCCTTGGGTTTATTATCACAATTTCACACAAGAATCTTCTTGGGCATGTGGTTTGAATGATGCCCTTCGTCCTACTAAAAACTGGTCTTCCCTCTCTCCAACACGACTCCTAACTCTCTCTTTTTCTCTCCTACTTATATCAACACACAAATTAAAACTCAACTCATCCTATAATCAATCTCCTCCTCCTCCTCCTTCAATAATGGATCCTGATTCTGAAGTCATCTTTGTATACCCTAATCTCTTCCGCGTATACAAGAGCGGCCGCATCGAGCGTTTCCCGGGCACCGAACACACCGTCCCTGCCTGCATTGACCCCGCGACCGGCGTCGCCTCCAAAGACGCAATCATCGACTCTGTAAACGACATCTCGGCAAGAGTCTACCTCCCGAAATCGGCGAAGAAGAAGCTTCCTATACTTGTGTATTTCCATGGCGGCGCGTTCTGCGTGTCGTCGGCTGCTGCACCTGAGTATCATTTGCTTCTGAACACCCTTGTGTCTCATGCAAATATGGTCGCCGTTTCGGTTAGTTACCGGCTCGCCACCGAGCACCTGTTGCCGGTAGCTTATGAGGACTCTTGGGCTGCTCTCAAATGGGTTTTCGGATCAGACTGCGATAAATGGGTCGTGGAGTATGGGGACTTTGAGAGGGTGTTCGTCGCCGGAGATAGCGCCGGCGGGAATATCACGCATCAGATGGTGCTGAGGGCTGCCGGCAATTACTCTGGTAATTAATTAAAGCTCTGATATATACCGTTTTGTTAGGAATTTATTCGTAGAATATATATAACACCGTATATGCTGATTTATCTGTATATGCATTATCTCATCATCATAACTTACTTTAGAATTCTGGTGTTGGTTAGGTGGTGTGTCTTAGTCTTATAATAATTCAATGGTCTAAAATTGAAATATTTAAGATAAAATTTGTGATTTTCTTTACTGATTTTTTAACGGTGTAGAGAAATTAATCGGATGGTCGATAATAGCGTAAGACGAAAGGTCCATATATATGTTTTGTGTTGTGATGAAAGGTTGAGATTTATCGGTGCATGACAGTTCTGACTTTGATGGGCAATTTGTCTTTTTTTCTCATCACCTCTTCCGGCCTGTTGCATTGCATCCATTTGTAGATTTTACATGAATTTTACAATTTCCATATATATATATATATATATATATATATATATATATATATATAGATGAAATAAATTTCCGTAGTTAATTCCGACAAAATATTATTTGCAACAGGAGGAAAGAAGATGAAGATCGAAGGGATGGCGTTAATACATCCATACTTCTGGGGTAGAGATGCCATCGGGGGTTCAGAGCCGACGGAACCACATAAGAGAAAATTCATGGAAGAGCTTTGGAAGGTGGTGAACTTGCCCGGGGCCGACCTCGACGATCCGACGATCAATCCGTTATCGAAAGGCGCGCCGAGCTTGGCAGGGTTGAAATGCAAGAGGGCAATTGTGTGTGTAGCAGGAGAAGATTGGCTAGTGGAAAGAGGGAGGGTGTTTTATGAAACATTGAAAGAAAGTGAGTGGAAAGGGGAGGTAGAATTGTTTGAGTCACAAGGTGAGCACCATTGCTTTTTCCTTTCTGATCCTGACTGTGATGATGCATTGAGGCTCAAGGAGAAGTTGGTTGGTTTCTTCAAGGGTGAGGGGAATGATAGGGTGAATTGCATTTGGGACTTTTGTGTCGGATCAAAAAGGAAATAAGATATAAAGTTCAATGAAAAATATAAGTATTTTGTCTTCTCCTATGAATATTTTCTTTGTTGTTGAAATAAATGAAAAATGTTTCCCCAACAAGTTTGGTTTATCATATGTTGTTGAAGTAAACGAAATAATAAGGTCATGGGGTAAGGAACTGTTGGGTATGGTGCTCTCAGAGTCAATTATTGGATCACAGGCACGTGATTGCAATGATTGAGGGAGGACCTATGCCGGTAGGACAGTCTTACTCAAGATGATAGTATGCTATCTGATTTATCTTTATCATCGTGTACTGCTTTAGGTGACCTTACAAGTCACTATTGCGCGTTGATAGAGCCTTTAGGATTCTTGCTTGACGGCCAGCAGTATGATGGCGATCATATACGTGAGAGCTGTGGTCTATAAGCACATCCTTAAAAGGTCCCTAGTCGTGGGAGTTTTCGAGACAGGGCATCGATACTCCAGAGTAGACTAGTGTATACAGTCGAGACCCCGACGAGGGGCGGTGGCCGGTCTCACAAGCCACTGGTGTCAGTTGGTTCACCTAAGATGTATACAGGTGCTCATTGGGTTATGAGTACACCGGACAGGACTCGCCGGGAACATGTTAGTTGGTCTTATACCTGGCGTCAGATAGCAGTTCCATGGTGACATGTGCAGGTTAGTTCATCGACCTGAGATCGCCATTTGTCTCGTGTGAGTTCCTATTGTACTTTGATTACTACCCTACCACGGCTCAAAGGAGTCGTGCAAACAGGTTTTAGTTGGGTACAGTCCCGAGCCACATGGAGGCAGTGAGCGGATCTGCAGGGGTTCGTCTCTCCCGGTATTGGGGGTGAGGTCGCGTTGTGTTTAGGAGAGCCATTACACGAAGTCCTTGGCCAAGGCAGGAGATTTACTGGTAGGTATTCCAGTAGTATCTCAGGGTGTTCTGGGCTACACTCCGACACGACTTGTACCGCTTTTGGGGGTCTGACTTTTACCAACCTCCTAGGCCCGCCATGCGATACTCATAGACGAACGGACCAGACTGTACGGATATTGTCACTGACAGGCTCAGTATGGTGTCAGGATGAGTTCGCTCATCGACCTCCCTTTTGGTCAATACTTGGTAGCCCGTTACGTACGGCTAATACCTCTGACGTGCTAGTGGTTAAATCCACGGCCAAAATATTGACGAGTCTTTAGAGTCCCCCTCAGACAGTTTCTCAAGTTTCGGGCGAAACGCTGTAGAGGCCGTATGGATATATGGCAGGGTTCGATCATATACGTGCGGTATTGCACGGATCATGATCGGACGAATAATACTAGCGGGCTTTGGTTTAAACCGGATCCTAGTATTGTACAGTGTAGATTTTGTCTCATTGCATTTGTATTCGGTCGGAATACAAATGCGGGTATGTATATACAGTCGCGGGGTTTTCCTGTAATTTATTACGGGATCGTTTTTTTGAAGTTGCCAGTTTGCATTCCGTTTCGGCCGGTTTTCCTTTGTTCCTTCATGGCCGAATTTTTGTGATGAGAGGGGCTTATTTGCAAGTGTGCAAATTAGCAATTGTGGAGGGTTCTTTGTGGCATATGGTTTTTCATGATAGTTCAAAGCATCTTTGCTTTTTCATTCATCATGGTTTTGCATTAATGGTGATGGAATTTGATATGGCTTTGGAGTGACTCTTTTTCCACATTATCATCCACTTGCCTTTTTGCTTGATATCATGACTTTTCTCCTCTTGCTTTTATCCCATTCATATTTTCCCTCCTCCCTTTAGTGATGGCCGGCCGCAGTGAATGAATGGGGGCAATTCATTTTGTGGGGAAAATTTGTTGCTCTCATTTTTGCTTGCAACTAAAAAGATTAACCCCTCTCCAAAGTTCATTCTTCTTCTCCAATAAAAAATGCCAATTTCACACCCCATTGAGACAAACCATTCTACACTTGGTCTACAGCATTCTTGGACACGTCGGCTCGCCAACTTCGTGTCCGAGTTGCCTCGGTCCAGAAGTGGGAGCCCGTAAAAAGATCCGGCGATGTTGTACCCTTTCCGACGAGGAGATGAAGACCGGAGATTCCGCGAGGAGATCGGGATGGAGGCCGAAGACCGAAGGACACGGATCGCTCGGTATAGCATTCTACCCATTCTCTAGTTTGCTAGCATTAGGTTAATGGCCCGATCCAGGTTTTTAGTACGCGGTAGCGCCGGTTTTCTAGTTTTGAAAAAGTTTCGTTTCTGCATTTTGGCCTCGGAAAGACGGCCGGGACGCTGCCGTGCACTTACAGGAACTTACGGAAGCATTCGATAAGGAGTCGTCAGAAGTGCACTAGCAACCGGTCTAGCAGGAAGGATCAGTCAGAGGATAATCTGAGTATTCATGAGCAAGGAGAAATGTCTGATGACAATGTCAGACAGGTTTTGCTTGTAAATAAATGTTTATATCGGTCTCGGATCCGAAAATATTGAAGCCTGGAATATATGGAATTCTCTGTATATGGAAAAATTCTACAGTGTGTCGGCCATATATATCTGGTTATTAAAGAGAAAGAAATAACAATATGGACCCTACCAAGCAATCTCAAAGGTGGCTAGGATTCTCCATCTCTTTCTCTTTTTGTCTGGATGTATTATAATACCAGCACACCGAATAATCTTTCCTGTGTTTTGGGTCCTGAGGATTGGTACAAGAGTAACTCATTTCCGTGTTTACTTCAATATTTGGTCCTAGACCAACATAGAGCAAGAAACATGATCAGCATAATTAGGCATTTGTCCTCACATGAACAGAAAAAGGTTAATAATTGGTTACAGGGGGACCATATATATGTATCATTGTCTATGCTTTGCTGCTTCATATGGTGGGTGGGGGTCTGAAAACGAAAATGAGTCATGTGATGCAATTAAGAATCCGATGCATAAACAAATTAAGAGATCTAAAGACAATCTCTCTCCTCCATCAATTCTCAAATGCTACGTCTCTACTTATTTTAATGTTTAGTTCATGAAAATACGTACTTATGTCCTATATACTTATTAAAAATCAACCTATATGAGCTTTTCTCAAATGCTACGTCTCTACTTATTTTAATATTTAGTTCGATGTATAACGGAATCAAACCATAAGGTATTTAGTAAATAACGGAATAATACATCGTCAAAAGGTTACTGGATAACTGAAAAAACACTGCTAGGTTTATAAGAAAATGGATAAATCTTAAGGATGTTTAATTTTATCCTTGAATAACTTATTCTGTTGCAGATCCCACATTCATAGCAGGAAGAACCCATCAAGATCTGATGATGTCCATGGCTGGAGAGGACAGACAATACATGCAAAATATTGTTACTGTACATGATAAATAAACTAACATCACTTGCAATTCAACATTGAAACTTGTGGATATAATTTTTTCTTCTTTTTATTGGATGAACTAGAAAAATTTGATCAATTGTTGACTTTGCAGCTGAAGTGGAGAGAAATTTTCTAGGATACCTTCACAACCATCCGAGTGATGGAGTCCTGGCATGTATATATATTTAACCTGGTTATAATATAAAATATATCCTCACTTCGATTATTTTGTTTTCAAGCTAACGGTTTGTTACACGATACAAATGGGTTTGAACCCCAGATTTCTTGCTCAACCGTAAAAGCTCTTTACCGTTAGGCTACAGTGGACTGTGAACGATTTGAAACAAAGGACCACTGTAAGTGCCTTTAACTTTTAAAAGTAAGATGATAGAAGGAATCAAATCAAGTTTTGAGTTGGTGTTAAAACAAAACTGCAAATAATTTGGTACAACTTGCCTTGATCATCTAGGATCTGGTGTTTCTACTATTAACAAATAACATATAGTGTACCAATGTGCAATAGATTGGTTCGTATGGCACTTTCCATCATGGATAGAGTAAAAGAAAGTGTACACAAATTAATGCTTTCGGGAAAAATTCTTCTGGCCTGGGTTCGTGCGTTTATTGTGTGCTTGTGTGTGTTGTGATGTGTACTTGGACGAGGCTTAATTACAAGCCGGTTCATATATATATATATATATAAAAGGTTAATAGAGGAAAGATGTCATAGGAGGGAATTTTCTCCTATGGCGTCAAAAAAGTACACCGAACATTATTTTTTCCGACGATCGGCACCCACCATCTTCATCGTTATCGTCTAAGATGTGGGTACATTAAATTTTATGTGATTTTACAACTTTTTCATTGTTGATTTAGCAATGTAAAAAGTTAACGGTTTACCGACAATAGAACTTTTTACATTGCTAAATCAACGGTTTAAAGATTGTAGAATTACATGAAATTTGGTATACTCACATCTTAGATGATAACAACGAAGATGGTGGATGCCGATCGACGGAAAAAATGAGGGAGGGTGTATTTTTTGGACGCCATAGGAGAAAATTCCCTCATATGGCATCTTTCCTCCATTATTCTCTCTCTATATAGAGAGAGAGGGGGGGGAAGGTTAATGGAGGAGGAAAGGTGCGGCGGGGATTTTCTTATATGGCGTCGGAAAAATGCATCCTCCGTGATTTTTTTCGACGATCGGTATACATTACATCCATTTTTATAATCTAAGATGTGGATACACCAAATTTCATGTGATTATACCATTTTCACCGTTAATTTAATTGGTGCAAAATTAATGTTTTACCGACAATAGAACTTTTTACATTGCTAATTCAACGGTGAAAAAGTGGTGGAATCACATGAAATTTGTTGTATGCACATCTTAGATGATAACAATGATGATGATGGATGCCGATCGTCGGAAAAAATGGAGCTTTATTTTTTCGACGCCATAGGAGGAAATTTCCTCCCATAGCCTCTTTATTCCATTATTCTATATATATATAGAGAGAGAGAGAGGATAATGGAGGAAAGGTGTCATAGGAGGGAATTTCCTTCTATGGTGTCGGAAAAATGCATCCTCTATGATTTTTTCTACGATCGGCATATATCACCTCCATCTTTATCATCTAAGATGTAGATACACCAAATTTCATGTGATTATACCATTTTTTCACTGTTGATTTAGTTGGCGCAAAATCAATGGTTTACCGACAATAGAACTTTTTACATTGCTAATTCAACGGTGAAAAAGTGTTGGAATCACATGAAATTTGGTGTACCCACATCTTAGTTGATAACGATGAAGATGAAGGATTCCGATCGTTGGAATACACGATGGAGGTCATATTTTTCGACTATGGCGTCAAAAAATACGCCATCCATCGTGTATTCCGATGATCGGAATCCTTCATCTTCATCGTTATCATCGAAGATGTGGGTACACCAAATTTCATGTGATTCTACCACTTTTTCACCGTTGAATTAGCAATGTAAAATGTTCTATTATCGGTAAACCGTTAATTTTGAACCCACTAATTCAATGGTGAAAAAGTTGTAGAATCATATAAAATTTGGTGTATCCATATCTTAGATGATAACGATGAAGAAGATGGGTGCCGATCGTCGGAAAAACGATGGAGATTGTATTTTTTTGATGTCATATGAGAAAATTTCCTTGTATGGCATCTTTCCTCCATCATTATTATTATTATTATTATTATTATTATTATATATAGAGAGAGAGAGAATAATGGAGGAAAGAAGCCATAGGAGATATATATAGAATAATGGAGGAAAGAAGTCATAGGAGGTTCATCCTATGGCGTTGAAAAATTACGCCCCCTCTTATTTTTTCCGACGATCGACGCCCCCCATCTTCATACGTTATCATCTAAGATGTGGATACACCAAATTTCATGTGATTCTACAACTTTTTTACCGTTAATTTAGCAATGTAAAATGTTCTGTTGTCGATAAACCGTTAATTTTGAACCCACAAAATCAACGGTGAAAAGTTCGTAGAATCACATGAAATTTGGTACACCATGTTTTAGATGATAACGATGAAGATGATGAGTGTCGATGGTTGGAAAAAAATGAGAGAGAGTGTACCTTATTGACGTCATAAAAGGTTTCCTCCATTATTCTATATATATATATATATATATATATATAGGTAGGTCAGGTGGTGCCATGAAGCATTGAAGGCGACGGAAATTAATAAATAGACCCCAATCCCATCTCCTATTCAAATCAAGCTTTCACGTCTTTACCGAAAAAAATCTTCTATCCTATTTAATAACACCTCATGATCTACAAACAAATTAAGAGAGAGTCAGAGAAAAGAAACCATCCAAATTCTTCCCCAATTTTTATCCTCATCTATCTACTGTAGAAACTATAGCACCCAAGTGTTCTAGATGCCCTTATTTCTCTTTTAAGGGGAATTTTTTTTTAAATGATAATTTTTTCCATTTATTCTTAATTCAAAATATGTCACTTCAATCTTCCTTCTCTCTCACATACATTAATTACACATTTGAATATTAAAGCATGATATCCACTTAAAAGTTGAAACCAAAATAACCGCACGAAATGAAGATTATATATCGAAGAGCATGAGCTTGACGCGTGATAATTGTTCTTGCGTTGATAGAAAACTATAATGTTTTTGCTTGTATTCTTGAAATGCTTGATTTGAATCATTAAATGAGCTGAACTTGAACAAATTTATCTTGACATATAAATGTTAATAGAATCCAATGATGCCCAACTATATAATCACTTCAGGTACGATATAATCAATAGTTTCAAAATCCAATGGTGCATCCATGTATATATGATGCCTTATTGTAAACATTCAATTGGTGAGATATTATATCAAAAAAAATAAAAATATGATAAAGATGTTGATCAGACTCGTACATTACTCGGATACATCTCATTCGAAACAAGACATTTTGAAGATTACAAAAGCAACTAGGAGCATAACAAGCAACATCTGCATAACAAAAGATCATTTGAACCGATTCGTGTTTTCTTGTAACATTTCATGGCTAATCGCAAACCTCTGTGATGTAAATGTGCTAGCGCGCATCTTACTGCCGAGGTTCCTCTTCCGCCAAATCCACGAATCTGAAGGACAATTCAGCAACGGAGGTCTTCGAGAAAGACCAAAAGGCCATCCCTTGCAGTGACCGAACTCCTTCAATACCGAAGGCGCACCAAAATTATTAGAGTGGTTAAATTCCTTCTCGCTCAAGGAGCAACGAGAGAAGCGGCTGTTCACTGAATAGAAACCCTGGCTTTTCTCGTCATGCTGCTCCACCGAATAGAAATCCTGGCTTTTATCGTCATCTCCTTCGTATTCTTCTCCATCGCTTGTTTCTACCTTTTGCTCCCACAAAAAGCAGTCCTTTGGATTCGGCCTTGGTTTCATCGCTTGACTTCTGGTCTCCAACATCACCTAACAAAAGATAAAAGAATCAGAATAAGAAGAGAGAAATATCGAGGAAGTGAAAAAAATATATCGGTAAATAGAGAACTTGTTCGATATCGAAATCGCTATCAGATAGAGAGTCCTCTTCATCGTCGGAGCTAAAAGAACATGAAGAAACACAGGAATGAGCATAGGCTTCTTTCATCAGGGAGGGCATGAGTTCATAGTTTTTGTGAGAAGACATTAGGAGACAAGTTGGAGTGATGAGTTTTGATCATATATATAGAGGGGCAGGGATTGCTTAGGATCCTAAGATTTTCTCATGGAATCCAATGGAAAAAACAATTACATAATGTCAAGATTCCAAGAAAAAGGAAAAAGAAAAGGTATGGTTTGAAATTGTTTTACACATGGATGAGAATTTAGACTGTGACTGGCATGGATGTGCATGACAAAGGCTCTGCAACCTAAAGGTAACTTTGAATTAGCATTTGGGGTAAAGGTGAAGTGAGGCATCATCACCTAATGCTTCAAGTGTAGCAACATGAAATTTCATGAGATAAATATTATATGAACTGCATGAGCTCCTATTAAAATACGGAGAATTTCCATGAGAAAAAGGATCAAAACTTCTTCACCTTGGTTAACTAATTTAGAAATCATAGAACACAGAAGGGCCCAACACAAAGCGTCCTGAAATAATTTAAGTTACGTTTAAATAAGTTTCACGGTTATGGAAGGAATATTCACAGAAGCATAGCCCCTCCCAATTGATGAAAACTTTTAATGTCTTTGCTAGAGCGTCATCTAATCATCATCATCTTCATCGTCGCTACAAGTTACACAAGTTCTTGTTGAGCATATAGATATGTCTAAGCTTTTGCACATAGAAATATAAATAACAAAATCATAGCCCCTTTGTCAATGAATTAATAATTTGCACGTACCCATTAGCCATCTTCTAAAGCAAGTTCACAAAAAATGCCCATATATAGACCTCTTCAATGGATATCCATGAAATCTTTCTTCCACCAACCACAAATATCAAAATCGCTATCAACAACCCAGTCCTTTTTGCCGATGTTTGGTTAGAATCATGAATTTGAAAACTGTATGATCCATTTTCGTAACTTTTTGAATAAGAGATCAACTAGAGAAATTATGAAATCGCTTTCAACAGCTGACGTCTATTATCAACCGAATTTTGAGTGAACAAGAACCACAGGGAAGAAGAACTGATGCTGGTACTATTTCAGCAGCAGTATTTAATGCAATTGCTCCATTTTCACCAAAAGAAACACCCATCTTCTCGAGATCAGTGGCGCCGACAGAAAAGTAATCACCACACCTGCACTCATAGAAGAACTCCTTTGAATCATCAGAATCCTCCACTGACATTTCTTCTAATCTAATTTCGTCAGCAGCAACATCAGCGTCGCACCTTGAAGCTTTCAGTTCCTTGTCATAGTTTGCTCTGGACTTAGAATCGGAGAGAACCTCCCATGCTTTCTGAACATCTAGAAAAACATCTTGAGGCTTGAATGCCTCGGATTTTGTTTGAAGCTTGTCGGGATGAGAGTTTAGGATTGCAGCCTTGTAGCTTGCTCGAATCTCATCATAGCCGGCATCCTCTCTAACTGAGAGAACATCATAATGTGTCTTTTGGGTTGAACTACAGCCAACAAGAAGCATTGTGCCAGCTTTTTCCAACCACCAGCCTTTCCCTCGTTCAAAAAGAAACAAGGCCGTCAGTCATCGACTCATCGCTAAATATTGATTCATGTTAAAACGAGTATCACACATGGTTGTTGTTAAGTCATTAGCTTATACATATTATTAAGTGGTCTGGATCTATGGTTTGATAATTTCCAGAGTTGGAACATGGTTTCATTTTGAATGTAAGTACCTTACACAATCTAAATTATAGAGAAAGGTATAAATTGGTGAAATAACAAGGAGAAAGACTCGGTGCCATAGAGCATAAATTCATCAAAGGCAATATACGGTAAGAGTAAATATGTTTCGAGGATATAGATATCTTATGTAATCAAAATTTGGATATTATTTAGAATATCAAATGAGGAAAACAACTTAGTCCTTTAGAGAGAAAGAAGAGATGATTTAAACTGAGAATTTCTAGATTATTTGAATTGGAGAAAGGGATCCAAATCTATATGGTAGAAGAAAATGCACCATAGTTGAATACTTTGGCTAAAATATGTAAGCGTACATCGAGGGTTAACACAGGCTGTCGATAAGTATAAAGCATCCATCGTCCAACTCTTAAAAGGAATTTTCTCAACTTTTGCGGCGTGCTCCATAGCTAACCTCATTTTGATAGGGAAAGGCTAAGCGGTTTAGGAAATAAAATATATGACAATAGAGAAGTTAAGAATGCAAGAATGGTGCTCTAACAAAATGCTAAGTGCTCAAAACTTGCGTAAAGATGATGTAGATGGTGCGAGGCTTAAGGATTGAATTAAGCACCACAGCTACAAACTTTCATGTCTGGTCATTACGCAGTATATTTATTCTACAAGACTTGAGACAAATTTAAAGCTTAGGTCACTTCAGCTTCTTCAAGCACCATTTAGCCTAAAAGGCAAATGGGGCTATTTTTAAACAATAAAATAAGCAAAATGTGGAGGTCAAAGGCATAGGGGAGAATACTGTCTTGTCCTGGTCAGTCGAAAAGTCAACAACCTATCAACTTTTTTCCGACATTCATCTAATCAACGTATGCTAAGGCACTTGCATCGGAGGGTAGCAAATTCAACAGCTTACCCATGAAAGAACATTTCCATAACCAAATCGACGATCAGAGTATCACAATTATATGAAAATTGGTCTGCATATGCTTCAGGTCATATGCCGATCAAGATGGACGATGTCATCAAAATAAGTTGTGTAGAGTTACATTTGACCAATCTAAGATGAGATTCTCTCATTCAATGACTCACCCTCAGCCCTACCCGCACCACAAATTTCTCATAAATAAATGCATAATCCGGGGGGGGGGGGGGGGGGATGGGGGGGATCCCCCTTTTTATTCTTCTTCCAATGATGCGAGTTGCAAACAAAATAAATGAATAAAATCAAGTAAAATGAACCACAGAATCCAAAAAAGAAAAACTTACGAGCGAAAAACCGCCGCCGGAATCGCCTGGAAGGATGAAGGATGCAGGATTAGGGTTAGGATTTTGGAGTAATACGGGATCGGGTCGGGTTCTTTCGGGTATGAACAAACTATTGGGTCTGATGGCTATCGGGTCGGGTATGAAATACATGGGCAACCAAAATATCCTATGGCTTCTGTAAACACAGTGCAAGGGAGTTTCTCTCCTATCGTGCATACTCACAGATTCGCCGTTCGGGAATTATTCGGCGATGTCGAAAATTCGGATTCAGAAAACTTTCTGAAAAAATTCGGCAGATATTCAGGAAAGATTCGGCAAGTATTCAGAAAATGTTCGGGAATGATTTCGAGTAAGAAATTAATATATGAGGCTTTGGGTTTTGATATTACGAATTATTCGATGTTTTCTTGAATTATTCGATGTTTATTTGAATTATTCACGAATTATTTGAAGTGTTCGCCAGTGGCGATTAAATCAGAGAATTAATCGGCCAATCAAAAATTTACAAATAATTCCCGAATGCGCCGAATTATTCGTGAATTACATGACTATGATATTGTGTGGTGAAAGACAACTTTTCAAAACCTTTTTTTTTATATGATTGGAGCTGTTCATCTTGCTTTTCATGACCTAAATCATATGTATGCCAACTTTCATGTGTGTGTTTTTTGACTAGTGATTTGGTTGTGGAAATGTTTTGCTCAGTAATCAGTTAAAATTCGTGATATTCCAATACAAACGCAAAGAAGTATAAAAATTCATATATTTATGTGTACCTAGAAAACGTTGAGCAAGATAAATGACACCCGGCAATTAAAAACTTGATAGACTGTTGATTTTTTAAGGGATATGATGAGACTCTGCTATGCTCTTTGACCTCCACGTTAGGATACTAAGGATAGAGTGAATTCAAAGCAATATCATATAAGGATACGATTAAATTATATGTGAAGGTTTTTAACTCATGAATCAACATCTGCATTTGTCATTTATTTCGCTAAATCTTTTGCACTAGAAAATATCGCATTTAAATTATACAGCATACTCATTGTCTTGAGGCATAAAACAAGAAAACTCGGACCCCCTTATCTTAAGTTGTGTGGCTGTCCCTTTGGATCCGCATGCCAAAAGGGAGTGGGTCCACGGTCCTATTGTTATTGTTATATATCCTTATATAGTTATTATTATGAGAATAATGGATCAAAGAGATCCTAGGATGCTTTTTACGTTAATAGCTGGCAAAAATTACGCCCTCCACCATTTTATTCAACGATCGGCACCATCCAACCTGATACCTATTCTCTAATTTATCGATACACCAAATTTTATATTATTACAATACAATTTCACCGTTGTTTAACAGTGTAAGCCCTTATGAGGCTTGAAACTTGATTTCAAGCATTTTGGATTTCCAATTCTATGCTTGCCATTTTCTATTCTCTCCTTTTGTCCTCAATCATGTGGTTGAGCTAAGCGAATATTTTGTGATTTTCTCCGGAAAATTATCCTTTGCCCCTTAGGTATTAGGATATGTGTATTTGACCCCTTCATTCTAATGAATGGTGATTGTAAAAATTTAGCCTTCACCCTTATGTTTTACGAAAATTTGCATTTGATCCATTTTAAAACAATTTGCATACGACTCCGTTTATATTTATCTACATATAGCCAAAAAGATTGAAAAACTAGATTTTGCCCTTTCTTTTTGTTTGAAATTTTCATTTGATTCAGTTTCTCATATTTCTTATTTCTACTTGAAATTGATTAAGTTTAGATGCATTATCTAAACCGATATATACTCTGGATTTATATGAAGTTGTGATCGACAGTAGTATACTCGATGTCATCCGCCGCGTCTCAAAAAGGAAAAACAGATGAACAATGTGTCTTTATGGTTATTAAAGTACTGTTCATCTATAGGGTTACATCATGTGATTGCAATCATGAGATTGCAATCGAGCTTAGAACCAATCCCGCCTACGTTTTGTGTGGTTTTCGAATTAAAAAGAACGTGATAGAATCGACACACTTTACGATTTTGTTTGCCAAAAATCAGCCTCTCAAGCAGGTAAGTTGCTATGATAAATATATAAAGCACAATATCAATATAGATCGCGGCATAATATCTTTCTTAAATTTTCATAGATTATTCCGTATTTAATTGCCATAAATATTTAATATCTTACAACATTTTTTTAATATGATTTATCTACATTAATCGTAAATCATGAAAAAAAATATCAAAACGAATTTTTTGTAATATTTTTCATGCACGGGTGCCTCTTGCTAGTATTATATAAGGCCCTGCATCAGGTTTCTGAGCTTGAAATCAAGCTTTGGCCTTTCCAAATTTGCCCCCTCACGATTGCTTCAATACCATTTGTGTCATCATCTTCAAATCAAACCATCCTCACAATTCTCTTTTGCCCCTTCTTGGGTTTTAAATTTGTATTCGGTTCCTCGACTTTCAGTATTAGTTTGCCTCAATTTTCTATACCTTTTTTGGGCTTTAAATTTGTATTTGCTCCCTTAACATTTATTTTGGGTTTGCTATAATCCTTCTTTATTTTTCATTAACAATAAGATGCATATTGGATTTGATGAAATCTCGTAGTTTTTATTATAAATTTGTCTCATTCTATGTTTCCTTTAATGAAATCTCATAAGTCATAAAACTGTAGAGAAACTTATGCTTCTTATATTTTTTTAAAATAAATTTTGTGTGATTAATTATAAATTTTCAACAACCTACTTTGTATGTGTAAGTTTTTTCATGTTTGATGAAATCTCATAAGTCATAACATTATTGCTTTTTTCTTCAAAAAATAACGATGTCTGCAAATAGATTTAAATATATTTTTAAAAAATAATGACTGCATTTTTTTTAATATGTAAGAAGAATTGAAATCTCCATATAAGAGTCGTTGATTTATCTAGGAATTTTCAAATGCGATTAGCATCCATTCAATAAATGTAAAAAAATGAATAAAGTTGTAAAATTTAAAAGGCTTTCATGAAATTGTTTTCCAAAAAAAATAAGGAAATTTTTCGAAATTATTTTGAAAGAATTTTGGGCAAGTTTTAATAAAGGTGCAAAGCCTAAGAGACATTTATGAAATTGTTTTCAAAGAAAATAAAGAAATTTCCCGAAATTGTTTTAAGAGAATTTGGGTCAAGCTTTAAATATTAGCGAGACAACGGATTTTAATTGAAATGATGATCATTGTTACAATAACATATTTCTTGAATTCTTGGGCAACTTTGTGTGGTCGTGCATGGCACGGGGGCACTTGCCAGTTGACCTAATATTCTTCTAGCTCAACGTTGTAGCTACTAAAATTTAATTTGGTACTAAATTTTCGTAATTAAGGCCTCAAAATTATGGATTCGGAGTTCCTGCTATTGGAGCCAAAATAACACCCATGTTATTAGATCCAATGTTTCAGATTCATTGAAAATAGAAATCAACGGTCGAGAATTGTGTGAAACGGGAGGCTTGTGTATTGATGTATACTATTTGCTTTGCACATAGGATTTATGGTGAGGATTTCTCCGGAGCATCCTGCAATTCTTTTTCACATAGCTAGGACTCTTTTTCCCAAAGTTCTTCTTCTTGGAACAACCTACATAATTGATCTCAAACAGCATGTCTCTATTTTAGTTGACAATGCTTCACCTTTAGAGTGATACAAAATTTATTCCCTCATGGTGCCTTTCTCATTTTATGGCATCTGCATACACACACACACACACACACACACACACATACATACATACACACACACACATCTGTATGTACTGCTGTTTTTATTTAGTTGCAGGCAAATTCAATAGGCAGGTGTTTATGCATGTGTTGTACTCGGAGCATTGAGTCACCAAGCCTGTCATCGCTCGGCTAAAAAGCAAACTCCAGTCTTAAAAACTCCTCGGGCTATCTCTGCTCAGTTCAGAAGATCTTCTACACTATTTTCTCTTCTTCCTTTTTTCATCTTGCTGTTTGATTGTGGAGGGCCCAGCAATTTGGGTTGTGTATCTGGTTTTTATGTTTTTGTTCTGTTTTGTTTTAGCTTAGTGCAACTTTGCACAACTTCTTCACTTTCTTTAATAAAATTTTATGGGACGGTTCCATTTTTTGGACCCTTCTCTTCTCTCAAAACAGGAAAAAGAGTGATGCTAAATTATACCATCTTTTTCTCTGTGTTTTAAGCCCATAAAAAATTTAGATGGGAATTGTTATTGAAGAAAAATAATCATAAAAGTGATGCATAAATTTGCCAAAAGATAATGCAAGGCCAATTTAAATTATTTTTTATGGTACAATTGCGACTCATATGTTCCCAAATAAACCCCAGATCATTCCGAAGAATAAATGTGAAATAAATTACCAATTCAAAGTAAAGGCCAACTACATTTTGATCACACGTACATTGAGTCCAAAATAGAACACGGCTAAATCCTTGAATTTTGATGCTGTTCTATTAAATGGGAAAGTATTAGCACTGAGTGAGTATTTCTGCGCCATTTTCAGTGATGAGAAGAGTATGTTCAAACTGCGCCGACAGGCTTCTGTCTTCTGTTACTGCCGTCCAGTCATCGGACCATATCACCGGGTCCGTGCTGCCCATAGTAAGCATTGGCTCTGCAAAATTCTCAGAAAGAAAATAAATCAATTTTCAATTTGCGGAATCAACTTAATAGTTTCATTTTATGATTTCAGTTATGATGATTGGACTGAATATTTTCGGTATCAATATTCCAGTGAACTAGAAGAAGCTTAAAAATTATCAAGGCTTTACACGAAGGCTTCTTCAGGTGACCGAAAATGAACAAGGCGAGGATTCCTTTTGCATCCATGCAAAAGATTATATGAGAGAGCAAACTTTTTTAATGCTCACAGGTTACGATTTTAACTTGTATTCATGATCAATTTGTTCAATGATCAGCATATGTTTACATTCTTTTTATTTGCAGATGAAAGAATGGAAATCTAAAAATCTCTACGTAGCCAACTCTAAAGATTTGGAATTAAGGCTTTTATTGTTTTGGTTGGGGAGTAAAATATCCTTATGAAAATACTGACTAAGAAATTAATGATAAGCACAGAGATAGGTATATTATAAAAGTTAAATCTGAGAATCTACCTATGGTGAATGCGTGGCCCAATAACATGCGCCCTCGTTCATTATTTCTCTATGCAATTCGAAACTATTAATATAAGAAGTGTCATAATTTCTTCGTGTATATAGAAAAGTCTTTTTGATTCAAGCATGTCATAGGAGTTCAGGACTTGTGATAGCAAGAAACAGTGTATGGAAATTGTCCAAAAATGGCCGGTATTTGTTAGAAAATAAGTTTGATTAGATCATCGGTGGATATTTATATGCTACTATAAGAAATATGTAAGTATGACTATCCCCTATAATTATGAATAGAGAACAGAAATTACAAGACAAATTTTTTATACCACATGAAACCGTTGAATCAACGAGTGCAAGGGATAAAGAATGCTTGATGCAGAGAACATGATGGACCAGTGCGCATACCGGCATAGTTAACCATGAATGTGGATAAAGGAGCATATAAGAACACAATATTAAAAAGGTAAATTGATTAGATACGTGACATCCAAATCAATAAGTGCTTATGACATGATAATCTCATTTTTTACTCGTAAGGAAAGAAATGGGCATACATCAAAATTCAAGAGTAGATGGACATCATGCAATTTTATTTCTAAATATAAAAAACAACGATATTTAAGAAGGTATAGTTATTTGCTAAAGATACTGATTGCTCAAAACAAAGCAACCAGTAAGGGATGGCAATAGTAGATACTGAAAATAAGATGGCAGTAGAAAATAAGTTAACAGTAGTAGATTGTACAAGTCTCGATGGTTATTACCTTTTATGACCATTATCAAAACCCAAATACAAACAGTTCTCTCAATCAGTGGCCCCCACGTTCTTTATCCAAAGTATCCTCGCAGGTTTGGTAAATGAAGCCTTAGACAAAATTCTCATAAAATGTCATATGACTACCATGAGCATGTTGGCATTCAAGATCATGCATGCCCATTAAACTTCCCCTTGTACGTGCATTGCTCGTGCATCACGTTGGTGACAAAACTGCTGAGAGCTACAGTACTTTTTAAAAATATGAGCCAAGGAATTTTATGAGTCCACCATCAATGCATCCGTTACCATGTTATTTGTTGTGATAGAATCTTCACATTTCAACAATGTATGCATGTGCCCGGTTAATAAAATTCTGTCTTCTCTGTCATTGATTCTCTTTTCATGTGCAAGGCCCATAGAATAAGCGATGGTCAAGCATAACACAATATAGATGGTAAAATTGATGTGATCTTGACTTGAGAATATTCCAATACGATTAAGAGGACCGAGCCTAGTGCAAATCAAGGAAATGATATGAAAGAAAGTGAAAAGCAGAAAAACTGCGGAACAAAAATTTAGCGCGAGAGAGAAAAAGAGAGGCATTCCTGGGGTGACTGTCATTAGATAATTTTGAATGAAAAAAAAGATACAGCTCTATATCAATTTTGATATGGATAGATCAGCTAGTGTAGTTTCTCTAATATGTGATCACTATAGAAAAACTATTTCAGACTCTTATCTGAACTAGCTTCTTGGCCTTATCATCAACATTGCCACAGAGGAAAGATAAAGATGTATCACCATGATAGCCCTGGTGATAAGAACTAATCATGTGAAATTCAGAAGACAAAGATTGAAAATCGTGACAAACTTCTAAAAAATTAGTAAACTGAGAATTTGAATATGCAATAACTAAAAAAAAACGATCTTACCCATAGACCCTTATGCCAAATTATGGGGACTTGATACGATGGTTTAGGTACAGGAACAAAGCATTTATCCTACTGATGGAGGTCCTTTTCGGGTCTCCGCCAGATGTTGTCTTCCGTCGATCTCCTGGTGGACTTGGTTGATTGTCTTCCTTCACGTGCGAGTCTTAATGGGTTTTTGGAGGAAGAGATGTGGTGGGGGAGTTGTTGCCGAGTACCTGCAAAGAAGTCCCGGGATGGTTTGGTACCACCGAGGACCCTCCGACGATCAAGTTAGTACTAGATCCGAGCAGAGTAACAGCTAAGTGGAATAAAAAATGGCTTACTTGACCCATCTGTGATGGGGGTTTATATAGTGGTGATGGCACGCAGCAGCAGGCGCGAGAATCTCGCAGGCTGTTACGCTCCCGACGTCACGCCCGCGTAGAGAGCGGATCGCCCATTAATGGGGATCGCGGAGGCGTGGAACGTGGGATGTTGCTGACGGAGAATTCGCGCATGGCGAGATTCGCGGAGCGGCGGTTACGCCTGTGAGCGGTGGAGCTGGTCGGAGGGGCCGAGGAAAATAGCATCGGCGGGGGAGCTCGGGAACGAGCGGGAGGGCCGAGGCATCTTGGTCCTGTGGTAGCTCGAAGACGGACCGGAAGGGCCGAGGAGGCCGAGGCCATCTTGGTCCTGTGGTAGCTCGGAGACGGGCCGAAAGGGCCGAGGAGGCTCGGGCCTGTCTTGCTCGGAATAGAGCAAAGAGACACTTGGCCTGGCTGCTGAAGTGCTGGGGGGCAAGGAGTGGAGTACAACTTTAGAGACATGGTTGGAGGGAAGCCCCCCACTGTAGCACATTGGCTCCTTCTTCGTGGTCCTCAGGGCCCAATTGGTTTACGCGTGTGACACGTCATCCGCCATGTGTCACGATCTAGGGAATTACCGTTCTTGAGCATCACCATTAGTCCCCCACTCCTGTCCTGACCAGCCAGCTGGTCGGATCAGGAGTGGACTGCCAGGCCGCCCGGGGTGAGCTCCCTCCTAAGATTTCATCGGGACGTGTCCCCGGGATGTCAGTTGTCATTTGTTGGGTAGGAAGCTACCCGCCGGGATGCGCCGAGTAGGAAGAGGCTCGGCGGCCTCGCGAAGAGAGTTTCATACCATCAGCGTCTGATGGGCAGGAGGATGCCCGCTGGGGATGCGCCGAGCAGGAAGAAACTCGGCGGCCTCACGATGAGGGCTTGAGATCCTCAGCATCTAATGGGCAGGAGGATGCCCGCTGAAGAAGCGCCGAGCAGGAAGGAACTAGGCGGTCTCGCGATAAGGGCTTCAGACCATCAGCGTCTGATGGGCAGGAGGATGCCCGCTGGGGATGCGCCGAGCAGGGAGGAACTCGGCGGTCTCGCGGTGAGGGCTTGAGATCCTCAGCATCTGATGGGCAGGAGGATGCCCGCTGGGGATGCGCCGAGCAGGAAGGAACTCGGAGGCCTCGCGATAAGGGCTTCAGACCATCAGCGTCTGATGGGCAGGAGGATGCCCGCTGGGATGCGCCGAGCAGGAAGGAACTTGGCGGCCTCACGATGAGGGCTTGAGATCTTCAGCATCTGATGGGCAGGAGGATGCCCGCTGGGGATGCGCCAAGCAGGAAGGAACTCGGCGACCTCACGGTGAGGGCTTGATCCCTGGCATTGTGGGATAGGGAAGCTACCAGCCAGGGATAGTCGAGCATGGTAGCTGCTCGGTGCCTCCCGGCGAGGGCTTTGATTCTTGACGTTGGAGGGGCCGTGAGAGGCCTGCGAAGGATGGCCGAGTAGCACTGGAGGGGCCGTTTGAGGCCTGCGAAGGGTGGCCGAGCAGGGTAGCTGCTCGGTGCCTCTTGGCGAGGGCTTTGATCCTTGACACTGGAGGGGCCGTGAGAGGCCTGCGAAGGATAGCTGAGTAGGGTAGCTTCTCGGCGCCTCCTGGCGAGGGCTTTGATCCTTGACGCTGGAGAGGCCGTGAGAGGCCTGCGAAGGATGGCCGAGCAGGGTAGCTGCTCGGTGCCCCTTACCGAGGGCTTTGATCCTTGGCGTTGGAGGGGCCGTGAGAGGCCTGCGAAGGATGGCCGAGCAGGATAGCTGCTCGGAGCCTCCTGGCGAGGGCTTTGATCCTTGACGCTGGAGGGGCCGTGAGAGGCCTGCGAAGGATGGCCGAGCAGGATAGCTGCTCGGCGCTTCCTGGCGAGGGCTTTTATCCTTGACGCTGGAAGGGTCGTGAGAGGCCTGCGAAGGATGGTCGGGCAGCACTGGAGGGGCCGTTTGAAGCCTGCGAAAGGTGGCCGAGCAGGGTAGCTGCTCGGTGCCTCTTGGCGAGGGCTTTCTGATCCCTGGCGTTGCGGTAGGGATGCTACCCGCCAGGGATAGCTGAGTGAGGGATCCTCGGGCTCGACTGCCTCTGGGAGGACTTTCTGATCCCTGGCATTGCGGTAGGGAAGCTACCCACCAGGGATAGCCGAGCGAGGGATCCTCCGGCTCGACTGCCTCTGGGAGGACTTTCTGATCCCTGGCGTTGCGGTAGGGAAGCTACCTGCCAGGGATAGCCGAGCGAGAGATCCTCGGGCTCGATTACCTCTGGGAGGGCTTTCTGATCCTTCAGGACAGGGACCGAGCAGGGTTACTGCCCAGTGCCTCTTGGCGAGAACTTTGATCCCTTTCGGTTGTGGTAGGAAGCTACCAGCCGGGGATAGCCGAGCAAGTACCCGACTGCCTCTGGGAGGACTTTGGTTCTTGGCGCGGGAAGAGCTATAGGGCTGTAAGAAGCCTACCAAGGACCCTTGGCCGGACAGGGTTACTGCCCGGTGCCTCTTGGCGAGAGCTTTTGTCCTGAAGGATAGCCGAGCGAGAGATCCTCGGGCTCGACTGCCTCTGGGAGGGCTTTCTGATCCCTGGCGTTGCGGTAGGGAAGCTACCCGCCAGGGATAGCCGAGCGAGGGATCCTCGGGCTCGACTGCCTCTGGGAGGGCTTTTTGATCCCTGGCGTTGAGGTAGGGAAGCTACCCGTCAGGGATAGCCGAGCGAGGGATCCTCGGGCTCGACTGCCTCTGGGTGGACTTTCTGATCCTTGGTGTTGCGGTAGGGAAGCTACCCGCCAGGGATAGCCGAGCGAGGGATCCTCGGGCTCAACTGCCTCTGGGAGGACTTTCTGATCCCTGGCGTTGCGGTAGGGAAGCTACCCATCAGGGATAGCCGAGCAGGGTACCTGCTGGGCTGCCTTTTAATGAGGGCCTAGATCCTTGGGCGAGGTGGCCCTCGAGCCGCCGTGGTGAGCCCCTTCTGTGCGACCCCGTCAAGGGAGGGGGTGTCGGTCGCCAGGAGACTCAAGGCGAGGCGCCCTGGAGGAGGATCTTGGCGTGGAGTTGCGGGGCGTCCAGTGGGCCTCAGAGAGTATCGGCCCGTGAGACCCGTGGCCATGGGACGCAGCCTGTCGGTGTCAGCCGCGCCGATGAGGGCATAGTCTCCTGGGGGTGGAGGAGCGGCGATCTGGGGCCCTGGCCCGGCCATTTGATCGAGCGCCTCCGCGATGGACTGTAGTCGGTCTATTCGGCCGACGAAGGCAGTGATGACGGTCGCCGGAGGAGGTTCATCCGCGCTTCCGATGAAGGGGAGGCGGCGGCTGGTACCTGGATCTTCAGGGTGATCGCACGCCATGTGGATGGAGATCGGAAGGCCAACTTTTGTTTTTGTGGAGTTTTGTGTTCCCACAGACGGCGCCAACTGATGGAGGTCCTTTTCGGGGCTCCGCCAGATGTTGTCTTTCGTCGATCTCCTGGTGGATTTGGTTGATTATCTTCCTTCACGTGCGGGACTCAATGGGTTTTTGGAGGAAGAGATGTGGTGGGGGAGTTGTTGCCGAGTACCTGCAAAGAAGTCCCGGGGTGGTTTGGTACCACCGAGGACCCTCCGACGATCAAGTTAGTACTAGATCCGAGCAGAGTAACGACTAAATGGAGTAAAAATGGCTTACTTGACCCCTCTGTGATGGGGTTTTATATAGTGGCGGCGACACGTAGCAGCGAGCGCGAGAATCTCGCAGGCAGTTGCGCTCCCGACGTCACGCCCGCGTAAAGAGCGGATCGCCCGTTAATGGGGATCGTGATGGCGTGGAACGCGGGATGTTGCTGGCGGAGAATCTACGCATGGCGAGATTTGCGGAGCGGCGGTTACGCCTGCGAGTGGTGGATTCGGTCGGTTAGGAGACCGAGGAAGATGGCATCGGGTGGGAGCTCGGAGACGAGCGAGAGGACCGAGGAGCCTTGGTCCTGTGGCAGCTCGGGGCGAGCTGAGAGGCCGAGGAGGCCAATTTCCAGGGGCTCTGAGGAGAGACAGCTTGTGCTCGCAGATCGGATACAGGGGTGGCCTGGTCGGCCCCTGTAGGCTCTTCTTCTGCTTCTTCTTCCATTGAGTCGGAGTCCTCCCGGAAAGTTAGGGTCATATCCTCTTCCCCGGGTCGCGCGACGGGGGCGGTTCACAGAGCGGAGGTCGCGGATGCCCCTGGTGCGTCATCCACGGTGAGGCACGAGGATGAGCTCGCCACCGCTCGAGCTCGTTTCCACATTCCTTCCGGCTATACGCTACGTTTGGCCGAGGAAGGGGAGAGGGCATATCAGGTACAGGGTAAGGAGATTGCCCTGTACCTGGAAACCTTTTGGGTCGGAATGCGTATGCCCTTCTCTCCCGAGATTGTTAGAGCGCTGAATCATTTTGGGTTAGCCCCGGATCAGGCAGTGCGGAACTCCTGAAGGATTCTCCTTGGGTTCCTGGTCCGTTTGAAGTTGCACATGATCCCCTTCAGGTTGAGCATCCTTGCCTCTTCTCTCTGTTACAAAAGTCACCCTGGCACTCGCACGGGCGAGCCGAAGTGAGTATACATCTCCTTTAGGAAACAACGGGAAAGTGTTGCCGGGTCGGGGGTCGTCGTGGTCCCTTCTTTCATCCATGATTGGAATAAGAAGTTTTTCTTTATCAGGCCGCCTGAGGGTGAGGACTGGCCCGTGCCCATCCAGTGGTCTAGGGATAGTTGCCGGCGGGAGAGTCAGTCGAATGGTCCCGACGCGGTGAAAGTGGCGGAGTGGGAGCCCATTTCTCGGGCTGACATGCTGCTTTCTGAGCAGGCCCTTAGTTGGGTTGGGCTCAGCCCCGTCCAGTTCGCGGGTAAGTTGGGGGTTTACAGGCGATTTGTTTAGACTTGCGTTTATCTTCATTTTTACGTGTGTTGCTGACTCCATTGTACCTGGTCTTGTGCAGAACCCATGGACGTGAAATTCCGAGCGGCCATGCACGAGCAGAAGAAGGGATCAAGGGCTGGATGTGCCAGCTCCTCCCGTCCGACGTCGGCCCCGGCTCCCCCGGCCGCCGCTCCACCTAGGCGTTCGAATGGTTATATAAATTTTTAAATATTAAATAAATTCGAATTTTGGCGGTATACAAAAATATTCCAAAACACGCCCGAGTCGGGTCTAAAATTCAGTTTTAAAATATAAAAAATATATGTGACGTTCAAAATTCAAAATGAATGCTCGGGTAACGAAAATGCATACCCCCCAAGAACGGATGCACGTACGTGTACGTAGCCATCCAAACAAGCCCGTTTTACTGAACGGGACAGGAACAGGATGCGCGGATGCTACCACGGGGTTAGGGGTATCATGCAGACCATGCAATGTATTTTTAAAATATTTTACGTGACTTAAAATGTTATATTGTAAAATGCGCATGTCGGATAAAATGCCAGTATGCAGTATTTATGAATGTGCACAAGTCTATGTAACAAGTCAGGATAAATCATAATTATAAACCAAGACGGGTTCAAGCAAGCGGGTCGGGTCGGATACTAATATAAATGTCATATGTATTATTTGCACCCAAAATACAGTAAATCAGGAAAATACCATAATTAAAGAAATACGCGAACTGGAATTGGTATAAATGAACTGGGGTGTTACATTTATCATAAGAGACTGGAGGACAGCTCATTTGTTTATTTACTCATATATGTAGATGGCATGCTTATTGTAGCTCGAGACAAATTGGAGATTCAGAAATTGAATGTGCTTCTTAGTGGTGAGTTCGAGATGAAGGCTCTTGGAGTAGCTCGAAAGATTTTGGGTTTGGAGATATACAGGGATCGCAAGTAGCGGGAGCTTTTCTTATCACAAGAGTGTTACATTCAAAAGATGTTGAAGAGGTTCAATATATTGTGAAGCCTGTAAGTTCTCCATTGGCTGCTAATATTCGTCTTTCGGCATCTCTTATTGGATATAGTGCCCTCAAGGCAATTATTGTAATTACAGGAATGCGATTATGATAATTGAAAAATGACCTATACAGGTAGAACATTCTTACTCGAGATGATAGTATGCTATCTGGTTTGTCTTTATCATTGATGTGTATACGTTTTACTTGTTATTACGTATTGGTAATATATAATGATAAGGCCCATATGATTCTTGCTTGACTACCAGTATTATGATGGCGATCATATATGTGAGAGCTAGATAGTCCATAAGCACATCCTTAAATATCCTCAGTCTTGGGAATATCGAGACTGGGTATCGATATTCTGGAGTAGACTAGGGTATACGTTTTGAGGCCTCGACGAGGGACGGTGGTCGGTCTCATAAACCATTGGTGTTGTGTTATCTACGATAGTATGCAGGTGCTCACTGGAGGTGAGTATACTGAACGGACTCGCCGAGAACTTCTAGATGGTATTATATCTATCGTCGGATGGAAGTTCCCTAGTGGCATGAGTACAGGTTAGTCTTTTGATCTGAGATCGTCATTTGTCTCGTGTGAGTTCTCACTGTACTTTGATTACTACCCTACCACGGTTCAAAAGAGTTGTGCAAACAGGTTTTAGTTGGGTACAGTTCCGAGCCACATGAAGGCAGTGAGCGATTGTCGGAGATTCGTCTCTCCTGATATTAGGAGTCGATATCGCGCTGTATTCGGTGGCTATCACCCTAAATCCGTGGCCACGGTGGATGGGATTTACTGATATAAGCTCAGTAGTTTCTCGGTTGGTGATGAGCTTGACTCTGACACGACTTATCGGATTATTAGGGGTCTGACGTTATCCACCCCCTAAAACCCGTATGTGATACTCTTAGACGAAGAGACCGAGCTGTACGGAGATTGTCATATTCAAGTTCAGTAGGGTACCGACAGACTTGATTGTTGACCTCCCTTTCGGCATATACCTGGATAGCCGTTGCATACAGCTAGTGCCGTTGACGTGCTTGTGGTTATAGATTTATCCAATAATCACTAACAGTGTATTGTCGAGTCTTTAGAGTCCCACACAGAGGGTTTTCCGGTTCATGCGATATGATGTAGATGACGTATATTGGTACATACAAGTGTCCGATTAAATATATGTACAGGCTACACGGACTGTAATCGGACGGTTGATAATATTAGCAGCTTAAGATTAAACTGGATTATTAAATTAAGTTTTGATTTAATAATTTATATATATATATATATATATATATATATATATTAATATATGTATTCTAGTATTATTGTTCACTGTTCATTTTCTCTTTTTTGGCCATTCGTATTTTTATACGAATACGCATATATGTATTTCGTTACGTATACCGGGTTGTATTATGTATTTATACGGAATTTGTTCTAAAAGATGGACACCTCATTCGTTGATTTTTCCTTTTAAAGAAAATAAAAAACGAGGTGGAGGATGGGATGTAAAGGAGTATGGTGGAGAGGTATGACTTTGTTTTTATATTAGAAAATCATTTTTGTTTACTATTCTTGTATGGTTGCTAAAACTTAGCAATTCTTCCTACATTGATTCATTCACACAACACTTCGATTATTTTTCCATGGCTACCTCCTCTTCACCTCCTCTTTCTTCTTCTTGAGATGCTCTCTTGAGCTTCAAATTAGAGAGCAAAGGATAGTGGAAAATTCTTACATCCCTACTCTCCATTCATAGTGAGTTGGGAGCGTCGGTTGCTATACTAGATGAAGCCGGAGCTTAGATCGGTTCTCTCGGATGGATCATCTTCGACAAGGGTGGTCGCCACTCAAGCTTTTTCCCGACGGCCTACGAGGAGCTTGGAGTGGTCTTCCACGATTGGATGGACACGCGTCAAAGGTTGTATTTCCTAGGCCTTATATGTTGGTTTGCTAGTTTTGGTGTATGGAAAGATCACCAGGGATTTGGTTCTATTGCCCTTTTGTAAAATTTTGTTTTTCGGTTCCACATCGGCCGCGGCTCACGCGGCGAGGGCACCATGAACATACACTCTCATCTTAGAAGAAAAGGCAGAGCATATATCTCGAGTCCCATATGCTAGTGTTATGGGAAGTTTGATGTACGCTATGGTATGCACTAGACCAGATATTGTATACGCGGTTAGCGTTGTTTGCAGGTGGATGGCTCAGCCTGGAAATGAGCATTTGCAAGCAGTGAAGCGGATATTCCGATATCTCAGAGAGACGGCGGATGCTGGTCTGATTTACGGAGGAGTGGATACGTGTTGTGAAATAGCAGGTTATTCTGATTTGGATTATGCAGCCGATCTTGATGGGAGAAGATCGGTGACTGGCTACATTTTCATATTAGCTGCTTCTGTCATCAGTCAGAAGGCTACATTACAGCCTTCGGTCGCCTTATCTACTACAGAGGCAAGGTATATGGCGTTGACGGAAGTAACAAAGGATGACATATGGTTAAAAGGTTTAGCCTGTGATCTCGGCTTACATCAAAATCAAGCTGTGTTGTTTTGTGACAGCTTGAGCGCTGTATGTTTAGCAAAAGATTATGTGTATCTTGACAGGCCTAAGCACATCAACGTGAGATATTACTTCATCCGGACCGAGAAAATGATCAACATACAGAAGGTTTGCACCGAAGACAACCAAGCAGATATGTGTACTAAGTCGGTATTTACTCGCAAGTTTAGACATTGTTTGGACTTGCTCGGCATTGATAGATGGAGATAGCCTTAAGAGGCGATCGACAGCAGCAAACTTCTGGAAAGACGGTCCACAGCTGACGAATTTTAAAATTAAGACGGAAATTGTTTGAATTGATTCTATAATTCTAATTCTATTTGCTTGAGGATTTGTTTATTAAAGATAACTCCAAATTAGTTATTTATAGAAGATTTAAATCGGAGATAAGATTTAAATTGTATATTTGATTAGATCCAAATTTAAATCTCATACTTATCCCTAAGGATTAATTGTATGCTATAAATATGAAGTCAGTTGTCTGCGGTTACAGAGAGAAAATTGAGAGAGGAGAAATTCTGTAATTCTTCACAGACAGTGCAACGTTTTTTAATGATGTCCATGGTTTTTCCTGTTTGAGTTTTCATGTAAAATATCTGTGTCTTCTTGAGTTAATCTTTTCTGTTTTCTTCTATTTATTTGATCTTTGTTTCCGTGTTTATCTCGATCATCCATAACAGCCTTCAATTTTGAAATTGATTTGGACATTGGACTATCTCATTTGCGAGAGAAATTCAATAAAAAATATAAAACATCAAATCTCAATTTATAACTGCAGCTAGCACCATCATCTCTTTCAATAACTAACTTTACAAATTCCTTTTTAGTTACATTTAAGGTGTAAACGTGCATCACAAATGTGCAAAATACTAGTTTAATTAATACTACAAAACATAGAACCAATATAGAATTGACTTATTACCATGATGCAAAGCATTAATAAAGGAAATAAAAATGCTTTATTAATAACTGTTCCAATTCAATAAAGAACGAAAAACTATTTACAGCTTTTGTCCCGTGTATGTAAATTTATAATCCTATTCCAGCTTTATTAGTATTAGAAATAGAAATAGAAAAGGATAAACCCATGATCCTAGCCGTTACCCAACGATTGCGACGTTTGCTGTTGGTTCCGAGCTCCGACCAATTGTGCGGGCCAGGCTCGGCCGGTCAAGCCTGGTTCCGCCTCGTTAGGACATGTTTGGTTGGAGGATTCATGGGGATTTGGCACTGTTTGGACGGTGGAATCTAAAAAAGAGCAAGGATTCTGGGATCCTTGTTTGGTTTAAGTATTACAGATTTGTGGATTCCTTTGTTTTTATTGTGGGGGCCACACAAAAATATGGATACATTAATCCTAATCTTTTTGTGGTTTTTGCTGGATTTGGCACTGTTCACGTGGGCTGCGTACTATCGTTATTAAAAATTCCCCTCTATCTTTCCATTTAATCCTCAACTCCAAATCCCATATACTTTTTTCCAAGGAGTAAAAAGATCTATAAATCCAATACTGACAATCCAATGCCAACCAAACATAAAATTAGCCAATCTAGATTTTTTCAATAGAATCCAAATTTCACCGTGCTCCAACCAAACAGCCCCTTATCCTGATCCAACGTGCTGGCTCAGCTCAGAGTCCTTGCGGTCCAAACAGACAAGAAATTTTTATTAAGCACCCTTAAATCATTTCATATTACACACAACTCCTTGAATTAATATTTCCTCTTGAAGAATTTCTTTTAAATATTCCTCGGGCATTGATTATTATTTATACATTCCTCTTAGAATCTACTTATTTGTATGTGGTCTCTTGGAAAACAAACCGTTACGAGAAACTCCTTTTTTTTCTAGTACTTGTTCTAAACCTGATCATGTTTTAAGTTGCAGCGATGGGCTTTCACTAGAAATTCAGCAATGAAAAAGAACGGTACGGCATTTTATTAGATTTTTATAGTTTGTTATCATATTTCTAAAATAATCATACACATAAGAAATATAGTTCATCATGCATTCATCAAATGATCGAGTCCAGGCTAATTCACCATCTTTATCATCCATTTTATCATAACCTATCAAAATCGCTTTTTAATACGGTCCTAATTAGAAAAAGATCTAAGGGTCAACTTCAAATATTAAGCTTGGTTAGCCGTGAGAGACAAGGTTTAGCAATTAAAACAAATGACTAAATTAAAAGGTATAAAATACATATAAGGAACCACAATGGTGAAAGTGTGTTTTTTAAAAAACCGCACAGTTCTGTAAGAAAAATAAGGATTATATAAGTCTGTATATAAATATGGAAGACTACAAAGGATATATGTATAAAAACGTGAACAAAATGATTTTTGTTTTAGATGCATTTTTGTTCTTGCGGTTCTGTAAATCAAATGTGTCACGTGTCGGTTTTTTCTCTTTCTATACGTGGCATTGGTTTTTTTATTTATTTAAGTACAAGTCAAGCCAGGTTGACCGGTGAAACGGTCACCATTTTGCTATAATGGCGCAAAATCCATCGTAAGTCTTTAGAAAAAAGAGAAGAAAATAAAAGAAAACGCACAGATTGCTCCTGCGGGACAACGTACCGGGCGATGAAGACAAGAGTAACTGGCGAATCAGCCATCCCATCCGATGCCAGCTAGCCTCCACTAACCCCCTAATTCCCCGGCGCACGTTAGTTTCCCCCATTCGGCGTTCTTCTACTACGCTGCCTCTGCTGACGTGGCCGACCGTCCTTATACAAACCCCACGCAGGCCTCAGAAAAAGGGCAGAAAATTCTTTAGATTCTTTTATCAGAATAGGATCGGGGTTTGTGGTTAGGGTTTGAGTTTTGTTTTTGATTTTTTGGGGGGATGGGGGATCGAATGGTGCCGTTGGCGATGCTGCTGAAGAGGGAAGTGTCGAGCGAGAAGATGGAGAAGCCTGACATACTTCACGGTCAGGCCGGCCAGAGCAAGAAGGGCGAGGATCTCACCCTCGTCAAGACGGAGTGCCAGCGGGTCCCCGGCGACGGCGTCACCACCTTCTCCGCTTTCGGGGTAATAAGCCGATTTCTTAATTTCTATTATTTTCTTTGAATTTAGCAGTTTGGACCTGGAGTGATCTGATTTAATCAGCTGTTCTCTAGCTAGTTAATTTACCGTTTTGCCCCTGCACAAGCCATCTGCATCACCCCACAGCGTCTGCATCATGAAACATCATCTCATTTTGATTGGACCGAACTTGTCTGGTGTCTCGGCCGCATTAGTAGCGGTCGAGGTGTTGGGGATGGATGGAAACGGAGACGAGGAGAAGAGGCAAAAGCATTAGAAGCCACCGCCGGCGTTTTATTCGTGCCTGTCGGAAAGCATTGAAAAAAGTCTGTATTGGAACCTTTAAAAATATTTTAAAGCAATCTACCCCAATCTCATCATATATCCTTAAGCATACACTTTGCAACGCCAGAAGGAGTGACTTTGTAATTAATCCATATAGAGAACGAAAGTAATAGTATACTGCCATCGATAGATACCACTATTTTAGTTTTTACATGCAATTAATTTAAACCTGAGTGGAGAATGATCTAGATGTTGAGAATGATGGAAGATGTAAGGCTACTTCTTCAAACAAACGTGGCATTATTGTATCTGTAATTCGTGAGTTGTTGATGAATGGTAATAATCTCCATTTGGGTTATGGCCCAAGGGATAAAAATCTAGCCTACCAATCCATTAATGCCAAGTCTTTTTTTTTGTGTGGATATTGTGGTTAAGATCTTATGCAATTGGTATGAGAGTTGATGATCATGTCATGGGTAGGAATTCTGAGAAAGGGGGCTTAAGTAGACTGCGAGTCATACAAACAGCGAACCGACCCAAAGAGGGAACCAGGCACTGACTGAGATTTAAATATCCAATATACCCAAGGAGGGAAAAAAAGATTACTTACTGCCAGAGCAAAAGCTATCTATAGTATAGCAAACCAAAAGGAGGAAAACGAGCCCTTGAGGACGGCAGTCTGTTGGTGTTTTTTTTTCCAGTAAGAAAAAATAGACCGAGGATTACAATATCTAAACATAACCCCCCCCCCCCCCCCCCCCCCCCGATAGGCATTCTATTAATAGATGCTTTACAAATTTTTAACTTAAAATTGTAGAGATAGGGTTAATGGATAGCTTGCAACAACGTACGGCATGCTAAATTGTTCATATTAAAATTGTCTTGAATGCTATTAGTTGTGATTGTAGAATTAGGCTGCAACAGTTTTCCTTATCTTGGGCGTTTCCGGTGTGATAGTGATAAATTGTGCCAGTTTTTTTCCATTTGTTCTTGGTATTCCATAGTGGAATGTTACAAAGGTTTTGTTGGTTCCATCAGTAATAAAAGTCAACAAAAGGATGATTTTTTTTTTTTTTGGGGTTGGGGGGCTTGGATAATGATGACAATGGAGCTATGGAGAATGAATTATTGATTTCAGTTAATTATGCAAGGTATTGTGTTAAAGGGAGATGAGGTTTGTCGAATCAGGGAATATGTTTAACTAACAAATCACACTACGAAGCAAGATATTTCAGACAGAGTGGTTAATAGTTTGGCTACGGCGAAAGCAGTATGGAATATTGATCATTCAGCTTTATGCATTACTTTACTTGGAAATGCATTTCATGTTTCAAGTCGTACTGTTTAAAGTATTTCCTTATTAGTGCTATAATTGTCATTTAGTCATTTTTTTCTTCAATGTACCAATTACCTTTTACCTCTGTAACTGATTATGTTGTATTTTAGACTTCTAAATCTGAATCATGTATCCCATTCTAGACCGTGTGAAGATAATTCATGTCTTTTCTGTACAAGAGAATATATTATTATGTTTCATGTTGAGATCATCTTTAGGAAAATATCGACTAGGATACATCTTTGTGGTTCAACTCTTAGTATCAACTTTTGACGTGCAGCTTTCCTTCTTTGACATGCTCATATTGTGTGATCTGACATTTTTTCAAGGAACCTGACAATGCAGTCTAAGCTGGATATTGGAAGGTTCTTGGTTACCTTGAATAACAGAATATGAATTTTAGCAGAATCTCACACAAGATATGCTAAATTTGTTAACGTTACAATTTTTGTCAAATAGAATATAAATTATGTCATCATACTGAAATAGATGTTGTTAACAATATACTTCCCAGTCCTTTCCTTTCCTTGCTCAAGTGCTCAAGATTTTTTTGCTCTTCCATTTCTTGTTTATAGAACAATACATTTCATGTGAAGTACATTTGTCAAAACATGTCTTCTTAGGGCTCTAGGGGGTACAGGGATATTTGTATAACCAATAGGGGTACAGGGTGCTAAGAATTCACATAAACCTACCATCAAAGTGAATGCAACATGCAGGAAATGTGGCTTGTCTACATATTCTCCTGCTAAATACAGGAGAAACAGCAAGGGGTGCTATCGCTATTTAGGAACTGATTTTTTTTGTTTTGAATATTCTAATATCGTTGGATTTTGAGATCCAATTGGGCACGTCTATATTCCATTTATTCTGTATATTTTACCTAAAATATGATACAATTGATGCATGCCCTAAATCTCTATGATGATGAAAAGAAAGTATTAAGATAATTATATTTCCGACTAAATCGTTGTGGATTTAATTTTCCTCTGCAGCTTTTTGATGGCCATAATGGATCTGCAGCTGCGACATATGTTAAGGAAAACCTCTTGAACGATATTTTAAGCGCCATTCCTTCAGATCTTAGCAGGGATGAGTGGCTAGCAGCTCTACCGCGAGCTTTGGTTGCAGGATTTGTTAAGACAGATAAAGATTTTCAGGAGAAAGGTATGACCATACAAGCACAGTAATTAATAGAGCCTTTTATGACATCTCAAAAGTCATCTGTTTTAGAAATTACTGGTTCAAACTTGTAACATCTTTAAGTTGTATTTTGCAAGATGAAAATCATCTTCATTAAGAAACCAATTTTATTTAATTTATATTTTAAATATTTTTGTGTTGATCAATGATATGTGAGCTTAAAATAGAGTAGCGGGCAAAATTTTTAGAGGAACACTATGAAGAATAAAAAAAAATTTAGCAACAGGGCATGCTACTTATCAAAAAGGTATGCAATTTGATTTTAGAATCATTTTATTAGACTATAATCTTTTGCTGAGAGATAATTATGCTTGTGTGCTACAATAATTGATTTGAACTATATAAGGAAGATGTATACACCACCAACAACAACTGATCCTTTTATCCCAAGCATATGGGGCATGCTACATGAACCAACATGAGAATCATGCCGGGTCTAGCACATGAATCCTCCGCGTCCACTCACTCCTATCGAACAATATGCTTTCATTGAGGCCTTTGGCAACCATATCTTTTCGTATCCCCTCCATTCATGTTTTCTTTGGTCTTCCTCTCGCCCTTTTGACATTGCCTATATCGATAGTATTCATTCGTCGAACCGGTGCTTCCATAGGTCTGCGTCGCACATGACCGAACCATCTTAGCCGTTTTGCCCGCATCTTCTCCTCCACCGGTGCTACACCAACTTTTGCACGAATATCCTCACCTACATCCAACGAAGCATGCACATCTCCGTTGTTGATAATATCTACTAGTAAAAATTTTCAAGCTGAGCTATAATATTCTCTTTCTTGGCAGAAAATTAAGTATAACTATTTGGTTATTTTTTCTTCTTCTGAAAATTAGTTGAATGTAATTATTTTTTAATTGAGCTATCATACTCTTTCTTGTCAGAAACTACAATCACTTGTGTTTCACCTAATTTTGGTTGTCTTAAGTTTTTAAAAAGACTTGCAACCTTTGAGACTGTCAATATATTTGTGCTGTAGTGACCATAGGAACCAAGAAAGTTCCAGCAACCACTTCTCTTAAATATCCTAAATAGGATAGATATTTCAAACCACTGAATGGGGTCGAGGGAAAAACATAAAATATTTTTTATTTGTAAATTAATGGGGTTACAACTATATGAGCCTAGTGAGGATGAGGAACAATTTGACGGGGTGTTCGCGGGATAGTTTTAGTTGACAATTTTCCAAGTCATTGGCAGACTTTGCTCCATGTTGTGAGCGAGTTGTCTGTATGGCTAGTTTGTGAATGCAGCCTTTGGTTGAGTGAGCCCCCATTTCATCTCATATTTCCAACTCTCCTTGTGACCCCCAATTACCATGCCCTAAAAGTTCTCCTGATTTCTTTCAATCTCTTCTTAAGGAAATATTATTGTTATCTATTTGACAAAAATACGATAATTTGGAAAGAAATATGAAGACAATAATATTCCTGTATCAAGGTGAAGATTGGCAAACCTTGCAGATGTTGGATACCTGGTTCTTATAAAAATAATGGGCTGTAATCTGGAAAAATTTAACAAGAGATCCAATAGTAATGTTATCCAGCAGAAGGAGAAGGTTGTAAATTTTTCTACGAGTATATCCCAAAATATATATCAAACTAAATACACACAAATAGTTTTCTATGCCATTCTACGCTGCAGAACATGACCGCATTTTATATTTTCATCATTGCAGTTCATTTTATGTCTAACCTAAATTCATTAACTTATGATACTTTTTCAGCACAAAGATCGGGCACAACCGTTACATTTGTAATTATAGACGGATGGGTAGTAACAGTAGCATCAGTTGGTGACTCACGGTGCATACTGGAATCTGCAGAAGGTTCGATTTATTGTTTATCAGCTGATCACAGGCTGGATGTTAATGAAGAGGAGTAAGATAGAGCCTCATTAAATTTTCTGTTCCTTTTGATGTAGCTTATCAAATCTAATTAAGTTTTGTTTTCTCTCTCACAGGGTGGAGCGGGTAACTGCGAGCGGCGGCGAGGTTGGAAGACTAAATCTTGCTGGTGGAGCAGAGGTATGCTTTCTAGATATTCTCTATGTACACTGATTCCACCTTTCATCTTAATTTTAAAAAATAAAAATATTTAAGGCTTGGTTCTCTTACTATCTAGGCACATAGTATTATTTTCAAAAGCAGACTACAGTTGATTTACAAGTGATTGCTCTTATTTAGTTTTATGTATTAGTGCTGAGCATGAAAACTGGAACATGGCAATAATGAATGGGGCAAACTCTTTGCTGTGATTTTCCCTGATGTTTTTCCTGAATTGAAGCTACTAACTTTTTAATTAGTGCTTCATTTTCTAGCCTATCTTGTATTGTATTTCCACTCACTTATCTCGACGTTATCATTCAACTGCACTCATTTTATAAAAGTTGCTTCTAAAATTGCCCAACATATCTGACCAATAAGGTTTCAGTAGACAATTTAGTTTGATAAATATTTTATAATTCCCTCGTATTATATTGAGTTTCCATATGTTAGCAGGGTTAAATAGTAGCTATTTGACATGATACCAAACATTGATTTGCAGATTGGTCCTCTCAGGTGTTGGCCAGGTGGCTTGTGTCTATCAAGATCAATTGGAGATATGGATGTTGGTGAATTCATTGTTCCTATTCCACATGTGAAGCAAGTGAAGGTTTGTCTGTCGTTTTATTTATATTTATATTTGCATGGAATCGTGCTCATCATGTTTGAAGATGTAAAGTTTACCTTAATATTTCCAACATTACTTTTTGTGCTTCAACGGTTGATATAAGCGTCATTGACAATTGAGTCAGATATTTTTGGTTATATATTATCAATTTGCACAATATACACCACTTGCTATACCAACATCTACATGTGATAAAGTTGATTGCTGTAAATATTATGTTCTTCCATAGATCTTTCACATGCTGACCCCAGAAGTTTGGGTTAGAGGCTTGTTGTCGTTGCTTCTGCAGATGCTATTGGCGTTGTTTGGATACAGCATGGTTAATGCACATGCCTTCCTAGAAGATGGAATTGTAGATTTTGACTTGATCATGGTTGATGGCGTGAAAAGATGCTCATATTAGAATTGCTCTTTTGGTTGCCAACTAATGCAGTTCTACAGTAATAATAAGTGATCTGGAGACCCGTTTTTACATATTGAACAAAAATTTGCATTACTGAGTCCTCGGTTACAAATTGGTCTACACTCTAGAAAACAAGAACATTTGATCAACAAAAGATTTGAATGATTGAGACCATTCACCTTCATATCCATACCTTAAAATCTCTACATATGGAAAACCAAACGATTTTGATGCTTCTTACTCATGCATCAAGTGAGAGCAACATGGATCTCTTCCGACCTTTTCAGATAATAGAATGCAAAGCCATACATTCATCTACATTCCCTACTTATTCCCCCATCGCCCTTTCTCCCTAATTGTCATCCTTTACCTCTTCAATAATTACATGGTAAGGTACATGCTTCCATTGTATCAACAATACATATAATAAAACAATTTTGTGCCCTTGACTCCTTAGAGGAGTCAGAGTTCTTTGCCCTTATCATATGGTATAGAACTGAGGTTTCTTAGCAACCTTGAGTTTAAGTTCAGGTTCACCGTTCTAATTTGATGGCTGTCTTGTTCCAATTTCTCATCTTCGACTCAATTGTATGCCATTTCAATCTACATTTTGACTGTAGAGTAATGAAATAAACATGCTTATATAAGCTTTTCAGCAGGGACAAAATTTATCCGTTTTGTTTTATGCCATAGCACTCCTGTTTAAAAAAATGATTACGCCGTATTAATTTTCAACAGCTGTCCAATGCTGGAGGCCGGCTTATCATTTCAAGTGACGGCGTATGGGATGCATTATCTTTTGAATCAGCCTTAATTTGTTCTCGTGGATTACCAGCAGATTCTGCAGCTGCTCGAATTGTTAAGGTACACTTCGATGTTTTTTTCTGTAAAATCTCTCGCTCGGTGCTTCTGTTTCTGTTAGTCACTCAGTGTTCCTATTTGCAGGAAGCTGTACAGCACAAAGGATTAAGAGACGACACAACCTGTATTGTTGTTGACATACTGCCTCCAGAAAAGATATTTCTTCCTAATCCACCGCCAAAAAAGCCAGGGATGGGAGTATTTAAAGCTATGTTCCATAAAAAGTCATCTGAATCGTCATCATATTCGGACAGAGATTCTTATGAGCCTGATATGGTGGAGGAAATATTTGAAGACGGATCTGCAGTGCTTGCTCAAAGGTTTGTGTCTTGCAGAAGTTGATAACATATTATTTATCTAAACAAGGCATCCGAATGTTAAATAGCATGACAATGTTCGAATCTTCAAAATAGTTCTCGTATAGAAACCTGAACTCATTGAGGTAAAAGAGTTATAAAAAAAATCACAAAACTCAAATTCTTAGAGCACGCTTTATCTTTGAATAGCAGCGTTCATTCAGGTGAAAGACAGAATGAGAGTAGTAGGCTAAAATTGTTTTTTGAACCGAATATTATCAAAATACCCTGAAGGTTGAGCGTCTGGACAAAACCAATTCAAGGGTTGATAAGGAACAATGGAAAATAGTGCCTTGGACAGAATATTGCAAATCCAGCCTATGGCCATCATCTAGATATTCTTTTTTGGGTAAATTGTCAAAAAGCCCCCGGTCCGCTTGGGAGTTGTCTAAAAATCCTTGTAATTTTCGAAATTTTTGGGAAGGGCCTACTGTTCAACATCTTTGAGGAACCCCCGGCTATATTTCATTTAGGCCCTGTATTTCCTCAACTGCTTGGATATTACAGGCAAGTTCCTGAGATATTACATGCAACTGTTTGTATATTACAAGCAACTGTTTAGATATTACAAACAACTGGTACATAGGGGTTTTGATTGGGCCCAGCGGTGTTTTTTAACAAGAGAAATAGCCTAGGGGTTGTTACACAAGTTTGAAGCGGGCTGGGGGCTTTTTGACAATTTACTCTGCTTTTCTCGCTTCTTTCAAAATATTCATGGTGTGGATTATGCTTATTGTGTTAATTGCAGGTTAGATTCAAAGCATCCAGTATGCAACATGTTCAAGCTTTTCCAGTGTGCAGTATGTCAGGTTGAGATGAAACCTGGCGAGTGTGTTTCTGTACATGCTCGCTCATCACAACTTAGGAGACTATGGACCTGGGACGGCCCTCTCCTCTGTCCAGGTTGCTTTGCGAAAAAGGAAGCCATGGAAGGCAAAGGGCATACAAGAGGTATTAAGGCTAGGGTTTCTCGCATATAACACCCTTCGTCATGGGCCCATCTTATTAGCACCTGGCACCACTAAGATTAGTATGTGTTTGCTCTAGAATGCCTGACTTGACTGCTGACTAATCCAACGGTGCCAGGTGCCAGGTGCTAACGAACCGGTTGAAAGGGTTACAATAAGTGCCAGATGAGGTATAAACCAAGGGTGTTATATGCAATTAACACTTGAAACTTGCTCTTTTCTTGTAAATTATTTCTACTTTTAGGCAATACAGTTTCTTAGCCCCTTCTTTTCACCTATATCTACAGATCCTTCATCTAGAAATGATCACCGACGTGGGTAGTGCCAAAAGGTGATCTAGATGGTATGCATTGATCTGAGAAGCCGACTTGAATATTGAGATATATACTAACACGAAAGATGACAAGAAGTGACTTCTCATTTACAAAATTTAGATATTGCTGTTGATACCTGAGGTCAGAATCTGCCATAACTTAGCACGAGAATTATGACGAACCATTTCCTTGGGGTTTTGCGAGTCATTACACGTCGGCTCACCCCCCTGACAAAGTTTTGGGATAGTTCAATTCGGTGCAAGGTTCGTCGCCTTGTATATGAAACATTTTACAGATGCAAAATTTATATTGTAGAAGGTTTTACTGCTACTTTAGAATATGGTAACATATTTTTTAACTATTCATTATAAACACAAAAAAGCGTTTAAATCCGATTAGACATGCGCTTACGGGTTGTAACCATATCCGGAGTTTTAATAGAAATTTATCAAGAATATATATGAATATGTGTGTGTGAATAATTGAGAAAAGAGGCCCTAGGAGTCTTTTTCGTTAGATACGTCAAAAATCTATGTGCTCCATGGTTTTTTCGACAATCGGCACTCGTTAGCATCAACTTTATCATGTAAGATGTGGATACACCAAATTTCGTGTGATTCCATAGCTTTTTCACTGTTGATTTAGTGAGTGAAAAAGCTATGGAATCACATGAAAAAGCTATGGGATAATAAAGATGATGATGAGTGTCGATCGTCCAAAAAAATTGTGCGGGTGTATTTTTTTCGACGCCGCAGGAGGGAACTCCCTATGGCACCTTTCCTTGTACACTCCCCCCCTCCCTCTCTTTTGAAAGTTATTGTTGTAGTTAATTTCTATTATGACTTATACATTGGATTGGTTATAGCCTGAATTTTATATCTGCAAGTTCATAAATAACTAGGTTTTTTGTGGTACTTGGTTGGTTTAAACACTGTATATGGTATAAGAATCTTTGTATGTTTATCATGTCGTATTGGTGTATTTGCAATTCATTCCTTGTTCTTGGTCAGTAATTTTTATATTGTAGTGAATCAAAGTGCAGCTTTTGGGTTGTCCCTTTTCATTTTGCAACATATTTCAGTTATTTTTAAAAACTACCCTTTCAGCTGGGTAATGAGAGAAACGGTTATGTCATTTATCAATTTAATAATTCTTCGTGGTTTAATATTCGAGGTAACCTGCAATGAAGCCGGACTGATCATTTTTCTTCAGGACAAATGCAATTTTCTTCCCATTTTGTTTTCTTTTAGCGTTTTTTAGTTACGTTAAAAGAGATACTCTCCTAAAGTGTATGATTATCATGACAAGTATGAAAGTTCTGATAAACAATTTATAAATGCTTAGATAACGATTCTCTTGCTTCGACTGTTGTCGAGGTGTTCATTGCACCTCATTTATTATTGAATAAAAAACATTTGATTTGGCTTTATTTTATTTTAATTTAATATATCACCCCAAAAGATTAGCCCTTTGGGATTCATATGCAGCCCTCATAGATTGGGTATTTTGAGAAAACAGCCTCAAGGATTGAAAATTTTAAAAACAGCCTCTAAAGATTTACGGTTGGCTAAATAGGATCTCTCTTACAATAACCCATCTTGAACTTGAATTCTAGGTTAGGAGTTATCATGGTTAGTTGGATATGTTAAATGTCTCAATCTGATCTCCAGAATTCCCATTCATCACTAAAATTTTATCTTTCTTAAGGATTTTATGAAAAAACCTCTTGATCTCAAAGTCTTCTTTTCGTCCATGATGGCTTCGACTGCGAGCTCAGCATCAGGGGCAATATCAAGATCTTGGGTGCCAAGGCATTCTGCACCCCCTTCAAGGAGGACTCTGTCCCCTTCGAGGAGGACTCTGTTTGCTGCTTTTTTTTGTATGATTTGGGATGTCGGTTTTTGATTTTGGGGGATTTGATTTCGAAATTTAGAGAAATGTGCCGGCCGTTCGATTATTTTGAATGATTCAATTGGTGAAATTATTGTACTAGTAATTGTTCTTGCTTTAATGCAAATACAATTGAGTTTCAAATCAACATATATATATGTTTGTGAGTTTCTTTCATCTAGTTATCCATTGGTGTTTAATGCAAAGATTACCGTTGCTTCTTTCTTCTGCGGGCATCAAAGAAATAAGCTTGGAATAGAGGACTCGAGGTAGCCATCAAAGGGGGTAAAAGCGTATTTTTAACATCCCAATGGTTGCTTTTAACGGCGTTGGTAACCGATGTTATCATCTGCAGGGCTCTAGTTAGTTAATTTATAATCTTTGGGAGTTGTTTATAAAATTTATGTTATCTTGAGGGCTCTATTTAGTTAATTTATAATCTTTGGGAGTTGTTTATAAATTTTTTGATCTTTACGTGTATTTATCAAAATACCCGATCTTTGACGGTTGTATATAATTTTTTTTTTAAAAAGAACCTCCCGATGGATTAACTATTTTGAAAAATAGCCCGAGGGCCTAGGTTACTAATAATAAAGATAATTCCAAAGATTCTCCGATAATTATAAAGATTCTCGTTTCTTTAACTCATGAGACTAAATGAATAATTCGTCCTGGTCGCTCTCTCAACTTTCACTCTTCCATGCAAAAACCAAAACCTCGAACCCAATCTGAACTTGCTCTACACCTTTACTACAAGCCCTCTAAAGCTTCTCGTCCCTCGTGTTCTGTTGGAGAGATTACATTGTCTTTTAACACCTCCAACTGTTAATTCTAACTAACATAAGGGCTTATAAGGGCCTATTAAGTAAACTTCGAGACTTTGGGATAGTTTTTAAAAACATCAATGTTTGAGGGCTGTTTATTAAAATAACAGATCTTTGGGGTTTTTTTTAATTTGGATTCAAGGCCCTTAGAAGTTGAACAAAGGGCCGCCAGGGGCTAAAAGCCTTTCTTCAAGAAAATAATAAAAAGAAGATTTCTACTTTACTTTTCGCCTCTACCGCCAAAATTTTTCATTTTCTTCAAAACACAATATAACCCTCAATCCTAAATCCCCCCAAAATTAAATGGCCTTCAAAGAAATCGAAGGAGAAGAAGAGATCTGATCGATCTCTTCTAACTCGAGCGAAGAAACCGAGGACGAAGACGATGACTACAACGAAGCGAACGATCGTCAAGGAGAAGAAGACGATGACGACGACAACGACGACGGCGATGGATCCAGTAACTCTCAATTGCCCGATGAGGACAGGAACTCGAAGAACGTCGACGCTCTCGTTAGGTAATCTGCGTCCTAAATTAGGTTTTTTTTTCGTCAGACGCGGATTTGAGCGATCATTGAGCTGAATTTAGTTTATGGATGCCATTTTGATACATGGGTTATTCGGAAAATTTGATTTTGTTAGGGTTTTCATCAGATATCGATACGAGTGAAATAAATATCTCTTTTTTTACCGTCATTTTCAGTGGAAACCTAGTTGTAAAGAGGCAGCCTTTAATTCCTCGAGTTCATTCGGTTACTGACGGGGGATTAGCAGCTAGAAAGCCAGTTAAGCCTCCTTGCTCGAAGGGGTATAAAGATTATAATGAGCTTAATCGCCGTCTTTGGACACGCAAAAGATTTGTTCCATGGGGTTCTTCACAGCCAGCATTGGTCGCTATAAATAACCTCTTAAAAATTCCGAGTGCTGTTGAGAATGATCCCTCGGAGGCGGATCAGAATTTGGCTCCTGGTATCGAGCTTTTGGTTCTTTGGCAACCTGAGTGTTCAGACACGAGAAGCATACCTCAGACCCCGATTGTGGTGGATCCATTGCTAGTACGATATCTTTGTCCTCATCAAAGGTATTATGCTTAATCGAATGCTATTTAAATTTTTTTCGGCATCTAGTTGTAAACGGATTAGATTCTTACGCAAAATACTCTATCGAAGAAGATTTGAGTAACATTGATAATTATTGGCGAAGCGATCATCCACAAAATTCTCTATATGATGTTTCTTCCCCCCCCCTTAAAATCGTAATCGTAATGCAGACTTCGCTTTCTTCAAAACTCGTTCTTTTGTATCTGCATACCCCCTCCCCCACCCAAAAAAAACCCAAAGTGCACGGACACATACAAAGAGTCAGTAATTAGTAATGAACTTTCTGTTGTATTGGATAGTTTCAATTGGCAGCCCTATAAAAAATATAGTCCAACAATGGTCTCGTTAACAGTCCATAATCTTGTAAACTGAAAACCTCTTAACTAGACCGTATAAACAGAGCTCAGTTATCCTCTTAAGCTCGGTATATAGTTTTTAGGAAGCTACATTATTTTTCAGTTCACCATATATGCCTAAGGTTGATGCAGAGAAGGGGTTCAGTTTATGTTCGATTGTGTTTCTGGGTTATCTAGTGCTGATGGTATTTCAGGATGCATTCTGGCAGATAATATGGGGTAACCAACTAATCTGAATCTATATCTCAGTCTCCCACTATCGCAGATACCACTTTACGATTGAATTATTCATTAATATTTACTGTTCCTGAGTATCATGGTTTCATTTCTATCCAATTGTGCAGACTGGGAAAGACTCTCCAGTCAATTACATTATTCTACACTCTTCTTTTCCAGGGCTTTGATGGGAAGCCTATGGTCAAAAGGGCTTTGATTGTTACTCCTACAAGCCTTGTCAGTAACTGGGAGTCTGAGATTAACAATTGGATTGAAGGAAAGAATTAAGTTAGTTTCTCTGTGTGAAAGCACACGTGCAGATGTTCCCACTGGGATAGACAGTTTTTTAAGGCCTTGCAATCCTCTTCAGGCCCTTTTATTGATGTACTCTGAAAATTAATCTTTTCTGCATTAAAGTCAGCTCGGGGAGTTCTTATGCCTGGCAATGAAACTTTCTTGGGTTTTCATCTGAAGTATTATTCTCTTTAGGTACCCATCATTTCTTATGAGACATTCCGAATGCATTTGTCAAAATTTGAAAAGTGTGGCTGTTGTGATCTTCTGATATGTGATGAGGCTCACAGGCTGAAAAATGATCAGACATTAACAAATCGGGTATGTTATTCGATTGACCGTAAAATGTGCATGTTTGAATACCATTGTCCCTCGGGGAATATTTTAGATGTGTTCTTCCTAGTCTCTGCTTCGCTGGGGTACTTTAAATCACCATACTAAGTTGAAAGTTGTTTCCACGCAGATTTAATGAAATTAATTTTATTTAGACATTTTACTTATTTCTAAAAAAATTGTTATCTTTTGTAACAGGCATTGGCTGCTCTTCCTTGTAATCGGCACGTCTTACTCTCAGGAATTCCCATGCAGGCAAGTATGATTTTCCTCATCTTTTCTAAACATGACTCTTAACTGGTAGAAATTTGCAGTTAATCTTTATGTTCAATTTCCACAGAATGACCTAGAGGAATTCTCTGCTATGGTTAACTTCACAAATCCTGGTGTTTTAGGTGATACAACATATTTTTCATCGATACTATGAAGTAAGTTTACTGCTGCCTATATTACAACTTACAAGTTTAGGGTGCAAATGGATTTTGCTTGGATTATATACTTCCAAGCTCTAATTCCTCTCCATACTTTCTTTTTTATTCTTATGATTTGAACTGTGCTAACCTCCAAATTAGTTCCTAGTTCTGCATGAACGGCATAGCTATATTCTTTCATTGAAGTATTTTTTTAATTTCATTTTAGACCTATATATGTAAAACTTGGTCCATTGAACTTCATCCAACCTGGAGATTTTTGACAATTCTAACTGGGAATTTGATCTCAAATTCCTATTGAGTTTCATTTGCTGAAATAACTCCATGCCAGAGTTTAACAAATGACGGAAAGGTAAACTTTGTTCAATGATGGGGCCACTATAAGAGCCTTTGATACATAAATAGAACTAAATACATGCAATGAATTATAATATAGTTTGAGTTAGTGTTGTGTGTCAAAGAAATGTTCGAGTAGTAGGCATGTTTGAGAAGTACATGTGTTGAAGTGCCTAAGAAGTGTAATGATGGAGCATCCATGCTACATGAGTTGCTTTTGATTGCTACCTCCTTTATTTAATCTAAGATGCAAACCCAAAATTCACAACAATCTTCAACGGTGTTTGCTTATCTAAATATACAAGATCAATGCATATCCAAAACTCCAGGTTGATGAGTTATCATCGGCTTATCTTTCGCCTCAAACTTTCTAGGATATATCCACTTCCTCTTGAACAAAAGTTTTGGATTTTATGAACGGTGATGTTTGCACGTGTGCTTGTCGTATTTTATGCTTCCATTTTATACTGCGTGAACACAAGTTATGTTCAACCAAAACATGACTGCGTGTGAAGAAATTAGAAATTTGATCTTTAAGATAGTAAAAGCAATTGATTCAGTAAATCTCAAATTTCAAATTTAAGAAGTAGCAGATCAACAAGGACTTTGATGCTTAAATTATGAATTTATGATCTGATTATAGCCTAATGACCATAATGTATGTGGTTTTGCATAGAACATAATTTTTCAACTAATTTTGTGATACTTTTGAAATTAGGCTCCAATAATTTGTGGAAGAGAACCGACTTCTCCCTTAGAAGAAAGGAAACTGGGAGCTGAGAGGTCTGGAGGGTTAAGCTCAAAAGTCAATCAGGTAAATCAAAATTCATCTCGTGCTGCATATTCTGCATTTCAGCTTACTACACACATATCTGATGCAGTTAATTCATGTAATTAAGTTTGTGATTTATTTCTGAGTATTTCTTTTGTCATTGGACGGTATGTAGTGTATGATTCAATATGCTTGACAATCGAAGTGACTACTTTTAAATTCTATTTTCAGTTCATACTGAGGAGGACAAATGCTTTGTTGTCAAATTACTTACCACCAAAGGTATGTTATTTAATCTGTTTCACTTGTGCGTGCTCAAATTGGGTTTGCCATAAAGACTAGATTGTTGCATATATGATATGATTGATTCATGGACATGCACTGTTTCTTGTAAGGCTTACAAATACAGCTCATACGTTCATCCAGTACAAATTTTGTAAAGGAAGATCTTCTTCAACATGAAATTTTGGTAAAGGAATGAGATAATTTGTGCTTCAACAGAAGGCCACATATCAATGCTTTTGGTTTTGAAGAAGACCCACCAGAGAAAAATTACTATAGATTCAAGATATCGAAGGAAAATCGATGCTTACTTTATGTTTTTCATTTTTTAATCTTCAAATTATTAATGATCTGTTTCATTTGTTAACTCTATCTGATTTGATATTTTCTAAAACATTAGTTCTATAGCAAGGTATCAAATCTATCGATCTATTCCCATTTTTGATTAATAATTTAGTCCTTGGATCTAAAAAGAATATAAAACACAGAATAAGGTCCCGTTTCAAATGAATATATGTATGCGTGTGTGTGTAAAGTAAGTTAGAAGTAAATGGGATTCTTGAGTATCTAAATTGGGCAACTCCGATTATCTCAATTGGACATATTTTGAATGAATATCATCTTCATTTGTTCCTTTCGATAAATACCCAAAAACCTAAGATGGCCGATTTCAATCCAAAAACGACCTTCCGAGTTTCGATATCGTTCGATACCAAATTGTATACGGTTTACTATTTGTTTAGTGGGATTTCAGTATTAAGTATTAACGGGTTATTGGAATTATTAATGATTTATTTGGCATATTAATGTATTTAGTAATATGTTATTGGGTATTACAGTTTACGTGACAACATTAATTACTAAAAATATATACAAAAGACTGCAGTTTTTTTACACTAAAGTATCATAACTGTTAGAGTTTAGAGTATTTAAAGTTGAGAGAGTGATGGGTTTTTTAATAAGTATACATGGGCCTTTGATATAAGTGGGTTCCAACAATAAGATTCAAGCATTGTTGAGGTTTGATCCATCTTATATTTTATACCCGTGTCTCTTTTGTTGTTTCCAATGTGGGACTATTTTTAAAGTCCCATCGTATGGTTTTTACTTTCAACACTCCCTTTCATGTGCAACCATCACTTTTTCTTGGTATGGTTGTCACGTGCAAAATACGAGAAGAGTTACGTGCAACCATCATTTTTTTTCTTGGTGCGGTTGTCATGTGGAGGATCGAGCCATTGACTCCGATACCATGTTAGAGTTTGGAGTATTTAAAGTTGAGAGAGTGATGTGCTTTTTAATAGGTACACATGAGATTTTGATATAAGTGGGTTCCAACAATAAGACTCAAGCCTTGTTGATGTTTTACCCATCTTATATCTTATACCCATGTGTTTCTTTTGTTGTTTCTAATGTGGGACTATCTTTAAAGTCCCATCATTTGTTTTTTACTTTCAACAATAACCACCACTTTAGACATCATTAATAACTAAAAAAATTCACCAAATTGTTTCTAGTTACTTTTACTATTTATTCAAAACTCAAAAGTGTCACTAATATTTAAAAATTCTTTATTGTCAAACAATAGAAAATCTATATTCCAATCCGAGACAGCCAAGATGGCTAATTTCAATCCCAAAAATGATCGTCCGATACTGATATCGCTATCGAGATTTTAATTCCAACATGGGCTTGAATAATGGCTTTGGTGGATGGCTCTGAAATTCCCACGGAGAATGGTTTTAAATTATGATTCCATATTGGGTTTTGAATGAAGGTTTGGAGAACGAGTTTCAAAGTGGGCTTGGAGGATTAGTTTGGTGGATGGATATCAAAATGAGTTCCAAAATGATGAAAAGTTGAAGTAGAATATAGAAAATAAAAGAGAGAAAAATGGTTTGGAAGGATGGGCTTGAAGTGGAAGATGAGTTCCAGAATAAAAAGAGAAGAAGAAGTGGGACAATTGAGTTAGTAGGATTAGCAGTTTAATTTATGGAAGTAATAATTAAACTAATATGATTACTTATATATACCCAGATTAATTAACGGAATAAGAGATTGTATTAATGGGTCAAAAGTATATTTTATTCTTATCAATCAGGTTCAATAACAAGTTTGATCAGGTTCGATGAAGAAATAAAAGTCCATGGCATTTTCTGATGAAAAGAAGTATAAGGGAGTATGATTAAAGTTCAACCGCAAGGAAAAAAAAAGTTTGTGGTGATTTTCATGTAGGTTTTAAGGGTGAAGGTATTTACCTAACGAGCTCTAAAAGTTCATGGTTTTTAACTTTACCGCAGTTCATTTCTCTTTACTGTTATTTTGTTAGTATCTTGTCTTTGATCATTTATTTCTTTCTCGGCAATAGAATGAAACTAGGTTGGACACATCTTTCAGGTTTCTTAAAAAAGGTTTGTTCCTAGAATGCAATCCATCAAATCATAGAAAGAATTGTTAGTGAGAATAGACGTGTTGCTGAAGATTAATATAATTAGCATAGCTAGACTGTCCCCATTGTTAACCCAGTATGTGTTAGCAACCTTTCTTTTTCACTAGGCGTCAGTAGTATTTATGCAGTGCTGTATATGTAAGGGCACTGCTATCTTTTTATGGTTCTAACTTTAATACTTCTATACGCTCTTGGGCGATGCTAGATTTCTTAGGTCTCTATGTATAACAACACTTTGAGTATAATCTTGGCTATGCGAGTTCTGAGCAATTACAGTGATTTGATTTGGAGTCTGTCATAATTACATGGTTATATCATTATGTCATGTTGCCTACTGCTGTAATTTGTCTTGATGTTTCAATAATACGACGGCATTTTTCTTCTTCTTTGATATGAAGTGAAAACTCTGCTTCTATATCGTTGGTGCTGAATAAGGCCCCCCCTTCCCCTCTTAGAAAAGAACATACTAATTCAAAAGACCATTTCACATAACCATACCATTGAAGGGCTAATACTTTAGTTTTATGCTCTATACTGGTTCTAAAACATGAATATGTATGCACATATGAAAGATCCTGACCTGAAATTTCAATTGTATGCTGTCTATATGTTCCATGAGGGTAGCTTGATTTATTTAATGGGTGTCATTATACAACCTTGTGATTGTGCTGCATATATTACATTATGAATATTAAATTCTTGGATGCTCAATTATTGAATTCAGTCTGTAATTTGCAATCAGCTTTACGTGGTTCTATTTCTTTTCCTTTTGGAACCTGTACATATATTCCAGAAATGAACTTATATTCAATTAATGAATTTATTTCAAAATTTGCAATGCACTGCTATAACTGCTCAGCATGTTTTTATGTTGTTCAAGTTAGATTTATTAGTTGCCCAATTTCATATTATTGACTACTGTTTATATTTTGACGGGGATATATTTTGTAGATTGTGCAAGTGGTCTGTTGCAAGTTGACTCCTCTGCAGCTCGACTTGTATAACCATTTCATAAAATCTAAAAATGTGAGGATTTATTTAGCACAGTATCTTAGTATCATTTTATCTTGGGACAAGTTTCTGCAATAATGTCTTTTAAACCTGATAAACATCATTTACTTTTATTCATTTAAAAGGTTAGGCGTGCAATTACCGAGGATGTTAAGCAATCCAAAATTTTGGCATATATTACAGCACTTAAAAAACTCTGCAATCATCCAAAGGTAAGTTAAATTCTCTGACGTTCTTCTTGATACATTGGATATACTGTTATGGTATTTTCTATTTCATTTTGGTGAAGGACAACTTTTACGTAAATTTTGTGTTGCATATATGACATGCAGGAAATTATAGTCGAAATGATTTTCTCAGTGTTCTCAGTATCTCGCCTTTCTACTTATTAAAAGTATTCTTTTATCAAGCACCTTATATTTCTTTTTTGTATGGTTGTGCAAGTGTCTCAGACGGATTGTGTGTTACCCATGTGTGTTACCCATGTGTCATGCCCCGCATCCTAAAAAAGAGAAATGCGAGCGACACGTCCGCAACGTATCCATATCGAGAAGCACTCTTTCTTGACATGAATACGCTAAGTGTCTACATAAGCAGTTTAGGAAATTATAGTACAAGAATTTTAGACTTATAAAATATCCAACAATATTTATAACAGTCCTAAAAACAATAACTGAACACAATTCGAAAATTTAAGGAATTAGGAATGAAAAATAGTCTTGAACAAAAAGCATACTTACCGAGGAAAACTAGAGCTTGGTCTGACTTGAAAGATATTGACTGTCCTTCTCGGTTGGTACCACCTCGTGCCTTGCCTCGTCACCTGCCCTAAAGTCGTCTGATGACATTTCTAAGAAAAGAAAAACATAAAACATGAATGTCGTCAGCGAACTAATGTTTGGTAAGTCCCCATTTTATTTAAAAAACAATATTTGAAATGAAATATAATATTCAGTATAAACAAACAAGTATATAATGTTTCAACGTTGACGTAACATCCTAGTCCGATCGTACATTTCTTTTTCTTTTTGGATATATTGGGTTTTGTTTTATTATTATTATTATTATAACTTGGAGTTTAATACTTTTAATTAAGATATATACATATAATTATGGTTTTTCAAGTTTGTTAAATATGCATATTATTAGTATTTAAATATTTATTTGTCTAACACTATTTTGTAACCATATTTATATTTTAGTATAGTTTAAACAAAAGATATTTTGTTTGGTATTTCTTTAAACAATACATATATACAAGATTTTACCCCTTTTTAAATCTTATTTATAAGATATTTTGTTTAACGATATTTATTTAGTTAAAATATTTAGTTTTGACAGGTCATGAGAGTCCATGTTAAATTTTTTAACCATATAAATGTTTTTCCTAAACTAACAACTCAATTTTCTCTCTCCAATCACCATATATCTTCCTCCTGATCTTATCTCTCACCTGATAACTCTCTTCTTTTAAAATAAATACTATTTTTTCCCTCTCCAAACAATTATCTTTTCCAACATATTTCTCTCTCCATATTCTATTTTATCTACATATATTTTTCTATATGCCTAACTATATTTCACCAAACCTCACTCACACATACACTCTCTCTCTCTATATATTCCCTAACAAAATTCCTCTCTCCAATCCACAATCTAATCTCTCTCAGCAGATTCTCTCTCTCTCTCTTAAATCTACTATCTCTTTAATTCTTTTTCTATAAACCTATATAATATATATATATATATATATATATAATTAAAGATATTTTGTTATGACAGTTTAACTGAAGATATATTTTAGTTTGATGTCTTAAAATCCTATATATATATATAGCAACTAATTATATTTATTTTCACGAACCCATAACCATATACGTATCTACATATATTTTTATTATATACTAATATATGTATATACATATACTTTCCTATTATCCTAATTATATACAAACTAATATATGTATATACAACTTTCTAATATCTTATAGAAGTATATAACAATAACCCATCATATCTCTCTTTTGTATTTATATATCTTTCTCTCTTAAAATCAAACCCAAATCTCATTCCATCAGAATATTTCTTTCTCTCTCCAATTATAATAATCTCTCTTCAATCTAACATCATCTATCTCTTTCCTATAGAAAAAACAACCTAAGAATCGTCTTTTCTCTTTAAAAAAACCCAAGCCTTCATCGAGACCCCTACCCGACCTACTGCCATCATCATCATCCTCGTCTCAATTCCCATCTACCCATCTCCAGCCCGCACCCATAGACCCCGACCACCATCCTCACCTTCTAACCTCTCACCGGTGCCTTTGCCCATCAACTGCCGGTGACCCCTCCTCTCCCTGGGACTACCATAGCCCAGCCATCAACCCTCGCCTGCACCAACCCAACTCTCTCTTCTTCCTTACCAACACCGCAACACTAGCTTGTGATCCCAGTCGCCGAACTCATCAACTCCTAGGCCGAAACCCTAACCCCGGCCACCTCCTTCTCTATCTTTAACCGAGAACCCATCGCAAAGCCTACACCCTCGTCTCCATCGCCGGCAACGACGCTGCAGCCGCCATCGTCAGCTTCATCGTCTTCCTCACACCATCGCAGCTGCCATTGGGAAAGTCCAAGAGATACCTCGAGGATGTCATTGCTTATAAGCAGGCTATTCCTTTTCCGTAGTTTTGTCGAGGTGTTGGCCGAGCCGCTCAAGTTAAGAATCATCATTCTAATGGTCAGGGACACTGGCCTATGAGATCACTCAAGTTCATCTTGGATTTGCTTAAGAGTGCTGAAACCAATGCCGATGTTAAGGGCTTGGAGGTTAATGTAATTTATGTATATCACATCCAAATGAACCAAACTCTGAAACAGAGGCGCATGACTTATCGTGCTTATGGACGGATTAACCCTCAACACCAAGGCCATCATATCTTTCTTCACCATCTTCAACACCCAACCGAGCCTTGCCGAGCATCAAGCTTGGAATTTTGCTTCGAATCGTTGTGCCTTATCCGTCTCCTTCTTGCTTTTCTTTTCGGTCGATGCAACATCGGTTATCCCTCAAATATATCTTTGACCTGCACTGTTCGATAAAACTGTGTTAGTTCTCAAATTTTATATCGTTATTTTATAGATTTATATGTAGTAAAGTGATAGAAATAGATATAATGAAATACAAATAAAGTTCGAAAGTTGGTAATCTATCCTTAATATATACATACATATCATACTCGTCAGTCTGTGATCAAGAAAATATAAATAGTACATCTATTTTGGTTAACATAATGGTATAGATAACATATGAGACTTGTACTATTCACAAGCTTGTACACCCTTTACATGCGATTACTATTACTTGATAACGACCATATTTGCCATGCCATGATCATTCATTACTCTAGTCCTTTTATTTAAGAACGAGATCTCTAATTAGGATGCTGGACCACATGCCATGACACAACCTACCGTTTACAAGTTTCATTTCTATATAATCAACATGATATTACAAGTTTCAGTCTTTTCAGTATTCTTAATTAGTGATTTAGTTATTACCATATTGGATACGAATGCGCGGGATGTTGGGGTAGTTTGAGTGTGTGTTTGTACAACAGGATCTCAGGAGTCCCATGCCGGCAGCTCATACCGGGCTATATCGGTCGCATGTTATCAGAGCTCGTACCGGGCTATATCGGTCGCATGTTATCACAGCTGGTATCGGGCTATATCGGTCGCTTGTTCATTCTACAGTTGAGTCCGTGTTTTCTAACCTCTGGGGCCTTACCCTTGGGTTAAGAATACTCCTGCAGAGGTTGACGCACATATTCGAACCCACGATAGGATAAATTATCTTTTACTGACCAGTTAGGATATGACTTGACCTGTGTACGTGTCTATTTCATATTATTACTACATCCATATATCTATATCTATATGCGCACACGGATTTCACAACACTCATATATTCATGTTATCACACAACATACATATTTTATACGTTGAGTACTTATTGAGATGTTTTGAAATCCCTGAGATTTGCCATCTTAGGTTTAGAGACGGATTTTCAGGCTGAGCAGGATCGAAACGGCTATCAGGACTTTGCTGAAGATCAGTAGCCCGTAGGTTTATTTCTTTTCAGTTAGTATTTAGCATGCGCGCCCTTGTGGGACATTATGACTTATGTATCTCTTTTTGGATTTTGTTTTTATTTCGAACCTATTGTATTGGATCTTTATTTGCATCGATTATCTAGTGGACTTATTTTTAGTATTTCTTGTGGTTTCGTCGTAGCATGATTATCAATGTTATCTTTCCTGTCATTGGATATTATCTTTGACAGGTTTAGTTAGACATGTTTTATGTGACTATGGAAGGATGTTTCCTTACCGTAGGTTGCACGGTTGGCTTTCGTTACTTTCCGTATTTTCGTATTTTGGAAAGCGGGATGTGACAGTTGATATGTAAAGTATGTTCTGAATATCAATTTTATGATCTATGTATTCTATTTTATTTAACAACAAATGTTATGCAATTTATACATTTATATAAATATTTTAATTAAAGGTTAGTGCTATTCATTATTTTAATATGCATTATCGGATTATATTATTCAAGGTATTAATCATATAATAGGTTGATTACTAAATTGGTTACACCATAAGTAGAATATATTAGTAGTATTAGTACAAGGCATGTGAATAACTGCGAACTGGAAATGGTAATGTGCATGTCAAATAAATGGCATGTGTTGATCAGTGCATGGTAGCTAGAGTATCACGATATTCGATATTTCAGTGTTATTAACTCTAAGTATAAGCTCGATTGTGGGAGTTTTATTATATAACCAGGATGTTCCGTAATACCACGGAACAACTGCAACACGAGATTCAAGATTTACGGATTTATGACGGGTTCATGTCAAGATAGTATAATCTAACGCTAGTTTCGCAGAAGTATTCACAGACTCAAGGCTATCATCCAGGGTAAGGAAATAAGTGCCCGCTTATGTAATGATACTCCAACCACCGTAGAGTTATTAACGGACCCAAGGCTATCATCCATGGGTAAGAAAAGACGGGCCCATTCATGAGTTAGTAATGAGACTTCTGAGTTGGCGTTGAGTGTGGGTGTCAACTACCAGGAGTATTCACAGACCCAATGCTATCATTCAGGGGTAAGGAAACATGGACCCGTTCATGTAATGAGATTCCAACCACCGTCGGAGTATTTATCGACCCAAGACTATCATCCAGGAGGAAGGAAACACGGGCCCATTCATGAGTCGGTCATGGGACTCCTGAGAATTCGGGTCAAGTCCTAGCTATAGTATAAGTCTCCATGCATATACACTAAGCATGTAATCATAGTTAAGGCCAGAAATCAAGCATAAGTTTGTATGCAGAAAATATTAGATTATATTTTAAATGTTTTGTGTTGCTTATTTGTATTGACACATGTTGGCATGCAATTAGTCATAATTGTTATTTAGAGTTATAATCTAATGCCAATAATAACCATAATAAATCAACCAATGAGGATAGATAGATGGATTGAATATATATTAGTTATATTAGTGAAAAATAGTCACACATCACAAGAGGTTTTGATTATTTGTCACAGCCTGACAAAGATGCAAAATGATATCAACATTACTAATATAATTAAAAGAATGTTTGCATACATTCCTGAACAAGATCTTATATGTGATGAATAATTAAGGCTCAACCTCAAATAATGGAAAGATCTCGAAATTATATTTAAATGGCATAAAATAGATAATAATGTTAATTTGAGGTACATAATTAATTTCAATTTTACAACTATCTTGAGCACATCTCGTTTTACAACTTATATAAAAGATAGAAATAGTATTCAAAACTTTACCTAAACGCAGTTTTATTCATAGAGCTTAATTATGTGTTTATGTAGGCACATTTTTCAGGTAGGGCCGCGACATCGATATTATTGAAAATCATTATGATGACAAAATAACTAAATCAAGCTTGCTAGAAATATTATAGAGAGAAACTCCATGACTCTTTTGAGAGGATGAGACTCAACAGCTTTAAGCAAAAATATAATTTGGACAAATGATTGACCATCGTTTTAATCGATAGGGTAATCGATTAGAATTAAAAATAATTTAAATAATGTTTAATTCAACTATGTTGTCTGAATGACAATATACATCTTAATAAATGATTAATATTAATATTAATCATTTTTATAGAGTAGCTTTAATAGATGATGTTAATATGATTATTAAGTTATAATAGTATAATAAGTAATAGTGTGGTTTAAATATATGATATGTTATGTGTTGTCATGACCCGAAACGACACATGACCAGCATTTGAATCACGTGAAGTCTATGTGACCCCACATTAATCCAAGTAAGCTAAAAATCAAGAATCTAAACATTTTTAAGTAAATAGTGGAGGTGAAGTTTTGGAAAATGGTTATTAATGAAATCAATTTCCCTTTTAAAGTATAAGTAAAGTTTGTTTGAAAACATAAGTGGGTGTTAAATTAAGATTTGAAAACATTTAAGTCATTTAAAATTTTGACAGCACCTTCTTTGTAAATTTTGATAAAAACCAGTACAGCCACATAAATAATATCAACGTTCCCAATCGGGAGTTATCTCATCGTCTAATCGGCGGGATCACAACTACACAGTAATATACGACGCCTAAGGCGAAGATTAACACAAGAAAAAAGTAAGAGAAATACTAAAAAGTATTATCAACTTGACTATATCCAAGCTCGACATCTAAAAGAATAACATACAAGTCTCGTCTCTATATCCACAAAAATATACAAGTTTTGGTCGATGGAGTTTTTTTAACTAGATCATAAAAGAATATACATATTCAAGAAGCGGTTACGATCTGAAATGTAACCCACCTACCAAGGCAATCGCCCGAAGAAGGAGCGTGCCGGCAAGCCGCTACTGATCCGAGCGGTCAGTCCTGCAAGAAACTAAGGCACAACAGGGATGAGTTGCCAACTCGTGAGTAGAAAATATAATATGGTAGAAATCGAAATGCATAACGATCTCCTAGGTCATACAGTATAATACTATCATACTATGTGATAACAAATATAAATATGTATATGCATAAGTATCACATCATATTTATAAGCGCGTCATATCGGATCGCGCACAACACACATGATCCCCATGATCAATCAGTATGTGGAAATATGTCATCCATAACACATATATATCATTGAGTGTCCATCATCGACACTCGAAATTATCGTATCAACCGAGTGTCTAGTATCGACACTCGAAATCATCATAAATCATGTGTCTAGTATCGACACATAAAACCCAGTTATCGTAGGCACCGTCTCGTCAGATTGGTCCTCTCTCGATATCAATAGGCCCAGCCGGTATCTTCCTGATATCCGTCGTGATTTAATCTATCTCCGGTATATATCCACCTCGCTAGACTTCCCGTACCTCCCTACGGACTTCCTGTCCATCGGTGTCGTACCGGGTTCTCCATGTATCCGTAATCGGTTAACCCCTCTCTCCATTCAGACATCTCATCATGAAAACCAAAACTCATGGTGGACGCCAAATCATCATATCAAAAGAAAACTGTATTTTGAAAACAAATCCAAGTTTTATAAAATTATATCCGCGGTTTCTCAAATCTCATAAAAACGGGAATCCTATGAAACACTATCACATAAGAATATGGTAATAATGAAACAAATTAAAAAGTACAGAACAGTGGTATAATGCATGCAGATATGTGATGGGCAGTGATCTAAGGTACTGACAGGAATATAGTATAATGCGAAATAACTTGGCAAGTTTTATATGTGTGCGTGATTAGTTCTTTATGTGTACGTTGCATGACAATTACCAATGATGTGTGCGTGTAATATCCGAGTCTGTGTACGTGCAACATGTAAATCATTGGTAATTGTACAGTGTTCTACAAGTGTGTTCATATATGCAATGGAAAGAAAGTATAATATACGGAACAGAACGCGATGCTGGGTGATAAGCAATAATCTACAATACTAATAGGATATAGTGTGATACGAGTGACAAGGTAAGTTCTATATGTGTACGTGTCATGTCAATTACTAATGAGGTATAGGTGTAGCATGCAGGTATGTGCAAGTGCAACATGAAATTATCGTTAATGGTGCGAGTGTCATAGCAAACAAAGTTAAGTAGAGGTAAAGGTATAAACGTAGCATATCTCATAAGTAATCGAAACGCGAGCGTATACAAAATAAGGAAATCGTAACGTGAATTAGTGTTAAAATATCTAACCACGTATGAGCCATACAGTTATAGTTTAAAATAGAACGAAATATTTTGGAAATAAGCGGCTACGATGTTTTTGAAATAGATATTATTTGAAAATTTGTAGCGCACCCTTGATATTACCATTTAAAAGTACGTAACGAATCATTAGTTTTTAAAATAAGTATGGTTCTAAACATCTCATAAAGTCCCAATTCGGGATATAGCAAGACTCCCCGAGTCAAAAGAATATCGGCCGTATTCGGCAATATATTCTCATCACATCATATACGGAACATCTCTCGTACGATATCATCCAATCAATACAGTAAGGATCTATAGTCGTGTACGCCAACTCATATCATATAAAGTACGAACATCTGGTCGCGTACAACACATAACAATAATCATATATATATAGAGAATAATGGAGGAAATATACCATAGGAGGGAATTTCCTCCTATGGCGTCGAAAAAATACACGCTCCTTCATTTTTTCCGACGTTCGGCACCCATCATCTTCATCATTATCATCTAAGATGTGGGTACACCAAATTTCATGTGATTCTATAATTTTTTCATAATTGATTTAGTGGGTTCAAAATTAATGGCTTACCGACAACATAACTTTTTGTTTTGCTAAATCAACGGTGAAAAAGTTGTAGAATCACATGAAATTTGGTGTACCCACATCTTAGATGATAACGATGAAGATGATGAGTACCAATCGTCGAAAAAAATAAGGGAGGATGTAATTTTTCGATGCCATAGGAGGAAATTCCCTTGCTATGGCCTCTTTCCTCCATTATTCTCATATATATATGTATGTATATACATATACATACATATACACACACATACATATACATATATATACATATATATACATACATATATATATATATATATATCCTAATGGCTAAGAAATAGAGACTAAGTATATACTTATCTACTAAGTATATGAATATACACTTAATGGCTAAGAAATAGAGACTAAGTATATACTTATCTACTAAGTATATGAATATACACTTATGGGTGTTCTAGCATGACCCTATAGACTTGGAATACGGTTCTAATATATAGTATTCTAATTATTACGATTGCGGGGGTGCTATATACCATTCGCCCGATTTTCCCCGTAGATATACATCTATTCACAGCTATGCGCCTCGCTCTAGTTGAAACCGACGAACGCTTCGCCCGTCCTCGTCGTCTCGGAAGTCCTCGCGATCGTGCCTACAATCAAAACCATAGCGAAACTGCATGAAAATCAATATTGAAATCGAAACGAGTGAAGCGCACATAAATTAGAATTTATGGCCAACACGTGCTAAATACTACAAAATACTCCCGGCTTCGATGTACGAATGTCGAACGACCATGTCATAACATAGAAATCCAAAAACCAAATTTAAAAACTGTAAAACATCATCACAACCCACTCAAAATGCTTCTAGATTTTCTTACGAGGAATCTAGGACAAAAGGAGGTATACCAGTGGCCTAAATATCAAGTGAATAAGACACCAACAAAAACCCAAACCTTAATTCCATTGTGGGGCCGCCACTTGGCCGCAAATCTCGGCCATGTAGATGAGTTAGGGGTCGTCTTCATTGGTGGTCTCCTGGTTGTCTAATTAGGTCAGTAGGATACATCTTTTATTTTTCAGAGCTCCCAAGTTGCACCGGATTTTATTTGAACTTCAAAAACTTCATTAAACTATCGATTTTAAAACTTAAACACTTTTCTACCAAATATCATAACATCAAAATACCCTTAACTTTCCCACTACAAGATGTAATCATCAAGAAAACTTCATAAACACCTCATAACTTCAACTAAGTATTTAAAACCCTTATCTTTTCAAGATATAAACCATAAAAGAAATCACATTAGTTGCAAAGGAATTATTTTTCTTTTCATGACAATAACTCTAAACTTGGTAAGATATGGATCTTTACCTTAAAAAGAATTTCAAATAAGAGCTTCAAGCTTGTAGGATGCCACTTGAAGAGTTGATGAAGGATTCTACTTGGAGTTGGGTTTTGGTGAATGAGCGGTATTTATGTTTATAGTAGAATTTTGTGAGGCGAGAATGAAAGGTACCCATTGTGTTGTAAAAGAGAATGTGAGAGGTAAAGATGAGAGTAAGGGAGAGATGATGAGAGTGGGGGGAAAACATGGAGGAGGTATGACATGGGTGTGCCTATGCCTCATGTCCCCTATCTTTCTGTCACGAACCACCCCCAACACAGACAGTATTGTCCGTTCTGGCCGAAAACACACGGTTTTGTCCTTTGGAGCGAATCGGACCTGATCAGGGGTCATTTCCCAGGAGGTCACCTATCCCAAACTTCACTGGCTCGAGTACGCTTAACTACGGAGTTCTCAAACTTCTGTAGTGCGGTTCATTTAAAAGGCGTCTCTGTGTTACATGAGTGGTATCATTTCATTTATAGTTCCGGATCTACCCTCTTTCGGAATGTATTCCGAAGATCTCTCATTGTTCTATAGTGGGTCCTACAGACTCAAGAGGTGACCCCCACGGATTCAAGAGGTGGTCTCCTTCCCTTTGGCATGACACTTGGTGTGGCACTTGGGTGTGCATGACAACTGCATCAAATACATCGAATGCACATGAAAACAACATCAAGTGCATTTAGGGTGCACTAAATCAAAATCAGGTGCATCTAATATGCATGAAATCAACATCAAGTGCATCGGGGTGCACGAAATCAATACCAAGCGCATCGGGATGCATGGAAACATCAATATGTGCAACGGGTGTGCACAAAAATATAGATCGAGTGCAACTATTGTGCACAAAGAAAAATATCTATCAGGTGCAGCTACGGTGCATGAAAATATTAATCATGAAACTCAATCATTAAAATACAAGAGTCCAAAACAACGAAAGCGTGATAGTCGTATCACCAATACACAAATCGAACAAATGACATTGAAGTACATCTTTTTCAGTGTCGAAAGGTATCTGTGCACCCGGAGCTGGCAGAGCAAGAATTTCCACTTGCTTTTTGCCTACGGTCTGGCCTCTGTCCCTAGGTTCTTGTCCTCTCTGTGGACCACCAAATCCACGGCCTTTCGATACAATGTCCTGGTGAGGAGCAGCGACGGAAACAATCCCGCTCTGACGCTTCTCTAAATATCTCCTGGCCATGTAAGCTGGCCACTAGCAATGTAACACGTTGACGACGGCGGGCTCTGGCCTTCTAAGTACGCGCCATGCAACTGGTCTTGGGTTTAATCTCTATCACTATAGTATCCCGGAAAAACCCGCCACGGCTTCTGCCGACCTCATCTCTGCCGAACTGACCGGAAACTGGCACTCCTTAATGAATCCGCTTCCTTTCCGGAGCAGCTGCAATCTTATAAAGACTTTCCCCTGAAAGTTGCCGTATTCAACGCCTCTGCATACATATCAAATCTTCAGCACCAACGGAGATGAACGACTACTCATTGAGATCAATCTTTTAATCCATTTCTCTTCATTATCGACCAAGTAGGAATCATATCTCGATAGCTGCGTAAACTGCAATTCATACTCGGCTACAGTCATATCCGGAGTGTTACGCAAACACTCGAAATTATAAACTCGGGCATCTCTGACACTCTGCGGAAGAAATCCGACTAAGTACACCCTCGAGAACTTGTCCCAAGCCGTCGGAGGGAGATCAACTGCTCGGCCCCTCTCGATCGACTCACACCATGTTTGGGCAAGACCCTTAAAACGAAAAGTAGCCAACTCGACTGATCTCGCATCGGAGCATCTCAACGAACGAAATATCCCAGCCGCCCTATCCAAGAATGACTAAGGATTCTCTGTCACATCCCTGCCTGTAAACGCCAGCGGCTTCAGCTTCATGAACTCAGAAAGCGACACCTTGAAAATTCCAGCCTTGATTGGTACAACTGTTGGGACAATAGGCATCACAACGATCCCCGGAGTAGGCTGTACGACAACATGTCTCTCAGTCCGATTGGCCTCAAGCAATGACCCGACCATCTGGTGCGGATTTAGAACACTCGTCTCTAAACAAGAAATTCTAACATAAAAAGGATAATCAATCTGTTCTTGTGTTACTGGGACAACACCCTGGTCAGTCTTCGTCCCTGACGAGACCGTCTTGACCGCATCTCTAGCCGCAGCCCCCTCGGCTCATGTAGCCATGGTGATAGGAACCATAAACAAGTATCGATGAGGATATATCAGAAGAACGAATAAAAGGACGGATCTTGAGATATATATCCTAAGGTTATTTAAACGGAGTATCGTATCGTAAATATACTGCGGAACATATGTACGGTACGTTACTCTACTTGAGCTACCTACTCTATCATACCAAGGTCAACTTACGCAATGAAAGTTCGGGTCTAATACCCCAAAATCAAGTCTAAGTTCCGTAAGGTCAAGCCTAGGTTCTGAAAATATACGTCTTAGACTCCACATAGTCAAATCTAGACTCGAACAAAGGTTAAATCTAACGCTCTGATATCAACTTTGCCACGACCTGAAAACGACACGTGACCGGCACTTAAATCACGTAAAGTCTATGCGACCCCACCGTAACCCAAGTAAGCCAAAAACCAGAAATCTAAACCTTTTAAAGTAAATAATGGAGGTGAAGTTTTGAAAAATGGTTATTAATGAAATTAAGTTGCCTCTTAAAGTATAAGTAAAGTTTGTTTGAAAACACAAGTGGGTTTTAGATTAAGGTTTGAAAATATTTTCGTCATTTAAAATTTTGGCAGCACTTCCTTTGTAAATTTTGATAAAAACCAGTGCATACACATAAATATATCAACGTCCCCAATCGGGAGCTATCTCATTGCTCAATCGGCGGAATTACAACCACGCAGTAATATACGACACCCAAGACGAAGAATAACACAAGAAAAAAGTAAGAGAAATACTAAAAAGCATCATCAACTCGATTATATCCAAGCTCGACATCTAAAAGAATAACATACTAGTCTCGTCTCTAAATCCACAAAAATATACAAGTTTTGGTAGATGGCGTTTTTTTAACTAGATCATAAAAAAATATACATATACAAGAGGTGGTTACGATTCGAAATGTAACTCACCTACCAAGGCAATCACCCGAAGAAGGAGCGTGCCGACAAGCCGCTATTGATCCGAGCGGTCGGTCCTGCAAGAAACTAAGGCATAACGGGTGTGGGTTGCCAACTCGTGAGTAAAAAGTATCACAAAATAGAAATCGAAATGCATAACGATCTCCTAGGTCATACAGTATATTACTATCATACTATGTGATAACAAATATAAATATGTATATGCATAAGTATCACATCATATTTATAAGTGCGTCATATCGGATTGCGCACAACACACATGATCTTCATGATCAATCAATATGTAGAAATATGTCATCCATAACACACACATATCATCAAGTGAGTGTTCATCATCGACACTCGAAATCATCGTATCAACTGAGTGTCTAGCATCGACACTTGAAATCATCATAAATCCTGTGTCCAGTATCGACACGTAAAACCCAGATATCGTAGGAACCGTCTCGTCAGACCGGTCCTCTCTCGATATCAATAGCCCCGGCCGGTATCTTCCGGATATCCGCCGTGTTCTAATTTATCTCCGGTTTCGATCCACCTCGCTATGCTTCCCGTACCTCTCTACGGACTTCCTGTCCATCGGTGTCATACTGAGTTCACCATGTATCCGTAATCAGTTAACCCCTCTCTCGATTTGGATATCTTATCATGAAAATCAAAACTCATGGTGGTTGCTAAATCATCATATTAAGAGAAAACAACATTTTGAAAACGAATCCAAATTTTATAAAATCATGTCCGTGGTTTCTCAAATCTCATAAAAACAGGAATCCCATGAAACACTATCGCATAAGAACATGGCAATAATGGAACAAATTAAAAAGTACAGAACAGTGGTATAATGCATGCAGTTATGTGATGTGCAGTGATCTAAGGTACTGACAGGAATATATTACGATGTGAAATAACATGGCAAGTTCTATATGTGCGCGCGACAAGTTCTAAATGTGTGCACGATAAGTTCAATTACCAATGATGTATGCGCATAACATACGAGTTTGTGTATGTGGAATATGTAAATCATCAGTAACTGTACAGTGTTCTACAAGTGTGTTCATATAAGCAATGAAAAGAAAGTATAATGTACGGAACAGTACGTGATGCTGGATGATAAGCAGCTACAATACTAACAGGATATAATGTGATACGTGTGACAAGGCAAGTTCTATATGTGTATGTGTCATGTCAATTACTGATGAGGTGTAGGTGTAGCATGCGGGTATGTGCAAGTGCAACATGAAATTATCGGTAATGGTGCGAGTGTTTTAGCAAACGAAGCTAAGTAGAGGTAAATGTATAAATGTAGCATATCTTATAAGTAATCGAAGCGTGAGCGTATACAGAATGAGGAAATCGTAACGTGAACAAGCGTTAAAATATCTAACCATGTATGAGCCATACAGTTATAGTTTAAAATAGAACGAAACGTTGTTTTGGAAATAAGGGGCTATGATATTTTTGAAATAGAAATCATTTAAAAATTTGTAGTGCATCCTTGACATTACCATTTAAAAGTACGTAACGAATCGTTAGTTTTTAAAATAAGTATGGTTCTAAATATCTCATAAAGTCTCAATTCGGGATATAGCAAGACTCCCCGAGTCAAAAGAATATCGGCCGTATTCGACAATCTATCCTTATCACATCATGTACGGAACCTCTTTCGCATGATATCATTCAATCAATACAGTACGGATCTATGGTCGCGTACGTCGACTCATATAATATAAAGTACGGACATCTAGTTACGTATAACACATAACAATAATCATATATATATATATATATATATATAGCCTAATGGCTAAGAAATAGAGACTAAGTATATAACTATCTACTAGGTATATGAATATACACCTATGAGTGTTCTAGCATGTCTCTATAGGCTAGGAATATGGTTCTAATATATAGTATTCTAATTATTACGGTTGTGGAGCTGTTATATGCCATCCACCCGATTTCCTACGTAGATATATATCTACCATATGATATGCGTCTCGCTCTAGTCGAAGCTGACGAACGTCTTGCCCGTCATCGCCGTCTCGAAAGTTCTCGCGATCGTACCTATAATCGAAAGCATAGCGAAACCGCATGAAAATCCACATCGAAATCGAAACAACGAGAGAAGTTGCATATATGTTAGAATTTATGGCCAACGCGTGCTAAATACTACAAAATATCCCCGTCGTCGACGTACAAACGTCGAACGACCATTCCATAACATAGAAATCCAAAAACCAAGTTTAAAAACCGTAAAACATCGTCAAAACTCCTCAAAATGCTTCCAGATTTTCTTACAGGGAACCTACCAGTAGTCTAAATATCAAGTGAACAAGACACCAACAAAAACCCAAACCCTAATTCCACTGCGGGGCTGCCACTTGGCCGCAAATCTCGGCCTTGTAGATAAGTTAGGGGGTCGTCTTCATATGGCGGTCTCCTGATTTTGTAACTAGATCGGTAGGATACATCTTTTATTTTTCAGAGCTCTCAAGTTGCTTCAGATTTTATTTGAACTTCAAAAACTTCATTAAACTATAGATTTTAAAACTTCACTTTTCTACCAAATATCATAGCACCAAACCTTAACTTTCCCACTACAAGATATAATCATCAAGAAAACTTCATAAACACCTCATAACTTCAACTAAGTATTTAAAACCCTTATCTTTTCAAGATATAAACCATAAATAAGTCACATATGTTGCAAAGGAATTATTTTTCTTTTCATGACAATAACTCTAAACTTGGTAAGATATGGATCTTTACTTTAAAAAGAACTTCAAATAAGAGCTTCAAGTTTGTAGGATGCCACTTGAAGAGTTGATGAAGGATTCTACTTGGAGTTGGGTTTTAGTGAACGAGTGGTATTATGTTTATAGTAGAATTTTGTGAGGTGAGAATGAGAGATAGCCATTGTGTTGTAAAAGAGTATGGGAGAGGTAGGGATGAGAGTAAGGGAGAGATGAGAGGAGATGATGAGAGTGGGGGGAAAATATGGAGGAGGTATGGCATGGGTGTGCCCATGCCTCATGTCCACTCCTCTCTCTCACATCTAACATAAAAAGAATGTAGTCATGCCTATTTGTAAAACCATAAAAACTAATTTAGATTAACCATGCATCTAAAATATGAATCCCTTATTACTTGTCATGGCACCTTAAGTGCAAAAAGATTTGGAAAACAAATATCAGTTTTATCATGGCAAGATTTATAAACATCTTTATATACCCAAATTATGATAACCCAATTCAATAATTGGTATTATTATAATAAAACATATTATATTATTATTTAAATTAAAAATAATATTTGTACTTTTCAAAATGTTATAGTTCAGCAAATTTATATAAAATAATTATATTTGCATAAGACTTGTACTATGAAGCGAAACTGCAGCATGAATGAACTAGGGAGCATATGTGATATATCTGTAACTTATCTATAGTTTTCTTTAGATAACATATGGTCTGACTATTAATAGAAACACAAAACTGGATATATAGAACCAATCAATTACATCACAAATACACCAGAAAATGGTAATACTAACGATGATAACTGTCAATAGATACTCTAAGTTATCCCAATAATCACTTAGTTGAATCATTAGGTTTTTTTTTCCAACACAAGTAATTTCAGCACATTCTGATGTCAACCTAGTTCCATAAAGAAGAGAGTCTAAATCTCAACAGAACTTTATAATAGCTTATTAGGATTAAGATTTAAAGCAATCAACCTGCCACTTCATGCATGAGTATATGGATTACTAATTAAAATACTCTTCACCGTTTATCAAAATTTCATATTTTGTTTCACCTCATTTGTACCCAGTATGAACATTTCATCTTCTCCATTCCATATATTCTTATCTTCTATCTCTCGTTTGTCATCAGCAATTGCAAAACCCAGAGTCCCCTCAACTCTCTGTTCTTTCCATTTCATCCTATTTTCCTAGTGGTAGATGACGTTATGGAATAATACAAATATATGTTGCTAAAATGTGAGCATATTCCAAGGATATTATTAAAAACAGAAGATGGACTAAACATGTTATGCAACATGAAAAATTTCAAGAGACATGGCAAGGGTTTGTGCAACCGAAAAAGAATGAGGAGGAAGAGGGGACTTACTGTACACACTCGTACTAGTACGTGCGAAAAAGGAGAAAATAGCCTCGGTTTGAAGAACCGAGATTATGAGATAGATGAAAGAATGAAGCTTCACGATCCGACGTGCCTTTGACGAAATTTGGAGCAGCGAGGATGGTGATGAAAATAAAGCAGCAAGATTTTAAAGAAAGAAGGAGAAAGAAAAAAAGAAGCGTGGGTTTATAAAAAGTTTGGGAGGGGATATTTTTTTTAAAACAAAAAGATTCGGCAATATTTGGAAATCCCATAATATCTCTCCACAATCAAAACAATAAAAAAACGGTTATAAAATATTTTATGATTATACAAATTATAGATAATAAATAAACTAACACCCATATTATATTGATAAAAATTGTAATAATAACTGATTTGCAAATACATGTAATGACTTTGCTTTAATAACCCACCAGCATATAAATAAAATATAAACCATATCAGAAAATGATAACTTATATATTACTATAACTATAAATCATATAGTTATGTTTATCGTCAGATTTAGTAGAAATATATTTTTAACTTAATAAACACATAACAACAGATTAATTCTATTAGTTGAATAAATAACATATCAAAAATTACCAAAAATATCAATACTGTTAAAATATCAACCATATACTATTAACTAATCGAAACAATGATATATGAAAAAATATTTAAATTTTAAAATAAAATTAAAATAATTTACTTGAGGTTCGAACGTATGACCTATGGAATACAAGGCAATGTGGTAATCAAGTTATACAAGAATGGACAGTACATAGATTTTGAACAGCAAATATACATATGGATGTTTAAAGAAAAATAATTTTTATTAAAGTAAGGGAAATAAAAAAAGAAAAGGGTATTTGGATTTTGTTGTCGTTGCACCATGTCATGGAATCCTTTTTAAATCTCTTCTTTTATCTGTACTAAGAACAATCGGAGGAGAAAACTAAAGTTTTTTTTGTGGTAAAGTGGAGGGTTGTCACTGAGTTATAGCATTAATATGGACTGTAGTTTTTACTTGAGGTTCTGTTCTGTAGTTTGTTTGCACATGATTTGGTATTGATTGACGAGATAAAAGAAGGGATAACTTATATTTTAAAAATGGAGATCGTTATAATTCACAAGAGTTTAAATTATTAGGATAATTGCAATTTATAAACTTCAACTTTAGCATACTTAGAGGTCAAAAAAGGGAGTAATATATATATATATATATATATATATATATATATATATATATATATATATATATATATATATATATTGATGACTTTAAGTGTTGAGAGTCAGACTGCTTAATATACACTGGCTCATAACCAATTAACTTAATCTTTGAGGAAAAGTGTTTTTCCATATGGAATGGAGGTGCCGAGTGTTAAGAGGTTGTAGTTTCGAACCTCATTAGTGACTTGTTAACTCCGTTGGGAACTGCTTTACACCTTTACCCAAAGGTGTAAGCTATTGAGCGGTGGGCCAACAATTATTTCATATCGTAGCTCCAACACCAATTCTCACATGGAACCATTGATTTACACATGGAAGACAGCATTTATATATCAGATTTTTCTTTTCTTTTTTATCTTTTAGTTTTTACGGTAGGACTTAAGTTAAGGATCTCTCACTCCTGGTTCACTCTACCTTGATTGCAACCATTTCCCCCAAAAGCTTAATTTAGTGAGTGGTGGCCTACTGATTTTCTATTTGCAACATCATAGGAATATATTTATGTAAAATTGGTCAACTTTTTGTTTGAGGTTTTTCAAGTGAGATAACATACATGCCTGTGTAATTGGAGCATTTAGAATTCTTGATATCAGTCCAAAACCCATGGGCTTAAATTCGTGGGCTAGAAATTTGTGTTGAGAATTCTTGATGCACAACAATAGTTGGAATACTGACCTGCTTATGTGATGAAACCTACTCTTTAACTTCAAAAATGTTCAAGCAACATGCAGGAACAAGCGAAAACTGATACATACTCCATACATCTAAATTTCTCATCTACTGTTTCTTTCCAAACCTTGTCTTATTACCAAGAGGATTAGTTATATATGGTCAATTAGTTGATATCTACATTTTTTGGTATCTATTGTTCATTTTAATACATTATTGAGCTTAAGATCAGAATTAGCCTCTGAATTTTCTTCCATGATACGAGTTTTTTTTATATCCTGATGATAAAATAAACCGACATATAAATATGAATGATCGTTCTTATTTTGCACTTCAATGTATAACCTTATATCTAATGTTATTGCAACAGCAAATAGCTTGCTATTAATTGTATAAACTTGTCAAGGGTAACCTTACATTTTTCTTTATTATGATTAGCCCATCTAATTATTTGTATTCAACTCTGAGCAAATCACTGAAATGCCTATGCTACTTTTCTATTCAGTTATGCATTGCAACTGCAGTATTTTGCTTAAGAGTGACATCTAGTAGGTTTTCCAGACCTTAATCGACATGGAGCAATAAAATTGCTACTGTAAATTGTTCTATTCTTGGCACCTGATTGCAAGTAATCTATCATATAAAATTTATTCTATATATTGCAGCTCATATATGATACGATTAAAAGTGGAAGTTCAGGAACATCTGGTTTTGAGGATTGCATGCAATCTTTCCCTCCAGAGCTATTTTCTGGGAGGTATGATTCGTGTTCTTCACAATTGTCATTTGATCAGGTATTTTCAAGTTAATAAATGGCGATTAAAATTCTTCCGGTAGATCTGGAGCATGGTCTGGTGGTGGTGGAATTTGGGTAGAACTGTCAGGAAAAATGCATGTCTTAGCTCAGCTGCCGAGCCATCTTCGCCAGAAAACAGGTGATCGTATTGTTCTTGTATCAAATTACACTCAGGTCAATTAAAGCTTTTTTATTTATGCATATAGGATTTCATTCATTTCCTGACTCCTTAATCTGATTGACTTTATATTCTAAAATTATGTGTTTGTGAGAGGTGATTTTATACATGTGTCCATAATTCTATTTTTTTAATAGTAATTTATACTCTTGTGTCTTAATTTTATTCAATTTTGTGGCCAAAAAACCATTTAAAAAACACATCTATCTGTATTTTTTCCAGAACTCAGCATGAGAGGCACATCACTGGACGTCTTATTTGACATCCTTATTTTCCATTTCTCATTCCATCTTTATGATGCCCACCTATTTTTTCATTAAGACCGCCCTATTTAGCTAACCAACCATGAAGATGTGAAACCAACAGTGCCATGGCACCGATAGCAGTGACAGCGATGGTGGCGGCGGTTTCGCATATAATGGTGGTTGCGATGACAGTGACAATAGGCAGTGGTTGGCCACTGGGGCGAGGGTGGCGGGTGGCGACATTGATGAATTCATTATAACAGTGGTAGCAGTGATAGAAACATTGGCTATGGCGATGGTAGCTACAATAAAAATGATGGTGGTGATGCCAAAAGGGTGGCAACGATGATGACAGTGAAAGAAATATCAGTGGTAGTGAGCAATAGTGGTGGCAATGATGGCTAATGGAGGCAGTGACGCTAGCTGGGGCAATAATTGTGGAGACAGTAGAATGCTGTCATGAACAAGGATCTCATACACCAAAAGTCTAAACAGACTTAAAACCTTGTGGACTGAAAAATTAACCCTAAAGAAAAGAACTCTTTTGACTTTTCACTAGTTTTACCTGATAGTCAAGAAGCAAGGCTGAAAAATCACTCAATTTCCTGGAAACAAATAATGCTTATTACAATATATGTGATTTCAGAGGATAGTGTTTTCTTTTCCTTCCTTTTGTGTGTGTGTGTGTGTGACTGTTTTCTCCTTTTGTGTGTGTGTGTGTGTGTGTGTGTGTGTGTTGGGGGGGGGGGGGTGTTCCTGTATGGAGGGAGGGGAGGTTCAGATGCAATTCTGGACCATTCACAATAACAATGGCTGATGGCTGATCTTGTACCAACATGGAATTTCGAATGACCATAGGGAATTTTCACCATCGACTAAGATGGCTTGGTACTCCGTTTTACCTTAAATCATTATCATGTTAACTGTAGAGAAATTGGTAGCCGGAGTGGAAGAATAAAGTAGCGTCGCTAGTTAATGCCTTTGTTTCACCTTAGCTGACGAAAGATAACTATCATGGATGAGTGCACCTTAATTTGTTGCTTATAGTGCAATGCCAAGCCTTTTTCTCTGTGGCCCTACACATCATAGAAAATTGATGCAGACATTTATACAATCAAAACTCCCTTATTGTTCTTCTATGGAAGTACAGAAGGAGGAGGCATGCACAACATTGTTTTGATGCTCTTAATGAAGCATACAATTACTTAAGAAACCAATTTAACTTGCAAGGCTAATTTATCCTTATCTTTAAAATTATATCAGACTTTGGACCTTTTTGCTCAACTCTTCCGGGAAAGAAGGTATCCATTTGTAAGGCTTGATGGAACTACATCTATTGGGAAAGGCAAAAGCTAGCCAACCATTTCAATGATCCATCAAAGGTGTGCTGATCTTCATCGAAACACTATATACTTTGGCAACTTTGTAGATTAACCCAACCAATTATTATGCAGGATGAATTTGTATTTCTCCTCTGTAGCAAGGCTGGAGGTTGTGGACTTAATTTGATTGGGGGAGATCGCTTGGTTCTCTTTGGTCCTGATTGGAATCCTGCCAATGACAAACAGGTGTTTGTTTGTTTGTTTGTTTTTGGGCCACACCAGGAGTTTTATGTCATGATAAAAGGCCTCAACCGATAACATTGTAAATTTTGATTATATTTCTTTTTTCTCAAAAGGCAGCAGCAAGAGTCTGGAGGGATGGTCAGAAAAAACGAGTATACATATATAGGTTCTTATGCACTGGAACTATTGAAGAAAAGGTTCAAAATTCAAAATTTCATTTTTATAATTGTATCCGAGCAGAAATGCTTAATTGTTTTCTTTTAATGATTGTTCAGAATATTTTGTAGGTATACCAGCGCCAGATGTCAAAAGAAGGGCTTCAGAAAGTTATTCAGCTGGAGCTATCGGATAGTGAGATCCTAGCTGTGAGCATCTTGATAGATATCCTTTTCTTTTTGTTTCCTATCAGAGCCTGCTCTGAAGAGTTGATGCTTGCACGGAAATCATCTATCAACCGAGGACTTGCGTGATTTCTTCACATTTCAAGAAAATGTCAGGTACCTTGTATTTTTTTGTTGTCCAGTATTGAATTCTAACCTTTCTGGCTAAGTTCGGTTGCATACTGCCATAGTTGGCTTGTTGCTAGTTCCACAATAGTTTGATGTAATTTTGTGCTCAAGCAAGTGGCTGGGGGGGGGGGGGGTGTTAAGTCTTTAAGACCAGCTTGCATCAGGTTACCGATTTTTGGGAAAAAAAGAGAGGAAAAAATAAATCCAGGCATGCCACCTGCAACTGTCTATATCAGTGGGAGGAGGGTATCGAGGGAGGAAGGAGGTTGTGAAGTTAGGTGATGCCACTCAAATCTGATTCTAAAACTTAGTTTCAACTTGAACCGCATCGATGCAATGTAGATTCAACTTAGCCTTTCCATGTAGAGGACATTAAAAAGTGCAGACCATGCGCATGTTTCACGGTAGTGTGATCTATCAAAGAATACAGTTTGTGGAGTAGTGATATTTGCTAATGCCATGTTCTAAAACTCATTGTATTTTTACCCGATTCAGCTAAATTTTCTTTACAGAATCTCCGTTATCAAACAACATTAGTCAGATGTTGATAAAACTTATGGTTTCTTTAGATATTGCAACTGGGTTTGTTAAACGTCTCTGATATGGTTTGATTTTTATATCTCCATTACTTTGAACTTTTTCATGAAGCTTAATTTAAACAAAATAAAGCAAAATTTTACAGATGTTCACAGAACATCTGCTTTATTTTAGATATAGTGCCAAATCCATGAATCAGCCGTATGTATTTTACAAAGCAACTATTTGTATTCCATAATCAGCCGTATGTATTTTACAACCTTTAAATAGGTCGGAAATTCATGAAAATATGAATTGCACTCGCTGCCAAACAACGGCTCAGATGTTAGAGAATGACACTGAGAACATGATGGAAGTTTCCAATGGTAGCCCTGGCAGTCAAATAGCGGATGATATTGGTGTATTTGCTGAACTTGTTGGATGCTTGAAACAGATTGAAAAGCTCAGAAAAACAAGTGGGCTGCTAGTTATTCATTATGATTTATGAGGAAACGGGGCATGCAGCAGTCCCAAATTGCATTGGACTCTCACATGGGGGAGTTGGGCCCGCTTGTTATTTTGCAGTTAGGCCCCTGAACCTCATTGGCCCATGTAAAACCCCCCCGTTTTCTCATAATTTATATCCTGCAATTTTATTTTTGTTACTTTTATTGTCTTTTCTCAAGTTCGTCTACTTTCAGATTGGAACTCCACTGGAAGAGGATTTAGGAAGCTGGGGTCATCATTTTGTCCCAAGTACAGTTCCTGATGCAATGCTTCAGGATTCAGCTGGCCACAAGGTTCATCATCTTACATCCATTTTCATATGTTATGTTTATCATTATAAAATTATGAAAAACCAAACAACTCATTCTTCGGTTATATTTCATCAATTTTTGCTGCAGATAACATTTGTATTTACAAACCAAGTAGATGGAAAACTTGTACCCGTTGAATCTGCTGTAAGATCAACAAATCAGCAGGTGAGCAATCAAAGTGTGCCCCTTAAGGAAGAGAGAAAAAGCCCCTTCAAGTCAAAATTTTACAAAAATTATACACACGTTTAATAAGAGGTCTCCCAAGCTTGCGAAAACTTCTCCAAATGTTATGCATGTACAGAAAAAGGCTAGCATGATATCTAGTAATCAATCTGCCCTTAAACCGATGCGTTCTGCTAGTAATGAAACAGATGATGATTTTGTGTGAAGGACCTTTTCATTACATTAACAAAGCCTGGCTAGCAAAGGAAATTAATAACAAATTAAATTGGTCGAGAGCTGTTTTTTCTTTCATATAGAGGACCATTATATCAACTCAAAATTTGTTGTACAAAGTGTATTGAGAATTTCAAAGAGTGCTAATAGGAAGGAGACAATTTTGTTGTGAAAATATGTATTCAAATTGTAAACAAGCATTCCAGGTCAATAAACTAGCTATTGCTGCTGTTTATCTCAAAATAAAAAAAGCTATTGCTGCTGTATATTCTAACTCATGTCTAGTTCAACTTCCCCTCAATATGTATGTATTTTTGTTGGTAATATATATCATCTACTTGTCCAAATCTTCTGGTTGTTGCTGTCATGGTGCTTGTTTTGCTCTATAAATTCATTCATGTCAAAATTAGTTATAAAATATTTCAATTCATTCCATTTCTTGTGATGCATAGCTGTTGCTGTCATAGTGCTTGTTTTGCTCTATAAATTCATTCATGTCAAAATTAGTTATAAAATATTTCAATTCATTCAATTCTTTGTGATGCACAAGGTTATATTGATACTAATCTAATTTGATTCATACTGTTATTTGGTTTTTCTGGAACGCCCGTAAGCCCAACCTACGGACATAACACACCCAAGCACACATGAACATAGGGGTTATGAATTTGCCATAAAAGCATTAAACTGTGGCTGCTTCTTTTATTGGGATCGAACCCTGCACTCGCCACATGAGATAGAGTGTCATGCCGACCGAGCTATTGACTATTGCTCATTGCTCATTGGTATCCGTGCTGTTATTGATAAAAGACTAAAATAGGTCAATGTTGACAACATTAAAACAACTGGAGACAGACATAAAAGAGAATTTAGTGGGGTCCACATATCATGTACATGATGGGCAGGTCACAATAATGCATTTGCATGGACCGTTTACGTCCTCATTTATCTCTCCCACCCACTCGTTCCATCAATTTGCCCTATATCATTATATCTCTATTGTCCTATCCCAAAAAGTGAAAACAAAAGACCACCTTTTCAAGTTTCCCCACCTCATACCATATGCCAAACCCCAGTAGATTTTCATGCATTGATAAAGTCGATCGGTATGACACTAACCTCGTAAAATATTTCATTAAAAATATATAATACGAAAAGTCCGTACAAGCTAATTTATAGTTTATGATATAGGGCTCGATCCAAAATTTATCTTCATTTATATTTTTGTCCATAAGTTGATAAAGTCCATACATGCTAATATTTTTAAGAAATCAATAAACTAAAAATATCACTGCTTCAACTTTTAATTCTGGTATATATTTCTATTTATTTGATATTTGACTCAGGTGCCTCTCATCATATGACTTTTGATAATTTCTTTCTTACAAACCGTTCAACTATTCCTATGTCATACATACATATTGTCAATGGCTCGTCACTTGCAGTAAATCAATGTGGTGATATCACATCTACCAGTCACCCTCCTGGCAATCTTAATCTTTTATTTGTATTACATGTGGTTAAATTAATTAATAATAAATCTTTTATCTGTTAGTCAGATTGCTGATGTTGATTGCACCATTACCATTTCTTGTATTGTGCAGGATTCGAACACCGATCAGAAGATTGTGACGAGTCGTAGAGTGAATGGACTGTACCAGTTGGAGTATCTTCACTTACTTACGTTGAATAAAACTGTAGCTGGCTTGGCTGCTTCCGATCTGTCGTATCGTCATTTAGGTCACATTTCAAGTTCTCATTTTAAATCTTTATCTGAATTTGGAGTCTTAGGGTCCTTTTGTATTATTACTTTAAGTAAGTGTGTTGGATGTCGTTTGGCAAAACAAACCGCATTAGCTTTTGTGTCTCATAATAAAACTTCATTAGAACCTTTTGATTTAATTCATTCTGATATTTGGGGACCTGCTCTTATTGCGTCCATGTCTGGTTATCGATATTATGTTAGCTTTATAAATGATTATTCTTGTTATTCCTGGATTTATCTAATGCATATTAGATATGAGATTCCTTTCGTTTATACTGAATTTATAAATATGATTTATATTCAATTTCAAAAACGAATTAAATTTTTTAGATCCGACAATGCTTGTGAGTATGTTTCGTCATCTATACAAACCATTCTTGAATCTCATGGTATCAGAGCCAATAGTTCGATCCAAAATTTATCTTCATTTATACTTTTGGTTTATTATTTCAAAATAAATAAAGTTGCATCAATGATATCTAATCCAGAAATGCGTTCTTTCAGTTTGATCATAAGCAGTTTCCTATATCAATATCAAGTTCAAGCAGCTATTTTTTTGTTATGACGTCTTCTAGCAGCATGATCTTCTTCCGTCAGGCAGCTATTCTTTTTTGACGTCTTCATGATTTTCTTCCTTTAGCACTTCCAGCAAAAGTGATTGCAGGATATTCAGTTCATCTTGTAATCCGCGAAATAAACCAAAGGGTTATTAGTTCGCCATGCTCGATGCTTTAAATCCGTTATTCTTCTCCGTCGTTCTACAAGTTGTATATGGTTCAAGATATTATTCAAACTCTCGGTTATTTACTGTGAGCTTGAGGGAGGCTGTTAGATTATGGGATATTTGAATATAACTGTATTAGATATTATGGTTATCCTAAATCAGATAAGTTCTGATTTATATTGTTGAGATTATGATTAGTGTGTTAGATTGTTAGGATGATTAGTTATCAGGTAGTTATGTTATGAGGTGTATAAATTGAGATGATTTATCTCTTAATAAAATCGAGTTTATTACTTTCTTATGCTCTGCTACCATGATAAGAAAACAATAAACTCGATCGATTTTATTAAAAGATAAATCCTCAATTTACTCATCTTAAACATAACTAACTGATAATTAATAATCCTAATAATTTAACACACTAATCATAATCTCAACAATATAAACCAGAATTTATCTGATTTATGATAACCATAATATCTAATACAGTTATATTCAAATATATCATAATCTAACAGCTTCCTGGATAACCAAGAGTTTGAATAATATCTTGAACCAAAATATGCAACTTGTAGAGCGACGAGGAAGAGTAACAGATCTAAAGCATCGAGCATGGTAGACCAATACCCTTTGATCTTTTTCGCGGATTGCAAGGTAGACCAAATAAACTGCAGTCTTTTTCGCTGGAAGTGCTATAAGAAGAAGATCATGCTGCTAGAAGACGTCATAAGAAAAGAAAAGCTGCCCGGACGGAAGAAGATCATGCTGCTAGAAGAAGTCATAAAAAAAGAATAGCTGTTTGAATTTGATATTGATGGAGGCAACTGCTTATGATCAAAGTGAGAGAACTCATTTCTGAATTATATATTATTGACACAACTTTATTTATTTTGGAATAATAAACATAAATTTTGGATCGAGCAATTGGTTCTGATACCATGATAAATTATTTTTTGATAACAAAGCAATAAACTCGCTCAATCTTATTAAGAGATAAATCGTCTTAATTTATACATCTCATAACATAACTAAGTAACAATCTAACACACTAATCACAATCTCAACAACATAAATCAGAACTTATCTGATTTATGACAATCATAATATCTAATATAGTTATATTCAAATATCTCATAATTGAACAACAATAAAGACAACTTTTATATGCAAATTAATATAATGTGTTTACTTGTTTCTCTACACGGCTCTTTCCTTCGTTGTAGTAGAATCCTTACAATAAGCAATTGCCGCTTGTATGGCATTTTGAAGCTCTTCCATGGAGCTCTCATCGGACGAAGACAACTTAGCCGGCGTGGCCACCAAAAGCCCGCTGTTGGTTGGTGATGTCCTCATAGACGCAGGCGCAGAAAAGTCTCTTCTCTTCAGCATCCACTTCTCTCTCTCTTTATAGTTGGAACTCACCGAAAACGAATACGGCCTTCGTCGAAGGTCGCGTTTCCCCTTATTTTTCTTCGTAATAATAAAGAGCGGCTCCACCATGCTCACATACTTCTTCAACAAATGTTTGACATCAAACACTTTCTTCTTCTTCTCTTCAAACCACTTGCTTAGCCGAGAAGAGAAGGAGCTCGGCTTCTTCTTCTCCTTTGTATTGTTATTAATATCGCCGCACATAATATTGTTATTACAAGGGTATAAATCTTCGATAGTGATATCGGTGGAGGGGCGCGGGGAGATGTGAGAGTGAGAGAGGAGGTGTAAAGGGAGGAGATGGCCATGGAAGAAGATATCGTCGGCGGGGGCGAGGTCGAGAGCAAAGGAAGGAGATGAGGAGTTCTTGTTGTTGGGCTTGAAGGAGCTTGGACTACTTGAGCTTGGAGAAGGATGAAGAGTGATTGTGAAGGAGAACTCATGAGCTGGTGAGGATAGCGGCGAAGGAGATTTTGATGTAATTTCTTGTGTGGGTAGTTTTTGAGGCAATGAGTTTGTTTCTTGGGGCTTTTGCTTCGTGTCCATGAGCTAATGATTATAGGCTAGCTAGAGCGAGGTATAGGGAGAGATTTAATGCTTTTGGTTTGCTTGTGGTTAAGATATGGAGCTAGATAGATATTGGTTGCTTGTGAGAGAGAGAGAGAGAGAGCGAGAGAGGTATAGTGAGAGGTCGTTATTTAAGGTGGCTGGCAAGACTTCAATATGGACTCTCTATGTATAGGTGGCAACAATTCAATGCGAGGATGAGACCAAGATGTGAAGGATTGCAGGCAGGTAGTGACTTGGACACGTGCAAGGTCCGATTATCAGTGTTGCCTCTGGTATCTGTTTGCACACTTGCAACGTCCCGTTGGATTGGATTGGATTGGATTGCAGGTAGTGACTTGGACCCGGGTCTTTGCGGTCCGGCCATATATTTATTTTGGGTACCAAAAGATGATGGATTACGTTATTGTTTCCTTGTAACATTAAATATTGAGAATAATAGAGGAAAGATGCCACAGGAGGGAATTTCTTCCTATGGCGTCGAGAAAATACAATCTCCATCATTTTTTCCGACGATCGGCATCCATCGTCTTCATCGTTATCATCTAAGATATGGGTACACCAAATTTCATTTGATTTTACAACTTTTTCACCGTTGAATTAGTGGGTTCAAAATTAACGGTTTACCGACAATAGAACTTTTTACATTGCTAAATCAACGGTGAAAAAGTTGTAGAATCACATGAAATATGGTGTACCCACATCTTAGATGATAACGTTGAAGATGATGGAGTCCGATCGTCGGAAAGCACGATGGAGGGTGTATTTTTCGACGCCATAGGAGGAAATTGTTGGGAGGGAGAGTCGATCCACGGAACAATGCTCGCGACAAAACCCAAATCACGTAAAAATACAATCACGCAATTAAACGACGAAATATAAATTAAAGTACAGGAATAAGAAAACAATCAATCACAAACAAGATAGATTTGTTAACGAGGTTCACCCACCGTATGGCTAGTCCCCGGCAGAGCGGAATCTGCAAACGTCTACTATACTTGAATCAAGTTTACAAGCAAGAACAACCCTAGGAGATTTCTCTCAAATCTCTCTATACAAATCTCTCTTGGCCTTTGCCTCTTGTGATGATACTTGTGATGGATACAAGTTATGGATACAAAATGCCTCTCATAAGATGTGTTTTTATAGCACCCAGGACAATGTCACTATCTAACAAAGTCACCACCTATCATTGTCATCACCTAACAATGTCATGGATGTCAAAGGCAGCACCTAACAAAGTCACCACCTATCATTGTCATCACCTAACAATGTCATGAATGTCAAAAGTGGCACCTAACAAAGTCACCACCTATCATTGTCATCACCTAACAATGTCATGGATGTCAAAAGGTGGCACCTAACCATAGACTTTAATTTGCATCAATTTTCAACAAACTCCACCTTGATGCAAATTCATCACAATCTCGACATTGTCCCACTTGGAGTAATTTTTTTTTTGGCTTGATTCACAGCACTAGTAAACTTCACACGATTCCGCTGCTGCTCTCTCCTCATTAAATTTTCATGGAGAGATTCACCAATCTGCAACAGAGATTCAGCTTATCTCTGTCTACTATTTTGGTGAACATATCCGCCGGATTCTTTTCTCCTGCGATCTTCTGCAGTGTCAACTCACCATCTTCTAACGCCATGCGTATGAAGTGGTACCGCACCTTGATATGCTTCGTCCGAGAATGATATGCTGCATTCTTTGCCAAATTTATTGCACTTTGGCTGTCGCTCCACAAGTTATTGAAGTCTTGCTTCTTACTCAACTCTTCGAGTAACCCTTGTAGCCATATCATCTCTTTGCTGGCTTCCGTGATTGCCACGTACTCAGCCTCCGTAGTTGACAATGCTACCACTTTTTGCAGTTGAGATATCCAACTTACCGCTGTTCCCCTAACTGTAAATACGTATCCCGTTGTGCTCTTCCCACTATCTCGATCACCCGAGTAGTCCGCATCAACGTAACCTTGCACCATTAGAGAGTCGCCCCCGAAACATAAGCAGTGACTAGACGTACCCTTAAGATACCTCAAAATCCACTTCACCGCATTCCAATGCTCCTTCCCCGGGTTTGCATATACCGGCTCACAACTCCAACTGCATGTGCAATATTTGGTCTCGTACTCACCATTGCATACATTAAACTCCCCACCGCAGAAGCATAAGGCACTCTTGCCATCTCGTCTTTCTGCTCTTGAGTTGTAGGGCAAAACTCCTTCATGAGTTTGAAATGTTTTGCTAAAGGCATACTCACCGGTTTTGACTTGTCCATGTTGAACCGCTTCAAAACCTTCTCGATATAGTCGCTTTGCGATAACCACAGCTTCCGCTGCTTCCTATCTCGAACGATCTTCATGCCCAAAATTTGTTTGGCCGCTCCCAAATCTTTCATGGAAAACTTTTCAGCCATCAACTTCTTCAGACTTTGAATTTTCTCGAAATTTGGACTCGCTACCAACATATCATCTACATAGAGTGATAAAATGATATAGTCTCCATCCTCAAAAGTCTGAATATAGACACAGTGATCTGACTCACCACGCACAAATCCCGTCTCTAGCATGAACTGATCGAATTTGAGATACCACTGCCTTGGAGCTTGCTTAAGGCCGTACAAGCTCTTTCGCAGTTTACACACCATATATTCTTTTCCCTTCACCTCGTATCCCGGTGGCTGCATCATATAGATCTCCTCCACCAAATCTCCATGAAGGAACGCAGTCTTCACATCAAGCTGCTCTAAGTGCAGATCCTCCACCGCCACAATACTAAGAATCACCCGAATTGATGTCATTTTCACCACAGGGGAAAATATCTCTTGATAGTCAATTCCTTGCTTTTGTGCATATCCCTTGACTACCAAGCGAGCCTTGTACCGCTTCACACCATCGGCCTCATCTTTTATCCGGTACACCCATCTATTCAGCAACACTTTTCGACCCTTGGGTAGCTTCACTAAGTTTCACGTGCGGTTCTTCTTCAAAGAATCCATTTCCTCGTCCATAGCTCGCTCCTACTGCTTACTAGCACCGTCTTGCGTCGCCTCTTCAAGGGATTCGGGCTCTCCCGAATCCGTGTACAAAATGAAGTCGGTCACAAGTCTTTCAGGTAGCCTTCTTTCTCTCGTAGATCTCCTCAAAACTGGTACATCTGGTTGCTGAACATGGTGGCCATCATGTTCTTGCACCTGATCCTGCACTGCAACTTCCTCCATATTTTGATCCCCACTTGAAGACACCTGATTGTTCTCTTGAGTTCCGTCTAACTCCACGAACTCAGATACAACACCATCTTTGGCTTGCTTTTCTGCTCTATATAAGTGCTGCTCATCAAAGACAACGTTCCGGCTTCGTATTACTTTCTTACTTGTGTAATCCCACAGCCGATATCCGAACTCGTCTCCACCATACCCGATGAAAGCACACTTCTTAGATTTGGAGTCAAGCTTACTCCTTTCTGCCTTATCAATCAAAGAATACGCAATACAGCCTAATACTTTAAGGTGCGAATAGTTGACCGGTTTACCCGACCAAATTTCTTCTGGAATGCTTCCATTAAGCGCACTCGCCGGGCTTCTGTTGATCAGATACACAGCAGCATCGACCGCTGCTGCCCATAAGAATTTTGGCAAATTCGCATCCAAGGTCATGCTTCGCACTCGCTCTAGGATCGTTCTGTTCATCCTTTCAGCGATGCCATTCTGCTGTGGCGTCCCAGGTACCGTCTTCAACCAACGAATACCCTTTTGCGAGCAAAACTCCTCGAACTCTTGGGTGCAGTATTCCCCGCCATTATCAGACTTTAGGCGTTTAACCTTCATTCCTGTTTGGTTCTCCACCTGCGCAATCCAGTGTTTGAAGATGCCAAACACATCGGACTTTTTCTTCATCGCGTACACCCATGTCTTCCGACTTGTATCATCGATGAACGTCACAAAGTACCGATTTCCTCCATAAGACTCCACCGAGGCCGGACCCCACACGTCCGTATGCACCATCTCTAGTTTCTTGGTCTTTTTCGCTACGCCTCCAATTTGAAAACTGAGCGCGTTTTGCTTCCCACAAACGCAGCTCTCGCAAAACCCCAACTCCACCTTTTTCAGCCCCGAAAGAACACCCTTGGCTTGAAGAATTTTCATGTTCTTCTCGCTGAGGTGCCCCAATTTTTTATGCCACAACGAAGTCTCCGAATCTTTCTCCGAACTGGTCGTCAATGCAGCCGAGCCTCTGCTGTTCCCATTAAATGAGTACAACGAACCGCTCAGCTTGTCCCTTGCGACCACCAACGATCCTTTGGAAATCTTCCATTGAGAATTCCCAAACGTTGTAATAAACCCTTCGTTGTCTAGCTGACTTGTGGAAATCAAGCTTTTCTTCAAATCAGGAATATGACGAGCATTCTTCAATTTGATTTGACCACCTCCTGACGGTTGTAAGATGATCGTCTCTTTTCCAACGATCTTACACGATTGACCGTTTCCCACCGTCACATGTCCAAGATCGCCCTGAACATACTCGCTAAAGTGGTGTCTGCCTGAAGTGCAATGAAAAGAAGCCCCTGAATCTAGGAACCAAGTATCCACCTTTGTATTCTCGTTCGCCGATAGACAAAGACCTTGTTCCCCTTGTTCTTGTGTAGACACCACATTCGCTTCCTTTTCATCCGTTTTCTCATCTGAGCCTTTCTTCAGAAGCCTGCATTCACTTCTTCTGTGGCCCTTCTTTCCGCAATTCCAACAGGCGCCTTGGATTTTTCCTTGAGATTTACCTCGGCTTTTAGACTTGCCATTTTTCCATTTCCCCCTTTCTATTGTTCTGCCGCGATTCTCCACCGAAAGTGCAGAAGTTCCAGAACTCCCACTCACGGACTTTCTTCGCATCTCATCGTTTAATATGCAGCTTACCGCATCATTAAACGTGAGAATCCCCGAGATAGAGTTGCTAACCGCCATCACTAGGTTCTCCCAACTCTCTGGCAACGAACATAGGAACAGTAGGGCTCGAATCTCGTCTTCAAAGATGATTGAAACGGATTCAAGTTGGATTGTCACGCTGTTGAATTCGTTCAGGTGCTCTATCACCGAACCATTCTCCACCATCTTCATGTTGAAAAGCTTCTTCATCAAAAATATTTTATTTGATGTCGATGGCTTCTCATACAACTTCGCTAACGTCGTCATTAGCGCATTAGTTGTTTTCTCCTTTGAGATATTAAAGGCCACCTGCGGAGTCAACGACAATCTGATCGTCGCTAAGGCTTTCCTATCCAAAAGGTTCCACTACTCATCGGTCATCTTCTCGGGCTTTTTTTCTAGCAACGGAAGATATAGATCCTTTTGGTATAGACAGTCTTCTAACTGCATGCGCCACCAACCGAAATTGTGACCATTGAATTTCTCGATTCTTATCTTATCCTCTGCCATCTTTCGTCTGTATCGCAGCAAACTCGACTTCCTCCTAGATCTGAACCAACGCCTTCAAAACTATAATCTAAGAAAGTGGGGAAGAGGACACAAGCGTCGTTACCCACCGTTACCTAGATTATAGAATCGAAGAACCCTAGGTTCTCTTAACCTCGCTCTGATACCAGTTGTTGGGAGGGAGAGTCGATCCACGGAACAATGCTCGCGACAAAACCCAAATCACGTAAAAATACAATCACGCAATTAAACGACGAAATATAAATTAAAGTACAGGAATAAGAAAACAATCAATCACAAACAAGATAGATTTGTTAACGAGGTTCACCCACCGTATGGCTAGTCCCCGGCAGAGCGGAATCTGCAAACGTCTACTATACTTGAATCAAGTTTACAAGCAAGAACAACCCTAGGAGATTTCTCTCAAATCTCTCTATACAAATTTCTCTTGGCCTTTGCCTCTTGTGATGATACTTGTGATGGATACAAGTTATGGATACAAAATGCCTCTCATAAGATGTGTTTTTATAGCACCCAGGACAATGTCACTATCTAACAAAGTCACCACCTATCATTATCATCACCTAACAATGTCATGGATGTCAAAGGTAGCACCTAACAAAGTCACCACCTATCATTGTCATCACCCAACAATGTCATGAATGTCAAAAGTGGCACCTAACAAAGTCACCACCTATCATTGTCATCACCTAACAATGTCATGGATGTCAAAAGGTTGCACCTAACCATAGACTTTAATTTGCATCAATTTTCAACAGAAATTCCCTCCTATGGCTTCTTTTCTCCATTATTCTCTTAAATATATATACTTGTAATATGTAAAGTGAGAGCCTAAGGCCGGCAAAATATATATAGTCTAATGTTTCGGTTTGTGTAACCTTAGTCTCTCTATGGAGAGAGAGAACAAAAGATAGAAGATGAGAGAGATATGTCAGTAATAAGAGTGTTAAGTACCTATTGAAAATTTTTATTTTTATTTATGTCATTTTTAACAGTTGATTGGATCGTTGTGGGCTATCGATAGATGATCAGTAGCGTTAATGTTATTCTAATAACAATAAATATATATATACATATATATATATATATATAGATAGAGGGAGAGAGAGAGAGAGAGAGAGAGAGATAACGTGAGTGAGGATTGGAGGCTTAAGGCAACCAAATGTTGTCTTATGTTTGGGTTTGTCTAGCCTTACAACTCTTTTGTGCATGTTGAGAGAACAAAAGGATAGATGGAAGATAATTAAGGGGGATTTGTGACTTATGTGAGTGTCGAGTCCCTCTTATATGTTCTCCTTTTATGTTAGCGAATAAGATTTAAGACATTTGCATATGGATGTAGACCAACATTGGTTGAACCACATAAATTTGGATTTCTGATCTGTTTTATAGCATTATTGTTTAGTAAAATTTAATCTAAAAAATATAGAAAAGAAAAAGTAAAAATAAACAGTATTCCGACAAAGTTATATTCAAAGCAAGTCATATGGAATAAAGTTTTGGAAGCATATGAAATAAAAAGGGCCTTTCGATAAAGAAACCCACGTGACATTGGATTGTGATTGGGACCCCACGTGATGATCTAAATGATTCTGAAGCGTACACTTGACTCGTTTTAGTTGTGGTCACTGGTCACCATGCATGAAAATGACTCCTGAGATGCCTCAATTACTTTTTTTTTCATTCTTTCATGATTAAATTTTCCCATCCATTTTAATTTGTTTAGTTGGGAGACAAATCATTTATAGAAACTTGCCGACAGAATGGATTATATAATCACTTAGACGTAGATAACATCAAAGGTTGGTTTCATAATAAATAAAAGGGTAAATGTCAAAAAGTCCCCAGCCCACTCGGGAGTTGTCTAAAAACCCTTGTCATTTCGAAATTGTTGGAAATGACTTACTATTCAAAATCTTTGTGAAAAAATTCTTGAGCTTTATTTCATTTAGGCCTTGTATTTGATCAATTGCATGGATATTACATACAACTGCAACTGATGATACTCGATACCGGGGTTTCCCCAGATCATGACACGTGGTAAGTGACGTGTTTCAAAGCCTACGAGAAAATATCAAGAACGGTACATTCACTACTACAAATAGGGGTTGCCCCTACGGATAAATCCGTAGGAGCAAACCACTGCCCCTACGACTATAGCCGTAGGGACACGAAATTACGCCGTAGGTGCACACGCCGCATGTGCAAGTCTTAGCCTTAAACATGCTCCTACGATTAAATACTTGGCCCTACGGCTTAATGCATAGGTCCATCTGTCCCTACGGATTACACTGTAGGGACAAAAGTTATTTAATTTATCGGTTTATCAAATAAAATAGTTGGATCTACGGATAACTCCGTAGGGCCCAATAGATGCCCCTATGGCTCCAAACGTAGGTCCAGATGTGTAGGGGCAAAATATCATCTAGCCCGATATATTGTCCCTACGGATAACTATGTAGGGGTATGTTTATGTCCCTACGGTCCAATCCGTAGGGACAAGTCTAACCCCTCTTACTGAGATCATAGGGGCAAAATATTAGGTATCATGATATTTTGTTCCTACGGATATATGTGTATGGGCAACCTTTCACCCTACGGATTAAACGGTAGGTGCAAACTTTGGTCCTACGGATTAATCCTTAGGTACATATTATCGGTTTTTTTTTTAAAAAAGTGCTGCCTGATTTTTCCTCGCCCTGTGCATAATAATATATACATCATATATAAAAGTAATCAACACGCAGAATATATACCGCAGTATTCATAATCAACATCTCACGCATAATATATAAAAGAAATCAACAAGCAGAATACGATATCAATCTAAATCAATATGAACACGCAAACACCACCAATGTCAATATCGTCCAAAATTTATACAATATGTATCATATAAGTAAATACACGTTTAAAATATAAGAATCAAAAGGCTACCCTAGCTCGGTCCAGATCCACCTCTGATAAACGCCATAATCTGGCGCGCCTGCTCCTCGGATATACCCTTAGTCAACATCTCGAGCAATGCGGTGTGTGCGGGAGTCTAAGCGGGCTGTGGAGATGTATGAGTGGTCTGCGCAACCGCCGCCGAGGTAGTGGGTTGTGGAGCCGCAGCTGCGGGAGTCTAAGCGGGCTGTGGAGCTATAGGAGTGGTCTGTGCAACCGCAGCCGAGGTAGTGGCTTGCGGAGCCGCAGCCGAAGGAGATGCATGTGGAGGCTCAGCCGAACTACCCAGTCGCGTCTGTTCAGTTTTGTGTATAATAAACGAGTAAGAACTGTGTATTAGTCGAATTCGTATCATTATCAGGTTATGTATGTTTGATTAATCATACATACATATAACTGTGTATTAATTTGGAAAACCGTAGTTTATTTTAATTAGACAGTTCTATGTATGTATGATTAATCAAAACTAAGTTTACAACTAAATAAGCTCAGGTTACGTACTAATATTGGATATGTTGCTATCCGTAATATGACATAATATTTTACTATTAAGTAGTATACATACCAACATCTCCTTCAACTCCTGGACAGTGGCCTTCAAGGTGTCCAGTTCTTGCTTGAAACGTCGCTCACGGGAGATAGAGGAAGTAATCGCCGGAGTGGAGTCCAACCTCATATGGGCCCTGCTAGGTGTAACAACTCCAATTTTTGTATACATAAAATTGATTTAAATTTGAAGTATACTTGGAGTATTTAATGTTGCTGTTACCACTTTAAGTATTTATTTTCCCACAATAATTACAAGAAAGAGCTTGTGGCTCACTGGTAAGACCTTGCACTGCTGAACCAAGCCACTAGAGTTCAAATCCCATACCCCACATTATTTTTAATATTGATTTTTTTTAAATCTTTAGAATACCAAGAGTTTACACGTGCATATCTCACAAAAACCCCACTACACCCAAACTTGTAACACTTGCAGGAGTTAGATGAACCGTCGGGGGGGGGGGGGGATCCAGGCCGCCGGACTCGGCCGGGAATCGGCCAACTCGGTCTTGACTCGGCCGACTCAGTGCTCCGACCGAGTCACGGACGAGTCACCCCCGAGTCGGCCAATTCCGGTGACGTCCACAACATGAAAGTTGTGTCTTTTCATATTCCCTATGCACCTGCAAAATTTCAGCCTCAGACCACTTCCAAAGCTCTTAAAAAACCCCAATTACTCCACTTTTAATACATTTTTATTACATTTTATCACATTTTTATTTTTAACTTTTCATCTACCCTAACCCTATAAATACCAACCCTACACACTACCCTCTCACCCCCAAAATCTTGAGCCACTCTCTCAAAAGTTTTCCAAGAAGTGTGTGCTTTGAAAACAAGTTCGCGGCAAAGCTCCTACGAGATTCCGGCGGGAATTCCGGCGACGTTTTTAGAAACAACCGGCGACGAAGCAACGCCTCGGCAACTTCTTTAGTTCCCCTATACTCTTTAGTATAGATCGAAATCCGTAAGTCCCATTCTATCTCCCTTTCTAATTCTCAAAAATACGAAATTATGAAACCCGACGGAATTGGAACAAATCCGATTTTCGATTCGGTTTTCTATAAAATTTCACTTCTAATCAATTCAAACATGTCTAAACATCTTTATCATGATTATTAAACTTGTAAAAATCAATTTGAATAAGTTTTCACACATGAAATGATAAACTTTTTAACTTACCGTATTTTTTTTCACTTTAATACCATCATGTTTCAATTTCACATTTAACCCGTTAACATTGCTATACCTTAAAATAGATCACGAGGTAATGACCTACCTCCTCACACACACATATGCAACCATAATACGCTATCTTGAAAACTCCTAATACGATAAAACAAGATTTTATATTAAAATACCATTTCCTTAATAAAACCTTTTATAAAAGTTTAGGTTTGATACATTTGTTTAAACAATATCTTTAATAGGAAAAATACGATAAGTTGTGGACATCAATCGTTTATCTAAACCTGACTTTGTGGTGTCTAGGCAAGTATGTCTAAGGCAAGTGGTTACTTAATTAGGGCCACTACTTGTAGTGGAGAGCCTCCTACTTACCTGGCCGCAATTGGCGGTGAAGAGGCGATTTGAGACTTCTAATGACTTGTCGTTTAGACCTTTTAGAAATAAGCTAGTTGGCTTAGGAAACCCTAGAATCTAAAATACTGAAAATTACACTTTGCAAATAAATACCTTTTACTTTATAAAACCGTTTTCTAAAAGATTAGTATTTTACAATCTTTGCAAAGCGCCGCTACAACCCATCTTTGGGGAACCCGTTCGGGATCGTGCGGTTTATCGCGCACCCTCGGGCTAGTAGTGCGAGATTCAGACCTCTACAAGGAGCATTCGGTCTCGAAAGGTTTAAAATACGACATCTTAAGAAAATGGGATTTTTGGAATATAAAATATTTATTAAAACTATTTTTGTATAAATATATGTATATTTATCATTTAAATATCTATTTTATTATAATATAAATATTCCACATTTTTCTAAAAAATCACCATGAATCCCGAACGGGTTTTTTTATTATAAAAAACCCTCATATGATTTTCAAAGATTAACATTGCTTAAGAATAAATTTTACACTAAAACACCATGAACTTCAAATAAATCAATATTACAGATAAATACCCTTATTTATAAAACTAGGATATTTTCACTAGAAATGTCACAACATAAAATCCACCCTCATTACAACTCTAAAGACGAACAATAAATACTTGAGGTGTATTTTGAAAAGTATATAAAAGTATTTTTTACATAAAACCCCCTCAAGTTTATAAATTACCCTAAGGACCCTAGCAATTATAAGACTTCGATTCACATTTCTGATTGTCTGACTCGGGTTTGAGTCTGATTAATCTGACTTAAATATGATTCAAGTCAATCTATAAGATTCTAAGTTAATATGAACACATGAATCCATGAATACAATCATCAATTTACACAACTTGACTGAACCGAACCATGGATATATATTCCTTTTACATGATTCTCAGTATTCCATTTACATGACTCTACGGTTATAACCGTTTTCTGATATCATGGTTTCGGTCAGTCAGTCAATCAATCATACAACCAACACAATTTACAAGATAACAATACAAACAAGACATCGCAGGGTTTAAGGGGTAGATTGGTACAAAAGGTGTTAAAGGTGGCACGAGATGGTCAGACTTAACACACCTAACATGAATCCAGTTGCTGTTGTACCGTGGCATAAACGGTACCTTGTACTATACGTGCCCTTAGTCTCTGGCATATAGAGACTCCCTTCGTATACACTGGCATCCTTCTGTACCAATCTACAAACAACAGCGTTGACATAACATTACAACAATAGTTTACACTTTAAAATATATCTTCTTATTTTGTTTTTTTCTACTTCCCTCTTACCTTAGGGACTTACTGAGCGACCTGTTCACTGACGACATTCTGTTTCTTTCTTCTTTGAATGTCGTTAGGTGATTTGGACCCGGCAGAGGTTGATCCATCGCAAGAAGACTTGGGACAGTTTACTGAATACCCTGCACTGTAGTTTCATTGTACACTTTTTCTTTCTGTACTTTTCATTTCATGTTATGCCACTGTTTATGCATCTTATTATTTCAGTTGTATTTCCTTTCATGTATTGTACAAAGAATGTTAATAAATAAAAGTTGTTGTTCTTTTTATTCTTATTTTTTGTGTATTTTTTTTATATTGCTTAGATACGCTTAGCGTATGTACTTCTGAGTATATACGTAGCGGACCTCGTCGCGTCCCCTTCGCCGTATACTGGGAAGCAGGGCGTGACACTAGGACCCAGTCCCCGGCCTCTCTCCCAACCTCCGTGGTGCCCTCCGTGTGCGGCGTCTAGAACCGGGGTCAGCAGCATCGGATCGTTCTGTCCAGTAAAATCGATCCCCGATGCCTCGTCCTGCTCAACCACCCGCTCCTACACCCACATTAACCAGTAAAATATAAGTATATGATTTAAATTTGAACCTTTCGAAACAAAAATTTCAAATATGGGTTGAATAAATATTAACACTTACGCAATAATCCTGGGTAGCGGTGTCGGGGTATCGAAGCTCGCCCATGGCGGGATCTGTCGAGGTGTCATGGACGGTAAGATACGCGGACAGCACGCTCGGTGTACCACCCTGCGCCAGGGACTGAGCTCTCTGCAATTCGCCAAAAATTTACATATACTGGAAAATAACTCTTAATATTACATTATATCACAGTGGGTCTAATGTAATTTACCGATAACTCCATGGCACGGATAATATTCCTCGAGCCATCTGTATAAGTGGGGCGACCCCTCTTCGCCGACTTCCTATTCTCTTTATTTTGATCGGCATGTTTCTGCACAACACATTCAGATTTAGTTTTCTAATTAAGCAACAAAATAAAATAAATTATATACTAAATAATGAATTACATTTAAAATACATACCTATTTGCGCTGAGAGTCGAAATATTGGCACAATAGAGGCCATGTATCTACGTCGACTCTCGCAAAGGCCGGAGTATGTAGGAGGGCCGCTCTCTCTGCCTCGGGGGTCGCTATCCACAGGGAATAGCAGTCGATCTTCAGCTCATTCCTATTATATCGGACCTTCGATTGTATGTTCTTCATCAGGCCATGGTACAGAGCTTGAAGATCGAGCACCCTCCCAGGGTGATCAGGGTCGGGTACAGGCTGAAAATCGTAATCCAACTGAAAATACAAAAAAAAAAACAATGTTATTAAATTGCAAGTGTTAATAATAAATATATTGGATAAATCAAATGAAAATATATATTAATATCCGAGCCTGATCCCAAAAGAGGGCGAATGAGCGCCGGTGCTGGTCGCCCTACTCAACGTGAAGTGGATAGTTTTTCACGAGGCGACTCTCATCCCCCATATACCGGCCGAACCTCTCAGCATAATCGCCGGTATAGCGATAATCAGGGGTAAAAAAGAGGGGGAATGCTGTCTTTCCCCTAGCTCTATCGGGCCTCATCCTGTGGGACTGATTCGGGATTCGAGTCCCCCTCTCGGGATAGGGAGGCCCTGCGTCTACAAGAAATATCAAGACAATCAATATTAAGACAAAGTGGTATTAAGAAATCAAGGTTTAATGAAAATTGAAGTGTGATATATACCTCCGGCGACAGAAGCATGAGCCTGGGCCCGGGCAGCAGCATGAGCGGGACGATAGTTCCTCCGGTGAGGAACAGCCGGTGACCCGGACGTGGACGCATCTCCAACTAGAAAATAAACATCTATAAAATTACATGAAGTGCATGTTTATTCTTAAAGGATATGTAAAATGAATAAATATTTTATATTTATTCATACAAACCTGCAGACTGAGCGGAGGGTATGGAAGTGACGGGAGTGGCCCCTGCACCTGACGACGACGCACCACCTATAATTAGACAATCAAATATCAGCTATATAAGTAATTGCAAAAAGAATGCGTATATCAATAATATAACATTCTAAATCAACATGTATACACTATAGGATATATAAACATACCCGCAGGTGCGGTGGTGGGCTCTGCCGGAGATGTGAAGGCACCACCTACAGCCCGAGATATAAGTACGTAAGAGCAAAAAGAATGTATGTATATTTATGATATATCATTCAAAATCAATATACACGTACTATATGATATATAAATATACCTGGAGGTGCGGGAGTGTCCTCTGTCCCTGATGTGGACGCATCACCAACAACTAGACAATCAAATATTGATAATGTAAGTAATTTTGACATAAACATGCATGTATATCTATAATATTACATTCAAAATGAATATGCGTGCAATATACCTGGAGGTGTGGCAAAGTCTATACGGAAGGAGGCATCAGAAGGGGTCTCCGATCAGGGTGCAAGACCGGCCCCCTGAAGCTTCCTACGCAGCTCTCCGGGCGGCAGAACCGCTCTGCCTCTGACGGTGCCGCGGCTGGAGCTCCTGCCGCCCCTGGCTGCTCCCATCATCGTCATCAAATCTAGATAAAACGGTTCGTGGACGCATTAGACAATCATTACAAGCATTGACTATATATGTATATATCGTAAAATGTGAAGTAATAATATAACATTACTGATAACCTTTTTGTTTCGTGGGCGCATTAGACATATCTACTTGGATTTCATCATCGATATCATTTCTAACCCACGTAACTTCATGATCAGCCGAAAACAACCCGTCTTTTGAAACAGTCGGTCGGAGCACTTTAAGTCTTTTCTTTTCTTCATCCTCATCGTTGTCCTCGAATTCTGGGACATCGTAGACATCCCTGGGTTTCCAACGGCATACGACACTCCATCCCGGATACTTCAAACACTGTGAGTAGTATACTTGGAACGCTTAGTTCGGAAAGATAAACGGATCTTCCTGATCGTAAAATCGAAGCGTGTTCACACTGGTCAATCCATATTCATCTTTCCAAGTCTCGAGATTGCTTCTCCACTTATCTGTATCGGTTCGCGTATCGTACCAAGTACACTGAAATATATAAAAGTGTTTCGATCGTCCGGGATATTGGATACCAAGTATACAATTTAAGTATCCATAATAAATCACACCATCCGATCCTACCGTCGCAATCCTACTATTCTGAGTGGTTCTAGATGTTTCTATGTCCTTAACTTCGAATTTGTATTCAAGGTCACCGAATCCTTTATAATATGTAACCTCCATACTAGGAAACTGAGCTAAATATCTTGAATCACTCTCTAATGATGCAGACAAGTTCGGATCGTGGATCTAACAAAACAAATTTTACGACAAATACATAACGATATAAGTTTAGATTAGAATTGATAGCAATAACATGTTATTCAAATAAGTTACATGATCTGCAACCCAATCGCAAAAATTATCCTGATGATATTTTTCCAATCGTTCATCGTTCCAATCAGGATGCCCCTCACGTACCTCGTTAAAATGAATTATGTTCTCGACAATAAATTATGACATTAATATTATATCATTTCATACACACACAAACACAAATATAACAATTAATCCAAAAAAACTTACTCTCTAATTTTTTCAAGATATACGCTATTGAGCAAGATAAACCGGTATATCTTGTTGATAAATATAGTGTCTACCCTCTTATAATCGGTTTTACCATATGGCCCGTCTTGAATTCTTCGAGGCCGGTTAAGTCTCATCTCAATGTTCTCGTCCAGATAGCGGGAACAAAATGTGGTTGCTTCATCTAGAAAATAAGCTTGCATGATAAAACCCTCTGGTCGATTTCTATTGCGTATATACTTTTTAAGAGTGCAGATGTACCTAAAGAAAATATATTGAATAAATAAATACGGGCATACAGGACAACAATAATTTTAAAAATTGCATGAAACGAAAATTCCACGTACCTCTCGACGGGATACATCCATCGATATTGTACCGGTCCGGCTAACTTAGCTTCAGTTGCAAGATGAACCGTCAGGTGTATTATGATATCGAAGAATGACGGTGTGAAAATACGCTCAAATTTGCAAAGTATCAATGCAATAGAATTTTTTAGTTTCTCCAGCGTCACAACATCCAGTGTTTTAGCGCATAACTCTTTGAAAAAACAACATATGTCATTGATTATTAGACCAACCGATTCGGGGAGGGAAGTCCTGAGGGCTAATGGGAGAAGGTGCTCCATGATAATATGGTGATCATGACTTTTCAGCCCATCGATCTTGTATTTCACAATTTTTATCTGTTTGCTGAATGAACATGAGAAACCTGTGAGAACTTTCAAATCATGTAACACTTGCAGGAATCTTTTCTTCTCTGGTTGGGACATATGATAAGCGACATTGGGAAGTACAAATTTGCCTGGTTTATCCGCTACCGGTTTAGAATGCAATTCACTTCTAATTTCCCAGTCTTATAGATCCATCCGAGTATTGAGGTTGTCTTTCGATTTCCCGTCTTTACAAAGAAGCAAGTTGAGTACGTGCTCGTATACTCCATTCTCTATGTGCATGACGTACAGACAATGACGTACTAAATTTGTTGACCAGTACAGAAGCTCGAAGAAAATGCTTAACTTGTTCCAGAATGGTGGTTTGACATGTTTTGTCGGATCCATCCCGAAGGTCACATTATCGTAACCATCCCACTGAGTAGTCACGTCCTCTCCGGACAATGGGGCTGGATGTCCAAGAAGCTCCTGATAACCATCAAAGTGAACAACGTCTAACTTGTAGGGGTGGTCTAGAGGCAGGAAACGTCGATGGCCGCAATAACAAACCTTCCTGCTAAAATTCAAGAATTTCGATGTTGTATATTGATGGCAATGAGGACATGCTTTGTGACCATGTACGGACCAACTTGATAGCATTCCATACGCAGGAAAGTTATTAATTGTCCACATTAAAGCCACACGCAGTATGAAGGTTGTATTTGTGTTTGCATCGTAAGTCTCTACACCATCAATGAATAGAGATTTTAACTCCTCGATCAGAGGTCGGAGATAGAAGTCGATATTGTTTCCCAGTGAGTTTGGTCCGTCGATAAGAAGAGGCATCATAAAGTATGATTGGTCCATAGCCAACCAAGGCGACCGATTATAAACTATCATTACAACGGGCTATGTGCTGTGGCTTCCAACCATATAGTTGAATGGGCAGAAACCATTACTAGCCAGTCCGAGCCTGACATTGTGAGGATCGCTACTGAATATTGCGTGCCTCCTATCGAAATCCTTCCATGTCGGTGAATCTCTTGGATGACTCATTTTTCCATCTTCACTTGGAGGAGCACGGTGATGCCAAATCATTGTCTCGGCTGTTTTCTTGCACCTGAATGGCCTTTGTGTTATGGGAAAGTATCGTGCTATCTTGACAGGTATATCGGGCTTCTTATCAGAATCTTCCGGCTTATACCTGGCCTCTCCGCATGTTGGACACTCTTTCAAATCTGAATTCTCTTTCCGGTACACCACACAATTTTTAGGATATGCTTGAATTTTCTCACACTTCAGACCCAAATTAGACATCATCTTCTGGGCTCCGTACCAGCTGTCGGGCACGTTATTTTCCGGGGGCATAGAATCTCTCAAGAACAAAAGAAGCATTGTGAATGACTTGTTGCTCCATCCATTTAGGCACTTAATCTGGAAAAGTTGGACGAACCATGAGAGGGTGGAATGCTTTGCATTCTCATAAATTGGTTTTCTAGCATCATTCATAAAATTTTCATACTTATCCGCACGCGGTCCTTGACCGGAAGGAATGTCATCTTCGTTACGAATAGATTCACCTATGACAGCCTCTACTATATCCTCCATTTCTTCTGATGGAAAGAAATTACCGTCTTCTTCTGCCGCATTACCGTCTTCTTCTTCTTCTTCTGCAGCATTATCGTCCACTCCTTCTTCTGCTGCATTACCGTGTTCTTCTCCTTCCCCGTGATATAGCCAAGTTGTATAAAGTCTAGTAAAACCATGTTTAACGATACGAAGCTATGCAAATTCTACCTTCTGCTAGTACTTATTCCCACATCTATCGCACGGGCAGAGAATCTTCGCTATCACGATCTTATTATGTGCGCGTGCAAATTTAATAAAAGAAGCAACTCCTGCGACAAACTTAGGTTGCATACGTTGTTGCCAGTCAACATACATCCAGTCCTTAACTCTGACGTACTCATGGGCCATGTTAGACTGTATAATATATAAATTATAGGTTATGATGAATATATTGAGAAATCTAAGAACGGGATGGTTACTGACAAAGGAGAAAATCCGTGTATATGCTTTGTGTGTGCGTTTGTCGTTGAAAAGAATAAATTATCGATAATCAAAGTTAGATTTGAGGATACCCATGTATGAGTTGTATTCTATATATGTGTGTTTCAATTTATGATTTCGCTTAAGTGTAGGGTTGTTAGTGTGTATGTGCTGTGTGTGCGTTTGTTGTGTATTCGTGTTGTATGTGTGTGTTTCGGCTGTCGGGGGTAAGGCTTCTATCCCATTAAGAATGTATAGACCAGACACCCATTCGCTTGTGCTTTCAACCGTTTCGTGTAAATTTCGGCAGCACCTCCCCGCTGTTCTCCGAGTACACTGTAATAGAATAGATAATCATTTCAAAGCTGTGAAACAACGTTGAAATGAACATCTAATCTATCTTTGTACACGGAGAACCAGCGGAAAAGTACCGACGAAATATCTCGAAATGGATGAAAACACAAGTGAATGCAGGTGTTTGTTTTATACATTCCTAACTTGTCCACACGGGACAAATCTATCGGTTATCATACGATTGAATTTTCTTGTCACATAGACTACACGACGGTTGTTAGTACCGAGCTATACCGTCCGATATTTAACAACCTTCGTATAGTACCATGTCACAACGAATATCAAACGTATGTTAACCGATAGACGAGGACTAAGTGTTGCTTTGAATTTCATATATGAGTATCGATGAGAATATGAAAGTTTCATATTATCATCGAGTATCATATATTGGTTTTAACTTGAACATCTTGAATCACTCTATAATGATGCGTTTGTTGTGTATTCATGTTGTATGTGTGTGTTTCGGCTGTCGGGGGTAAGGCTTCTATCCCATTAAGAATGTATAGAGCAGACACCCATTCGCTTGTGCTTTCAACCGTTTCGAGTAAATTTCGGCAGCACCTCCCCGCTGTTCTCCGAGTACACTGTAATAGAATAGATAATCATTTCAAATCTGTAAAACAACGTTGAAATGAACATCTAATCTATCTTTGTACACGGAGAACCAGCGGAAAAGTACCGACGAAATATCTCGAAACGGATGAAAACACAAGTGAATGCAGGTGTTTGCTTTATACATTCCTAACTTGTCCACACAGGACAAATCTATCAGTTATCATACGATTGAATCTTCTCGTCACATAGACTACACGACGGTTGTTAGTACCGGGCTATATCGTTCGATATTTAACAACCTTCGTATAGTTCTATGTCACGACGAATATTGAACGTATGTTAACCGATAGACGGGGACTAAGTGACGCTTTGAGTTTCATATATGAGTATCGATGAGAATATGAAAGTTTCATATTATCATCGAGTATCATATATTGGTTTTAACTTGAACATTTAACATGAATAGATTTTACGTTTACATTTCGTTATTAAGGGTTTGAAATTTTAAGTTTAGGGTAAATTTTTCTTGCGTTTACGGTAAAGTTGTACGTTTACGTTATCATTGAGTATCTAAGTGAATGAACTAGTGCACCATAAACCCTAACCCTAAATAACCCAAATTAACCTAATTAACCACAATTAAGCATAATTGTTACCCTAACACAAATTATCCCTAATTAACCCAAACTTAACCCAATTTACCCAAATTAACCTAATTAACCATAATCAGGTCAAACTTAAACCAATTTACCTAAATTAACCTAATTAACCATAATCAGGTCAAACTTAACCCAATTTACCCAAATTAACCTAATTAACCCTAATCAACACCCTAACGCTTTCAAATTATCACTAATTAACCCAAATTAACCATACCCTCTAATTAACCCAAATTAACCATACCCTCTAACCCTAAACCTAAACCAAACCCTAAACCTGACTCTAACCCTAAGCCCAACTAATTAACCCTAACCCTAAACCTAGCACCAACCCCAACCGAACTATAACCCTAACCCCAACCCCAACTGAACCCTAACCCCAGCCCCAGCCCCAGCCCCAACCTTAACCGAACCCCAGCCCCAGCCCCAGCCCCAACCGAACCTTAACCCCAACCCCAACCCCAACCGAATCCTAACCCGAACCCCAACCGAACCCCAACCCTAACCCTATCCCTAACCTAAACCTAAACTGAACCCGATGCCTAACCCTAACCCACAGGACCCCACCCGAACCCTGCAGAACCAAGAACCCTAGCCCTAACATCATCAAAATTATAAGTAATTAGAGATTTACTAACCTGTAGTGGGTGGTGGAAGAGACGACAGAGGAGACCGGTGGTCGACGACGCAATCGGTGACGACTCGCGGGCGGTGGCGACGAGGAAGTTTTGGGGACGAGGGCGGTGGTGGGCTGCGGGCGGAGGGCGTGGCGACGAGGAAAAAAATGGAGGCGCGAGAACGAGATCGAGACGCGGGAGAGATTGAGAACGAGATCGGGGTGTAGGGCTTTTCTGTGCCTTTTTTTTATTAAATTCCCATTTATATGACCATACGGACTTAACCGTAGTTCATTTGTTTGCGGCTCCATAGGGCCAAACAATAAATTACGATTTATTATTTTTAAATTAAAACGTAGGGTACCGTAGGGACAACCATGGCGACCTACGGACTAATCCGTAAGGGCAAGAAAACGTTGCCCCTATGGATTCCTGTGTCCGTAGGGGCAACCCCATATTGTAGTAGTGATTGGAAGTATTCCCGACCCTTCGACCCGAGGATATTCCCGACCTTCGGTGGCCTTCCAGACCACTCCCATTCTCGCCTTACAAACAACCGTCGGCTCGCTTACGAGCCTTCCCACACGCTGAGTTCCCTCAGCCCCCTAGCTCGCCTCCGAGCTATCACAGAACCAAGCTCGCTCGGCCTCCCGCTCGTTCCCGAGCCTCCCTCCGAGTTTAGCTTCCTTGGTCTCATCGACTGACCCACAGCACTAATCGCAGATGTCTCCGCCACGGCTCCGCGGATCGCGCCAGACGCGAGATACCCGCCGCCCACGATCCCGCGTTCCACGCCATCACGTTCCCCCATTAACGAGCGTATCTCGTCATCAGCGGGGAATCCCGCCTTTCACGCGGGCGTAACGCTAGGGGCATAACGGCCGGTGTGAATCTCACGCCCGCCATCCCATGGCTGCCACTATATAAACCCCTCTTTCAGACGACTCAGGTAAGACAATTTTTACCTCAATAGGCTGCTACTCTGCCCATTTAGCCCGTCTAATTTGATCGTCGGAGGGTCCTTGGTGGCACAACCACCCCGGGACTTCTTTGCAGGTAGCTCGGCTTCAACCACTTCAAGCCTATTGAGATCCACACGCTTCAGGAGGAAACCTCCCAACTCAATCTCAGCCGCTCGTCTCCACTCGCTGCAGATCAACGGAAGGTAACATCTGAAGGAGATCCAGAGATCCATCAGTTGGCGCCGTCTGTGGGAAACACTAGTTCCACTCAACGAAAATTCACCTTCCGATCTCAACTTCATGGCGAGAGATCACCGCGATGATCCAAGCACCAGCCGCCGCCCCTTCACAATGGAGACTCGGGAGGATCCCCTCCTCCCCCGAACGCCATTCATGTCCTATCAACTCGGATAGATCGGCTCGGGTCCATTGTGGATGCGCTCGTCCATGTCCAAACGGCCGGGCAAAATCCCCAGGTCGCCGCTCCCCCACCTCGGGACCGAGACCTCTACAGAGGGAGAGAAGACGTTGCCCATGTCAGCACGAATGAGAACCACCTCGCTGTCTCCGACGGACGCAGATCCCCAGTGGCGACCAATTCAATTACCCGCTGGGCGCCACACAACTCAACACCGAGGTCTCTCGCCAGAGTACCCCGCCCTGAGCCCAGTCGCGCTCTTGTCCCTCCCGAGGAGGTGTCGGTCAGCTCGCCTGCACCCAGGTACGACCGACACCCCCTCCCTCGAAGGGGTTGCGCGGACGGGACTCACCACGGTAGCTCGAAGAAGACCTCGCCAGAGGACCTAAGGAACTTCATCGACGGAACCGAAGCCGCGGTCAGGTGCATGCTACCAGCAGCAGGGGCCATAAGTCGGAGTATGCCAAATCGTCAGGATACCACGATCGACTTGACGCCCTCGAAAATAAGATCAAAGGCATACATTGATAAAATCGTCCTTCAAGAGACGAGGCTAAATATACCACCTACTCGCTCACGAAGCCCTTCACCAAAGAGCTACTCGTCGTCCACATCTCCTTCCGGAACAAGCCCCCGAAGGTCTCCCTCTTCGACGGGAAGTCCGACCCGAAAGACCATTTGGACGCGTTCACAGCCGGGATGAGTTTCCAGGACAATTCCGACCGCGCAATGCCGTGCTTTCCCCGCCACTCTCATCCCCTATGGACGAGACTGGTTCTGAGGACTTACGCCATGCTCAATCTCTACCTTCGATGAGCTGGCCACCCAATTCCTCGGCCATTTCGTCGAGAACAGACGGCAGAAGAGGACCGTTGATCATCTCTTCACTATAAAGAGCGGGGAAAAAGAATCCTTCAAAGGATACGTCACCCGCTTCTACAACGCTCTCCTTGAGGTCCCAGAGCACCGGGACGAGACGGTCATTACAGCCCTTAGGTCGAGTCTTAGGCACAAGGAGTGGCTACGCTCCTTTGCATTAGCGCAACTTAAGACCATGGCCGAGGTAATGGCCTGGATCGAACGTGAGATCCAGCTTGAGTCCGAGGTGAACGCTAACCTACCCCGGACATACCAAGCCGATCAGAAGAAAAGGGCCAGGGAGGATAAAAATAAGATTGAGTGGCCAAATCCCTACTCCTCGAAGTTCTAGGAGTATATCCCGCTCAACGTCTTCCAGACGGAGCTGCTGGAGGAGGCAAAAGGCGAGAGATTCTTCAAACCCCCCCGGTCAATCATAAGGCGGACAAGCGCACCCGGGGCCCCTACCGCGCTTTCCACAGGTCGCAGGGCCACCCCACCGAGAACTGCAAGCAGCTCCGGGACTACATCGAGGAGTTAATCCGCTCAGGGCACCTAGCAAGGTACTTGCGAGACAAGTGGCAAGCCGACCGTGAACAATAGCACCATCCCCTCCTGGCGAGTTGACAATTGGCCAAATCATGGTCGTGTTAGTAGGGGGTACGACAGGGACCGACGAAATGCGGCGCACCCTACCGGTCGAGGGGACTGGAAGCCACCCAAGGAAGAAAGCTAAAGCGTCCGAGCTGATCATATTTACCGATGAGGACCTCCACGGGATATCCCAGCCTCACAACGACCCTGATGGTTAGAGGAGTGCCAGACCGCCTTTGAGCAATTAAAGAGGAACCTTGCGACTCCCCGCTGCTCATCCGGCCAGTTGAAGGGGACGAGCTATCGCTATATCTAGCGGTGTCCGACCAAGCTGCAGGTTCGGTGCTCGTCTGAGAGGTCGAGGGAGTCCAGAAGCTGGTATACTATGTGAGCCACGTCTTTAAGGACGCGAAAACGAGATACCCAGCCATAGAGAAGATCGTCTTGGCACTCATCGTGGCCTCAAGGAAACTACGACACTATTTACATGCGCACACCGTCCTCGTTTTTACCGAACGGCCTTTAGAGGCTATCCTCGCCTCCCCTGAGTCCTCTGGTCGTTTGGAGAAATGGAGGTGGGAGTTGTCCCAGTTCGACATAAAATACCGCCCGAGGCAGGCTATCAAGGCACAAGCCCTGGTCGATTTTATCGTTGAGTGCACCATCCCCAGTAAAGAGCCGAAATCCATGCTGGCCTCGGAGCTCAACCCTTAGTCGGTGAGAAGCCTGACTCCGTCCCTGATTGGATCCTTTACGTCGACGGGTCTTCAACCGAGGAAGGCTATGGTACCGGCCTCATCATTCGGGGCCTGAATGAGGCAGAGATGGAGTATTCTCTAAATCTCGGGTTCAAAACCTCAAATAATGCAGCGGAATATGAGGCCTTACTGGCCGGACTACGGACAGCCTCCGGAGTAGGGCTGAAAACGATCCAGAACCGCATCGACTCCGCTCTAGTCGTTGGCCAAGTGACCGGCAGATTCGAGGCACACGAGCCTTTGATGGTGAAGTATCTGACCGAGGTGAGAAGATTACGAAAAGTCTTTGATGAAGTCCAGGTAGAGCAGAACCCTAGACAGCTAAACGCCCAGGACGACGCCTTGAGTAAGCTGGCTTCATCTTATATGGCCAACAACAAGAGGAACATCCTATTCAAGGTCTTGCCACGGTCCAGCGTGGAAGAAGGGGCGATGCCACTTCAAGTGTACACAACCCAGGAAGAATACCGGGATTGGAGGAAGCCCCTTGTGGAATTCCTGAGGGAAGGTGTTAGTTATATGTATGCCCTAGAGGCCATTACTGTACATTGGATGTATATTGTAGTGGATGCTGGGACATATATAGGTAGGACTTTCTTGCTCGACATGATAGTACGCTATCTGGTTGCTCTTTATCTTAACATGTATAATTTCTATCTCTCTGTTACATGTTGATAAAGCCCTTAGGATGTGTACTCGACTTCCAGGACTATGATGCAGATCATACTAGTGGGGCCTGGGTAGTCCATGAGTACATCCTTCAATATTCCTAGTCGTGGGAATATCGAGACGGGGCATCGATATTCCAGAGTAGACTAGCATATATCTTCTCGACCCATGTGATGGGCGATGGATGATCCCATATCCATTGGTGTTTGACATCAGAGATGGTATGCGGGTGCTCAGTGGAGACTGGGTACACTGAACGGACTCGTCGAGAACTCCCAGATGGTATTATACCTCACGTCAGATGGCAGTTCTCTGGTGACACTGGTACAGCTTAGTCTGTTGACCTGAGATCGTCATAGAGTCTTGTGTCTCCCACTGTGCTTTGATTTCCACCCTACCACGACTCTACTGAGTCGTGCAAACAGGTGGTTTTTGGGTACAGTCCCGATTCACATGGAGGCAATGAGCGATAAGAGGGGATTCGTCTCTCCCGGTATTGGGGGTTGATGTTGCGCTATGCACGACTGGCCATAACAGGAAATCCCTGGCCAGGGTTGCAGTGATATACTGGTAAGAGTTATCAGTAGTTTCACGATAGTTATGGACCTCACGTCGGCATGACTTATCGAGCTATTGGGGTCTGACGTTTACCATCCCTAGGCGAGATATGCGACATATCAGATGAACAGACCGGACTGTACGGTAAGTGTTACTGGTTGGATTCACAGGAGTGTGAGCGGGCTTGCTCGTCGATCTTCTGATCGCTCAATACCCGGGTGGCCGTTACGTTTAGCAGACCGCTTGCGGCTTGTGGGTGTTTGATATGATCATCACCTGCTGCCGGCGTATTGACGAGTCTTTAGAGTCCTACACAGAGGTTTCCTGGCTCAAGCGAAACGAAATAGGAGCGCATATGAGATATGTGCGGGACCGAGAATAATGCGTGTATGTGATACCATATTCTATTCTCGCGATGAATGTATCGATTGGTTGTATGCGATATAACCTAGTTATCGAATCGAAGATTGATTCGATAAGTCGATACATTGGATACTAGTCGGTTATATGCGACATGACCGGATCATTGAATCAAGTGTTGATTTAATGATTTAATGCATAATTATATATTTGATATATTACTTTGCATTAACTAGTATTTGTTCATTTTAAATGGATTTTCTCGCTAGAAATGCACATTGTATATGTGTTATATTTTTGTGCACAAGATTGTATCATGTTTGATGATACATGAATGTTTGGGTGTATATTTAGTTTAAACCATGGTTATGTTAATGGTTAGGGTTTTGTTTATTTATTTATTTATTCATTAATTCTTTTTTTGGGGCAAGAATGAAATGGTGGCTTAGTTTGTTTCTTTCTTGAAAGTTCATGAAGCTTTGACCATTTTGTCTCTTAGCCCTAAACCTAACCATTCAACCAAACCATGGTTTATTCTCTACACCTAACTATGGTTGCCATTATGATAAGTATCATATTATTTCCTATTTTAAAAGACTTATCATAATTCTTTTTCTTCTTCTTCTTCATCATCAACAAGAAGAAAAGCTTGCAACCTTTAATGGCAACTTGAGAAAAAGAGTGAGAAATCCAATTCTAAAGTGAACCCACTTCCTATTTCTTCATCCTTTACCTCTTGCCAAGTAGTATAGGGTGTTTTCTTCATAAGTTTCATAACTTGGTGAAGTTAGAGCTTGATCTTGAGTTGTCTCGACGTAGATCATCTTCGGCATCGAAGTCGGCGACCTAGCCCGATCTTTTCTCCGATGAAACCACCGTGAGAGTCTTGGATTCCGATATGGACAGCGGAGGGACGTCATCACGGAGCCTAGGCAGTGGAGGACCGGATCTACAAAGGTTGTAGTCACTTTCCTTTAGTTAAAGTTGTTTACTTGCATCGCATCGCCTATAAATCTAGTTAACGATCCGTATTAGGGTTTGTAGGCACATGAAATTTTTTGAATTGGGCATGTTTGATCACTTGTGAGACCTCATTAGTGTGCCTAGGAACCCTACAGTGGTATTAGAGCCTAGCTAGAGCCTTAGGCGATTCGTAGACGGAGTTAGAAGTCCGATCGAACCGAAACCCTAACTCCAAAATCCTCTCTGGACATTTTTCAAAAACTGGGTTTTTTCCAGATTAAAAATTCTTAAAAAATTCAGCAGGAAGATCTTAGAATTATGGTGCAAAACGAGCTCCTGATTCATCTAAACCGCCACGGAACAGCGGCAGAAGCATGGCTTCTGCGGCGGTTCCGCGGCCGTATGGTCACATTGCCCAATAATTTTTGCACAGTAATTCCTATATTTTGGTTCTGGATTTTCTGGGATTTTTTAAATATCACTCAAGAGTTGAGTTTTCTGGGTTGTATTGGGGACTCGGTGTTTTGATCGGATTGTCTAATTTTGTCTGTGTGTTTTTCCGGGTAATTTTAGAATATGTTAAAAAGTTCGGCCGGATATAAATACCCACTTTTTCCCCTGCCGGGAAATTTCCAATTGTTGGATATTTCTGTAGTTTAATCACGTTCTAAGTAGTGCAAGTAACGCGATGGTCCCTCTAGAAGACAACAAACCTTAACTCGATTATGTGACCGTCTTGAACTGCCCTTTGAACCCTAGGGATTGGGGCAGTACGGTGTGCCACATGTGAGGCGTTGGCTTGACCCTTCTACGGCTGGACCGTTGGTACTGAGGCACGAAATGAATGTTTAGGCACGAAATGAATGTTTTTAAACTTATTTCATGTGTTGAGCTGTTTCGGGAAAACTTGGGTGTTCGATTGTTCGATCGGAAAGTTAAACATTTTCTATTTATCCGTAATGTGATACAATAATTGGAATTCACAAATAGTTATGAGATAACTAATATGAATGTTATAAACATAGCAGTTTAGTCTCACTTGATCGGTTGCCACGGAATTTTGATATGATCAAAAGTCCGTCGCAATCACGTAGCGTACGCGGATACTCGCCGGGTAAACTTAATAGACAACTTCACCCCATAGCCCCGACCAAGTGACTGTAGGAGAACCCCGTCGCCGAAAGCATCCATTCGGGTGCTCGCGGCAGCGGTGTTCCGCCTTGGTGCACTTCGTCGACGGCATCGGGGGTGCAGCCACCTACTAAAGTTTGCGACGAGCATTCGATCAGAATGTCGGGAATCCTGTTGAATTGCTCGACTTGATATTGAAAAGTGTTTTCGATAATGAGACTAAAATGCGGGGTTTATAATTGTTAGGCATGCGATGTCTAAAGAGATTGCGGATTCCAACTGTTGTAGTTTTACACTTTCTTTTCTGTGACCGTAAGTGTAATATGTGATATCGCCGGTTTCGTTGCTATATGTCAACGACAATTGGGATGCGCATATTTACTTACGTTGATGACATGTGATGTTATGTGTTGCTGGATATGTTATATTGGATCGTCGTGTTCGAATAGCCGGGTTTTTTTTATGTGAGATGAGTGTTTTTTCATTTTCATTCATGTAAAAACTTGTATGTAATATTCTTTTATTGGGGCACTTCCAGGTTGCGGAAGATGTCACCTTTTGTATATTATTTACTTTTCCGCATTAGGATAGACCCAAGGAGGGGAGCACAAGTAACCGGGTTCTAGGGTCCAGTGGGAGACCATCTCGAGGAGTCGAGTCCAGGTCTCCTAACCCTAGAATTGGTAGGGTCGCTTGCCGCTCTCGTAGGGGTCTAGGGGTGTGGGATTGGCTATTCATCACGACCGTGGAATCCGTGTTTTATACTGGCTCGTATTAAAAACACGGACGTCCTAGTATATCCAATATTTCATATGATACTTTCTGCTGCGTTATCTGTGATGTGATCATGTGATTTGTTCAGATAGATATATTATATAGTATATATGATATATTATATAGACGTTGTTTATGTTTTACACCCGCGCTAGCCCTGCCTTGCTCTGGCGTTAGTTACCTAACCTAACGGTGCAGACGGGACATCGAGGCGAATGCGGATGGTATAAGCGTACGTTATATTTATCTGTGATGTTTAGGTGGACTTAAATGATGGGATATTCATTAATGAGATTAATGAAAGAAAATAAACCTAATTGATGTTGTGGAATCGAATTTCAAAACAAAAACAGGTAGCTACAGTTCTTGCTTTGCATCGCGGTGTTCATTATAGAACATCCTGCACCTTATTCGACGAGGAAAGGACCGAGATCCCTTCACCGGGAGTGACTCCTTTAGAAATAACTGGCAGATGCTACAACTCTCGGTTTATCTTTTGATTGCTTCTATAGTTTCTGCTTTGCACAGTGATATATATGATATATCCCGCACCTCATTCGACGAGGAAAGGGCCGACGATCCCTTCACCGGGAGTGATCCCTTTAGCAAAACTAGAAAAGCTTCAAAAACATTCCATTTAAAAAACATTTGATTCCGCAATGAGATCAAGTTCAAAGCGTTAAAGGTTTTCATAAAAACCATTCGCAACCCTCCGTCATTTTAGGAAGTAGAGTACTTAGTATTCGTGCTGTGTTTGTTGACCTTAGTTAAGGCACAGTGTACGGTAGCTAAGTGATGTCTTCCTACACCGTATATGATGCGATTAGTTAGGACAGTCGCGTGACTTTGTTGACCTTAGTTAAGGGTCATGTGGGTGGGTTTAATTAATCACGAAATGACGGGTAGAACTTGACTAGTACTTATGATTTGTTGACCATAGTTAAGGTCATAAGTGCTAGGGGTAAAAATCTTTATCGGGAGTTTCAAGTGTTGAAATTTGCAATGAGATTGCATACCTTCTATGTGATAGTTGGATCCCGATACCCACTGCGAGTAATTGTTACTCCTGGGAGAGTTTTGCACTTTGCAATTAGCCGATCAAGTAGGTGTCTAGAAAGGTGTCAACGGGGTTACGCCTCTGGGAAAACGAGGTTTACTGTAATTAGGTCCGTGCGAAAGCATGGGGAACCTCCCTCAAAGTACCGACACTGGCCTGGCTGAAAGATTGGCGAACTTGTAGAGTGTAATTAATCCCGGCTAGTCTTTCCTTTTAGGGTTTGAAGGAAGATTTGATAAAAACAGTGGGAGCCATCCTGATTAGATAAAATATATAACCAATCTGATCTTGCAAGAGCGCACGCTGAGTGTTTTCTTCTCTCTCTCTCCAGGTAGAGACCATATCACGCCTTAATCAAGATAATAATATGGATGTATTGACCGAACCCGCTTGTTATACTGAGCTGGGGAACGTTGGTCCCGCTCCAACTTATAATTGTTATAAGACAGAGCAGGAAATAGGGGAATACCAGAATTCCTATGCCGCCCAAAACGAAGAAAGTGCATATGATGCATCTCCTTCGGGATGTGTTCATTACAAAGAACTGTTTCTCAGTATCCTCTGCATCCTGGGTATTTGATACCGGATCAGGATCCCAGATATGTAATCTGTTACATAGGGCTACAAAAAGGTAGAAAACTGAGAACGGGTGATAAGTTTCATGAGACAGAAAACGGGGCAAGTGTTGCAGCCAAGTCTGTTGGTCACTGTCACCCCTGTATTTACCAATACATTGATTCTGAACAAATGCTATTAGATACCGAACCTGATATACAAAATCATATCAGTTTCTTTATTAGTAAAGAAATGATAAAATTTTGTATTGATGGATAATGTTTTGAACATTTGCCTATATCAAAAGTTGATCGGTTCAGGCACGTTATCTAAAAAGCATTGATGTTCTAAATCAAACTACAGTTCCTAGTATACAGAACAAACACAAGAGGAAGAGTTCAGAAATGAACGGATCCTTCTTGAGGCATTGTAGACTAGGTCACATCAATGCGACCTTCGACTGGCTGAAGTTACATTTTAGATGCATATTAAATCAGTTTGAATTTACATCTTGTGAAACTTGTCAGTCATGTCACAAAGATTAGATGACCATAGCCCTGTTTATGGAAACAGAGAAAGAGTTAATGAACTCTTGGGACTGATACATGATGATGTATGTAAGGTCCTCCTGTCTACACATGCCAGGACTGTTCTTTATACTTCATTATATTCTCTGATAATCTCTCAAGATTCAGTCATATGTTCCTGTTGAAACATAAGTCCGAAGCTTTTGAGGTATTCACAGAATATAAGTTAGAAGTAGAGAACCAATAACCGGGTATAAGTATTATGTCCTATGATGAGATCAGGGAGGAGAATACTTGTGCATTGGAATTCCCTGGACTATTCTAAAGGAAAATGAGATTCTCTCTCAGTAATACTCCTCTGAATACACCACAGCACAACGGTGTATCGGGACGGAGCAATCGCACAATATTAGATATGGTGTGCTCTATGATGAGTATTACTGAGTTACACTATTTCCTTTTGGGGTTGTGCACATACCTATTGAATTAGGTTCGAATCAAATCAGTTCCTACCACTCCATATAAGATATGGTATGGGAAGAGCCTATCTCTTAAGTAAGTTAAGATTTAGGATTGTTCGGCCTATGTCTAAAGCAAAATCCGGACAAGATCGAGGCAAGGACAGTTCTGTAGAACTGGAAAGGTTCCAGCTATACAAAACTGCTGATGATTTGACAGAACCAAAGGATTCAAAAGTCCCCAACGAACCTCAGCCTCTCCGCCGATCTAGCAGGGTTCCTCACCTGCCTGAGAGATACTTTGGTTTCTTGATGATAGTGGGAGCGAGGAATGCATCATGAGATGATGACCCAACTAGTTTCGAGCAAGCCATCGAGAGTAGGGACTCTGTAAGAATGGCTGGATGCTTAGCGATCTGACATGGAATCCATGTACACCAGCAAAGTATGGACTTTGGCTGCTATATCTGAAGGGTTAAATCCCCATCAGGAGCAAGTATATCTTGAGAAGATTACTTGGTGTAGATGGAAAAGTTGAGACTTTCAAAGCTATACTTGTTAAAGGTTTTAGTCATCAACCAGGTGTGGATAATGATGAAACCTTTTCTAGGGACTATGCTTAAGTCCATCCAGATCCTACTTGCCATTGCTACATACCATGACTACGATATCTGGTGGTTGGGTGCCATAACTACTTCTCTAAATAATGATTTAGAAGAGAACGTCTATAAGAACACAGCCAGAGGGCTTCGTAAACAGTGGGAGCAGCGGAAATGTGTGCAAGTTGCTTTACATAATGAAGCAGGCATCGCGGAGTTGGAACGTCTGTTTTGATGTAGTATTTGACTTCATCAAAAATAGTAGATGAACCTTATATATACAAAACGGTAGTAGAGAGTAAGGTAGTCATCCTCGTATTGTACATGGACAACATACTCTTGATAGGAAAAGAGTTTCCTATACTACGATCGGTCGATCTCCTCTTATCACAAGGATTCTCCAATAGGATCAAAGTGATACCTCCTAAATCCTGGGTTTTGGATCTATGAGATAGATCTGAATGGATGTTAGGATTCTCACTAGCTATAGTGAGATAGTATCAATCGATCCTGGGGAGAATCACTGGAAGGGTTCCAGGGTGATAAAGACGAATGAATGTAAGTCGCAGGCATTGTCTTTACCCTCAGTAAAGGGACGGTATGTTGGAAGAGTTCCAAGCTAGATACCGTGGCAAACTAGACGATAAAGGCTGGTAACATCGCTATTTAAGATACTACCAAAGAGGCAGTTTGGGTGTATATTGGTTCATAAGATGAACTAGGTTCCCACCATCGTGTGACAATGGAAGTGTGGCTTTGGCCCTGGAACCCTGGTCCCATCAGTGACCCAGACAAATTCTGAGGCAGCATCACCTGATCATGGAGATAGTTGATCTCCAGGTTGATCGAGGTTAGGAGAGTAGACTCAGAGGACAACACGGCGGATCCACTCACGAAGGCCTTTTCCCAAAGAGAGACTTTTAGGGGATGGTTGAGCATTAGATACTACAACCACTGCTACAGATGGTCCTAGTGCAAGTGGGAGATTTTTAGTTATATGTATGTCCTAGAGGCCATTACTGTACATTGGATGTATATTGTAGTGGATGCTGGGACATATATAGGTAGGACTTTCTTGCTCGACATGATAGTACGCTATCTGGTTGCTCTTTATCTTAACATGTATAATTTCTGTCTCTCTGTTACATGTTGATAAAGCCCTTAGGATGTGTACTCGACTTCCAGGACTATGATGCAGATCATACTAGTGGGGCCTGGGTAGTCCATGAGTACATCCTTCAATGTTCCTAGTCGTGGGAATATCGAGACGGGGCATCGATATTCCAGAGTAGACTAGCGTATATCTTCTCGACCCATGTGATGGGCGATGGATGATCCCATATCCATTGGTGTTTGACATCAGAGATGGTATGCGGGTGCTCAGTGGAGACTGGGTACACTGAACGGACTCGCCGAGAACTCCCAGATGGTATTATACCTCACGTCAGATGGCAGTTCTCTGGTGACACTGGTACAGCTTAGTCTGTTGACCCGAGATCGTCATAGAGTCTTGTGTGTCTCCCACTGTGCTTTGATTTCCACCCTACCACGGCTCTACTGAGTCGTGCAAACAGGTGGTTTTTGGGTACAGTCCCGATTCACATAGAGGCAATGAGCGATAAGAGGGGATTCGTCTCTCCCGGTATTGGGGGTTGATGTTGCGCTATGCACGACTGGCCATAACAGGAAATCCCTGGCCAGGGTTGCAGTGATATACTGGTAAGAGTTATCAGTAGTTTCACGATAGTTATGGACCTCACGTCGGCATGACTTATCGAGCTATTGGGGTCTGACGTTTACCATCCCTAGGCGAGATATGCGACATATCAGATGAACAGACCGGACTGTACGGTAAGTGTTACTGGTTGGATTCACAGGAGTGTGAGCGGGCTTGCTCGTCGATCTTCTGATCGCTCAATACCCGGGTGGCCGTTACGTTTAGCAGACCGCTTGCGGCTTGTGGGTGTTTGATATGATCATCACCTGCTGCCGGCGTATTGACGAGTCTTTAGAGTCCTACACAGAGGTTTCCTGGCTCAAGCGAAACGAAATAGGAGCGCATATGAGATATGTGCGGTACCGAGAATAATGCGTGTATGTGATACCATATTCTATTCTCGCGATGAATATATCGATTGGTTGTATGCGATATAACCTAGTTATCGAATCGAAGATTGATTCGATAAGTCGATACATTGGATACTAGTCGGTTATATGCGACATGACCGGATCATTGAATCAAGTGTTGATTTAATGATTTAATGCATAATTATATATTTGATATATTACTTTGCATTAACTAGTATTTGTTCACTTTAAATGGATTTTCTCACTAGAAATGCACATTGTATATGTGATATATTTTTGTGCACAAGATTGTATCATGTTTGATGATACATGAATGTTTGGGTGTATGTTTAGTTTAAACCATGGTTATGTTAATGGTTAGGGTTTTGTTTATTTATTTATTTATTTATTTATTCATTAATTCTTTTTTTGGGGCAAGAATGAAATGGTGGCTTAGTTTGTTTCTTTCTTTAAAGTTCATGAAGCTTTGACCATTTTGTCTCTTAGCCCTAAACCTAACCATTCAACCAAACCATGGTTTATTCTCTACACCTAACTATGGTTGCCATTATGATAAGTATCATATTATTTCCTATTTTAAAAGACTTATCATAATTCTTTTTCTTCTTCTTCTTCATCATCAACAAGAAGAAAAGCTTGCAACCTTTAATGACAACTTGAGAAAAAGAGTGAGAAATCCAATTCTAAAGTGAACCCACTTCCTATTTCTTCATCGTCTACCTCTTGCCAAGTAGTATAGGGTGTTTTCTTCACAAGTTTCATAACTTGGTGAAGTTGGAGCTTGATTTTGAGTTGTCTCGATGTAGATCATTTTCGGCATCGATTAGCCCGATCTTTTCTCCGATGAAACCACCGTGAGAGTCTTGGATTCCGATATGGACAGCGGAGGGACGTCATCACGGAGCCTAGGCAGTGGAGGACCGGATCTACAAAGGTTGTAGTCACTTTCCTTTAGTTAAAGTTGTTTACTTGCATCGCATCGCCTATAAATCTAGTTAACGATCCGTATTAGGGTTTGTAGGCACATGAATTTTTTTGAATTGGGCATGTTTGATCACTTGTGAGACCTCATTAGTGTGCCTAGGAACCCTACAGAACGTACACTGTCAGAAGATCGAGGGGAAGCCCACCGTCTCTGAGCCAAAGCTCGCCACTTCGTCTGGAGCAATGTGAACCTCTACAAGAAATCCTTCACTCAACCCCTGCTCCGGTACGTCGATCCACACGAGCTCGACTATGTCCTCTGTGAGATTCATGAAGAGGTCAGCGGCGCACATCAAGGGGCCCGCACCTTAATCCAGAAGGCACTGCTCCAAGGGTACTATTGGCCGACAATTCATCAGGACACCCAGAAGCTCGTCAGGAGGTGCAAAAGTCACCAACTCTATGGCAGCATACCCCGCCTTTCGGCTACCGAGCTAGCAGCCCTAACCCCCCTGGCTATTTTCCCTGTGGGGAATGGACATGATAGTCCAGTTCCTTACCGGTACGTGCAGGCACAAGTACGTCCTCGTCGCAGTAGACTACTTCACAAAGTGGATCGAGGCCGTCCCTATATGGAAACCGGACGCCACCACGACTATCAAGTTCCTGAAGAACAACGTGATACTCCGGTTTGGTATCCCGAGGTGTATCATCACCGACCACGAGACAAATTTCGAGAACGAAAAACGTAAGGAATTCTGCAGCGAATACCATATCCTTATGAAGTTTGCCGCGGTCACGCATCCCCAGTGCAACGGGCAGGCCGAGGTCGCTAACCGAGACGTCATCCGAGGTCTTCGGACGCGCCTGGAAGGACGACATGGCACTTGGGTCGAAGAGCTACCCCGGGTCTTATGGGCCTTGCGCATGTCGAAGAAGACCCCCACCGGAGAGACCCTTTTCAGCCTCTGCTACGGTACCGAGGCAATGGTCCCGGCGGAGATCGGGCTGCCCAGCTACAGGGTCGAGCACTTCAACGACGAAGTAAACACCTTGGCTCTCTGAACTAATCTAGACATCTTGTTAGAAAAACGGGTTCGGGCTCAGATCAGAGCCGCCGCTTATCAACAGCAAACCGCCCGCTACCACAACGCGCGAGTCACGCGTCGCTTCTTCAAAACCGAAGATTTTGGCCTAAGACGGAACGAGTTCGTCGATCAAGGAAAGCTGCATAATCTTTCCCCGAAATGGGACAGTCCATTCCTCGTCTCCAAGGTCTTGCCCAGCGGAGCCTATCGCTTACAAGATGCGAATGGTTGCAAATTTCCACGGCCTTACAACGCCGAGAAGCTCAAGCTGTACCTCTGAAAAGAATACCTATGAATGCATATTTCTTCTTTCACAAAAGCGATGTAAATTCTTCTAAGTTCTTTTTATTTAATAATAAGAAGGAAACAATAGGGTATCGCAAAAAGGAGAATTTTATTTATTCAAAAGGTATTGTGGGCTCCTCAGCCTTACAGAAAAAGAAAAAAAGAAAAATTACTACACAGGGGGAACGAGATCGAGGAAATATTCCTGGTGATACTCCGCCAACCGGGCCCAAGCCCCCGCAGCCCACTCCCGTCGATACTGCATGCGAACCCGGGATGCCACGGAGGCACCCGACGCTCCGCCTTCCGTGCCCTGGCTTACAATGTACCTCTTTTGGAAGCACTCCAAAATGAGGGCCAAGGATCGGTCGTGCCTGGCCTTCGATATGACGCCAAGCATATAGATCGAATGCACCTTGTCGAGTGCTTCATCCAGCAGCTCCTCGGAGAGGGGGTTGTACAACCTCGGGGACCTCCTCCAAATCGCGTACATCAGCAACTGTAGAAGGTCCGACTGCCGAGGGAGAATCCGGCCGACATGATCCTCAAGACGCTGAACCGCACCATGGTACCTATCCTCGGCAATGGACTGGTCATACATGAAGACGTCGTCGAAGGTGACGATCTCTTCGATCGAATACATGCGCCCACTCATATCAAAAAAGCGATGCTAAAGAGTTGCCATCTCCTTCCCTATTTATAATCTCAAACAGAATCCTTAAGGACCCAAATTCGCGCGCGCATTGGCGCGAATCCTGAGATCCACCCAAATTACTCCAATACCGCCCCGCCACGTGGCGGAACTGACGCAGCTCTTCGAAACATTACGCCTCCCCCATGCGTTCCTGACACGTGCCGTCCGCGACGATCGCTCTTCTCAATGTTCACACACCAAGGAAGGTTAGACAGAACCTCGCAAAACCGAGCAACTTTCCTGCTCGGTCCATCTTTGGCTGGTAATTTCTTACCTAATGACGCTAAGGATCAAAGCCCTCATCAAGAGGCAACCGAGCAGCTTCCTTGCTCGGTCCATCCTTAGCAAGCAACTCCTTGCCCCTCCACGCTAAGGATCGAAGCCCTCATCAAGAGGCAACCGAGTAGCAACACTGCTCGGTCCATCCTTAGCAGGCAACTCCTTGCCCTCCCGCGCTAAGGATCAAAGCCCTCATCAAGAGGCAACCAAGCAGCAACCCTGCTCGATCTATCCTTAGCGAGTAACTTCTTACCCATCTACGCTAAGGATCAAAGCCCTCGCCAAGAGGCAACCGGGTTGCAACCCTGCTCGGTCTATCCTTAGAGGGTAACTTCTTACCCATCTACGCTAAGGATCGAAGTCCTCGCCAAGAGGCAACCGAGCATCTACCCTGCTCGGTCTATCCATGGCTGGTAGTTCACTACCCACCGACGCCAAAGATCGAAACCCCTGTCGAGAAACTACCAAGCAGCTAACCGGCTCGGTCTATCCTTAGCGGGTAACTTCTTACCCATCTATACTAAGGATCAAAATCCCACAACCTCTGCGCCACCGACCAACCTCGAGAGATGTTGTCACTGGTCCTACTCGAGGGAACAGGCAAACCTACACCTTTTTGCCCAGAGGGGAACGCCGACGTACCTTCAGCAAGTGATCCCCACCTCGACTTCGGGGCCATAGAGATGCACACTTGGCAAATAGTTCAGTTTAACTCGACGTGCGATCGCCAGATGAAGGACCGGTCGACGGCCCAACACATCATAAAAGCAGTACCGTGCAAATAGAGATTTTACCACAAACAAAGGGAAAATTCATACGCAAAGATTCCTACAAAATGATTTTCATTCACAAGAGTCAGAAGCCTTTACAGGGGTATTATGGGCTCCCCAGCCTTACAAAAACACCCGAAGGCTTACAAAATTTCAGCGCAAAAGAAAATAAGGAGGCGAGGAGATTCAGGCCTCGGGGCCGGGGAGAAACTCGATGAGCTCCGCTTCCACCACGACAACCGGGGGGACGTATTGAAGGTCAGCGCCCACCGTAGGAGCCTCGACACTGGGAGCCAAGGTGACCGACTTCCCCCCAACGCTCCCACTAGGGGCCTTTCCCCCGGCAGCGCTTCCGGAGGCATTCCCCTGCGCCTCTCCCTCGAGGGGTATTCACCCCAGAGCTGGCCGTCAGGAAACTCCGGCATTAGGGCCTTGACGGCATTGAGGGCCTCATGCCAAACGAAGGTAGCGGCTTCAGCGAGGTCGACGTAGTACTGGTCCGACTTCTTATAGCTCTCTACCGCCTTTGACGCTCGGAGGTCGGCATGCCTCACTCCTTCCTTCTCCACCTCGCTCTCCCTCCGGAGGGTGTTCGCTGTCTTCTTCAAGGTGGCGACAAGCACCCTGGAATCTTCCAACTTAGCCTCAGTGGCTCGGACGGCCTCTTGGCAGTTGGCGATCTCCCGATCCCCGGCCGCCACCCGGTCTTCGAGGGCGGTGACCCTCTCTATCGCCGCTTGTAGCACCAGTCTCGAGCTCTCCTCCCGCGAGGAGGACTCGCCCGCGATCTGCATCGCCAGGGAAATTTCCTCGTCCTCCATGTTGACAACGAGGGCGCAGTGCAGGAGGACCTGAAGAAATCAAAGGATGGGTTAAAAAGAGAAGGAGGGCACCTAATCTTGCGAACAAAAAGTACTGAATAAAAACCCGAGTGAGGTGCGAACACTGACCTGCACGGCCTCCTGGGCTATACCCCCCATTTGGGCCTTGAGGGTCCCCTGGGGGATTCTACCCCCGGTCGACCTTTCCATCTCCGACAGCAGGCTGTCGGCAACGGAAAGCCCCGAGGGCACCTTGAAGCGAAGCTCCCCTTCATCCATGATGATCAGGGAAGCCGGGGTACGGGGCACCGTCCTGTGGTACCTCTTGAAGAGAGACGCAGGAGAACCAGTCTTGCCTCCCACATCCAAAACCCGGGTCTCTTGCTCCCGAGTGTGTTTTCGGCTCGGCGCATGGCTGGACTACGGGGCCCGGGGCGTGCTCGAGCGCCAGGCCAGAGCGACCGCCGGTGGAGCCGGACTCGACGATGGGCGGGAGGGGCCGGCAGCTCCGGCCTTCCTCCCCTTCTTCTGTTCGACCAAGGCCGCCCGAAATTTAGCTAGGTCCATGGGTTCTGCATAAGATGAAAATACAAAGGAGTAGTTAGCAATGCCAGAAAAAGTGGAAGAATACATAAGTTTAAACAGGTCGCTTAAAAACTCCTAATTTACCCGCAAACTGAGCGGGGCTGAGCCCGGCCCAACTAAAGGCCTGCTCAGACAACAACACATCGGCCCTGGGGAGGGGCTCCCACTCCGACACCGCCACCACCACCGCGTCGGGATCATTCGACCGCCTCAGCAGCGGGCAGTTGGCCCTGTGCCACTGGATGGCCACAGGCCAATCCTCATCCTCGGGTGGCCTGACAAACAAAAACTTCTTCTTCAATTCGTGGATGGAAGAAGGTACTACGACAACCCTCGACCCGACAGCACCTTCCCGGTGCTTTCTAAAAGAAATGTATACCCAGCTCGGCTCGTCCTTGCGAGTGACGGGTGTTTTTTGTAGCAGAGAGAGGAAAGGAGAAGGATCAAACTGAAAGGGATCTTCCGCAATTTCAACCGGACGAGGAACCCAAGGAGAATCCTCCAAGAGTTCGGCACTAACTAGCCCAGGGATAACTGAAAACAATTCAATGTCGCACTCACCTCGGGGGAGAAGGGCATGCGCATTCCGGCCCAAAAAGCTTCTAGGTACAAGGCAATCTCCTTGTCCCGTACCTGGTCTGCCCTCTCCTCCTCCCTGGCCAGACGAAGCGAGTAGCTGGGAGGAATGTGGAAGTGAGCCCGGATGGTGGCAAGCTTGTCAGCATGCCTCAATATGGATGACGCGTCACGGATGCCCCTGACCTGCGCTTGGGGACCGTTCCCGCCGCATGACCCCAGGAAGCGCGACTAACCCTAGCCTCCCGGGAAGATTCCGGCCCGGACGAAGAGGAGGAAGCTGCAGAAGTCTCCCTAGACTCTACCCGAACTACGTCGAAAAACTCCTCAGAGGAAGACATCTAACCTAAGCAGAGGAAGGGGACGTCCGAGAGAAGAACGCATGAAATCCGACTAGAGGAGAGAGCGCCGAGCTAACACACGAAGAGAAGAGGAAATTATAGCGAAGTGTGGACCCTCGGGGGAATCCCACCTCTATTTATAGCAATCAGAGATCACCTCCAGCGGCGCCGATCGTCTCCCGCCAAAATGACACTTCGCATTCAACGTCCATCGACGCTCCACCTATCGCACACGCATTGAGCGCGTCCCATCGGGCGTGAGAACACCAGCGGCTCGTCATGTCAGCCAACCAGCGTCGGACAATGCGAGATCTCTTCCCTGATCCGCTGACGTCACCAAGAAAATACAATCAGTTACCCGGGAATACGCACCGAAGATATCTTCAAATAGAGGCTAACCCCGGGTGATCGGTCAGACCACTCTCGACCCGACCCATTAATGGGTCGAGACGAGAGTGAGGGGCTAATGATGATACTCGATACCGGGATTTCCCCAGATTATGACACGTGGCAAGTGAAGTGTTTCAAAGCCTACGAGAAAGGATCAAGAACGGTACATTGGAATTATGCCCCGGGCCTTCGACCCGAGGATGTTCCCGACTTTCGATGGCCTTCCAGACCACTCCCATGCTCGCCTTACAAACAATCGTCGGCTCGCTTACGATCCTTCCCACACGCTGGGTTCCCTCAGCCCCTTAGCTCACCTCCGAGCTATCACAGAACCAAGCTCGCTTGGCCTCCCGCTCGTTCTCGAGCCTCCCGCCGAGCTTAGCTTCCTTGGTCTCATCGACCGACCCACAGCACTGATCGCAGGCGTCCCCGCCACGGCTCCACGAATCATGCCATACGCGAGATACCCGTCGCCCACGATCCCGCGTTCCACGCCATCACGTTCCCCCGTTAACAAGCGTATCTCGTCATCAGCGGGGAATCCCGCCTTTCATGCGGGCGTAACGCCAGAGGCATAACGGCCGGCGTGAATCTCGCTCCCGCCAGCCCATGACTGTCTCTATATAAAACCCTCTCTCAGACGACTCTGGTAAGGCAATTTTTACCCCAATAGGCCGCTACTCTGCCCATTTAGCCCGTCTAACTTGATCGTTGGAGGGTCCAAGGTGGCACAACCATCCTGGGACTTCCTTGCAGGTTGCTCGGCTTCAACCACTTCAAGCCCATTGAGATCCGCACGCTTCAGGAGGCAACCTCCAAACTCAATCTCAACCGCTCGTCTTCACTCGCTGCAGATCAACGGAAGGTAATATCTGAAGGAGATCCAGAGATCCATCAGCAACTGTTTAGATATTACAGACAACTGCTTATATATTACATGCAACATGTATAAAAAGGGTTTTGATTAGGCCTTGGTTTTTTTAAACAAGAGCAAAAAGCCCAGGGGTTTTTGCACAAGTTTGAAACGGGTCAGGAGCTTTTTGATAATTTACCCTAAATAAATTATAAATAACCGTGTCAAAGCATTAAAGCTGCAACGAGAAGAGCGCTCGGTAGCATTTTCACAGCCTTTGCTAATTTCTAGTCACTGCATCAAAAGTTCAGAGTTGTTAAAGCCGTGAAACTATTTTTTCCATTTCTTAACTTGAAGGCATTTGTTAGAGTATGATAACATTTCCCTCAATCTCTTCATAGCCTTGAAGTTTTTGTATAGTGGAAATAATTAGATGAAAAGATAACCAACCATAATGAATAAAGGGCAGAGAAAATTTATGCGGTTGATGATATGAACTTGAGATAAATACATCTTTTATATATATATATATATATATATATATATATATATATGTGTGTGTGTGTGTGTGTGTGTGTGTGTGTGTGTCAAATTAGAGATAAAAAACTTGTTATTGTGTTATAGCTTTTGAGGAACATGCATATATATTGTTATAATAGCGTTCGAGGAATATGCAAATGAATGGTGAGCAAGCATTGAACATGAATGGTTCTAGAAAGGTGCTAAAAGGCAAGAAAACTTTAGTGAGAAGGAAACAAACATTCATCTAATTTGAGATGGGGCTTTTAGGCTTGCCTTTGCTCATTCATTTAGCTTAGCTGTCCTTTTTGTCTATAAGTCACAGCAATCACTCGTGTGGGGGCTCATAATTAAGTCGAGACAAATATTCACATGAGATGTCTCATTGCATGGGTCCATTCATGTGTTTTGCTTTTTGGTCAAAATTCTTTGATAATGCAGGGATTTTGATTTGGCACCAACTAGTTTTTTTGACTAACAATTAACTTAGGTTTCATTCAATCATCATTCATACATGTTAAGCCAAGAGCCAATCTTGTTTTGCCTAGGATATATTATGTATGGGTATACACAAGTACAAAGAAAAATCCTAGCATTCAACTAAAAGCATTATATCTTTATGCATGTGGGATACACAAGCAAGTCTCTCACACTCTCAAAAGTTGCTTTTCGAAATAATTTTTTTTCCTATAAAAACAGAAAAAGTTTCATTGTTTTGGCAGCTAAATATCCAATTTTTTTAATCTTCCCAGACCATAGAATTTGGGCACGTGTGCAAGATAGAGGATGATATAATATGGAATTTTTTTTGTATAAATTTATAAATATTGATGTTGTTATGCAGAAGTTTCCGTTTCAAGTCCTAGGATGTATGAGTGCTCTTTGGGAGGAGAGAGAGAGAATATGAGGAAAAAACCAGAGAAGTGAGTGAATAATATATGTATTGTTTTATGATGAGGTGTATAACCTAGTTGAGTCGTCTTAAGTGTAGTAATTTTTTCTTGCAAAGTAATGCAATATGACACCACCACCTAAAAGTTTTAGGACGTTATAAAAGTGAAGATGAAACAAAAAAAATTAGGTTAATTGCTAAATAATACCCCAATGTTTCACCTATTTTGTACTTATATTTCTTAATGATTTTTTCGCTGCACTTATATTCCTTAAAGTACAAACCGTTCATACTTTGCCCACTTCAATTGAACATCAAATCCATCACTATTTTAAACAAAATCCATACGGTTTGCATTTTCAGGCATCTAAATGCAACGAAAAAACCAATATGCTATATAAGTACAAAGTAGGTGAAATATTGGGGTATTATTTAGCAACTAACACAAAAAATTTCATTGTTTGGCTACGAATATCCAAATGTTTTTAATCTTCCGAAAGCTAGTTCCGACTAAGGTGCCACATCAGTACTAACGACTCAACCACCACACTTAAACAGTCATTTCATCCTAAAAGGAAACCCAAAATACCATATTTTTCATCCTTCTAACCTAACCCTAGCCGCCATTGCCTTCATCCTCCATTGCCGTCACCGCCTCGTAGTTGTCACTGTCGTCATTGCCTTGCCGCCGCCATAGCCTCGCCCTCGGCTAGCCTATCTTTCGATCTTCGTTGTTATCTTCATCATCTTCATCTTCGGCCTAGTCCTTGTTGGGATTCCTAGTGCCTTGGCCGCTAAGCGCGACCGTTGCGGAACGAAAAACTTCGACTTTTAAAAACTTTGGCGCCAGAAAACACATCCTAGAATTTAACCAAATATCGAAACTAGCAAGCTATAGGAGTTCTAACTACCGTGATAGAATTTTATACCTAAGATCCGTATCCTTTGGGTCTTCACTCCTCTGCTTAAGCTCCTCAAGATCTCCTGGATCAAGCTTGCTTGATGGCCTTCTTGATCCTAAATGATCCACCCGAGAGTTTATAATCCAAGCTTAGCTTCACTAATGAAGCAACTTAGCAATCTAGTTTGATAATCTAGCTTACTAAGGAGGTGTAATAAGTTTTCTAGTGTATTTCTATCTCTCTTCCTTTCTTGATTCTCAACACATGAGATGGTAGGGATGAATATGAAGGAGGAGGAGGAACTCAAGAAAGGCAAGTGAGGAAAGAGAAGCTCATGGTGAGAATGAGATGAAAACTTGTGTAAAAAAATCATGAAGTATAGTTTTGTATATCTCAATTTTCAATGTAAAATCACAACCATGCTTGAATAATTTGCACAAATGAATATTCAATTCATTTGTCAACACTATTGAAGTATGGTTCTCACCTTCTCACCTCATCACCTTTACACCCTATTTCCATTTAAAAAAATAAATGGATAAATAAAAAATGAGGTTTCCACTTTCTAGAATGTTTTCCGTATAAATATGGAATACACTCTACTGTATATACATACCCGTATTCGTACCAAAATACGAATACCCAAGAGATATGATAATACTACTAATATAATACTAGTATTAAATCAATATCTGATTTAACAAACCATCTTAATCCTAAGACCACCAGTATTATCAACCGTCCGATCGAAAACCTGGATAACACTAGAATATACATATCGAAATATGTATATGTAAATTATTAAATCAATACCAGATTTAATAATCCGTTTTAATCCTAAGCCGACCTGTATTATCATTCAATCGAAACCCTGCACGTATAAACATACGGCCACCACATCGTTTCGCATGAATCAGAGAAACCCTCTGTGTGGGACTCTAAAGACTCGACAGTACGCTGGCGGTGAGTTTAACCATAATCGCGTCAGCGGCACTAACTGTACATAACAACTACCCAGGTAGCTGTCGAAAAGAAAACCGACGAGCAAGCTCATTTAGACCCCCTACTGAGCCTATCCGTGACAATCTCCGTAGAGTCCGGTCTCTTCGTCTAAGAGTATCGCATACCGGGTCTAGAGGGGTAGTAAACGTCAGATCCCCTACTGATATGATAAGTCGTGTCGATTTGGCTCAGGATCAATCCGAGAAACTACCGATCTAATCATCAGTAAATCTCAACTGCCTTGGCCAAGATCTTATAGTTTTGGCCACTCGGACACAGTGCGATATCGACCCCTAATACTGGGAGAGACGAATCCCTGACAATCACTCACTGCCTCTATTTGGCTCGGGATTGCACCCAACCAAAAACTGTTTGCACGCCTCAATAGAGCCGTGATAGGGTAGTGATCAAAGCACGGTGGGAACTCACATGAGACAAATGATAATCTCAGGTCCAAAAACTAATCTGTACTCATGTCACCTAAGAATCGCTATCTGACGATAGGTATAATACAATTTAGAGGTTCTCGAAGAGTCCGTCGAGTGTACTTACCCCCAGTGAGCACCTGTATACAATCTTAGGTGATCACATCAATGGCTGTAGGACCAACCATCGTTCCTCGTCAGGGTCTAGAAACGTATACACAAGTCTACTCTGGAATATCGATGCCCGGTCTCGATATTCCTGCAACTTAGGACCTTTATGGATGTGCTTATGGACTACCCGGCTCCTTTAAGGATGTGCTTATGGACTACCCAGCTCCCACAAGTATGATCACCATCATAACGCTGGTAGTCAAGCAAAATCTTACGGGTTTTATTAATATGTATCCACCATATATGATATCGAGTATAACATATGCACATGTTAAGATAAAGACAAACCATAATAGTATCTTACTGTATCGATTCTTTATCAATATGCGTAAACAATATAAAACAAAAAAATAAAGAAATACACATATTAAGACAAAGACGACTCAAATAATATATTATATACAACTGAGCAAGATTGTCCTGTACATACATATCCCTAGCATCCTAAACAATATATGCCTCTAGGGCATACATATCCAACAATCTCCCACTTGCACTAAGACCTGTAATTGGCGTACCGAATACCCAACACCTACTCTAGGGCCAGTTGTTGGTGTACCGCATACCCAACATCTCAAAAATTCGCTCAAACTACGCTTGAGGGAGGGCCTTGGTAAATGGATCCGCCATGTTGTCTTTTGTATCTACTCTCCAGACCTCGATCTCCTTGATCAGGTGATACCGCCTCAAGATGTGTCTGGATTTCTGATAGGACCGTGGTTCCTTCGTTAAAGCTATAACCCCATTGTTTTCACAACACAAAGGTATTAGATTAACAATGGACGAAACCACCTCAAGTTCAGTAATGAACTTCTTCGCTTCTTTTGCGGTATTGTTGGCAGCAATGTATTCAGCCTCCATCGTCGAGTCTGCGATGGTGTCCTGTTTGGAGCTCTTCCAACACACCACTCCTCCGTTGAGGGTAAACACAAAACCTGAGACAGACTTGCTGTCATCCTTGTCACTTTGGATGCTTGGGCCGGTAAAGTACCTGAGAAGGACTAAGGAGATGTTCTTGGTATACGGTAATGGAGACCTTCAGGGATCTGCTGCAACATCCATCATCGGCTACTTTAGAGACGCCTCCCGTGGCGGCCCTGAGGTGACCTCAACCGTAGCTGGTGGCTCTGAAGGCTCCAACGCACCACCACCTAAGGACGACATGGTACTCGGAACAGCATGAGCGGCGGCGGTTCCTGTAACAGAGAAAGGAAGAGAGTCAGGGTGTGAACGAAATAAATTAAACATGTAAATGCGCCACTAAACGAGTCATACCGAGACCCATGGAGGCGTGAAGCCTTTCTTCTTCCTCAAATGTCTTGAGGGACGCCAAGAAAGCTTCTTCAGTGGTGATTCCTGTTAGGAAAAGAGCGTTAACAAAGCATAATAAATTCAAAAAAAAATGTGCGTACAAAAGAATGTAAATGGAATATACCGGACGCCGCAAGAGAAGCTAACGCTGCTTGCTCGCGGGCTAATCTCTCTGAAGCCTCGGCTTGAAGATCAGTAGCGGCATTCTCGTCGACGGAGGCTTCAAATAGACCAACGTTGGTTCCGAATTCAGCTAAGCCTTCGCTATAAGGAGCATGCGGCTCCTGACCGAATACAACGTCAGCTGAGAATAAGGATTTCTTCTTCTTCTGCGAGCTGGCCCCAATACCCGACGATAAAAGTTTGCGCTTAACGGGCTGCTTCAGACAGCGAGTTATGATTTTTGAGCCGATACTCGACTCAAGGGATGCCACAGCCACCACAGTCACAAGAGCGCTTATAGCTGGTCGTGGGTTAGCCGGAAAGGCTTGCGGAATTATAGCCATGGCACCGTCTCTTAAAGAAGGTCGGACAATTACCCGTCGCTTCAGCAGGACCGCGGGATTAGTGGCCGGGACAGAATCGTTATGGTCAAGAAGCATCCGCCTTTCCTCTTTGATGACGACACCTGTGGCATGCTGGTATAAAGCAATAAAAGCATTCGAGGCCTTCAGGATATGGCTCGGCTCACTAACCAAGAAATGAGACCCCGTCTTTAGTCGCATGAAGTGATGCGCTTGTAGGGCATCTAGGCACACTAATGAAGTCTCACAAGTGATCAAACACGGCCAATTTAAATTTTACAAGTGCCGAGAAACCCTAATACGGATCGTTAACTAGATATATAGGCTATGCGATGAAAGTTAACGACTTTTAACTAAAGGAAAGAAGCTACAACCTTTGTAGATCCGGTCCTCCATGTCCTAGACTCCGTGAAGAGGTCCCTCCGCTGTCCAAATCAAATCCATGACTCTAGCATCGGTTTCATCGGAGAAATGGGCGGGCTTGGTTGTCGGTTCGATGCCGAAGATGATCTACGTCGAGGCATCACAAGATCAAGTTCCAACTTCACCAAGCCATGAAAACTTGTGAAGGAAACACCCTATACTACTTGGCAAGAGGTAGAGGATGAAGAAATAGGAGGTGGGTTCACTTTAGAATTGGATTTCTCACTTGTTTTCATCACTTGCCATTGATGTAGCAAGTTATTCTTCATGGAAGAAGAAGATGAAGAAGAAGAAGAAGAATATGATAAGTTATTGTCACGCCCCGCTTCCCAGAGTACGCAAGATTGGGCACGTGACATAGCCAACCATGCTACCTATGGGTAGGAAGTATCCATCCACAGTCACATTACGGCTGTAGAGATATCAAGAACAAGATAAATAAACTATCTAACACATGTCCAAATCCATAATGATAAGAGTCAATGAAAAATAAGTGCGGAAGCAAATGATCCAATACAATAATAGAAAGGTACGTCCCATAATGCGGGATCGCACCTGGAAATAAAATGCAATAAATGAACTAACCACTACAGAACTCACAAATCAGCCTGCTGGCTGAAGTACTCCTGCTCGGTCGTCGACAATGGTAAAGAATCTGGGCCATGCAAAACCCAGACGTCAGCGCGTCACATCATCAAGTAGTAACATAATAAACAGGCAATACGAATATAAACATGAATAAAACAAGGGTAACAATAGTATGTGTCAGAGCAGTGCAGGGTAGTGTGCAGTGGGTAACTAAATTGTTCTATCAGGTTTTCTATTCTAAAGTCTTTGAAATCAATTGATGACTCGTCGATGTAACTCAATAGTATCCCGTGCATGCCCGGGACCACGGTCAAGACCCTCAGGGCTGAATCTGAGACGCGCCGCTAGGCAGTAATAGGTAGCAGGATGGATGAGTGATGTCAGCATCATCACTCCCGGACTGTCCAAGCCCGTAAGACTGATCAGAACAGGTATCGAACTGTTGAGTTACAAGTCGGTTTCACCTTTGATTTCCCCATACCCCCAAGTTATGTGTGTCAGGTCAGGTATTCAGTAATCAAGAAACTAATGCCAACACAGGATCAGGTAAACAGGTTTGTCTGGATAGACAACAGGAACGGTCCATGAGGACTACATGTTATGTTTGTTGGCATTAGACACAAGATCAGGTAACAGGTAAAGCCATGGTACATCAGGTCCAGCCAGGTAATGTATAAAGGTGTCATGTCATGTCAAGAGTGTACGGTACCATGTCATGTCAAGTAGGTAGTGTAACAGGTCATGTCAGGAAGCACAAGATGTCATGTGGGTGCTCATAATCAAACTAACATAAGCATGTGTATAAATAAACAAGCATGAGTACTATCAGAACAATAAACTGGAACATGTAATATGATATGCAAATAGATATAATTTCAAGGATATGGATGCACAGTTATCGATTAGGGTTACATTTAGTTCCAATATTAATTAGGATGCAATTTATTAAACATGGAGTGTTAAAATCACATTATTATGTAGTAATGTGATCTATGCTTGCAATTATATGTATCTTAAATGCGATGGATGCAAACGGGTATCCGAAAAGTTATAAAACTATAAAATGGTAATGTGGGATGTACAACTAAACAATATGTGATATAAATATTGATATAATAATATTAATATGGATATCATATTCAAAGCGATTAATAACTATAAAAGTGGTATTGATTAACCACGCACAAGCAAGTTCCGTTCAGAAATTCAGCGTCACCCTAATTTGTAAAATAGCTTAAAAATAACAAATGTTCTCCAAAAGAGACGTGTCTTATACCCAAACAAAGATAATTAAATAAGGTTTTCAGTTTTATAAGTATAAGCATCTCAGGTTGTCCCTACAAAAAGTTATGAACATTCGAAGTTGAAAGTTTGCTGCTGGAATTTCCCTGGACAGCAGTTTGGAGGCATTTTCATTTGTATTTTACGTTATTTAAACAATTTATTTTGCCAGTAAATACTTCATAGAGTTATAGTATTCTGAATTAGCTTCGTAACGAACTAAAGAACGTATACTAATGATTTTTCTATGATTTATAATGAATTTTATAAGATAAGGTGTACAGTAAATTTCAGATTTGTCATATCCGATTTTTCAACGACATTTCATGTGTAAACTATAAGATTTTCAAATGTATAACATTATAAAATGAAGATTATAAAAGTATATAGCATGTAGCAAGATTAACTTGCCTCGATGGGTCGCGAATCGGGAAAACGGAACGTTAACCGTCGGCGGAGAAAACTCGCGACGGCGCACGGTTCACGGAATGAACCCAAACGACGAACAAAGGAACCACACGGGTCGGGGTACCTCGCTGAAACGTCGAGAAACGTCACCGGCACGACGGAATTCCGGCAACAAAAGAACAGTTAAAAGAAATGAGAAACGAGACATGAAGCAAGAAGAGAAAAATGATAAAGAGAAGTACGAGAGAATATATAAGGGGGAGAGAGAGAGAGAGAAAGTGGAGAGAGAGAGAAAGTGGGGCCCACGGGGGGTTAAAGGGGAGGTTGCGATTGGCTGAGAGAATAATTTGAGAAGGATATAAAAAATTGTAAAAATATTATATGGTTAACTTAAAGATTTAAAAGATAGGTAATGAACAGTAAGATATCAGGTTAGTTAGAAAAATATATGCGATGGTTTTAATAATATTAAAATTTGGGATTTTGGCGCCAAATGAAACATTTCCAAATTGCGCCCGGGTTGGGTCCAAAAATTCAAAATTCAAATAATAAGATTTTAAGCGGGTTCCAAATTTTAAAATGAAATGTTTTATGATTAAAAAGCATACTCCCAAAACGGACACACGCACGTGCACGTAGCCATCCAAACTCGCCCGTTTCACTGGACGGGACGAGAACACAATGCACGGACGCTACCACGAGACTAAGGGTGTCAAGTAGGCCAAGATGAATATTTTCAATTTTATTTTAGGTGCTAAAATTTGTTATATGCAGAATGACTTAGCCAGATAAAATTTTACAGTAAGACCCCAAACAAGCGAGATAAATGAAATGAGTAATATCTAATGCTCAACCAATAACAGAAAATAGTAGTATTGGGCTCGGGTGTTAGATTATACCCAACTACAAAAGAATTTCGTCCTCGAAATTCCAAGAATACAAGATAGAAAACTACAGGAAAAGGTGAGGAAACTTCTGTCGGATCTCGTCTTCTCGCTCCCATGTGGACTCTCCATGCGATCAATTACCCCAAGAAACTAGCACAAGGGGGATAACCTTGTTCTTAAGGACCTTTTCCCTTCGATCCACGATTTCAATCGGTCGCTCCTCAAAAGTCAAGTCTTCTCGTACTGTTAGCTCCGAATGATCCAAAACGTGTGTTTCATCTCGAACATACCTTCGTAGTTGAGATACGTGAAACACATCGTGCATATTTGCCAAGGACCGCGGTAACGCCAAACGATACGCTACCTCACCAACACACTCCACGATCTCAAGGGTCCAACGAATCGAGGACTAAGCTTTCTTCGACTTCCAAAACGAATCATCCCTCTCGTCGGTGATATCTTCAAGAATACCAAATCACCTACGGTGAACTCTAGAGATCTTCTTAACGTATCTGCCCAACTCTTCTGTCGGTCCTGTGCTGCCTTCATATGATTTCTGATAGGGTTAACCTTCTCAACTGTCTGCACAACCAAATCTGGTCCCAGTAATCTTCGTTCACCGACATCGTCCCAACAAACAGGTGAACGGAATTTACGACCATACAAAGCTTCAAATGGAGCCATCTGAATAGTTGCCTGAAAACTGTTGTTGTAAGACAACTCCACCAAAAGTAGATGATCCTCCCAAGACCCCTTGAAGTCCAACATGCATGCTCTCAACATGTCCTCAAGAATTTGGATCGTTCTCTCCGACTGACCATCAGTTTGAGGATGATAAGCTGTGCTAAACTTCAATCAAGTCCCCAAACTTTCATGTAAACTTCTCCAGAAGTGTGATAAGAACCGAGTGTCCCGATCGGACACGATGCTCACCGGTACTCCATGCAATCTTATAATCTCCTGCATGTACCGCTCTGCCAAAGTCTCTGTTGATTGACCAACCTGAAAAGGAATAAAGTGAGCCGCCTTGGTCAATCGGTCAACAATTACCCATACTGCATTGTTGCCTTTTGGACTTCGCGGTAAAGCCGTCACGAAATCCATGGTTATATGTTCCCACTTCCACTGAGGAATCGGAAATGGTTGCAATAAACCAGCAACCCTTTGATGTTCAGCCTTAACTTGCTGACACACCAAGCACTTTGCCACAAAGCGAGAAATCTCCCGCTTCATGCCTTCCCACCAGAAATGCTGTCGAATATCACGGTACATCTTTGTGCCTCCTGGATGTACAAAATAAACTGAACTGTGTGCCTCCTTCATAAGCTCTTCATGAACATCTCCTTTTGGCACACACAAACAGCTACCATACCTCAACGAACCATCTTCGTGGACCAGTAAATCTGTTCGTAGTCCGGCTTCAACCTGCTCTCGAAACCTTTGCAGTCTAGGATCCTGCGATTGTGCTGCTTTAATTTTCTCAACTAAGGATGACAGTACTTGCAACTGCATGAACTGTCCCGTAGAATGTGGTAGCACAACCTCCAAGTCAAATCTTCGAAAATCTGCAATGATCTCCCTCTGCGTAGTTAACACCTGAATCGCTGGTAACCGACTGAGCGCATCTGGCACGACGTTAACTTTTCCCGGATGGTACTTAAGGTCAAGGTCGTAGTCGGCCATCAGCTCCAACCATCTACACTGCCTCATATTCAACTCCTTCTGAGTGAACACATACATCAAACTCTTGTGATCTGTAAAACTTCGACCCTTTCCCCTAAAAGGTAGTGTCTCCAAATCTTCAAAGCGAAAATCACAGCCGCAAGCTCCAAATCATGAGTTGGATAATTCTTCTCATGGGTCTTCAACTGTCTCGATGCATATGCTACAACCTTCCCATGCTGCATCAAAACACATCCCAATCCTTTCCCAGATGCGTCGCTGTGAATCACCAATCATCCGGAATTGTCTGGCACGGTCAGAATAGGGACGGTTATCAACTTCTGCTTCAACGTCTCGAAAGCTAACGCATACTTATCCGCCCATACAAAAGGTACCTCCTTGGTCAACGGCTCTGCCAGACGAGCAAAGTTCTCCATAAATCTCCTGTAGTATCCGGCTAATCCAAGGAAACTTCTTATCTCAGCAACATTCTTTGGAATAGGCCAATCTCGAACTGCTGCAATCTTTTCTGGATCGACGGCAATACCATTGCCAAACACAACATGCCCCAAAAACCTTACTTCCTCCAGCCAAAACTCGCACTTACTCATCTTCGCATACAATTTTTCTTGTCTCAATGTCTGCAGTGCGATCTTCAAATACTCAGCATGCTCTTCAAAACTCTTCGAGTAAACCAGAATATCGTTAATGAATACCACAATGAACTGATCTAAGAACGGTGAAAAGATTCGGTTCATCAAGTCCATGAATACTGCCGGCGCATTCGTTACTCCGAAGGGCATCACTAAGTACTCATAATGTCCATACCGAGTTCGGAACGCCGTCTTGCAAATATCCTCTGTTTTCACTGGGACCTGATGATATCCGGATCGTAAATCCAGCTTCGAGAATACCCTCGCGCCACTAAGCTGCTCAAAAAGTTCTCCAATGCGAGGGATCGGGTACTTGTTCTTGATAGCCATCCGGTTTAATTCTCGATAGCCGATGCACATCCTTCTGGTGCCATCCTTCTTCTTTACTAGAAGAACTGGAACTCCCCAAGGCGAGTTGCTGCTTCGAATCCAACTCTTCTCAAGTAATTCACCAACCTGCTTCTTAACTTCTTCCAATTCCACTGGTGCCGTTGGATGGTAAGCTTTAGATACTGGCGCTGCACCAGGACTACGGCCAATCGCGAACTCCACGTCTCTCTTCGGTGGTAGACCCGATATATCTTTACTACGTCCATGGAATCGCGAACTACCACCGGTTCTTCACAATCATCAACTTCCATAGCTGCAAGAACACTGTGTGTCGGCCTAGCCTTAAACTTGACTGGCCCGACAGAACTGCTTCCTTACCGCAACTGCTGTCTGCATCGTTGGCCACGAAAGGTCCAGCGAAACTGCTGAGTCTCGTCCATCCTGCTGCATGCACGTCCACGGCGCTCCATTCTGCCTTAGTCCGATGAACTTCTCTTCCATTTCCTCCCGTGCAGTCCGCGGGAAGAATTTCTCCAGGAACTTTTAGACAAATTCGCCCAACTGATCGGCTTGGGCAAGCGGGTCTCCTCCACAAGCCATCACTCTCGGGCGTAATCTACTAGCTGAATGCGCACTACATCAACTCCTTTGTCCTCTGGAATCTGTGTCGCAATCAGCAAATTCTCCGTGTCACTAGCCACTGCTCGGCTGGCAACGGCTCCTCCAGACCAGTGAAAGTAGACGGACCCAAAAGTCTGAAAACTGCTACAGTCCCTACTCGTTCGACTGGTCTAGTTCCAACATCGTTCACAGACTGCTGAACGATCTGCAAACCTTCCTGAAACAAGTCCGCTTGCTGCTGGATCAGCTCGGTCTGTTTCTTTGATTTCCAGCATTCCTCTTATCACTCCAAGCATGGCGGCTTCGTTCACACGCCTCTGGTACGTCTTCAACTTCTTACCTGTCATAATCCTGAACTCAAAACACCCAATATTAGCATGATGATAGATTCTGAATGTAGATCAAGGCTAGAACTCCAAGATACTTAAATAGAGTACCGCATTGTAGCTATGCCGCGGTATCATAGCCACAATTACTTAACTCCACCCAAGTCGCCTAAGTCCTAGGGATAACAAGAAATCAAGTTTTCGAGTCGACATGCAAAGTAAGTTTGCACATCGTAAAAGATATAATCAGGAAGAATGTGATTCAAGAATGGTAAAACGGTCAAGGTGGCAGGACATGTTTCCTAAACACGGGTATTCTGATTCGTGTATTGGGTACAATACCCAACTACAAAAGAATCAACCCGACTATCCTATGGCTCTGATACCAAAAGAACCATGTCACGCCCCGCTTCCCAGAGTACGCAAGATTGGGCACGTGACATAGCCAACCATGCTACCTATGGGTAGGAAGTATCCATCCACAGTCACATTACGACTGTAGAGATATCAAGAACAAGATAAATAAACTATCTAACACATGTCCAAATCCATAATGATAAGAGTCAATGAAAAATAAGTGCGGAAGCAAATGATCCAATACAATAATAGAAAGGTACGTCCCATAATGCGGGATCGCACCTGGAAATAAAATGCAATAAATGAACTAACCACTACAGAACTCACAAATCAGCCTGCTGGCTGAAGTACTCCTGCTCGGTCGTCGAAAATGGTAAAGAATCTGGGCCATGCAAAACCCAGACGTCAGCGCGTCACATCATCAAGTAGTAACATAATAAACAGGCAATGCAAATATAAACATGAATAAAACAAGGGTAACAATAGTATGTGTCAGAGCAGTGCAGGGTAGTGTGCAGTGGGTAACTAAATTGTTCTATCAGGTTTTCTATTCTAAAGTCTTTGAAATCAATTGATGACTCGTCGATGTAACTCAATAGTATCCCGTGCATGCCCGGGACCACGGTCAAGACCCTCGGGGCTGAATCTGAGACGCGCCGCTAGGCAGTAATAGGTAGCAGGATGGACGAGTGATGTCAGCATCATCACTCCCGGACTGTCCAAGCCCGTAAGACTGATCAGAACAGGTATCGAACTGTTGAGTTACAAGTCGGTTTCACCTTTGATTTCCCCATACCCCCAAGTTATGTGTGTCAGGTCAGGTATTCAGTAATCAAGAAACTAATGCCAACACAGGATCAGGTAAACAGGTTTGTCTGGATAGACAACAGGAACGGTCCATGAGGACTACATGTTATGTTTGTTGGCATTAGACACAAGATCAGGTAACAGGTAAAGCCATGGTACATCAGGTCCAGCCAGGTAATGTATAAAGGTGTCATGTCATGTCAAGAGTGTACGGTACCATGTCATGTCAAGTAGGTAGTGTAACAGGTCATGTCAGGAAGCACAAGATGTCATGTGGGTGCTCATAATCAAACTAACATAAGCATGTGTATAAATAAACAAGCATGAGTACTATCAGAACAATAAACTGGAACATGTAATATGATATGCAAATAGATATAATTTCAAGGATATGGATGCACAGTTATCGATTAGGGTTACATTTAGTTCCAATATTAATTAGGATGCAATTTATTAAACATGGAGTGTTAAAATCACATTATTATGTAGTAATGTGATCTATGCTTGCAATTATATGTATCTTAAATGCGATGGATGCAAACGGGTATCCGAAAAGTTATAAAACTATAAAATGGTAATGTGGGATGTACAACTAAACAATATGTGATATAAATATTGATATAATAATATTAATATGGATATCATATTCAAAGCGATTAATAACTATAAAAGTGGTATTGATTAACCACGCACAAGCAAGTTCCGTTCAGAAATTCAGCGTCACCCTAATTTGTAAAATAGCTTAAAAATAACAAATGTTCTCCAAAAGAGACGTGTCTTATACCAAAACAAAGATAATTCAATAAGGTTTTCAGTTTTATAAGTATAAGCATCTCAGGTTGTCCCTACAAAAAGTTATGAACATTCGAAGTTGAAAGTTTGCTGCTGGAATTTCCCTGGACAGCAGTTTGGAGGCATTTTCATTTGTATTTTACGTTATTTAAACAATTTATTTTGCCAGTAAATACTTCATAGAGTTATAGTATTCTGAATTAGCTTCGTAACGAACTAAAGAACGTATACTAATGATTTTTCTATGATTTATAATGAATTTTATAAGATAAGGTGTACAGTAAATTTCAGATTTGTCATATCCGATTTTTCAACGACATTTCATGTGTAAACTATAAGATTTTCAAATGCATAACATTATAAAATGAAGATTATAAAAGTATATAGCATGTAGCAAGATTAACTTGCCTCGATGGGCCGCGAATCGGGAAAACGGAACGTTAACCGTCGGCGGAGAAAACTCGCGACGGCGCACGGTTCACGGAATGAACCCAAACGACGAACAAAGGAACCACACGGGTCGGGGTACCTCGCTGAAACGTCGAGAAACGTCACCGGCACGACGGAATTCCGGCAACAAAAGAACAGTTAAAAGAAATGAGAAACGAGACATGAAGCAAGAAGAGAAAAATGATAAAGAGAAGTACGAGAGAATATATAAGGGGGAGAGAGAGAGAGAAAGTGGAGAGAGAGAGAAGAGGGAGAGAGAGAAAGTGGGGCCCACGGGGGGTTAAAGGGGAGGTTGCGATTGGCTGAGAGAATAATTTGAGAAGGATATAAAAGATTGTAAAAATATTATATGGTTAACTTAAAAATTTAAAAGATAGGTAATGAACAGTAAGATATCAGGTTAGTTAGAAAAATATATGCGATGATTTTAATAATATTAAAATTTGGGATTTTGGCGCCAAATGAAACATTTCCAAATTGCGCCCGGGTTGGGTCCAAAAATTCGAAATTCAAATAATAAGATTTTAAGCGGGTTCCAAATTTTAAAATGAAATGTTTTATGATTAAAAAGCATACTCCCAAAACGGACACACGCACGTGCACGTAGCCATCCAAACTCGCCCGTTTCACTGGACGGGACGAGAACACAATGCACGGACGCTACCACGAGACTAAGGGTGTCAAGTAGGCCAAGATGAATATTTTCAATTTTATTTTAGGTGCTAAAATTTGTTATATGCAGAATGACTTAGCCAGATAAAATTTTACAGTAAGACCCCAAACAAGCGAGATAAATGAAATGAGTAATATCTAATGCTCAACCAATAACAGAAAATAGTAGTATTGGGCTCGGGTGTTACAGTTATCCAAAAAGAAAATAAAAATGAATACTTATCATGTCATCAACCATGGTTTAGTGTAGAGAATCAACTAAGGTTAGTAGAATGGTTAGGTTTAGGAGATGAAGACAAAATGGTCATTAGGTTAAAGATGCTTGAAGCATCAAGAAAGTTCCAAAAGAAACCATTTTGTTTTCTTTATCTTTTAACAAAAATAAATAGATAAATAAATAAGAGAAAAGAAACCCTAACCATTCACTAAACATGGTTTAATTCTTTACACAAACCCAAGTGAGTTTGTATCATCAAACATGATACAAACAAGTGCACATACAAAATATATCACATATACAATGTGCATCAAGTGAGAAAATCCTTTTAAAATGAACCAATACTAGTTAATAGAAAGTAATATATCAAATATACAATTTTGCATTAAATCTTTAAATCAACACTTGATTCAATGATCCGGTCATGTCGCATATAACCGGCTAGTATCCAATGTATCGGCTTATCGAATCAATCCTTGATTCGATAACTAGGTTATATCGCATATAACCATTCGATACATTCATCGCAAGAATGGAATACGGTATCACATACACGCATTATTCTCGGTCCCGCACATATCTCATATGCGCTCCTATTTCGTTTCGCTTGAGCTAGGAAACCTCTGTGTAGGACTCTAAAGACTCGTCAATACGCCGGCATCAGATGATGATCATATCAAACACCCACAAGCCGCAAGCGGTCTGCTAAACGTAACGGCCACCCGGGTATTGAGCGATCAGAAGATCGACGAGCAAGCCCGCTCACACTCCTGTGAATCCAACCAGTAACACTTACCGTACAGTCCGGTCTGTTCGTCTGATATGTCGCATATCTCGCCTAGGGGTGGTAAACGTCAGACCCCAATAGCTTGATAAGTCATGCCGACGTAGGGTCCATAACTATCGTGAAACTACTGATAATTCTTACCAGTATATCACTGCAACCCTGGCCAGGGATTTCCTGTTATGGCCAGTCGAGCATAGTGCAACATCAACCCCCAATACCGGGAGAGACGAATCCCCTCCTATCGCTCATTGCCTCCATGTGAATCGGGACTGTACCCAAAAACCACCTGTTTGCACGACTCAGTAGAGCCGTGGTAGGGTGGAAATCAAAGCATAGTGGGAGACACACAAGACTCTATGACGATCTCGGGTCAACAGACTAAGCTGTACCAGTGTCACCAGAGAACTGCCATCTGACGTGAGGTATAATATCATCTGGGAGTTCTCGGCGAGTCCGTTCAGTGTACCCAGTCTCCACTGAGCACCCGCATACCATCTCCGATGTCAAACACCAATAGATATGGGATCATCCATCGCCCATCACATGGGTCGAGAAGATATACGCTAGTCTACTCTGGAATATCGATGCCCCGTCTCGATATTCCCACGACTAGAAACTTTGAAGGATGTACTCATTGACTACCCAGACCCCACTAGTATGATCTGCATCATAGTCCTGGAAGTCGAGTACACATCCTAAGGGCTTTATCAACATGTGATCAGAGAGACAGAAAGTATACATGTTAAGATAAAGAGCAACCAGATAGCGTACTATCATGTCGAGCAAGAAAGTCCTACCTATATATGTCCCAGCATCCACTACATTATACATCCAATGTACAGTAATGGCCTCTAGGGCATACATATAACTAACAATCTCCCACTTGCACTAGGGCCATCTGTAGCAGTAGTTGTAGTATCTAATACTCAACCATCCCCTAAAAGTCTCTCTTGGGAAAAGGCCTTCGTGAGTGGATCCGCCGTGTTGTCCTCTGAGTCTACTCTCCTAAACTCGATCAACTTGGAGATCAACTATCTCCATGATCAGGTGATGCTGCCTCAGAATATGTCTGGGTCACTGATGGGACCATGGTTCCTGGGCCATAAGCCATACTTCCATAGTCATACAATGGCAGGAACCTAGTTCATCTTATGAACCAATATACACCCAAACTTCCTCTTTGGTAGTATCCTTAATAGCGATGTTACCAGCCTTTATCGTCTAGTTTGCCACGGTATCTAGCTTGGAACTCTTACAACATACCGTCCCTTTACTGAGGGTAAAGACAATGCCTGCGAATGACATTCAGTCGTCTTTATCACCCTGGAACCCTTCCAGTGATTCTCCCCAGGATCGATTGATACCATCTCACTATATCTAGTGAGAATCCTAGCATCCAATTACATCTATCTCAAAGATGAAAACTCAGGATTTAGGAGGTATCACTTTGATCCTATTGGAGAATCTATGTGATAAGAGGAGATCGACCGATCGTAGCATAGGAAACTCCTTTCCTATCAAGAGTATGTCATCCACGTACTCTACGAGGATCATTACCATACTCCATACTACCCTTTTGTACATACAAGGTTCATCTACCATTTTGATGAAGTCAAACTCTTTGACTACCATATCAAAACAGATGTTCCAACTCCGCGATGCCTGCTTTATCCTGTAAAGCAACTTGCACACGTTTCCGCTGCTCCCACTGTTTACGAAGTCCTCTGGCTGCGACCTTATAGACGTTCTCTTATAAATCAGTATTTAGAAAAGCAGTCAGGGCACCCAACCACCAGATATCGTAGTCATGGTATGTAGCAATGTTAAGTAGGATCTGGATGGACTTAAGTATAGTCCCTGGAAAAGGTTTCATCATTTTCCACTCTTGGTCGATGACGAAAACCTTTAATAAGTCTAGCTTTGAAAGTCTCAACTTTTCCATCTACACCAAGTAATCTTCTCAAGATATACTTGCTCCTGATGGGGATTTAACCCTTCAGATATAGCAACCAAAGTCCATACTTTGTTGGTGTATATGGATTCCATCTCAGATCGCTAAGCATCCAGCCATTCTTACAGAGTCCTTACTCTTGATGGCCTGCTCGAAACCAGTTGGGTCATCATCTCATGATGCAATCCTCGCTCCCACTGTCATAGAGAAACCGAAGTATCTCTCAAGTGGGTGAGAAACTCTACTAGATCGGCGGAGAGGCTGAGGTTCGTCGGATTCTATTGAATGCTTTGGTTCTACCAAATCATCAGCTTTTGATTGTATAGATGGAACCTTTCCAGTTCTACACAACAGACCTTGCCTCGAGCTTGTCCAGATTTTGCTTTTTAGACATAGGCTGGACAACCCCAAATCTTAACTAACTTAAGATATGGGCTCTTCTCATACCATATCTCATATGGAATGGTAGGCAGTGACCTGATTCGAACCTAGTTCAATAGGTATGCAGCTTCTCAAGCGCATAACACCCAAAAGGAAATAGGTAACTCAGTAATACTCATCATAGAGCACACGATATCTAATATTGTGTGATTGCTTCGCCCCGATACACCGTTGTGCTGTGGTGTATTCAGAGGAGTAATACTGAGAGAGAATCTCATTTTCCTTTAGAATAGTCCAAGGATTCCATGCACAAGTATTCTCCTCCCTGATCTCATCATAGGACATAATACTTATACCCGTATTTTGGTTCTCTACTTCCAACTTATATTCTGTGAATACCTCAAAAGCTTCGGACTTATGTTTCAACAAGAACATACGACTGAATCTTGAGAGATTATCAGAGAATATAATGAAGTATAAAGAATCAGTCCTGGCATGTGTAGACAGGAGACCTTACATACATCATCATGCATCAGTCCCAAGAGTTTACTAACTCTTTCTCTGTTTCCAGTAAACGGAGCTATGGTCATCTAATCTTTGTGACATGACTGGCAAGTTTCATAAGATGTAAATTCAAACTGATTTAAATATGCATCTAAAATGTAACTTCAGCCAGTCGGGTCGCATTGATATGACCCAGTCTACAATGCCTCAAGAAGGATTCGTTCATTTCTGAACTCTTCCTCTTATGTGTGTTCTGAACAGTAGGAACTGTAGTTTGATTTAGAACGTCAATGCTTTTAGATAACGTGCCTGAACCGATCAACATTTGATATAGGAAATGTTCAAAACATTATCCATCAATACAAAATTTTATCATTTCTTTACTAATAAAGAGAGTGATATGATTTTGTATATCAGGTTCGGTATCTAATGGCATTTGTTCAGAATCAATGTATTGGTAATACAGGGTGACAGTGACCAACAGACTTGGCTGCAACACTTGCCCCGTTTTCTGTCTCATGAAACTTATCACCCGTTCTCAGTTTTTCTACCTTTTTGTAGCCCTATGTAACATATTACATATCTGGGATCCTGATCCGGTATCATATACCCAGGATTCAGAGGATACTGAGAAACAGTTCTTTATAATGAACACACCCGAAGAAGATGCATCATATGCACTTTCTTCGTTTGGGCGGCATAGGAATTCTGGTATTCCCCTATTTCCTGCTCTGTCTTATAACAATTATAAGTTGGAGCGGGACCAACGTTCCCCAGCTCAGTATAACAAGCGGGTTCGGTCAATACATCCATTTTATTATCTTGATTAAGGCGTGATATGGTCGCTACCAGGAGAGAGAGAGAAGAAAACACTCAGCGTGCGCTCTTGCAAGATCAGACTGGTTATATATATTTTATCTAATCAGGATGGCTCCCACTGTTTTTTATCAAATCTTCCTTCAAATCTTAAAAGGAAAGACTAGCCAGGATTAATTACACTCTACAAGTTCGCCAATCTTTCAGCCAGGCCAGTGTCGGTACTTTGAGGGAGGTTCCCCGTGCTTTCGCACGGACCTAATTACAGTAAACCTCGTTTTTCCAGAGGCGTAACCCCGTTGACACTTTTCTAGACACCTACTTGATCGGCTAATTGCAAAGTGCAAAACTCTCCCAGGAGTAACAATTACTCGCAGTGGGTATCGGGATCCAACTATCATATAGAAGGTATGCAATCTCATTGCAAGTTTCAACACTTGAAACTCCCGATAAAGATTTTTACCCCTAGCACCTATGACCTTGGCTAAGGTCAACAAATCATAGGTACTAGTCAAGTTCTACCCGTCATTTCGTGATTAATTAGACCCACCCACATGACCCTTGGCTAAGGTCAACAAAGCCACATGACTGTCCTAACTAATCGCATCATATGCTGTGTAGGAAGACATCACTTAGCTACCGCACACTACGCCTCGGCTATGGTCGACAAACGTAGCACGAATACTAAGTACTCTACTTCCTAAAATGACGGAGGGTTGCGAATGGTTTTTATGAAAACCTTTAACGCTTTGAACTTGATCTCGTTGCGGAATCAAATGGTTTTTTAAATGGAATGTTTTTGAGGCTTTTCTAGTTTTGCTAAAGGGGTCACTCCCGGTGAAGGGATCGTCGGCCCTTTCCTCGTCGAATGAGGTGCAGGATATATCATATATATCACTGTGCAAAGCGGAAACTATAGAAGCGATCAAAAGACAAACCGAGTGTGTAGCATCTGCCAGTTATTGCTAAAGGAGTCACTCCCGGTGAAGGGATCTCGGTCCTTTCCTTATCGAATAAGGTGCAGGATGTTCTATAATGAACACCGCGATGCAAAGCAAGAACTGTAGCTACCTGTTTTTACTTTTGAAATTCGATTCCACAACATCAATTAGGTTTATTTTCTTTCATTAATCTCATTAATGAATATCCCATCATTTAAGTCCACCTAACCATCACAGATAAATATAACGTACGCTTATGCCATCCGCATTCGCCTCGATGTCCCGTCGGCACCGTTAGGTTAGGTAACTAACGCCAGAGCGAGGCAGGGCTAGCGCGAGTGTAAAACATAAGCAACGTCTATATAATATATCATATATACTATATACTATATCTATCACAGAACATCACATGATCACATCACAGATAACGCAGCAGAAAATATCATATGAAATATTGGATATACTAGGACGTCCGTGTTTTCAATACGAGCCAGTATAAAACACGGATTCCACGGTCATGTTGAATAGCCAATCCCACACCCCTAGACCCCTACGAGAGCGGCAAGCAACCCTACCAATTCTAGGGTTAGGAGACCCGGACTCGACTCCTCGAGTTGGTCTCCCACTGGACCCCAGAACCCGGTTACTTGTGCTCCCCTCCTTGGGTCTATCCTAATGCGGAAAAGTAAATAATATACATCAACGGTGACAACTTCCGCAACCTGGAAGTGCCCCAATAAAAGAATATTACATACAAGTTTTTACATGAATGAAAATAAAAAACACTCATCTCACATAAAAACCCCCGGCTATTCAAACACAACGATCCAATATAACATATCCAGCAACACAAAACATCACATGTCATCAACGTAAGTAAATATGCGCATCCCAATTGTCGTTGGCATATAGCAACGAAACCGGCGATAACACATATTACACTTACGGTCACAGAAAAGAAAGTGCAAAACTACAACAGTTGGAATCCGCAACCTCTTTAGACATCGCATGCCTGATCAAATGAATTCCTTAGACATCACATGCCTAACAATTATAAACCCCGCATTTTAGTCTCATTATCGAAAACACTTTTCAACATCAAGTCGGGTAATTCAACAAGATTCCCGACATTCTGATCGAATGCTCGTCGCAAACTTCAGTAGGCGGCCGCACCCCCGACGCCGTCGACAAAGTGCACCAAGACGGAACACCGCTGCCGCGAGCACCCGAACGGATGCTTTCGGCGACGGGGTTCTCCTACAGTCACTTGGTCGGGGCTATGGAGTGAGGCTGTCTATTAAGTTTACCCGGCAAGTATCCGCGTACGCTACGTGATTGCAATGGACTTTTGATCGCATCAAAATTCCGTGGCAACCGATCAAGTGAGACTAAACTGCTATGTTTATAACATTCATTCAGTTATCTCATAACTACTTGTGAATTCCAATTGTTGTATCACATTCCGGATAAACAGAAAATGTTAAACTTTCCGATCGAACATTCGAACACCCAAGTTTTCCCGATACAACTCAACACATGAAATAAGTCTAAAAACATTCAGTTTGTGCCTCAGTACCAACGGTCCAGCCGTAGAAGGGTCAAGCCAACGCCTCACATGTGGCACGCCGTACTACCCCAAACCCTAAGGTTCAAAGGGCAGTTCAAGACGGTCACATAATCGAGTTAAGGTTTGTTGTCTTCTAGAGGGTCCATTGCGTTACTTGCACTGCTTAGAACGTTATTAAACCACGGAAAGATCCAACACATGGAAATTTCTCGACAGGGGAAAAAGTGGGTATTTATATCCGGTCGAACTTTTTAACATATTCCAAAATTATCCGGAAAAGCACACAGACAGAATTAGACAATCCGATCAATACACCGAGTCCCCAATACAACCCAGAAAATTCAATTCTTGAATAAATATCAAAAATTCCCAGGAAAACCACCACTGGAAACTAAGAATTAATGTGCAAAATTCTTTATATAATGAGGCCGTACGGCCGCGGAACCGCCGCACGAGCCATGCTCGTGCCGCGGAACCGCGGCATTTAGTGGAATTGGGCTGTCGAATTTCACAGTAACTCTTAGATATTCCTGATGTTTTTTCTGCATATTTTTAATCTGGAAAAAACCACGATTTTCAAAATTTTCCAGAGAGCAAAATACGATTAGGGTTTCGGTTCAATCGGACTTCTAACTCCGTCTACGCATCGCCTAAGGCTCTAGCTAGGCTCTGATACCAATGTAGGGCATCTAGGCACACTAATGAAGTCTCACAAGTGATCAAACACGGCCAATTTAAATTTTACAAGTGCCGAGAAACCCTAATACGGATCGTTAACTAGATATATAGGCTATGCGATGAAAGTTAACGACTTTTAACTAAAGGAAAGAAGCTACAACCTTTGTAGATCCGGTCCTCCATGTCCTAGACTCCGTGAAGAGGTCCCTCCGCTGTCCAAATAAAATCCATGACTCTAGCATCGGTTTCATCGGAGAAATGGGCGGGCTTGGTCGTCGGTTCGATGCCGAAGATGATCTACGTCGAGGCATCACAAGATCAAGCTCCAACTTCACCAAGCCATGAAAACTTGTGAAGGAAACACCCTATACTACTTGGCAAGAGGTAGAGGATGAAGAAATAGGAGGTGGGTTCACTTTAGAATTGGATTTCTCACTTGTTTTCATCACTTGCCATTGATGTAGCAAGCTATTCTTCATGGAAGAAGAAGATGAAGAAGAAGAAGAAGAATATGATAAGTTATCCAAAAAGAAAATAAAAATGAATACTTATCATGTCATCAACCATGGTTTAGTGTAGAGAATAAACTAAGGTTAGTAGAATGGTTAGGTTTAGGAGATGAAGACAAAATGGTCATTAGGTCAAAGATGCTTGAAGCATCAAGAAAGTTCCAAAAGAAACCATTTTGTTTTCTTTATCTTTTAACAAAAATAAATAGATAAATAAATAAGAGAAAAGAAACCCTAACCATTCACTAAACATGGTTTAATTCTTTACACAAACCCAAGTGAGTTTGTATCATCAAACATGATACAAACAAGTGCACATAAAAAATATATCACATATACAATGTGCATCAAGTGAGAAAATCCTTTTAAAATGAACCAATACTAGTTAATGCAAAGTAATATATCAAATATATAATTATGCATTAAATCATTAAATCAACACTTGATTCAATGATCCGGTCATGTCGCATATAACCGGCTAGTATCCAATGTATCGGCTTATCGAATCAATCCTTGATTCGATAACTAGGTTATATCGCATATAACCATTCGATACATTCATCGCAATAATGGAATACGGTATCACATACACGCATTATTCTCGGTCCCGCACATATCTCATATGCGCTCCTATTTCGTTTCGCTTGAGCTAGGAAACCTCTGTGTAGGACTCTAAAGACTCGTCAATACGCCGGCAGCAGATGATGATCATATCAAACACCCACAAGCCGCAAGCGGTCTGCTAAACGTAACGGCCACCCGGGTATTGAGCGATCAGAAGATCGACGAGCAAGCCCGCTCACACTCCTGTGAATCCAACCAGTAACACTTACCGTACAGTCCGGTCTGTTCGTCTGATATGTCGCATATCTCGTCTAGGGATGGTAAACGTCAGACCCCAATAGCTTGATAAGTCATGCCGACGTAGGGTCCATAACTATCGTGAAACTACTGATAACTCTTACCAGTATATCACTGCAACCCTGGCCAGGGATTTCCTGTAATGGCCAGTCGAGCATAGCGCAACATCAACCCCCAATACCGGGAGAGACGAATCCCCTCCTATCGCTCATTGCCTCCATGTGAATCGGGACTGTACCCAAAAACCACCTATTTGCACGACTCAGTAGAGCCGTGGTAGGGTGGAAATCAAAGCACAGTGGGAGACACACAAGACTCTATGACGATCTCGGGTCAACAGACTAAGTTGTACCAGTGTCACCAGAGAACTGCCATCTGACGTGAGGTATAATACCATCTGGGAGTTCTCGGCGAGTCCGTTCAGTGTACCCAGTCTCTACTGAGCACCCGCATACCATCTCCGATGTCAAACACCAATGGATATGGGATCATCCATCGCCCATCACATGGGTCGAGAAGATATACGCTAGTCTACTCTGGAATATCGATGCCCCGTCTCGATATTCCCACGACTAGGAACTTTGAAGGATGTACTCATTGACTACCCAGACCCCACTAGTATGATCTGCATCATAGTCCTGGAAGTCGAGTACACATCCTAAGGGATTTATCAACATGTGATCAGAGAGACAGAAAGTATACATGTTAAGATAAAGAGCAACCAGATAGCGTACTATCATGTCGAGCAAGAAAGTCCTACCTATATATGTCCCAGCATCCACTACATTATACATCCAATGTACAGTAATGGCCTCTGGGGCATACATATAACTAACAGCGCTGCGTTGCGAACGCTCTCTTCTGTAGCAACCGGCTTAATGAGGAACGCTTCAAAAGGAACGCCTTGGTTGTAACCGGATTGCTGGGTGAAAGGTGCGGGTTATATCTCATAAACAACACCGAGGCGTTCTATTTGAATACGAGGAAACCCGACCTGATGGAATATAAATGAACGATCTCCCTGGCCCTCAACGCAGAAGCTCCATCCTTGAAGACATCGTGGAGCGGCTGGATTACCTTGGAAGATTCCTTACAGATGGTCAGGACCCTGTCGACGAAGGTCAAGCTATCCCTAACCATTCTCGGGCGAAGAAGCAATCGCTGAGCCTCTCGCTGGGTTAGGTCTGTAGAAAAAGCATCAACCAATTGCATGACCCGAGAAAAGTTATATCCTTCATAAAATCTGGGCCGTTTATGCACACCAAAAGCACCCAGCACATGCATCTCGATCCACGAGGTAAAGTAGTGCAATAGGAGATTTACGAGCTTCAAACTCGGCTGAGTGGTGTCGGCTGCTATACCCAGACTATGATATAGGTGAGCCAGTCCTGCGACCTCAATAGCCATGCACATCCCCACGTCGATGCGATGAGCCGGATAAAAGACAGATGGTCTCATATAGCGAGGGTGCATTGAAAGCGCAAACCAACTCAGCCACAAGCCGATAAACCCCATGAAGAACATCTCTTCATCAATGTCCGGAGGGGCAATCTCTGCGAAAGGGACGACTGGAGTATTCGGAATAAAGAATTTCTTTAAATCTGCCTCCACAGTCGACAGTTTGTCCAAACCAAATTTGAACGGATCATTGAGCTTAGAAAACTTCGCAGCTTGTTTCGATAAAGCCTCCGGACGAAGAAAGAGGGCAACAAAGTCCGTAAAGCTAACTCCATGCTCCCCGGACTCTAAGAATAAGCTCTCATATATGTTCAACAGTTTGATCAAGCTCAGAAACTTGTGTCGAACAGCATTTTCTAGGGTAAGACCCATAACAAATGATTCAGTAGCAAAAATGTACTCGTCGGGAGGAAGTATCTCCTCATAATGATCTCCTCTGACGGGTAGCCCGGATATTTCCGCGACTTCCTCCAGCGAGATTGACACCTCCCGATCCGATAAGAGAAATGTGTGGGTCGGGATATTCCATTGCTCTAGGAAGGATTTAACCCACCACACATAGGAGTATGGTAATAAAAGAGGGATGCGTAGATCGCTGGATATAACCCGGTCTTCAGCAGCAGTGACTTCTTGGCCGACAAAATGTAACAGGCCCACTGCAGATAACCAGCCGGATGACGGGGGGTCACTCCTATCGTATAGACCTGGTCCCAAGGATGCGCTTCTCCCTGGCATATGCGATTTCCCAGAATGTCTAGGGACATCGGCGGCTGCACTGGTATCGATGCCATGGAAGGTTGGAGACAACCTTCCGAGATCCAGTTGACCTCTTCCACCGCGTAAGCGACCCGCGGAGGGTCAGCGTAATGGATTGATGGGATCGGTTCTAACGGCGCCGCACAAGTGAAGCTGCGCTGACCCCGGATAATATAACTGTACCATGATCCCTACATATGAAGAGACTTCTGCTCTGGTTCGTAGTCCCAGATTAGCGCAAAGACTTCACTATCCGTAGGCGTATCAGCAAAATCGCTTTCCAAACGAACATAAGGAAAGAAGGAATCAAAGGCCATAGTACCTGAAAGGAAAAAACCATAGAGAGTTAGTTATCGGCACAATGTAATTAACCACAACAAAAGGCCTTAGCATCTGAACTCCACTGTGGCATATTAAAGTCACTACAGTCAAAAAAAGGGGGAGCAATGGGCCCCACAAAATCAGAGTGACGCCTCATCAATGATGAGACATGCACATATTTTGAGAATCCAAAAGGATTCTCATTAAATAAGAAATCTCATTAAGCAGTGGAGTCCAAAACTCCCAATGTTCTTGAAAAACGTGTTCTACAACAGATCCAAATCTGTAAGAAAAATCTACAACAAAAACCCTAAAAAGAAAAGAGAGAAATGGAATAAAATTCATAATTTTTTTCCAAAATTCCCCAGAGCTAAGCTCTGTCATATAAACTGGAATCAAATTCCTCCGATGATGGGATTAAATCCCAGAAATCCCCATGGGAAATATACTGGAATTAAATTCCAGAGAACCTTCAATGATCTGAGTTAATAATAGGGTAAAACCCTAGGATCTCTAAGACCCACGGTCTTCCTAAATAAAGTTTTATTTTAGATCTTTAAGAGATCATTTCAAGAAAAAGAGCCCGGCTCCGTTAATGGGTTAAAAATCCAAAACAAAAAAGAGTTTCTTTTAAGAGTTAAAAAAAATTAGTCATAATCCTTACCAATTTTCTTAAACGGAGTTAAACTCTAAGAGTTTCTTTGGGCAGAGATCTAAGCTCTGAGAACAGAATTAAATTCTCAAGGAAGAAGAAGGAAGATGACAAAACGACAGTCATCTCAAGGGCCAAAGGCCCTATTTATAAGATGTGAAAGGATGGTTCAACTCCCCAGAAAATCCAACGGTGAAAAAAGTGACACCATTGCACCCACGTGTGAGCCACATGGGAACAACGATGGGGGGAATTTGTTCCCCCAAAATTCAAACAGTATAAATAGAGCTAAGCTCAGTTAAAGTTTTTTGAGGCAACACCTCACGTGTCCCTCACGAGAGCGCCATCGCCAATCCCTTAGGATTAAATCCTATAGTGGCGCCGCACATGCTCCTCACGCCGGCGCCAATGTGCAAAGCACAGAAGCATTTTCTGAGTAAGAATTAAATTCATATATGACGTCGCATGTGCTCATCACGCGGGCGCCAATGTGCAAAGCACATGAATGCCCATCGTAAGAATTAAATTCTTATATGGCTCCGCACGTGCTCATCATGCGGGCGCTAATGTGCGAAGCACATGAGTACCCATCATAAGAATTAAATTCTTAAGTGGCACCCATGTACACAACACGTGAGCGCCGGCGCCCAAATAGAATTAAATTCTACGTTTCCCTAAAAAAAAGTTGGGATACTCTCTGTTAAACAGAGCAGTTGGATCAAAAATCCAATGAAGATGATAAATCATCAAAATATAGAATCAAATTCTATTAGAAGAAAATATCTCCCAAATCTTTCTAAATAAGAAAGATATTCTCGGTTGGATAAATGATCCAATAATAGAATAAAATTCTATTTTGGGAATATATTCCCTTAATCTTTTTGAACAAAAAGAGATTACTTTCTGTAAAATAGAGAACCCTTGGATTAAAAATCCAACGGTGATTAAAAAAATCACCATTTTACAAAATAAATTCTGTATATGGGAAAATATTTCCCCAATTTTGTTAAAAACAAGAAAACATATTCTGTAAAAGAGGAGTCCTTGGATAAAAGATCCAACAGTGGGTAAAATTTCCCAAATCAATTTTAAGACCAATTAAATCAATTGGAATCTCTCAATGAGAGATTTTTCTCAAAACCAATTAACAAACTTCCCTTCACTATATAAAAGACCCGAGACTTTAAGTCTCAGGAAAGTCACATGGATAGAATAGAGAATAGAAGGAACCCTCTATAAGCTTCTGCAAAAATACAGTGAGCTCTAAAAAAGAACAGAGAATTCAATTCTCAAAGAAGAAGATTTTCCTTCTCAAAACCTTAGGTAAATAAAAGAGATCAAAATATCTCTATCACCTATCATATCGCATTTAAGGGTTTAACCCTTTTAAAAGAACTTAGTTCTTTCTCTGGATCTGATCCACAAGAAAAGTCTCCCATAAGTTGAGAATTTAATTCTCATCGGGAAGATCTTGTTCTTGAGAATCAAACATTCAGAGAAGAACAAATTTAAAAAGAAAAAAGATGGAGTCCATAATACTTCAGGAACCCAGTTCCTTCAAATTAAGAACTTAGTTCTTTAAAAACTCAACCCAAAATCCTCAAAATAGTGATTTTGGCAAGCGTTAATGGTCAAAATACCATTGATAGAGGTTTGACCTCTCTGAAAATATCAAAGGATTAAATCTTCATATATATATATATATATAAGACTAGCACCTCACGTGCTTCCCACGTTGATGCCCTTTTAACAGCGCATAGCGCCTCACATGAAAAACACGCGGGCATCCAAAATAGAAGGCCAGCGCCTCATGTGAAACACGCGTGGGCGCTGAATAAAAGTGCTCAGCACTTCATATGTAGATAAAACGGCTAAGTGCTTAGCACTAATTAGGTAGCGCCCAACGCCGCACATGCACCTCACGCGGACGCCATAAAAAGTGCTTAGTACTTCATGATTTAGCCAAAACGAATAAAGTGTTCAACACTTATTGGGCAACGCCCGTGAATGAATGCTTCACATCATATACATGTGGGCATCAGACCTCAAATAAGCGCTTAGCACTTTTGAATAAAAAAAGATACTAAGTAGACTAAGCCCAAATTGGCTAAGTCTCTGAAGTTTTCTTGCAGCTGAGCCCAAATGCTCTTTTGCTGGATCTCAAGTAAAAACGATCCTAAAATGTTGTTAAGTTGATCTTAGTCCCAAATAAGACTAACGTATTCTTGGCGAAAACAAACTGAGCACAAATGCTTGCTTATAGATTTACGTTGATCTTAATCTCAAACTAGATTAACGATCCATAAAGAAAACAAAAATATTTCTGAACTGAAGGAATATAAAACCTAAGTTCAAAATCTCGTCAAGCAAATCCTTGAACCAAACCCAAATCTAAAATATATGGATTTAGAATGATCCGCGCCCTACAAGCGACGATATAAACTAGTCTACGTATACGATCCACGGGCAACCTAAACAAACAAAAACACACACGACACGAAGTGAACTGCCGGAGTAGGAGAAAATGGTTATCGCAATGCGGTAACATAATTAACTGCAGGGGATTGCTCCTGTAGGGAAGAGCGTCCCCACAATCAAAACCTCCTCACAAACAAGGGGAGATCTGATAAAGTCTGCTACAACGGTCACATATGTCCAAACCTCCGATATATGGTGCCATAAATAAACTCAGTATCTTCAGAGAGGTGGATGGAGAAGTCCAAATAACATATGCTCCCAAAATTTAGGCCAGACGTCCCGACGTCTTGGTCCGCATCTTTCAGCGGTGAACAGGCCCATGCAGGTCTCTCAGTAATAGGTCTATGGTTCAAGAACGAACCATTGTTCAAAGGCGGGGAGAATGTCGGGACACGGTTCTTGCTCACGGAATAAAGTGTCACTCCAATTGTCATGCAAAGGGGGCGGGGGCCACCTCTTGAATCTGTGGGGGCCACCTCTTAAGTTCGTGGGACCCACTGTAGAACAATGGGGAATTTTCGGAACACATTCCGAAAGAGGACCGAACTGCATTATAAATGTAATGATACCACCCTCAATTACAGAGGCGCCTTTTAAGTGAATCGGCACTACAAGAGCTTGAGAACTCCGTAGTTAAGCGTGCTCGTGCCAGAGAAGTCTTGGGATGGGTGACCTCCTGGGAAGTGGCCCGTGGTCGGGTCCGGTTCGCTCTAAAAGGATAAAACCGTATGGTTTCGGCCAGAGCAGACAATACCATCTGTATTGAGGCATGGGGTGGTACAGATGTTTCAGCTCTGCGACGCCTGCTTTAATCCATAAATGAATTTAAGCAAATTGCACACCTTCCCGCTGCTCCCACTGTCTACGAATCCCTCCGGCCGATCCATATAAACACACTCTTCTAAACTTCTATTTAGAAAATCTGTTTTAACATCCATCTATCAGATATCGTAGTCATCATAGGCAACAATGGCAAGTAGGATTCGAATGGATTTCATCATAGCCACTAGAGAAAAGGTTTCGTCATAGTCCACTCTTGGTCTTTGATGAAAACCTTTTGCAACAAGTCTAGCTTTTTAGGTTTCCACCCGTCCATCTGCACCAATCTTCTTTTTGAAGATCCATTTGCATCCAACGAGTTTTACCATAGGAGGAGCAACATCCAAAGTCCAAACTTTGTTGGTGTACATGAACTCCATTTCGGATTGCATAGCATCAAGCCATTTTACAAAGTCCTTACTGTTAATGGCCTGCTCGAAACAGGTAGGATCATCTTCTTCCAAAATGCAGTCCTCTCGATCCCCATCTATGAGAAAACCATAGTATCTCTGGCGGACGAGAAATCCTACTAGATCTGCGGAGTGGATGAGGTTCGTCCAGGATTATTGAATCCTCTGCTTCTACCAAATCTTCAGTTGTAGTTTGTGCTTCTGGAATTTCTTCCAGTTCTACAATGCCCCCACAAATTTCTTTTGCAAGAAATTCCCTCTCTAAAAGGACGGTGTGCTAAGCAACAAACACCTTTTGTTCCTCGGTATGGCAGAACATATATCCATTTGAATGCTTTGGATATCCCACAAACCTACACAAAACTGACCACGCCTCTAATTTGTCTGGATTCTGTTTTTAACAAAGGCCGGACAACCCCATATCTTAATACGCTTAAGACATGCTTTCTTTCCACTCCATATTTCATATGGAGTCTTAGGCACAGATTTAGAAGAAACCTGATTCGATAGGTATGCCGCTGTCTGTAGCGCATGACCTCAGAATGAAAGAGGTAACTCAGCGTTACTTATCATAGAACAAACCATATCTAATAGAGTATGATTCCTCCGTTCCTACACACCGTTGTGTTGTGGTGTGTACGAAGGAGTAAGCTAAGAGAGAATACCATTCTCTTTTAGGTATTCTAGGAATTCCGTGCTTAAGTATTCCCCTCCTCTATCAGATTTGAAGATCTTGATACTTTTTCCAGTCTGGTTCTCTGCTTCGTTCTTATATTCTTTGAATTTCTCAAAAGCTTCAGATTTGTGTTTCAAAAGAAACACATATCCGAACCTAGAGAGATCGTCAGTGAATGTAATGAAGTACGAGAACCCACCCCTAGCATGTATAGATATCAGACCACATACATCACTGTATATGAGTCCCAAGAGCTCTGCAGCTCTTTCTCCGTGTCCGGTGGACGGAGTTTTGGTCATCTTACCTTTGAGACAAGATTGACAAGTTTCATAAGATGAAAATTCGAACGGATTCAGATATCCATCCTTATGCAACTTATTAAGTCTTTTCTCACCGATATGACCAAGTCTATAATGTCACAAATAGGTTTGGTTTGTATCTGAACTCTTCCTCTTGGGTGTATTTTGTATATTGAAGACCGTGTTTTGATTAAGAATATAGATCCCATTACAAAGTGTACTTTCTGCAACTAATACCTGATTAAGCTAAATGTTCATGATATTTCTATTTAGAACAAAGTTATACCCATTTTTATCAAGTAAAGAAACTGATATGATGTTGCAAAGTATGGAAGGTATATAGTAGTAATTGTTCAAAATCATAGTATTACTGCTTGGCAATACTGGGTGATATTCACCGACGACAGCAGCATCAACTTGTGCTCCGTTCCCTACTCTGAGGGATATATCACCCGGTCCAACCATTATACTTTTTCTCAGTTCTTATAGTAAATTACAGATATGAGATCCTGATCCAGTATCTAGTACCCAGGAAGTAGGGTTGACCGAAAAACAGTTTTCAATAACAAATACACCCGAAGAAAATGCATTAGAATGCTTTTTCTTCAATAGGGTCATATGAAATTCCTTACAATTCTCTTTCCCTTGCCCATACTCATGATAGTTGTCACAAGTTTGAGCCGAACTGACGTTCCCCAGCCCAGTGTAATAAACTGGTTCGGTCAAGTCAAACATTTTATTATCTTGATTAGGGGCGTAACATGATTGCTCCCTGGAGAGAGGGAGAGAGAAAAGAAATACTCAGCGTGCGCTCTTACAAGATTAGATTGGTTATTAGTTTATCTAATCAGGATGGCTCCCACCGTTTTCTCAAATTTTCCTTCAAACCTTTAAAATGAAAACTAGTTGGGATCATTCGCACCTTACAAGTTCGCTAACCGTTCAGACAGGTGAGTGTTGGTACTCCGAGGGAGGTTCTCTGTGCTCTCACACGGACCTAATTAAAATAAATCTCGTTTCCACAGAGGCGCAGCCCTGTTAACACTTTTCTAGACACCTAATAGGTTAGCTAATTGTGAAGTGAAAAATATCTTCTAAGAGTAATGCTACTCATCAGTGGGATCGGGATCCAACTATCATCGCGTGATAATCTAGATAGAAGGCACTCTAGTTACCACATTCCAGAAAGTATGCAACACTAGTAAGTTTCCTGTATATTGGAAACTCCCGATATGGTTTTTGCCCCCAACCAACTTATGAACTTGAAAAAAGTCAACAAATCATAAGTCACGAGTCAAGTTCAACCCGTCATTATCCTGGATTGCATTAAACCCATCCGTATGACCCTTGGTAAAGGTCAACAAAGTCATACGACTGTCCTAATTAATTGCATCAACATGCAGAAGAAAAGCAATACTTAGCTACCGAACACTATGCCTTAGCAAAGGTCAACAAATGCATCACGAATACTATGTACTATTAATCTGAAATGATGGAGAGCTACAGATGATTTTTTGGCGAAAAACCTTTAACATAATGAACTTGATATCGTTGAAGGAATCGAGAAGTTTTGAAAAAAGGGAGTGGTTTAGACTCTGCTTTTGAAACTTGTGGTTTTTTAAAGAAAATCGAGTAATCTATAGTAACATAAACTTTTGCTCAAGAGGTTACTCCCCGTGAAGGGATCTAGGCTCTTGCCTCCTAAAATGAGGTGCTGGATATTCCTAATCGAATGCCACTATGCAAAGCGAAAAAATATGACTATAGTTTTTCGAAAATTTGTTCCAACAACATCTTTTAGGTTTCTTTTCTTGCATTAATTAAAATTAACGTGGTCCCATCAATTAGATCCTATCACACCAGAAAAGAACGAAAATAAAACATATGTATATGCCATCCGCATTCGCCATGGGGCCCCGTCATACACCGTTAGGTTACTTAACTGCCGGTAAAGCGGGGGCAGGACTAGCACGGATGCAAAGTATATACAATATCTACTAGTATATATAAATATATATATAATCATTCATCCCAGGCATGATAATTAAGCAACATCATAGAACAGCAATAAGCAACACAGAATAACGGATAATCTAGGAGCCCCGGGTTTCATTTGAGCCGCAAATGAAACCCGACGTTCCCCGGTCGTGTGGATAGCCCGTGCAATGAAAAACCTAGACCCCTACGAGCGCGTCAAGTTACTCTCCAATCCTGAAAGTGAGGCAACCCCAATCAACAAAGTGAATGGGCCACCCAGCACTTCAAGGAATCCGATAACTTGAGCACCCCTCCGTGGGTCATCCTATACCCCCTACGAGTGCAGAGAACAGCCCGCCAATTCTAGATTAAGTCCCCCTCTGTCTCAACGTCATGAGATGCGGGCCCGTTGCCCTATAGAATTGTCACGCCCCGCTTCCCAGTAGACGGAAACGATGACGTGGCAGGCCGCAACGTATTTACTAAGAAATAAATACGTTAAGCGTAATTAAGAAATATATAAAATGTACAAGAATGACAAGAGTATTAAAATAAAACAGCAAATTTATTTACATTCAACTTTACATACAATTGTTTGAAAAGAAAAGATACAATGATGTAAAGCAGTGTCTAAACAGTCGCATACAAAATGAAAGTAAGTACAATGAACTAGAAGTCAGGTTGTGCCGCAAGCTGATCCAAGTCCTCCTGGCTCGGCTTGATTTCCTGAGAGTCCTGTCCTCCTGACAAACATTCCAAAGAAAGAAATAGAAAGGAATGTCGTCAGTGAACTAGCGCTCGGTAAGTCCCAAAAGAAGAAAGAGAATATAACGAGTAATGTGAAAGGAATAGGTAATTTGTGTATGATTGATTACCGGTATATGATGATTATTATAACGTGGTTGTTTGTAGCTTGATACAGAAAATATTCATGTATACGAGAGGAGTCCATCTTACCCCGTAGACTATGGTAACATGTAGTACAAGGCCCCGTCATAACCCACAAGACAACGGCACTAGAATTCATGTAGGTGTCTTTTAAGTAACCTCTCGTGCCACGACATACGTTCCGTACCAATCTACCCCTTTATCCCCACGTATTTTTTTGTATAGATTATAATTATTAGACTTGCCGCAACCATGGATACAAAATGTTCAAGTAGTTATGTTCAGGATGTAAACAAGTATTCAAATAGTCAAGTCAAGTTATAACCATGGTTCGGTCAAGTCAAATCAGTATACATGTTTGATATTGATGTTTGTATTCGACTATTAGTAGATTCAGGTTTGAATTAGACTCAGACTGAGTCAGACACTTGTCTCTTGAATTAGGTTCGGGAGTCATCGGTAACTGCTGCACATGGATGATAGGATTTGTGTATTTTTTCAAGACAATTACCATTGATAACTCCGTTAAGTTTTCTAGCTTAAATAGGCAAGCAATCACTTTCTCCGTCTCCCTCGGGCTCAAGAGAATTAATCCCGCTTAAACCTATAATTATTAAAGTCCTTATATATTTTTTATATAACTCGAGGGGGTTTTATGAAAAATATTTAATATAGTTTAAAAATAAATCTTCGAGGGTGATTAGTATTATTTAGGGTTTACATGCGTATGGATTTTTAAGTATTGGGTATTTTAGTGATAATTACTTAGCCTGGAAAGTTCATGGTATTTTATTGTAAAACTTGCCTTTCTGGTATCTTGATGGTATTTTATTGACATTTTTTAATCTTTTCGTTTTTGAAAAACATAGATTTATTGTATTTTTAAAATATGGATTTATAATTTTATATAATTTTAATTTTAAAAATAATTTTATTTTATTTAGAAAATTCGTATTTCTTAAAAACCGTATTGAAATCCTTTCGAGATCGAATGATCCGTGAGGAGGTCTGCATCTCGTTCTACTAGCCCAAGGATGTGCGATAATCCATACCATCCATTAGCGGGTCCCCTAAAGAGGGTTGTAGATGCATAATCGCAAAGGATAGAAAATACCTCTTTAAAAGAAATCCGGTTTTTAAAGTTATGTGGTATTTTATCGTAATATTATACTTCGCAACGAAAATACATTTAATGAGTATCGTGCTATGAAACCAAGTGTGCGTGTGGGGTAGGTCGTTACCCCGTGATGTTTTCGTAAGGTATTGTTTTAACAAATACTAAAAGATGTGTTTATAAAGTTCAAGGTAGTTTAATGAAAAGTGCTACAATTGTTATTTCACATGAGAATTTTGATGAAATTTTGATTCTAAACATTAGAGTTTAACGTTACAAATGATGTAGTCAAAATAGATTGAATAGATTGTAAAGGAAAAGGGAGTTAAATGTTTTAGAAAAGAAAATGTTGGTATTAACTCCATTTTTACCGATAAAAATTTGAATAGGATATTCAATAGAAAGGAAGAGATTTAGAAGGGACTTACGGTTTGAATACGCTAAGAAGAGTTTAAGGAAGAGGAGCGAATCCTTGTGGTGTCGCGGAAGCTACAGATGTTGCTTCGATCTTCGCCGGAAATTGCTTGCTCGCTAACTCCTTTTTACTCCACTTGTACTTAGAAACTTTTTGAGAGAATTTAGCAATAGTTTTCAGAATGGTGCTGAACCAAGATAGGGGATGGTATTTATAGTGGTGAATTAGGGTTTGAGAATTAAAATTTTGGATTAAAAAGCATTAAAATATGGTTTAATTGTGAAATAAAATGTTTCTGTTTGACTGCAGGAAAATCAAACAGTGCAAAGGAGTTAGGGGTAGGTGAAGGGACTAGTGTGCAAAGTCCGGGGATATTTAGCCATGAATTAGCCATCGGTGCCAGCCCAAACATGCTTTCCGCCGGTCGATCTAGAGCTATTTGCCTCAAGATTCGTGCCAGCTGATCAACTCACCGTTTACTCCATTTTCCACATGTTTGATTTTTCTGGCTTTTCATTTCCATGTGTATTGCACGTGCAATTTTTTGGGCTTCTAAAAATTAAAAAGAAAAATTCAAAAAAAAATAATGTGTCTGATGGGATTCGAACATGCAGGCTACGTCACAGCAGTGCAAGGCTTTATCAGTAAGCCACATGTGATTTCTTGTTGTTATTTCACAAAATTAACTTATAATTCAAAATCAGGCTGAAAAAACTCATTTCTTGTATATTAACAGTAAAATTTCCGTACAAGGTTTTAGAGTCGTTACATTCTACGCTCCTTATAAAAATTTCGCCCTTGAAATTTACATTTACATATGGACTAATTTTCAAATAAATAAGGGTATCTTGCACGCTTATCTTCTTCTCATTCCCATGTTGATTCTCCCGGAGAATCCTTTCTCCACATCATTCGGACCAAGTTTACTTTCTTGTTCCGTAGTGTCTTTACCTTTCGGTCCAGGATCTTAACGGGTTGTTGCTCGCAAGTTAAGTCCGTTTGTACTGTGAGCTCTGAGTGATCAGGTATGTGGCTGGGGTCGCTCACATATCGTTATAACTGGGATATATGGAACACGTTGTGCACTCTTTCTAATAAGGGTGGAAGTGCTAAACGGTATGCCATTTCTCCAACTCGTTCGAGTATGTCGAACGGTCCTATGTATCTTGGACTTAGCTTATCCCTCTTGCCAAAGCGGATCACTCCTCAGTTTGGAGAGATCTTTAGGAAAACATGGTCTCCAGGTTGGAACACCAGATGTCGCCGCTTTGCATCTGCCCAATGCTTCTGTTTGTCTTGGACTATGCGCATTTTTCCCCTGATCGTGCGAACTACGTCCACAGTTGCCACGATCATCTATGGTCCAAGGAGTACACGATCTCCGATGTCGTCCCAACTTAGCGGTGAACGACACTTTCATCATAGAGTGCTGCGAATGGTGTCATTCCAATGTTCGCCTGATAGCTGTTATTGTATGAATACTTCACAAGGTGTAGGTGATATTCCCATGGACCTTCGAAATCTAACATACAAGCTCTTAGCATGTCTTCCAGAATCTGAATTGTTCGCTCGGACTAACCGTTCATTTGTGGATGGTAAGGCGTGCTAAAGTTCAGACTCGTTCCCAGGCTAGCTTACAGACTCTTCCAAAATTGTGATCGGAATCTGGTATCACGATCGGAGACGATGCAAACATGTACTCCATTTAATCTCACGATCTCCTGCATGAGTTTCATGGGTATCAAATATAGTACACTTTGAAGGTTTAAATCTTACTTTAGATTTATGCTTACCTCCATGTACTTCTTTGCTAACGTCTCGGTAGATTGACCAACTCGAAATGGAATAAAGTGAGCCGACTTAGTGAGTCGATCCACAATAACCCATATGGCGTCGTTACCCTGTGCTGTGAGAAAAGGCAGTCATGAAGTCTATGGTAATGTGCTGCTATTTCCATTCTGGGATTGGTAACGGCTAAAGTAGATCAGTAGTTCTGTGTGTTGGAGATAGTGCCCTCATAGTCAATTATTGGATCGCAGGTACGTGATTGCAATGATTGCGGAGGACCTATCCCGGTAGGACAGTCTTACTCGAAATGATAGTATACTATCTGGTTTGCCTTTATCAGTCGTGTACATGTTCAGGTGACTGATTGCATGTTACACTTTGATAGAGCCCTTAGGATCTTGCTTTACTACCAACAGTATGATGGCGATCATATACGTGAGAGTTGGGTAGTTTATATGCATATCCTTAATTGTGGTCCCTAGTCGTGGGAGTTTCGAGACAGGGCATCGATACTCCGGAGTAGACTAGTGTGTACAGTCGAGACCCCGACGAGGGGCGGTGGCCGGTCTCACAAGCCACTGGTGTCAGTTGGATCACCTAAGATGTATACAGGTGCTCATTGGGTTATGAGTACACCGGATAGGACTCGCCGGGAATCTGCTAGTTAGTATTATATCTATCGTCGGATAGCAGTTCCCTGGTGACATGTGTACAGGTTAGTTCATCGACCTGAGGTCGTCATTTGTCTCGTGTGAGTTCCCACTGTGCTTTGATTTCTACCCTACCACGGCTCAAAGGAGTCGTGCAAACAGGTAGCTTTTGGGTACAGTCCCGAGCCATATGGAGGCACGTGAGCGGATCGGCAGGGGATTCGTCTCTCCCGGTATTGGGGGCGAGGTCGTGCTGTGTCTAGGAGAGCCATTACACAAATCCATGGCCATGGTAGGAGATTTACTGGTAGGTACTCCAGTAGTATCTCAGGGTGTATTGGGCTTCACTCCGACATGACTTATACTGCTATTGGGGTCTGACGTTACTAGCCCCCTAGGCAGATATGCGATACTCATTGACGAACGGACCGGACTGTATATACATTGTCACTGTTAGGCTCAGTAGGGTTTTCGGAGGAGTTCGCTCATCGGTCTCCCTTGAGTTCGCTCCTCGGCCACCCTTGAGGTCAGTCCGTGGGCAGCCGTTACGCATAGCTAGTGCCGCTGACGGTTTGTGGTTAAACCCACTGCCAGGGTGCTGACGAGTCATTAGAGTCCCCCACAGACAGTTTCCCAAGTTCGGGCGAAACGTTGTAGAGGCCGTATGGTTTTATGGCTGGGTTCGGAAAATGCACGTGCGTTTACGCACGTGTTATTTTTCGGGCAGATAATACTGGTCGGCTTTGGTTTAAGCCGGATCCGAGTATTATATTGAGTAGGTATAATATCTTTGTCTCAGTTGCATTTGTATTCGGTCGTAATACAAATGCGGGTATATTTATACAGTTTCGGGGTTATCCTGAAAGTTGTTTCAGGATCACTTTTGGAAGTTGCCAGTTTCCAGTTTTCTATCAGCCGTCTTTTAACATTCGGTTAAAGACGGATTTATCTTTTCTTCAGATATGAGTGAGTCATCATTCTAGAAGCTTCTAGAAGTGATGAAGTGGCTAATGAGTCATCTTGGCTTTAATGGTGCATTTATTAAGTGATGACTATGTTAATATGAGTCATGCTTATCATTAAAGCTTTTTGTTTACTTAAGGATATTTTCTTCTTGATCTTTTGAAGAGAGAAGCTTGCTTAAGGTCACCCCCCTCTCCTACGGTCACCTCCCTCTTGCTATATATGGCTTGCCCTCTCTCTCTCCTCATACTCTCTCTCACTTGATAGTTTTTCATGGTTGGAAAAAGGATTATGATAGATTTGGGGTGTATGGAATCCACAGCTCATTTCATTCCATCACCCAATTCCCTCGGCAACTTAATTAACCGATCGTCCACGGATTTGGACGAAGTGAGACAAAGTCATCTACTCATTCTCTACATCATTCTTGATCGTCTTTTTTAGCAAACTTGACGATCGAGTTACCTCGAGTCAGAGGCGGGAGCCCGTTTAAAGAACCGATCATGTGGTGCCACCTCGACGAGGAGATCGAAGATCGACGAGATCGGAGCAGCCGCAACGGAGCGTGGGATGATGGTTAAAGAACGAAGGACTCGGATCGTTCGGTATAACCTTTCTACACTCTTTACAGTATGTTAGTTTAGCAATAATGGCAGATCCGGGTTAAAGTATACGATAGCGCCAGTTTAAAAGTTTTGTTCCGCATTTGGCGTCTGTAGACTGCCGGGGCGCTAGCGTAGACTTACAGTGGTATCAGAGCCTCACCATTTTGCTATACTAACTTGTGCTAACGCGTTTAAAACATCGATCCGACCGGAAATCGAAAACTACAAAATCCTAAGCCGACAGTTTCTGTTGATTTTAAACGGTGTCAAAATTGATTTCTGGATGTCTTATAAATCTGTGCAGGCAAATATAAGACCCACGACAAAATTTGGGGTCGTGATCCCTCCAAGTAGCCGCGGAAGGGCGGCCACGTGGGGAGCACGTGCTCCCAAATTTTGTCAGTTGGTTCTCTGTGGGATTTTGGGGTTTTTGGTATATAAAGTTTTGGCCCAGGTTTTGTTACTGTTCACCAGTAAGCAGTGGGGCCCACTTTTTAAAATTTGGTCTTTGGTCGATCGAAATTTAAACACGTTAGTTTACAGTGCTTACATTATATCTCCGACCGGGAATGTCATTTGATCGGTAAACCGCGTTTAACTGCTATAGTTCTTTTAGACGGGTTTGCGAACGTGACATTCGCGTTGATGTTCTGTGTTGTGCTGTATTGTTGCGGATTTGTCGTGGTGGATAGCAGTGTGCAATGGTAGTACAGTTTGAGTTTATTTGTACATTTGATATTGCGGGGCGAGCGTCCAACTTGTGGACAGCCGTCACTGCCTGTTGTATAATATTCTTTTGGGGCACGACCAGGTTGCGGTCGATGTACCTATTGTACTATTTTTCATTACTGTACTAGGTTTTGCCCCGCGACGGAGTGCACGGATAGCCGGGTTCGGGAAAGCAACGGGTCCGCATCTCATGGCTTTGAGAGGCAGAGGGTCCCCACTTCAGAATTGACAGACTATTCGCCGCACTCGTAGGGGGTACAGGTTGACCCAAGGAGGGGTGCCCAAGATTATCGGATTCCGTGAAGTTCCGGGTATTCCATTCACTATGCTGTGGGGACTGCCTCGCTTCAGGTTTTGGCCGGTAACTTGCCGCACACGTAGGGGTCTAGGTTTCATTGCACAGGCTATCCACACGATAGGGGAACGTCGGGTTTCAGCAGCGGCTCTGTGAAACCCGGGGATCCCAGATTATCTGTATTGTTCTGTGATCTTATTACTTTTCTGTAATGTTGCATATTATCACGCCTGGAGCGATTATGTATATTGGTTTATATACTATTAGATGTTGTATATGTTTTACACCCGCGCTAGTCCAGTCCCCGCTCTGTCGTTAGTTAAGTAACCTAACGGGTGATGACGGGACCCAGTGACGAATGCGGATGGCATATACGTACATTTTATTTTCGTTCTTTTCTGGTGTGATTGATTGATGGGACTGCGTTGATTCTGATCAATGCAAAGTTAAAACAAACCTGTTTGAGTTGTTGGAACAATTTAAAAAGTGTTATTGCAAAGACGTTTTCTTTTGTTATGCATAGCGGTATTCAGTGGAATATCCTGCACCTCATTCGACGGGGCAAGGGTTGATATCCCTTCACCGGGACTGACCCCTTGGGCAGAAGTTTGCGTCAGGGTAATAACTTCACTATAGTCGATTACATGTTGCTTTGCATAGCGGTATTCAGTGGAATATCCTGCACCTCATTCCACGAGGAAAGAGCCGAGATCCCTTTACCGGGAGTGACCTCTTTAGCAAAAGGTTTTCGCCACTATATTTTAAAAAGCTATCAGGTTCCTTCAGCGATATCAAGTTCACTACGTTAAAGGTTTTTCGCCAAAAACCAGCCGTAGCCCTCCGTCGTTTCTTATGGATGGTCAGTAGTATTCAAGCTATGTTTGTTGGCATACGTCAAGGCATAGTGTTTGGTAGCTGCTGGGTATTCATTTGTTGCATAGATAGATGAGTTGGTTTGGGACAGTCGTATTACCTTGTTGGCATACGTCAAGGGTATGTACGGGTGGGTTCAAATTAACAAGATAATGACGGGCAGAACTTGACATGTGACTTATGATTTGTTGACATACGCCAAGGTCATAAGAGCATGGGGCAAGAAAATGATATCGGGAGTTTCTAAAGAAACTGAAACTTGCCAAGTATGCGCATACCTTCTGGAGTATGAATAACGTGGATGCATTCCATCACGTTAACATACGATGAGAGTTGGATCCCGATTCCCACTGATGAGTTGGTTTACTCTTCGGGTGATCCCGATTGATTCTTCTTTAGGTTTGGAGGAGAATTTGACAGGACAGTGGGAGGTTTCCGGATTAGATAAAGTGATGACCATTCTGATCTAGGTTAGAGTGCACGCAGAGTGTTTCTTTTCTCTCTCTCTTTTTGGCAGCGACCTTTGACCGACCCTAGACTATGACTCAGTGACTAGGTTGACCGAACCTTCTTAAAATACTGGCTTTTGGATTGTTTTAGTTGCATAAGTCATTGCCACTCCTTCTTTTACCCTTTGAATTTCTCAGAACACCCGTATACTACGGATATCCACTTCCATTGGATAGAGCCATCGTATGGTTATATACGAACTCGAAGGGACTTCTTCGAGGATGGATCAAGGTTCAGGAGAAATAGAATTGGTTTATTCAGTTGTCTTTTATTATCACCTTCTCTCAGGTTGCGAGAGCTCCTTGGTTTAGGAGAGTACACCTATTACGCCTATTGGATAGTCTTATTCCAAACCATAGGCTGGTGCCGAAAGGTAGGGAATCAAGAAAACCAATTAGCCTAAGTAGGGTGTGCAGAAGGTAATATGTAAAGACAAAATAAAGGGATTAGAAAGAGGGCAAAGTAAATTGCGACTGATATCATTCATGACCAAAACCGCGTACTTCATCGCCGCTCCCATTTCACCTTTAAAAAGAATAAGGTATTATTCAGTTGTCTTTTATCGTCACCTTCTCTCGAGATGCGAGTACTCCTTGGTTTAGGAGGGTACACTTATTATGCTTACTGGATAGTCTTCTTCCAAACCATAGGCTGGTGCCGAACGGTAGGGAAGGAAGAAAACCAGTTAGCCTAACGATGGTGTACAGAAGGTAACGACTAAAGACAAATAAAGGGATTTGGAGAGGTGGCAATAATATATACGGTTGAAGTCATGAATTGGATTATGGAAGAGGCATTGCTATGAATACTAGGATACCCCTACGAAACATTTTCATGTTTCAGTGCATTGTTAAAGAAAAAAAAAACTGTTTTCCCGATTAGACACTTACTCCAAGGGTATGTATTTACCAGGTTTCATTCTTATATCTGTATGGTTTTACAGATGATGAGTGGGAGTAAGATATTGGGAATTAGGTGATCATCCTCATTATATCGGAATTCGTTGTAATTGGTGATATTTGAGGAAATCGCCAGGGTACAGTTTTCCACCTACAACGCACAGGTTTTGAGTTGTTCAACTCAGCGGACTTATACAGAGTATTGTATGTTGTCCAAGTGTCCTTCAGGACAAAGGGGTAGGTCCTCGTACTTTGTTCTGTTTACTTATAACTTCTCTAGTTTTTAGACGAGTGTTTCGTAGAAATACAAGGTCTAAGTTTTGAGAAGTTGTGGGTATAAGAATAAAGTAGAGAACCAGGTATCACAAGTATCGGGATTCTTCAAAGAGAACGAAGATGTAGATTCTTGTGAATGGTATTCAGATGATAGTGATGGTTTTGAGAAACGTGTTTCTCTTTCAGGTTACTCATAATTGGATGGATTCCTAAGTTGAGTAATGCTGATTAGCCTCTTTCCATTAAGTTGATATGCACTGGAGACAGCTGCATGGATTGAATCTTGGTTCCAATTAAATAAGTGCCAAAGTTTCTATATTGGATATAGAATAGTTCGTACCTTAAAAGAAACTAAGGTACGGGGAGTTGTCCAGCTTATGATTAAAACCAGACACTGGATAACTCAGGGCACGTTTCTGTAATGACTGTTTGTGGGTTGACCCTGGATATGACGAGGGTTGATATTCTACCATTTGGAAGATCAATAGTGATATTGTTCTTGACTCGCCACAGTTTTAGTAAAACGGATCTTTTTCAGAAAACAGTAGTGGGAGTATGGTAGAACTGGAAGTGATTCCAGAACCGCGAACGATTACGGAAAATTTAATAGGACCTATACATTCAATCAGGTTTGACATTCCAATAGCCACTCCGCAGGTATGGTAGGTAACCTCAGACACCCGAGAGGTACTTCGGTAGGCTCAAGGACGGTGACAGGGAGGTTCTTATCTATCCAGACTTGACACTACTGTTGTTCCAGGATATGAGACCCGGTAGGAGGGTTGTCGTAGTCAGTGGGAGCAGCGGAAGCATGGTGGGCAAGTAGCTTATGTCTATTTATAGACTAGAGCAGTTATAGCGGAGATAGATCATCTAATTTTGATATGACAGTCATGGGTTTGACTTCAATCAGAATAGGGGATGGATCAGTTAAGAAGGCAGTAAGGTGTGATGTCATGGTATCTGGATGACATACACAGAGTAGGAAGTAAAATTCCTATACTACGATCGGTTGTACTGTGGTCGTCACACAGTTGTTTCTCCAGACAGGATATGGATATAATATTTGACATTCTGGTTTCTAGATCTATGGTTTTAGATCTGGATTTGGGTAGTTTCCCAATGTGGGTACTTTGACAGACATTCTAATGGTTTTTGGAATAGTTGACTCCTAGCATGGTGGTGTACCTGCAGGTGATGGAGTCACCCTCTCTAAAGGTGTCTTACAGACTAAAGAGGAGAGGGATGTGCATGATTGACAGATCACTTGCTTAGGCAATTGAGTCAATCATGAGATGTCAAGTATCACACCAAATGTTGTTTTTGCACTAGATGAAATAAGTTTGTATTAATCCAATCCTGGAGAAACATAGGGAAGCAGTTTTAGAACATTGGTACATGTTCTACGGATTTGATAACGGCAGCCTCTTTCGGGAGACGGTTATCATTCCAGGCTTCAAAGGTGACATGGATGACAGAGTGATTGTCAGAGTTTTTAGTTTTCCCTCTGACGAGGGACAGTATTATGGACAGGTGGTTCCAGAGGATACTGTGGGTGGCATGGTGCCCGATACTGATTAGGTTCAGTGATCGATTCAGTCTAAGAAGTTTGGATGTGGAGTTCATTTATGAACTAAGGTCCCATCAGATATCCAGACATATTCTAAGACAGGTACTACTCAATTCGGGAGATGGCTTTCTCCGCGAACTTGAGATTAAGAGAGATACAGAAAGAAACTTCTAGGCGGATCCACTCACCGAGGCTATTTCTCGAACACAATAGTTTTACAAACGGGCTTTGTGAAACTGATTAGTAGAGGAGTTGGATGTTCGTTTTCACACGGGCTGTGAGTAGTCGACATCGCAATATTAGCCTTGAGTGCAAGTGGGAGATTGTTGGAGATAGTGCCCTCATAGTCAATTATTGGATCGCAGGTACGTGATTGCAATGATTGCGGAGGACCTATCCCGGTAGGACAGTCTTACTCGAAATGATAGTATGCTATCTGGTTTGCCTTTATCAGTCGTGTACATGTTCAGGTGACTGATTGCATGTTACACTTTGATAGAGCCCTTAGGATCTTGCTTTACTACCAACAGTATGATGGCGATCATATACGTGAGAGTTGGGTAGTTTATATGCATATCCTTAATTGTGGTCCCTAGTCGTGGGAGTTTCGAGACAGGGCATCGATACTCCGGAGTAGACTAGTGTGTACAGTCGAGACCCCGACGAGAGGCGGTGGCCGGTCTCACAAGCCACTGGTGTCAGTTGGATCACCTAAGATGTATACAGGTGCTCATTGGGTTATGAGTACACCGGATAGGACTCGCCGGGAATCTGCTAGTTAGTATTATATCTATCGTCGGATAGCAGTTCCCTGGTGACATGTGTACAGGTTAGTTCATCGACCTGAGGTCGTCATTTGTCTCGTGTGAGTTCCCACTGTGCTTTGATTTCTACCCTACCACGGCTCAAAGGAGTCGTGCAAACAGGTAGCTTTTGGGTACAGTCCCGAGCCATATGGAGGCACGTGAGCGGATCGGCAGGGGATTCGTCTCTCCCGGTATTGGGGGCGAGGTCGTGCTGTGTCTAGGAGAGCCATTACACAAATCCATGGCCATGGTAGGAGATTTACTGGTAGGTACTCCAGTAGTATCTCAGGATGTATTGGGCTTCACTCCGACATGACTTATACTGCTATTGGGGTCTGACGTTACTAGCCCCTTAGGCAGATATGCGATACTCATTGACGAACGGACCGGACTGTATATACATTGTCACTGTTAGGCTCAGTAGGGTTTTCGGAGGAGTTCGCTCATCGGTCTCCCTTGAGTTCGCTCCTCGGCCACCCTTGAGGTCAGTCCGTGGGCAGCCGTTACGCATAGCTAGTGCCTCTGACGGTTTGTGGTTAAACCCACTGCCAGGGTGCTGACGAGTCATTAGAGTCCCCCACAGACAGTTTCCCAAGTTTGGGCGAAACGTTGTAGAGGCCGTATGGTTTTATGGCTGGGTTCGGAAAATGCACGTGCGTTTACGCACGTGTTATTTTTCGGGCAGATAATACTGGTCGGCTTTGGTTTAAGCCGGATCCGAGTATTATATTGAGTAGGTATAATATCTTTGTCTCAGTTGCATTTGTATTCGGTCGTAATACAAATGCGGGTATATTTATACAGTTTCGGGGTTATCCTGAAAGTTGTTTCAGGATCACTTTTGGAAGTTGCCAGTTTCCAGTTTTCTATCAGCCGTCTTTTAACATTCGGTTAAAGACGGATTTATCTTTTCTTCAGATATGAGTGAGTCATCATTCTAGAAGCTTCTAGAAGTGATGAAGTGGCTAATGAGTCATCTTGGCTTTAATGGTGCATTTATTAAGTGATGACTATGTTAATATGAGTCATGCTTATCATTAAAGCTTTTTGTTTACTTAAGGATATTTTCTTCTTGATCTTTTGAAGAGAGAAGCTTGCTTAAGGTCACCCCCCTCTCCTACGGTCACCTCCCTCTTGCTATATATGGCTTGCCCTCTCTCTCTCCTCATACTCTCTCTCACTTGATAGTTTTTCATGGTTGGAAAAAGGATTATGATAGATTTGGGGTGTATGGAATCCACAGCTCATTTCATTCCATCACCCAATTCCCTCGGCAACTTAATTAACCGATCGTCCACGGATTTGGACGAAGTGAGACAAAGTCATCTACTCATTCTCTACATCATTCTTGATCGTCTTTTTTAGCAAACTTGACGATCGAGTTACCTCGAGTCAGAGGCGGGAGCCCGTTTAAAGAACCGATCATGTGGTGCCACCTCGACGAGGAGATCGAAGATCGACGAGATCGGAGCAGCCGCAACGGAGCGTGGGATGATGGTTAAAGAACGAAGGACTCGGATCGTTCGGTATAACCTTTCTACACTCTTTACAGTATGTTAGTTTAGCAATAATGGCAGATCCGGGTTAAAGTATACGATAGCGCCAGTTTAAAAGTTTTGTTCCGCATTTGGCGTCTGTAGACTGCCGGGGCGCTAGCGTAGACTTACACTGTGATGTTCAGCCTTCACTTGCTGAAACACCAAACACTTGGCTACACTTCTTGCTACTTCGCATTTCATTCTATGCCACCAGTAGTGTTGCCGTAGATCCTTATACATTTTCGTACCACCGGGGTGTACAGAATAAGGAGAGCTTTGATCTTTTTTCATCAACTCTTCTCAAACTGGGCCGTCTGGTACACATAATCAATTTCCATATCTCAAGGATCCGTCTTCGTGGATGATAAAATCAGTTCGAAGTCCGCTTTCTACCTGTTCTCGGATTTTTTGCAGCTTAGCATCATTTGCTTGAGCTGCCTTGATCTGATTGACAATAGTGGACTGGACTTGTAAGTTCATCAAATACGAAGTGTTACCTGGCATAACTACTTCGATTGCCAATCCGTGAAATTCTTGCTGTAGCTTGTACTGAGTGGTGAGATTTATTGCTAGTGGATGGCGGCTAAGTGCATCAGGAACTACGTTCACCTTCCCAGGACAATACTGTAGGTTGATGTCGAAGTCCGCCATGAATTCTAGCCATCTTCTCTGCCTCATATTTAATTCATTCTAAGCAAATACATACTTCAAACTCTTGTGATCAGTGTATATATCCACTCGTTCTCCCAGAAGATAGTGGCACCAAATCTTAAGTGCGAAGATAACGGCTGCCAACTCCAGATCATGTGTTGGATAGTTGCGCTCATGAACCTTCAGTTGTCTTGATGCAAAGGCCACAACCTTTCCATGCTGCTGTAGAACACATCCTAATCCCTTACCGGAGGCATCATAATGCACAACGAATCCTCTAGATTGATCCGGTATTTCAAGAATAGAAGCAGAAGTTAATCTTGACTTGAGTTCTACAAAAGCGTTTTCGCATGCTTCTGACCACACGAATGCTTCAACTTTACGTGTGAGCTTGGTCAGGGGTGCTGTAATCTTCGAAAAGCCTTCAATGAATCGTCGGTAGTATCCTGCTAATCCCAAGAAACTTCGTATATCCTTCACCGTCTTTAGTGTCGGCCACTCGCTGACAGCTGGCACCTTAGCTAGATCTACTGAGATTCCTTTGCCTGAAACGATATGTCCGAGAAATCCGACTTGATCTAGCCAAAATTCACACTTGCTGTACTTGGCGTAGAGTTGATGTTGTCGCAATGTTTTCAGGACAATCCGTTAATGCTCGGCGTGTTCTTTCCGATTCTTTGAATACACCAGGATGTCGTCGATGAAGATAACAACGAACCTGTCTAAGTACTCTCGGAAAACTTAGTCCATCAGATTCATAAAGATAGCAGGTGCATTGATCACTCTAAATGGCATTACGAGATACTCATAATGACCATATCGAGTCCTGAACGCCTTCTTCGTAATATCGGGCTTTCTGACCTTTACCGGATGATAACCCGAACGAAGATCTAGTTTTGAAAATACACAAGACCCATTTAGCTGATCGAGCAGATCATCGATGCGCGGTAGTGGATACTTGTTCTTGATCGTCACTTCGTTCAGAATTCGATAATCTACACACATCCTGTATGAACCTTCTTTATTCTTCACAAGTAACACTGGAGATCCCCAGCTTGATGTACTGGGACGAATCCAACCTTTCTTCAGGAGTCCATCCAACTGAATACAGATCTCCATCAATCCTTCAGGACTTAGCCGGTACGGATCTTTAATTACCGGTTGCACACCAGATAGTAAATCAATGCTGAATTCAAGAGCTCGATCGGGAGGAAAACCTGATATATCTTCTGAGAATACATCCTCAAACTCTCGAACTACATCTGGCTTTGATTCTTCTGCTTGCAATCACTGCCTTCCTTGGTTTTGCTTTGTAGACGCTAGGTTCCAAGGTATGGTCTCCACTCTTGAAATAGAACACTGGATGATATGGTATTTCAAATACTACCCTCCTTTGGTGACAGTCGGTGGTAGTGAAGAAAGTTCCCAGCCAGTCCATTCCCAATACTACGTCGAAGTTCGGTATGTCCAGCACCTTGAAGTCCGCATAAAATTCTCTACTGCAGATGACCACTAGACATAGATCGTATCCCAGAGTTGCTTTTAGAACGCCAATCCTTGAACTGACATTCCAGCTGGATACGAGCGGTTTAACAAGAATCGCATGAGTTCGGACGAACCGTTGCGACATAAAGCAATGTGATGCTCCAGTGTCGAAGAGTGCTAGAGCAGGTGGGGAGGCTACTAGTATAGTACCTAAGTTATATGAGATTAGGTTTAGATATAGGAAAATTTATAGAGATGTATAAGGATTGAAAATGTTTGAAAGGATTGGGAATTACCAGTGATGACTTGGCCTGTGGCTTCGGCCTCCTCGACTATCATTGTAAAATCCTGACGTTGGGATACATTCCTCCTTGCTGGAGGCGCATTCCTCTGTCCTTGGGGCATGTTTCGCTAACCTTGAGGCATGTTTCTCTGTGCCTGATGGAACTGCCATTGAGGCTGTGCAGGAGGTCCACGTGGAGCGGGTGCAGGGAGAGCTAAACGAGGTGCAGGAGCCTGAATGGCTAGCCGCTGCGGGATGGTGATTGCTTGTCTGGGTGTTGGAGCTGTGTTAAAATGGTATGGACATTCTCCTATGGCGTGAGTGGATGCACCACAAACCAAATACAGGCTATTTGCACGCTTGCAGTCTTTCGCCAGGTATCCTGTCCTCTTGCAGTAAAAGCAAAAGTCTAAACTGGGTCGGTTAAATGTTCATCCCGGTCTCCTGGGTGCAAAGTTCGGCCTAGAAGAGGCTCCTCCTGTCATCTGTGTGGCAAGACGTTTCATACAGGCAGTTTGCAGTCTGCCCTTCTTCTTTACAACTGCCTCATAGCGTCGAGCAGCCTTCAGAGCAAGCTCATGGGTTGGGAAATCCCCTGTAGCAAGTTCCGCTTGAATTTCTGGGTCTAACTCTTGCTGAAATCGTCATGCCCGGATCTCAGCAGTAGGAATTAGGTGTGCAGCGAACATGTTACGACCTTGTGTTAGCAGTGTAATGAGTATAATCAGGAATTTGAATTTGAGACAATATCTTACCTACTAAGCATGGTAAACTCAACATCGTATTCATCCACAGACTTGACCCACATCGAGCCTTGTTGTAAATGAATGAACTGCTGCTCCATGTCGAAATAGGCAGTCTCAAGGAAGTACTTCGCATCGAACCTATTGCGAAATGTCTTCCATTCTATCGGTTGGGTGAGACGGCTTTCTTCAGCCTTCCACCAAACTCTAGCGTTGTCTGTTAGTTGCAGCTTCGCAACTTTCACCCAAGCAATATCTGGCACTTGAGTTGATGCCAGATCATCTTCAATTGATTGGGCATATTCTTCCGCCTCCAGTGGGCTCTCTTTTCCTGAGAAGTTCTTTGGATGTAGTGTCCGGAATTGTTTGACTCCGGGTGCCTCGACTTCTGGGCGGTGCATGAGGATAGCAGTCTGCTGCTGTTGACTCTCTAAGAGGCTCTTGATCGCCTCAAGCAGTACTGTTTGCTCATTGATAGGAGCTGCAATGGTAGGTGGTGGTGGTAGAGTAGGCAGTGGGGTGTTGCCATTGACGTTCGTGCTGGTGTTGTTCGGTGAATCCATGACCTTGATAGAAAAGGAATGGTTAGGATTGATTCAAGAAATTAGAAATGTAAGGAATGTATATTTGCTGATTCTTATAATTCTTGTAATATATTGCTTATGACTTCATGCAAAACTGACCTGCATGGGCCGCCAACAAAACCTGTCACGCTCCGCTTCCCAGTAGACGGAAACGATGATGTGGCAGGCCGCAATGTATTTACTAAGAAATTAATACATTAAATGTAATTAAGCAATATATAAAATGTACAAGAATGACAAGAGTATTAAAATAAAACAACAACTTTATTTACATTCAATTTTGCATACAATTGTTTGAAAAGAAAAGATACAATGATGTAAAGCAGTGCCTAAACAGTGGCATACAAAATGAAAGTAAGTATAAGGAACTAGAAGTCAGGTTGTGCCGCAAACTGATCCAAGTCCTCCTAACTCGGCTCGATCTCCTGAGAGTCCTGTCCTCCTGACGAACATTTCAATAGAAAGGAATGTCGTCAGCGAACTATCGCTCGGTAAGCCCTAAAAGAAGAAAAAGAATATAACGAGTAATGTGAAAAGAACATATAATTTGTGTATGATTGATTACCGGTATACGATTGTCACGCCCCGCTTCCCGAAAATATGGAATACGAGGGGTGATTAGGCCATCCATGCTCCTACGGTCAGGGAATAATCCCGCTGTAGTCACACTTCGGCTTCTAGTATTACATGGTAGTCGGTAAACAGTACTAGAGTAAAGGAAAATTACAGCTCACAACTTTATTACATTGCAATAAAAGAGTTCGAAATACATTATTTTGCAGAATAAAACTAACCAATGAAATACAAAGTGCTGAAAGCAAAAGAAATGGCGATAATGATGCAGTCTAGATCTCCGCGATCTCGAATGGCAGGTCCTGCTCCTGGGCTGGGTCCACTTCGTCCTCTGAGCATGCATACTCAGGTTGTCAGGGCGACACGTATAGCAATAATTATACAAAGGGCGTGCAATGTTATTAAACATGAGAAATGCAACAGAAAGCAGAACATGAGTATGATAAATATCAACTGAATATGAATAGTGCAATATAGGTATCATGTCAGTAAACTAGGCTATGTGTATGTCACTACTTATCGGTCACTAGGTCAATGAAATCAAATGGTGGAAACGATACTCGTGTTTAACAAGGTTCTCATGCATGCCCGAGACTACGGTCCGCTGTGCCCGGGACATAACCTTGTCAGTCGTGCCGCTAGGCCCACGACCTAATGTGTGTGTGTGTGTGTGTGACTAATAGCTAATGATCATCCTCTAAATCACTGTACCTTGCTAAATACAAGTTCAATTCAACCTTGATTTCCCCATTCCTCAGGTTATAGTATGCATTCAGGTATTAGATAGGTTGTGAACAAATACGTATCGCTATCACTTTCAATCACTTTTCCACTTATCAATATCACTGTCGTATTTGCCACAACCCAATCACTAACACTAATATATCGACAATTCAAAACAGTCGCTAGGTCTCAATATGAATGATCACTATGCAGCAGGTATAAAGAAAACACGAAAATAGGCAGAAATGCACTGAACAGATACTCACTATTTTATGATGACCAATGCCATATAACTTAAAAAATTTACGATAAATCACACGCACAGATTCGACCAAAATAATATAAAAGGCATATGAAGCACACTTGATCATCTAAGCAGTAAAATTAATTTCATGTCAAACGGAATTTGGGATAGGGAAATATTATCATTTTAAGGTAGCGATCGATTGCTGGAATTCCAGTTTCAGAACTGGAAACCCAACTTCATGTGCATTTTACCAGTGATTAGGTTCAGATTCAGGTGTTACCCCAGTTGAATAAAATCTAGTTCTATCTATTATATTTTCAACGCATCAAACGGATTATCAATATCCATCTTGTACTAGGAGTTATGTCCTGTTTAACGTGACGGTGTAAGAAACGTTACTGCAGAAACTACAGAACACGGAGACACTCTAAAATACAAATTAAATATCAAACGACGGTGAAAATGCACGCGACCAGATTCATGTATTAGATAATTAAATTATCTACGTGATCATATGGGGATCTGTGCATTTCAGTTTGAATCAGGGATGTGCAGGTATTCAAAGTCAAGTATCCATGCGAAACACTGCCCCGGACTGCAGTCCAGTGCCGTAATTGCAGCAACATATCGTTACAGTAATCTAAAATGGTTGAGAAACAACTAGGGTTGGTTATAGTTTATCGAGTCGGCTTCGATATGAGCCGTAGAATATCACGTTCCAAACTGTACTGAATTCACGATGATTTTAATAAGGTAAACATGCGCGGTAAAATTTCAGATTGACGCAACTAGGCGGAGGTATCATTCATAGTGGTGAAATCAATATTTTTCCCTCGAATTCTTATGAGTTATCTGTTATCATGAAAGGGTTTCGAGGCTCATAAATTCTGCCATTTTAAATAGGGTTTTCATCTGGGGTATCGTGTCAAATACATAGGTTATGTATAGGCATTCGTTCTCATTAACCGATCCAACTAAGGTTATTCAATTTGAATGTTATAATGGTATTGATAAGGGATGGTAACTCTCAATATAATTGAACGACGTGGTTTGCTACAAAACTAATTGATATTTAAACATCGATATCGCTATACACATAAACATTTACACCATAGTATGTAACATTGTTATTTTAATTAAATAATACGATTATTAGCATGAATAAGCAAAGAAAGATGGTTCCACTTGCCTAGCGATAGACAACGACACGACAGTGGACGACGACGAACGGCACGATACGGGAACGATCACGGCACGATACATGCTCGACTTGGCGGGATCGGGGCGTACTTGGGCTCAGCACTGGCATGGAGGCGGCCACGGCAGTGGGTTGCCAGTGACTCTGCTGAGGTGCTCGGGTGTGGCGACTGCAGAGGGCTCGGCTTGTTGGCGATGGAGTGGTGCAAGGGTCGAGTTCTAGTCGCAGTGGACGGGTTAAGGAGTTCCAACGAAGGAGCTGCCGGGGACACGCTCGGGTGAAGGAGGAGGAGTTGGGGTCGGCCTAGGAACCTGGGAGCGTCGGTGGTTGCCGGCGGCAACATGGTAATGTCGCAATGTTGGAGGGAGTGGGGCTCGGTGATGGGGAGTAGCGGCTGCGGTGTCGATGCGGTAGTTCATCGAAAGTTGTGGGTTGAGAGGGGGAGGAAGGGAGGAAACGGAGGTCGGCTCGTCGGCGAGGTGGTCGCCTGAGGTGAGGTGGCTCGCTGGCAGAGCAGAGCGAAGATGTGAGGGAGCGAAAGAGAGAGAGAGAGAGAGAGTGTGAAGCAGAGAGAGACGAGAGAGAAAGAGTGAAGTGGAGAGAGAGCGAAAGATCGAGGTCGTCGTGGCCGTTGAGGGAGCGGATCTCGCGGGGCGTCGGAGCGAGCGAGGAGGGAAAGAGTTGTTGGGGGAGTGGAGGAACGTGGGTTGCTGGGTCATCGGGCGCGCGAGTCAGGCGGAGAGGGGGAGTTGGCGAGTAGTGCGGTCGTCGCGGACGTGGGCGCGAGTCTCGCGGGCGAGCGTGAAGGAGCCGTTGAGGGAAAAGGGAGGGAAAGTGCGAGGGAGAGGAGTGTGAGCAGGTTAGATCGGGTTAGTGATCGTGGGTCGGGTCGGGTATGGGGTGAGGGTTTAGAGTTTAGGTTAGGTTTATAATTAAAATATAATTAAAATATAAAAATATGGAAAAATTCGGGAAAATACGAAAAATTTTATATACGGAAACCGGGGATTTACATCATACCCTCCTAACAAAAATTTCGTCCTCGAAATTAAAGAACGAAAACAACGGAAAAAGCAACACTACTCAAATAGGTGCGGAAAACATGTGCGAATGTCCTCCTCGTCTTCCCAGGTAGACTCCCCTGGAGAACAACCACCCCAAGAAACTCGAACTAAGGGATTGACTTTTCTCTTTAGCACCTTTTCCCGACGATCAAGGATGGTGGTAGGCTGCTCCTCGTAGGAAAGATCAGTGCCCAAAGATAACTCCGAATAGTCCAGAATATGGTTGTCATCCCGAACGTAGCACCTCAACTGAGAAACATGGAAAGTATTGTGCACACCAACTAGCGATGGAGGCAAGGCTAGTCGATAAGCCACCTCTCCTACTTGCTCTAGTACCTCAAAAGGTCCGATGAATCGGGGACTGAGTTTCCCGCGACTACCAAACCTGATCACTTCCCGAGTGGGTGATATCTTCAGAAACACGTGGTCACCAATACCAAACTCCAACGATCTTCTGCCGGCATCTACCTAACTCTTCTTTTGGTCCTGAGCCGCCTTGATTCGTTACCTGATCATCTGAACTTTGCTCACTGTCTTCATTATCAGCTCAGGGCCCAACAACCTTCGTTCACACATGACATCCCAACACAGAGGGGATCGACATTTCCATCCATACAGAGTCTCGAACGGTGCCATATGGATTCTAGCTTGGTAGCTGTTGTTATATAAAAACTCTACCAGATGGAGGTGATCCTCCCAAGAACCCTGAAAATCAAGCATGCATGCCCTCAGCATATCCTCGAGTGTCTGGATAGTACGCTTGGATTGCCCGTCCATCTGTGGATGATAGGTCGTGCTGAAATTGAGACACGTGCCCAAACTCTCCTGTAGGCTCTTCCAGAAATGGGAAATGAACCTGGTGTCTCGATCAGACACATTACTAACGGTCACCCCGTGCAGTCTCACAATCTACTGTATATATTTTTCCAAGAGCGACTCCGTCGATTGTCTGACTCGAAAGGGTAAGAAATGCATTACCTTCATAATATGATCAACAATAACCCATATGACATTGTTGCTCCTTGGACTTCGTGGTAATGTCGTCACAAAATCCATGGTGAAGTGCTTCCATTTCCACTCTGATACTAGAAGCGGCTGCAACAACCCAGCTACTCTCTGATGGTCGGCTTTCACCTGTTGGCATACCAAACACTTGGTGAAAAAGATAGCAATCTCCCTTTTCATTCTGTTCCACCAAAAGTTTTGCCCCAGGTCTCTGTACATCTTGGTGCCACCTGGGTGCACCGAGTAGGCGGAACTATGCGCTTCAATTAGGACTTCATTTCGAATACCTCCCTTTGGAACACACAGCCTACAGCCAAATCTCAGGGAGCCATCTTCGTGAATCCGCAAATCTGTCCTCAAACCAGCCTCGACTAACCCCCTGAACTTCTGCAACCGAGGGTCTCCAACCTGTGCAGCTTTGATGCGATCTACGAGCGATGATTGAACTTGCAACTTCCAGAGCTGTCCGGGCACACCCGGAGTAACTACCTCCAGCTCGAGTCTCCAAAGGTCATCGAGAATCCCTTTCTGAAAAGTAAGCAACATAGTTGACGGCCTGTGACTGAGCGCATCAGGAACGACGTTCACCTTTCCCGGATGATATTGTAGATCAATGTCATAGTCTGCAATCAACTCTAACCATCTGCGTTGCCTCATATTCAGCTCCTTATGAGTGAACACGTATTTCAAGCTCTTGTGATCCGTGTACACTTCCACTCTTTCGCCTAGCAAGTAGTGCCTCCATATTTTCAAAGCGAACACAACGGCCGCTAAATCCAGGTCATGCGTATGATAGTTCTTCTCATGAGTTCTCAGCTGACGAGAGGCGTAAGCCACCACTCGACCATGCTGCATCAATATGCAACCCAAACCTTTTCCCGATGCATCACTGTGAACAACCAAGCCACCTGAGCTGTCTGGCAAAGTCAGGATTGGGGCCGTGGTCAACTTCAGTTTCAACAGCTCGAACGCCTGGGTGCATTCCTCTGACCAAACATACGGCACCTCCTTTTGTGTGAGCTTCATCAAGGGTTCCGCTACTCTGGCGACGCCGACAGTACCCAGCCAATCCCAAGAAGCTTCTTATTTCAACAACTGATTTCGGTGTCGGCCAGTCTTTGATAGATTCGATCTTCGTCGGATCCACTGAAATGCCGTCACTCGAAAAGACATGCCTCAGAAATTGCACCCTGTCGAGCCAAAACTCGCACTTGCTTAGCTTTGCATAGAGCTTCTTGTCACGCCCTGCTTCCCAGAGTACTCTAAGATAGGCACGTGACATAGCCAACCATGCTACCTGTGGATAGGAAATATCCTTCCACAGTCACATTACGGCTGTAGAGATATCAAGAACAATAATAAACTATCTAATCCATATCCATAAGCCAAAATAAAACGAGTCAAGATTAAAATAATACGGAAGCAAAAGATCCAATACAAGAATAAACTGGAATGTACGTCCTATAATGCGGGCTCACATCAGGAATGGAAAATACCGAGAGTAAAATAAACTAACTACTAATAAGTCCTCACTGCTCAGCCAGCCGACTGGAATACTCCTGCTCGGCCTGCAGCAAAGGTAAAGAATCTGGGTCATGCAAAACCCAGACGTCAGTGCGTCATAATATCAAGCAATACTATAAACATGGGTAGCAAGATATGCAGGTATGAGTATAAGTGGTAAAACAGGTATAACAGTGATATAAGTGAGGACAGTGAGGGTAATGTTTAGCGAGTAATCTAAACTGGTCTATTGTGTTAACTAGTCTCAAGTCTATGAAATCAATTTGATGAATCATCGATGTAACTCAATAGTATCCCGTGCGTGCCCGGGATCACGGTCTATGACTCTCGGGCTGAATCCGAGACGTGCCGCAAGGCAGTAAAGGGTAGTAGGCAATGACGAGTGATGTCAGCAAGCATCACCCCGGGGCCGGCCTAGCCCGTAAGACTGATCAGTAAAGGTATCGAACTGTCGAGTTACAAGTCAGGTTTCATCATTGATTTTCCCATACCCCAAATTATATATGTTCAAGTCAGGTATTACTAAATCCGGAGCTAATGCCAACACAGGATCAAGCAGGTATAGGTTTGTCTGGATAGACAACAGGAAATGTCCGTAGGGACAACAGGTCAAGTTTGTTGGCATTAGTAACAAGATAAGGTAACAAGTAAAGTCATGGTACCACAGGTCAAGTCAGGTAATATATAGGTATCATGTCATGTCAAGAAGTGCACGGTATCACGTCGTGTCAAGTAATGGTATATCAAGTCATGCCAGGGGTGCACAAAATGTCACGTGGGTGCTCATAATCAAACAAAAAAATAAACATGGGTATACAAAACAAGTATGGGGTACTAACCTATTTTTCCATAAAGGCTTGAGCGCATCGCTTTCCAACCGCGCCTACTTATTTCTTGAAAGTCACCCTCGACTTCCAGCTATCCCGCTAACCGAAACTGACTTTCACTAGCGCTTGCCTTTCATTACCTGGCGAACTGAACTGAAACTGGAACAATAGAAATGGAACATTGTGATGTGGTATGCAAATAGGTACAGATTAAAACATATGGATGCACTATTATCGATTTGAGTTAGGGTTATGGTTCCAACACTAATTAAATACATTTATGGAATGTTAAAATCTCATTATTATGTATTAAATGATCTAGGAATGCAATTGTATATATAATAGGCTAAATGGATGCAAACGGTGTCCGAAAGGTTATAAACAATTAAAAGAGTACTATGGGCTGTACAAATAATCATTATGTGATTTAAATACGGATATGGGTATCGTGTATCGTAATCTAATATGTAACATGATATGTTTCAAGTTCTAAAACTAAAATGATATAAATTGAACATCGGAATGTTAAAAAGGAACATGCGGCATTAGATTTAAATTACAGGTTTACTATGCAATTAAATACGTATAAAATAATATAAATAGAATGTAGCAAGTTTTACTTGCCTCGACAGATCAAGAAACGGGTATACGGAATGTCACACGTCGGTGGAAAAAGTCGCGACGCGCGCACGATGCACGGAACGGATCCAAACAATGCCCAAGGTGATCACACGGGTCAGGTACGCTCACTGGGTCGTCGGGATCGTCGAAGGCACGACCGGGTCCCAGCGATCAACTGTACAGCAACAGTAAAAGAACAGAAGGAAAAGAAAGAAAGAAGGAATGAAGGAAAAGGAGGGGAAGAAGGGATTGAGAGAAGAGAAGTTCACTGTGGTTCAGAGGGAAGTCGTAAGGTGTCGACGGCGTCGACGGAGCTCCGTCGAGGTGGTTTGGTGATTAGGGTTTTGCTGGGGTTTGGCTCGGGTTAGATCTGGGTTTCTTGGTGTGTAGTGATATTGGTGAGGGAGAAGCACAGAGGAGAGGGAGGAGAGGAGAGGAAAATGGTGGTGGTGACGGCGAGGTGAAGGGATTGCCGGCGGTGAGGTGTTCTGTTGGGTGGTGATGGGTTCTTGGGTGTGCAGGGGTCGCAGGAGGTGCTCGGGAAGGAGGAAGAAGAAGAAGGAGATGGCGAGGAGGAGGAGGCTTGGTTGAGGGTAGAGAGATGATGGAGTTTTAGGGTTAGGGTTTGAGGAAGCGGGGAGTTTTAGGGTTAGGGTTTCGTAGCTGTGGGTTCATGCAGAGGAGTGCTCGGGTTTTAAAAAAAAAAGAAGAAGATATGAAGAAGGGATGTGACCACAACCGAAGGAGGGAGGTGCTCGGATCCCTGGTGAACAGGGATCGCGAGAGGAGTGAGGGAGAGAGGGAAGAGAGAGAAAGGGAGAGAGAGATAGAGAGAAGAGAGAGATCGAGAGAGGAAGGGAACAGTGAGGAGAGATGAGTTTGGATTTAGTGGGGAAAAGAGAGAGAAAGAGGTAGCGCGCGGGGGGAGAGAGAGAGAGACATGTGGGCCAGGGAAAAAAAGAGAGAGAGTTGGGTTTAGGAGTTAGGATTTAATTTGATAAAAATTTTAAAAAAGATTTAAATTGGTTTCGAAAATATTCTGAACTGTTTAAAAATATTATAATTAAATTTAAAATTTAAATAATTGAATTTTAGCGGGATATAAAATATTTCAAAATGCGCCTGGGTCGGGTCTAAAAATTTAGATTTAAAATACGAAAATTATATGCAGCTTCCAAATTTTGAAACGAATGATTAGGTAACGAAAAAGCATACCCCCAAGACGGATGCACGTACGTGCTCGTAGCCATCCAAACACGTCTGTTTCACTGAACGGGACGAGAACAAGATGCGCGGATGGTACCACGGGGTTAGGGGTATCATGCAGGTTATGAAATGCAATTTTAATTTATTTTACGTGATCTAAAATGTTATAGGATAAAATGTGCGATGCCAAATAAAAGTCAATATGCAGTATACAAAAGATGCACGTGTCTAATTAACAGGCTAGGGTAGTCTATAAATATGAATCAACCAGTTCAAGCAAGCGGGTCGGGTCGAATACAATGTAAAATGTAAACTACCATTCGCATCCAAACATGATAAATCAATAAAATACCATATATATATATATAAATACGGGAACTGGAATTGGTATAAATGAACTCGGTTGTTACATTATACCCAACTACAAAAAGAATTTCGTCCTCGAAATTCCAAGAACAAGAAAAGATAAACAATCAACAAATTACAAGAATAGATGTGGAAAATTCTGCCGGATTTCATCTTCTCGTTCCCAAGTTGAATCTCCATGTGAGCGATTTCCCCAAGAAACAAGTACAAGAGGGATAATTTTGTTCTTAAGAACCTTTTCTCTTCGATCCACAATCGACATCGGTCGCTCCTCAAAAGTCAAATCTTCTCGTACAGTCAGCTCCGAATGATCCAACATATGTGTTTCATCTCGAACATACTTACGGAGTTGAGATACGTGAAACACGTCATGAACATTCACCAAGGATTGCGGTGACGCCAATCGATACGCCACTTCTCCAACACGCTCCAAAATCTCAAAAGGTCCAACGAATCGAGGACTAAGCTTTCCTCGACTTCCGAAATGAATCACCCCTTTAGTCGGTGATATCTTCAAAAATACCAAATCACCAACAGCGAACTCTAGAGGTCTTCTTGATGTATCTGCCCAACTCTTTTGTCGGTCTTGTGCTGCTTTCATATGATTCCGAATAGTGTTAACCTTTTCAACTGTTTGCACGACCAAATCTGGTCCCAACAATCTTCGTTCACCAATATCGTCCCAACAAACAGGTGAACGAAACTTGCGACCATATAAAGCTTCGAATGGAGCCATCTGAATAGTCGCCTGGAAACTGTTATTGTACGAAAACTCCACCAAGTGTAGATGATCCTCCCATGAACCCTTGAAGTCTAACATGCAAGCTCTCAACATGTCTTCAAGAGTTTGGATCGTTCTCTTCGATTGGCCATCTGTCTGAGGATGATAAGCTGTGCTAAATTTCAATCGAGTCCCCAAACTTTCCTGTAAACTCCTCCAAAAGTGTGATAAGAAATGAGTGTCACGGTCGGACACGATGCTCACCGGTACTCCATGCAATCTTACAATCTCCTGCATGTACCGTTTTGCCAAAGTTTCTGTTGATTGACCAACTTGAAAAGAGATGAAATGAGCTGCCTTGGTCAATCGATCAACAGTCACCCAAACTGCATTGTTGCCTTTTGGACTCCGCGGTAGAGCCGTCACGAAATCCATGGTTATATGTTCCCACTTCCACTGAGGCATCGAAAGTGGTTGCAATAAACTAGCAACCCTTTGATGTTCAGCCTTAACTTGCTGACACACCAAGCACTTTGCTACAAAGCGGGCAATCTCCCGTTTCATGCCTTCCCACCAGAAATGCTGTCGTATATCTTGGTACATCTTCATGCCTCCTGGATGTACAAAATATGCTGAACTGTGCGCCTCCTTCATAAGTTCTTCACGAATATCTCCCTTTGGCACACACAAATGGCTACCATATCGCAACGAACTATCTTCATGAATCAACAAGTCTGTTCGAAGTCCAGCTTCAACCTGTTCTCGAAACTTCTGCAATCTAGGGTCCTGTAATTACGCAGCTTTAATATTCTCGATCAACGACGACTGTGCTTGCAGCTGCATCAACTGTCCCAAAGAATGCGGTAGCGCAACCTCCAAATCAAATCTTCGAAAGTCTTCAATAAGCTTCTTCTGTGCAGTCAACATATGAATTGCTGGCAACCGACTAAGCGCATCCGGCACGACATTAACTTTCCCCGGATGGTACTTAAGATCAAGATCGTAATCAGCCATCAGCTCCAACCATCTGCGCTGCCTTATATTAAGCTCCTTCTACGTGAACACATACTTCAAGCTTTTATGATTGGTGAATACCTCGACCCTTTCGCCCAATAAATAGTGCCTCCAAATCTTCAAAGCGAAAATCACAGCTGCTAGCTCCAAGTCATGAGTTGGGTAATTCTTCTCATGGGTTTTCAACTGTCTCGATGCGTATGCTATAACCTTCCCATGCTGCATCAAAACACATCCTAATCCTTTCCCAGACGCGTTGCTGTGAATCACCAATTCTCCGGAATTGTCTGGCACGGTCAAAATAGGAGCGGTTATCAACCTCTGTTTCAACGCCTCCAAAGTCGACGCACACTTATCCGTCCACACAAATGGTACTTCTTTGCGCGTAAGCTTGGTCAAAGGTTCCGCCAGACGAGCAAAGTTCTCCACGAACCTCCTGTAATACCCGGCAAGTCTAAGAAAGCTTCTGATCTCCGCAACGTTCTTCGGAATCGGCCAATCTCGAACTGCTGCAATCTTTTCAGGATCAACGGCGATTCCATCTCCAGACACGACATGTCCCAAAAACTTCACTTCTTGAAGCCAAAACTCGCACTTGCTCATCTTTGCATACAATTTTTCTTGCCTCAACGTCTGCAGTGCGATCTTCAAGTGTTCTGCATGCTCTTCAATACTCTTCGAGTAGACCAGAATATCATCAATGAACACCACTATAAACTGGTCCAAGAATGGTGAAAAGATTCGGTTCATCAAGTCCATGAATATCACCGGTGCATTCGTTACTCCGAAGGGCATCACTAAATACTCGTAATGTCCATACCGAGTTCGGAACGCCGTCTTGCAGATATCTTCTGTTTTAACTCGGACCTGATGATATCTGGATTGCAAATCCAGCTTCGAGAATACCCTCGCGCCACTAAACTGCTCGAATAATTCGCCAATACGAGGGATCGGGTACTTGTTCTTAATAGTCACCTGGTTTAATTCTCGATAATCGATGCACATCCTTCTTGTGCTATCTTTCTTCTTAACTAGAAGAACCGGAGCTCCTCAAGGAGAGTTACTGCTGCGAATCCAACCCTTCTTAAGTAATTCAGTAACCTGCTTCTTGACTTCTTCCAACTCCACTGGTGCCATTGGATAGTACGCTTTAGAGACTGGCGTTGCACCAGGAATAAGATCAATCGCGAACTCCACGTCTCGTTTCGGCGGTAAACCTGATATGTCCTCGAACACGTCCATGAAATCTCGAACAACAGCCGGCGCTTCATCTTTATCAACCTCCATCGACGAAAGAACATTAGTTGTCGGCCTAGCCCCAAACTCGACTGGCCCGACAGAACTGCTTCCTCCAGTAAAGATAAACTCTGGATGTCCGGAAATCTGGAAAATTACTTTCTTTGCCCTACAATCGATGTGAGCGTGGAAAGTGCTGAGAAAATCCATTCCCAAGACGACTTCATAGCTGCCTGTATCAATCACCAAGAAATCCGCAAACAGCTCCCGTCCGCAAACAACAACTGCACAATCCTTACATTCTCTACTAGATATGATCTTCCCATTCCCAGCGTGTATGTCCCAGAAACTAGACAGTGTCAAGCAAGCAATCAAGTGTGTAGCAATAAAATTGGACGACATAAAACAATGGGATGCACCAGAATCGAATAACGCTAATGCGGGAAAACCATGAACAAGTAGAATACCTGAAACAACCTCTCCTGAAGTTTTAGCTTCCTCAGCCGTCAGGGTAAATGCTCAAGCTTAATTGGGTCCCTGAGTCAGCTGCTTCTGTCCCTGAAACGGTTTATGCGGTGGCTTCTGAACATCATCCTTCGTGCGAAGCTTCGACGGACAAGCGTTGATAGTATGATTCGCCGATCCACAAACCAAACAGAGTCCCTGCCTCCTTCAACATTCCCTTTGCACGTGCCCAGGTAAATGGCAGTAGTCACAAATCACGGTCCTCCTCTGATCAACAACAACAGGCTTCTTCATCGGTGTTATGCCACGTCGGTTCACTGGGATACCTCTGCGTCCATGCACCCGGTTCGGTGCAAATGCCGGCTTCCGTACTGTAACTGCTGGCTGCTGTGTACTCCCAGTCTTCATAGATAGGCGCTGCTGTTGTCGGGCCGCTGTAACTACTTGTGAAAAAGTGGTCAAACCCAGGGAGACAATCTGCCTCAGGATGTCCACATCCAAACTGCGCATGAACCTCCTTGCCCTATCAGCATCATTGGCAACCAAAGGTCCAGCGAATCTACTGAGCCGTGTCCACTCAGCTGCATGTACATCTACAGGAGCGTCGTTCTGCTTCAAACAAATGAACTTTTCTTCCATTTCCTCCCGTGCAGTCCGCGGGAAGAACTTCTCCAAGAAACTCTTCGAAAAATCCGCCCAACTGATCGGCTTGGGCAAGCGGGTCTCTTCCACAAGCCACCATTCATGGGCGTAGTCCACCACTGGATGCGTACCACATCCACTGTCTTATCTTCTGGGATCTATGCCGCAACGAGTAAATTCTCCGTGTCAACCAGCTACTGCTCCGCTGGCAACGGCTCCTCCAGGCCAGTAAAGACAGACGGACCCAGTCTCCTGAAATACGCCACGGTACCCACACGTTCAACTGGTCTGGCCACAACATTGTTCACGGACTGCTGAACGGTCCGCAAACCTTCCTGAAAAGATTCAGCTTGCTGCTGGATTAGCTCGGTCTGTCGCTTTTGGTTCTCCAACATCCCACAGATTACTCCAAACATAGCGGCTTCGTCAACACGCCTTTGGTACGTTTTCAGATTCTTTCCTGCCATGTTCTTGAAATCAAACACCAAAAGGATTAGCATGATAACAGATTCAAAATATAGATCAAGGATATGAAACAAGGCTAGAACTCCAAGTACTTAAATAGAGTACCGCATTGTAACTATGCCGCGGTATCATAGCTACAATCACATAACTCCACCCAAGTCGCCTAAGTTCTAGAGATAACCAAAAGGAAACCGGGTTTTCGAGTCGATATGCAAAGGAGGTTTGCATATCATAAAAGTAGAATCAGGAGGAGATTAAGATTCAAAAATAATAAGACGGTAAGGTGGCAGGACATGTTTCCTAATCACAAGTATTCTGATTCATGTATTTGGTTTAATACCCAACTACAAAAGAATCAAACCCGATTAACTTAAATAACATGACGCTCTGATACCAAAAGAACCATGTCACTCCCCGCTTTCCAGAGTACGCTAAGATAGGCACGTGACATAGCCAACCATGCTACCTGTGGATAGGAAATATCTTTCCACAGTCACATTACGGCTGTAGAGATATCAAAAACAATAATAAACTATCCAATCCATGTCTATAAGCCAAAATAAAACGAGTCAAGATTAAAATAATACGGAAGCAAAAGATCCAATACAAGAATAAACTGGAATATACGTCCCATAATGCAGGCTCACATCAGGAATGGAAAGTACCGAGAGTAAAATAAACTAACTACTAATAAGTCCTCACTGCTCAGCCTGCCGACTGGAATACTCCTGCTCGGCCTGCAGCAAAGGTAAAGAATCTGGGCCATGCAAAACCCAGACGTCAGTGCGTCATAATATCAAGCAATACTATAAACATGGGTAGCAAGATATGCAGGTATGAGTATAAGTGGTAAAACAGGTATAACAGTGATGTAAGTGAGGACAGTGAGGGTAATGTTTAGTGAGTGATCTAAACTGGTCTATTGTGTTAACTAGTCTCAAGTCTTTGAAATCAATTTGATGAATCATCGATATAACTCAATAGTATCCCGTGCGTGCCCGGGATCACGGTCTATGACTCTCGGGCTTGTAGGGTGTTTTTCGTCACCCCATTGAGATGGGAATACGCGCGCGCTTGTCAGGCATACTACAGATTCCCCCTGCCTAGGGTAGGCCGGAGGTTATTGATTGTGGGGATCCGAATTTCCGGCAGCCGCGGACTAAGCTGCCATTAATTACCCCTCGCCTTTAGGGCGAGGGAACCTCCGATTAACGGGTTAAACTGGTCATGCGAACTCAACGTACAGTGTATGTGTGTTGTGTTTTGAAAGGGGAGGTTTGGATATATCGGGAGCTACGCAGAGTTTTTACGGGGGTCCCGCTACCCGGATAGCGGGCTGGGGGTCAAGGGGGCTAGCAGCCCCCTTATGGGGTGCGGGGCAGCGCCCCGTTAGAAATTTTTTTCTAACAGGGACAGTGTCGTGGTGTATCCATGTGTGCACATATGTATGCATATGTGTACATATGTATATATATATATGTATATACATATATAAAAAAAAGAGGGGGGAGAAGCATCCAAAGGATGCGTGGGGGCAGCACCTTGGGCGCTGTGCGCCTAGGTGCTGTGCGCTCAGGCGCTAGAGTGCCACGTGTCGGCACGTGGGCGCTCTATGCTTGAGCGCTGGGCGCTTGAGCGCAAGTGTGCCACGTGTCGGCACGAGGGCGACTTGCGCTCGAGCGCCTGCGCTGGAGCGCAAGCGCGCCACGTGTCGGAACGGGGGCGACTTGCGCTCGAGCGCAAGCGCGCCACGTGTCGGCACCGGGGCGACTTGCGCCCGAGCGCCTGCGCTCGAGCGCAAGCGCGCCACGTGTTGGCACCGGGGCGACTTGCGCTTGAGCGCAAGCACGCCATGTGTCGGCACGTGGGTGACTTGCGCTCGGGCGCTTGCGCTTGAGCGCAAGTGCGCCACGTGTCGACACGCGGGCGCTCTGCGCTTGAGCGCCGGCGAGAAAAAGAGGCTTTTAGCCTAAGAAACAGAAGCTATGCTTCAGAAAGGAAATATTTATTATTTATATATATATATATATATATATATATATGTAAATATATGGAGTTAAACTCCTAAAATGTTTTGGTTGATGAAAGGGATTCTTTCTCTTCCTCCTCTGTTGGCTGGATCTTGATGATCAAGAGATATGAGATCTACAAATCTCTCCTTTCTGAGATCTGATGGTAGATCCAAGTTCCCCTTTGTGGGTTTTGTGGTGGAAGACTTCTTAGTTTTTGAAAAGAAAGAGTAAAAATCTTGATTTAATTCAAATGAAATGATAAGGTTTAGAACCTTGGAGAAGGAGCAGGAGGCACAAAAGATCTCAGATCTAAAATTTTTGTGGAGAGAATGAAAAGTTGTTTTTTTATTCATGATGTTGCCTTATATAGGCTTACATATTTGCATGTAGCCCCTTGGGCTTTACAAAATGGCATTTTGCCTATCCCATGGCTCATGTGCCATTTCATTTTTGCACATAAGCCATGGGCTTACAAAAATTTGGCTTTATGCCCATTTTGCATACATTCATGTATAAAAAATTACATAAAAATTATTTATTACATGATCTATATTTTAGCATGGAGGAGGCTGGCCACGGGCTCGACTTGGGCATGGGCCCGCTTGACCTGGGCTTGGGCCCACCTGGCTTGGGGTTGACCTTGACTTTGACTCGGTCAACAGGGGTGTAAATTTTTACCCCAACAAAGTGCCCCCCATCAATAAATGCACACCGCACATTTGAGTTGTGTGCATAAAATTGATGGATCTTGAAGCTGAACTTCGAGGTGGAACATCATTCCGGAGGCGAAGCATCATCCCGGGGAGCATGATTCCCGGGGATCGGCGCATCATTCCGATTCGCGGAGCATAATTCCAACGCCGGAGCATCATTCCGAAGGGCGGAGCATGATTCCAGAGTTTGGAGCATCTTTCCGAAGAGCGGAGCATCATTGCAGGGATCGGAGCATCATTCCGATTTGCGGAGCATCATTCCGATTTGCGGAGCATAATTCCAGGGTATCGGAGCATCATTCCGATGAGCGGAGCATAATTCCAAGGATCGGAGCATCATTCCGAAGCGCAGAGCATAATTCCAGAGTTCGGAGCATCTTTCCGAAGAGCGGAGCATAATTCCAGAGATCGGAGCATCGTTCCGGTGGGCGGAGCATAATTCCAGAGATCGGAGCATCGTTCCGATGGGCGGAGCATAATTCTAGAGATCGGAGCATCATTCCCATGATCGGAACATAATTCCAGGGTTCAGAGCATCTTTCCAAAGAGTGGAGCATAATTCCAGGATTCGGAGCATCATTCCGAAGGGCGGAGCATGATTCCAGAGTTCGGAGCATCTTTCCGAAGAGCGGAGCATCATTCCAGGGATCGGAGCATCATTCCGATTCGCGGAGCATAATTCCAGATATCGGAGCATCGTTCCGAAGGGGGGAGCATGATTCCAGGGGTTCGGAGCATTATTCCGAAGGGTGGAGCATGATTCCAAGGATCGGAGCATCATTCTGAAGAGCGGAGCATGATTCCAGGGGTTCGGAGCATCATTCCGAAGAGCGGAGCATGATTCCAAGGGTCAGAGCATCATTCTGATTTGCGGAGCATGATTCCAAGGATCGAAGCATCATTCCGATGAGCGGAGCATAATTCCAAGATTCAGAGCATCATTCCGAAGGGTGACAGACATTCTAACCGAAGCATAATTTCGATGCGGAGGTTGATTCCCAGGCGAAGCATAATTCCGACAGAGAAGGCAAATACTCCGAGGCGAAGCATGATTTCGACATGGGGTACATTCTGAGACGGAGCATCATTCCGGCGCAGAGCTTGTCGGTTGACTTGATTCCGAGGCGAAGCATAATTTCGACAGGGAAAAAAGGTACACCGAGGCGAAGCATCATTTCGTCACGGGGTGCACATTCTGAGACGAAGCTTGATTCCGACGCAGAGCTGGTTGGTTGATTTGATTCTAAGGCGGAGCATAATTCCAGCAGGGAAGGTAGATATCCCGAGGCGAAGCATGATTTCGACGCGGGGTAAATTCTGGGACGGAGCATGATTCTGCCGTAGAGGTTTTTGGTTTGATTTGATTTAGGTTGACATCAGCATCGCTACACTGGAATATGGTACCAGGAGCGAATCATCATTTGTCATGAGAGGATTTTGGGATTGGGTTTTTTTTTGTTTGGCATCAGCATCGCTACACTGGAATATAGTACCAGGAGCGAATCTTCATTTGCGTTTGCTTATTAGGAAACGATGGCTTAGGAGACAGGTTTTAGGTCCCTATCGCCTAAGACTTTTCAACTTTGTGAGCCGTAAGGGTCTCACAAAGCATTTTCTCCCTACAGGTCGTGAGGATCCCGTAAGTGCATTTTCTCCTTGGGAGTCGTGGGGACTCCCAAGTGTGTTGCTCCTTTGTGAGTCATAAGGATCTCACGCGGGAATTTTCTCCTCACAAAGTCGAGAGGACCTTGTGAGTGCATTTCATCTCTTTCTCACGAGTTTGCGCCCTTTCGGGTCTTCACAAACTCGCCGGCAGTCCTGCTGTTTTTACTCACGGAGCCCTTTCGGGTTTTCATCCGTGCCCATCATGCTTGTGGACATACCTTTTTTTTAATTTTATTAAAAAATTTTTGGAGAGATTGAGATTGTTTTACGCCCGTGGATTGTATACGGTTTTGCAGGATGTATGATCCAGACCGTAGGGCCGAAAGCATTTTGGGTCTTTGTTGGCGTCTGCATCGCTGCACTGGAATATGGTACCAGGAGCGACCCATCATTCGCCGTTGGGGATTGGGATTTGGAATTTGGTTGGCGTCTGCATCGCTGCACTGGAATATGGTACCAGGAGCGACTCATCATTCGCCACTTGGGGATTGGGATTTGGAATTTGGTTGGCGTCTGCATCACTGCACTGGAATATGGTACCAGGAGCGACTCATCATTCGCCACTTGGGGATTGGGGAACGATGGCTTAGGAGACAGGTTTATATCCCTATCACCTAAGACTTTTCAATTTTATGGGCCGTGAGGGTCCCATAAAAGCATTTTCTCCCTACGAGTCGTAAGGATCCCGCAGGTGTATTTTCTCCTTAAGAGTCGTGAGGACTCCTAAGTGTGTTTTTCCTTGGTGAGTCGTAAGAATCTCACGAAGGTTTGTTCTCCTCATGCATCGTGAGGACACATGAGTGGGTCTTCTTAATGGAGCATAATTCCAAAGGCGGAGACCAGCCGCGTAACTGGTGATTACGGTGGGGCATGAGGGCGATGAGAATTATTTGAGCCCGTGGATTGTATACGGTAGTCAATTTGGGGACTAACCGTAGGGCTAGAAGAATTTTGAGAAATTGGATTTTGGTTGGCGCACTGGAATATGGTACCAGGAGCGACTCATCATTCGCCGCTGTTTTTTTGTTGTTTTGTTATTGTTTTTTTTTGTTTTACCGCGATTTCTCTATCATTTTAGCTTTTCTTATCGCGAAAATTGCGATTGCCCTATCATTTCGGCTTTTATTCGCGGTTGCCCCATCATTTCGGCTTTATTTTCATTTTCATTTTTACTCGCTGGTTTTTATTGCGAGTTGCCCCATCATTTAGGCTTTTCTTTATTTTTCTTTTATTTACACATTTTTTTATGTACACACATTTTTTTTTACATTCCCAGTTTAACGACTTAGAGGTCGACGGTTCCCAGTTTAATGACGTGGTGGTCGATTGTTTTCAGAGAAAGGCAGATGTCTGAGAGAATCAGTTTCACGAAGAACTTCAGTCTCCATTTGTATGAAATTGGCGGTTGCAGTTTGACTGTTTGTTAACACGCCTTTGGACAGTTCTATCTCTCCTGCCTTGTATTGCTTTTCGACCCAATCTTTGAAGACGAAGCAGTCCTCAATGGCATGACCTATCACTCTGTGATAGGGGCAGTATTTGGGGTCGTCGGTCCTATTCGCTTCCTGCGGTCTTTTTGACTCTGGCAGTTGTAGACCGTTCTTCAGGGCGTCTTTGAATATTTTACGGATTTTGTCCCTTCTGAAGGAATAGACCTTATCCAGCTTCTCTTTCAGTGGAGATTCTCCTCCCTCTCCGAACATTGGCTTCCAAGGCTGGTTGGCGCTAGGTCCGCTCATCCCTTGCTTATTTCGGTTAGCCGAAGTGTTGAAAGATTCAGAATCATCGGAGTTTCCGCCTTTGCGATTATCGTCCTTCCGGTTTCTCCAGGACCTACTGTTATTTTGAGAATCCGAGGAGGACTCCTGCTTTGAGCGCTCCAGCATCTGAACTTTCCTGGTCAGCTCTTGGAATGTTTTGAGACCCGCGGTGCATAGAAACGGGGCCATCCAATTATTGAGATTTCCGACGAGGAGACTGACAGATTGGTCCTGCTCTATCGGTGGTTCGCATTTAACGGAGAGATTGCGCCATCGGGTTATAAAATCCGTGCTGTTTTCATTGTTCTTGGGTTTGGTCCTTACGAGCTCGGCAATGGTGATCTTATCGCTGACGCTCATGAATCTTTGTCGAAACAAAGATTCCATTTAGACGAAAGTAGTAACGGAGCCATCCGGTATGCTCGCGTACCAGTCGAAAGCAACATCGGTCAAGCTATTAACGAACTGGCGAAGGAGAAGCGCATCATTGCCCCCAGTATTCCCACATGAGGCTTTGAAGTGGGCGATGTGTTGATTCGCATTTCCCGTCCCATCGAATCTTCCGAATTTGGGGATGACATAGCCGCTAGGAAATTCTACCAGATCATACTGAGCAGGATATGGTCTCCCACTACTGCTGATATCTTTTTGCGCTTCGGCTTCGGCCACCAATGTTTTGACTTTGCTGGCAACCAAATCCATGATTTGATCTTGAGTTAGCGGGCTACTGTCATCGGTAGCCAAGACATTTCCCGAGATAGGATGCGACTGATTTTCATGCGGTTCACCCACTTTTGGATTTGAGGGAATAGGCGTCGGATGCTTTGGGACACCATTTCCCGGTTCATGAGAGCCCTGCGCCTGATTAGGCGGCTGAGAGGCAAGTTGGGCCGTGAGCTGCAAGACGACGTTTTTCAAGTCGTCAATTTTTTAGTAGAGCTTGGCCATCTCCTTGTCTTTGCTTCTGAGCTGTTTTTGGAGCTCTTGAAGAAGTTGCTGCTCTGCGTTCTTGGGACGGAAGATTGGCTCATCTTCGCTTTCCGAGCCCGACTCCTCATGAACCGAGGGCTCTCTTTGCCTATCAGCCTCATCGAGAGGGTTTTCATCATCCAGCAGAGGCGGCTGTTCTTGGGAAGTGGCAACCACATTCAAGCCAGATTGGATTTGAGATGTGGTGGCCCCATCCTTGTTCTTGCTGCGCGTGCCTACCACGTAGACAGTGTGGATAACACATTCAGCCATCCCCTCATCTTTGGCGGGGTAACCCTGTTCCTCGAACCTCATGAGGTTCAGCTTACCAGGAGCCCTAGCCCTTTTGTTGGCTCTATATCTGAGCCTTTTCTGCCTTAACTTTTCAATTTTAAGGGCTCGGCGGGCATTCATTCCCTGGGAAGCCACCGTGAGTCGATTAGCGGGGAGCTTAGAGAAGACACCCGATCGAGCAGTTGTCAGAGGCACCGCCGGAGCTTTCTCGAGACGCGTTGTAGCTTTGTTGGTGTTGATGGCCTTGCCCCCAGCTGGGGCCATGGAGAGTCGTTCGGAAACGGACTTGCGCTTGGGCTGAGATGCCCTCGCGACCACCACATTTGGCCTCTTGCCTTTCGAGACCGGTCTGTCTGTCACTGGGGCTTGAGGAGCCGGGATGGCGCCAACTGGCATGAACATGATAGAGCCGAATGGTAGCAGCGGCTCTTCCCATTGTCGCCCGAGACTGGCCGGAAGGACCGTCCTGGAGTCTATCCTCATCGTGTAGGAGACGGGAGCTGAGTTCATCATCGAAGACATCGTCGGAAGGTGATTGCTTGAAAATCTGCATGAAAAAGCATTATTTTTAGTATAAATACAGGTATGTATATTGATTGAGTTCGCATGAACGCTTAACCCGAAATATGGGAGGAGAGATTCGTCCCACCGGGCGTGCCAGAATCTGTAGGGTGTTTTTCGTCACCCCATTGAGATGGGAATACGCGCGCGCTTGTCAGGCGTACTACAGATTCCCCCTGTCTAGGGTAGGCCGGGGGTTATTGATTGTGGGGATCCGAATTTCCGGCAGCCGCGGACTAAGCTGCCGTTAATTACCCCTCGCCTTTGGGGCGAGGGAACCTTCGATTAACGGGTTAAACTGGTCATGCGAACTCAACGTGCAGTGTACGTGTGTTGTGTTTTGAAAGGGGAGGTTTGGATATATCGGGAGCCACGCAGAGTTTTTACGGGGGTCCCGCTATCCGGATAGCGGGCTGGAGGTCAAGGGGGCTAGCAGCCCCCTTACGGGGTGCGGGGCAGCGCCCCGTTAGAAATTTTTTTCTAACAGGGACAGTGTCGTGGTGTATCTGTGTGTGCACATATGTATGCTGCAGTGTACATATGTATATATATATATATATATGTATATACATATATAAAAAAAAGAGGGGGGAGAAGCATCCAAAGGATGTGTGGGGGCAGCACCTTGGGCGCTGTGCGCCTAGGTGCTGTGCGCTCAGGCGCTAGAGTGCCACGTGTCGGCACGTGGGCGCTCTGTGCTTGAGCGCTGGGCGCTTGAGCGCAAGTGCGCCACGTGTCGGCACGAGGGCGACTTGCGCTCGAGCGCCTGCACTGGAGCGCAAGCGCGCCACGTGTCGGCACGGGGGAGACTTGCGCTCGAGCGCCTGCGCTTGAGCGCAAGCGCGCCACGGGTCGGCACGGGGGAGACTTGTGCTCGAGCGCCTGCGCTGAGCGCAAGCGCGCCACGTGTCGGCACAGGGGCGACTTGCGCCCGAGCGCCTGCGCTGGAGCGCAAGCGCGCCACGTGTCGGCACGGGGGCGACTTGCGCCCGAGCGCCTGCGCTTGAGCGCGCGCCACGTGTCGGCACCTGGGCGACTTGCGCTCGAGCGCCTGCGCTTGAGCGCAAGCGCGCCACGTGTCGGCACCGGGGCGACTTGCGCTCGGGAGCTTGCGCTTGAGCGCAAGCGCGCCATGTGTCGGCACGTGGGCGACTTGCGCTCGGGCGCTTGCTCTTGAGCGCAAGTGCGCCACGTGTCGACACGCGGGCGCTCTGCGCTTGAGCGCCGGCGAGAAAAAGAGGCTTTTAGCCTAAGAAACAGAAGCTATGCTTTAGAAAAGAAATATTTATTATATATATATATATATATATATATATGGAGTTAAACTCCTAAAATGTTTTGGTTGATGAAAGGGATTCTTTCTCTTCCTCCTCTGTTGGCTGGATCTTGATGATCAAGAGATATGAGATCTACAAATCTCTCCTTTCTGAGATCTGATGGTAGATCCAAGTTCTCCTTTGTGGGTTTTGTGGTGGAAGACTTCTTAGTTTTTGAAAAGAAAGAGTAAAAATCTTGATTTAATTCAAATGAAATGAAAAGGTTTAGAACCTTGGAGAAGGAGCAGGAGGCACAAAAGATCTCAGATCTAAAATTTTTGTGGAGAGAATGAAAAGTTGTTTTTTTTATTCATGATGTTGCCTTATATAGGCTTACATATTTGCATGTAGCCCCTTGGGCTTTACAAAATGGCATTTTGCCTATCCCATGGCTCATGTGCCATTTCATTTTTGCACATAAGCCATGGGTTTACAAAAATTTGGCTTTATGCCCATTTTGCATACATTCATGTATAAAAAATTACATAAAAATTATTTATTACATGATCTATATTTTAGCATGGAGGAGGCTGGCCGCGAGCTCGACTTGGGCATGGGCCCGCTTGACCTGGGCTTGGGCCCACCTGGCTTGGGGTTGACCTTGACTTTGACTCGGTCAATAGGGGTGTAAATTTTTACCCCAACAGGGCTGAATCCGAGACGTGCCGCAAGGCAGTAAAGGGTAGTAGGTAATGACGAGTGATGCCAGCAAGCATCACCCCGGGGCTGGCCTAGCCCGTAAGACTGATCAGTAAAGGTATCGAACTGTCGAGTTACAAGTCAGGTTTCATCATTGATTTCCCTATGCCCCCAAGTTATATATGTTCAAGTCAGGTATTACTAAATCTGGAGCTAATGCCAACACATGATCAAGCAGGTACAGGTATGTCTGAATAGACAACAGGAAATGTCCGTAGGGACAACAGGTCAAGTTTATTGGCATTAGTAACAAGATCAGGTAACAGGTAAAGTCATGGTACCACAGGTCAAGTCAGGTAATATAGACGTATCATGTCATGTCAATAAGTGCACGGTATTACGTCGTGTCAAGTAATGGTATATCAAGTCATGTCAGGGGTGCACAAAATGTCATGTGGGTGCTCATAATAAAAAAAAGCATGGGTATACAAAACAAGTATGGGGTACTAATGGAACAATAGAAATGGAACATTGTGATGTGGTATGCAAATAGGTACAGATTAAAACATATGGATGCACGATTATCGATTTGAGTTAGGGTTATGGTTCCAACACTAATTAAATACACTTTATCAAATATGGAATGTTAAAATCTCATTATTATGTATTAAATGATCTAGGAATGCAATTGTATATCTAATAGGCTAAATGGATGCAAACGGTGTCCGAAAGGTTATACACAATTAAAAGAGTACTATGGGCTGTGCAAATAATCATTATGTGATTTAAATACGGATATGGGTATCGTGTATCGTAATCTAATATGTAACATGATATGTTTCAAGTTCTAAAACTAAAATGATATAAATTGAACATCGGAATGTTAAAAAGGAACATGTGGCATTAGATTTAAATTACAGGTTTACTATGCAATTAAATACCTATAAAATAATATAAATAGCATGTAGCAAGTTTTACTTGCCTTGACAGATCAAGAAACGGGTATACGGAACGTCACACGTCGGTGGGAAAAGTCGCGACGCGCGCACGATGCATGGAACGGATCCAAACAACGCCCAAGGTGATCACACGGGTCAGGTACACTAGCTGGGTCGTCGGGATCGTCGACGGCACGACCGGGTCCCAGCGATCTACTGTAGACAGCAACAGTAAAAGAACAGAAGGAAAAGAAAGAAAGAAGGAATGAAGGAAAAGGAGGGGAAGAAGGGATTGAGAGAAGAGAAGCTCACTGTGGTTCAGAGGGAAGTCGTGAGGTGTCGACGGCGTCGACGGAGCTCCGGCGAGGTGGTTTGGTAATTAGGGTTTGGCTCGGGTTAGATCTGGGTTTCTTGGTGTGCAGTGATATTGGTGAGGGAGAAGCACAGAGGAGAGGGAGGAGAGGAAAGGAAAATGGTAGTGGCGACGTCGAGATGAAGGGATTGCCGGCGGTGAGGTGTTCTGTTGGGTGGTGATGGGTTCTCGGGTGTGCAAGGGTCGCAGGAGGTGCTCGGGAAGGAGGAAGAAGAAGAAGGAGATGGCGAGGAGGAGGAGGCTTGGTTGAGGGTAGAGAGGTGATGGATTTTTAGGGTTAGGGTTTGAGGAAGCAGGGAGTTTTAAGGTTAGGGTTTCGTAGCTGTGGGTTCATGCAGAGAAGTGCTCGGGATTTTTTTAAAAAAAAGAAGAAGATATGAAGAAGGGAGGTGACCGCAAGCGAAGGAGGGAGGTGCTCGGATCTCTGGTGAACAGGGATCGCGAGAGGAGTGAGAGAGAGAGGGAAGAGAGAGAAAGGGAGAGAGAGATAGAGAGAAGAGAGAGATCGAGAGGAGAGAGAGAGGAAGGGAACAGTGAGGAGAGATGAGTTTGGATTTAGTGGGGAAAAGAGAGAGAAAGAGGTAGCACGGGGGGAGGGGGGGAGGGACGTGTGGGCCAGGGAAAAAAAGGAGAGAGTTGGGTTTAGGAGTTAGGATTTGATTTGATAAAATTTTTAAAAAAGATTTAAATTGGTTTCGAAAATATTCTGAACTGTTTAAAAATATTATAATTAAATTTAAAATTTAAATAATTGAATTTTAGCGGGATATAAAATATTTTAAAATGTGCCCGGATCGGTCTAAAAATTTAGATTTAAAATACGAAAATTATATGCAGCTACCAAATTTTAAAACGAATGATTAGGTAACGAAAAAGCATACCCCCAAGACGGATGCACGTACGTGCGCGTAGCCATCCAAACACGTCCGTTTCACTGAACGGGACGAGAACAAGATACGCGGATGTTACCACGGGGTTAGGGGTATCATGCAGGCTATGAAATGCAATTTTAATTTATTTTACGTGATCTAAAATGTTATAGGATAAAATGTGCGATGCCAAATAAAAGTCAATATGCAGTATACAAAAGATGCACGTGTCTAATTAACAGGCCAGGGTAGTCTATAAATATGAATCAACCAGTTCAAGCAAGCGGGTCGGGTCGGATACAATGTAAAATGTAAACTACCATTCGCATCCAAACATAATAAATCAATAAAATACCATATATATATAAATACTGGAACTGGAATTGGTATAAATGAACTCGGTTGTTACACTTCTCCTCCCGCAGAATCTGCAATACAATTCGTGGATGCTCGGCGTGCTCCTTTCGACTTCTGGAATAGACTAGAATGTCATCGATGAATACGACGACAAACTGATCCAAGTACTTAGAGAAAACCTTGTTCATCAGATCCATAAATATGGTTGGTGCATTGGTAACACCAAACGGCATCACAAGAAACTCATAGTGGCCATATCGGGTTCGGAAAGCCGTCTTGCATACGTCTTCTGCCTTGACCCTGATTTGGTGGTACCCTGATCGAATGTCTAATTTGGTTAATACTCGACCACCACCAAGCTGGTCAAACAAGTCTTCAATGCGGGGAACAGGATATTTGTTCTTCACGATCACTCGGTTCAACTCCCGGTAGTCGATGCATATGCGCAAGGAACCGTCTTTCTTCTTCACCAATAGCACAGGAGCACCCCAAGGAGAAACACTTGGACGGATAAATCCCTTGTTCAAAAGATCTTCTATCTGCTTCTTTAGTTCTGCCAATTCAACTGGCGCCATCCTGTAAGGAGCTTTAAAAACTGGCGTCGTCCCTAGAATCAGATCAATAGAGAATCCCAAAACGCGGGGAGGTGGTAGACTTAGTAAATCTTCAGGGAACACATCAAGAAAATCCCGAATGATCTCTGGGGCTGGACTCTCATCAATCTCCATAGACGTCAATGCCTTTGGCTCGGCTTTAAACTTGGCTGGCTCTAAGGACTTGCTTCCACCTTCGAAAACAAACTCAGGATGATTAGGAATGCGGAAAGTCACTTCCCTAGCTCGGCAATCGATGATCGCATGGAAGGTGCTCATCCAATCCATCACGAGAATCGTGTTATAGCTGCTCGTCCCGATTAGAAGGAAATTCGCATAGAATTCCCTGGAGCATACTACCATCGGACATAATCTACACTCTTGGTTGGACACAACAATTCCGTTACCCGTATGTATCTCGCAACCCTTGGTCAATGGCTCGTGAGGTATAGAGTGTGAGTTAACAAACCGCGTAGAAATGAAACAATGCGAAGCACCTAAATCAAAAAGAACACTAACTGGTACAGAATAAACAAGGATGGTACATGTAACCACTTCTCCAGAAGCCTCTGCCTGCTCGGCGGACAGGGGAAATCCCGTCCCTGATTCCGACCTGTGCCGGTCTGCCTCTGATCGAAAGACCGCTGCTGGGATACCCGAGGTGGACCCCTATGAGCTGAAGTGTCGTACGGCGGTTGTTGTTGCTCGAACCCTCCCTGTAGCTCAGATCTCTGGGGACACCCGCTGACCCTGTGCTCGCTGGATCCGCAAATCAGACATTGCCCCTAGCTCTGCAACAATCTCTCTGCATGTGTCTAGATCTCTGGAAATAATCGCAAAACAAGGCATTCCGTTGTGGCTGCTGGGGTGAGAAGGTGCGCTTCATCTATGTGACACCCGGCCTGTGAACTGGGATCGCTCCACGGGGAGAGATGCTAGGCCGTGCTGGAATCACGTGGGGTCTCCTGTCCATCGATAGTTGGCCCTTGGCCTTCTCCGCTAATTTTTCCTGTACTCGGGCAGCGTTCAAAACTTGGGCAAAGGTTGGTAGATCGAGAGACGCGATAAGTTGTTACAGTTCAATATCGAGCCCTTGCTGGAACCGTCTTGCCCTGGCGGCTTCGGTGGCTTTCATGTATGGTGTGAAGCGACTTAGCCGGTTAAACTCTGCGGCATAGACATCCACTGAGCGTCCATTCTGCTTCAACATAATGAATTTCTCCTCCATCTCGGCCTTGGCAGTAGCTGGAAAATAGTGATCCAGGAAGCATGCGGAGAACGTGTCCCATCCAATAGGTTTCTCTAGCCGGCTCTCCTCTACGGACCACCACGTGCAGGAATCTTCCAGCTGGATCTTCACTACGTTCACTCTATCATTGTCAGGAACTCGAGCGTTTGTCAGGAGGTTCTCTACATTGATGAGCCATTGATCGGCCTCAAGTGGACTTGCTGATCCCGTGAACACCGCTGGATGAAGCCTCTTGAAGTCTGAAACGGTACCAACTCTAGCCTGGGTAGTCGGTACGAGGGTGCTCTCGGGGGTGGCGGGAATAGCCGTAGATCTCTCCAGGGCGGTAATTGCGGTCTCCTGTACCACCTTCAATCCCTCGGCCAGGATATCGATCTTCCTCTCTTGAGCTTGGGCCAGGGTCGTGAGTGTGCTAAGGATCTTCTCCGTACGATCGTAAGAACCAGCACCTGACGAGTTGCCGAGGAGTCCATATCTCTGAAAAGATCAAAAGTAATTAGATTCAAACAAGGTTACACAATGATTCAACGAGGATTAGAAAGGGAAAAAGAAATGTAATAAGACATACGTCAAGGGCGTAACTCAATCTAGAGATCTCTCGACGGAACTGTAATTTCATCCAAAAACTCGGCGCTATGATACCAAAAAAACCATGTCACGCCCCGCTTCCCGAAAATATGGAATACGAGGGGTGACTAGGCCAGCCATGCTCCTACGGTCAGGGAATATTCCCGCCGTAGTCACACTTCGGCTTCTAGCATTACATGGTAGTCGGTAAACAATACTAGAGTAAAAGAAAATCACAGTTCACAACTTTATTACATTGCAATAAAAGAGTTCGAAATACATTATTTTGCAGAATAAAACTAACCAATGAAATACAATGTGCTGAAAGCAAAAGAAATGGCGCTGATGATGCAGTCTAGATCTCCGCGATCTCGAATAGCAAGTCCTGCTCCTGGGCTGGGTCCACTTCGTCCTCTGAGTATGCACACTCAGGTCGTCAGGGCGACACGTATATAATTATACAAAGGGCGTGCAATATTATTAAACATGATAAATGCAACAAAAAGCAGAACATGAGTATAATAAATATCAACTGAATATGAATAGTGCAATATAGGTATCATGTCAGTAAACTAGGCTATGTGTATGTCACCACTTATCAGTCACTAGGTCAATGAAATCAAATGGTGGAATGGATACTCGTGTTTAACAAGGGTCTCGTGCATGCCTGAGACTATGTTCGGCTGTGCCCGGGACATAACCCTGTCAGCCGTGCCGCTAGGCTCACAATCTAATATATGTATATGTATGTATGTATGTATGTATGTATGTGTGTGTGTGTGTGTGTATCACTAATAGTTAATGATCATCCTCTAAATCACTGTACCTCGCTAAATACAAGTTCAATTCCACCTTGATTTCCCCATTCCCCAGGTTATAGTATGCATTCAGGTATTAGATAGGTTGTGAACAAATACGTATCGCTGTCACTTTCAATCACTTTTCCACTTATCAATATCACTGTCGTATTTGCTACAACCCAATCACTAACTAATATATCGACAATGCAAAACAGTCGCTAGATCTCAATGTGAATGATCATTATGCAGCAGATATAAAGCAAACAAGAAAATTGGCAGAAATGCACTGAACAGATACTCACTATTTTATGACGACTAATGTCATATAACTTGCAAAATTTACGATAAATCACACGCACAGAGTCGACCAAAATAATATAAAAGGCGTACGAAACACACTTGATCATCTAAGCAGTAAAATTAATTTCATATCAAACGGAATTCCGGATAGGGAAATATCATCATTTTAAGGTAGCGATCGATTGCTGGAATTCCAGTTTCAGAACTGGAAACCCAAATCACGCGCGTTTTACCAGTGATTAGGTTCAGATTCAGGTGTTTTCCCATTGAATAAAATCTATTTCTATCTATTAGGTTTCCAACTCATCAAACGGATTATCAATAACCTTCCTGTACTAAGAGTTATGTCCTGTTTAATGTGACGGTGTAAGAAACGTTACTGCAGAAACTACAGAACACAGCGATACTCTAAAATACAAATTAAATATCAAACGATGGTGAAAATGCACGGGACCAGATTCATGTGTTATCTAATTAAATTATATACGTGATCATATAGGGCTCTGCGCATTTACAGTTTGAATCAGGGATGTGCAGGTATTCAAAGTCAGGTATCCACGCGGAACACTGCCTCGGACAGCAGTCCAGTGCCGCAATCGCAGCAACATATCGTTAAAGTAATGTAAAATGGTCGAGAAATAACTAGGGTTGGTTATAGGTTATCGAGTCGGCTTTGATATGAGCCGTAGAATATCACGTTCCAAACTGTACTGAATTCACGATGATTTTAATAAGGTAACATGCGCGGTAAAATTTCAGATTGACGCAACTAGGCGGAGGTATCATTCATAGTGGTGAAATCAATATTTTTCCCTCGAATTCTTACAAGTTATCTGTTATCATGAAAGGGTTTCGAGGCTCATAAATTCCTCCATTTTAAATAGGGTTTTCATCTATGGTGTCGTGTCAAATACATAGGTTATGTATAGGAATCTGTTCTCATTAACCGATCCAACTAAGGTTATTCAATTTGAATGTTATAATGGTATTGATAAGGGATGGTAACTCTCAATATATGTAACAACCAAGTTCAGTTATACCAATTCCGGTTACCTTATGTGTTGTTTGTGGTATCTAGTTCATTTATCATGTTTGGTTGCAAAGTGGTAATTTACTTTGACCCGTTTACTTGAGCTCGTTGTTTACTAATTATAGATTACGCTAACATTTCATATTCTTGCATATAACAATTTAAGTCATTTAAAATAATTTAAAAATACATATCATGGCCTGCTTGTTACCCCTAAGCCCGTGGTAGCGTCCTTGCATCGTATTCTCGTTCTGTTCAGTGCAACGGGCGTATTTGGACGGCTACGCGCACGTACGTGCGTCCGTTCTTGGGGGTATGCTTTTTCATTACAAAACCCTTCATTTTTAATTTTTGGAGCTTGCCAATAATTTTCATATTTCAAATTCAAAATTTTGGACCCGACCCGGACGCTTTTCTGAATTATTTTACATCCCGCCAAAATTCAATTGTTCGAATTTTTAATTTAAACTTCTAATGATTTAAATATTCTGAATTCACCTAACCTATTTTCACCAACTAAGATTTATGGTAGAGAAATATTTTTATTTTATAGAAATCTTTTTCCTCTTCTCTTTCCAGCCAATGAAATCATTCTTTAGGATAGTAAAATCTTTATAAATCATTTTAAAATCGGCTTAGAATATTTTACAGCCCATTATAAAATTTTATATACCAACGATATTATTTTTAAAACCCAGTAAAATCTTTCAAAATTAATTTCCTAACTGCCCTGATCCTCCACCCTTTTTTATTTTTCGCAGCCAATCACATTACCCTTTTTCCTGTTGTCCCCACGCGCCCTATCTCTTTCTCTCTCCTTTCCCTTCTCCCTCTCTCTCTTTCTTTTTCGCTCACCCCCGCTAGCCAACAATTCTCTCTCTCCTCCTCTTTCTCTCTCCTCGCGTTTCTCTCTTCCTCTCTCTTCTCGCCTCTCTCTCTCTCCTGTCGCGGTGAGAAGAGGATCCCGTCACCTCCCCGAGATACACTCACCTCCCTCTTTTATAATTCTCCTTCTTCGTCTGTTCGTGCTGCATCTAAACCCTAACTCTTTTCCCCCGCTCCTCAGCCTCGTCGACATCCCTCTCGCCTCCTCATCGCCCATCTCCTCCTCCTCTCCATCTTCGTCTTCTTCTTTCTTCTCCCCCGAGTGTCTCTTCCCTACACAGCCTCTGCACACCCCAGCTCGACCCTAGAACCCACCTTCCCATCGCCGTCGACCATCTCTCGTCGACGTCACCACCTCTTCCACATCTCCTCACCCTCTTCTCTGTTCTCTGCTCACCTCATCAAACCCTGTGCACCAGCAACGAAACCAACATCTAACCCTAGCCTCCAAGAACCTCAGCCACCACCCTTCGCCGGCAGACCCCACGCCGGCAACCCCTTGTCGTCATCGCCACTTGCTGACTCCCCTGGATCCCAAGGCACTTATCCACTGTAATGCTTTTCCTTCTTCTTCTTTTTATAATTTCTTTTTTTTTTAAATAGATGTTCACTGTTATTTGATTCGCCGGAATCCGGCCGTGCCGTCGACGATCCCCGGTGACCCAGCGAGGACCTCTGACCCGTGTGATTCTACTGTTCGTCGTTCGGACTCATTCCATGTACCGTGCGCGCGTCGCAACTTTTCCCGCCGACGCGAGACGTTCCGTTTTCCGTATTGCGATCCGTCGAGGCAAGTGAAACTTGCTACATGCTATTTAATCTATTTTATACTTATTTGAATGCACAATCAACCTATAGTTTAAATATAATACCATAGTCTCCATTTTTCTTAACATCCAGATGACCCGTCATATCATTTTGATTTATAGCCCGGGACATACTATGTTGCATTTAGTGTTATTATACATAGTACCCACATTCATACTTAAATCATATAACCATTATTTGCATAGCCACAATACTCCTTTTATATTGTATACCCTGTCGAACGACCGTTTGCATACTCCTAACCTGGTTTACATTCAATTGCATCTTTGATTATTTTAGTACATATTAACACGATTTTAATATCCATATTTACTATACTGCATTCATGTAATATGGAAACCATCCCGTAAACTCAAACTGTTAACCGTACAACTAAGTAGTTTAATCTGCACATAGTGCTTAACATATTACATGTGCTAATTTATTGTTCTGATAATACCCATGCTTGTTTATTTATATCCATGATTATGCTAGTTGATTATGAGCACTCACATGATATCTTGTACACTCTGACATGACTTGCTACACATATTATTTGACCCGACATGGTACCTACACTCTTGACATGACATGACACCTAAATACACTACTTGACCTGACCTGAAGTACCATGGCTTTACCCGTTACCTGATCTTGTGTCTAATGCCAACAAACATAACCCGTAGTCCTGACGGACCGTTCCTATTGTCTATCCAGACAAACCTGTACTTTCCTGATCCTGTGTTGGCATTAGCTCCAGATTACTTGAATACCTGACTTGAACACATATAACTTGGGGGTATGGGGAAATCAATAATGAAATCCTAACTTGTAACTCGACAGTTTCTTGCTTGTACTGATCAGTTTTAGAGGCTAGGCCCGCCTCGGGACGATACTGCTGACATCGTTCGTCTTTACCCTTTTCCTTTTAGTGCCTTGCGGCACGTCTCGGTTTCAGCCCGAGAGTCTTAGACCGTGGTCCCGGGCATGCACGGGATACTATTGAGTTACATCGATAATTTATCAAATTGATTTCAAAGACTTGAGACTTTTCAACCCAATAGACCAGCTTAGATTAATCACTGCACACTACCTTTCACTGCCCTGATTTATATTGTTGTACACCTGCTTTACTATTTATGATTATATTTGCATGCCTTGCTTCATTATTACTGCTTGATGTTATGACGCGCTGACGTCTGGGTTTTGCATTGCCCAGATTCCGTACCTTTGCTGTAGTCCGAGCAGGAGTACTTCAGCCAGCAGGCTGAGCAGTGAGGATTCCCCAGAAGTTAGTTCTTTACTTTTCAGCATTTTATTCCTGATGTGAGCCCTCATTATGGGACATACATTCCAGTTATTTTTGTATTGGATCTTTTGCTTCCGCATTATTATTATTCTTGACTCATTTTATTTTGGCTCATGGACATGTATTAGATAGTTTTATTTTGTTCTTGATATCTCTACAGCCGTAATGTAACTGTGGAAGGATAATTCCTATCCACAGGTAGCATGGTTGGCTATGTCACGTGCCTACTTAGCGTACTCTGGGAAGCGGGGCGTGACATGGTTCTTTTGGTATCAGTGCCATAGGTTAATCGGGTTGATTCTTTTGTTGTTGGGTATTGTACCCAATACATGAATCAGAATACTCGTGATTAGGAAACATGTCCTGCCACCTTGTCGTCTACCGTTCTTGAATCTAACCTCCTCCTGATTATACTTTTACGATATGCAGACTTCTTTTGCATATCGACTCGAAACCTGATTCCTTGTTATCTCTAGAACTTAAGCGACTTGGGTGGAGTTATGTAATTGTAGCTATGATATCGCGGCATAGTTACAATGTGGTACTCTATTTAAGTAACTTGGAGTTCTAGCCTTGATCTACATTTTAAATCCGTTATCATGCTAATCTTTGGGTGTTTTGATTTCAGGAATATGACAGACAAGAATCTGAAGACGTATCAAAGGCGTGTTGACGAAGCCGCTATGCTTGGAGTAATACGTGGGATGTTAGAGAACCAAAAGCGGCAGACCGAGCTGTTCCAGCAGCAAGCTGAATCATTTCAGGAAGGTTTGCGGACCGTTCAGCAGTCCGTGAACAATGTTGGGGTCAGACCAGTAGATCGTGTGGGGACCGTAGCAGATTTCAGAAGACTGGGTCTGTCTGTCTTTACTGGTTTGGAGAAGCCGTTGCCAGCGGAGCAGTAGCTAGTTGACACAGAGAACTTACTTATTGCGGCACAGATCCCAGATGATAAAAGGGTGGATGTGGTACACATCCAGTTGGTGGATTACGTCCATGAATGGTGGCTTGTGGAGGAGACCCGCTTGCCCAAGCCGATCAAGTGGGCGGATTTTTCGAAGAGTTTCCTAGAGAAATTCTTCCCGCGGACTGCACGGGAGGAAATGGAAAAGAAGTTCATCAGTCTAAAGCAGAATGGTGCACCCGTAGATGTACATGCAGCCGAGTGGACACGGCTCAGTAGATTCGCTGGACCGTTGGTTGCCGATGATGCTGATAGGGCAAGGAGATTCATGCGCAGTTTGGATGTGGACATCCAGAGGCAGATTGTCTCCCTGGGTTTGACCACTTTCTCACAGGTATTCACGGCAGCCCGAGAACAGCAGAGCTTATCTGGGAAGACTGGGAGTTCACAGCAGACAGCAGTTACAGCAAGGAAGCCGGCATTTGTACCAAACCGAGCTCATAGACGCAGAGGTATTCCAGTGGACCGTCGTAGTGTAACACCGATGAAGAAGCCTACTGTCGTTGATCAGAGGAAGCTCGTGATTTGTAGCTATTGCTACTTACCCGGACATTTGCAAAGGGAATGTCGCAGGATGTGGGGACTTTGTTTGGTTTGTGGATCGGCTGATCATACTATTAATTCTTGTCCGTCGAAGTTTCGCACAAAGGATGATGTTCAGAAGACACCGCAGAAACCGTTTCAGGGACTGAAGCAGCTGACTCAAGGACCCAATCAGGCTCGAGCTTTTACCTTGACGGCTGAGGAAACTAAGGCTTCGGGAGAAGTTGTTTCAGGTATTCTACTCGTTCATGGTTTTGCCGCATTAGCATTATTTGATTCTGGTGCATCCCAATGTTTTATGTCGTCCAAGTTTATAGCTACACACTCGATTGCTTGCACGACCCTGTCTAGCTTCTGGGACATACACACTGGGAATGGGAAAATCATATCTAGTAGAGAGTGTAAAGACTGTGCAGTTGTTGTTTGCGGACGGGAGCTTTTTGCAGATTTCTTGGTGATTGATACGGGCAGCTATGAAGTCGTCTTGGGAATGGATTTTCTCGGCACTTTCCATGCTCACATAGATTGTAGGGCAAAGAAAGTAATTTTCCAGATTCCCGGACATCCCGAATTTATCTTCACTGGAGGAAGCAGTTCTGTCGGGCCAGTCGAGTTTAGGGCTAGGCCGACAACTAATATTCTTGCAGCAGAGGAGGTTGATAAAAGTGAAGCGCCAGCTGTTGTTCGAGATTTCATGGATGTGTTTGAAGACGTATCAGGTTTACCGCCGAGGCGAGACGTGGAGTTCGCAATTGAACTTATTCCTGGTGCAGCGCCAGTATCTAAAGCGTATTATCCAATGGCACCAGTGGAATTGGAAGAAGTTAAGAAGCAGGTTACTGAATTACTTGAGAAGGGTTGGATTTGAAGCAGTAACTCGCCTTGGGGAGCTCCAGTTCTTCTAGTAAAGAAGAAGGATGGCACAAGGAGGATGTGCATCGACTATCGAGAATTAGATTGGGTGACTATTAAGAACAAGTACCCGATCCTTCGCATTGGTGTGAGGGTATTCTCGAAGCTGGATTTGCGATCCGGATATCATCAGGTCCGAGTTAAACCAGAAAATATTTGCAAGACTGTATTCCGAACTCGGTATGGACATTACGAGTATTTAGTGATGCCCTTCGGAGTAATGAATGCACCGGCGATATTCATGGACTTGATGAACCGAATCTTTTCACTATTCTTGGATCAGTTTATAGTGGTATTTATTAATAATATTCTGGTCTACTCCAAGAGCAGTGAAGAGCATGCAGAATATTGGTGATCGCACTGTGGACAGTGAGGTAAGAAAGATTGCATGCAAAGATGAGCAAGTGCGAGTTTTAGTTTGAAGAAATGAAGTTTTGGGGCACATCATAGATGGAGGTGGAATCGCCGTTTATCCAAGAAAGATTGCAGCAGTTCAAGATTGGCCGATTCCGAAGTATGATGTAGAGATCAGAAGTTTTTTTGGATTTGCCGGGTATTGCAGATATTCGCGAAGAACTTATGAAGGAGGCACACAGTTCAGCATGTTCCGTACATCCAGGAAGCACGAAGATGTATGACAGCATTTCTGGTGGGAAGGCATGAAACGGGAGATTGCCCTCTTTGTGGCAAAGTGCTTGGTGTGTCAGCAAGTTAAGGCTGAACATCAAAGGGTTGCTGGTTTATTGCAACCACTTCCGATTACTCAGTGGAAGTGGGAACATATAACCATGGATTTCGTAACAGCTCTACCGCGGAGTCCAAAGGGCAACAATGCAGTATGGGTGATTGTTGATCGTTTGACCAAGGCAGCTCATTTCCTTCCTTTTCGGGTTGGTCAATCGACGAAAACTTTGGCAGAACGGTACATGCAGGAGATTGTAAGATTGCATGGAGTACCGGTGAGCATCGTGTCCGATTGTGACACTCGGTTCTTATCACATTTTGGAGGAGCTTACAGGAAAGTTTGGGGACTCGATTGAAGTTTAGCACAGCTTATCATCCTCAAACAGATGGCCAGTCGGAGAGAACAATCCAAACTCTTGAAGATATGTTGAGAGCTTGCATGTTGGACTTCAAGGGTTCATGGGAAGATCATCTGCATTTGGTGGAGTTTTCTTACAACAACAGTTTTCAGGCGACGATTCAGATGGCACCATTCGAAGCTTTATATGGTCGCAAGTGTCGTTCACCTGTTTGTTGGGACGATGTCGGTGAACGAAGATTGTTGGGACCAGATTTGGTTGTGCAGATAGTTGAGAAAGTTAACACTATCAGGAATCATATGAAAGCAGCACAAGACAGACAGAAGAGTTGGGCAGATACATCGAGAAGACCTCTAGAGTTCGTCGTGGGTGATTTGGTATTCTTGAAGATATCACCGACTAGAGGGGTGATTCGTTTTGGAAGTCGAGAAAAGCTCAGTTCTCGGTTCGTCGGGCCTTTCGAGATCTTGGAGCGTGTTGGCAAGGTAGCGTATCGTTTGGCGTTACCGCAGTCCTTGGCGAATGTGCATGATGTGTTTCACGTATCTCAACTCCGTAAGTATGTTCGAGATGAAACACATGTGTTGGATCATTCGGAGCTAACTGTACGAGAAGACCTAACTTTTGAGGAGCGGCCGGTAGCAATTGTGGATCGAAGGGAAAAGGTTCTTAAGAACAAAGTTATCCCCCTTGTACTTGTTTCTTGGGGTAGTCGCTCACATGGAGAGTCAACTCGGGAACGAGAAGATGAAATCCGGAAGAAATTTCCTCATCTTTTCTTGTAATCTGATTGATTGTGTATCCTTTCTTTTTTTGGAATTTCGAGGACGAAATTATTTTTGTAGTTGGGTATAATATAACAACCGAGTTCAGTTATACCAATTCCGGTTACCTTATGTGTTGTTTGTGGTATCTAGTTCATTTATCATGTTTGGTTGCAAAGTGGTAATTTACTTTGACCCGTTTACTTGAGCTCGTTGTTTACTAATTATAGATTACGCTAACATTTCATATTCTAGCATATAACCATTTAAGTCATTTAAATAATTTAAAAATACATATCATGGCCTGCTTGTTACCCCTAACTGTGTGGTAGCGTCCTTGCATCGTGTTCTCGTTCTGTTCAATGCAACGGGCGTGTTTGGACGGCTACGCGCACGTACGTGCGTCCGTTCTTGGGGGTATGCTTTTTCATTACAAAATCCTTTAATTTTAATTTTTGGAGCTTGCCAATAAATTTTATATTTCAAATTCAAAATTTTGGACCCGACCCGGACGCTTTTCTGAATTATTTTACATCCCGCCAAAATTCAATTGTTCGAATTTTTAATTTTAACTTCTAATGATTTAAATATTCTGAATTCACCTAACCTATTTTCACCAGCTAAGATTTATGGTAGAGAAATATTTTTATTTTATAGAAATCTTTTTCCTTTTCTCTTTGAAATCATTCTTTAGGATAGTAAAATCTTTATAAATCATTTTAAAACCAGCTTAGAATATTTTACAGCCCATTATAAAATTTTATATACCAACGATATTATTTTAAAACCCAGTAAAATCTTTTAAAATTAATTCCCTAACTGCCCTGATCTTCTACCCTTTTTTATTTTTCGCAGCCAATCACATTACTCTTTTTCCTGTGGTCCCCACGCGCCCTATCTCTTTCTCTCTCCTTTCCCTTCTCCCTCTCTCTCTTTCTTTTTCGCTCACCCCCGCTAGCCAACAATTCTCTCTCTCCTCCTCTTTCTCTTTCCTCGCGTTTCTCTCTTTCTCTCTCTTCTCGCCTCTCTCTCTCTCTCCTATCGCGGTGAGAAGAGGATCCCGTCACCTCCCCGAGATACACTCACCTCCCTCTTTTATAATTCTCCTTCTTCGTCTGTTTATGAGGAAAACCGACTGCATCTAAACCCTAACTCTTTTCCCCCGCTCCTCAGCCTCGTCGACATCCCTCTCGCCTCCTCATCGCTCATCTCCTCCTCCTCTCCATCTTCGTCTTCTTCTTTCTTCTCCCCCGAGTCTCTCTTCCCTGCACAGCCCCTGCACACCCCAGCTCGACCCTAGAACCCACCTTCCCATCGCCGTCGACCATCTCTCGTCGACGACACCACCTCTTCCACATCTCCTCACCCTCTTCTCTGTTCTCTGCTCACCTCATCAAACCCTGTGCACCAGCAACGAAACCAACATCTAACCTTAGCCTCCAAGAACCTTAGCCACCACCCTTCCCCGGCAGACCCCACGCCGGCAACCCCTTGTCGTCATCGCCACTTGCTGACTCCCCTGGATCCCAAGGCACTTATCCACTGTAATGCTTTTCCTTCTTCTTCCTTTTATAATTTCTTTTTTTAAAAATAGATGTTCACTGTTATTTGATTCGCCGGAATCCGTCCGTGCCGTCGACGATCCCCGGCGACCCAGCAAGGACCTCTGACCCGTGTGATTCCACTGTTCGTCGTTCGGACTCATTCCGTGTACCGTGCGCGCGTCGCGACTTTTCCCGCCGACGCGAGACGTTCCGTTTTCCGTATTGCGATCTGTCGAGGCAAGTGAAACTTGCTACATGCTATTTAATCTATTTTATACTTATTTGAATGCACAATCAACCTATAGTTTAAATATAATACCATAGTCTCCATTTTTCTTAACATCCCGATGACCCGTCATATCATTTTGATTTATATCCCGGGACATACCATGTTGCATTTAGTGTTACTATACATAGTACCCACATTCATACTTAAATCGTATAACCATTATTTGCATAGCCACAGTACTCCTTTTATATTGTATACCCTGTCGAACGACCGTTTGCATACTCCTAACCTAGTTTACATTTAATTGCATCTTTGATTATTTTAGTACATATTAACACGATTTTAATATCCATATTTGCTATACTGCATTCATGTAATGTGGAAACCATCCCGTAAACTCAAACTGTTAACCGTACAACTAAGTAGTTTAATCTGCACATAGTGCTTAACATATTACATGTGCTAATTTATTGTTCTGATAATACCCATGCTTGTTTATTTATATCCATGATTATGCTAGTTGATTATGAGCACTCACATGATATCTTGTACACTCTGACGTGACTTGCTACACATATTATTTGACCCGACATGGTACCGTACACTCTTGTCATGACATGACACCTAAATACACTACTTGACTTGACCTGATGTACCATGACTTTACTCGTTACCTGATCTTATGTCTAATGCCAACAAACATAACCTGTAGTCCTGACGGACCGTTCCTGTTGTCTATCCAGACAAACCTGTACTTGCCTGATCTGTGTTGGCATTAGCTCCAGATTACTTGAATACCTGACTTGAACACATATAACTTGGGGTTATGGGGAAATCAATGATAAAAACTCGACAGTTGCTTTCTTGTACTGATCAGTTTTAGAGGCTAGGCCCGCCTCGGGACGATGCTGCTGATATCGTTCGTCTTTACCCTTTTCCTTTTAGTGCCTTGCGGCACGTCTCGGTTTCAGCCCGAGAGTCTTAGACCGTGGTCCCGGACATGCACGGGATACAATTGAGTTACATTGATTATTCATCAAATTGATTTCAAAGACTTGAGTCTTTTCATCCCAATAGACCAGGCTAGATTAATCACTGCACACTACCTTTCACTGCCCTGATTTATATTGTTGTACACCTGCTTTACTATTTATGATTATATTTGCATGCCTTGCTTCATTATTACTGCTTGATGTTATGATGCGTTGACGTCTGGGTTTTGCATGGCCTAGATTCCGTTCCTTTGCTGCAGTCCGAGCAGAAGTACTTCAGCCAGCAGGCTGAGCAGTGAGGATTCCCTGTTAGTTAGTTCTTTTACTTTTCAGCATTTTATTCCTGATGTGAGCCTGCATTATGGGACATACATTCCAGTTATTCTTGTGTTGGGTCTTTTGCTTCCGCATTATTATTATTCTTGACTCATTTTATTTTGGCTCATGGACATGTATTAGATAGTTTTATTTTGTTCTTGATATCTCTACAGCCGTAATGTGACTGTGGAAGGATAATTCCTATCCACAGGTAGCATGGTTGGCTATGTCACGTGCCTACTTAGCGTACTCTGGGAAGCGAGGCATGACAATATAATTGAACGACGCGGTTTGCTACAAAACTAATTGATATTTAAACATCGATATCGCTATACACATAAACATTTATACCATAGTATGTAACATTGTTATTTTAATTAAATAATACGATTATTAACATGAATAAGCAAGGGAAGATTTCCACTTGCCTAGCGATAGACGACGACACAACAGTGGACGATGACGATCGGAACGATACGGGCACGATACACACTCGACTTGGCGGGATCGAGGCGTACTTGGGCTCAGCACTAGCGTGGAGGCGGCCACGGCAGTGGGTTGCCAGTGACTCCGCTGAGGTGCTCGGGTGCGGCGGTTGCAGAGTGCTCGGCTCGTCGGCGACGGAGTGGTGCGGGGGTCGGGTTCTAGTCGCAGTGGAGGGGTTGGGGAGTTCCGACAAAGGGGGAGCCGCCGGGGTCGCGCTCGAGTGAAGGAGGAGGAGCTGGGGTCGGCCTAGGACCTGGGAGCGTCGGTGGTCGCCGGTAGCAACATGGTAGTGTCGCAACATTGGAGGGAGTGGGGCTCGGTGATGCGGAGTAGCGGCTGCGGTGTCGATGCGGTGGTTCGTCGGAAGTTGTGGGTTGAGAGGGGGGATGGGAGGAAACGGAGGTCGGCTCGTCGGCGAGGTGGTCGCCTGAGGTGAGGTGGCTCGGTTGCAGTGCAGAGTGAGGATGTGAGGGAGCAAGAGAAAGAGAGAAAGAGAGAGAGAGTGAAGCAGAGAGAGTGACGAGGGAGAGAGAGTGAAGTAGAGAGAGCGAAAGATCGACGTCGTCGTGGCCGTTGAGGGAGCGGATCTCACGGGGAGTCGGCGTGAGCGAGGAGGGAAAGAGTCATTGGGGAGTGGAGGAACGTGGGTTGCTGGGTCGTCGGGTGCGCGAGTCAGGCGGGGGGGCATTGGCGAGCGACGCGGTCGTCGCAGGCGTAGGCGCGGGTCTCACGGGCGAGCGCGAGGGAGCCGTTGAAGGAAAAGGGCGGGAAAGAACGGGCGAGGGAGGAAGAAGAGGAGGAGTGTGAGCGGGTCGGGTCGGGTCGGTGAGCGCGTGTCGGGTCTGGTATGGAGTGAGGGTTTAGAGTTTAGGTTAGGTTTATAATTAAAATATAAAAATATGGAAACATTTAGGAAAAATCCGAGAAAATACGAAAAATTTTAAATACGGAAATTGGGGATTTACAACGATGATTATTATAACCTGGTTGTTTGTAGCTTGATACAGAAGGTATTCATGTATACAAGAGGAGTCCATCTTATCCCGTGGACTATGGTAAGATGTAGTACAATGCCCCGTCATAACCCACGGGACAACGGCACGGGAATTCATGTAGGTGTCTTTTAAGTGACCTCTCGTGCCACGATATACTTTCCATACCAATCTACCCTTTTATCCACGCGTATTGTTTTGTATAAATTATAATTATCAGACTTGCCGAAACCATGGATACAAAATGTTCAAGTAGTCATGTTCAGGATATAAACAAGTATTCAAGTAATCAAGTCAAGTTATAACCATGGTTCGGTCAAGTCAAGTCAAGTATACATGTTTGATATTGATGTTTGGATTCGAGTATTCATGTTCATGATCAAGTATTCAGATTTGATTGTAGATTCAGGTTTGAATTAGACTCAGACTGAGCCAGACACTTGTAACTGATTTACCTCTTGAATTAGGTTCGGGAGTCATCGGTAACTGCTGCATATGAACGACATGATTTGTGTCTTTTTCCAAGACAATTACCATTAATAACTCCATTAAGTTTTCTACCTTAAATAGACAAGCACTCACTTTCTCCGGCTCCCTAGAGCTCAAGAGAATTGATCCCGCTTAAACCTATATTTACTAAAGTTCTTAAATATTGTTTTTTTATATAACTCGAGGGGGTTTTATGAAAAATATTTAATATAGTTTAAAAATAAAACCCCAAGGGTGATTAGTATTACTTAGGGTTTTTATGAGTGTGGATTTTAAGTATTGGGTATTTTAGTGATAATTACTTAGCTTGGAAAGTTCATGATATTTTATTGTAAAACTTGCCTTTCTGGTATCTTGAGGGTATTTTATTGATATTTGTTAATCTTTTCATTTTTGAAAAAACATAGGTTTATTATATTTTGAAAATATGTATTTATAATTTTAGATAATTTTAATTTTAAAAATAATTTTATTTTATTTAGAAAATTCATATTTCTTAAAAACCGTTTTTAAATCCTTTCGAGATCGAATGCTCCGTGAGGAGGTCTGCATCTCGTTCTACTAGCCCAAGGATGTGCGATAATCCGCACCATCCATTAGCGGGTCCCCTAAAGAGGGTTGTAGATGCATAATCGCAAAGAATAGAAAATACCACTTGAAAAGAAATCCGGTTTTTAAAGTTATGTGGTATTTTATCGTAATATTATACTTCACAACGAAAATACATTCAATGAGTATCGTGCTATGAAACCAAGTGTGCATGTGGGGTAGGTCGTTACCCCCGTGAAGTTTTCCTTAGGTATTATTTTAACAAATACTAAAAGAGAAAGTTCAAGATATTTTAATGAAAAAGTGCTACAATTGTTATTTCACATGAGAATTTTGATGAAATTTTGATTCTAAACATTAGGGTTTAAGGTTACAAATGATGTAGTAAAAATAGATTGAATAGATTGTAAAGGAAAAGGGAGTTAAATGTTTTAGAAAAGAAAATGTCAGTATTAACTCCACTTTTACTGATAAAAATTTGAATAGGATTTTCAATAGAAATGAAGAGATTTAGAAGGGACTTACGGTTTTAATATGCTAAGAAGAGTTTAAGGAAGAGGAGGGAATCCTTATGGTGTCGCGGGAGCTCCGGATGTTGCTTCGATCTTCACCGGAAGTTGCTTGCTCGCTAACTCCTCTTTACTCCACTTGTACTTAGAAACTTTTTGAGAGAATTTTGCTATAGTTTTCAGAATGGTGTTGAGCCAAGATAGGGGATGGTATTTATAGTGGATAATTAGGGTTTGAAAATTAAAAATTTAGATTAAAAAGCATTAAAATGTGGTTTAGTTGTGAAATGAAAGGTCTCTATTTGATTGCAGGGAAATCAAACAGTGCAGAGGAGTTAGGGATAGGTGAAGGGACTAGTGTGCAAAGCTCGGGGACATTTGGCCATGAATCAGCCGTCGGTGCCGGCCCAAACATGCTTTCCACCGGTCGATCTAGGGCTACTTGCCTCGAGATTCATGCCAGCTGATCAACTCGTTATTTACTCCATTTTCAACATGTTTGATTTTTCTGACTTTTCATTTCCATGTGTATTGCACGTGCAATTTTTTGGGCTTCCAAAAATTAAAAAGAAAAATTCAGAAAAAAATAATGCGTCTGATGGGATTCGAACACACAGACTACGTCACAACAGTTCAAGGATTTACCAGTGAACTACAAGTAGCTTCTTGCTGTTATTTCACAAAATTGACTTATAACTCAAACTCAGGCCAAAAAAACTCATTTCTTGTATATTAACAGTAAAATTTCCGTACAAGATTTTAGAGTCGTTACAAGAATTCGGCTATTCGAGCACTCCTTCGCGGGGTAATCCTAGTACAGAAAAGAAAAAAAATATACAAACGGTGATATCGACCTCAACCCGGCCGTGCCCTAATAAAAGAATATACAAACTGGCAGAGACGGCAGTCCACATGTCGAACGCAATAATAAATATACAAATGAATCTAAACTGTACATCTACCATTGCACCAGAGGCTATCCAACACGACAACCCGAACAAGCCATCACAGATATAAACATCACAACAGCATAAGCAAGTATGTGCAATCTCGTCTAAATGACATATAGAAAATAGACGACGTTTGAAAACACATACACAACATTAAAGAAATCAACGATGGAAAAATTTCAAGTTTTAAACTTTCCGAGTTGCTCCAAAGCAAAGATAACACTAAGTGAAATCTGGGAAAAATCAAACAAGACCAAAAATCCTAATTTTCAAAACCAAGACATTGGATGAAAATGAGGATCTAAAGTGAACAGTAAACCGCCACGGGCGGGATTTTGGCAAAAATGGGCGGTTTTTATACGGTCAAATCTCATCGTTTTCATTGGGTGTCACTATCTCATTAAGAGTAAGCCTCTGCATTTGTTTTAAAAAAATTCAGAGACCATAAAATTTTCAGGATAGAGAGTTGGTTTTTGAAATTGGAATTTTTGGTTTTGAAACTAAAGTATCGTCTACTACTAGTTTCTAATGTTTGAGTAGCACTGATACTATGGAACGAAAAACTTTGACTTTTAAAAATTTTGGCGCTAGAAAACACATCCTAAAATCTAACCAAATATCAAAACTAGAAAGCTATAGGATTTCTAGGTATTGTGATAGAATTTTATACCTAAGGTCCGTGTCCTTCGGGTCTTCACTCCTCTTCTTAAGCTCCTCGAGATCTCCTAGATCAAGCTTACTTTATGGACTTCTTGATCCTAGATGATCCACCCGAGAGTTTATAATCCAAGCTTAGCTTCACTAATGAAGCAACTTAGTAACCTAGTTTACTAATCTAGATTACTAAAGAGATGTAGTGAGTTTTCTAGTGTATTTCTATCTCTCTTCTTCCATTGATTCTCAACACATGAGATTGTAGGGAGAAGATGAAGAAGGAGGAGGAGGAACTCAAGAAAGGCAATGATTAATCGTGCGAAAGTGTTTTTTAAATAATCGCAATTAAGACGGTGTCGCCAATAGCTAGCCGTGATGAGTACGGGTCGTCCGCAGGGAAACATGAACTTCTTTTTTTTGCTTTAGACGAGCTGATAAAAGAGATGGGTGATTTTTTGTCGTTATATTTTAGAACGGATATAAAATTTATAATAAAAAGGCTTGTAGGGTTCATAGAACTTGGTAGTTAATGGATGAGTATTAAAAATGGCACCTTTTATCTTTTAATAGTTTAAAACTAGAGCGATAGTTAAGATCATGATCCTAAAATCTCTCATCCAACGGATCTGATTGCGCCGCGCTTCCGCCGCATATTTCCCCCTTTGGCCGCAGTTCAGCCGCAACATAATGGAATCAGGTTTTGATATTCCTTCTGGTATTTTTGTTGATATTTGGAGATCCTCTTGATGTCTAAATTCTGAAAATAATACTCTGAGTCTCTGTCATTGCTAGATTTCCTGATTTGCTTCTAAAATTTGGCAGATTCGGTTCCAATATCCCGATTTGACTTGGATCTCTTACTTGGACCTTTAGACCTGAGCACAATATCTCAAATCAAAGTGTGAGTAACATTTGGTATTTTTGAGATATTATCGTAACCTTTTATATGACATTAAATCTTAAGAATATTGATTAGGAATATTTGATATGATATGCATATTTTAATTACTAATATTTCATTTAAATATTTTATGCATATATTTTCCCTAATTATATTAATTAAAATGAAGAAACATATGATAATAATCTTTTTTACAAATAAATCCACACATGTTCTATATTTACAATAAACACCTTTTAACAGTTAACAATAGTAGGGAAAATGTTCATTCAAATGTGCAATATTTAGACTAATCAAAATACTCCCAAACTTATTTTTGATCGTCCCGAGCAAACTAGTTATTAAAGAGAAAAATAAAAACCTAACTAGGGCACTTTCGTAGGCAACATGATTGCACTGAGCACGTACAACAAGCTTTTAAATCTCTAGGTGTCCCTAGTAGGAGGAGTGTTGTCTCCTGAAAGTTTTCAGCGGATTACACCCACAAAATCCTATAATAAAAAGAAAGAAGATGAAACTTACATACAAAAATAAGGAACTTATAAAAAAAGAACTTGAAAATAAGAGTTTCAAACTATACGAGCATTTTAGTTGTCATGAGCCCTATCTTAATAGTCATGTAAAGATGTCAGAAATCACATCATCTCTCAATAAAACACCGTCTTTAGTCTTCCTTCCTTTCTTTCTTCCAAACATCGATCATATACCCCTACGTGTATGTGAAAAACATCCCTACACTTAGAGAATTCGATTCAAGCTATCATATTCTTGTCCATCTTCCTTAGTACTTTTTAGTCGGTGAATATTTTAGATGGAATTGCTTACACATTTTTCATGCGACTATTAATACTTCTTGAGGTACTACACTTAGAGGTAATAGCTTTTTAGTTGCCACGATCCTTGACGTATGCCAACAAAGTCGCACCACTACCATAATCCAATCGCATCACATGCTGCAGATAAGCACTAATTAGCTACCGCACACTACGCCTTGACGCAGACCAACAAACGTAGCACGAATACTAAATAGTACTTATCTGAAATGACGGAGGGCTATGAGATATTTTTAAGAAAACCTTTTGCGCAATGAACTTGATATCGTTGTAGAATCGAGTGATTTGAAAAGGAGTGGTTTAAGCTCCGCTTTTAAAATCAAGTTTTTCAAAATAAACCTAGTGGGTGTAGCATCTACTAGCTTTTACTAAAGAGGTCACTCCCGATGATGGGATCTCGGCTCTTTCCTCATCGAATGAGGTGCTAGATATTCATCAAGGAATACCACTATGCAAAGCAAGAACTAGAGCTACCTTTTTGAAAATTTGATTCCACAACATCATTGGGTTTCTTTCCTTTTCATTAATCTCATTAATGAAGTCTCATCATTTATGCTTCCTAAGCATCATAGATAACGAAACGAAAATACAACGTACGCTTATGCCATCCGCATTCGCCACGGGGTCTCGTCATGCACCGTTAGGTTAGTTAACTAACGGCAGAGCGGGGGCAGGACTAGCGCGGATGCAAAACATAAGCAACGTTTATTATATATCATATATATAATATAAAGCATTCGTCTCAGGAAGTTATATGATCTCATCACAGAACATTGCAGCAGAAGTCAACATATGAAATATAGGATATACTAGCAGGTCCGTGTTTTAAATTAAGCCAGTAAAAAACATGGATTTCACGATCATGATGAATAGCCAACCCCACATCCCTAGACCCCTACAAGAGCGGCAAGCAACCCTACCAATTCTAGAGTTAGGAGACCCAATCTCGACTCTTCGAGATGGTCTCCCACTGGACTCTAAAACTCGGTTACTTGTGCTCCCCACATTGGGTCTATCCTAATGCGGAAAAGGAAATAATATACATCAATGGTGACATCATCCTCAACCCGGAAGTGTCCCAATAAAAGAATATTACATACAAGTTTTTACATGAATGAAAATGAAAAGCTCCCATCTCACGCAAAAACCCCTGGCTATTCAAACACGACGATCCAATATAACATATCATAGCAACACATAACATCACATGTCATCAACGTAAGTAAATATGCGTATCCCAATTGTCGTTGATGTATAGTAACGAAACCGGCGATACACCATATATTACACTTACGGTCGCAAAAAAGAATGTGAAAACTACAATAATTGGAATCTACAACCACCTTAGACATCATAAACCCGAAATATCGCATACTTCGGATTTCATACCTAACCGTATAAATTCCTTAGACATCATAAACCCGGAATATAACATATTCCGAATTTCATGCCTGGCGTTATAAACCCGGCATTTTAGTCTCAAATTGAAAACACTTTTCAATAACCAGTCGGCCAATTCAACAAGATTCCCGACAGTTGATCGAATGCTCGTCGGAAACATTAGTAGACAGCCGCACCCCGGATGCCGTCGACGAAGTGCACTTAGGCGGAATACCGTGGCCGCGAGCACCCGAACGGATGCTTTTGGCTACAGAGTTCTCCTACGGTCACTTGGTCGGGGTTATGGGGCATGGCTATCCAGTAGTGTTACCCAGCGAACGTTCGCGTACTATACGAGATTGTGACGGAGTTTTGATCCGAATCAAAATCCCGTGGCAACCGATCAAAAGATATTAGATTGCTAGATTTACAAAACACTAATTAGTTTTCACAAAACTAATTATTGTGGATTCCAAATATTGTATCAGAAATCACAGATATCTAGACGATATTAAACATTTCGATTTATTTATCAAACACCAAAAATTCCTAGATAACTCAACACTTGAGTCACGGTTAAAAATATCTAGAGAGTGCCCCTAGTACCTACGGACCAACACAAGAAAGCACGTTTCCTGCCTCACCAATGGCGCCGTGGAACCGCCGCCAAAAGCTTGTTTTGGCCGCACTTCCGCGGTCGTTTGGTCAAGTTGGGCCGTCGTTTTTCTTGGGGATCCATAGAATAACTTGCACAATTTTCTGAATATTTTTAATATGAAAAATTCCAACTTTTGAAATTTTTTCCAGAGAGTGGGATTTATGGGTTTCATATAGTCGATCAAAACTTTAACTTCGCCTAGATAACTCCTAATGCTCTAGCTTGGCTCTGATACCACTGCTGGGTTCGCTTAGCACCCTCGACGGGTTTTGGCAAGTATCAAGTATGCAACTTTAAAAAATCTAGGGTGCCGAGCGAGCCCGACCAAGGATCTAACTAGAGAATTAAGGTATATATAGCATGTAAACAAACTTTGCACTAAGTGATATAGGAATACAACCTTTGTAGACTTGTCCTTCATATCTAAAGCTCCGTGTAGTAGTCCCTTAGCTTCAAGTAGTGGTGTCCCGGAATCTCCTTAGGCTCCACTAGGCGAAAGGGACGAGCTTTCTCAAGGATCTTCGAGGCCAAAGATGATCTACGTCGAAGAATCTCTAAGTCAAGCTACCTCTTCACTAATTGATGAATTAGTGCATCAAACAAGCTATACTAAATGGCTGGTTTGGTATAGATTGATGAAGTAGGAATTTTGCCCACTTTAGAATTATTTTTCTCTTTTTCTCTTTCACCTCTCTCAAAAGCTAGAAAGCAAAGAAGATGAAAAATTGAACCATGGTGTGAATAATACCTCATATATCACTTGTAGAGACTTAACCACGGCTAAAGAAAATGGTTGGGTTAATAAATATCTAGAGTAAAACAAAATTAGTGGACTAAGTCAAGACTTCTACATGCTTCCACAAGCATCTTAAGCCATGACATTTTCCACATAATTTTGATTTATCTCTTAATTATTAATCACCCAAATTATCTTTAGTTAGGTATGAGTCTCATACACCCAAGTCCAATGTATCATCTAGCATGACACAAAAGATAAATACATTAATATATATCACATATATATTTATGTATTTGTAGAAAAGAAATTCTTAAGTGAGCTAATATTAGTTAATATATCTACAAAAAGAAATTCTTAAGTGAGCTAATACTAGTTAATATATATATATATATATACATTAATATATCAAATATATAATTATATATTAAATTATTAAATCAACACTTGATTTAATAATTCGGCTATATCACATATAACCGACTAATATCATTTGCATGTATATTAAATATACATATAACAAATTATTGAATCAAAACTTGATTCAATAATCCGGTTATATCACATATAATCTATATCACGAGATTAGAATATTGTATCACATACAAGTATCAATCTCGGTCCCGCACATATCACATATGTGCCCTACTTCGTTTCGCTTGAGCCAGGACACCTCTGTGTAGGACTCTAAAGACTCGTCAATACGCCAGCAGTAGGTGATGATCATATCAATCACCCACAAGCCGTCAGCGGTACTAGTTAGACGTAACGGCTATCCAGGTATTGAGCGATCAGAAGATCAACAAGCAAGGTTGTTCATACTCCCATAAATCCAGTAAGTAACACTACCATACAGTCCGGTTTCTTCGTTTAATATGTCGTATATAGAGTCTGGGGTGGTAAACGTCAGACCCCAATAACTTGATAAGTCATGCCGATGTGAGGTTCATAACGGGTCGAGAAACTACTGATAACACTTATCAGTAAATCTCAGTATCAGCTCTGGCCAGGGACTTCCTGTTATGGTCAATCGAGAATAGCGCAGCATCAACCCCCAATACCGGGAGAGACGAAACCCCTCCTATCGCTCATTGCCTCCATGTGACTCGGGACTGTACCCAAAAACCTCCTGTTTGCACGCTCTCTTGAATATGGTATGGTGGAAATCAAAGCACAGTGGGAATCACACAAGACTCTATGACGATCTCGGGTCTACAGACTAACATGTACCAGTGTCACCAGAGAACTGCTATCTGACGTTAGATATAATACCATTTAGGAGTTCTCGGCGAGTCCTGTTCAGTGTACACATTCTCCAATGAGCACCTGTGTACAATCTTTGATGTCAAACACCAATGGATGTGGGATCATCCATCGCCCCATAAAGAAACAGACACACTAGTCTACTCTGAAATATCGATGCCCTGTCTCGATACACTCTCGACTAGGAACAATTAAAGGATGAACTTGTAGACTACCCTAGCCCCACTAGTATGATCTGCATCATAATCCTGGTAGTCAAGTACACATCCTAAGGGCTTTATCAACATGTGAGAGCAAGACAGTATCACTATACCAGTCTACATGTTAAGATAAAGAGCAACCAGATAGCATACTATCATGTCGAGCAAGAAATTCCTCTCTACATATATCCAGGCATCCATTATAATATACAATATGTACAATAATGGCCTCTAGGGCATACATATAACTAACAAGATTTCCTGATTTGCTTCTAAAATTTGGCAGATTCGGTTCTGATATCCCGATTTGACTTGGATCTCTTACTTGGACTTTTAGACCTGAGCACAATATCTCAAATTAAAGTGTGAGTAGCATTTGGTATTTTTGAGATATTATCCTAACCATTTATATAACATAAATCTTAAGAATATTGATTATGAATATTTGATATGATATGCATATTTTAATTACTAATATTTCATTTAAATATTATATGCATATATTTTCCCTAATTATATTAATTAAAATGAAGAAACATATGATACTAATATTTTTTACAAATAAATCCATATATGTTTTATATTTACAATAAACACCTTTTAGCAGTTAACAATAGTAGGTAAAATGTTCATTCAAATGTGCAATATTTTAGACTAATCAGGCAAGTGAGGAGAGAGAAGCTCATGGTGAGAATGAGATGAAAACTTGTGGTAAAAAATCATGAAGCATAGTTTTGTATATCTCAATTTTTCAATATAAAATCACAACCATGCTTGAATAGTTTGCAAAAATGAATATTCAATTCATTTGTCAACACTATTGAAGCATGGTTCTCATCTCATTTCCATTTAAAAGAATAAACGGATAAATAAAAAATGAGGTGTCCACCTTCTAGAATGTTTTCCGTATAAATACGGAATACACTCTACCGTATATAAATACCCGTATTCATACCAAAATACGAATACCCAAGAGATATAATAATACTACTAATATAATACTTGTATTAAATCAATATCTGATTTAACAAACCGGCTTAATTCTAAGCTCACTAGTATTATCAACCGTCTGATAGAAAACTTGGGTAACACTAGAATATACATATCGAAATATGTATATGTAAATTATTAAATCAATATCTGATTTAATAATCCGGCTTAATCCTAAGCCGGCTAGTATTATCATTCGATCGAAACCCTCAACGTATAAACATACGGCCACTACATCGTTTTTCCTGAATCAGAGAAACCCTTTGCGTGAGACTCTAAAAACTCAACAGTATACAGGTAGTGGGTTTAACCACAAGTACGTCAGCGGCACTAGTTGTACGTAATGGCTACCCAGGTACCTGTCCAAAAGAAGCCCGACGAGCAAGCTCATTCGGACCCCCTACTGAGCTTATCTTTGATAATCTCCGTACAGTCTGGTCTTTTCGTCTAAGAGTATCGCATACCGGATCTAGGGGGTGGTAAACGTCAAACCCCCTACTGACCTGATAAGTCGTGTCGATTTGGTTCAGGATCAATCCAAGAAACTACTGATCTAACCATCAGTAAATCTCAACTGTCTTGGCCAAGTTCTTATGGTTCTGGCCAACCGGACACAGTGCGGTATCGACCCCCAATACCGGGAGAAATGAATCCCTAACAATCACTCACTGTCTCCATGTGAATCGGGACTGTACCCAATCAAAACCTGTTTGCACGACTCAGTAAAGCCGTGGTAGAGTAGTGATCAAAGCACAGTGGGAACTCACACAAGATAAATGATGATCTCAGGTCCATGACTAACCTGTACTCATGTCACCTGAGAACCGCTATCTGACGATATATATAATACCATATAGATGTTCTTGGCGAGTCCGTCCAGTGTACTCACCCCAGTGAGCACATGTATACAATCTTAGGTGATCACACCAATAGCTGTGGGACCAATCGCCGCCCCTCATCAGGGTCTAGAAACGTATACACAAGTCTACTATGGAATATTGATGCCCGGTCTCGATATTTCTGCAATTTGGGACCTTTAAGGATGCGCTTATAGACTACCCAGCTCTCACAAGTATGATCGCCATCATAACGCTGGTAGTCAAGCAAAATCCTACGGGCTTTATCAACATGTATCCACCATTTGTGATCAAGTATAACATATGCACATGTTAAGATAAAAAAAATCATAATAGTATACTACTGTATCGAGTCTTTATCAATATATGTAAATAATATAAAGCAACAAAAGAAAGAAATGCACATATTAAGATAAAGACAACTCAAATAATATATTATATAAAACTGAGCAAGATTATCCTGTAGATACATATCTCTAACATCCTATACAATACAGACCTCTGGGGCATACATATCCAACAGTCCTAATCCGAGCCTGGCCTTCGCGAAGCCCTAGCCTCGCTGATTTTTTCTATTCCTCTCCCAGCTTTGCCTCTATCGTCCTGGTCTCGATCTCCTTCATCATCTTCATCCTCTGTTCTCCCCTCCATTTTCATCATCACCTCCTCCATCCCCTTTTCTCACTTCTGCAGCCGACCTCCTCCTTCATTCGTTGTAGTTAACCTTCCACGTGTTGTCGTGACCAATTTAGTTAATAATTTATAATTATGGGAAGAAGTTAATGGAGGGAATTTACTGCTTCCACAAAATATACCATAGATGATTTTTTTCAATGGCCGTCACTGTCATTATTTTTATCATGTAAGATATGGATAAACCAAATTTCATATGATTCCATTACTTTTTCACCGTTGATTTAGTGGATGCAAAATTAACGGTTTACCGACAATATAACTTTTTATATTGTTAATTCAACGGTGAAAAAGTGGTGGAATTACATGAAAATTAATGTATCCATGTTTTACATGATAAAGATGATGACGATAGGTGCTAATCATCTAAAAAAATATCGAAGGGTATACATTTTTGACGCCACCTAACGAAAAAGCCTCCCAGGACCTATTTTCTTCGTTATTCTTAAACTTGTTAATAAAATAATTAACAATGAGACAGATTAATTATACCAATTAAAAGAGTAAAATGTTCATTTATTATACACGACAACACTATTAAGCGTTATCATTAGATATCATTAGTCATGTCGTTTCTTTTGGAGATTTCATATATCTTGGTGGTTTGTTGCCAAACATGAAACCTTTTAGGAGTTTTAGAAATAAGTCTTATATAATTAATAACAAATGGATTTGTATATTCATATCATCATAAAATCTCAACACTGATTGTTTTTTTTTGGTTAAACCCTTGGATTTCTTTGCATGTCGCATCAATTTAATTTATAACTTATCTCAGGATTCCAAAACATCATGAACTTGTCGTTTTTAAAAAAAAGATACGGTGAGATTTAGGATTTTTTAGTTTTCTATTGGTAAATAAGAGCGTAGCCATGACGATTTTTCATTGGGTAAATTGTCAAAAAGCCCCCGGGCTGCTCACGAGTTGTCTAAAAACCCCTATAATTTTCAAAATTGTTGCAAGGGCCCATTGTTCAAAATATTTATGGAAAAAACCCTTGAGATGTATTTTATTTAGGCCGTGTATTCCCTTAACCGCTAAGATATTACAGGCAACTGCTTGGATATTATAGACAACTGGTATACATGAGGTTTGATTGATCCAAGGGTTCTTTAACAAGAGCGAAAAGCCCAGGGTTTTTGACATAAGTTTGAAGGTGGGAGGTGGCATCTTGACAATTTACCCATTTTCATTTTGTTAACATCTCACTGTATGTTGTTTTCTACATGAATTTGTATATGAACTAGGCTTTTACCCCACGTGTAACGCATGAGATAAAAAATGATTGAATATGTTTATAGATGAATATTACTTTTAGCTATGATTGAGAAAAAGATAAATAGATATAATTTTTATTATATTAGAGAAAAGATATATGATGATGTTAGTCATTTTTTGTTATTTTGATACAAATATTATTTTTTATAGACTAATTCGTAAGTTACATAAAGTTCTTACAACTATGTAAGCAATGTAAGATAAAAGATATATATAACTATCTTTTTTTATAAGAAATATCTTATAACTTAGATCTTAGTTTAACATTTCACGATTGCACAAAAGCTTTTGGTGTTTTTTAAACATATATATCATATACTTTATGACTTGTAAATAAATACCAAGAAAACACACACCACCACACACACACGCACGCGCGATGTTTTGGTATTTTTTGATTTAAAATTCGTAAATACAAACGTTAAATTTTTATTAAGTATTATAACAACAGGTATTTGAATCGTGATATTTTAACATCAACTCTAACGGAAGTATGGTTTATATAAACAGTAAAGCAACTACTATTACTCGAATCATTCTTGTTTTTATTATGTTTGGAAAAAAAAGATATATCTGTTGTTAGTTATTTTTAATAAAACTTGAAATAAGAAAAATCAAGGGCTATATGATAAAATTTGAAAACCCAATAATTTTGAAGAAAACTATCAGTAAAATAAAAAATGGGTTATTGGGATTCGCAAAAAAGCCAAGGGCAAAATGGGAAAGGCTAAAATTAGTGTGTTGACTTGCAAAAGATTTCTTGACCAAACCCAACTTTGTATTATGTAAAAAAAAATCATGTTCATTCTTGTTTTTATTATGTTTAGAAACAAAGATGTATCATGTTGTTGGTTATTTTTAATAAAAATTGAAAAAGAAAAACCAAGGGCTATAGGATAAAATTTGAAAACCAAATAAGTTTAAAAAAAATTATCATCAAAAAAAAATATGTTAATGGGATTTGCAAAAATGCCAAGGGAAAATTGGGAGGGGCAAAATTAGTATTTTGGCTTACAAAATATTCCTTGACCAAACCCAACTTTGTATTAGATTAATGAAGGTGAATGATATTATTATACTGGAAAAACTGAAAATTTCATAAAAAAAGCAAAATAAAAAAGAAAAGAAAAGAAAAGAAAAGAAAATAAGGGAACGAACTGAAAAGTATTATAAGATAAAAGGTTAAGCACATTTTACTAATATTTCTTTTAGTATAGTCCATTTGACAAAGTATAGTTAATGGGCCTGCATATCAACTCAAATTTTACTTAAGCAAGGATGGGCCCAAAGAAAGAAGTTTAATAATATTCGTGCCTCTTAAGTGAAAGATCCATCACCGCGGTAAATCTCGGCTCATATAATACAAACTCATATATGGTCTATTGATCTGCAATCAATTGTGTAGATCATGATCTCCCCCGCCTCCCTTTTTTTATTTTGGTTAAAATGTTGTAAAAAGACAAGAAAAATGATTACATGATTTTATAACTTAAATTGTGTAGATCATGATCTCCCCCTCCTCCTTTTTATAACTTAAATACCTCTATTAACTTAAATCATTACATGATTATTACGGTTTGAAAGATTTATTCTCTCATGTATATAATCTAATGAGTTATTTTATTTCTTATCCTTTCCATATTTTTTGAGGTATCTGAAGTTTATTAAATTTTTATGATGAAACAGTATAATTGATAGCGTGCAGTTAGGCGGCGTGAAAAATAGCTGAAATGATTGGGCAATTGCAACTTTTGCGATATAAAAAGCTGAAATGATAGAGCATCGCAGAAAGATTTGCGACGGGGTCATTCGCTGACATATTTTCGAGACGGGGTCATTCGCTGACGTATTTCCGAGACGGGGTCATTGGATTACGTATTTCCGTGACAAGGTCATTCGCTGACGTATTTCCGCGATGGGGTCATTCGCTGACGTATTTCCGTGATGGGGTCATTTGGATCAACAGGGCGTTCCTTCTCAACTCCAGCAGGATACAGACATAACGTCAACGACCGACCTCAGGGTCGCAACGAAGCGGAGATCAAGTATTTATGTATAAGATAATGATAGTAATTTTGCTAGAAAACATTAATTGGAAGTTCAGAGTAATTTAGTGAAATTTATCTTAAAATAAATTCATCTATTTTATTTTGTCTTCTCTACGTTCAACGCACGCAATAAAATAGTGATTTTATATTACTAAGTTTTTTAATTTACTTTTCAAATTTTGACATTTTTTTTGGGAATTGATCTGTAAACCTCATCCAAGCACACTTCACGCTCACGCACACAGCACACACAAGCACACATCACACATATACCAAGGGCCCCCACAAATTCGCCCCGTAAAAGTTAATTTGTGGACATTTTCCCAGCTGAGTTCGACCCCGCACTAACAAAAGAAGTGCCATAACAATTGAGTTACTGTTCATTTACCAAAAGTTGACTCTTGATTGGCTGAATTGGTTGCTAGAGAGAATTGCCATATGTGCTCCAATATCAACGGACCATACTGCTGGAGCTCTAACCACTCTCTCTCTGCATATATACTGAGGTGTTGAATTGATTGTAAATTCGGAGTCCGACATCAAAAGCCGAGAAGTCCATTAGTTGAGACATGTGCAGTGTACGTGAGAAGTTTTGCCAAGGCAGCAGCATCCGCGGCTGGGACATAATATGAGTAGGATTTGTTTTTAAAGGATTGGATTAATCTAAAAAGATATACTTACCTCTAAGGATATCTCTACATATATATTATTTCATTAATCCTTTCAAAGTCGCCTGCCAATTAAATCAATCAGGGCCGAAAGAAGAGGTCTGCCGCCGAGAGAGCCGTCAAGAAGTCTGCGGATGGTTGCTGCAAGAAGAAATCTGCGGCGGATGCGAAATTAAAAAAGGCAAAGAGAAAAAAAGAGATTTGTATATAAGAGAGATTGTGCTTTTATATTTGGGTGAGATCGAGAGGATAATAAATTCTCTTGTAATTCTTTGTTGAATAATAGAAACAATTCGTTATCGGTTTGCAGAACTATGTGCAAGTGTGCACTGAACCTGGGTAATATGTTGTGTCATTTACTTGGTGCGTTTTTTCCGTTATTAATTATTGCTTTTGCGTAGTTGTTATGTTTGATTTTTTCATCAGTTTCGATTCGCGCGTATCAACGATCTTTTGTTTACTTTGATGCTATTATTATAACATGAGGTTAATTCAGCATTCATATCTGTCTAATTTCTACACCACTAAAATGATATCCAAGCACAAATTACATATTTCCTCACATGGTACATGCATAAAAACTTGCATTAACATTAGATGAATGAATGAATAAATGACCAAAAACTTGCATTAACATTAGATGAATGAATGAATAAATGACCAATGGGATGGTATGCGCTTCCTCTCTTGGGGAGAGTGCAGCGTTCAAACTTCAGAAAGGGAAGCGACCACAAATTAACGCTTTCGGGGCTAATTCATGGATTCCTTGTGTGTGTGTGTTTTGTGCTCTCGTGTGTGGTGTGTGTGGATATGGTGTGTATGGTATATGCGTTGGTTAAGGCTTACGGAGGGGAAGTGCATGGTTCAAACCCCGGAAAGGGAAGCGACCACAAATTAACGCTTTCAGGACAAATTTATGGATCCCTTGAATGCTTGTGTGTTGTGCTCTCGTGTGTGGTGTGTATGGATAGAGTGTGTGTGGTATATGGGTCGGTTAAGGCTCAGGGTCACTGCCCAAAATAAGTCAGTGGGTGGATGAGAAAAAACTCTTGAAATCACATCAGTAGAAACCAAAAAGGTCAAGAACTTTTCAAACAAACAAACAAGAAGAAAAAGCAAAAAACATGACAAGAATTCTCAGCCACGTGTGTGGAATATATAATTTAGTTTTTGAATAGAAATTAAAACAAGTTGATACTTAGCATTGTGATTAGATGAAGCAATGAATGATTGGGTTTGATATCTGCTAGGGTTATTGGTTATGTATAGGTTTGATGAATTGACGTTTGTGGTGATCTAAAAAAAAATCATTGAGAGGAAAGAAAATTTTGAATTGGGATGGACTTTGTTAGCAAGTATGATAGTAACTTGTCTTTTCCTTTGACTTGTTAATATTATATATATGATATACATTCCACTTACCCTAACGCGTACCGGATTCGTTTTGCTGAACATGCAGCGGGTGCATGTGTCCGGTCATGTAAAAAGGACAGAGGCACCATAATACCGCTTGAAAACTTTCGTAGACCTGTGATGGAGGCTGTGATCTTCCTCAGATGTTGTCCTCCGTCGATCCGATAGCGAGCGGTTTTTAGCGGCTGAGATTTATTTTGGGGGTTGTTGAGCGTGTGGATCTCAATGAGTTGTTGGAAGTTGCTGAGGCCGAGCTATCTGCAAGGGAAGTCCCGGGGTGGGAGACCACCGTAGGACCCTCCGATGATCAAGTTAGTGCCGAGGAATAAGAGCAGTGTAGCGACCTATTGGGTTTAGTTCCAGTTACCTGAGTCGTCTAAGAGAGGGTTTATATAATGGTCGCGTGGAGCGAGCAGGCGCGAGATCATCGCCGTCAGTTACGCCCCTGCGTTATCCTCGCATTAATGACGGGATACGTCCTTTAATGGAGGGACGCGCTAGCGTGGGACGCGGAATGTGGGGAGGCGGATATCTCGCCGTGGCGAGATACGCGGAGCCGTTGCGGGGGTGCATGGGTTCCGCACTCTCGGTTGATTGGGGAACCCGAGGAAGCTCGGCCTGTCGGGAAGCTCGAAGACGAGCAGGGAGGCCGAGGAAGCTCGGCCTGTCAAATGGCTCGGAGACGAGCAAGAAGACCGAGGAATCTCGGCCTGTAAGATGGCTCGGAGACGAGCAAGGAGTCCGAGAAAGCTCGCTGGACTGCTCAGAGCGAGCTATTGGTTGTTTTCTAGGTGAATGTGGAAAGTACTCAGAGAGGTTTCCGAAAGGTCGGATGCGTCCTCGGAGACGAGGTCCCGAGGAACGCCCCTAATGCATCTTATTTATTCCACCTCCATAGTCTTCGGGGCGCGTCATCCGCCACGTGTCGTAATATGAGGAGATACCACTTATGAGCATCATCATTATCCCCCCACTCTCGTTCCGACCTATTCATGGGTCGGGTCTAGAGTGGCCTGCTTGGTTTTTCTTCTGCTTAGTTTGGTGCCGAGAATCATAGTGTGGATTGCCAGGGAACAACATGGCGTATGGCGGTTGTGTCGTTTTGATCTTTGGGCCCACGTGTCGTCTCGTCGTGCGCCTAAATTTTTGCGCATATCCTCGATGGCGTTAGCGGATCAGTGAAATGCTGGCGCTTTAAAGAGAGGGCGCCATTTCAGTCGATCGTCAATTGGGGTACGGGCCACATGTCGGACGTCGGTTGGAGGGCAAGACATGTTGTCTTTGACTCCTGCAATTGAAGAGACGTCTCCAATGGTCGACCGCCACGTGGAGTTTCGACTGCCGCTAGGCGCGACGATTCGTTTTGGTAGGAATCGATCCAGACCATAGGATGTTCTCTTTGGGGTGTATAAATAGGAGAGGACCATTCTAGGGCCAACACTTTACCTTAATTCCCTTTCGCTGCTTGAAGATTGCTCGTAGCTCCTTCGCATAGATCGGATCTTCCGTTGATTTTTCCTTGGCGAGTCCTTTTCTTTGAATCAGGTGAGATGTCTTCCTCCGAGGTGTCTATAGATGTAGTAGGGGTAGAGTCGGGCGATGAGGCTCCAGTTGCTAGGGCCGAGTCCAGTGGGTCTTCTTCCTCTTCGGCTTCAGATAGCCGAAAGGGTTTTTCTTCTACAGCGTCTTTTGTGTCGGGCTTAACCCTTAGAGTTGCCCGAGTCACTCGACGTCGGGCGGCGACAAGGGCTCCCATGGCGCGCATCGGGAATACCCGCGATGTGCCATCCGTATTGAATCTCATGGTCAAGCTCTTCGACATCCAGACTCGATTCCATATTCCCTCTAATTATTCACTCCGTCTGGATAGAGTAGGTGAACAGGAAAACCAGGTGCGGGGCAAGGAGGTTGTCCTGTATCTGGAAGCATTCTGGGTAGGAATGCGTCTGCCCTTCTCACCAGAGGTTTGTGCGGTGCTTCATTGCTTCCATCTTGCCCTGGGTCATCTAGCGCCGAACTCGTGGAGGATCCTCCTCGGGTTTCTGCTCCGGTTAAAACTTGATCAGATCCCCATTAGTTTGACCATCCTCTTGTCTTTTCTTTACTATAAAAATAATCCCGGTACCAGTAAGGAAGAGCCGAGCTGGGTGTATTTTTCGTTTACAAAACGTAAGGGTGGGACGGCCGGGTCGGAGGTAGTGGTTGTCTCTTCTTCCATCCATGAATGGAAGGAGAAGTACGTATTCGTCGGGCCACTGGAGGGTGACGATTGGCCCATACAGTGGCATAGGACCGACTGCCTGAGGTTAAAGCATTCGACCTCCCCCGAGACGAAGGCGCTGTCCCAGTGGGAACCGATCCAGCAGGTCGACATCCTGCTTTTCGAGCAGGTACTGAGCTGGGCTGGGCTCAATCCTGCATGTTTCCTGTGTAAGTTAGGGTTTTTGACGATCTGTTTAGACTTTGCTTAAGTTTCTTTGCCTTTTCAATGTCGCTGACCTTTTTCTCCTGTGTGTTCCTATTTTGCAGAGCCCATGGACCGATCAAAAATCATGGCTGCTGTAGGGTATTTTTCGTCACCCTATTGAGATAGGAATGCGCGCGCTCTTGTCAGGCGCATTACAGATTCCCCCTGCCTAAGGTAGGCTGGGGTTTATTGATTGTGGGGATCCGAATCTCCGGCAGCCGCGGACTAAGCTGCAGTTAATTACCCCTTGTCTTTGGAGCAAGAGAACCTCCGATTAACGGGTTAAACTGGTCATGCGAACTCAATGTGCAGTGTTGTGTTTTGAAGGGGTTTTGGATATATCGGGGGACCCGCAGAGTTTTTACGGGGGTCCCGCTACCCGAATAGCGAGCTGGGGGTCAAGGGGGCTAGCAGCCCCCTTACGGGGTGCGGGGCAGCGCCCCGTTAGAAATTTTTTTCTAACGGGAACAGTGTTGTGGAGTATGTGTGTGTGTGTGTATATATATACATTATATATATATATATATATAAAAAGGGAGAGGGCATCCAAAGGATGCGTGGGAGAGGGCGCCAGCGCCCCACGTGCCAGGCACACGGGCGCTGTGCGCCAGTGCGCCAGCACCCCACGTGCCTAGCACGCGGGCGCTGTGCACCAGAGCGCCAGCGCACCACGTGCCTGGGAGCGGGCGCTGTGCGCCAGCGCACCACGTTCCTGGCATGCGGGCGCTAGGCGCCAGCAGCAAAAGGGACTCGGTCCCTACACTGGGATCTGTGCTCCCGATTTGACTTATGGAGTTGAACTCCTAACAGAGATTAATTTAGGGAGTTAAAATCCAATGGATCTTGAATGGAGTTAGACTCCTAAAAATATCTAGAAATGATCAAAGGGGGCTGCTTTGTTTCTCCCTTTGGCTCTGGATCTTTCCAAGATGGGATTTATGAAGATGGGTCTCCGTCTTCTTCCTGTCAGTTGGCCGGATCTTGGAGAAAGGGGGTGAGATTTAAAAATCTCCCTTTTTGAGATCTAATGGAAGATTTGAGCTCCCCTTTGTGGGTTTTGTGGTGAAAAACTATTTAGTTTTGGGGAAGGAAGAGTAAAACTCTTGATTTTATTGAAAAAGGGGAAGAAAGTTTAGAACCTTGAGGAAGGAGAAGGAGGCACAAAGAACCCTAGATTTTTGAGGGAATGAAAAAGTCTCTCTTATTCATCATCATGTTGCCTTATATAGGCTTACACATTTACATATAGCCCCTTGAGCTTTACAAGATGGCATTTTGCTCATCTCATGCCTCATGTGCTCATTTCTTTTGTACATAAGCCATGGGCTTTACAAAAATTTGGCTTTATGCCCATTTTGTTTACATTCATGCATAAAAAAATTACATCAAAATTATTTATTACATGATTTTTATTTTGGCATGGAGGAAGGCCGGCCGCTTCATGTTTGGACTCGACCTGGGTATGAGCCCACTTGATCTGGGCTTGGGCCTACTTGGTTTGGGGTTGACCTTGACTTTGACTTGGTCAACCGGGGTGTAAATTTTGACCCCAACAAAGTGCCCCCATCAATAAATGCACACCGCGCATATGAGTTGTGTGCATGAAATTAATGGATCTTGAAGTTAGACTTCAAGGTGGAACATCATTCCGGGGGCGGAGCATCCCTCGGGGAGCATGATTTCCGGGGATCGGAGCATCATTCCGATTTGCGGAGCATGATTTCAGGGATAGGAGCATGATTCCGAAAAGCGGATCATGACTCCAGGGATCAGAGCATCATTCCGAAGAGCGGAGCATGATTACGGGGATTGGAGCATCATTCCAAAGAGCGGAGCATGATTCCGGGGATCGGAGCATCATTCCGAAGAGCGGAGCATGATTCCAGAGATCGGAGCATCATTCCGAAGAGCGGAGCATGATTCCAGGGATCGGAGCATCATTCCGAAGAGCGGAGCATGATTCCAGGGATTCCGAAGAGCGGAGCATGATTCCAGGGATCGGAGCATCATTCCAAAGAGCGGAGCATGATTCCTGGGATCGGAGCATCATTCCGAAGAGTGGAGCATGATTCCTGGGATCGGAGCATCATTCCGAAGAGCAGAGCATGATTACAGGGATCGGAGCATCATTCCAAAGAGCGGAGCATAATTCCAGGGATCGGAGCATGATTCCAAAGAGCAGCAGACATTCTGACCGAAGCATAATTTCGATGCAGAGGTTGATTCCCAGGCGAAACATAATTCTGACAGGGAAGGCAAATACTCTAAGGCAAAGCATGATTTCGACACGGGGTGCACATTCTGAGACGAAACATGATTCCGGCGCAGAGCTTGTTGGCTGACTTGATTCCGAGACGAAGAATAATTTCGACAGGGAAGGCGGATAAGCCGAGGCAAAGCATGATTTCGACACGGGGTACACTCTGAGACGAAGCATGATTCCGGCGCAGAGCTTGTTGGTCGACTTGATTCCGAGGCGGAGGTTAATTCCGACGAGGAGGTCACTGGTTGATTCTGAGCCGAAGTATAATTCCGACAGGGAAGGCAGATATACCGAGGCGAAGCTTGATTTCGACGCGGCGTACACTTTGAGACGAAGCATGATTCCGGCGCAGAGCTTGTTGGTCGACTTGATTCCGGGGCGGAGTTTAATTCCGACGAGGAAGTCGCTGGTTGACTTGATTCCAGGGCGGAGCATAATTCCGACGAGGAGGTCGCTGGTTGACTTGATTCCAGGACGGAGCATAATTCCGACGAGGAGGTCGCTGGTTGACTTGTCCCCGGCACGGAGTGTCACTGGTTTTGATGTAGAGGATGATTCCCAGGTGAGGCATAATTCCGACATGGCAGGTGGATACTCCGAGGCGAAGCATGATTTCGACACGGGATACATTCTGAGACGAAGTATGATTCCACCGCAGAGGTTGTTGGTTTGATTTGATTTGGGTTGACATCAGTATCGCTACACTGGAATATAGTACCAGAAGCGAATCATCATCTGTCATGAGAGGATTTGGGGATTTGATTTTTTGGGCGGTATCTGTATTGCTGCACTAGAATAATGCCAGAAGCAACTCATCATTTTCCCCGGGAAGATTTGAGAATTGGTGGCTTAGGAGACAGGTTTAGATCCCTATCACCTAAGACTTTTCAATTTTATGGGTCGTAAAGGTCCTATAAAAGCATTTTTTCCCTACGAGTCGAAAGGATCCCGTAGGTGTATTTTCTCCTTAGGAGTCGTGGAGACTCCCAAGCGTGTTTTTCCTTCGTGAGTCGTAAGGATCTCACGCGGGAATTTTCTCCTCACAAAGTCGAGAGGACTTTGCGAGTGCATTTCATCTCTTTTCACGAGTTTGCGCCCTTTCGGGTTTTCACAAACTCGCCGGCAGTCCTGCTGCTTTTACTCACGGAGCCCTTTCGGGTTTTCATCCGTGCCCATTTTTCTTGTGGATACACCTTTTTTCTGAATCGTCACCGCTAGTGGGACTTTGAATGTGGTCTCGCCGGTAGGACTTGGGAGAGATTGGGTTCGTTTTACGCCCGTGGATTGTATACGGTTTTGCAGGATGTATGATCCAGACCGTAGGGCCGGAAAAATTTCGGGACTTTGTTGGCGTCTGCATTGCTGCACTAGAATATGGTACCAGGAGAGACTCATTATTTGCCATTGGGGTATGGGATTTGGAATTTGGTTGGCGTCTACATCGCTGTATTGGAATATGGTACCAGGAGCGACTCATCATTCGCCACTTAGGGCATAGGGTATGGAATTTGGTTGGCGTCTGCATCGCTGCACTGGAATATGGTACCAGGAGCGACTCATCATTCGCCATTTGGGATTTGAGTTTGGAATTTGGTTGGCGTCTGAATCGCTGCACTAGAATATGGTACCAGGAGCGACTCATCATTTGCCACTTGGATTTGAGTTTGGAATTTGGTTGGCGTATGCATCGCTGCACTGGAATATGGTACCAGGAGCGACTCATCATTCGCCACTTGGATTTGAGTTTGGAATTTGGTTAGCGTCTGCATCGCTGCACTGGAATATGGTACCAGAAGCGACTCATCATTCGCCACTGAGATTTGGAACTTGGTTGGCGTCTGCATCGCTGCACTGGAATATGGTATCAGGAGCGACTCATCATTCGCCGTTTTTTACCGCGATTGCTCCATCATTTCAGATTTTCTTATCGCGAAGGTCGCGATTGCCCTATCATTTCGTCTTTTTATTCGCGGCCGCCCTATCATTTCGGCTTTATTTTCATTTTTATTTTTACTCGCTGATTTTTATTGCGAGTTGCCCCATATTTTCGGCTTTATATATATATATATATATATATATATATATATATATATATATATATATATATATTGTTTTATTTACACATTTTTACATCCCCAGTTTAACGACTTAGAGGTCGACTGTTCCCAGTTTAATGACGTGGTGGTCGACTGTTTTCAGAGAAAGGCAGATGTCTAAGAGAATCAGTTTCACGAAGGACTTCGGTCTCCATTTGTATGAAATCGGCGGTCGTAGCTTGACTGTTTGCTAACGCACCTTTAGAGAGTTCTATCTCTCCCGTCTTTTATTGCTTTGCGACCCAATTTTTGAAAACGAAGCAGTCCTCTATGGCATGACCTATCGCTCTGTGATAGGGGCAATATTTTGGATCGTCGGTCATATTCGCTTCTTGCGGCCTCTTTGATTCTGGTAGTTATAGACCATTTCTTAAGGCGTCCTTGAATATCTTGTGGATTTTGTCCCTTTTGAAGGAATAGACCTTATCCAGTTTCTCTTTCAGAGGCGATTCCCCTTCGGTGTATGTATTGGAGGGACTGGACGCTGACCGCGGCCGTTTTTTACGAAGGCGCTCCGCTCTTAAGGCTGAAGGGGGTTTCGGTTGGCTGCCTCCGGGTATCAATCCCTGGCTCATGAACCAAAATTTGATTCTACTGTAATTGCAATCAGGTGACTTGGGTCGCGAGATCTGCCATGACGTTTGCCAATTCATCGATCTTAGACTGTACCTTGGCTAACTTCTCATCCCTGTCCTGAAGCTACCTCTGAAGCCATCAGAATAATACTTGTTCTGTAGTTCCGGTTATGATAACCGGGTCATCCTTATTGCCTGAGCTCAATTCTGCAGGAACCCCGGGCTCTTTTGGCTTATCGGCCTGAACGAGCTCTTCATCATTTAGACCGAGTTGACGTTGGGTAGCGTCCACCGTATCATCACCCTGGCTGTGAAGCATAGGAGGGTTCGTTTCTTCATGTCCGACCATATAGACAGTGTGGACCACATATCCAGCCGTCTCTTTATCTTTGACGGGGTAACCCTGTTCTTGGAGCCTCATGAAGCTCAGCCTAGTATGAGCCATAGATCTTTTGTTGGCTCTGTATCTGAGCCTTTTCTGCCTTAGCTTCTTGATTTTGAGGGCTTGGCGGGCATCCGTTTTCTGTGAAGTCACCATGAGTCGATTGATAGGGATCTTAAAGAAGATACCCGATCGAGCAGTTGTCGGGGGTACCGCTGGAGCTTGCCCGAGCCCCGTTGCTTCGTTGATGTTGATGGCCTTTCCCCCAGCTGGAGCGATAGAGGGTCTTTTGGAAACGGATTTGTGCTTGGGCAGAGGTGCCCTCGCAACCATGACATTCGGCCTTTTCCCTTTTGAGACCGGTTTGTCTGTTACCAGAGCTTGAGGAGCTGGGACGGCGTTAGCTGACACAAACATAATAGAGATAAATGGTAGTGGCGGCTCCTCCCATTGTCGCCCGAGACTGGCCGGGAGGACCGTCCTGGTGTCCATCTTCATCGTGTAGGAGATGGGAGCTGTGTCGAGAGCTGAGCTGATCCTTGGAGACATCTTTGCTGCGTCCGAAAATTGCAATTGGAGAACGTTAACCTGCACAAAAAACATGATTTCAGTACAGGCAATTAATATGCATATTAATTGAGTTCGCATGAATGCTTAACCCGAAATATGGAAGGAAAGATAGGTCCCACCGAACGTGTCAGAATCTGTAGGGTGTTTTTCGTCACTCCATTGAGATGGGAATGCGCGCTCTTGTCAGGCACATTACAGATTCCACCTGCTTAGGGTAGGCTGTGGTTTATTGATTGTGGGGATCCGAATCTCCGGAAGCCGCGGACTAGGCTGACGTTAATTACTCCTCGCCTTTGGAGCGAGGGAACCTCCGATTAACGGGTTAAACTGGTCATGCGAACTCAATATGCAGTGTTGTGTTTTGAATGGGTTTTGGATATATCGGGAGCCCCGCAGAGTTTTTACGGGGGTCCCGCTACCCGGATAGCGGGATGGGGGTCATGGGGGTTAGCAGCCCCCTTGCGGGGTGCGGGGTAGCGCCCCGTTAGAAATTCTTTTTCTAACGGGAATAGTGTTGCGGAGTATGTGTGTGTATATGTATACATTATATATATATAAAAAGGGAGAGGGCATCCAAAGGATGCGTGGGAGAGGGCGCCGGCGCCCCACATGCCTGGCACGCGGGCGCTGTGCGCCAGAGCATCAGCGCACCACGTGCATGGCACGCGGGCGTTGTGCGCTGGCACACGGGCTGTAACACCCGAGCCCAATGCTACTAATTTCAGTTACCGTTCGAGCGTAGTGTGGCACTTATTTCATTTATCTTGCTTGATTGTTACTTATTATAATTTTACCCCGTCAATTCATTTCTGCATATAACAATTTATGGTATCTAAAATAAAATTAAAAATATTCATCTTGGCCTGCTTGACACCCCTAACCCTGTGGTAGCGTCCGTGCATCGTGTTCTCGTCCCGTTCAGTGAAACAGACGAGTTTGGACGGCTACGCGCACGTACGTATGTCCGTTTTGGGGGTTTGCTTTTTGATCATAAAACACTTCATTTTAAATTTTGGATCCCGCCTAAAATTTTCTTATTTCAATTTCAAATTTTTGGACCCGACCCGGGCGCATTTTGGAAATGTTTTAATTTGCGCCAAAATCCCAAATTTCTAATATATTTTAAACCCTCGAAAATATTTGTTTTAACCATATAAATTTTTTAATATTACTAAATCTTTTATATAAATTTTCCCTAACCACTTATCCCTCTCCCCCGCCAATCAAAAACCTCCTTATTTTCCCGTGGGCCCCACCTCGTCTCTCTACCTCTCTCCTCTCTCTCTCACCGTCTCTCTCTATCTCTCTCCTCTCTCTTCTCTCTCTCTCACTTTCTCTCTCTCCCCCATACATCTCTCTCCCTCTCTCTCCCGCTTATATATTTTCCTTCACGTAAACCCATCGCGCAAACTCCAGCCGCCTTGCCTCTCGCCGCTGCAACACCAACGCCGACACCACCGTCACCAGCATCCTCGCCTCCTCAACCTCGTCTCATCCACATCCTCCTTTCTCTTCTTTCCGTGCACCCTGCACTCGCGTCGCGGCCACCTACAGCCGCAGCTCCTCGTGGGATCGCCGCCAGCGATCTCGATCCGCCCCCGGCCTCGCACGCACCCCCTCGGTGAGCTTCACACCCCCTCACCTCCTCCACTTCCTCTCCTTCCTTCCTTTTCTTTTATTTTCTCGTGCCGGTTTCCATTCTTAATCGCGGTGTCCCCTGCAGGTGGTCCGCCGGAGTTCGTCGACGCCGTCGACCGTCACCACCCGTCCCACAGACCATTGTAAGCCTTCTTTCTCCATCCTCCTTCCCTTTCTTCTTTATTTTCCTTTCTTTTCTTTGTGCAACTCTTGACATTCACTGTTCTGAACTTGGCCGGAATCCGGTGATGCCGACGACGTGTCCCGACGTTCCAGCGCGGTACCCCGACCCGTGTGGCTTCACTGTTCGTCGTTTGGGTTCATTCCGTGAACCGTGCGCCCGTCGCGAGTTTCCCCGCCGACGCTTTACGTTCCGTTTTCCCGATTCGCGACCCGTCGAGACAAGTACCCCTTGCTACATGCTAAACAATATTTACATATATATTAATGACACCCTAAACCGATAAATTTAACTTTGGTACGACCATTTCTCTTTTTCGTGTTCAATATTGTTTTATAACATTTTATCTTTCAAAACTTGGAACCTATATATGTAGATATCATTGCATCCATGAAGTCTTAACTTGGTAACATGATTAAACGACTATAATTATCATACTGCATTCTTATAATGTTGAAATCATCTCTGTGACACAATTGATAACTGTATTGCTAATTGAATGAATCTGCCTATTGCTTAATTCATTGTTTATATCATGTTGTTGATACCCATACTTGATTATATAACTGATTGTGAGTACACCTATGATATCGCTTGCTTCTTGACCTGTCTTGCTTCCTACATATTGATTGACCCGACATGGTACCGTATACTGCTTGACTTGACATGATGTACCATGACCTGATCCGTTACCTGATCTTGTGTCTAATGCCAACAAACCTGACATGTAGTCCTCATGGACCGTTCCTGTTGTCTATCCAGACAAACCTGTTTACCTGATCCTGTGTTGGCATTAGTTTCTTGATTTCAGGATACCTGACTTTGACTTACACATATAACTTGGGGGTATGGGGAAATCAAAGGTGAAACCTGACTTGTAACTCAACAGTTCACTACTATTGAATGTACACATTCCTGTTTGGTGCCTAGCGGCATGTCTCGGTTTCAGCCCGAGAATATTGAGGCCGTGGTCCCGGGTATGTACGGGATACTACTGAGTGTACACATTCCTGTTTGGTGCCTAGCGGCATGTCTAGGTTTCAGCCCCAGAATATTGAGGCCGTGGTCCCGGGTATGTACGGGATACTATTGAGTTACATCGATGATTCATCAATTTGGTTTCAAAGACTTTAGAACAGAGAACCTGATAGAACAGTCCAGTTTACCCACTGCACACTACCCTGCATTGCTCTGATTCATATTATTGTTACCCTTGCTTTATTCATGTTTATATTCGCATTGCCTGTTTATTATGTTATTACTTGATGACTTGACGTGCTGACGTCTGGGTTTTGCATGGCCCAGATTCTGTACCGCTGTCGCATCCCGAGCAGGAGTACTTCAGCCGACAGGCTGAGCTGTGAGTGTTAGCAGTAGTTAGCTTTTCTTTACTGCATTTTATTCCTGATGTGAGCCCGCATTATGGGACATACATTCCAGTTATTTTGTATTGGATCTTTCGCTTCCGCATTTATTTATTCTTGACTCATGTTATCTTGGATTATGGACATGTTTTAGATAGTTTTATTTTGTTCTTGATATCTTTACAACCGTAATATGACTGTGGATGGATACTTCCTACCCACAGGTAGCATGGTTGGCTATATCACGTGCCCATTTTAGCGTACTCTGGGAAGCGGGGCGTGACATGGTTCTTTTGGTATCAGAGCCATAGGTTAGTCGGGTTGATTCTTTTGTAGTTGGGTATTGTACCCAATACGCGAATCAGAATACCCGTGTTTAGGAAACATGTCCTGCCACCTTGCCATTTACCATTCTTGAATCACATTCTTTCTGATTATATCCTTTACGATGTGCAAACTTCCTTTGCATATCAACTCGAAAACCTGATTCCTTGTTATCTCTGGGACTTAGGCGAGTTGGATGGAGTTATGTAATTGTGGCTATGATACCGCGGCATAGTTACAATGCGGCACTCTATTTAAGTATCTTGGAGTTCTAGCCTTGATCTATATTCAGAATCTATCATCATGCTAATGTTGGGTGTTTTGATTTCAGGAATATGGCCAGTAAGAATTTGAAGACGTACCAAAGGCGTGTGGACGAAGCTGCCATGCTTGGAGTGATAAGAGGAATGCTGGAGAATCAAAAGAAACAGACCGAACTGATCCAGCAGCAAGCGGAATCGTTTCAGGAAGGTTTGCAGATCGTTCAGCAGTCTGTGAACAATGTTGGAGCTAAACCAGTTGACCGAGTAGGGACCGTAGCAGATTTCAAGCGTTTGAGATGAGAAAAGAGTTGATGTGGTACGCATTCAGTTAGTGGACTACGCCCGAGAATGGTGGCTTGTAGAAGAGAACCGCTTGCCCAAGCCGATCAAGTGGGCGGATTTTTCAAAGAGTTTCCTGGAGAAGTTCTTCCCGCGGACTGCACGGGAGGAAATGGAAGAGAAATTCATCGGTCTAAAACAGAAGGGAGCACCCGTAGATGTGCATGCAGCAGAATGGACAAGACTCAGCAGATTCGCTGGACCTTCAGTTGCCAACGATGCAGACAGGACACGGAGGTTCATGCGCAGCTTGGACGTGGACATCCAGAGGCAGATTGTCTCCCTGGGTTTGACCACTTTCTCACAACTACTTGCGGCAGCCCGAGAACAGCAGAGTTTATCGGGGATGAAAGGAAGTTTGCAGCAGACAGCAGTTGCGGTAAGGAAGCCAGCATTTGTACCAAACCGAGCTCATGGTCGCAGAGGTATTCCAGTGGACCGTCGAGGTGTAGCACCCATGAAGAAGCCTGTGGTCATCGATCGAAGTAAGAGCATGACTTGTAACTACTGCAATTTACCTGGCCACATGCAAAAGGATTGTCGAAAGAGGCTGGGACTCTGTTTGGTTTGTGGAGCGGCAGATCACGCCGTTAATGCTTGTCCGTCGAAGCATCGTACGAGAGATGATTTTCAGAAGCCTCCGCAAAGACCATTCCAGGGACAGAAACAGCTGACTCAAGGACCTAACCAGGTTAGAGCTTTTACCTTGACAGCTGAAGAAGCTAAGGCGTCAGGGGAAGTTGTTTCAGGTACTCTACTCGTTCATGGTTTTCCCGCATTAGCGTTATTTGATTCTGGTGCATCCCATTGCTTTATGTCATCCAAGTTTATAACTACACACTCGATTGGATACACGACCCTGTCTAGTTTCTGGGACATACACACTGGGAATGGGAAAATCATAGCTAGTAGGGAATGCAAAGATTGTACAGTTGTTGTGTGCGGACGGGAGCTTTTTGCAGATTTCTTGGTGATTGATACGGGCAGCTACGAGGTCGTCTTGGGAATGGATTTTCTTGGCACTTTCCACGCTCATATTGATTGTAGGGCAGGGAAAGTAATTTTCCAGATTCCCGGACATCCTGAGTTTAGCTTCACTGGAGGAAGCAGTTCTGTCGGGCCAGTCGAGTTTAGGGCTAGGCCGACAAACAATATTCTTGCAGCAATGGAAGTTGATAATAGTGAAGAGCCAGTTGTCGTTTGTAATTTTATGGACGTGTTTGAAGATATATCGGGATTACCGCCGAAGCGAGACGTGGAGTTCGCAATTGATCTTATTCCTGGTGCAGCGCCAGTATCCAAAGCGTATTATCCAATGGCACCAGTAGAGTTGGAAGAAATCAAGAAACAGGTTGCTGAATTGCTTGAAAAGGGTTGGATCCGAAGCAGTAACTCGCCTTGGGGAGCTCCAGTTCTTCTAGTAAAGAAGAAGGATGGCATAAGAAGAATGTGCATCGACTATCGAGAATTAAACCGGGTGACTATTAAGAACAAGTACCCGATCCCTCGCATTGGCGAACTTTTCGAGCAGCTTAGTGGCGCGAGGGTATTCTCGAAGTTGGATTTGCGATCTGGATATCATCAGGTCCGAGTGAAAACAGAAGATATTTGCAAGACGGCGTTCCGAACTCGGTATGGACATTACGAATACTTAGTGATGCCCTTCGGAGTAATGAATGCGCCGGCAGTATTCATGGACTTGATGAACCGAATCTTTTCACCGTTCTTGGACCAGTTTATCGTGGTTTTCATTGACGATATTCTGGTTTACTCGAAGAGTTTTGAAGAGCATACTGAGCATTTGAAGATCACACTGCAAACATTGAGACAAGAGAAGTTATATGCGAAGATGAGTAAGTGCGAGTTTTGGCTGGAGGAAGTAAAGTTTTTGGGGCATGTTGTGTCTGGCGATGGAATTGCCGTCGATCCAGAAAAGATTGCAGCAGTTCGAGATTGGCCGATTCCAAAGAATGTTGCGGAGATAAGAAGTTTCCTTGGACTCGCCGGGTATTACAGAAGATTTGTGGAGAACTTTGCTTGTCTGGCGGAGCCGTTGACCAAGCTTACGCGCAAGGAGGTACCTTTTGTATGGACGGACAAATGTGCGTTAGCTTTTGAGACGTTGAAGCAGAAGTTGATAACCGCCCCTATTCTGATCGTGCCAGACAATTCCGGAGGATTGGTGATTCACAGCGACGCATCTGGGAAAGGATTGGGATGTGTTTTGATATAGCATGGGAAGGTTGTAGCGTACGCATCGAGACAGTTAAAGACCCATGAGAAGAATTATTCAACTCATGACTTGGAGCTTGCGGCTGTGATTTTCGCTTTGAAGATTTGGAGACACTACCTTTTGGGCGAAAGGGTCGAAGTTTTCACTGATCATAAGAGCTTGAAGTATGTGTTCACGCAGAAAGAGCTTACTATGAGGCAGCGTAGATGGTTGGAGCTGATGGCTGACTACGATCTTGATCTTAAATACCATCCGGGGAAGGTTAATGTCGTGCCGGATGCGCTTAGTCGGTTACCAGCAATTCAGGTGTTAACTACGCAGAAGGAGCTTGTTGAAGATTTTCGAAGATTTGACTTGGAGGTTGTGCTACCGCATTCTTCGGGACAGTTGATGCAGCTGTAAGTACAGTCATCATTGACCGAGAATATTAAAGCAGCACAATCGCAGGATCCTAGACTGCAAAAGTTTCGAGAGCAGGTTGAAGCCGGACTACGAACAGATTTATTGATCCACGAAGATGGTTCGTTGAGGTACGGTAGCCGTTTGTGTGTGCCAAAGGGAGATATTCGCGAAGAACTTATGAAGGAGGCATACAATTCAGCTTATTCTGTACATGCAGGAGGCACACAGATGTACCGAGATATTCGACAGAATTTCTGGTGGGAAGGCATGAAACGGGAGATTGCTCGCTTTGTGGCAAAGTGCTTGGTGTGTCAGCAAGTTAAGGCTGAACATCAAAGGGTTGCTGGTTTATTGCAACCACTTCCGATTCCTCAGTGGAAGTGGGAACATATAACCATGGATTTCGTGACGGCTTTACCGCGGAGTCCAAAGGGCAACAATGTTGTATGGGTGATTGTTGATCGATTGACCAAGGCAGCTCACTTCATTCCTTTCCGGGTTGGTCAATCAACAGAGACCTTGGCAGAGCGGTGCATGCAAGAGATTGTAAGATTGCATGGAGTACCGGTGAGCATTGTGTCCGATCGGGACACTCGGTTCTTATCACACTTTTGGCGGGGTTTACAGGAAAGTTTGGGGACTCGATTGAAGTTTAGCATAGCTTATCATCCTCAAACTGATGGTCAGTCGGAGAGAACAATCCAAACTCTTGAGGATATGTTGAGAGCATGCATGTTGGAATTCAAGGGGTCTTGGGAGGATCATCTACATTTGGTGGAGTTTTCTTACAACAACAGTTTTCAGGCAACTATCCAGATGGCTCCATTTGAAGCTTTGTATGGTCGTAAATGCCGTTCGCCTGTTTGCTGGGACGATGCCGGTGAACGAAGATTATTGGGACCAGATTTGGTTGTGCAGACAGTTGAGAAGGTTAACACTATTAGAAATCATATGAAGGCAGCACAAGACCGACAGAAGGTTGAGCAGATACGTCAAGAAGACCTCTAGAGTTCGCTGAGGGTGATTTGGTATTCTTGAAGATATCACCGACTAGAGGGGTGATTCGTTTTGGAAGTCGAGGAAAGCTTAGTCCTCGATTCGTTGGACCCTTTGAGATCTTGGAGCGTGTTGGTGAGGTAGCGTATCGTTTGGCGTTACCGCAGTCCTTGGCGAGTGTACACGATGTGTTTCACGTATCTCAACTTCGTAGGCATGTTCGAGATGAAATGCACGTATTGGATCATTCGGAGTTAACAGTACGAGAAGATTTGACTTTTGAGGAGCGACCGATTGAAATTGTGGATCGAAGGGAAAAAGTTCTTAAGAACAAGGTGATCCCTCTTGTGCTTGTTTCTTGGGGTAATCGCTCGCATGGAGAGTCCACTTGGGAACGAGAAGATGAAATCCGGCAGAAGTTTGCTCACATTTTCTTGTAGTTATCTATCTTTGTATTCTTGGAATTTCGAGGACGAAATTCTTTTTGTAGTTGGGTATAATGTAACACCCGAGCCCAATACTACTAATTTCAGTTACCGTTCGAGCGTAGTGTGGCACTTATTTCATTTATCTTGCTTGATTGTTACTTATTGTAATTTTACCCTGTCAATTCATTTCTGCATATAACAATTTATGGCATCTAAAATAAAATTAAAAATATTCATCTTGGCCTGCTTGACACCCCTAACCCTGTGGTAGCGTCCGTGCATCGTGTTCTCGTCCCGTTCAGTGAAACGAGCGAGTTTGGACGGCTACGCGCGTGTACATGTGTCCATTTTTGGGGTATGCTTTTTGATCATAAAACACTTCATTTTAAATTTTGGATCCCGCCTAAAATTTTCTTATTTCAATTTCAAATTTTTGGACCCGACCCGGGCGCATTTTGGAAATGTTTTATTTTGCGCCAAAATCCCAAATTTCTAATATATTTTAAACCATCGAAAATATTTGTTTTAACCATATAATTTTTTTAATATTACTAAATCTTTTATATAAATTTTCCCTAACCACTTATCCCTCTCCCCAGCCAATCAAAAACCTCCTTATTTTCCCGTGGGCCCCACCTCCTCTCTCTCTCACCGTCTCTCTCTATCTCTCTCCTCTCTCTCTCGCTCTCTCCCTCTCCCATATATCCCTCTCTCTCTCCCCCATACATCTCTCTCTCTCCCGCTTATATATTTTCCTTCACGTAAACCCATCGCGCAAACCCCAGCCGCCTTGCCCCTCGCCGCTGCAACACCAACGCCGACACCACCGTCACCAGCATCCTCGCCTCCTCAACCTCGTCTCATCCACATCATCCTTTCTCTTCTTTCCGTGCATCCTGCACTCGCGTCGCGGCCACCTACAGCCGCAGCTCCTCGTGGGATCGCCGCCGGCGATCTCGATCCGCCCCCGGCCTCGAACGCACCCCCTCGGTGAGCTTCACACCCCCTCACCTCCTCCACTTCTTCTCCTTCCTTCCTTTTCTTTTATTTTCTTGCGCCGGTTTCTATTCTTAATCGCGGTGTCCCCTGCAGGTGGTCCGCCGGAGTTCGTCGACGCCGTCGACCGTCACCACCCGTCCCACAGACCATTGTAAGCCTTCCTTCTCCATCCTCCTTCCCTTTCTTCTTTATTTTCCTTTCTTTTCTTTGTGCAACTCTTGACATTCATTGTTTTGAACTTGGCTGGAATCCGGTGATGCCGGCGACGTGTCCCGACGTTCCGGCACGGTACCCCGACCCGTGTGGCTTCACTGTTCGTCGTTTGGGTTCATTCCGTGAACCGTGCGCCCGTCGCGAGTTTCCCCGCCGACGCTTTACGTTCCGTTTTCCCGATTCGCGACCCGTCGAGGCAAGTACCCCTTGCTACATGCTAAACAATATTTACATATATATTAATGATACCCTAAACCGATAAATTTAACTTTGGTACGACCATTTCTCTTTTTCGTGATCAATATTGTTTTATAACATTTTATCTTTCAAAACTTGGAACCTATATATGTAGATATCATTGCATCCATGAAGTATTAACTTGGTAACATGATTAAACGGCTATAATTGTCATACTGCATTCTTATAATGTTGAAATCATCTCTGTGACACAATTGATAACTGTATTGCTAATTGAAGGAATCTGCCTATTGCTTAATTCATTGCTTATATCATGTTGTTGATACTCATGCTTGATTATATAACTGATTGTGAGTACACCTATGATATCTCTTGCTTCTTGACCTGTCTTGCTACCTACATATTGATTGACCCGACATGGTACCGTATACTGCTTGACTTGACATGATGTACCATGACCTGATCCGTTACCTGATCTTGTGTCTAATGCCAACAAACCTGACATGTAGTCCTCATGGACCGTTCCTGTTGTCTATCCAGACAAACCTGTTTACCTGATCCTGTGTTGGCATTAGTTTCTTGATTTCGGGATACCTGACTTGACTTACACATATAACTTGGGGGTATGGGGAAATCAAAGGTGAAACCTGACTTGTAACTCAACAGTTCACTACTATTGAGTGTACACATTCCTGTTTGGTGCCTGGCGGCATGTCTCGGTTTCAGCCCGAGAATATTGAGGCCGTGGTCTCGGGTATGTACGGGATACTACTAAGTGTACACATTCCTGTTTGGTGCCTAACGGCATGTCTCGATTTCAGCCCGAGAATATTGAGGCCGTGGTCCCGGGTATGTACGGGATACTATTGAGTCACATCGATGATTCATCAATTTGGTTTCAAAGACTTTAGAACAGAGAACCTGATAGAACAGTCCAGTTTACCCACTGCACACTACCCTGCACTGCTCTGATTCATATTATTGTTACCCTTGCTTTATTCATGTTTATATTCGCATTGCCTGTTTATTATGTTATTACTTGATGACTTGACGCGCTGACGTCTGGATTTTGCATGGCCAAATTCTGTACTGCTGTCGCAGCCCGAGCAGGAGTACTTCAGCCGACAGGCTGAGCTGTGAGTGTTAGCAGTAGTTAGCTTTTCTTTACTGCATTTTATTCCTGATGTGAGCCCGCATTATGGGACATACATTCCAGTTATTTTGTTTTGGATCTTTCGCTTCCGCATTTATTTATTCTTGACTCATGTTATCTTGGATTATGGACATGTTTTAGATAGTTTTATTTTGTTCTTGATATCTCTACAACCGTAATGTGACTGTGGATGGATACTTCCTACCCACAGGTAGCATGGTTGTCTATGTCACGTGCCCATTTTAGCGTACTCTGGGAAGCGGGGCGTGACACGGGCGCTAGACATCAGCAGCAAAAGGGACTTGGTCCCTGCACTGGGAGCTGTGCTCCCGATTTGACTTATGGAGTTGAACTCCTAACAGAGATTAATTTAGGGAGTTAAACTCCAATGGATCTTGAATGGAGTTAGACTCCTAAAAATATCTAGAAATGATCAAAGGGGGCTGCTTTGTTTCTCCCTTTTGCTCTGGATCTTCCCATGATGGGATTTCTGGAGATGGGTCTCCTTCTTCTTCCTGTCGGTTGGCCGGATCTTAGAGAAAGGGGGTGAGATTTAAAAATCTCCCCTTTTGAGATCTAATGGAAGATCTGAGCTCCCCTTTGTAGGTTTTATGGTGAAAAACTATTTAGTTTTGGAAAAGGAAGAGTAAAACTCTTGATTTAATTGAAAAAGGGAAAGAAGGTTTAGAACCTTGAGGAAGAAGAAGGAGACACAAAGAACCCTAGATTTTTGAGAGAATGAAAAAGTCTCTCTTATTCATCATCATGTTGCCTTATATAGGCTTACCCATTTACATATAGCCCATTGGGCTTTACAAGATGGCATTTTGCCCATCTCATGTCTTATGTGCTCATTTCTTTTGCACATAAGTCATGAGCTTTACAAAAATTTAGCTTTATGCCCATTTTTCTTACATTCATGCATAAAAAATTACACCAAAATTATTTATTATATGATTTTTATTTTGGCATGGAGGAGGGCCGGCCGCTTCATGTTCGGACTCGACCTGGGCATGAGCCCACTTGATCTGGGCTTGGACCCACTTGGTTTGGGGTTGACCTTGACTTTGACTTGGTCAACCGGGGTGCAAATTTTAACCCCGACAGCTGTCATGGCCGCAAAGACCTAAGGAAGTGTAAACAACCCTAATTTTTCGATACACTTTTTTCCTATACAAAATTTTTTCAAGCATTTTTTCAAAAATCCACAAAGAAGTATTTTACTCTGAGCACAAGATATATATATTTAATTATTTTATGTTTAAAGAATTTCATTTTTAGCGTACATTAAATTGTTTTAAAATTTAAAGTGTACTTTGACATTTAATACTGCTGATATCATTTTAAGTATCTATTTATTTTCAATAATTACAAGAAGGAGCTTGTAGCTCATTGGTAATACCTTGCATTGCTGAACCAAGCCATCAGAGTTCGAATCCCATACCCTACATAATTTTTATATCCTTTTGTTTTAATTTTTTTAGAAGTCAAACGGTCAAACAGCCATAACTCACTATTTATTGTGAATCACAAAAATTAAAGTATACCAAAATTCCCCCCAGACCAGACCCGACCCAACGGCGCCTGACTCGGCCGCGACTCGGCCAAATCGGCCGGCGCCGCCGGCCGGACTCGGCCGGTCGGCCGAGTTGTCAACACGAAAATTCTTCGTGTTGACCTGGTCTTCATCCCTGCATACTCTAAATTTTCTTTACTGTTACCCAATTCTCAATAAATCCCTTTTAATACCAAATTTAATGAAATTTTAATGATTTTTATATTTATTTTAAATATTTTTTAACCCTAACCCTAACCCTAGCCTAGCCCTATATAAAGACCCCTAGCCTCTACCTTTTCCCTTCACAACTCTAAGTCTACTCTCCCAAATTCTTGAGAACTCGGTACAAAGAGCGAGAAGCGAAGCGCTGCCGAAATCGACGACGGATTCCGGCGACCGGATCAGAACCTTCGCGACGCTTTCGACAAATCGGCAACCACCACATCCCTTAGCTTCATTAGCTTGTCCAAATCGTAAGTCCCACCTCCTTCTATCTCTCTTTTTTTTAAAGTAAAAATACGAATTTTTGGAACCCGACGGAAATCGGACAAACCGATTTCCGATTCGGTTTTTCTCTAAATTTCCACTTGTCACCTAATACATATTATCTACCCATATCCATGTTGACTATTAATCACTCATAAACCAATTTAATCAAACTTTTTCACATGAAATGATAGCTTCTTTGCAAAACCGTATTCTTTTCATAAAAATACCATGAAGTTCATTTTTCTTAGTTTAATCAATTACCTCACTCATAAATATGTTTATCTTGATCACAAAACTTGTATAACTCAATTTGAATGAAATTTCACACATAAAATGATAACGTTTTCGAATACCGTATTCTTGCGCTATAATACATTTAAGTTTAACATAGCATATTTTACCTTTAAACTTCACCAAAACCTAAAATAAGTCACGGGGTAATGACCTACCCCTACACACACTTAATATAACCCTAATTGATAAACATCAAAATACAGAATACGAAATTACAGGACTTTTCACTAAAATACCCTAATCTTTATTTAAAGCTTTAAGTTGTAAACTTTTCTAGATAAAATCTTTTAATAAAATGAAACACGATTGGTCATGGACATCGATCGTTTATCTAAACTGTCTTGTGGTGTCTAGGCTAGGCAAGTGAGCATGGGTAACTTTAAAAGGCCCGTCTCACGATTCGTGAGCGGATCCCTCCCTCCTCACTTGTACTTACCTGGCCGCAATTGACGGTGAAGAGGCGATTTGAGGCTTCTAATGACTCATCGTTTAGACCTTAGAAATAGGCTAGTTGGTTTAGGAAACCCTAATAACTAAAATACGGAAAACTATACTCTTTTGCAAATAAATACCCTATATTAATAAAACCGTTTTCCTAAATGAAAAGTATTTATAAAACCTAAGCAAAGTGACGCTACAACCCACTTTTGGGGAACCTGTTAGGGAAAGTACGGTTCATCGTGCACCCGCAGGCTAGTAGTGCGAGATTCAGACCTCCGCAAGGAGCATTCGGTCTCGAAAGGTTTAAAATACGATATTTAAGGAAAATGAGATTTTTCAAAATAAAATATTCATTTAAAAATTATTCATGTGTTAATATATATATAATTATCATTTTAACATCTATTTTATCCTAATATAAAGTTTCCACATTTTTTCTAAAAAATTGCAAGATTAAAAGTTACACTAAAATACCATGAATTTTAGATAAAACAATTAATACTTTTATTAGGATATATTCACTAGAATAACACAAATAAAATTCACATTCATTATAATATTAAAGACGAATATTAAATACTTGAGGTGTATTTTGAAAACTATACAAAAGTACTTTTTACATAAAACCCCCTCAAGTTTCACAAATTACAATAAAGCCCCTAGCTAATATTGAACTTCAAATTCTCTTCTTTTAGTCTTACTCGGGTTAGAGTCTGACCATTCCTGACTCGAATATGATTTAAGTCAATCTATATTCTTTTATATTCCAACACACTTTGAATACATGAATCCATGAATCCAGTTAACAATATATTCATTTTTTGACTGAATCAAACCATGGATATTCATCCATTATCCTAATATTCCATTTACCTGATTATACAGTTGCAACATATTTACTGATATCATGGTTTTGGTCAGTCAACCAACTTACATATTCCAATACTACAATACTGTTAAAACATTACGGGGTTTAAGGGGTAGATTGGTACGGAAGATGTTAAAAGTGGCACGAGACAGTAAGATTAAGACACCTAACATGAATCCTGTTGCTGTTGTACCGTGGCATAACGGTTCCTTGTACTTTCAGTTTGCCCTGGTCTCTAGCATATAGAGACCCCTCTCGTATACACTGGCAACCTTCTGTACCAAGCTACAAACAACAGCGTTAACACAATATTCTACAATATTATACAACTTTAAAAGATACCTTCTTATTCTGTCTCTCTATTTCTTCTTATCCTTTTGGGACTTACCGAGCGACCTGTTCGCTGACGACATTCTATCTCTTTCTTCTTTGAATGTCGTCAGGTGCGTTGGACCAAACTGAGATTGAGCCCACCGGTGAAGATTTGGAGCAGTTCCAGGCAGACCCAGAGCTCTAGATAATTGTACCTTGTTCTTTCCAGTTTATTTCATTTCCTGTTATGCCACTGTTTAGGCATTGCTTTTTCATTCCAGTTGTATTTTCTTTTCCTGCATTGTAAAAAGAATGTTATTAATAAAAGTTGCTGTTATTTCCATATTATTCGTCTCTTGTGATTTACTTTATATTGCTTAGTTACGCTTAGCGTATATACTTCTGAGTATATACGTAGCGGGCCTCGTCGCGTCCACTTCGCCGTACACTGGGAAGCGGGGCGTGATAGGTTTTGTTGGTGGCCCATGCAGGTCAGAGCTGTATGAATCCCTGTCATGCAGTTCTGGTCTGCGTGAACAACCTAAGCAATATAACATAAGAACCAGCAACTAAAACATTCTTTACAATCATGTTCCTTGAATCCCATCATTTCTTATTCTTTGAATCCCATCATTTCTTATTCTTTGAATCATATACCTTGAATCTGTCCTAATCCAAAATTCCATCACATCTTTTACAATTTTACCAAAACCTTCGCATCCTTTCATTCCTTCACACATTCTTCACATTTCTAAAACCCTTGCACCACCTTGTTATTTTTCACATACTATCAAGTACACCAGCACCGAACTTTCCTTGGATTTGTTACACTTTCCTTTTACAAATTTCGAGGACGAAATTTTTATAAGGAGGGTAGAATGTAACAACCCTAATTTTTCGATACACTTTTTTCTATACAAAATTTTTTCAAACATTTTTTCAAAAATCCACAAAGAAGTATTTTACTCTGAGCACAAGATATATATATATTTAATTATTTTATGTTTAAAGAATTTCATTTTTAGCGTACATTAAATTGTTTTAAAATTTAAAGTGTATTTTGACATTTAATACTGCTGATATCATTTTAAGTATCTATTTTTTTTCAATAATTACAAGAAGGAGCTTGTAGCTCATTGGTAATACCTTGCATTGCTGAACCAAGCCACCAGAGTTCGAATCCCATACCCTATATAATTTTTATATCCTTTTGTTTTAATTTTTTTTAGAAGTCAAACGGTCAAACAGCCATAACTCAATATTTATTGCGAATCACAAAAATTAAAGTATACCAAAATTCCCCCCAGACCAGACCCGACCCAACGGCGCCCGACTCGGCAGCGACTCAGCCGACTCGGCCGAATCGGCCGGCGCCGCCGGCCGGACTCGGCCGGTCGGCCGAGTCGTCAACACGAAAATTCTTCGTGTTGACCTGGTCTTCATCCCTGCATACTCTAAATTTTCTTTACTGTTACCCAATTCTCAATAAATCCCTTTTAATACCAAATTTAATGAAATTTTAATGATTTTTATATTTATTTTAAATATTTTTTAACCCTAACCCTAACCCTAGCCTAGCCCTATATAAAGACCCCTACCCTCTACCTTTTCCCTTCACAACTCTAAGTCTACTCTCCCAAATTCTTGAGAACTTGGTACGAAGAGCGAGAAGCGAAGCGCTGCCGAAATCGACGACGGATTCCGGCGACCGGATCAGAACCTTCGCGACGCTTTCGACAAATCGGCAACCACCACATCCCTTAGCTTCATTAGCTTGTCCAAATCGTAAGTCCCACCTCCTTCTATCTCTCTTTTCTTTAAAGTAAAAATACGAATTTTTGGAACCCGACGGAAATCGGACAAACCAATTTCTGATTCGGTTTTTCTCTAAATTTCCACTTGTCACCTAATACATATTATCTACCCATATCCATGTTGACTATTAATCACTCATAAACCAATTTAATCAAACTTTTTCACATGAAATGATAGCTTCTTTGCAAAACCGTATTCTTTTCATAAAAATACCATGAAGTTCATTTTTCTTAGTTTAATCAATTACCTCACTCATAAATATATTTATCTTGATCACAAAACTTGTATAACTCAATTTGAATGAAATTTCACACATAAAATGATAACGTTTTTGAATACCGTATTCTTGCGCTATAATACCTTTAAGTTTAACATAGCATATTTTACCTTTAAACTTCACCAAAACCTAAAATAAGTCACGGGGTAATGACCTACCCCTACACACTTAATATAACCCTAATTGATAAACATCAAAATACAGAATACGAAATTACAGGACTTTTCACTAAAATACCTTAATCTTTATTTAAAGCTTTAAGTTGTAAACTTTTCTAGATAAAATCTTTTAATAAAATGAAACACGATTGGTCATGGACATCGATCGTTTATCTAAACTGTCTTGTGGCGTCTAGGCTAGGCAAGTGAGCTTGGGTAACTTTAAAAGACCCGTCTCACGATTCGTGAGCGGATCCCTCCCTCCTCACTTGTACTTACCTGGCCGCAATTGACGGTGAAGAGGCGATTTGAGGCTTCTAATGACTCATCGTTTAGACCTTAGAAATAGGCTAGTTGGTTTAGGAAACCCTAATAACTAAAATACGGAAAACTATACTCTTTTGCAAATAAATACCCTATATTAATAAAACCGTTTTCCTAAATGAAAAGTATTTATAAAACGTAAGCAAAGTGCCGCTACAACCCACTTTTGGGGAACCTGTTAGGGAAAGTACGGTTCATCGTGCACCCGCAGGCTAGTAGTGCGAGATTCAGACCTCCGCAAGGAGCATTCGGTCTCGAAAGGTTTAAAATACGATATTTAAGGAAAATGAGATTTTTCAAAATAAAATATTCATTTAAAAATTATTCATGTGTTAATATATATATAATTATCATTTTAACATCTATTTTATACTAATATAAAGTTTCCACATTTTTTCTAAAAAATTACAAGATTAAAAGTTACACTAAAATACCATGAATTTCAGATAAAACAATTAATACTTTTATTAGGATATATTCACTAGAATAACACAAATAAAATTCACATTCATTATAATATTAAAGACGAATATTAAATACTTGAGGTGTATTTTGAAAACTATACAAAAGTACTTTTTACATAAAACCCCCTCAAGTTTCACAAATTACAATAAGGCCCCTAGCTAATATTGAACTTCAAATTCTCTTCTTTTAGTCTTACTCGGGTTAGATTCTGACTATTCCTGACTCGAATATGATTCAAGTCAATCTATATTCTTTTATATTCCAACACACTTTGAATACATGAATCTATGAATCCAGTTAACAATATATTCATTTTTTGACTGAATCAAACCATGGATATTCATCTATTATCCTGATATTCCATTTACCTGATTATACAGTTGCAACATATTTACTGATATCATGGTTTTGGTCAGTCAACCAACTTACATATTCCAATACTACAATACTGTTAAAACATTACGGGGTTTAAGGGGTAGATTGGTATGGAAGATGTTAAAAGTGGCACGAGACAGTAAGATTAAGACACCTAACATGAATCCTGTTGCTGTTGTACCGTGGCATAACGGTTCCTTGTACTTTCAGTTTGCCCTGGTCTCTAGCATATAGAGACCCCTCTCGTATACACTGGCATCCTTCTGTACCAAGCTACAAACAACAGCGTTAACACAATATTCTACAATATTATACAACTTTAAAAGATACCTTCTTATACTGTCTCTCTATTTCTTCTTATCCTTTTGGGACGTACCGAGCGACCTGTTCGCTGACGACATTCTATCTCTTTCTTCTTTGAATGTCGTCAGGTGCGTTGGACCAAGCTGAGATTGAGCCCACCGGTAAAGATTTGGAGCAGTTCCAGGCAGACCCAGAGCTCTAGATAATTGTACCTTGTTCTTTCCAGTTTATTTCATTTCCTGTTATGCCACTGTTTAGGCATTGCTTTTTCATTCCAGTTGTATTTTCTTTTCCTGCATTGTAAAAAGAATGTTATTAATAAAAGTTGCTGTTATTTCCATATTATTCGTCTCTTGTGATTTACTTTATATTGCTTAGTTATGCTTAGCGTATATACTTCTGAGTATATACGTAGCGGGCCTCGTCGCGTCCACTTCGCCGTACACTGGGAAGCGGGGCGTGACAGGAAGAAAAGACGGCGGCACCAGCTTGTCCCAGCCCGGTTCAAGCGTGGCCCCGAGGCAAACTCTTTCGGTCAGGTCTTCCCCAGCACCCTCGGTCCCGGAGGAGCACCGTGGGAGGGGGTCAGAAGCATGTGCGGGACCCGGCATCCCAGGTGAGGGAGGAGGAATCTCCCCTCGCCGAGGAAATCACTCTCAAGAGACAGAAGCGGGTGGTCTCTCGGCCGCCCTCTACCGGGATCCAAGTGTAGGAGGGCGATTTCTGTATTGAGGTGCCCTCGGAGCTATCCGTGGCCGACAGCTTGCTGGCGGACATGGAGAAGTCGGCGGGGACCAAGATTCCCCAGGGCACCATGAAAGCCCAAGTGGCCGCGATTGCCCAGGAGGCGGTTCAAGTCGGTAGTTTCTTTCTTAAGGAATCACTCATGTTCTATTTCCTCGGTTTCAGTTTTCTAACATATTTGTTGTTTTCCTCAGTTCCTCCAGCACTGTGCTATCCTCGTCCACATGGAGTCCGAGGAGATAGCCCCGACAATAAATAATGTGGGTGAATTCTCCTCGCGGGAGGAAGAGATTCGCCTTCAATTGCAGCAAGCGGAGGCGAAGGCGACCATTCTTGACTCAAGATTGGTCGCCGAGGGGCTGACGGACTCCAAGCTGAAGGAGTCCCATCGTCTTCTTACCGAATCCAACCGGGCTATTCAAGCCAAGGTGGAGGAGACGAACGGCCTTTACAACTCCATGAAAAGGTCGAGGTACGCCTTCAAGAAGGATGCTCGGGTGGCTTTAGACGCGGCGAAGTTTGCTGAGAGCCGGGTGGCGAAGGTCGTGGAGGATTATAAGACGTTCGATCAGTTTTACCTTGATCTCACCAAATCCGTGGCCGTCGGGTGGCACAAGGCCCTCGATGCCATCAAGGAGTCTATGCCGGAGTTTGTCTATGGCGAGCTCCGTGCTAAGTTCCCTCTCGCTGAGGAAGAGCCGCAGGCAGGAGGCTTCGAGCTGCCTGCAGGAGGCGAGACTGTTGGCGGAAGCGCCGAGCCTGAGGTCGCCGTTTTGGCCCTTGATGGTGGCGTCGTGCAGGGAGAGATCCCTGCCGAGCGGGCGGTCTGAACTATTCCCCCATCCGCGATTTTCTTGTATCTATTTTTGTTTTAGATTTTTGTAAGCCTCTAGGCATTTTTGTAAGGCTGAGGAGCCCACAATACCTTTGTACATAATTTTGATCATGAATAAAGTGTACTTTTTCTTCATTCAAATATCTGATCAATCTGCAAGTACTTTAGTTCGTATACTTTTCATTATTCGAATCTTTATTCTGCAAGTATTTTTAGCTCGTAAGTCTCTTTATCTTGCTAGCGTAAGGCCGGTGTCCACCCTTTCTGGTTGATGATCGTTCATTGGGCATGAGTCGAACGATAGCCAAGTGTAGAAAGGTCGGTGTCCTCTCTTTCCCCGGAGTCGAGATGGCGATCGCGCATCGAATATGAATCGATTGATAGCCAAGTGTAGGAAGGTCGGTATCCTCCCTTTCTTTGGAGTCAAGATGGCGATCGCGCATCGAGTATGAATCGATTGATAGCCAAGTGTACGAAGGTCGGTATCCTTCCTTTTCCCGGAGTCGAGGTGGCGATCGCGCATCGAGTATGAATTGATTGATAGCCAAGTGTAGGAAGGTCGGCGCCACTCGATTCTACCCGGCTGCCTCGTGGTGAGGGATTTAGATCCGCAGTGTTTGTTTGGGAAAGTAGCTACCCCTTTATGGATGAGCCGAGCAGGAAGCTATCCGGTCGCCTCGTGATCAGGGCTTTTGATCCACAGCGTATGTTGGGCAGAAAGCTTCCCGCCGCGGATAGGCCGAGCAGGAATCTGCTCGGCGGCCTCGTGATGAAGGCTTTAGATCAACTTCTTTGTAGGGCAAGAATCTACCCTTTTGCGGATGAACTGAGTAGGAAGCTACCCGGCCACCTCGTGAGGAGGGCTTTTGATCCACATCATTTTTGGGAAGGGAGAGAGGGAAAGGGTTGATGAAAAATTGGAAAGTCTTTTGGGATTTTATCTTCTGTGCATTATGGGGCCCACCACTTATTTGATTCAGTAACAGTTTAAACAGTTACCAAAACCTTGAAACCGTTACCATTAATCAGGTAACGATTTTAACAGTTACCAAATCTCCCTTCCAAAACCCATATTTGTAATAGTGGTTTGTTATTTTTCATTAGTTTTGATTCACGCATATAGACCATCTGTTGCTGCGTATTTTGGTGCTATTTTTACAAAAAGTCAAGTCCAAACTCAATGAAACAAATGCACCCTAATTAGCAAACATAGATATTCTTAAACAAGGTACGTACCAAAATAATATAGTTCTAATTCCTACTCCATAATTTAGGACTACACCATGGGCTCTTCTATCAGTTCGTCTGTTTCATATTGTATTTGCATCGTATGTGCTAGAAAACTAACATTAACAAGAGGATAAACGCACGAGAATAAAACTCACTATATTATTTTCTTGAATAATATTTAATTAAGCAACATGACAATCATTTATTTTTTTCATTAATTAAACAAAGCAAGTTCAATATTTTCGAATGGAAGATATGATAGAAGTCTTTTATCCATTCACCGTGGCCTTACAAATTTTTCTCGTAGGCGACTCCCACAAAATAAATAATTAGTCATTTCTTTAAGATTTCGAGCACAACTGATTCTTTGGTGATGTGAAAATCAGATGATGCATTTCAATTCATCCACAAATGCTCTAAGGTTTCGAGCCGCCGGCCCATCCTCCTCGGAGGCGGCCTCAGCCGCTTTATTCTTCCAGAACTCCGCATTGTTCCTAATCTCAACACCTCTCTCCCCCTCTCCCATCACAATCTCCAAACACCTCCTCATCTCTCCCCCGTCCATCACCCCTTCCTCATTCAACGCTGCCCTCACCCCATTCCTCCATATCTCCTCCACCATCTTCGCGTTCGTCGCCTGGTCCGCCCACTGCGGCACCATCACCATCGGCACTCCACAAACCATGCTCTCCGTCGTCGAGTTCCATCCACAATGCGTCACAAAACACCCAACCGAACGGTGCGATAGCACCCTCACTTGGTCGCACCACTCCACTACCATCCCCTGACTGATATTTCCGAAATCATATGTTAGTTCTTCCGAACGATGATCTTTTCTCACCACCCAGAGATATGGCCTCCCGCTCTCTTTCAGCCCGTTTAGTATCTCCTCCATCTGTGTTTTTGAGAACTTGGAAAGGCTTCCGAACGAGACGTACACCACCGACCTCACCTCCTTCATGTCTAACCACTCCATGTACTCGCTTTTATCTTGCTCGAACAAATCTTTACCAGCGCTTCTTTCGATAATCGGGCCGACCGTGATGAAGTTCACGTCGGCAATAGCATCGATGGCGACCGCTTCTAAAGCATGGAATGTGTTGGTGAGCACCCTCGGTCGCGGTCCGTCTCTCTCCAACGCTTTCATTATGTCTATGTACGACTCGAGGTAAGGACTGCCGGAATCGAGGAGTATAGAAGGCAGGTCTCTGACGAGTAGCCATGGCAGTCCAGGTAAATTTAAGGCGAATTCGGGGTCCTTCTTGTGCGTGGAGATTAAATCCCCGTATCGGTGGTAGTAGTAGTAGTAGGTGCTGAAAACGGCTACAGGCTGGATCCAGTACAGAACAGCATGCACGCCGAGGTCGCGCGCCACGTCAGCAGCCCACGGCAGGAGGATGGTGTACACGACGCACGTGACGCGGCGTCCACGGTCCGCAAGTGAGCGGGCGAGGGAAGCTAGGGTTTCGGACCCCAGGAGCTTCTGCTGGGCCATGAAGTGAGCCCCGTCGTCGTTCGCAGGGTCGAGCCCTTGATCATAGCCGTCGGAGTAGGAGGCATAGGAGACGAGGGATTCGGCCTCGTCGTCGACAGGCTGTCCATCGGAGGCTGGGAACATGCGGCGGTGGGAGGAGACGGGGATGGCCAGGGTGGCACAGGCGTTTGCGGTACGGGCCAGGCGGCGGGCGAGGTGCCGGGCGGGGTTGATTTGGCCTTGGGCGGCGATGGTGACGATGAGGAAGTGATGGCCATTGACGTGGAGGGTTGGCATTGTGACAAAATCCAATTAGATGAGGCAAAAGAGTGATGGGCGATTTGATATTCGGATAGGGTTCACTCTTGGTGTTATATATAGACGGATGAATTGGCTAGGCTGTTTTCTGCATGTGTGACGTTTGTGGTGATGTAAAAATCATTGAGAGCGAAGGAAAATTTTGAATTGTGCGTTGGATTTTATATTATATAATTGGGCAAGGAGCGGTTGTCTTTTAGCATGTATGAGATATGAATGGAATGCATTTTCACTAGCGTGTGCTGGATCGATGCATTCTGTTACCATATGGAGAATATAGGGCATGAACTTTATGTATTGTTGTGAAAAATAGCATCAAAGTATGCAAATGATCGATGCGTGTGAATCAGAATTAATTAATGAAAAGATCAAGCACAACAACTACGCAAAAGCAATAAATAATAAAGGAAAAAGCATACCAAGCAAACGATATACGATATTACTCAGGTTGGTTGCCCCTTATTTCTAATTCTGCAAACCGACGAAGAATTGCTATCACTTTTTAACGAAAAATTACAAGAGATAATTTATGGCTGTATCTCATCCAAATACAAACCACACTCACTCTCAGAGTACAACAAACCTCTCTACCTAATTCTCTTGGCCAATAAGGCGCAGCCTCCAAAAAAGCCCCTGTGGATTTTATTTATTATGCCTTTTGCATCTCTGTGGATTAATTTAATCTCTGCCGCAAACATTCAAATAAAGGCTCTCTTAATTAATATATATAGACTAGAACTTGTTTTAGAGATAAGTTAAATAGAGATAAGCTTGAATTTGATTTAATTTGATTAATTAAATCTTATCCAAACATATTCTCACTCAAATTAAACCTACTGCCGCCTCTTGCACACGCCTGGCCGCACGTATCGTGTTCCGCACGTGATGCACTTGCATGCACTATGCACGTGCCTCCGAATCTTGGGCTTTTGATCTCAGACTCCGAATTTACAATCTATTTCAACAATCTTCACCTTAATTCAAATTCGCCAAATTTCTACACTTCCATAATAAAACTTGGAATTCTACAATTCATCGTCTCTAACTTTTATCAAGCATCTAGGCAAATCAAGTCCAAGCAAAACTTGAACTTTGAAACTGGGACCACCTTCGTAAATGCGTTCGCCGGATTTTTATAGGTACCACTCTTCGTAAGTAAAATAACCTTCATCTCGTACTCCAAAAAGAAATCTTTCATCTCGATATGCTTAGTTGTCAAACTATAAGTCTGATACTCCGCCAAGTGAAACGCGTTCTGACTGTCGCAAAACACCTCTGTGAAATCCTGCAGAACACCCATGCCACCCATCAATCCACGCAAATATATGGCCTTCTTGACAGCCTCCGTAGCAGCTATCAATTTTTTCTCTGTCGTTGATAACGTGACAATGGACTGTAACGTCGATCTCCATGATACTGCGGCAGTACCCAACGTGAATACGTAACCCGTTGTCGATCTTCGTCTGTCCCTATCACCAGCAAAATCTTAGTCACAATAGCCTATCACAATACAACCATCCGTACTACCTCTGCCATATGGCAAGCCGAACCCCGTAGTACCACTCAAGTACATCAAAATCTACTTTACAGCTTGCCAAAGCTCCTTTTCCGGATTAGCCATGTATCGGCTGACCATCCCTACTGCATGTGCAATGTCTGGACTCATGCAAACCATCGCATATATCAAACTGCCTACTGCACTTGTATATGACACTCTAGACATGTATTCCCTATCAGTATCTGATCTTAGTGATAACTTCGCCGAAAACATGAAGTGCGCCCCTAAAGGAGTAGACATGGGCTTTGCCTTCTCCATCCCATATCAAGCGAGAACTTTCTCGATATACTGTTTCTGTCGCAGATGCAACTCACCACACTTTCTCTCCTTGACAATTTTCATGCTAAGTATCTTCTTCGCAGCCCCCAAATCTTTTATCTCGAACTTCTGACTTAACTGTTGTTTCAACTATTGACCTCTGACATGTTATGTGATTCCATTAATATATCGTCCATGTACAAAAAAAGATAAATCCGGGTCCCTGTTATGAAAACTGGCTTGTATTCAACAGCAGAGAGACGTCAGACGTTAGAGACATAGAGCTTTAGACGTCTAAAAAATTAGTGTTTAGAAGAACAGAGCGTGGACAGACGTTTGAGCGCTTGTGCTTCTGTAACGACTATGAAATTACTGTACAGAAATTTTCTTGTTATTATACAGAAAAGATTATTATAGCCTGTGTAAGAGTTAAAAGTTATTTTTGTTAAATAAAAGCAAGAAGCAGCTTGTAGCTCACTGGTAAATCCCCTGCACTGGTGTGATATAGCCTGTGCGTTCGGTTCCTATCAGACCTAATTATTTTTTTAGATTTTTTCATTTTAATTTTTGGAAGCTCAAGAGTTGCACATATTATACACGGAGAAATGAAAAGTTTCAGAAAAATCAAACATGTGCAAAATGGAGTAAACACAAATATACATACGTGGCACGAATCTCGAGGCAATGCCTCAAGATCCGACCGCCCAAACCATGAAAGGGCCGGCGCCGACGGTTGATATTGGCCAATTTTGCTCCGTGCTTTGTACACATGTCCCTTCAGCTCCTCTTAACTCCCATGCACTGTTTGATTTTCCTACAATCAAACAGAGACTTTTCAATTCACCATTTAACACATTTTTAATGTATTTTAATCCAAAATTTTAATTCCCAAATCCTAATTCTTCACTATAAATACCACCCCATACTCTAGCTCCCCTCTAATCTAAAAATTTCTAGCAAAATCACCTCAAAATTTCCTAAGTGCAAGTGGAGTCAAGTGGAGTTAGCAACCAAGCTCCTTCCATCGAAGATCGAAGCCGTTTCTGGAGCTCCCGTGATGCCACGAAGGCCCCCTCTTTTCTTTCTTACCCTCTTCTCGATATTACCAAGCTATAAGTCCCTCTCATCTCTTCTTCTTTTCATCTCAATTCATCTCCTAAACATATATCGGTAAAGTAGAGTTAATTCCGATACATTTCTTTTTAAACTTAGAACTCCTTTTTCCTTTATACATAAGTCAAAATAATTTTACCACCCTACTTGTATCTTTAATTACAATCTTTTAGTTTCAAGTTTAACCAAAATTTTCATGTGAAACAAACATAAACGAACTTTTTCATTAAAATACCATGAACTTTAGTATCACCCTTTTATCGATAATTAGTTTAAATAATTTTAGAAAAAACTTCACGGGGTAACGATCTACCCCACATGCACACTTTGGTTTCATAGCACAATGGCTATATATATGTATGGTTGGTTAAAAAAATAGTTTTTCATTAAAATACCACATCTTTTCAAAAACGGGTTTCTTTTAAAGCGGTATTTTGTAATTCTTGGCAAATATATCTCTACAACACTCGTTAGGGGAACTGCTAATAGATAGTGCAGATTATCGTACATCGTTGAGATAGTAGAGCGAGATGCAGAACTCCTCACGGAGTATTTGATCTCGAAAGGAAATAAAATACGGTTTTTAAGAAATGCGACTTTTCTAAACAAAAATAATTTTTGAAAAATTATATAAAAATTATAAATCCGTGTTTTCAATAAAAACATATTATGAAACTATATTTTTAAAATAAAAGATTAAAATGTTAATAAAATACCATCAAGTTACCAAAAATGGCTAGTTTTCAATAAAATACCATAAACTTTTAGAAGCTAGATTTTTATCATTAAAATACCCCAATAATTAAAATACATGCCCATAAAAACCCTAAAGCTTGTAAATCACCTCGGGGTTATTTTTTAAAACAATATTAACATATTTTTCATAATACCCCCTCGAGATATGCAAACAATACTTTAAGGACTATAAAATTAACATAGGCTTAAGCGGTATCATTTCTCTTGAGCCCCAGGAAGCCAGAGAAAGTGAGTGCTTGCCTATTCAGGTTAGACAACTTAACGGATTTATCAATGGCATTTATCTTGGAAAAATATACAAATCCTGTCGTCCATGTGCAACAGCTACCGATTACTCCCGAACCTAAGAATTCAAGAGTTAAATCCGTTCACAAGTGTCTGACTCAATTTGAGTCCAAACTCAAACCAGAATCCAAAATTAAACACGAACTTGTATTCTTGATCATGAACCTGAATACTCTAATTCAAACATCAAACTCAAACTTGCATACTTGACTCGACTTGACCGAACCATGGTTATAACATGACATGAACTCGACATGACTAGCTAAACACATGATTACATCTTGAATATGAACCTGAACATTTTATATCCATGGATTCGACCAAGACCTATAATCTTAAAACTATACAATACAATACGCGGATATAAATGGGTAGATTGGTACTGAACGTATATCGTGACACGAGAGGTCACTTTAAAAGACATCTATATGAGTTCACATGTCGTTGTCCTGTGGATTATGAAGGGGCCTTGTACTACATGTTACTATAGTCCACGGGGTAATATGGACTCCTCTCGTATAGATGAATGTCTTCTTTATCAAATTACAAACAAACATGTTAGAATAACTATCTTATACCTGTGAATGATCATATACAATTTTACCCGTTCTCTGTTCTTTTAGTTTCTACTCACATGATATACTATTTTCCCTTACTTCTTTTGGGACTTATCAAGCGCTAGTTCGCTGACGAAATTTCTCTCTGTTTTCTTTTTTTGGAATATCCGTCAGGAGGAACGGAGTTTGAGAAGATAAAGCCGAGCCGGGAGGACCTGGACCAGGTTGCTGCTCAGCCAGACTACTAGCTCTTTCCAGTATGCACTTACTTTTTGTATGCCATTGTTTAAGCATTACTTTGTTTATTGTATCTTTTATTTTCAGACAGTCGTATGTAAAGTTGAATGTAAATAAAGTTGCTGTTTTATTTTATTACTCTCGTCATTCTTGTTCATTATTATATTGCTTAATTACGCTTAACGTATTTATTTTCATAATAAATACGCTGCGGGCTTGCCACGTCACCGTTTTCATCTATTGGAAAGCGATGCGTGATAGGTTTTGTTGGCGGCCCGTGCAGATCAGTCCTGCATGAAGTCTTAAGAAATATATCACAAGGATTATAAGAACCAGTAACTATACATTCCTTATATTTTAAATTTCTTGAATCTATCTTAACATTTCATTTTCTATCAAGGTGATGGATTCTACTAACACCGGTACCAATGTCAATGGCAATACACCACCACCTACTTTACCACCTCCTCCTACCGTTGCTGCTCCAATCAACGAACATACGGTGCTTCTAGAAGCCATCAAAAGTCTTCTGGAGGGCCAGTAGCAGCAGACTGCTATTCTCATGAATTGCCCGGAAGTCGAAGCACCAGGAGTAAAGATATTTCATGCATTGTATCCCAGGAACTTTTCAGGGAAAGAAAGTCCTCTTGAGGCTGAAGAATGGGTCCAGAGTATAAAAGATGATCTTGCCGCAGCATAGTTACCAGACGTAGCTTGTGTTCGTATGGCCAAGCTCCAGCTCACCGACAATACAAGATTCCGGTGGAAAGCCGAGGAAAGCCGTCTCACACAATCCATAGAGTGGAAGACGTTACGAGCTCTGTTCGATGCAAAGTTCTTCCCCGAGACTGCCCGTTTTAAGATAGAACAACAGTTTATCCACCTACAATAAGGCTCTATGTAGGTAAAATCGAAGGATGAATATGATGTCGAATTCATCATTCTTAGCGGGTAAAGAATTCTTATCAAATTCTATTCCATAAGACACATCACTATCCTGACATAAATATCTTATCAGGTTCGCGGCACATTTGATCCCGATCGATAAGATTCGGGTTAGACGATTCCAACAGGGCTTAGACCCGTTGATTCAGGTGGCATTAGCCACAGGCAACTACCCAACTCATGAACTTACCCTGAAGGCAGCACGTTGTTACGAAGCTGTGGTCAAGAAGAAGGGTAAGCCCCAAACAGCTGGAATCAAATGCCCTGCTACACAGATGATAGGAGGAGCCTCTTCTAGGCCGAGTTTTGCACCCAAGATGCTATAAGGATCGTTTAACCGGTCCAGTCCAGATTTTTGTTTCTACTGTAAGAAAATTGGATACTTGGCGAAGGACTGTAGGCGTGCAAATAGTCTGTGTTTGATTTGTGGCGCATCTACTCACGCTATAGGAGCATACTCATATCGTATTAACACAGCACCAGCACCCAGACCCGCAATCACAGCTCCGCAGAGGCCAACCATTCTGGCTCCTGCACCTCGCCTAACTCTTCCTGCACCAGCTCCACGTGGACCACCTGCACATCCTCATCTTCAATTCCACCAGACATAGAGAAACATTCCTCAAGGACATAGGAATGTGCCTCCGGCAAGGAGGAATGTACCAAGACGTCAGGTTTTTACAATGACGGTCGAGGAGGCCGAAGCCACAGGACAAGTCATCACTGGTAAATTCCCCCATCCTTTCAAACTTTTCAATCTTTGTGTATCGTTATACTTTTCCTATATCTAAACATGATCTCACACAACTTAGGTACTATATTAGTAGCCACCCTTCCCGCACTCGCACTTTTCGACACTGGAGCTTCACACTAACTTCATGTCACAACGATTCGTGAGAACGCACGCGATTCACGTGAAGCCACTCATTTTAAGTTGGAATGTCAGTTCCGGTAATGGGGTTTTGAAGGCAACTTTGGGGTATGATCAGTGCCCAGTTGTAGTTTGCGGTTGAGAAGTCTACGTAAATTTCAAAGTACTCGACATATCAGATTTCGATGTTGTGTTAGGAATGGATTGGCTGGGAGTATTCTATGCTACTATTGACTCCGTCAAAGAAGGGTAGTATTTAAGATACCAGATCACCCAGTCTTCTATTTCAAAAGTGGAGATAGAACCTTCGAGCCAGGAAGCTACCGTGCTAAACCGAAGAATGCAGAAGTGTTCACTCTACCTGCAGAAGAAGAAAAGCCCGAAGTAGTTCGAGAGTTAGAGAATGTGTTCCCTGAAGACATATCAGGTTTGCCTCCCGATCAAGCTCTTGAGTTTAGTATTGATTTACAACCTGGCGCACAACCTATAATCAAAGCTCCATACCGATTAAGTCCGGAAGGATTGAAGGAGATCCGCATTCAGTTGGACGAACTACTGAAGAAAGGTTGGATCCGACCCAGTACTTCAAGTTAGGGATCTCCGGTGTTACTTGTGAAGAAGAAGGAAGGTTCCTACAGGATGCGTGCGAATTATCGAGCTCTGAACGAAGTGACGATTAAGAATGAGTATCCACTACCACGCATCGATGACCTTTTCGATCAGTTAAGTGGATCTTGTATCTTTTCAAAGCTAGATCTTCGTCCGGGTTACCATCAGGTGAAGGTCAAAGAGTCCGACATTCCGAAGACGGTGTTTATGACTCGTTATGGTCATTATGAATATCTCGAAATGCCATTTAGAGTGACCAATGCACCTTCCATCTTTATGAATCTGATGAACCAAGTTTTCCGAGAGTACTTATACAGGTTCGTTGTCATCTTTATCGATGAAATCCTGGTGTATTCAAAGAATCGGAAGGAACACGCCGACCACTAACGCATTGTCATTGAGACATTACGACAACACCAACTTTACGCCATGTACAGTAAGTGTGAATTTTGGCTAGATCAAGTCGGATTTCTCGGACATATTGTTTCAGGCGAAGAAATCTCTGTAAATCCAGCTAAGCTGTCAGCAGTCAGTGAGTGGCCAACACCAAAGAAGGTGATAGATATACAAAGTTTCTTGGGATTAGCAGGATACTATCGACGATTCATTGAAGACTTCTTAAATATCGCAGCACCCCTGACCAAGCTCACACGTAAAGACGAAGCATTCATGTGGTCATAAGCATGTGAAAAGGCTTTTGTAGAACTCAAGTCGAGATTAACCTCTGCACTTATCCTTGTAGTACTGGATCAATCTGGCGGATTCGTTGTGTATTGTGATGCGTCCGGTAAAAGATTAGGATGTGTTCTACACCAGCATGGAAAAGTTGTGGCTTTTGCATCAAGACAACTAAAGGTTCATGAGCGCAACTATTCAACACATGATGTGGAGTTGGCAACCGTCATCTTCGCACTCAAGATTTGGCGCCACTATCTTTTAGGAGAACAAGTGGATATATACACTGAACATAAAAGTCTGAAGTATATATTTACTCAGAAGGAACTCAACATGCGACATAGAAGATGGCTAGAACTCATGGCGGACTTCGCTATCAACCTACAATATCATCCTGGGAAGGTGAACGTAGTCCCTGATGCCCTTAGTCGCCAGCCATTAGCAATGAATCTCACCGTTCAATGGAAGGTACAACAAGAATTGCATGGATTAGGAATTGAAGTAGTTGTGCCAGGTAACGCTTTAACTTTGATGAACTTACAAGTCCAGTCCACTCTTGTCAATCAGATCAAGACAGCTCAAGCAAATGATGCCAAGCTATAAAGGATCCGAGAACAAGTAGAAAGTGGACTTCAAACTGACTTTATCATCCACGAAGATAGATCCTTACAATATGGAAGCTGTTTATGTGTACCAATCGGCCCTATTCGAGAAGAGTTGATGAAAAAAGCTCACAGCTCTCCATATTTGGTACTTGTTCACACCAGAATATTGCATTTAATACCGCCCATTCTTTTGCTCATTTGTTTATAGGCAGGTGCTTTTGATCCGTGTTTACTACATATTTAAAGGTTACAAGTTTCTAATCCAAAATAACGCAAATCATACAAAATCTCCACAGTTACGCCGAAATGGAGAACATCTGTCACAGACAGATAAAAGCCGGGTTCCGGTCATCCGCATCCATCCAATGCCGCTTACCAGTCCAAAAGACAAGACGAAAAACAGTAGTCATTTTGTTCAAGCACAGAGCACGAGAGGGGCAGCACAAGATTCAATGGGTGCGCGGAGCTCGAGGGTGATAAAAGTTAAATGAATTAAAAGTGAAGCCATTTTGGACTATTGGAAATCTGAAGAAATTTTGGAATCATTTTGCAAATTGGGACCTGTCAAACATAAGAAAATAGCAACACAAAGAACCCCAGAGAAAATGACAAACCAATATCTCTAAAGCGCCATGGAACCATGGCCAATTGGCCATTTTTGCGGCGGTTCCGCGGCGGTGACGTGTCATCTCCTGAAGATATTTTGGGGGCATTTTGGTAATTATATTGAGGCTCAGAATTTGGCCCTAGGGTTTCAGCTCTCTGCCTATAAATAACCCAGTTTTGTGCCCAACCAAGGAGTCTTCTTCTTTGTTAGGATTTAGTGTAATTTAGCTTGTTGTTTCTTCTTCTTCATCATCATTCCTCTATGAAAGTGTAGTGGGAGCTCTTGAGTGGATGTTAATGTAGATGAGGGTTTTTATTATCTTGTATCTTTCATTTTTTGTATTGTAATTTTGATTCTTAGTGTAATTTTATTCATTGTTGTTATTTCTTGTTTTATTTTCCTTTTCTTCTTATCCGTATTTTCAAGCCATGATACTCTATGGAGTTCCTTGCTCAGGTGAGGGCCTAAATAGTTATCTTACTATCATTTGTAAAACCGCATTTTCCTTTCTTTCTTTGCTTCCTTCTTGTTTTGTTTTTATTTTCATTTAAATGTGTGAATAATTTTCACACTTGTTAGGGGCTAAGGAAGGTTAGTATGAGGGACGGAAAAATCTCTTGTGCTTCTCTTCACCAAATATCTTGAAACGAATCTAGACCAAACAAACATAACCCCCTCACTTAGGCGCACTATACGTGACATATAGCTACGACCTAAGTCGAGAATTCCTTTGGGCGCACTACAACGTGACATGTAGTTGTGATTTAATTGGATACATGGTTGTGGATGTTTGGCCTAGGGATGGAAATAAGCGCACGTAGCGGAAGGACTAGAAGCACTAGGAATGGATTTAGCGTTGAAAAGCTTGATTAAACTCGCAAATCTCATTTCTATGTCCTCCTAATCCCCGCTACTTTCTTTTATTCTAACATCATTTTAAGAATGGCAAAAGTAAAGCACAAGACTAATCCCAACTCTACTAATCAATCTTAACCCTAACAAGTTTGCTTGAACATAAATACGAACACTTAAGATAGATTTGAATATAACATATATACATTCTTGAATTAACTCGTCCAAGACAAGAACGGACATACAACCATCTCCCTACGGATCGACCCGTGCTCAACCGGCTAGCTGCAAAGTGACATGTCTTGATTGCGTTAAGTAGAACAAATAGAACAAGTGGAATGCGAGTTTTTGCTTCAATCAGTACACCCCGATGGTACGAAAATGTATAAGGATCTACGGAAACACTAATAGTGGCATAGAATGAAGCGAGAGTAGCAAGGAGCATATCCAAGTGTTTGGTGTGTCAGTAAGTGAAGGCCGAACATCATAGAGCTGCTAGTCTACTTCAGCCATTACCAATCCCAGAATGGAAATGACAGCACATTACCATGGACTTCGTCACTGCTCTCCCTCGCAGCACGAAGGGCAATGAAGTAATTTGGGTTATTATGGATCGACTCACCAAGTCGGCTCACTTTATTCCATTTCGAGTTGGCCAGTAAACAGAGACGTTAGCAAAGAAGTATATGGAGGTGAGCATAAATCTAAAGTAAGATTTAAACCATCAAGATGTACCATATTTAATACCCGTAAACTCATGCAGGAGATCGTGAGATTACATAGAGTACCTGTTTGCATCGTCTCTGATCGAGATACAAGATTCCGATCACAATTTTGGCAGAGTCTGCAAGCTAGCCTGGGAACGAGTCTGAATTTCAGCACGGAGTATCATCCACAAACAGAAGGACAGTCTGAGCGAACAATTCAGATCCTAGAAGATATGCTAAGAGCCTGTATGTTAGACTTTGGAGGTTCGTGGGAATATTACCTACACCTTGTGGAGTTTTCATACAACAACAGCTATCAGGAAAGTATTGGGATGACACTATTCGCAGCACTCTACGGACGGAAGTGTCATTCACCGCTAAGTTGGTACGATATTGGAGACCATGAACTCCTTAGACCATAGATAATCGTGGCAACTGTAGACGTGGTTCGCACAATTAGGGAAATAATGCGCATAGCCTAAGGCCGACAGAAGTATTGGGCAGATGCAAAGCACCGACATATGGAGTTCTAACCCGGAGACCTTGTATTTCTGAAGACCTCTCCAAACAGAGGAGTGATCTGTTTTAGAAAAAGGGTAAGTTAGGTCCAAGATATATAGGACCGTTCGACATACTCGAACGAATTGGAGAAGTGGCATACCGTTTCGCACTACCACCATCCTTGGAAGGAGTGTACAATGTGTTTCATATATCCCAACTACGATGATATGTGAAATACCCCAGCCACATACTTGATCACTCAGAGCTCACAGCACAACCCGACCTAACCAGCGAGCAACAACCAGTTGAGATTCTGGACCGAAAGGTAAAAACATTACGGAACAAGAAGGTAAACTTAGTCCGAGTGATATGTAGAAAGGATTCTCCAAGAGAATCAACTTAGGAAAGAGAAGAAGATATGCATGCACGATACCTTTACCTTTTTGAAAATTGATCCCTATATAATTGTAAATTTCGAGGACGAAATTTTTATAAGCATGGTAGAATGTAACGACTCTGAAATCACTGTACATAAATTTTCTTATTATTTTACAGAAAAGAGTATTACAGCCTGTGTAAGAATTAAAAGTTATTTTTTTAAAAATAAAAGCAAGAAGCAACTTGTAGCTCACCGGTAAAGCCCCTGCACTTCTGTGACATAACCTGTGCGTTCGATTCCCATCAGACCCAATTAGTTTTTAGATTTTTTCTTTTTAATTTTTGGAAGCCCAAGAGTTGCACGTGATATACATGGAGAAATGAAAAGTTTCAGAAAAACCAAAAATGCGCAAAATGGAGTAAACACGGATATACACACGTGACACGAATCTCGAGGCAATGCTTCAAGATCCGACCGTCCAAACCCATGAAAGGGTCGATGCCGATGGTTGATATTGGCCCATTTTGCTTCGTGCTTTGCACACTTGTACCTTCAGCTCCCCTTAACTCCCCTGCACTGTTTGATTTTCCTGGAATCAAACAGAGACTCTTCAATTCACTATTTAACACTTTTTTAATACATTTTAATCCAAAATTTTAATTCCCAAACTCTAATTCTTCACTATAAATACCACCCCATACCATAACTCCCCTCTATTCTAAAAATTTCTAGCAAAATCACCCCAAAATTTCCTAAGTGCAAGTAAAGTCAAGTGGAGTTAGCAACCAAGCTCCTTCCATCGAAAATCGAAACCGTTTCCGGAGCTTCCACGACGCCATGAAGCCTCCTCTTTTCTTCTTTACCCTCTTCTCAATATTACCAAGCCGTAAGTCTCTCTCATCTCTTCTTCTTTTCATCTCAATCTATCTCTTAAACATATATCGGTAAAGTGTAGTTACTTCCGATACATTTCTTTTTAAAATTAGAACTCCATTTTCCTTTATACATAAGTCAAACTAATTTTATCACCCTGCTTGTAACTTTAATTACAATCTTTTAGTTTCGAGTTTAATCAAAATTTTCTTGTGAAACAAACATAAACGAACTTTTTCATTAAAATACCATGAACTTTAGTATCACCCTCTTATCGATAATTAGATTAAATACCTTTAGGAAAAAATTCACGGGGTAACGACCTACCCCACACGCACACTTTGGTTTCATAGCACAATATCTATATATATGTATGGTTGGTTCAAATAATAGATTTTTATTAAAATACCACATCTTTTCAGAAACGGGTTTCTTTTAAGGCAGTATTTTGTAATCCTTGGCAAATACGTCTCTACAACCCTTGTCAGGGGACTCGGTAATGGATGATGTGGATTATCGTACATCCTTGGGATAGTAGAGCGAGATGCAAAACTCCTCACTGAGTATTCGATCTTGAAAGGAAATAAAATACGGTTTTTAAGAAATGCAACTTTTCTAAACAAAAATAATTTTTGAAAAATTATAAATCCGTGTTTTCAATAAAAACATATTATGATACTATATTGTAAAAATGAAAGATTAAAATGTTAAAAAAAATACCAACAAATTACCAAAAAGGGCTAGTTTGCAATAAAATACCATAAACTTTTAAAATCTAGGTTTTTATCATTAAAATACCCTAATAATTAAAATGCATGCCCATGAAAACCCTAAAGCTTGTAAATCACCTAGGGTTATTTTTTTTAAACAATATTAACATATTTTTCATAAAACCCTCTCGAGATATGCAAACAATACTTTAAGGATTATAGAATTAACATAGGCTTAAGCGGTATCATTTCTCTTGAGCCCCAGGAAGACGGAGAAAGTGAGTGCTTGCCTATTCAGGTTAAACAAATTAACGGAGTTATCAATTGCAATTGTCTTGGAAAAATACACAAATCCTGCCGTCCTTGTGCAGCAATTATCGATTACTCCCAAACCTAAGAATTCAAGAGTTAAATCCGTTCACAAGTGTCTGACTCAATCTGAGTACAAACTCAAACCAGAATCCAAAATCAAACACGAACTTGTATACTTGATCATGAACCTGAATACTCTAATTCAAATATCAAACTCAAACTTGCATACTTGACTCGACTTGACCGAACCATGGTTATAACGTGACATGAACTCGACATGACTACCAAAACACATGATTGCATCTTGAACATAAACCTGAACATTTTATATCCATGGATTCGGCCAAGACCTATAATCTTAAAACTATACAATACAATACGCGGGGATAAAGGGGTAGATTGGTACGGAACATATATCGTAGCATGAGAGGTCACTTTAAAAGACACCTATATGAATTCACGTGCCGTTGTCCCATGGGTTATGACGGGGACTTATACTACACCATAGTCCACGGGGTAAGATGAACTCCTTTCGTGTACATCAATAGCTTCTTTATCAAATTACAAACAACCACGTTAGAATAACTATCTTATACCTATGAATGATCTTATACAATTTTAGATGTCCTCTATTCTTTTAGTTCCTATTCACCTGATATACTATTTTCCATTACTTCTTTTGGGATTTACCGAGCTCTAGTTCGCTGACGACATTTCTCTCTGTTTTCTTTCTTTGGAATGTTCGTCAGGTGGACCAAACTCTGAGGAGATAGAGCCGAGCCAGGAGGACTTGGACCAGGTTGCTGCTCAGCCAGACTACTAGCTCTTTCCGGTCTGCACTTACTTTCTGTATGCCATTGTTTAGGCATTGCTTTGTTTATTGTATCTTTTATTTTCAGACAATTGTGTGTAAAGTTGAATGTAAATAAAATTGTTGTTTCATTTTATTACTTCGTCATTCTTGTTCATTATTATTTTTCTTAATTACGCTTAACGTATTTATTTTCATAGTAAATATGTTGTGGGCTTGTCACGTCACCATTTCCGTCTGTTGGGAAGCGGGGCGTGACAGCTTCAGACGTCTGTCGATAATTCTGGCGTGTTATTGAAAGATTCGTTTGGAAAGATTTGTGTGAAGATTTATTTGAAAATTTGTGAAGAGATATTTGAAGATTTTTTTTGAAGATTTGATGAGATCTTTATTGGAATAGGAGTTCTATTATTTTATGCTATAAATAGAGAAGGGTCTCATCATAGAAAAGTGGCCAAATATGAAGAAGAAGAAAAAGAAGAAGAAGAGAAGACGAAGGCAAAGGTGAAAGGTAGTTTTTCACAGGTGGAGGTGAAGCACCATAAGAGTATTCTTTGTGTTTGTATGAAGATATGAAGGCAGAGGCGAAGGGTAGTCATCCATATGTGAAGATGGAGGGATTTATCAGTTGTCTTTGTATTTGTATGAGCGTTGAGATATGAAGAAAAAATATAAAATGTACCGGTATTCTTGATCATTAATGCAGATATTCTCATGTTTGCTCCGTGGATATAGGCCGTTGGTCGAACCACGTTAAATATTAGTGTTGCGTGTTCTTATTTTTGCCCGTCTTCCTCGCATGCCTAGCGGAAAAATCCCAACAGACTTATCGTCTAGCTGCCTCACATAAACGCACTGATCCTTAATATTCCTTGTGTACCCTATCGTCAACGTAAACCGATCAAATCGCTTCTACCACTGTCTCGGAGACTTCTTCAAACCATAAAGCGATTTCTTCAATTTGTAAACATAGCCATCATTGTCATCAACTACAAACCCCTCTGGCTGATGCATATAAATATCCTTCTTTATATCACTGTGCTAGAAAGCAATCTTGACATCAAGCTGCTTTAGATTCATATCATAAATCGCAACCATGGATAACAAAACACGAATCGAAGTATGTCGAACTACCGGAGAAAATATCTCGTTGTACTCTTCACCCTTCATCTGAGCAAAACGCTTAGCCACCAATTTCGTCCTGTATCTAATGCCATTTGCATCTGACGAACCCTCCTTAATTTTAAAGACCTATCTGCAGCCGATCGCGTGCTTGCCCTCTGGTAGAGCAACTAAATCCCATGTGTCGTTCTGATGAAGAAACTCTATCTCCTCCCCCATCGCAACTTCTAAGTAGGAAAATCGGTAGACTACACAGACTCTTTGTAACTGGAAGGTTTCTTGTGCTTAATAGTCAACGCATATGATGCCACGTCGTCGAAACCAACTGCGGTCATTTCCTCAAAACCAAGTCTAACCGACGGATGCCTAACTCGTGTAGATCTCCTCCCATCTGTTTGTACTGGACCATCTGGCTCTGTCGGACCCTCCGCCTGAATCTGAGTATCAATCACCTCATCTCTCTTACTATCCTAAACCGGAACGTCGATCTCCGCCTCGCTTGGTGGCACAACCGTTCTCTTTTCACCGTCTGATTGAGTCTGTTTTTTTACGAACCATTGCAGCCTCATCGAATGCAACATGTCGGTTGATTACTATCTTCTGGATCTCAGGACACCACAACATGTACCCTTTGGCTTCACTTCTGTAGCCGAGTAGGACACATTTCCTAGCTCTCGGCCGTAGCTTATCGCTCTTCTGCTGGACATAACCTGGGCACCAAATATACGAAGCCGCTTGTAATCTCTAGCCTTCCCGGTCCACACTTCCTTAGGAATTTTCTTATCTATCACTGTCGATGGAGATCTGTTGAAGAGGTACACTACGATAGATAGGGCTTCAGCCTAAAACTTCTTCGGAAGCCCATCTCTAAGCCGCAAATATCCGATCTTCTCCAGTAGTGTCCGATTCATCCGCTCTGCAATGCCATTTGACTGAGAGTCTCCCGGAGTGGTGTAATGGCGCACAATCCCCTCTGACTTGCAAAACTCTACAAACACATGCGATGTAAACTCTCCGCCGTTATCGGACCGAAAATCCTTTACGTGCCTACCATTATGCTTCTCCATCTTGACCTTCCACGTCTTGAACTTCTCAAAAGTCTCGGCCTTAGACTTGATAACATACACCCAGACTTTTCTTGAAAAATAATTAATGAAACAAATGAAGTATATGGCTCCACCTCGTGAATGAACCGGTGCTGGACCCTAAACATCAGTGTGGACATAATTAAGAATAAACTTCGTATCATGTACTTATGTCCTGAACTTCACATTTGTCTGCTTTCCTAGAACACACTCCCCACAGAAATCAAAACTGCAAAAATCTCCATCTCCAAGTAGTTGTCTCTTATGAAGCACCTCTAAACCCAACTCCCCAATATGGCCTAACTGTAAGTGCCATAATATAGTCTAATCCAAATCACCTGAACGAGTGGATACTGCAGCAATATCATCTTTAACTGACCGCCCTTCTAGAAGTACAAGTTTCTCACCTTCTTTCCTTTCATGACAATAAGAGACCCCTTGGAAATTTTCATGGAACATCCATCGACTACGTACTTGCAGTCGATCCCTGCCCAAACTCCTACAGAAATCAAACTCTTTTTCAGATCTGGCACATATCTGACATCCGTCAAAGTCCGCACAACCCCATCAAACATGCGTATCTGAACAGAACCAATCTCCTCGATCTTGCACGCCATATTATTACCCATCAAGACTAAACCTCTACTAATAGAATGAAAGGCCTCAAAACAACTCCGATATGGAGTCATATGGAAAGAGCTCCCCGAATCTAGCATCCATAGATCATGTACGTCGCTGATTGCACAAACTGATAATGTGGAACAATCGCTGCCATCATCTCAATCATCTATCAAAACCGTGGTACTAGAAAACTCCTTCTTAGTATTCTCCTTGAACTTCTGACAGTCTCTCTTACAATGGCCTTTCACCTTTCAATAATTGAACGTGTCATTAGTGCGATTCCTCGATTTGGACCTCGCCCTATTCTTAGAACCACCATGCGAATGCTTCTCGAAACGGCCTATAGAAACCAGTGCATCGCCTTAACAACCCATATCGCCTGATACCTTCTCCCTCAACACCTCACTGTGTAGCCCCGCTTTAACATCTTCTAAAGAAATCTTATTTCTTTCGTACACCATCGATTTCAAAAAATGGCTATATTCAGAAGTCAAAGAGCAAAGAAGGATCATAGCTTGATTCTCGTCTTTAATCTTCACCTCTACGTCGAGCAAGTCCATAATGATTTGGTTGGGTTTGTCCAGATGGTTTTTAACCGATGTACCTTCCTTCATCTTCAATGTGTATAGACGCTACTTGAGATAGAGACGATTTGTTAAAGATTTCTTCATGTACAAGGATTCTGACTGCTCCATAAACCTGCTGCCGTTGTCTCTTGCGCGACCTCCCATAGAACTTGTCAGCCATGCTCTGGTGCATTAAACTGAAAGCCTTATTCTCCATATCACCTTTCTGAATATATGTGGTTGTTCCCACCAAAAAGTTTGGCTAGAGCTCGTTGTTCCCTTATAAAAATAAAGGGAAGCCCTCACGTGTTAAACACGTGCGCACCCACATGCAAAGCATGTGAGTGTCGCTTCAGATAAGATCAAATCCTATATTGTTTTCCACATGTTAAACATGTGAGCGTCTCACGTGATATCTACGTGAGCGCTAGTGCAACCTCTTGGCATTCACGTGTTAAACAAGTGAGCGTCTCATGTGATATCTATATGAGCGCACATGCAATCTCTTGGCAGCGCCTCACATGATATCCATATAGGCGCACTCGCTACCTTCTTGGCAGTTTTCATGTGATATCCACGTGAGCACTATAAACCAACGCCTCACGTGAAATACACGTGAGTGTTCTTTTTGATAGAATTAAATTCTATATAGAATTAAATTTTATGTGGAAAATATTTTCCTGATTTTTCTTAAACTAGAAAGATCTTCTCTGTTAAGCAGAGGAACCTTTGATCAAAGATCCAACGATGATTATAAAATCACCAATCGATCATCTAATAGAATTAAATTCTATCTCAGGAAAATATTTTCCAAATCTTGTTAAACAAACAACAATAATCTTTTCTGTTAAACAGAGAGCTTTTGGATTAAAAATCTATCAGTGAATAAAATTCACTGGTTGATCTTTATGATCATTTAGATTGATTATGAAATCAATCATGATCTCTCAAAATAAATATTTTCTCAAACAGATTGATTTTTCTCTTCTCCTATAAATAAAAATAAAGAGATTAAATCTCAGAAGAGGATACCCCCCATAAGCTTCTGTAAAAAATACAGAAGGATCTCCAAAAGTTTCGAAAATAGAGAATTTAATTCTCTTTAAAAAAGATCTCTCTCCTCTCAAACCCTAGGTAAAGAAAAGACAGATAAAATATCTCTACTTTACATATCATATCATATCTAAGGGTTTAACTCTTCTAAAAGAACTAAGTTCTTCCTTTGGATCTGAGATCCACAAGGAAGATCTCCTAAAAGAGAATTTAATGCTCATAGGGAAGATCTTGTTGTTGAGAATCAAAGATCCAGGGGAGAACAATGTTGAAAAGAACATGGATGAAAGAACATAAAAAAGATGGAGTTTATAATACAGGAACTTGGTTCTTAAATCAAGAACTTGGTTCTCAAAGAAAGGACTTGGTTCTTAAAGAACTTGGTCCTTAATCCTCAAAATAGTGATCTTGGTGATTGTTAATGTTTAAAATACCAATAACAGAAGTTTAACTTTGTAGGGTGTTTTTCGTCACCCCATTGAGATGGGAATACGCGCGCGCTTGTCAGGCGCATTACAGATTCCCCCTGCCTAGGATAGGCCGGGGTTTATTGATTGTGGGGATCCGAATCTCCGACAGCCACGAACTAAGCTGCCGTTAATTACCCCTCGCATTTGGAGCGAAGGAACCTCTGATTGACGGGTTAAACTGGTCATGCGAACTCAATATGCAGTGTTGTGTTTTGGAAGGGTTTTGGATATACTGGGGGCCCCACAGAGTTTTTACGGGGGTTCCTCTACCCGGATAGCGGGCTGGGGGTCAAGGGGGCTAGCAGCCCCATTGCGGGGTGCGGGGCAGCGCCCCGTTAGAAATTTTTTCTAACGGGGGAGGCATATTTAGTGTGGAGTGAATAAAAAAAAAGGGGAAAAGCGTCTTAAAGACGCGTGCGCAACATGTGGGCGCATGGTGCCCGGGGTCACGTGGCGCACACGTGACCATTGGGCGCCTCAGCGCCCGGGGTCACGTGGGCACACGTGACCGATGGGCGCCCGGGCGCCCCGGGGTCACGTGGGCACACGTGACCGATGGGCGCCCGGGCGCCCCGGGGTCACGTGGGCACACGTGACCATTAGGCGCCTCGGCGCCCGGGGTCATGTGGGCACACGTGACCGAAGGGCGCCTCAGCGCCCCGGGGTCACGTGGGCACACATGACCGATGGGCGCCTCAGCGCCCCGGGGTCACATGGGCACACGTGACCGAACGACGCCTTGGCGCCCAGGGTCACGTGGCACACACGTGACCGCGGGAAGCACCCGCGGGAAGGGACTTAGCCCCTAGGCTGGGGAGTTGAACTCCCAAAGGGGATTTTTGTAGTCAAACTCCTAGCAGAAATTTAATTTATGGAGTTAAACTCCAACAGATCTAGAAATGAGTTAAACTCCTGGGAATCTTTGGCTTTTCTTTTGAGCCTTGGATCTGTCCAAAGTTAGATTTTTGGAGATGGGTCTTCTTCTTCCTGCTCTTGATCGGCGGGATCTTGGAGAAAAGGGGGTGAGACTTAAAAGTCTCCCCTTTTCGAGATCTGAGTGGAGATCCGAGCTCCCCTTTGTGGGTTTTGTGGTGAAAAACTATTTATTTTTTTAGAAAGGAAGAGTTAAACTCTTGATTTAATTCAAAAGAAAGAAGAAGGTTTTTAGAACCTTGAAGAAGGGAGAGTGGAGACACAAACCCTAGTTTTTTGAGGGAATGAAAAAGTGTATGCTTTATTCATCATCATGTTGCCTTATATAGGCTTACATATTTACATATAGCCCCTTGGGCTTTACAAAAATGGCATTTTAGCCATCCCATGGCTTATGTGCCATTTCATTTTTGCACATAAGCCATGAGCTTACAAAATATTGGCTTTATGCCCATTTTGTTTACATTCATGCATAAAAAATTACATAAAAATTATTTATGACATGATTTTGTTGTTGGCATGAGAGAGGCTGGCCGCGGGCTCGACTTGGGCATGGGCCCGCTTGACCTGGGCTTGGGCCCACCTAGCTTGGGGGTTGACCTTGACTTTGACTCGGTCAACCGGGGTGTAAATTTTTACCCCAACAAACTTCTCTAAAAATAATGAACAGAGATTAAATCTCTAAGGACTTAGCGCCTCACGTGACATTCACGTGAGTGTCTGAGATTGAGTTCCTCACGTGATACACATGTTAGTACTTAAAAGCCATGAAGACAGCGCCTCATGTGATATCCGCATGAGCGTTCAAATGCTGCAGACTTAGCACCTCACGTTCTATACACGTAAGTGTCTAATTGTGAGCGCCTCACGTGATGCACATGTGACCGCTATATGTTTGGGTGCTTAGCACTGCGGGGTGACATAGAAACCTAATTTTTAGCCTCAAATTGGCTAAGTCCGTGAAGTGAAAAATTCTTTGAGCTCATATGCTCACATGTTTAAGTTGATCTTAATAAAAAACAAGGTTAATGATCATCAATCATATTTCCAAGCTGATCTTAGTCGGATACATGACTAATAATCGTTCATCCATATTGATCTTAGTCGGATATATGACTAAAGATCTTTTATCCATGATAATCTTAGTCCCATATACAACTAATGATCTTTCATCGATATTTCATCCATTTGATCTTAGTCTCCTATACGTCTAATGATTGACTATCCAAATTGATCTTAGTCCAATATACGACTAATGATCTTTACTTAGTCTCATACAAGACTAACGATCCTTAGTTCCGACATGATCTTTTCCCTTATATACGATATTTGGTTCAAGGGTATATATTTCCACACTTCTGATATATATCGTTGTAATTCTTCAACGTTTTCAGAGAGGCGGCGGGTCCCAACAACCAACAAACCCTTTCTTGTCCCTACTTGATGAAAGATATGAAGTTTCATCAAGACAGGGAATGCCTTACGCATCCCATATAGATGCGCACCCTTATATCGATACACCCTACATTGATGCACTTTCATATTGATGTGCATATTTTATACTGACATGCGTCCCATATAGATGCGTATCTTATATTAAGCTCAAACTTTATACATAAATGTATATGTATATCTTTGAAAGAAATATAAATGCCTTCAAATTGGATCGCACCCCAATATTCCATGTCACCATCGTTCACTTCGCCACGTAACATATACACGTGCATGCAAGATGAAAGATGGACTGAAATGTCCCTAAACTATTATTGGACCGTGATGTCCTTAAACTAATATGTTTGGCCCTACGGCTGATCTCCATATTGATCCCCATATACAATCTATGGGCATAAATAAGCCATATTCCATCCATGTTTTCCATGGACTGCGATGTCCTTAAACTAATATGTTTTGCACTGCGGACTGTCTCTATATTGACTACCGTATACTATCCATAGGCTCTTCATATATGATCTGATGATCAGTTGAGCTCATATGCTCACTGTTCCTAAGTCGATATTCGTCCGATATACGACCAACGCTCCTTAGATCGAACTCATATGTCCCATGAACTGATGAAGCTCATTTATATGAGATCTGCGTCCTAAATTCAAAACCCTAAATCTAATATACGGATTTGGAAGAGCGATGATATAAACTTGTATCCGTATACAATCCACATAAAATCTCATATAAACAAACATAACACGACACGAAGTGATCTGCCTGGAGTTGGTGAAAGTTGTTATCACTTTGCGATAACGTAATTAACTGCAGAGGCTTGCACCTGCAGGGAAGAGCGTCCCCATAATAAAAAAAACCCATCATAATTGAGGGGGAATCTGATAAGTCACGTTATATCGGTCGCATCCATCTAAACCTCCGATATACGGTGCTAAATTCAGGATATACGTCTTCGCTTCTCAGTCCAGTCTTTGGAGATAAACAAACTCTGGCAGCCCGGTAGGACCTTTTTCTCTTTCCACTCAACACTTCGTGTATCATGTTTTTCACGAAAAATCACGGTATAAATAGATATGTTAGTAGTTGCCCTTAGCTGATAAGATACTGAAGCTGGCATTTCATCTCTTTGTAAAATGACGTTTACTTCCATTCACTGCAACTCAGACTCTATCACATCTGGTGGAGTCAAGTATGGGTCACTTGCAGTCTCAAATCTCTGCAATCCGGTTCTTTAAGAAACCAACAGGCTTTTCTTCAGGTCGGTGCTCCTACAACCTACCCTTGGTACCTCAACGCCAAACGAGGAAGTCCAAAAGAGGTTTGTCTTCTATAGACTGACTCCTCAAACTTTATCTTTACTAACAGAATCAGTCTTTAAACAACTGGCACCTGCAAAAGACCAAGTTCGATGCAAGGGACATAATATTCATGCTCTCAAGGAAAACAGGAGGCATGCTCGGCAAATCCTCGAGACTGATGAAAATCCGGTTATGAGACATCACCGACGTCAATATCAGTGTCAAATAAGACAAACTGGGGGCATTCTCCGTCCAGGCTGTTTCCAACTCAGATGGTGAATACTGTTATTCCAATCGGGAACAGCTTTGTGAAAGTATGTCTTAGCACCTCTACTAGGTTTCCACATGCATCAAGTATGCAATTTAAAAAAAAAAATATAGACGTCTAAGCAACACTAAACATGAATCGAACTAGAGAATTAGGGTTTTAGTGTAAGCAAACAAGTTCTACACTAAGTGAAAAGAGAATACCACTATTGTAGACCGGACCTTCACTTCAAAAGCTCCAAGTAGTAGTCCCTAGAACTCTTCTTAGACTCCACTTGGTGAAAGGAACGAGCTTACTTCGTCGTCTTCGAGGCCGAAGATGATCCACCTTGAAATCTCCCTAGGTCAAGCTACCTCTTCACTAATCAAGTATTAGTGTAAGAAACAAGCTATACTAAATAGCTAGTAGAGTGTATGTTGATAAAGTAGGAATTTTGCTCACTTTAGAAATCTATTTCTCTTTTTATTTTCCAACTCAAGAAAAACTAGAGAGGAAGAAGATGAACTTGGGTGAAGAAAATATCTCAAGTGAGAACGAGAGAATTAACCATGGGCTAAAGATAAAGGTTGGGTGAAAAAAATATTTAGAGTAAAACAAAATTAGTGAGATGAGTCGTGGCTTCTACAAGCATCTAAGCCATGCTCATTTCCAACTCATTTTTAATTTTACTCTTAATAAACAATCACCCAAATTATCTTTAGTCTTGGTGTGATTCTCATACACCCATGTTCAATGTATCATCCACCATGACTCAATAATTATATATATATATATATATATTAATATATATTAAATTATTAAATCAACACTTGATTCAATAATTCAGTTATATCATATATAACTGACTAATATCATATATATATATATGTATATCAAATTATTAAATCAATACTTGATTCAATAATCCGGTTATATCACATATGACCGTCTTATATTCAATACTAGTTAATATATATATATCAAATTATTAAATCAACACTTGATTTAATAATCCGGCTATATCAAATATACAAATATATATCAAATATATATTAACAACACACACACACACACACACCATTGAATCACACTTAATTCAATAATCCAGTTATATCACATATGACCGTCTTATATTCAATACTAGTTAATATATATATATATATATATATATATATATATATATATATATATATCAAATTATTAAATCAACACTTGATTTAATAATCTGGCTATATCAAATATACAAATTTATATCAAATATATATTAACAACATATACATATACCATTGAATCAACACTTGATTCAGTAACCCGACTGATATCAAATATGGCGAAATTAGAATACAGTATCACAAACTCGTATTTAATCAATCTCCCGCACATATTAGCATATGTGCCCTACTTCGTTTTGCTTGAGCTAGGAAACCTCTGTGTGGGACTCTAAAGACTCGTCAATACGCCAGCAGTAGGTAATGATCACATCAGTCACCCACAAGCCATCAGCGGTACTAGCTGTACGTAATGGCTACCCAAGTATTGAGCGAATAGAAGATCAACAAGCAAGCTTATCCAAACTCCCGCAAAGCCTATAAGCAACATTTACCGTACAGTCCAGTCTCTTCGTCTGATATGTCGCATATCGAGTCTAGGGGTGGAATCGTCAGACCCCAGTAACTTGATAAGTCATGCCGATGTGTGGCCTATAACTGTTTGATAAACTACTGATAACACTTACCAGTAAATCCCATCAGCCCTGTCCAGGGACTTGCTGTTATAGCCAATCGAGTATAGCGCAACATCAACTCCCTATACCGGAAGAGACGAAACCCCTCCTATCTCTCACTGCTCCATGTGACTCGGGACTGTACCCAAAATCCACCTGTTTTCACGACTCCTTTGAGCCGTGGTAGGGAGGAAATCAAAGCACAGTGGGAACTACATAAGACACTATGACGATCTCGGGTCTACAGACTAACCTGAACAAGTGTCACCAGAGAACTGCTATTTGTCGATAAGTATGGTACCATCTAGGAGTTCTCGACGAGTCCTATTCGGTGTACCCATTCTCTGATGAACACCTGTGTACAATCTTTGATGTCAAACACCAATGGATGTGGGATCAACCATCGCCCCATACAGGGTCAAGAAACGTACATATTAGTCTACTCTGGAATATCGATGCCCTGTTTCGATATTCCCTTGATTAGGAACAGTTAAAGGATGTACTTGCAGACTACACAAGCTCCACTAGTATGATCTGCATCATAGTCCTGGTAGTCAAGCTAACATTCTAAGGGTTTTATCAACATGTATTAGATAGACAGTATAATAATACAAGTGTACATGTTAAGATAAAGAGCAACCAGATAGCATACTATCATATCGAGCAAGAAAGACTTATATATATATGTCCAAGCATCCACTATATCATACAATAATAGCCTCTAGGGCATGCATATCACTAACAATCTCCCACTTGCACTAAGCCCGGTTGTTGTAGTATCTTATACCCAACATCCTAAAAAGTCTCTCAAACTGCATCTGGGGGAGGGCCTTCGTGAGTAGATCCGCTGTGTTGTCCTTCGTGTCAACTCTTCTGATCTCGATCTCCCGGCGATCAACTATCTCCCGGATCAGGTGATACCGCCTAAGAATATGTCTGGATCGCTGATGGGACCGGGGTTCCTTGGCCAAACCCACAGCTCCACTGCTATCACAAGACAATGGTATTGGATCCTCAATGGATGGAACCACACCAAGTTCATGTAGGGTTACTAGGCACTGTCACAAGGGTCTATAAGGCATCAACCATGCCCGATTTAAATTTTAGACGTGCCGAACAACCCTAATCAAGATCTTAGACTAGAGATTAGGCGAAACAATAAGCAAGTAAACAACTTTACTTCTAAGAGTTTGGGATTACAACCTTTGTAGTCCGGTCCTTCGCTTCATAAGCTCCGTGTTAAGGTCCCTTCGTTGCGATCATCATGTACCCGAACTCTAGAGAGGCTCCACGAAGAGAAAGATGCAAGCTTGCTTCCGATCTTCGATAACAAAGATGATCTACCTTGAAGAAACTCAAACCCAAGCTCTTGCTTTGCTAATCAAGTATTAGCAAAGCAAACACCCTAATCTAAGCGGCTAGAATAGATGAGGATGATGAAGTTGGAATTTAGCTCTCATTTGTTTTCAATTTCTCACTTTGTTTCATCACATCACCAAAAGCTATAAAGCTTTTTCAAGAGGAAGAAGAAGATGAAAACCATTTGTGATGAATAATGAAACTAGTGTGAGGTTAGGAATGCAACCATGGGTTAAGTATGAAGACTTAACCCATGTAGAGAAACAACTGTGGTTAAAGGGTTGGGTTGGGTTAAGGAAATATCTATGCAAAATATCAAGGTCAAAGTCAAAACTTCAAGAAGCTTCTTGAAAGCTTCATGAAGGCTTAACCCTAATCCAAACCCTAACCACATTTATTCTCCACAAAACATGTTGCATTTGTAACCATAACATGTTACAATATTATATATCACATATACAATATTTATTGTAACAAAATAAAATAATACAATTAACATTTATCACATATATATCAATGTATTACCCGAGTGAGAAAAAGAATCCTTAAGTGAGCTTATATTAATTAATGTAATTTAATATATCAAATATATAATTATACATTAAATTATCGAATCAACACTTGATCCGATAATCCGGCCATTTCACAAATAACCGACTAATATAATCTGTATCAGTTCATCGAATCAACACTTGATCCGATGACCCGGTTATATCACATATACCCGGCCGATATCACATATCGCGAGAATATAATACGGTATCGCATACACGTATTATTCTCGGTCCCGCACATATCACATATATGCTCCTACTCCGTTTTGCCTGAGCCAGGAAACCTCTGTGTAGGACTCTAAAGAATCGTTAATACGCCGGCAGTAGGTGATGATCATATCAAACACCCACAAGCTGCAATCGGTCAGCTAAACGTAACAGCCACCCAGGTATTGAGCGATCAGAAGATCAACAAGCAAGCCTGTACATTCTCCTGCGAATCCAATCAGTAACACTCCCGTACAGTCCGGTCTCTTCGTCTGATATGTCGCATATCTCGCCTAGGGGTGGTAAACGTCAGACCCCAGTAGCTTGATAAGTCATGTCGATATGAGGTCTATAATAGTTCGAGAAACTACTGATAACACTTACCAGTAAATCTCAGTAACCCTGGCCAGGGATTTCCAGTTATAGCCAATCGAACACAGCGCAACATCAACTCCCTATACCGGGAGAGACGAAATCCCTCCTATCGCTCATTGCCTCCATGTGATTCGGGATTGTACCCAAAAGCCACCTTTTTGCACGCCCTCTTGGACATGGTATGATGGAAATAAAAGCACAGTGGGAATCACACAAGACTCTATGACGATCTCGGGTCTACAGACTAACCTGTACTAGTGTCACCAGAGAACTGCCATCTGACGTGAGGTATAATACCATCTAGGAGTTCTCGGCGAGTCCGTCCAGTGTACCCAGTCTCCACTGAGCACCCGTATACCTTCTCTGATGTCAAACACCAATGGATATGGGATCATCCATCGCCCATCATATGGGTCAAGAAGCGCATATGCTAGTATACTCTGGTATATCGATACCCTGTCTCGATATACCTACGACTAGGAACATTTGAATGATGTACTTAGCGACTACACTGTCCCTACTAGTATGATCTGCATCATAGTCCTGGTAGTCAAGTAATCATTGTTTCCCCCCAATCAGAGCAAAGCTCTGTTTTGAATTTCAAAATTCAAAAATTGAAGCAACGTTTCAGATCCCGTGCGCTACGTGCTGCGCGCCACGTGTCAAAAGCAGACACGCCAGCGCCAGGAGTGCTGCACCCTAGGCAGCGCACCCTAATCAGAGCAAAGCTCTGTTTCAAAATTCAAACTTTAAAAGTTGAAGCAACGCTTCAGATCCAGCGCTCTGCGCTGCGCGCCACGTGTCAAACACATGCGTGCTAGCGCAGTTGCGCTGCGCTCTGCGCTGCGCGCCACGTGTCAAACACAGATGCGCTAGCGCCAAGTGCGCCAGCGCTGGAATTAAAAGAATTCCCCACCGTTAGATCAAAAGATCTAATAATAATAATAAATTATTAATTAATCAGAATTAAAATTCTGTTCTAGAAAGATCTTTCCAATTTTGTTGAAAACAAGAAGATTGCTTTCTATAAAACAGAAGCCCTAGGATCAAAGATCCAACGGTGGGGAAACATCCCCAAATCAATCAAAGAAAGATCTCTTCAACTAATTTAACAAATCAATTGGCCCTATATAAAGGCCCAAGACTTCAAGTCTGATAAAAAAAACCCTCTAAAAACTTTGAGAAAAACTCAAAGAGAAAGAAAGGCAAGCCTTTGAAGAAAGAAGATCATTTTCTTCATCTTTAAAAGTAAAGAACTTGGTTCTTGAATAACAGATTTGAAATCATCTCATTAAAAAAGAAGAACCCTCTTCTAAAAAGATCAAAGATCTAAGAACAAGATCAAGGTCTTCAATAAAAAAAAGAAAAAAAGATCAAAAGATCTAAATATAAAAAGACTAAAAGAAGTACTTTTACTTCACAGATCTTCTGATCTACAAAGGCAGAGCCTTTTCATTAAGAACAAGAACTTTGGTTCTTGGATCTTGAGGCAAGGCCTCCTTTGAAGAACAAAAACTTGTTCTTTGATCGTAAAATTGATCTGATGCGCTTTGCGCTACTGGAAAGTGCATTACACTCATAAACTATGCCTTTGCGCTCCTTGGACCGGCGCACCGCGCCAAAACATGCCACGTGTCAACCAAAGAGCAGGTTGCGCTTTACGCTTCTAAAAATAGCGCACTGCGCTCATGGGTTGGCGCTCAGCGCTAAGCACGCCACGTGTCACTCACTGGCGCACCCATAAACTGGCACAGCGCACTCATAAAGCGCAGTGCGCTAACAAACCAGCGCTTAGCGCTAAGCGACATGTGTCACCCTTATGAGCGCTAGCGCAATGCGCTCTTTAATTAGCGCAAAGCGCCTGATGCGCCACGTGGCGAGCTGTCAGAACATACCTTGTTCTGATAAATGCTATGCATTTAATACCAGACAAAATGTCAGAGCCCAATGCTTGGCATTGTTAAAAGGGCATAGCCCAAACAAAGGCCTAGTAGGCAGAACAAAAATAAAATGTTGAACATTTTTAACTGGACTTAGCCCAATTCTGTCCATAAGTCCTCAATTTAAATTGAACTGAGCTCATCTGCTCTTCCAATCAATTTACACCCGGTTCGAGGGTACATCTCTTTACTCCTCTGATATCTGTCGTTGTAATCCCTCAACGTCGTCAGAGCGGTAATGGGTCCCGACAACCACACATTGCTACGGACTGTGGGGTCCTTAAACTCATGGACTATGATGTCCTTAACCTTGACCATGATGTCTTAAAACCAACGTCGGACTGTGGAGTCCTTAAATCCATAGACTATGATGTCCTTAACCTCGACCGTGATGTCTTAAAACTAACGTCGGACTGTGGAGTCCTTAAATCCGCGGACTATGATGTCCTTAACCTCGACCGTGACGTCTTAAAACTAATACCGGACTGTGAGGTCCTTAAACTCACGGACTATGATGTCCTTAACCTCGACCGTAATGTCTTAAAACTAACAATAGACCGTAATGTCTTTAAACTAATTACCGACCGCAATGTCATTAAACTAAACAATAGAGCCCAATTGCTCTTTTGTCGGATTTAAACGATCCCGTTAAGTTGATCTTAGTCTAAAATTAGACTAACGTATCCTTAACAAATGTTTAAGTTGATCTTAGCCTCAAATAAGGATAACGTATCCTTAAACACAACCCCCCAAACCCAAATCTAAGAAAGATACAGATTTGGACTAATCCACGTCCTACGGGCGACAACATAACTTAGTCTCCGTATACAATCCAAGGGCAACCGAACACAAAACAAACACCCACGACACGAAGTGACCATCTGGAGAAGGAGAAAGTTGTTACCGCGATGCGGTAGTGTAATTAACTGCAGGGGCTTGCGCCTGCAGGGAAGAGCATCCCCACAATAAAAAACCCCTCAAACGAGGGAGAATCTGATGAAGTCTGCTACATCGGCCGCATCCGTTTAAACCTTCGATACATGGTTCCATAAATCAACTTGGCATCTTCGGAGAGGTGGACGGATAGCACCAATTATCATCTGCCCACAGATTCAGGCAAGATGTCCAGTCTTCCCGGCTTCCGGCGGTAAACAGATTCTGGCACGCCCAGTGGGACCTTTTCCTCTTTCCACTCCACACTTCGTGTGTCGTGTTCGCAAACCAATCGCGGTTTGCTAATGGTTGCCCTTGGGTTTCAACATACTAATATTTGGCGTTTCACTTGGTGCAGAAAGCAAAGGATCAATGGAGTTCACCTGCTCGAAGTGTTCCAACTGCAACTGCAACCTACGCTCCACCTCACCTGGAGGTGTAGCTTATGGACCTCAAGCGGCATCCCTATTCACGATGCCGGTGGAACAGGTCACCTAGGCTACTACTGGATTGTTTTTCGGGACCATGCTCCCGCCAATGAGCTTCATTGCTCCCGTGCCCGTACCAGAAGCCCCCAAGAAGTCGGTCTTCGATCGACTTACAGCTACTGCAGCCCCTCTCAACGGGTCTTCCAGCACCAGCGCCTCGGTCTTCTCTAGATTAGGCCAAAATTCCTGTGGGCCCACAATGAAGCTTGCAATCCCAGAGAAGGCTATTCCGAAGAGAGTAACCAACCCTGCTTCCGAAGTCGTCAAGGCGGCTTCTCCTGCCAAGGGGTCGGTCTTTACAAGACTGACCGTCCCAACTCCCACTCCCGCTCCTGCTACTCAAAGGACATCAGTCTTTAACAGTCTGACACCAGCAGCGGCCCCTTACCTGAACAAGGGGCAAGGCAAGGCCATCCCCGTCACCGAGCCAACTCCATCAGCTCGACATGCTCGACGTCGCCACTGGCGCCGGGTAAGGAAGGCCGGGGGCAACTCCCTTTCTGGGCTAACTCCACCAGCCCCGACGGCGGAAATTAGTGCTGCTGTTCCAACCGGGAACAACTTTGAGCTGTTGAATAAGGTGCGTAGGAATTCTCCTACCGTCGTACTGAAAAGATCTCCTCCTCCGGTGGAGAATGTTGCAGAAATAAAACCGGAGCAGTCCCCTCAACGGCTGTCTTCCAAAGTCTACAAAATCTGGCGACAGGTCTGAGAGTCGGTGGTGGATCAAGACTATCCCCGCCGGCAGAAGAAGCTAAAGGTCCGACAGGAAGAAAGCCATCCTGCCAAGCCACGGAAAGCTATCTGGGTGCCCACTGCGACGACCCCCTCAACTTCGCCCGCTCATGAGAAGAGAAGGCCGGAGAAGATCCCCGTGCATGCGACAAAAGTCAAAGGCACTAAGCCTAAACGCCCTAAGTCTGGGGGCATGGTGGTCCATACTATTTACATGGCATCCAGAAAGGAAGATAGCCGTGCTTCTATGGGCTACCGACCGCTCACCCGATCTATCACAAGAGCTCAGGAACAGCAACAACAGAAGCTTCAGGAGATGCTGAATGCCATGGCTGCACTCACTGGGCCAAAAGAAAGCCCGGAGGCGTCATCAGAACAACGTCACGAACATGAAACTGATGCTGAATTCCTTCGGAGAATGCTCGAAAAGAAGGACAAGGAGGCTGCGGAGCAAGCGGCCAATATAAAGCAAATGGCTCATCTGTTCTAGGACATGGTGGATATGATGATCCAGCAAGATCCTCCCGCTGAAGATCATCCGATTATCCTCGAAGACGACAGAGGAGAGACATCAAATCCACCACCGGCTCTTTCAACAGCCAAAGAGGAAACAATCTCTAAAGCTGCCCTGGATGACTATATTGCTCAGCAAATAAGAGTTCACCAGGCGAATGAGGCAGCCGGCCAAGTTGTCAAAACTGGGCGACCGTATTTAGGCTGGTATGATCAGATAAAGTACCCGCCGGGCTACACGATCCCGAAATTCCATGTCTACAAAGGGACAGGCAATCCCCATCAACATGTCTCCCAGTTCAGGGCTCTTTGTGGCAACACTGGTGGCGATGACAAGCTTTTGCTCCGCCAATTCGTCGGCAGCTTATCGGAGACGACGTTTGAGTGGTACTCCGAGCTTCCAAATGACTCCGTCAAAACTTTCACAGAGATGGAGTTGCTGTTCACCCAGCGATTCGCGAGCGCCAGCGAACGCACCCTAATAACGGCGTTGATCAATGCAATGGTGAAGCCGGGCGAAACGTGGGTTCAATACGCAATCCGATGGCGAAATCTATGGTCGAAGTGTGAACAGTGCATCGAAGAAGCACCAGCGGTGGGCATGTTCGTGGGCACCCTAGACCCTCATGCAACTATTTCACAGTTCATGATGTTTTTTAAACCGACCACGTTCCAGGCTTTAATCGATAAGCTAGCCTAGATGGATCAAATGGGCCACAGACCGTCTCCCCCGAACCCGGAACCGCGGAACGACAAGGGTAAAGGGAAGGAGACCTTCGTTGCGAACACCCAACAGCGGCCCAGTGCCCTAAAGCTAGCGGATCAACTGGAGGAGAGACGGCGCTATTACAATAAGAAAATGAAGCGTCCTTACTCATTCCCACGGGACAAGACAAAGAGGCTATTCGAGTTGGCGGTGCGCAATAGGCTTATTAATTTGCCGAATCCAAGACGACCACCGCAACCCAGCGAGGTGAATAATCCCAATTATTGCCCTTACCACCAAACGGTAAGCCATCCGATCGAGGATTGCTTCGTCTTTAAGGGATAGATCGAAGATCAGTACCTACAAGGCAAGTTTGCGCTGTCTGAGAAGTGGAAAGTAAACTCACCACAACCGCACACTCCTAAGAAGACGGACACACCGGGGGCAACGTGCTCTTTTGTTGAAGAAGCCCCATGGGAGGTCGTTCTTTCGGCTAAAACCAAAAGGATGTTGAATGATCTCCAGACATGCCCGGCAATCAGGTGGAAGAACCCGCTGGAACCCCAGATCATCGAAGGGATGCTGAAGCCACGCCCAACCCCAAATATTGGTGGTGATAGCCAAAGAGTTCATGCTCAGCCGTCGAAATCTTCGAAAAATAAGAAGAAATTCAAGAAGCCCGTGAAGCCTGGCGACAAGTGCATAGACTTACAGAAGCAGATTGACGCGCTGGAAGAGTATAACCAGAAGGCGCAGACTCCAATCACGCTCCAAGAGTTCCTCAGCCACGTACTTAAAGATGAAGATGATGGAGGAGACTCGTCGGATGGATCTGAGGAGTACGTGGCAAGTTCCATGTGATCTCTCATTCGTCGATAGACGATGAAGAAACTCCTTGCACTGAGAAGCTGGGGGCAAATCCTAAGCCGGAACTTCTGGGGCCATCAGATGAAATAATTGATGCATTCCTGAACATGGCTCTTTTGAAAAGTAAAGTTGATCGGGAGCGTGAGATGGCTATATTTGAAAGAGCCAAACGCCGGCAACTAGATGAAAGAGTTGAGACACTCCCGCCGAATCAAGGAACATCCGTCGCGGATAAAAACAAGTTCAAGACGAGGAAAAGATTTGCTAAAGCCCTATCAATGGGAATGAAGCTACCACCCTCTGAAAGAAACACTTCTGGTGAAACAGAAACACATCCTGACTACTGTTTATATCATCGAAAGATTTCGCACCCTACCGAAGAGTGCGACGCTTTTAAAAGATGGTGGCAGGGATATATTGCTCACCGAAAACATTTTAAGCGGATGAAACGCAAAACTCATCGGGAGCAAAGAAGTGCGACCGAGAAGCATAAAAGAACTACCGACAACCATCGCATGGTTAACGCCGGGGGATCGCAGGTCCTCACCTTCGGAAGCGACTCTGACGAAGAAATGGCTCTTGGCCCTCTCTTTAAAGAATCCACCTTGGGGAAGGAGGAAGAACCGAAAGCCTGTGAAAACATTCAGCTGCGCAATCGCACGCTTCCAGAAAAGTATCTCGGACCCACGAGTAGAAAAGATAAGGGAAAAGAAAAGGTCTATGAGGATATCGCCCTGGATGACCAAGTCATGAAAAAACTGACCTCTCAGGACCCGCCAAAGAAGAGTAAGGTGGACTATAACGTTCTGGCGCACTTGAGGAAGTTACCATGGCAGCTCAGTATTCTTGAAGCCCTTTTACTGTCCAAAGAAGTGAGAGATTCACTGATCAAGGCGCTACGAGAGACAGAGCAATTCCAAGCTTTTCTCGCTGAAGAAAAGATGGAGGACGAGCTAGAAGAAGTACACACAGCCGATATCACCTTCGGCGACGAAGACTTCCTCCTTGGGACGTGCGAGCACAACCGTCCCCTCTATATCTCAGGATACTGCCATGATATAAAAATAGGCAAAATCCTAGTCGACAATGGGTCTTCCGTCAATCTTCTCAACGTGCGAGTGTTGAAGGAAATCTGCATGAGCATCTTGCTCGTGATAAAATCACCATCTCTGGTTTTGACTCCCAGTCATCGCGGACTCTCGGGTCTGTGATATTGACATTACGATTCGGGTTACTTGTGACGGATATTAAATTTCATGTCATTGACGCCAAGACATGCTATAATGCTTTGCTCGGCCGACCTTGGTTACATGAGTACAACATCATCCCTTCTATACAACATCAGTGTATGAAATACTTTAAGGATGGTCTTGAGTATACCGTAACAGGAGAATTGAATCCATTCTCCGTGAACGAAGTCCGCAAGTACGAAGATGCAAAATACTTTTTGCCAGATTTCGAGGATACAAAGAGATGTCGCAGGCCGGAGAACAAAGCTATCACCACCATTCCCGTCTTCGGGAGTGATACTGAAGAAAAGGAAGAGATGGTTTATTCAGGCCCACCCCGGTACAACAAGCCAGGACCGTCCGCTCCAATGTTGATCTTTGGCAGTGACTCGGAAGACGAGGTCCGTGCTATATTCTCCGCTCGGCCTTCAATACAAACATTCGCTGATGAAGAGCAAAGTTTGCAAGTTGCCATGGTCCCGTCCAAACATCATAAAGAACTAGACGCGCTTGATACCTACAGTGTGGAAGAGCTGCAGACGTTCTATGTCCCTCCCAGGCGAGAAGGCGAAAAGGAGATCCTATTCTATTGCTCCGGGGAAACCAGAGTGGAGAAAGAAGTTTGGCATGGCGCGGATTCTACACTTGACAGGCTCCAGCCCATCCGTCTTCCTAGATATTACACAGAAGGCTTGAAAAGGCTATTGAAGCGCAAAGGGGTACCCTTCAAACAGACCGCTCGAAAAGCTAATTTGTATGATAGGATCTGGAACGTTCTCGGAACTCAGCGCAAGTTGCCCAATTTGAGAATGGAAGCGATCCGTCTTGGATATGTTCGGTCCAAGAAACGGGAGCTACTCTGTGACTGCTATGTCGTACATGACTTTGATGAAGAAGGAGATGCTCAATGGGAGAATGCTAACCCTGAACCAGAAAGAGCCCCCGTCGTGAAAATGCCCAGTCCGTCGTTCGAAGAACAAATGGACAAGCTTATAAGGGAAGCCGGTCAGAAGGTTCGAGACGACCATAATCGCGAAATGGCCATCTACGAGAAAGCCAGGACACAACGCCTTCTTCAACAGGCTATGAAGGATGAAAATGTTCCTCCCTGTCAACCTGTTGTACAAAAGACTCGACGCAGAGGTAGAAACAAGTCAAAGAGCGGAAAGGGCATTCGACGGCGGCAAAGCGGGACCAAGAAGTCACGCGATCGAGAACCGAGCGTTCCGGATTTGTCCCTTATGAAGAAGATGAGTCGAGCATACTCTTTTCCTTAAGACAAGACAAAGAAGATACTTGATCTTTCCATAAGACATCAAATGCTTACACTCCCGGAGTCCAAGCACCCCGAGCAAGCTAACGAGGTCTCTCACCAGACTACTGTTCTTATCACCGAGCAATGGGACACCCTCTTGAAGACTGCTTCACCTTTAAGAACTGGGTCGATGACCAATATCAGCTTGGCAAGTTTGCCCTATCCGACAGTTGGAGGATAACTCCGCCGCAGAAGCATGAACCCAAATCCGCGAAAGTAGAACCGGATCAACATCGGTCGTGGAAGCGAGCTCGTACTTGTCATATGATAACACTATCAAAAGAAGATCCTGAGGATAGGGACGACCTCCCTTGGTGCTTCGAAAACGATGATGACGAGGTGATCTCAGAATTTCCACCGACGCTGAAAGAGCTGGAAGATGGAATACACACCACTGCGGATAACCTCAAGAAAATTGATTTGGGGACGGCAAGTGACCCGCGACCGACATTCGTCAGTGAGCTGTTATCTGAAGAGAGGGTGGCTACGCTGAAGGACGTGCTCATGCAGCATAAAGATTGCTTCGCATGGAACTATTCCGAGATGCCAGGACTAGATCCAGAGATTGCTGTCCACAAATTAGCGATATCCCCGGACGTTAAGCCAATCAAACAGGCGCCGAGAAGAATGCGGCTCGAGCTTGAGATGAGTATCAACGCAGAGGTCAAAAAGATGATCGACTCCGGCTTCATCCAAGAAGTTCAGTACCCTGATTGGATCGCCAACATCGTCCTAGTAATGAAGAAGAACGGGACGGTGCTCATCTGCGTAGACTTTCGGGATCTCAATAAAGCCTGCCCGAAGGAAGATTTCCCAGTACCGGTCACTGAGCTGATGATAGACAATACGTCCACTCACGAAGTTTTCTCCTTCATGGACGGATCGTCGGGATATAACCAGATAAAGATGCATCCCGAAGACCAAAAGCACACCGCGTTTCGGACCCCTCTGGGTATATTCTGCTACAAGGTGATGCCCTTCGGTCTAAAGAACACCGGTGCCACCTATCAGAGGGCCATGACGAAGATCTTTGATGACCTCATACATGAAATCGTCGAATGTTATATTGACGACCTCGTGGTTAAAAGCAAATCATACGAGGAATATCTAGAGCATCTAAAGATCGTGTTTCAACGCCTCCGGCAATACAACTTGAAGAAGAACCCTATCAAATACGCGTTCGGGGTGTCCTCAGGTAAATTCCTAGGATTCATCGTCCGACACCGAGGTATTGAGATAGATCCGTTAAAGATCAAGGCGATCATGGAAATGCCTCCGCCAAGGAATCTCAAACAATTGCGGTCTCTCTAAGGGAAGCTCGCGTATATCCGGTGATTTATAGCCAATCTCTCTGGCAAGTGCCGTCCTTATAGTCACCTGATGAAGAAGGGAACCCCGTTCGTCTGGGATCACAAATGCCAAGGCGCGCTGGACGAAATCAAGTAGTATCTGCAGAACCCGCCAGTGCTGGCCGCTCCGGTCAAGGGAAAGCCCCTTATTCTTTATACAACAGCCCTCGAAGGTTCCTTAGGCGCATTATGGGCATAAGAGAACGACCAAGGGAAAGAAAGAGCTCTCTATTACTTGAGTCGAGTTCTCCTGGGGGCAGAAAGCAATTACTCTCCCATCGAAAAACACTGCCTGGCATTGATCTTCGCGATAACGAAACTCCGGCGCTATGCATTGGCGCATGAAGTCCGCCTCATATTGAAGGTGGACCCTATCAAATACTTGATGTCGAAGGCTATATTGACGGGGTGACTCGCTAAATGGGCCCTGCTCTTGATGGAGTTCTCAATAACCTATCAGCCTCTTAAGGCAGTGAAAGGCCAGGCCATCGCCGACTTCCTCGCTGAGTATCCGATACTGGCCGATTCCCTTTTGAATTGCGAGCTGCCAGACGATCATGCGTTTGATGCGATCGACGGTAGTGATACCCGATGGGAACTTTATTTTGATGGAGTATCTTCTATGAAGAAGCGCAAACAGAACACGCCCATAATCAAATCGGGGGTAGGCCTTATCTTCGTGACCCCACAAGGAGGGATAATGCGCTTCGCTTTCTCCTTGACAGAGCTGAGGACGAACAATGAAGGCGAATACGAAGCTTTGATAGCAGGTCTCGAGATCGCTATCGATATGGGAATTGAAGACCTCCTCATATACGGAGATTCCCAGCTGATCGTTAGTCAAGTAAATGGCGACTATCAGACGTGCAAAACAGAGTTGGTGAAATACGGCGAAAGAGTGCAGCAACTGCTGACTCAAATTCCTTCCTACACCTTGGAAATCATACCGCGTGCGGAAAATAGCAAGGCCGATGCATTAGCCAAGTTCGCTAAAGAACTGGCCGACGAGAACCTCGATGATGTGAGGATCGTTGTGCAAAGCTGTCGGGTTCTTGCTCCGGCAGAAATATCTCCAGAGTCATCCGAAGAAAAGGAAGCAACCGGGCAAATGTCTCTACAAGTAAAAGACCAAGAGGAGGTTGAAGATTGGAGAGAAGTCTTTATAGACTACTTCAAATCCCGTCGAACGCCTGAAGATGCATCCTCAAAACATCAGCTCATGAAGCGAGCCCTATCTTTTGCCTTCGTCAATGATACTCTGTACAAGAGATCATTTGATTCTCTATGGTTGAGATGCCTGGGACCTGAAGAGGTAAAGAGAGTTGTTCAGAAAGTTCACGACGGACTCTGCGGTTCTCACCAAGCCGGGCCGAAGATGAAGTTGAAGATCAAACGAATGGGTTATTATTGGCCCACGATGATCCAGGACTGCCTTGAGTATGCGAAGCAATGCCACTCGTACCAGATCCATGGGGACTTTATCCATCAGCATCCAAATCCACTACATCCAACGGTGGCTAGCTGGCCGTTCGAAATATGGGGAACTGACATAATCGGCCCCATCGAACCGACATCGTCCAGAGGACATCGATTCATTTTGGCGACAACTGATTACTTCTCCAAATGGGCAGAAGCAGTACCGCTGAGGGAAGTGAAGACGAAGAATATCCTCCACTTCTTCAAAACGCACGTTATTTATCGGTTTGGAACTCCGCGACGGACCATCTCCGATAACGGGACAGCCTACAGAAGCCACAAGATCAGCCTTTTCGCACAACAACACAACATAGACTGGAGATACTCCTCATTTTATAATCCCAGAGCTAACGGTCTAGCTGAGGCTTTCAATAAGACTTTGACAAATATCGTGAAGAAGACGGTGTCCCGAAATAAGAAGGACTGGCATGAGAGACTGCAAGAAGCTCTCTGGGCTTATCGAACTACGTTCAAGACGGCTACGAACACAACGCTGTACGCGTTGGTATTCGGTACAGAAGCAGTACTCCCCTTCGAGATGGAGTTACCCTCTCTACGAGTGGCGGTTCATTATGAGCTAACGGACGAAGAGAACGCTCACCTTCGCCTCGAGGAGCTCGATGCCCTTGATGAAACCCGGCTCATGGCCCAGCAAAATCTGGAAGCTTATAAAGCAAAGATGACACGCTCATACGAAAGATTGACTAGGCCGAGGACATTCCGCTAAGGCGAACTCGTGCTAGTGGTCAGAAGACCTATGATCCCTAATCGCGCTAAGCGGGGGAAATTCAATCCGAACTATGAAGGCCCATATATCATAGACAAGGTCTACCAGGGTGGAGCCTATCTACTCATGGACATGCATGGAGAAAGACCTTTCAGACCGATAAACGGTCGCTTCCGGAAGAAGTACTACGCCTAACGAGTTACGGCCTAGGTCAATGATAGATGACGACGACTATGTCCGCTCGCTATCTTCCTAAGGCCAAACTCTATAAGTAGTAACCGGCTTACTTAACAACGGACCGAAATGTCTTTAAACTAACAGCGGACCGAAACGTCCTTAAACTAACAGCGGACCGAAACGTCCTTAAACTAACAGCGGACCACTATGTCCTAAAACTAGTTGTTGACCGAGATGTTGATAAACTACGGTGAATTGCAGCATCCCAAAGCTGATACAAAAAAAAAGAATAATAATAAAAATAATAATAATAAAAAAGGAAAATGGTACGTCCATAAGCAAAGTGGGAACGGATGAAAACCCGAAAGGGCTCTATGAGTAAAAATAGAAGGGCTACCGGCGAGTCTTGTGAAAACCCGAAAGGGTGCAACCTCGTTTAAAAAAAAAAGAAAGAATAAAAAAAAGGGAAAACGGTACGCCCATAAGCAAAGTGGGCATGGATGAAAACCCGAAAGGGCTCCGTGAGTAAAAACAGCAGGGCTACCGGCGAGTGTTTGTGAAAACCCGAAAGGGCGCAACCTCGTTAAAAGACACTTACAGGGTCCTCTCGACCTTGTGAGGAGAAATCACCTGCGTGAGATCCTTACGACTCATAAGGGAGCAACACACTTAGGGATCCCCACGATTCCTAAGGAGAAATTACACTTGCGAGATCCTCACGACTCGTAAGGAGAATCCTCTTATGAGACCCTCACAGCTCATAAGATTTGAAAGTCTTAAGTTACAGAGACCTGAACCTGTTCTTAAGAAGCCCCCACAACCTCCACTAATGCCCTACAAGTGGCTCAATACTGACTCTTGAATACAATCCACGGGCACGAATAAACATTTCCCTAACCAAGTCCCATCCGTGACTAGGGATATGTTCGCACGGTGAACAACCCTTGTGAGTCCCCTCGACTTATAAGGAGAAAACTCTCTTGTAAGATCCTTAAGACTTACAAGAAGCCATACACTTAGGAGTCCTCACGATTCCTAAGGAGAAAACGCACCTATGAGATCCTCATGACTTGTAGGGAGAAATACCTTTATGAGACCCTTACGGCTCATAAAGTCAAAAGCCTTAGTCGACAAAATTTTAACCCTGTTTACTAAGCCACCTTTGTTCGATACCGACGGAGGCAAATGATGATTTGCTCCTGGCCATATCCCAGTTGTAGTGATGCTGATGCTGAAATCGGTGTCTAATCCCAAGCTTGCGGCAAAGAGCTAGCAAGCCTCACAAGCATACGAAATAGCCGAAATGATGGGGCAACTTGCGACAAAATCAACAAGTAAAAGTGTATACATGCAAAATAGCCGAAATGATTGGGAAACTCGCAATAAAAAACAGCGAGTAAAAATAAAACAAATAGCCGAAATGATTGGGCACCGCAAAAAACAGCCGAAATGATTGGGCAATCGCGACCTTCGCGATATAAAAGCTGAAATGATAGAGCATCGCAGAAAGAAAAAAATGAATGAATGAAATTTATGCCCTACATGTGATATCACATTAATCCCTGTATATAATCCAGGGGCGCAAACAAAGAAGGAATCACACTCCTCCTCCCCAGGTTTCATCATAAGAAGAAGCCAAATCTCGACGGTTCACAGATAGCCTAAAGATCATCTCGACGTTCGTCTCATTGCAGCAAACACAACATCAAGCAAAGCGGAACAGCGGCAACTCCCAGTTCCATGACTCGGTGGAGTACAGATGACCGAGAGTCAAATCCAAACTCCATGAAATGCGGATATAATCAACAAATTCCTGGTCACATAGAACGCGAATAACGTCACTTCTGACCCCGTGGAAAATGTCCAGAGCGGATCCTGGTCCTCGCAGAGCATGGCAGTGAACCCGTGTGAAGCATCCAGAGCGGAGCCTAGTCCTCGCCGAACACGGCAGTGAACCCGTGGGAAGCATCTAGAACAAAATTCCTGGTTACGTGGAACGCGGATAACGTCACTTCTGACCTCGTGGAAAACGTCCAGAGCGGAGCCTAGTCCTCGCCGAACATGGCAGTGAACCCATAGGAAGCATCTAGAGCAAAATTCCTGGTCACGTGGAACGCGGATAACGTCACTTCTGACCCCGTGGAAAACGTTCAGAGCGGATCCTGGTCCTTACTGAGCACGGCAGTGAACCCATGTGAAGCATCCAGAGCGGAGCCTAGTCCTTGCCGAACACGGCAGTGAACCCGTGGGAAGCATCTAGAGCAAAATTCCTGGTCACGTAGAACGCGGATAACGTCACTTCTGACCCCGTGGAAAACGTCCAGAGCGGATCATGGTCCTCGCAGAGCACGACAGTGAACCCGTGTGAAGCATCCAGAGCGGAGCCTGGTCCTCGCCCAAACACGGCAGTGAACCCGTGGGAAGCATCCAGAGCAAACATCGGACTGTGGAGTCCTTAAATCCGCGGACTATGATGTCCTTAACCTTGACCATGATGTCTTAAAACTAACATCGGACTGTGAGGTCCTTAAACTCACGGACTATGATGTCCTTAACCTCGATCGTGATGTCTTAAAACTAACAATCAACCCCAGTGATTTTAAACTGATTTTACCTTGGTTTAAGGGCACATCTCTTCACTCCTTTGATATTTGTCGTTGTAATTCCTCAACATCTTCAAAGAGGTGACGGGTCTCAACAACCACACATTTCACGGACTGTGGAGTCCTTAAATCCACGGACTATAATGTCCTTAACCTCGACCGTGATGTCTTAAAACTAACATCGGACTGTGGGGTCCTTAAATCTACGGACTATGATGTCCTTAACCTCGACCGTGATGTCTTAAAACTAACATTGGACTGTGGATTCCTTAAATCCACGGACTATGATGTCCTTAACCTCGACCGTGATGTCTTAAAACTAACATTGGACTGTAGAGTCCTTAAATCCACGGACTATGATGTCCTTAACCTCGACCGTAATGTCTTAAAACTAACATTGGACTGCGAGGTCCTTAAACTCATGGACTATGATATCCTTAACCTCGACCGCGATGTCTTTAAACTACGGTATCCTAGAGAACATCCAGAGCGGATCCTGGTCCTGCCAAACACGGTAGTGAACCCGTGGGAAGCACCCAGAGCAACCCTTGACTCCGTGCAATGCGGATAAGGACAACTTCACCCATCACTTGCGGGTCCTCCCGACTCGTAAGGAAGAAAATTCTCTTGTGAGATCCTTACGACTTTCAAGAGAAAACACACTTAGGAATCCTCACGATTCTTAAGGAGAAAATTACACCTACGGGATCCTCTTGACCGGTAGGGAGAAAATTCTTTATGAGACCCTCACGACTCATAAAGTTGAAAAGTCTTAGACCACACTTGCTAAAGTCACATGGCAAACAACACAGCAAGAAAGAAGAAAGCAGAGAAATGACACAAGACATTACGAAGAACGTGTATCTTTTATTCGTGAATTCGATTGGGTACAAAATACATCATATGAAAGAATAAAAGAACAAATACATTTTATTCAAAATTACATATGGTACAAAATTTTTATTGAGAGGAAAGCGCTTTCAATAATCCAATCAGCCGCTCGCGCACTTCCCTCAGCCCCTCTTCCTGATCGACTGCCGCGGCCAACTCTGCTTCGACCTGGGCTCGCTGCTGCAAGTAGGATGAGAGTTGTCCCTCGACGGCTCGCTGAGCTGCTTCACGATCTTGTGCATCACGCTCAACGACATCGAGCTTCTGCTTCAATATTAACCCATTAGAGATACATTGTAGAAGGCCCTCGAAGATAACTTTAACCTGGGTAGCGTTCGTATCGACCTCAGCACGCAGTCGAGCAGACTCGCTTGAAGTTTCTTTGCATTCCCTTCACTTTAAAGCCACTTCTTGTTCAAGATGGAGGAAGTAAGAAGCGCTCTGCTCGATCCATGCCGCTCGTTGAGTGATCATAGCCAGAATCTCATGTGCCGGACACTTAAGCTCAAGCTCATGCAAGCAAGCCTCGATCTCCCGGCAGCGATTAACCCAAGACTCAACGACACCCTCACCATGAAAGTTCATGAGCGTCGCCAGCATAGGGTTAACCTCTGCAGCAAAATCCATGGCAGATGTGGGAGTCTCTGCGTCGAACTCCTCGATATACTCGCTCAGCATGCGTAGGCTGGTCACAACACCTTTGGATGATGGACGCCTGGAAAAGGGCCCGACCGGCATTATAATACGGGACTCTAACGGGGTTGGAGTCGATGTGATTTCCGCAAAATAGATCATAATCAGATGTCAGCTCAAGAAATAAAGAAAACAAGTGAAAAGTAGAGTCTATTATACCGGCTGCAGCAGGGGGCAGAGCTGGGAGTATTGGCGGCGCAACGACAGCCTCGTCCCCTCCTTCGATTTGTAAGGCTACAAACAATATAAAGAAGATTAGCAATAATGCGACTTCCCGTCAAAGAAGAGGACGTCGTTTAGAGAAAATACTTACCGACACCAGCAGGTGGACTAATCTTTGACAAGAAGGAGAAGTGTGGGTGCAACACCTGGTACAGGTGGTCAAGAAGGACTCCTGCAAAAACGCGACGACGCGACGATAGTACATAAATTATACAGCCTAGAGATAAGACCAGTGGATCACAAATCCATACCTTCCAGCATCTGAGACGGTGGGAGAGAAGGAAGAGAAGTGGTCACCGTCAGATCGGTAACTGACGGTGCTCCCTCGGGTAACGCGGCATCAGCACTAGCCGCGCCTGCATTAGAAACAAGATAAACCTTGTCAGGAAAGATTGCAGAATAAAGAAAGAAGGGCGGTGACCCAAGATTTACCTGATGAGTCGCCGGCTGGAGCCGTAACGAGGGCGTCACTTGATGCAACGGTGGCGTCTTCCTCCTCCATTGGGGTAGTTTCACCTACCGTCGCCTCATCCCCTGACTCCACATGAGCCGTCGTCACGCTCGCAACGCCGGGAGACGACAAGGAACCATAGGCAGGGAGAGCGATAATCGGAGCGGTGCCCGACTCTTAAGAAAGAGCGGCCATCTCGTGCTCAGCGATCATGCCCGTTTTGTCCGTTACCACCTCAGGCTCAGTGGTCGCAGCCGTCTCGTCCATCACTGCCGTAGGCTCGTCCGCAGCAGCCGTTTCATCCACCGCTGCCTCAGGCTAGGCCGCAGCAGTTGTCTCACCCGCCGCCACCTCGGGGTCGACAATGGTAGCCATCTCGGGCATAACAGTCGTGACTGTCTCGTCAACCACTAGCTCGGGCTCGGCAATTATGGCTACATCGCCTACCGTCGCCTCGGGTTCAGCAGCCACCTCCTCCACCGCCCCCTCGGACTCAACGGTCGCCGCCACTCCTTCAGTAAGGCTCGGCCCTGCATGACAAGATATATAAGAATTGATAGTTTAAAGCTTTGACAACGAGACATAGAAAACACATTACCTGAGGTGGATTTACCGTTGGCTTCCCGAGCTGCACGTGCCGCCCGTCTATGAGCAGTAGACAAGGCAACTGGGAGCTCCTCTGAAGGAGTAGCAGCGGGAGTAACGACACTTAAACCTGCTCCCGCAGCCAAAACAGCGCTACGCTCCCTTGCTGCGCGTCTCAGGCGCTTCCTCTCCTCCTGGGCCTTCATGACAGACCTTTTGGAAGCCTCCTTTAGCAAGGAGTAGTCGTCCACATTCAGGGTTGCCTCCAGAGCCGTCAAGGCTTCCATCATCGGTTTTTTAAGTAGGGCCTCTTGAGGCAATCCCGAAGAGGCCGGGACTTCGGTAGCTGGCCCGGGGAGAATTTCCGAATCGGCTTGTGAGGTAGGTCTTGTGGTCCCTACGATAAGACAAAGAGAAGGTAAGATTACCCATAAGAAATGGAAGCAGAAACATAGCGAACCGAAATGTACCGAGGCCTAAGGATGCTCTAAGTCGTTCCTCCTCCTCGAAAGTCTTGAGAGAAGTAGCGATGGCTTCTTCGGTATAAATGCCTGTTAAAGAAGGAAAAGCGTTAGTCAAAAGCAACGATAGAGGTACGATGCAATGACGAAAATAATACAACTAATGATTACCTGATTGTGCGAGTTTGTCCAACCACTCGTCGCGCCTTGCCAATCGCTCGGAAGCTACGATGGCAGCTGCCAGATCAGTGTTATCCGGCGGCGTGAATAGGCCTTCGTTGGTCCCGTACTCACTCAAGCCCTCACTATAAGGAGCATGAGGTTCTTGACCAAATACAACGTCAGCAGAGAGGATCGACTTCTTCTTCCTCTTCTGCGCGCGAACTCCGGTCGCACCTAAAATCATCTTACGCTTTGTGGGCACCTTGGGACGGCGGGTCCCGATATCCGAGCCCATGCCGGATTCAGGTGAAACCAAGTTTACCGTCTCCACGGGAGCACGGGGCGCTGATGGCACGTCCACAGGATCGAGGGACAATCCACGTGTGGGGCTTAGCACACGTGGAGGCTCAACTCCAGCATCTCCTCTCAGTGGAAGAGGGACAGGGGTCCTTCGCTTTAGGGGATGTTGCGATCGCTGGCGGGGGACGTACTCTTGCGATCAAGCAGCAGTCGCTTCTCTTCCCTGATGACAGCGCCCATCGCGTGCTGATACCAGGCCCCGTATACGTTGAGGTCCCTTGGAATGCAAGTCGGCTCGCTAATGAAGAAGTGGGAGCCCGTATTTAACCGCATAAAGTGATGCAGTGTACTCCGTATTCCTTCTCTGGTGGCCGCATGCTCTTCCAAAAACGCCTCCAGTGGGACCCCCTGGTTATAACTTAGCTGCTGGGCGAAACGATGGGGGTTGTATCTCATAAAAGCTCCGCCTCATTCTGCATGAACACGAGGAAGCCCGGCCTGATGGAGTATAGATGTAGAATCTCCCGGGCTTTCAACACGGAGGCCCCGTCCTTGAAATTATCGCGCAACGCCAACACCGCCTTGGAGGTTTCCGGGCCGATTGTCAGGACCTTGTCCGTGAAAGAAATACCCGCTCCGACCGTACGCGGACGAAGAAGCATCCCCCTAGCTTCCCGCGGAGGTGGATTCACGATAGAAGCACCGATCAGCCGCATAACTCTCGGGAATATGTACTTCTCATAAAACGAGGGTCTTTTATGAATGCAAAATACCCCGAGCACGTGCATTTCCATCCACTAAGTAAAGTAGTGCATCGGGAAATTGGCGGCTTGCACCCCCGGTTCAGTTACGTCCGCCGCCACGCTAAGACCATGGTACAAGTGGGCCAACCCGGCAACCCCGATGGCTAATTGTATGCCAGCCACCATTCGATGTGCTGGGAAGAAGACGGACGACCTCATATAGCGAGGGTGCATGGGGAGCGCGAACCAGCACAACCATAGCCCCAGAAACCCGAGAAAGAAAGTATCATCGTCAATGCCCGAGCAGCGATTTCCGACAAAGGGATCATTGCGGCATCAGGGAGATAAAAGCCTTTTTGATCGGCTTCCAGTACTGGTCGACGATCTAAGCCAAGGCCGAAGGGGTCGTCGAGCTTGGCAAATTTTTCTCCCCGTTCCGATAGAATCTCCGGTCGAAGAAAGCGGGAAATGAAGTCTACGAAACTAACTCCCCGGCCTCCCGATTCCAAGAAAAGGCTCTCATACATATTCAGCACCTTTATCAGACTCGAAAACTAGTGCTGAATAGCATTCTCCGGCGTTAGGTCCATCACCAATGGCTTGGTGGCAAAAACGTATTCATCCGGAGGAAGCAGCTCCTCATAGTGCTCCCCCCTCACCGGTAGACCGGAAATCTCAGCAAATTCTTCTAGAGAGATGGAAACTTCCCTGTCCATTAGAAGAAAGGTATGTGTGGGAATGTTCCTGTTTCGCCCAATCAGAGCAAAGCTCTGTTGAAATTCAAAATTCAAAATTTTGAAGCAACGCTTCAAATCTCGGGCGCAACGCGCCACATGTCAGGCGCTGATACGTCAGCGCAGCGCCCAAGAAGGCGCGCCCAGTCAGAGCAAAGCTCTATTTTAAGCAAAATTAAAGGAAGAAACGCTTCAGTTGCGCATGCACTGCGCTGCGCGACACGTGTCAGCGCAGATGCGCTCGCGCAGTTGCGCTGCGCTGTGCGCTGCGTGACGCGTGTCAGCGCAGTTGCGCTAGCGCAGTTGCGCTGCGCGACGCGTGTCAGCGCAGATACGCTAGCGCAGTTGCGCTGCGCTGTGCGCTGCGTGACACGTGTCACGCGCTGGGGCATTTGCGCCAAACAGAATTAAGATTTTAAAGAAATCTTTCTGTTCTTATTAAAACAAGAAGATTTTCTCCTGTAAAACAGAAGCCCTTGGATCAAAGATCCAACGGTGGGGAAAATTCCCCAAATCACTCAGAAAAAGATCTCTTCAACAAAATTAACTAATTTATGGGCACTATAAAAGAGACCCTAGACCTCAATTCAAAGGCATCAACATTTTCTTGAAAAAAGTCAAGAGCTTCAAACAGAGAGAGAATTCTGAGAAAATTTCAAAGAAAAAGGTAAAAACCTTCACGAGAGAAAAGAAATCTCTTTTAATAAATCATTGATCTAAAAACTAGATCAATATTCTCCACATAATAAACAGTGCTTTGCACTTCTCATGAACCACTGGTTCTTTAAAAAGAAGAAAAAAACAAAATAAAAATAGTGCTTTGCACTTTTATGAACCTCTGGTTCTTGAAACAAAAAGAAAAACTTATTTTTCTTTGATCTAAATTAGATCAAGAAATCAAATAGTGCTCTGCACTTCTGTTCTTGAATCTAAAAGATTCTTAGTGCTTTGCACTTCCAAACAGCGCTGTTGCGCTCTTGAGAGAGCGCCACGTGTCAGCTACGGAACAACTTGCGCTACGCGCTCTTGAAATAGAGCTTTGCTCTCTGGAATTGGCGCAACTCACCAGAGCGCGCCACGTGTCAGCAGCGCAACAGCGCAGCGCACTAGCGCAGCGCACTGCGCTGTTGCGCTTGCGCTCACCAGAGCATGACACGTGTCACCACCATATGAGTTTGCGCTCATTACTCGGCGCAAAGCGCCTGACAAGCCACGCGGGGTACTGTCAGAGTATTTAATGCTCTACATTATTAAAGAAAAGGGACATAGCCCAATTAAAAGGCCTAACAGGCCTAATAAAAAAGTGCTATGCATTTTAAAAAGGGCAGAACCCAAACAAAATAGATGCTCTGCATCATTTATAAAAGGGCAGAGCCCAACCAAAACAAGAATAATGCAGTGCATGGCCGTAAGTCCTCAAACTAAATTGACTGAGCACAGCTGCTCTCCTAAATCAATTTACATCCGGTTTGAGGGTACATCTCTGAACTTCTCTGCTACCCATCGTTGTAATCCTTCAACGACGTCAGAGAGGTGACGGGTCCCGACGACTAAACATTCAAACGGACTGCGGGGTACTTAAACTCGTGGACCGAAACGTCCTCAAACTAATATCGGACCGAAACGTCCTTAAACTAATATCGGACCGAAACGTCCTTAAACTAATGTCGGACCGAAACGTTCTTAAACTAATATCGGACCGAAACGTCCTTAAACATGTACCACCACGTCCCTAAACTGGAACAATAGAGCTTCAAAATGCTCTTTTGACGGATCTAAACGATCCCGTTTAAGTTGATCTTAGCCCCAAACACGGCTAACGTATCCTTAAACATTCAAATGGACTATAAAATTCCCAAATCAACTTTGGTTCGAGGGTACATCTCCGAACTCCTCTGACATCTGCCGTTGTAATCCTTCAACGACGTTAGAGAGATGACGAGTCCCGATGGCCAGATATTAAATGGATTATCACGTTAAGTTGATCTTAGTCTCAAACAGGACTAACGTATCCTTAACGAACGTTTAAGTTGATCTTAGCCGCAACACGACTAATGCATCCTTAAACTAAAAATACCAAACCCAGATCTAAGTAAATACGGATTTGGACTAATCCACGTCCTACGGGCGACGGCATTACTCAGTCTCCGTACACAATCCACTGGAAACCACAAACAAAACAAACACACACGACACGAAGTGAAATTCTGGAGAAGGAGAAAGTTGTTACCGCAATGCAGTAGCGTAATTAACTGCAGAGGCTTGCGCCGCCTGCAGGGAAGAGCGTCCTCATAATCAAAAACCTTTCAAGCGAGGGGGAATCTGACGAAGTCTGCTACATCGGCCGCATCCGTCTAAACCTCCGATACACGGTGCCATAAATCAACTTGGCATCTTCGGAGAGGTGGACGGATAAAACCAAATAGCATCTGCCCCGAATCTCAGCGTCAGGACATCGCAGTCGTGTGCGCCGCCATTCGGAGGGGAACAGATTCTGGCACGCCCGGTGGGACCTTTTCCTCTTTCCACTCCACACTTCGTATGTCGTCTTCGCGAATCAATCGCGGTTTGTTAATGGTTGCCTTCGGATTTCAAGTTACTAAGATTTGGTCTTTTGCCTGGCACAGAACTCAAGATTCAATAGCCTTTAACTGCACCAACTGCTCGAAGTGCCACTGCAACGGACACTCCACCTCACCGGGAGGTGTAGCATATGGACCCCAAGCGGCTTCCTTCCTCGCTCTGCCGGTATACCAGGTGATCCAGGCCACCACCGGCCTGTTTTTCGGGACCATGATCCCACCTACAAGCTTCTCTATGCCAATACCTGCACCGGAAGTGAACAAAAAGTCGGTCTTCGACCTGCTCAATGCTACGACGGCCCCTGTCAACGGGTCGCCCGCTACCAAACCGACAACCTCTGTTTTCACCAGGCTAAATCAGAACTCTAAACTGGCTGTCCCAAGGAAGGCAATAACTGCTGCTCCAGAAGTCGTCAAGATGGCTTCCCCTGTCAAAGAGTCAGTCTTTTCAAGACTGACGATTCCTGCTCCTGCCCCTGCCCGAGGATCCGTCTTCGACAGGTTGAATATCATCCCTCAAAAGACAACTTCAGTCGTTAAGAGGTTAACACCGGCGGTGCCTCATTCAGACAGGGGGCAAAAAGAAGCTATCTCTATCTCTGAGCCAGTCCCAATGGCTCGTCGTGCTCGACGTCGCCATTGGCAACGAGTGAGGAAGGCAGGGGGCAACTCCCCCTCTGGGCTAACTCCACCGGCTCCAATGGTGAAAGTCAACGCTGCTGTTCCAACTGGGAATGGCTTTGAACAGCTGAGGAGGGTACGGAAGAACTCTCCAACCGCTACACTGAAAAGATCTCCTCCACATATGGAGAGAGATCTGGAAACAAAGCAAGAACAGCCCCCTCAACGGCTGTCTTCAAAAATTTATAAAGTTTGGCGGAGGGTTCAAGACTCCGTGATTGACCCAGGTCACTCTCGTCGCCAGAAAAAGGCGAAGGTGGAAAAAGACAAGGACTGCCCCATTAAACAGTAACGGACAACAATCGCTAGGGTGCCCACTGCAACGGCCCCTTCAACTTCAACGGCCCACAAAAGAAGGAGGCCAGAGAAAACTCCCGCGTCAGCAGCAAAAGTTAAAAATGGTGAACCTAAATGCCCCAAGTCAGGGGGCATAACAGTTCATACGGTTTACATGGCATCGGGAAAAGAAGACAGCCGTGCATCCACGGGTCATAGACCGCTCACCCGATCAGTGACCAAGGCACAGGAGCAACAGCAAAAACTCCAAGAAATGATGAACGCTATGGCCGTACTTACAGGGCCAAAAGAGAACTCTGAAATGTCCTCAGATGAGCGCCAGGAGGAAGAAACCGACGCCGAATTCCTTCGTCGGATATTGGAGAAGAAGGACAAAGAGGCTGCGGAACAAGCAGCCAACATACAGCGTATGGGCCTCCTCTTCCAGGACATGATAGGGATGATGATACAACAAGATCCCCCGGCTGAAGAGCCCCCGATCATCCTTGGAGACGATAGGGGAGAGACATCAAATCCTCCACCAGCTCTATCGACAGCTAAAGAGGATACAATCTCCAAAGCTGATTTGGATGAGTACATCGCCCAGCAAATACGGGTTCATCATGCGACCGAAGCAGCTGGCCAGGTCATAAAAACGGGGCGGCCATATCCAAGTTGGTACGATCAAATCAAGTATCCACCCGGTTACACAATTCCCAAGTTCCATGTCTACAAAGGGACGGGCAATCCTCATCAACATGTTGCCCAGTTTAGGGCACTCTGTGGCAACACCGGTGTGATGACAAGCTTTTGCTTCGCCAGTTTGTTGGAAGCTTATCGGATACGGCGTTCGAGTGGTACTCTGAGCTCCCGAACGACTCTATCAAAACCTTCGCGGAGATGGAGCTACTGTTTACTCAGCGTTTTCCAAGCGCCAGTGAACGTACCCCGATGACAGCACTGATTAACGCCAGGGTAAAGCCAGACGAGACGTGGGTTCAGTACGCTATATGATGGCTGAACTTATGGTCAAAGTGCGAGCAGCGCATTGAAGAAGCTCCTGCGGTGGGTATGTTTGTAGGAACCCTTGATCCGCAAGCGACCATCTCACAATTTATGATGTTTTTCAAGCCAACTACCTTCCAGGCCTTGATTGACAAACTAGCGCAAATGGATCAAATGGGCCATAAACCCCCTCTTCCAAGGCCGGGCTCCCGAAATGACAAAGAGAAGGGAAAAGCGATCGTCGTCACTAATGCTCAACAACAACCGAGCGACCCGAAGCCGGTTGCTCGTCAAAATAATATGCGCCCGTACGTACCCCTTGAGGATAGGATGGGACGTCCTTATTCCTTTCCCCGCGATAAAACGAGGAGGTTATTCGAGCTGGCGTTGCGCAACAGACTCATAAATCTGCCGGATCCAAAACGTCCGTTGCAACCAAGTGACGTCAACGAGCCCAACTACTGTCCTTATCATCGAGTATTAGGCCATTCGATCGAAGATTGCTACGTTTTCAAGAATTAGCTTGAAAACCAGTACCGACAGGGCAAGTTCGCGTTATCGGACAAATGGAAGGTGAATTTCCCGCAGCCCCACACCTCTAAGAGGACGAATACGCCGGGGGCAACATGCTCCGTCATTGAAGAAACTCCTTGGGAGGTTGTATTATCAGCCAAGACAAAGAGGATGCTAAACGATCTTCAGGCATGTCCAGCGATCAAGTGGAAGAACCCGTTGGAACCGCAGGTCATTGAGGGGATGTTGAAGCCGCGTACAACTCCAAAGACCGATGGTGGTGGTTCAAGCACTTGCAGCCAGCCGTCAAAATCTTCGAAAAAGAAGAAGAAGAAATCTAAGAAGCCCGTGAAGCCTGGCGACAAGCGCACAGACTTACAAAAGCAAATTGACGCTCTGGATGAATACAACCAAAAGGCACGGACTCCCATTACGCTCCAAGAGTTCCTCAATCACGTCTTTCAAGAAGAAGATGAGGGAGAAAGCTCATCTGATGAATCTGAAGAATGTGTGGCGAGCTGTCATGTGATTTCCCATTCGATCACGGACGATGAGGAGACTCCTTGTACTGAAACGCTGGGGGCAGATCCTGAACCAAAAATTTTAGGGCCATCAGATGAAGTAATTGACGCGTTCCTTAACGAAGCTCGATTGAAAAGTAAAGCTGATCGAGAATGCGAGGCAGTCATATTTGTAAAGGCCAAGCGCCAGCGACTTGACGAAAGAGCTGAGATGCTCCCGCTGGAGCAAAACACCTCCTCCGTTACCGACAAAAGCCAATTCAAGATGAGGAAAAAGTTTGCTAAGGCCATATCAATGGGCATGAAGCTACCATCCTCTGAAGGAAACATCACTGGTGAAATGGAAACGCACCCTTCCTATTGCTTATATCATCAAAAGATTTTGCACCCCACTCAAGAGTGCAAAGCTTTCGATAGATGGTGGCAAGGATATATTGCTCATCGACAACGCTTTAAGCGGGAAAAGCGTAAAACTCGTCGAGAGCAAAGAAATACGACCGAAGGGCTTAAAAGGACTGCTGGCGATTGTCGCATGGTTAACACCAGCGGGTCACAAGTGCCTACATTCGGGAGCGATTCTGATGAGGAGCTGGAACTTGCCCCTCTCTTTAAAGAGTCCACTTCGGGAAAAGAAGAAGAGCCCAAGGTCTGCGAAAATATTCGGCTGCGGAATCGGACGCTGCCTGAAAAGAATCTCGGACCCTCAAGCAGAAAAGATAAAGGGAAAGAAAAGGTCTCTGAAGATATCGTCTTAGATGACCAAGTTCTGGAAGAGCTAAACGCCAACAACCCGCCGAAGAAGAATAAGGTAGATTACAACGTCTTAGCACATCTGAGAAAGCTGCCCTCACAACTTAGCATTTTTGACGCCCTTTTGCTATCAAAAGAGGCGAGTGATTCGTTGATTAAGGCGCTCCAAGACCCAGAACAATTCCAAGCATGCCTGGCCGAGGAAAAGATGAAGGATGAATTGGAGGAAGTGCACACGGCCGATATTACTTTTGGCGATGAAGACCTTCTACTTGGGACGTGCGAACACAATCGCCCTCTCTATTTCTCGGGATACTGCCATGATATAAAGATAGGCAAAATCCTGATCGATAATGGGTCCTCTGTTAATCTCCTCAACGTGCGGATGTTAAAAGAAATCTGCATGAGCGTCCAGCACCTTGCTCGTGACAAGATCATCATCTCCGGGTTTGACTCCCAATCATCAAGAACTCTTGGGTCTGTGATATTGACGTTACGCTTCGGGCTACTCGTCACGGACGTTAAGTTCCACGTCATAGACGCCAAGACATGCTACAACGCTTTGCTCGGCCGGCCATGGTTACACGAGTACAACATCATCCCTTCTACACAACATCAGTGTATGAAGTATTTTAAGGATGGTTTCGAGTATACCGTGACGGGAGAACTGAACCCGTTCTCCGTGAACGAGGTCCGCAAATACGAAGATGCCAAATATTTCTTACCGGATTTCGAAGATACGGAGAAGTGTCACAAACCGGAGAATAAAGCTAACGCCACCATCCCTGTCTTCGGCAGTGATACCGAGGAGGAAAAGGAGATAGTGTATTCGGGTCCGCCCCAACACAACAAGCCAAGATCGTCCGCTCCTACGTTGATCTTTGGTAGCGACTCGGAAGATGAGATCCGTGTTGTATTCTCTGCTCGACCTTCCATACGAACGTCCGCTGACAAAAGGCAAAGTCTACAAGTCGCCATGGTGCCGCTTAAACACCATAAGGAACTGGATGTACTTAATATTTACAATGTTGAAGAGCTACAAACATTCTACATCCCTCCCAGGCAAGAAAGCGAGAAAGCAATTCTGTTCTACCGCTCTGAAGAAACCAAGGTGGAAAAAGAAATCTGGCATGGCGCGGATCCTACGCTCGACAGGCTTCAGCCTATCCGTCTTCCCAGATATTATACAGAGGGTTTGAAAAAGCTGCTGAAACGCCAGGGGATATCCTTCAAGCAGACCGTTCAAAAAGCCAAGTTCTATGACAAAGTCCGGAACATTCCCGGGACTCAACGCAAACTGCCTAATGGGAGAATGGAAACAATTGGGCTTGGATACGTCCAGTCAAAGAAACGGGAGCTACTAAACAGCTGCTATGTCGTGTATGACTTCGATGAAGAAGCGGATGCTCAATGGGAGGACGCTAATCCTGAGACAGTGAAAATTCCAGATGCAAAAGTGCCCAGTCCGTCATTCGAAGAACGAATGGACAAATTTATAAGGGAAGCTGGTCAAAAAGTCCGAGACGACCATAACCGTGAAATGGCAATCTACGAGAAAGCCAAAACGCAACGCCTCCTTCAACAGGCCGTAAAAGACGAAAATGCCACCCCCTGTCAACCTGTTATAAAAAAGGCTCGACGTAGAGGCAGAAACGAGTTGAAAGGCCAAAAGGGCGCTCAACAGCAACAAAGCGGGGCTAAGAAGCCACGCAAACGAGAGTCGAGCGTTATTGATCTATCCCTCATGAAGAAAATGGGTCGAGCGTACTCATTTCCTCGGGATAAGACGAAGAAGATACTTGACCTTGCTCTAAAACATCAAATGCTTACATTGTCGGAGTCTAAATACCCCGAACAAGCGGGCGAAGTCTCACACCTGGACTATTGCTCTTACCATCGAGTAATAGGGCACCTTCTCGAGGACTGCTTCACCTTCAAGAATTGGGTCGAAGATCAGTATCAGCTTGGCAAGTTCGCTCTGTCCGACAACTGGAGGATAGCACCACCACAAAAGCACTAGCCCAAGGCCACGAAAGAAGAACCAGTTCCGCATTGGGATTGGAAGCGAATTCGTACTTGTCACGTGATAATGATATCAAGGGAAGAGTCTGAGAATATGGATGACCTTCCCTGGTGCTTCGAAAACAGCAATGACGAGATAATCTCAGAATTCCCACCAGCGCCAAAAGAGCTGGAAGACGGAATCCATACCACTGCAGATAACCTCAAGAAAATTGAGTTGGGGACGGCAAACGATCCACGACCGACATTCATCAGCGAGCTACTATCTGAAGAAAGGGTATCTGCGTTAAAGGACGTGCTCCTACAGCATAAAGATTGTTTCGCATGGAACTACTCCGAAATGCCGGGATTAGATCCAGAAATTGCTGTGCACAGATTGGCAATATCTCCGGACGTCAAGCCAGTCAAACAGGCGCCGAGAAGAATGCGGCTCGAGCTTGAAATGAGTATCAATGCTGAAGTCAAAAAGCTGATCGACTCCGGCTTCATCCCGGAAGTTCAATACCCTGAATGGATCGCAAACATCGTCCCGGTGATGAAGAAAAATAGGACAGTGCGCATATGTGTAGACTTCCGGGATCTCAATAAAGCTTTCCCGAAGGACGATTTTCCAGTGCCAATCACCGAACTGATGATAGACAATACGTCCACTCATGAGATTTTCTCCTTCATGGACGGCTCGTCAGGATATAACCAGATAAAAATGCATCCAGAAGACCAGAAGCACACAGCCTTTAGGACCTCTTTGGGAATATTTTGTTACAAGGTGATGCCCTTCGGTTTAAAGAACGCCGGTGCCACCTACCAAAGGGCCATGACGAAGATCTTCGATGACCTTATACACGAAATCGTCGAATGCTATATCGACGATCTCGTGGTTAAAAGTAAATCATACGAAGAACATCTCGAGCATTTGAAGACTGTATTTCAACGCCTTCGGCAATACAACTTGAAGATGAACCCGCTCAAGTGTGCATTTGGAGTTTCCTCAGGCAAATTCCTGGGATTCATTGTTCGACACCGAGGTATTGAAATAGATCCGTCAAAGATCAAAGCGATCATGGAAATGCCTCCGCCAAGGACCCTTAAACAGTTGCGATCTCTCCAAGGGAAGCTCGCATACATACGGCGATTTATAGCCAACCTTTCAGGCAAGTGCCGTCCCTATAGCCACCTGATGAAGAAGGGAACCCCATTTGTCTGGGATCACAAATGCCAAGGCGCACTGGACGAGATCAAGCAGTACCTGCAGAACCCTCCAGTATTGGCTGCTCCAGTTAAGGGAAAGCCTCTCATTCTTTACACGACCGCCCTCGAAGGTTCCTTAGGCGCATTATGGGCACAAGAGAACGATCAAGGGAAGGAAAGAGCACTCTATTACTTAAGTCGAGTTCTGCTGGGAGCAGAAAGCAATTACTCTCCCATTGAGAAGCACTGCCTGGCGCTAATCTTTGCAATAACAAAGCTCAGACATTACGCATTAGCACATGAAGTCCGTCTCATTTCGAAGGTAGACCCTCTCAAATATCTAATGTCAAGGGCCATATTGACAGGTCGACTCGCTAAATGGGCTCTGCTCTTGATGGAGTTCTCGATAACGTATCAACCTCTCAAGGCAGTGAAAGGCCAGGCCATCGCCGACTTCCTCGCTGAGCATCCAATACCCGCCGATTCACCTCTGAATTGCGATCTTCCAGACGAACATGCGTTTGATGCGATCGACAGTGATGATACCCGATGGGAGCTTTATTTCGACGGAGCATCTTCCGTGAAGAAGCGCAAACAAAGTATCCCTATAATCAAATCGGGGGTAGGCCTCATCTTCGTGACTCCACAAGGAGGGATAATGCGTTTCGCTTTCTCCTTAACAGAGCCAAGGACAAATAATGAAGCCGAATACGAAGCTCTGATAGCGGGCCTCGAGATCGCCATTGATATGGGAATTGAAAACCTCCTCATATACGGGGATTCTCAACTGGTCGTTAGTCAAGTAAACGGCGACTACCAAACGTGTAAGCCAGAACTGGTGAAGTACGGCGAAAGAGTGCAACAATTGTTGATCCAAATCCCCTCTTATGCTTTGGAGAACATACCGCGCGCGGAAATAGCAAAGCAGACGCGTTGGCTAAACTTGCTAAAGAACTGGCTGACGAGAACCTCGATGACGTTAGAATCGTGGTACAAAGCCGTCGAGTGCTTGCCCCGGCAGAAATATCTCCGGAATTATCCGAAGAAAAGGGAGCGAGCGAGTAGACAACCCTGCAAGTAAAAGATTGGGAAAATACAGAGGATTGGAGAGAAGTCTTCATAGATTACTTCAAGTCCCACCGAATGCCTGAAGAAGCATCCACAAGACATCAGCTCATGAAACGAGCTCTGTCTTTCGCCTTCGTCAACGATACTCTGTACAAGAGGTCATTTGATTCTCTGTGGCTGAGATGCTTAGGACCTGACGAAGCGAAAATGGTCGTTCAGGAAATTCACGACGGACTCTGCGGTTCTCACCAAGCGGGCCCAAAGATGAAGTTGAAGATAAAACAGATGGGCTACTACTGGCCCACGATGATTCAGGACTGCCTCGAATATGCGAAGCAATGCCACTCATGCCAAATCCATGGGGACTTCATCCACCAGCATCCAAATCCACTACATCCAACGGTGGCTAGCTGGCTATTCGAAATGTGGGGGACTGACATAGTCAGCCCTATCGAACCAGCATCGTCTAGGGGGCATCGTTTCATCCTGGCGACGACTGACTACTTCTCTAAATGGGCAGAAGCAGTACCGTTAAGAGAAGTGAAGACGGAAAATATCCTCCACTTCTTCAAGACGCACGTCATATATCGGTTTGGAACTCCGCGAAGGATCATCTCCGATAACGGGCCAGCTTACAGAAGCCACAAGATCAGTGGCTTTGCGCAACAACATAATATAGACTGGAGATATTCCTCGGTTTATAATCCATGAGCTAATGGTCTAGCTGAAGCCTTCAATAAGACCCTGACGAAAATCATGAAAAAGACGGTGTCCCGAAATAAGAGAGACTGGAACGAGAGGCTGTAAGAATCTCTCTAGGCATATCGAACTACGTTCAAGACGGCCACAAGCACAACGCCGTACGCGTTGGTATTTACGACGGAAGCAGTACTCCCCCTCGAGATAGAGTTACCCTCTCTACGAGTAGCATTCCACTACGAGCTGACGGATGAGGAAAATGCTCACCTTCGGCTTGAGGAGCTTGACGCCCTTGATGAAACCCGGCTCATAGCGCAACAAAATCTGGAGGCCTATAAAGAAAAGATGACGCGCTCATATGAAAGACTGACCCGACCGAGGACATTTCGCCAAGGCGAACTCGTGCTAGTGGTCAAAAGACCTATGATCCCCAATCGCGCCAAGCGAGGAAAATTCGAGCCAAACTATGAAGGCCCGTACATCATAGATAAGATCTACCAAGGTGGGGCCTATCTACTCATGGACATGCACGGTGAAAGGCCTTTCAGGCCAATAAACGGCCGCTTCCTAAAGAGATACTACGCTTGATGAGCCACGGCCTAGGTCAATGGTAGATGACGACGACTATGTCCCCTCACTATCTTCCTAAGCTCAAACTCCATCAGCAGTAGCCAGCCTTCTCAAACGTCGGACCGAAATGTCCTTAAACTAATAGCAGACCGAAACGTCTTTAAACTACTACCGCAGCATCTTTAGGCTGACAAGATATAAAAAAAATATAAAAATAAAAAGAATAAAAAGAAAACGGTATGTCTGTAAGCAAAAAGGGCATGGATGAAAACCCGAAAAGGGGCTCCGTGAGTAAAAACAGCAGGGCTACCGGCGAGTGTTCGCGAAAACCCGAAAGGGCGCGACCTCATAAAAAAAAAGAGAGAAAAAGAAAATAAAAAGAATAAAAAAACGGTATGTCCATAAGCAAAATGGGCACGGATGAAAACCCGAAAGGGCTCCGTGAGTAAAAACAGCAGGACTGCCGGCGAGTGTTTGTGAAAACTCGAAAGGGCGCAACCTCGTCAAAAGACATTTACAGGGTCCCCTCGACCTTGTAAGGAGAAACCGCCCGCGTGAGATCCTTACGACTCACAAGGGAGCAACACACTTAGGGATCCTCACGATTCCTAGGGAGAAAATACACTCACGAGATCCTCACGACTCGTGAGGAGAACTCTCTTATGGGACCCTCACGGCTCATAAGATTTGAAAGTCTTAAATTACAGAGACCTAAACCTGTGCTTAAGCAACCCCCACAACTTCCGATATTGCTCTACAAGTGGCTCAATACCGATCCTTGTATACAATCCATGGGCGTGAATAAACATTTCCCTAACCAAGTCCCATCCATGACTGGGGATATGTTCGCATGGTAAATAACCCTTGTAAATCCTCTCGATTTATGAGGAGAAAACCCTCCTGTAGGATCCTTACGACTTACAGAGGAAACGAACACTTAGGAATCCTCACGAGTCCTAAGAAGAAAATACCCCTACGAGATCTTCACGACTTGTAGGGAGAAATAACATCGTGGAACCCTTACGGCTCATGAAGTCAAAAGCCTTAGCCGACAGGACCCTAATCCTGGTCGCTAAGCCACCTTTGTTCGACATCGACAGAGACAGATGATGATTCGCTCCTGGTAATATCCCAGTTGTAGTGGTGCTGATGCCGAAATTGGTCTACAGCAAAAAGCCAATAGGCCGCACATGCATACGAAATAGCCGAAATGATAGGGCAACTTGCAATAAAAAGCAGCAAGTAAAAATGTATGCATGCAAAATAGCCGAAATGATTGGGCAACTCGCAATAAAATGCAGCGAGTGAAAACAAAATAAATAACCGAAATGATTGGGCACCGTGAAAAATAGCCGAAATGATTGGGCAATCGCGACCTTCGCGATATAAAAGCTGAAATGATAGAGCATCGCGGAAATAAAACAAAAAAAAATGATGATAAAACTTTGGCCCTACAGTTAAGATCACATAGATCCCCGTATACAATCCAAGGGCGTAAACAAAGAGGGAACCATACTTTCCCAACAGGCTCCGCCAGAAGACGAAGCCAAATCTCGACGGTTCAGTCCAACTCCGAAGAAACCAGTGTCTTCAGCAGATACCTCGATTCACGGATACAAACACTCCTTGACGAGAGCCTCCTGATCCGCGTCGACTCACAGAGCCAACAGTGCCTCCGTGGGAAATCCTCGACTCGTTTCAAACCCCAAGGAAACAAATAATCCTTGGCGCTTGGGAAACAAATAATCCTTAGCAAACTCCTCGACTCACGGATACAAACACTCCTTGACGAGAGCCTCCTGATCCACGTCGACTCGCAGAGGCACCGGTGCCTCCGTGGGAAATCCTCGACTCGTTTCAAACCCCAAGGAAACAAATAATCCTTGGCGCTTGGGAAACAAATAATCCCTAGCAAACTCCTCGACTCACGGATACAAACACTCCTTGACGAGAGCCTCCTGATCCGCGTCGACTCGCAGAGCCACCAGTGCCTCCGTGGGAAATCCTCGACTCGTTTCAAACCCCAAGGAAACAAATAATCCTTGGCGCTTGGGAAACAAATAATCCCTAGCAAACTCCTCGACTCACGGATACAAACACTCCTTGACGAGAGCCTCCTGATCCGCGTCGACTCGCAGAGCCACCAGTGCCTCCGTGGGAAATCCTCGACTCGTTTCAAACCCCAAGGAGACAAATAATCCTTGGCGCTTGGGAAACAAATAATCCCTAGCAAATTCCTCGACTCACGGATACAAACACTCCTTGACGAGAGCCTCCTGATCCGCGTCGACTCGCAGAGCCACCAGTGCCTCCGTAGGAAATTCTCGATTCGTTTCAAACCCCAAGGAAACAAATAATCCTTGGCGCTTGGGAAACAAATAATCCCTAGCAAATTCCTCGACTCACGGATACAAACACTCCTTGACGAGAGCCTCCCGATTCGCGTCGGCTCGCAAAGAAACCAGTGTCTCCGCGGGAAAATTCCCGATTCGTCTCAACTTGTAAGATGAAACCTCAGGCAGTAGGGACTAAAAAGCTTGTGATTGTTATAAATTTCGGATTGTGTATGTAAAAGTATCAATTCAAATAGTCCTCGATTTCGGTGCCATTTGATTGATCGTAAAATGCGAGACTGTGTAAGTAAGTCAAATCGATAAGAGTCTTTTTGTGTCGGTAATTAGAAAATTGAATAAAGTTCACAATCAAAAAATTATATTTGACCGCAATCAACTACGGTGTCAGTTGTAGATCGTAAGCGAGTGCGGATCGTCCACAGGGATTGTGCGATTCGTTTTTATATTTGCTGTATTTGAATTGAAAAGTTAATAGAAAAGAAAAGAAAACATGATTCAAGAATTTATCGATTGATTCAGGTGTCACGAGTTTAATCAAGAATCAAGAAAATGATAAACAATCGAGAATCAGGGTTTCGATGATATTTCCAACCAAATGTCAAGAATCTAAATGAGGCTCGTAGGAATCGATCGGATCTATAGACGTGATGTAATTTCAAGATTTCATGTTCTTGTCCTTCGAAGGATTGATACTAGATCGATGATGATCGACGAGAGTTAGGGATTTCTTGATGAAACTAGGGTTTCATCATTTAACCCTTGTTCTTTTGTTGATATCATTCACATTGTAGCCTCTAGCAATTTCAAGAAACGATCGTACTCCCCAATTTCGAGCGATATCAATCAAGAAAGCATCGCAACGAATTGGGTCGTCGATTCTTGATCTTGCTAGGGTTTACAAAACTCGTAGGATTCAAGAATCGATTTAAGATATATTACATCATCATTCTATTGATCAACTCGACTCCTCGACGAGCGGAGTATTACTCAAACATCACAACAAGAATTACAACTAGAAATTTAGATTGAATCATGATGCGAGAATTTAAAGAAAACAAGATAAAAGAATATCACCTTTTATTTATATCAACAATTTGATTACAGTCGCTCAAGAACTACAAGAGGAAGAACTAAATTGTCGACTTGGCTTCGCTCGGCTCCGTGAGTCGCGGATCGGCTTGGACCACTTGCTCTGTTGAAGATCGGCTCGGCTCATAAAAGGTTGCAAGGCTTCTTGCTTGATGGGGTACTCGGGATCTTGGCTTTGGATTGGAATTAGGGTTTTACACAAGTCCTCTCACTAGACTTGTGGAAGAAGAAGATGAAGAAAGAGATAGAATGGCTCTAAAATGAACTAATGGAGGGATTTTTCCATGATGATTTACAAGTGAGCCTAGGGTCTTATTTATAGAACACCCAAACCCTAAGCCTTTGTGAAGTTCCCTCCAAAAGTTTGTTGAGGAACTTCTAGAAAGAGTTTGTTAGGCTTAGCTTAGGGTTTAAGCTAGGGTTTAGGGAGAAGTTTCTAGAATGATAGGCTAGTTTAGTGTTGATCCCAAAGCTTGCTGATCTGGCAGAAGTATCTGGAATATTCTGGAATTTGTCATGTCTTTCTGAGCTTCTGGAAGTGAGGTAAGAGATGTACACCAAAGATTTAGGGCTGACGTGGCATAAGAGCCGCGGAACCGCGGCCTAAGCCGGCTTGCGCCGCGGTTCCGCGGCCAAGTGGTGGCTTGATGGCTTCAAACTTCCTGTGTTGTCTTCTTATGTATTTTGATGTATTTTCTGACATGTTAAATCTCTGAATACTTCTTAGAACAATACCAGATTCCAAATCCATGAGTTGGCGTATCTTTTAGCAGTGTAAATTCGAGCAAGCTTCTGATTTTCCTGCAAGGACTTCGAAACACGGGTTGCAATATATAGAATTAATGCGATGCTATGAAATGCAGTCAATTTCCTTTATAGTGTCGGTTTTAGAATCTAACACATGCAATCTGATATTTTGCGACAGTTTTGCTAATATGTAAAATATGAATGCCGTACACTTCTATATGAATGCAAATGATGAGGAAATTGCCGGCTAAAATATGCAATATTTTCGACTAATCAGCTTGCTTCCTGAACAATGAGACCCTGCAAGTCAATCTAAAACGGTCTCTTGCATACTATTCACGCGTCTCACTCTCCAAAGTCGGGTTTCGACGAGGAGGGAAACAACCGCTTGTGGGTCCTCTCGACTCGTAAGAGGGAGAAATTCTCTTATAGGATCCTTACGACTTATAAGAGAAAACCACACTTAGGAATCCTCACGATTCCTAAGGAGAAAACCCGCCTACGAGATCCTCTCGATCCGTAGGGAGAAAAGTCTCTATGAGACTCTCACGGCTTATAGAGTTGAAAAGTCTTAGACAGCAGATCCGAACCTGCGGCCTAAGCCATCGCTATTTCTTAAGAAAGTCAGGATACTCGTTCTAATCATCCGTCAACCATGTTTGCTAAGGTGATATGCTGATAGTAAAAGAAAGAAAAGACGGAGAAAATCACACATTACAAAAAAGGTGTATCTTTTATTCATAAACTTGATTGGGTACAGGATACATTATGTCAAAGAATAAAAAAAATATATATATACATTCTTTTATCTACAAGTACAAACGATACAAAGATGGATAGCTACTGAGAAGGAAGTATCTTTAGTAAATCCACAAGCTGCTCTCACACTTCCTTCAGCGCCTCCTCCTGAGTGACAGCCGCAGCCACCTCCGCCTCCACCTGGGCCCGCTGCTGCAAGAAGGATGAAAGTTGCTCCTCCACCGCCTTCTGGGCTGCTTCCTGGCTGGGTGCATCTCGCTCGACAACGTCAAGTTGTTGCCTCAATGATAACCCTTCAGAAAGACATTGCAGAAGGCCCTCAAAGACAACCTTCAGCCGTGCGGCGTTGGCCTCCACCCGAGCATGCAGTTGGGCAGACTTGCTCGAAGTCTCACCACGCTCCTTACGCCTTGAAATGACTTCTTGTTCGAGGTGGCGGAAGTAAGGAGCGCTCTGCTCAATCCACGCTGTTATTTGATTACTGGCAGCCAAGGTCTCGGGAGCGGGATGCAGCGACTCCAACTGATATAGGCGACCCTCGATCTCCCTATAATGGTTAACCCAGGATGCGATGATGCCCTCATCATGAAAGTTCACGAGTATTGCTAGCATCGGGTTAACCACCGTAGCGAAGTCTGCGGCAGATGTAGGAGTTTCAATGTCGAGTTCCTCGACGTAGTCACTCAACATGCGTAGACTATTCGCGGCGCCTTTTGAAGACAGACTTCTCAGATAAGGACCCGCCGGCATTGTAATACGAGGCTCGAAGGGCGACGAGGCCGGAACGACAACTGAAAAGAAACAGGATACGATCAGATAACAGTACAGAAAATAAAGAGAGGGAAGTTATCAACGTGATAGTCGCTGTACCAGTCGAGACAGGTGGCAAGGTCGGAAGGGCCGGTGGCGCAGCTGATCTTTTATCCCCTCCTTCAATCTGTAGCACTGCAGTCGAAATAAAAAAGGGGGGTTAGAGGTAACTCCATCAATGAAAAAAAAAGACGTCAATGGAAATCATACTCACCAACGCCACCAGGGGAAGAAGCAAGTTCGGATGGGAAAGAGAAGTGTGGGAACAACATCTGATATACATGATCAAAGAGCACTCCTGAAGAGACACAACAATATGATTTTAGTACACAAATTATATGTCTGAAGTATAGGATTAATAAATTTGCAAACCCATACCTTCCAACATCTTAGATGGTATGAGAGAGGGTTGAGAGGTGACCACCGCCAAGGCAGTTGTTGAAGGTGCTCCCTCAAGTAGTGGAGCATCGGCACTGGCTGCACCTGCGTTACAACAAATGCGAATTTGTCAGAAAGGATTGTAAGATAAAAAAGATAGCAACTTGGGATTTACCTGATGAGCTGCCGGCTGAAACGGAGGCGATTCCCTCCTCTATTGACATGAGACCACCGCCCGTGGCCTCATCACCTGACTCAATGGGAACCGTTGTGGTGCTCGCGAGACCTGGAGACGGCGGAGGACCATAGACGGGGAGAGCTATGACTGGAGTATTGTCAGATTCTAGAGAAGGAGCGGTTGGCTCGTCCTCGGGAATCAAGGCCACCTCACCCACTACTCTCTCAGGTTCAGTAGTCGTGGTTGTATCGTCCACCATCACCACGAGATCGCCGGCCTCGAGAGCCTCATCCGCCACCACCCTGGGCTCAGTTATAATGATCATAATGTCTGCCACCACTTCAGGTTCGGCATCAATGACCTTCTCGGCTGCAGGCCCCTCGGCCTCCACCTCAGGCTCCAAAGCCACAACGACGATGCCCACCGTTGGCTCGAGATCGGTAGGTACCGCCTCCTCTGTTTCTTTGGGATCAACAGTTTCCGCCTCCCCCTCGATCGGACTTGGCCCTGCAAGATAAGAGATATAAGGACCAATGACATTAAAATCCTTATAACAAAAACTCTGAGAGAAATATTACCTGAAGCGGATTTACCGTTTGCGCTCCGAACTGCGCGCGCCACCTCTCTGCGGGCAGTGGATAGGGCGACAGGGGCCTCTTCAGATGGAGTATCAGCACGAGGGGCGGTGCTGGGACCCGCTCTCATAGCCAAGGCATCCCTGCGCGCCTTCGCCTCACGCCTCAGCCGCTTCTTTTCCTCCCGGGCTGTCGCGATGGACCTTTGTGACGCCTCCTTCAAGGAGTCGTCATCCTCGTTCAGGGATGCCTCCAGAGCCTTTAAGGCATCTTTCATCGGCTCTTCAAGACGAACCTCCTGCGGTGGCCCAGAGGAAGCAGGAACATCGGCAGCTGGTAGAACATCTGCGTCACTTGGAGGGAACGGCATTGAGGTTCCTGTGATTAAAAGGGAAAGGTTAGATCGACCATAGCACAAGGGAAATGAAAACTTGATGAATCGAAACTTACTAAGGCCCATGGATGCTCTAAGACGTTCCTCCTCCTGAAAAGTCTTCAGAGAAGCGGCAATGGCTTCTTCATCAGTGATGCCTGTTGAAAGAAAAGAAAGAAAAGCGTTAGTCAAAGGCAATGAAGAGGATATGTTGCAATAAAGAAAAGGCGACTAGTAGTTACCTGATTGCGCAAGCTTAGCTAGCCACGCGTCACGCCTCGCCAACCACGCTGAAGCTTCGAGAGCAGCCTCCAAGTCTGTATCGTCCGGCGGCGGCATCACTAATCCTTCGTTAGTCCCGTATTCGATCAGTCCTTCGGCATAGGGAGCATGGGGTTCCTGACCGAACACGACGTCCACAGTGAAGAGCGACTTCTTTTTCTTTTGCCCTCCGACCCTAGGCTCACGTGGGATCGACTTCCGCTTAGCAGCCACTTTGGGACGACGGGTCCCGATGTCCGCACCCACGCCAGACTCCGGTGAGGATACAACCACTGTCTCCACTGGAGCATAGGGTGCGGGAGGTGCATCTGTGATATCAGGGAGCGGCAACTCACGTGGAGGACTTTGCGCACGCGATGGTCTGCCCCCGGCATCTTTTAGAGGAGGAACCACTGGGGTCCTTAGCACTAAGGGAGCATTACGGTTGGTGCCAGGAGGTGCTTCTTTACGGTCGATCAACACTCGCCTCTCTTCCTTTATAACGGCCCCCGTCACATGATTGTACCACTCTTTATATACATTAAGGAGTCGTGGAGCGCAGGCCGGCGCGCTGATGAAAAAACGAGAACCCGTGTTCAGGCGCATGAAGTTTGTAACGCGTTCTCCATCCTTTCTTCATTGGCAGCAGGTTCCAGTAAGAAAGCTTCCAAGGGTACCCCTTGATCGTAGCCCAGTTGTTGGGCGAAACGATGCGGGTTATATCTCATGAAGATTGCCGCACCGCCCTGCCTGAAGACTAGGAAGCCCGGTCTAATAGAATACAAGTGGAGGGTCTCCCGGGCCGTCAACACTGAAGCTCCATCCTTAAAGGAGTCCTGTAATGGTCACACCGCAGTGGTGGACGCTTTTCCAATGGTTAATACCTTGTCAATGAAGGACATCCCGACTCCAACGGTGTGAGGGCGAAGCAGTAAACCTCTGGCGTTCCGTGGTGAAGGGGTCACGATTGATGCGCCAATCAACTGAATAATGCGAGGGAAACCACACTTGTCAAAGAACGAGGGCCTTTTATGCATGCCGAAGACACCCGCCGTATGTAGCTCGAACCATGACATAAAGTAGTGCATCGGGAAGACCACGTGCAATACCCCGGGCTCGTTAGCGTCCGCTGCTCGGTTGAGACCATGATATAGGTGCGCCAAGCCAGCGATCCCAATAGCCACCTTTATCCCGATGGCCATCCGGTGGGCTGGGTAAAAGATAGAGGGACGCATACGATGAGAGTGCATTGGGATCGCAAACCAGCTCAGCCACAATCCAAGAAATCCTAAGAAAAAGGCCTCCTCATCCATTCCAGGGGCCGCAATTTCTGCAAATGACATGGTAGGGAAGTCCGGAAGGAAAAAACCCTTTTGATCTATCTCCTTCTTCGGTAGGTTGTCCACACCTAAACCGAAAGGGTCATCCAGAGTGGCAAACTTGGCAGCCTCTGATGAGAGGACGCTTGGGCGAAGAAACTGAGCGATGAAATCTTCAAAGTTAACCCCCCGACTCCCATGTTCGATAAAAAGAGATTCATAGATGTTCAACACCTTAATCAAACTTGGGAATTGATGTTGAACGGCATTCTCCGGTGTGACCCCCCTTACCACTGGCCTAGCACCAAAGACGTACACATCTGTCGGGAGCAGCTCCTCATAATGTTCTCCCATGACTGGTAGACCGGATATCTCCGTGAACTCCTCCAAAGAGATGGACACTTCCAGATCCATGGCAAGGAAAGTGTGGGTGGGAATGTTCCACTGCTCCAGGAAAGCCTTAAACCACCAGGTGGGGAGCGTGGGATACTGGAAGAGAGAGACGTAGACCGCGGTGTACAATCCTAATCTTATCAACTGCGACTTTTTCGTCGACAGGATGTACCGGGCCCACGGCAGGTAGCCAATCGGATGGCGGGGGATCAGACCAATGTTATATGATTGCTTCCAGGGTCTCGCCTCGCCCTGACAGATACGACGTCCTAGGATATCTAAGACCATGGGACGTTGGACCGGAACCGCATCCATAGCGGGATGAAGAAAGCTGTTCGCGGTCCAATCCACCATCTCCACGGCATACTGCACTGAGGGTGGGGTAGCATAATGAATTGCCGTGATGGGCTCGGACGGCACTGCGCATGTGAAGCTGCGTCGACCCATGATGATATGGTTATACCAAGACCCCCAAAGGTGGAGGTTCTTGTACTCCGGGTCGTATTCTCTAATCATGGTCAGGACTTCACGGTCCAAGGTCGCCTCGGGAAATCCCTCCTCCGAGCGGACGAATGGGAATGAAGTGTCTAGAGACATGATCGCTGTAAAAGAACAATTTAGCCGTTAGTGTTGTAATTCCAACGTTTGGCGTCTAAAGAAAAAAAATGCATTAATTAAATTAAATTAAAATTAATTAATTACACCACACAACAGTCCGGTGAGTAGGAGACCAAAGAGGGACCCACAAAATCTGGATGACAATACGTCAGTTAATAAGACAACCTCATCATTGGATGAGATTGTCAGTTGGTCCCCAGGAAAACATTCCCATTTATAAAAAAAGGGGGAAGAATCCCTAGAGACAAGGAGAAAATCTCCTCTTTCAGAGCAAAGCTCTGTCACAGAGTGACACTTGTCAAACTCTGATATCAGAGAAATAAGATTCCTTAAAAGAGCATAGCTCTATGGTCCATCAGAAAATGTTACACCTAAAAGAATTAGAATTTTTGGAATCTTGGAAAATCCATAAAAAATTTATGAATTTTTTTCATTTTTCAAATCTAAAAGATCTACAGATGATTCAAAGAGCAAAGCTCTGTTCATGGGTTAGAACCCATGAACAAGATCTCTACAGATCTATAAGTTCTTAAGAGCAAAGCTCTGTTTATGAAACCCCAATGGGGATCTCTTTAGATCAAAAGATCTGTGAGAGCAAAGCTCTTTGGTTGAAGATTAAGTTCAATTAAGTTCAATTAATTTTACCTAAAGTTTTGATTTTAGAAATGAGCAAAGCTCTGAAAGTTCTTGAATGAGAGCAAAGCTCTGGGAAATAAAAATCTTAAAATGATAAGATTTTTCTAAGGCCAGAGGTCCTATTTATAAGGCGCTTGCGCCCCTTGAGCTCACTCCTTGATTCAACGATCAGGAGTTTTCCACCGTTGCACTCACGTGTGCGCCACGTGAGCGTAACGGTGGGGGGGGGCATTTGTTTCGCCCAATCAGAGCAAAGCTCTGTTGAAATTAAAAATTCAAAATTTTGAAGCAACGCTTCAAATCTCGGGCGCAACGCGCCACATGTCAGGCGCTGATACGTCAGCGCAGCGCCCAAGAAGGCACGCCCAATCAGAGCAAAGCTCTATTTTAAGCAAAATTAAAGGAAGCAACGCTTCAGTTGCGCATGCACTGCGCTACGCGACACGTGTCAGCGCAGATGCGCTCGCGCAGTTGCGCTGCGCGATGCGCTGCGCGATGCGCTGCGCGATGCGCTGCGCGATGCGTGTCAGCGCAGTTGCGCTGCGCTTTGCGCTGCGCGACGCGTGTCAGCGTAGATGCGCTAGCGCAGTTGCGCTGCGTGACACGTGTCACGTGCTGGGGCATTTGCGCCAAACAGAATTAAGATTTTAAAGAAATCTTTCTGTTCTTGTTAAAACAAGAAGATTTTCTCTTGTAAAACAGAAGCCCTTGGATCAAAAATCCAACGGTGGGGAAAATTCCCCAAATTACTCAGAGAAATATCTCTTCAACAAAATTAACTAATTTATGGGCACTATAAAAGAGACCCCAGACCTCAATTCAAAGGCATCAACATTTTCTTGAAAAAAGTCAAGAGCTTCAAACAGAGAGAGAATTCTGAGAAAATTTCAAACAAAAAGGTAAAAACCTTCACGAGAGAAAAGAAATCTCTTTTAATAAATCATTGATCTAAAAACTAGATCAATGTTCTCCACATAATAAACAGTGCTTTGCACTTCTCATGAACCACTGGTTCTTTAAAAAGAAGAAAGCAACAAAATAAAAATAGTGCTTTGCACTTTTATGAACCTCTGGTTCTTGAAACAAAAAGAAAAACTTATTTTTCTTTGATCTAAATTAGATCAAGAAATCAAATAGTGCTCTGCACTTCTGTTCTTGAATCTAAAAGATTCTTAGTGCTTTGCACTTCCAAACTGCGCTGTTGCGCTCTTGAGAGAGCGCCACGTGTCAGCTACAAAACAACTTGCGCTACGCGCTCTTGAAATAGAGCTTTGCTCTCTGGAATTGGCGCAACTCACCAGAGCGCGCCACGTGTCAGCAGCGCAACAGCGCAGCGCATTAGCGCAGCGCACTGCGCTGTTGCGCTTGCGCTCACCAGAGCGTGACACGCGTCACCACAATATGAGTTTGCGCTCATTACTCGGCGCGAAGCGCCTGACAAGCCACGTGGGGTACTGTCAGAGTATTTAATGCTCTACATTATTAAAGAAAAGGGACAGAGCCCAATTAAAAGGCCTAACAGGCCTATTAAAAAAGTGCTATGCATTTTAAAAAGGGCAGAGCCAAAACAAAATAGATGCTCTGCATCATTTATAAAAGGGCAGAGCCCAACCAAAACAAGAATAATGCAGTGCATGGCCGTAAGTCCTCAAACTAAATTGACTGAGCACAGCTGCTCTCCTAAATCAATTTACATCCGGTTTGAGGGTACATCTCTAAACTCCTCTGACACCCATCGTTGTAATCCTTCAACGACGTCAGAGAGGTGACGGGTCCCGACGACTAAACATTCAAACGGACTGCGGGGTCCTTAAACTCGTGGGCCGAAACGTCCTCAAACTAATATCGGACCGAAACGTCCTCAAACTAATATCGGACCGAAACGTCCTCAAACTAATATCGGACCGAATCGTCCTTAAACTAATGTCGGACCGAAATGCCCTTAAACTAATGTTGGACCACCACGTCCCTAAACTGGAACATGGACCACCACGTCCCTAAACTGGAACAATAGAGCTTCAAAATGCTCTTTTAACGGATCTAAACGATCCCGTTTAAGTTGATCTTAGCCCCAAACACGGCTAACGTATCCTTAAACATTCAAATGGACTATAAAATTCCCAAATCAACCTTGGTTCGAGGGTACTTCTCCGAACTCCTCTGACATCTGCCGTTGTAATCCTTCAACGACGTTAGAGAGGTGACGAGTCCCGATGGCCAAATATTAAATGGATTATCACGTTAAGTTGATCTTAGTCTCAAACAGGACTAACGTATCCTTAACGAACGTTTAAGTTGATCTTAGCCGCAACGCGACTAATGCATCCTTAAACTAAAAATACCAAACCCAGATCTAAGTAAATACGGATTTGGACTAATCCACGTCCTACGGGCGACGACATTACTCAGTCTCCGTACACAATCCACGGGCAACCACAAACAAAACAAACACACACGACACGAAGTGAAATTCTGGAGAAGGAGAAAGTTGTTACCGCAATGCGGTAGCGTAATTAACTGCAGGGGCTTGCGCCTGTAGGAAAGAGCGTCCCCACAATCAAAAACCCCTCAAGCGAGGGGGAATCTGACGAAGTCTGCTACATCGGCCGCATCCGTCTAAACCTCCGATACACGGTGCCATAAATCAACTTGGCATCTTCGGAGAGGTGGACGGATAAAACCAAATAGCATCTGCCCCGAATCTCAGCGTCAGGACATCGCAGTCGTGTGCGCCGCCATTCGGAGGGGAACAGTTCCATTGCTCCATGAACGCCTTAATCCACCATGTCGGAGGAGCAGAATACTCGAACAGCGAGGCGTATACTGCAGGGTATAGACCGATCTTCAGCAAATACGCCTTCTTCGCTGACAAAACGTACCTGGCCCACTGCAAATACCCAGCCGAATGTCGAAGGGTCAACCCAATGTTGTAGGGTTGTCCCCAAGGGCGCGACTCTCCCTGGCATATGCGCCGCCCCAAAATATCCAAGTCTGCCGGCAGCTGCATGGGTATGGTAGCAATCGAAGGTTGAAGAAAACCCTCCGAAGTCCAATTAACAACCTCCACGGCATAGTTCACCGGGGGTAAATCTGCGTACGAGATCGATGAGATCGGATCCGATGGCGTCGCACAAGAGAATCTTCAGCGACCTTCAATTATTTGGTCGTACCACCTACCTCACAGGTGAAGGCTTTTGTACTCCGGTTCATAATCCTTAATAAGAGCAAGAACCTCCCGGTCTACCGGTGCTTCAGGGAATCCTCCCTTTTAGTGGAAAAACAGGAACGAGAGATCAGAAGACATGTTGCCTGCAAGAAAGAAAGAAATTCAATTATCAGTGTTATAATTTAATTTTAAAAAAAATCCTGACGCTCAGTACTTTAAAATTTGTACCACACTGCAATGCAGTGGTGAGGGGACCAAAGAGGGACCCACAAAATCCAGATGATAATACATCAGTTAATAAGATAGCCTCATCATTGGATAAGACTGTTAATTAATGAGGAAATCCTCAAAGAATATTCTCATTGAATGAGAAATCTCTCGAGACAAGGAGAAAATCTCCCTTTCAGAGCAAAGCTCTATAACAGAGTGACACTTGTCAAACTCTAGTCATGAGGGAATAAAATTATTTAAAAGTGCCTAGCTCTGTAATGATGATGGAAAATCCATCAAAGATTAATGAAAATTAATTCTTGAGAATTAAAATTCTGGGATCTTAAAGATCCATGAAAAACTCTTAAGAGTTCTTCATCAAAAGATCAAAAAATCTATACTGTCAAAAGAGCAGAGCCCTGACCCATGGGCTAAGAAACCCTAAGAAAATATCTATTTAGATCAATGGTTCATGAGAGCAGGGCTCTGTTTATGAAACCCCAAAGGGGTTTTCTTTAGATCAAAAGATCTATGAAGAGCAAGGCTATGTTAATGGGTAAAAACCCTAAGTTATTAGAATTAATTTAATTTAATTTAATTTAATTTTTACCTAAGTTTAATAGAGTTCTAACTCTTGAAAGTTCTTGGAAAGAAGAGCGAGGCTCTGAAACAAAAATTTTTGAGGAGAAGATGATAATCATCTGAGGACCAAGGGTCCTATTTATAGGTGCTGAAGCACCTCCTCAACTTCTGAGTTGACCTAAAGGCTCAGATGTTGTCACCGCTGCACTCACGTGTGCGCCACGTGAGCGCAACGGGGGGGGGGGGGGATTTGTTTCCCCTAATCAGAGCAAAGCTATTTTTTGAATTTCAAAATTCAAAAATTGAAGCAACGCTTCAGATCCCGTGCACTGCGCGCTGCGTGTCAAAAGCAGACACGCCATCGTCAGGAGCACTGCATCCTAGGCAGCGCACCCTAATCAGAGCAAAGCTCTGTTTCAAAATTCAAACTTTAAAAGTTGAAGCAACGCTTCAGATCCAGTGCTCTGCGCTGCACGCCACGTGTCAAACACAGGTGCGCTAGCGCAGTTGCGCTGCGCTCTGCGCTGCGCGCCACGCGTCAAACGTAGGTGCGCTAGCGCCAAGTGCGCCAGCGCTGGAATTAAAAGAATTCCCCACCGTTAGATCAAAAAATCTAATAATAATAATAAATTATTAATTAATCAGAATTAAAATTCTGTTCAAGAAAGATCTTTCCAATCTTGTTGAAAACAAGAAGATTGCCTTCTATAAAACAGAGAAAGATCCCCAAAACAATCAGAAAAAGATCTCTTCAACTAATTTAACAAATCAATTGGCCCTATATAAAGGCCCCAAGACTTCAAGTCTGATAAAAAAAACCTCTAAAAACTTTGAGAAAAACTCAAAGAGAAAGAAAGGCAGGCCTTTGAAGAAAGAAGATCATTTTCTTCATCTTTAAAGGTAAAGAACTATGTTCTTGAATAACAGAGATGAAATCATCTCATTAAAAAAGAAGAACCCTCTTCTAAAAAGATCAAAGATTTAAGAACAAGATCAAGGTCTTCAATAAAAATAAAAAAAGAAAAAAGATCAAAAGATCTAAATATAAAAAGACTAAAAGAAGTACTTTTACTTCACAGATCTTCTGATCTACAAAAGCAGAGCCTTTTCGTTAAGAACAAGAACAAGAACTTTGGTTCTTGGATCTTGAGGCAAGGCCTCCTTTGAAGAACAAAAACTTGTTCTTTGATCGTAAAATTGATCTGATGCGCTTTGCGCTACTGAAAAGTGCCTTACACTCATAAACTGCGCCTTTGCACTCTTTAGACCGGCACACCGCGCCAAAACATGCCACGTGTCAACCACAGAGCAGCTTGCGCTTTTAAAAATAGCGCACTGCGTTCATGGGTTGGCGCTCAGCGCGCCACGTGTCACTCACTGGCGCACCCATAAACTGGCGCAGCGCACTCATAAAGCGCAGTGCGCTAACAAACCAGCGCTTAGCGCTAAGCGACACGTGTCACCCTTATGAGCGCTAGCGCAATGCGCTCTTTAATTGGCGCAAAGTGCCTGATGTGCTATGTGGCACGCTGTCAGAACATACCTTGTTCTGATAAATGTTATGCATTTAATACCAGACAAAATGTCAGAGCCCAATGCTTGGCATTGTTAAAAGGGCAGAGCCCAAACAAAGGCCTAGTAGGCAGAACAAAAAAAAAATGTTGAACATTTTTATCTGGACTTAGCCCAATTCTGGCCATAAGTCCTCAATTTAAATTGAACTGAGCTCATCTGCTTTTCCAATCAATTTACACCCGGTTCGAGGGTACATCTCTTTACTCCTCTGATATCTGTCGTTGTAATCCCTCAACGTCGTCAGAGAGGTAATGGGTCCCGACAACCACACATTGCTACGGACTGTGGGGTCCTTAAACTCATGGACTATGATGTCCTTAACTTTGACCGTGATGTCTTAAAACCAACGTCGGACTGTGGAGTCCTTAAATCCACGGACTATGATGTCCTTAACCTCGACCATGATGTCTTAAAACTAACGTCGGACTGTGGATTCCTTAAATCCGCGGACTATGATGTTCTTAACCTCGACCGTGACGTCTTAAAACCAATACCGGACTGTGAGGTCCTTGAACTCACGGACTATGATGTCCTTAACCTCGACCGCAATGTATTAAAACTAACAATGGATCGTAATGTCCTTAAACTAATTACCGACCGCAATGTTATTAAACTAAACAATAGAGCCCAATTGCTCTTTTTTCGGATCTAAACGATCCCGTTAAGTTGATCTTAGTCTAAAATTAGACTAACGTATTCTTAACAAACGTTTAAGTTGATCTTAGCCTCAAATAAGGCTAACGTATCCTTAAACACAACCCCCAAACCCAAATCTAAGAAAGATACGGATTTGGACTAATCCACGTCCTGCGGGCGACAACATAACTTAGTCTCCGTATACAATCCACGGGCAACTGAACACAAAACAAACACCCATGACACGAAGTGACCATCTGGAGAAGGAGAAAGTTGTTACCGTAATGCGGTAGTATAATTAACTGCAGGGGCTTGCGCATACAGGGAAGAGCGTCCCCACAATCAAAACCCCCTCAAATGAGGGGGAATCTGACGAAGTCTGCTACATCGGCCGCATCCGTTTAAACCTTTGATACATGGTGCCATAAATCAACTTGGCATCTTCGGAGAGGTGGACGGATAGCACCAATTAGCATCTGCCCCCAGATTCAGGCAAGACGTCCAGTCTTCCCGGCTTCAGGCGGTAAACACTCATCCTAAGGGCTTTATCAACATGTAACATAGAGACAATCAGAGTACATGTTAAGATAAAGAGTAACCAGATAGCGTACTATCATGTCGAGCAAGAAAGTCCTCCTTATATATGTCAAGCATCCACTACAATATACATCGTATGTTCAGTAATGGCCTCTAGGGCATACATATAACTAACAATCTCCTATTTGCACTAGGGCCATCTGTTGTGGTATCGCATACCCAACAATCAGCTGTGGTTGAAGTATCTCATACTCAACCATCCCATAAAAGTCTCTACTGGGAAATAGGCCTTTGTGAGTGGATCCGCACTGTTGTCCTCTGTGTCAACTCTCCCTGGAGATCAACCATCTCCATGATCAGGTGATACTGCCTAAGAATTATATCTGGATTTCTGATGGGACGGGGGTTCCTAGGCCAAACCCATAACTCCATTGTCACACAATGGTTAGAACGAAGTTCATCTCATTAACTTATATATATCCAGACTGCCTCTTTGGTAGAATCCTTGGTAACGATGTATCTTGCCTTTAATCATCTAGTAAGTCACGGTATCTAGCTTGGAACTCTTTCAACATACCGTCCCTCCACTGAGGGTAAAGACAATGCCTGCGATTGACATTCAGTCGTCCTTATCACCCTGGAACCTTTTCCAGTGATTCTCCCCAGGATCAATTGATACCATCTCACTACAACTAGTGAGAATCCTAACATCCAATTAGATCTATCTCATAGATATAAAACCCAGGATTTAAGAGGTATCATCTTGATCCTATATGGAGAATCCTTGTGATAAGCAGAGATTGACTGAGCGTAGCATAGGAAACTCCTTCCCTATCAAGAGTATGTCATCCACGTACAATACAAGGATCATCACCATACTCTCTACTACCTTTTGTATATACAATGTTCATCTACCATTTTGATGAAGTCAAACTCTTTGACCACCACATCAAAACAGACGTTCCAACTCCGCGATGCCTGCTTTATCCTATAAAACAACTTGCACACGTTTCCGCTGCTCCCACTTTCTACGAAGCCCTCTGGCTGTGTACTTATAGATGCCTTCTTCTAAATCATCATTTAGAACAGCAGTCATGACACCCGACCGCCAGAAATCGTAGTCATAGTATGTAGCAATGGCAAGTAGGATCTGGATGGACTTGAGCATAGCTTTGAAAGTCTCAACTTTTCCATGTACACCAAGTAATCTTGTCAAGATATACTTGCCCCTGATGGGGATTTAACCCCTCAGATGAAGCAACCAAAGTCCATACTTTGTTGGTGTATAAGGATTCCATGTCAGATCGCAAAGCATCCAGCCATTCTTACAGAGTCCCATTCCTGATGGCCCGCTCGAAACTAGTTGGGTCATCATCTCATGATGCAATCCTCGCTCCCACTGTCATAGAGAAACCCGAAGTATCTCTCAGGTGGATGAGGAACCCTATTAGATCGGCGGAGAGGCTGAGGTTCGTTGGTTACTATTGAATCTTTTGGTTCTACCAAATCATCAGCTGCAGTTTGTATAGCTGGAACTCTTTCCAGTTCTACCTCATGACCACTAATTTCTTCACAAGAAATTCCCTTTCTCAAAGGTAGCATGCTGAGAAACAAAACATCTTTCGTTCCTCGGTTAGGTAGAAGATATTCCCTTGCGAATGCTTGGGATATCCAACAAACTTCCACAGATCTGACTTTGCCTCGAGCTTGTCTGGATTATACTTTTAGACATGAGCCGGACAACCCCAAATCTTAATATCCTTAAGAGATGGGCTCTTCCCAAACCATATCACATATGGAGTGGTAGGCATCAGATTTGATTGGAACCCTATTCAATAGGTATGCAGCTTCACAAGTGCATAACACCCAAAAGGAAATAGGAAACTCAGTAGTACTCATCATAGAGCACACCATATCACATAGGGTGTGATTGCTCCGTCCCGATACACCAACGTGCTGTGGTGTATACGGAGGAGTAATGCTGAGAGAGAATCTCATTCTCCTTTAGAATAGTCCAGGAATTCCGTGTTCAAGTATTCTCCTCATTGATCTCATCAAAGGACATAATACTTATACCTGTTTTGGATCTCTACTTCTAATTCATATTCATTGAATTTCTCAAAAGGTTCAGACTTGTGTTTCAACAGGAACACATGTGTGAATCTTGAGAGACCATCAGTGAATATAATAAAGTACAAAGAACCAGTACTGGCATCTGTAGACTGGGGACCCTACATACATCATCATGTATCAATCCCAAGAGTTCACTAACTCTTACTCTATTTCCAATAAACAGAGCTGTGGTCATCTTATCTTTGTGACATGACCGGCAAGTTTCACAAGATGTAAATTCAAACAAATTTAAATATGCATCTCTATGTAACTTCAGCTAGTCGGGTCACAATGATATGATCTAGTCTACAATGCCTTAAGAAGGATTCGTTCATTTCTGAACTCTTCCTCTTGTGTGTGTTTTGTACTCTAAGAACTATGGTTTGATTTAGAATGTATATGCTTTTAGATAACGTGCCTGAACCGGTCAACTCTTGATATAAGAAATGTTCAAAACATTATCCAACAATAAAAAATTATATCCTTCTTTACTAATAAAGAGACTGATATGATGTTGTATATCAGGTTCGGTATCTAATAACATTCGTTCAGAATCAATGTATTCTGGTAATACAGGGTGATAACTGCCAACAGACTTGGCTTGCAACAATTGCACCGTTTCCAACTCTTGAAACTTATCACCCATTCTCAGTTCTCTACCTATCTGTAGCCCATGTAACATATTACATTTGCGGGATCCTGATCCGGTATCTCATACCCAGGACGTAAAGGATACTGAGAAACAGTTCTCTGTAATGAACACACCCGAAGATGATGCATCAACATGCACTTTCTTCGTTTGGGCAGCACGGGAATTCTGGTAATCCCATTTTTCCTGCTCGGTCTTATAACATTTATAAGTTGGAGCAGGACCAACGTTCCCTAGCACAGTATAACAAGTGGGTTCGGTCAATACATCCGTATTATTATCTTGATTAAGGCGTGACGTTGTCTCTACCTGGAGAGAGAGAGAAGAAAACACTCAGCGTATGCTCTTGCAAAATTAGATTGGTTATTAATATATCTAATCAGGATGTCTCCCACTGTTTTAGTCAAATCTTCTTTTAAACCCTAAAAGGAAAGACTAGCCGGGATTAATTACACCCTACAAGTTCGCCAATCTTTCAGCCAGGCCAGTGCCGGTACTTTGAGGGAGGTTTCCCGTGCTTTCGCACGGACCTAATTAAAGTAAACCTCGTTTTCCCAGAGGCATAACCCCGTTGACACCTTCCTAGATACCTACTTGATCGGCTAATTGTAATGTATAAAACTCTCCCAGGAGTAACTCTTACTCGCAGTGGGTATCGGGATCCAACTATCTCATAGAAGGTATGCAATCTCATTGCAAATTTCTACACTTGAAATTCCCAATAATATTTTACCCCAAGCGATCTATGACCTTGACAAGGTCAACAAACCATAGACCGCAAGTCAAGTTCGACCCGTCATTTCCCGATTGAATTAAACCCACCCGCATGACCCTTGACAAGGTCAACAAAGTCACACGACTACCCTAACTCAATCGCATCACATGCTTTTGCAGATAAGCATAAATAGCTACCGCTCACTACGCCTTGACAAGGTCAACAAATGCAGCACGAATACTATGAAGTACTTATCTGAAATGACGGAGGGCTACGACAGGTTTTTAAGAAAAACCTTTGTGTAATGAACTTGATATCGTTGTAGAATCGAGTGAATTTGAAAAAGGAGTGTTTTTGAGGCCTTTTCTAGTTTTGCTAAAGAGGCCACTCCCGGTGAAGGGATCGTCGGCTCTTTCCTTATCGAATAAGGTGCAGGATATTTCACAAATACCGCTATGCAAAGCAAAAACTGTAGAAGCAATCAAAAGACAAACCGAGTGTGTAGCATCTGCCAGTTTCGCTAAAGAGGTCACTCCCGGTGAAGGGATCTCGGCTCTTTCCTTATCGAATAAGGTGCTGGATATTCTACAAGGAATACCGCTATGCAAAGCTAGAACTAGAGCTACCAGTTTTTAAACAAGTTTCTATAACAACTTTAGGTTTCTTTTATTTCATTAATCTCATTAATGAAGTCCTATTTTATTATGCTTCACAAGCATCACATTTGAAACGAAATCAGTAATATAATATATATCTCATATATATAATATAAACATTCGTCTCAGGCAGTAATATGATCTCATTACAGAACATTGCAACAGAAGAACATATATGAAATATTGGATATACTAGGAGGTCCGTGTTTTAATACGAGCCTGTATAAAACACGGATTCCGTGGTCATGATGAATAGCCAAACCTACATCCTTAGACCCCTGCAAGAGTGGCAAGTAATCCTGCCAGTTCTAAAGTTGGGAGACCCGATCTCGACTCCTCAAGATGGTCTCCCACTGGACCCTAGAACCCGGTTACTTGTGCTCCCCGCCTTGGGTCTATCCTCATGTGGAAAAGTAAATAATATACAATAGTGACATCATCCTCAGCCCGGAAGTGCCCCAATTAAAGAATATTACATACAAATGAATTTTACATGAATGAAAAAGAAAAACTCTCATCTCACATAAAAACCCCGGCTATTCAAAAACACGACGATCCAATATAACATATCATAGCAACACATAACATCACATGTCATCAACGTAAGTAAATATGCATATCCCAATTGTCGTTGATGTATAGCAACGAAACCGGCGATACACCACATATTACACTTACGATCGCAGAAAAGAAAGTGTAAAACTACAACAGTTGGAATCCGCAACTTCCTTAGACATCGCATGCCTAACCAAATGAATTCCTTAGACATCGCATGCCTAAAAATTATAAACCCGCATTTTAGTCTCAATATCGAAAACACTTTTCAATATCTAGTCGGGCAATTCAACAAGATTCCCGACATTTTGACTAAATGCTCGTCGAAAACTTTAGTAGACGGCCGCACCCCCGATGCCGTCGACGAAGTGCACTAAGGCGGAACACCGCTGCCGCGAGCACCTGAACGGATGCTTTTGGCGACGGGATTCTCCTACAGTCACTTGGTCGGGGCTATGGGGCGTGGTTGTCTATTAAGTTTACCCGGCGAGTATCCGCGTACGCTACGTGATTGCGACGGACTTTTGATCGCATCAAAATCCCGTGGCAACCGATCATCTGAGACTGAACTGCTAGATTTATAACATTCAAATTAGTTATCTCATAACTACTTATGGATTTCAAATATTGTATCACATTCCAGATAAATAGAAAATGTTAAACTTTCCGATCGAATAAACAAACACCCATGATTTCCCAAATAGCTCAACACTTGAGCGGAGTTCAAAAATCCCAGAACATGTCACAGTCCCAATGAACCAGCCGTAGAAGGGTCAAATCAACACCTCACATGTGGCAACGCTAAACTACCACAAATCCTAGGGTTCAAGTGGCAGTTTTGACGGTCACATAATCGAGTTAAGGTTATGTTCTTATAGAGGGTCCACAGATACGCTTGCATGATTTTCCGAAAGTTTCAAACTCGTGGAAAAATCCAACACTTGAAAATTTTCCATCAGGGGAAAAAGTGAGTTATTGATATCTGTTCGAACTTTTTAACACGTTCTAAATTACCCGGAAAAACTTAAACGAAGTTAAACTTTCCGATCGAACCAACGAATACAAGAGATCTCCAGAAAACTCAACACTTGAGTAATATTAAAAATTCCCAGAAACATGTAGAAATAACCATGGATGTTACTGTAGAAAACCCTAACGCTAATTCACCATTATGGCCACGGAACCGCCGCGCAAGGCAGGGTATTGCCGCGGTTCCGCGGCGCTTTAAAGGGATTAGGGTCTCGGTTTTTACAGTAATCCTTAGAATTCCCTGCTTAATTTTCTGAGTATTTTTAATACGAAAAAATCAACATTTTAAAAAATTTCCAGAGAAGGGGTTCGTGTCGGGGTTTCGGGGTTCGATCGGACTTTTAACTTCGTCTAGACATCACCTAAAGCTCTAGCTTGGCTCTGATACCACTGTAGTGTTACTAGGCACTGTCACAAGGGTCTATAAGGTATCAACCATGCCCGGTTTAAATTTTAGACGTCCCGAACAACCCTAACCAAGATCTTAGGCTAGAGATTAGGCGAAACAATAAGCAAGTAAATAACTTTACTTCTAAAAGTTTGGGATTACAACCTTTGTAGTCCGGTCCTTCGCTTCATAAGCTCCATGTTGAGGTCCCTTCGCTGTGATCATCATGTACCCGGACTCTAGAGAGGCTCCACGAAGAGAAATATGCAAGCTTGCTTCCGATCTTCGATAACAAAGATGATCTACCTTGAAGAAACTCAAACCCAAGCTCTTGCTTTGCTAATCAAGTATTAGCAAAGCAAACACCCTAATCTAAGCGGTTAGAATAGATGAGGATGATGAAGTAGGAATTCAGCTCTCATTTGTTTTCAATTTCTCACTTTGTTTCATCACATCACCAAAAGCTAGAAAGCTTTTTCAAGAGGAAGAAGAAGATGAAAACCATTTGTGATGAATAATAAAACTAGTGTGAGGTTAGAAATGCAACCATGGGTTAAATATGAAGACTTAACCCATGTAGAGAAACAACTATGGTTAAAGGGTTGGGTTGGATTAAGGAAATATCTATGCAAAATATCAAGGTCAAAGTTAAAACTTCAAGAAGCTTCTTGAAAGCTTCATGAAAGCTTAACCCTAATCCAAACCCTAACCACATTTATTCTCCACAAAACATGTTGCATTTGTAACCATAACATGTTACAATATTATATATCACATATACAATATTTATTGTAACAAAATAAAATAATACAATTAACATATATCACATATATATTAATGTATTACCCGAGTGAGAAAAAGAATCTTTAAGTGAGCTTATATTAGTTAATGTAATTTAATATATCAAATATATAATTATACATTAAATTATCGAATCAACACTTGATCCGATAATCCGGCTATTTCATAAATAACCGACTAATATAATCTGTATTAGTTCATCGAATCAACACTTGATCCGATGACCCGGTTATATCACATATACCCGGTCGATATCACATATCGCGAGAATCTAATATGGTATCACATACACGTATTATTCTCGGTCCCGCACATATAACATATATGCTCCTACTCCGTTTTGCCTGAGCCAGGAAACCTCTGTGTAGGACTCTAAAGAATCGTCAATACGTCGGCAGTAGGTGATGATCATATCAAACACCCACAAGCTGCAAGCGGCCAGCTAAATGTAACAGCCACCCAGGTATTGAGCGATCGGAAGATCAACAAGCAAGCCTGTACATTCTCCTGTGAATCCAATCAATAACACTCCCGTACAGTCCGGTCTCTTCGTCTGATATGTCGCATATCTCACCTGGGGGTGGTAAACGTCAGACCCCAGTAGCTTGATAAGTCGTGTCGATATGAGGTTTATAATAGTTCGAAAAACTATTGATAACACTTACCAGTAAATCTCAGCAACCCTGGCCAGGGATTTCCAGTTATAGCCAATCGAACACAGCGCAACATCAACTTCCTATACCGGGAGAGACAAAACCCCTCCTATCGCTCATTGCCTCCATGTGATTCGGGACTGTACCCAAAAGCCACCTTTTTGCACGCCCTCTTGGACGTGGTATGATGGAAATCAAAGCACAGTGGGAATCACATAAGAATCTATGACGATCTTGGGTCTACAGACTAACCTGTACCAGTGTCACTAGAGAACCGCCATCTGACGTGAGGTATAATACCATCTGGGAGTTCTCGGCGAGTCCGTCCAGTGTACCCAGTCTCCACTGAGCACCCGTATGCCTTTTCTGATGTCAAACACCAATGAATATGGGATCATCCATCGCCCATCATATGGGTCAAGAAGCGCATACGCTAGTCTACTCTGGTATATCGATACCCTGTCTCGATATACCTACGATTAGAAACATTTGAAAGATGTACTTGGCGACTACACTGTCCCCACTAGTATGATCTGCATCATATTCCTGGTAGTCAAGTACTCATCCTAAGGGTTTTATCAACATGTAACATAAAGACAATCAGAGTACATGTTAAGATAAAGAGTAACCAGATAGTGTGCTATCATGTCGAGCAAGAAAGTCCTCCCTATATATGTCCAAGTATCCACTACAATATACATCGTATATACAGTAATGGCCTCTAGGGCATACATATAACTAACAGTTCAGCAATGAACTTCTTCATCTAGACAGCATCTTTAGCAGCATCATTGGAAGCGATGTATTCAGCCTCCATCGTCGAGTCTGCTACTATATATTGCTTGGAACTCTTCCAACGTACCGCCCCTCCATTGAGGGTGAAGAAAAAACCTGAGACCGACTTACTGTCGTCCTTATCACTTTGGAAGCTTGAATCGGTAAATGACTCCACCTGGAGTTCTCAGTTACCATACACCAAGAATATTTCTTTAGTCCTTCTCAAGTACTTAAGAATGTTCTTCACAGCTGTCTGGTGCTTTTCCCTAGGATCTGATTGATACCTACTTACAACACTTAGTGCATAAGCTACATTAGTATATAACATCGCGTACTTGATAGACCCAACTGTAGAAGCATAGGGTATCCCTTACATGCGAGTCCTCTCCAAATCAGTCTTGGGAGACATCTCTTTGGAGAGAGTGATTCCTGAACAAGCGGGTAAATTACCACGCTTAGAATCTTCCATACTAAACCTCATTAGTATGGTGTCAATGTATCTGGATTGGGACAATCCCAACATCTGTTTAGATCTATCTCTATAGATCTTTATCCCCAGGATGTAGGAGGCATCACCTAGATTTTTCATGGAGAAATTTTACGATAAGAAAAGCTTGACCGAGTGTAGCATATGAACATCATTTTCTATCAAGAGTATGTCATCCACATACAATACGAGAAAGAAAACCTTACTCTCTACAACCTTTTTGTATATACAAGGTTCATCTACGTTTTTGATGAAGTCAAACTCTTTGACCGCCACATCAAAACAGATGTTCCAACTCTGTGATGCCTGTTTTAATCCGTAAATTGATTTAAGTAGTTTTCATACTTTTCCGTTGCTCTAACTGTCTACGAAGCCCTCTGGCTTTGTCATGTACACGCTCTCTTCTAAATCACCATTTAGAAAAGCGGCCTTGACGTCCATCTGCCAGATTTCGTAGTCATGGTATGTAACAACCCTACACTTTCTGTACAGAATTTTTCAAAAATATAAAAAAGAACACCTAAGCCTAAGCACAAGTTATAAATTTAATTTTCTTTTGAACAACAAAAAAGCACTTGCAGCTCATTGGTAAAGCCTTGCACTGCTGTAACGTAGCCTTTGTGATCAAATCCCCCCAATCATATATATTTTTAATTGATTTTTCTTTTAATCTTTTAGAAGCTCAAAAGTTTGCACATGCACTAAACATAAAATGAAAAGTCACACAGAAATCAAACATGTGCATTAGACTAGTTGAAGCGACTAGGACACATGGCGGAGATCCGAACCCCCAAGTCCTTAGATGGACCGGCGAGATGGCTCTTGGGTCCGGCGCCACCATCCCCCCATAGGTATTGCCCAATTTTTTTTGTTGCCCTAACCCCTTGGCCTCTCCCCTTAACCCATGTACCGTATGTTTTTATTAAAAATAAATAGAGAATTAAAAAGTTGCATTAAACCAAATTTTAAATGCATTTTCAATTCTCCAATTCATTACCCTAAAACCTAATTTTCCCTATAAATACCACACTACATTTCACCCCTCCTCATTCAGAAATCCCATACAAAAACTCTCCAAAATTTCCAAGTTCCAAGCTGTACAAGTGGAGTTAGCAAAGGTCGAAGTTCCGGCGACGTTTCAGGAAGATTCCGGCGATGAAACGACTCACTGACGATTCCCATAGATTCCTCTATCTCTCCTCTTTAATTTCAATATGTAAGTTTCTTTCACCCTTCTCAACTTCTAGTCTTAAACATTTTCTTTTCAAAACTCGTCGGAAGCGGAGTTATTCCGGCATCTGACTCTCTTTTCTTTCAAAACACAATTTCTTTTAAACAATAACTTACCATATCTTATTATAATGTTTAACAAACATAAATAAACACATTAGATAAGTTTCATCTCAAAATAATTCGTATTGCAGTTTTTATTTCACTTTTACAGTTAAATACCATCATGTTTACATATGCCGTTGTTTATTCATTTTACCCATAACACCTTTAGAAACTCATGAGGTAAAAATCTACCTCATCACAACACACATTCTTGACATAGCATGATAATTTGTGGAATATTATTTTGTAGGAAAATACAAGTTTACACTTAAATACCATAAACATTTAAAAAAACCATTTTCTTTAAAAGTGTATTACTTAATTCCTTATAAATACGCCTCTACAACCCATTTTGGGGAACCCCGATCGGGATGGTGCGGGTTATCACACATCTTCGGTCCTAATAGAGTGAGATACAGATCTCTGGAAGGAGCATTCGATGTCGGTGGAATTTTTAATGCATTTATAAAGAAAAATGTGATTTCTATTTAATAAATAAGTTCTATTTTTATAAATATATAAATAATATCAAAATATCTACTTTAAGTATACAATATATATATTCCATATTTTCTAAATCAAAAGAATCACCAATTTCATGAAACTACCATTACAACCCAATACAATTCCAATATTACACTAAAATACCATATACAATGAAATCTAGGTTATATCCATTAGAATATTTCAATTTATAAAAATTAAAATTATAAAAACCCTAAAGACAATAATTAAATAGTTGAGGTGTATTTTGAAAATATATCAAAATTATTTTTTCATAAAACCCCCTCAAGTTATATTAATTTACAATAAGGGCCCTAGTAAACATAGGTTTAAGCGAAACCAGTTTTCTTGAGGCTCAGTGAGCCGGAGAATATGGGTGCTTGCCTATTTAATATAAACAACCTAAAAATGGTGTTATCAATAGGGTAATTGTCTTGGAAAAAGACACAAATCCTGCCGTCCATGTGCAGCAGTTACTGATAACTCCAAAACATGAATCGGGACTTCAATTCTGTTAAAAAGTATGACTTAGTTAGTGTCACGATCAAATCTGATTATAATCTGACTTGAATTCATTTCAAGTATAACTGCAATACAAGATGAATCCATGAATGCCAGAATACAATCTATAACAACATGACCATGACTTGAACCGAACCATGGATATACTCTGTTTGCATGACTATCCATTTATATGCATTACATTTACATGATATCATGGTTTCGGCAAATCTTCCATTTACAAAACAAACCATACAATTGATACAAAAGACATTACGGGGTTTATAAAGGGGTTAGACCGGTACGAAACATGTTAAAGGTGGCACGAGATGGTCATTAAAAGACGTATCTATACATCCATGCCGGTGTTCCGTGGTTTTATCGACAGAGCCTTGTACTACAGGTTCAAATTCCATGGTGTAAGTTGGGCTCCTCTCGTATACATTGGCATCTTCTGTACCAAGCTACAAACAACCGTGTTAACATTATAATCAAACATTTTTAATTATACTCTCTTATCTGTCTACTCTATTTCTATCTCTCTTTGGGACTTACCGAGCGATTGTTCGCTGACGACATTCCTATTTCTCTTCTTTCTTTGGAAAGAGGACCCGACTCTAAGGAATTCGAGACCATCCAGGAGCACTTGGAGCAGACCACTGAGCAACACGGCTATTAGACTTTACTTGTACTTACTTTTCATTCAGTTCATGCCATTGTTTAGGCATTACTTTCCATTCCTGTATTTACATTTCCAGTTGTACTTGTAAAGAAATTTTTAATCGGTAAAAGTTGTTGTTCAATTACATCTCTTGTCATTTTCTTATGTACATTCATTATATTGCTTAGATACGCTTAACGTGTTTACTTCTGAGTAAATACGTCGCGTGACCCATCGCGTATCCTTACTCTACACTGGGAAGCGGGGCGTGACATGGTATGCAGCAATGGCAATTAGGATCCTGATGGACTTAAGAATAGCCACTGGAGAAAAGGTTTCATCATACTCGACACCTGGTCGTTGACGAAAACCTTTTGCTACAAGTCTAGCTTTGAAGGTCTCAACCTTTCCATCTATACCAAGTTTCTTCTTAAAGATCCACTTGCTCCCGATGAGTTTTACCCCTTTAGGAGAAATTTCCAAAGTCCATACTTTGTTGGTGTACATGGATTCCATTTCAGATCGAATAGCATCCAGCCATTTCACAGAGTGTCCACTTGTGATGACCCGCTCGAAACTAGTTGGGTCATCATCTTCCATGATGCAATCCTCGCTCCCACCATCTATGAGAAAACCGTAGTATCTCTCAGGTGTTTAAGGAACCCTACTAGATCCGCGGAGTGGTTAAGGTTCGTCGGGGACTATCGAATCCTCCGGTTCTACCAAACCATCAGTTGTAGTTTGCGTACCTGGAACTTCATCCAGTTCTACCTCATCACCACTAATTTCTTTCATAAGAAATTCCATTTTAAAAAGGTGGCATGTTGAGCAACAAACACCTTTTGTTCCTCACTTTGGTAGAATAGATATCCATGTGGATATCCCACAAACTTGCAAAGAACTGATCGTGTATCGAGTTTGTCCGGATTCTGTTTTTTAACATAGGCCGGATAACCCCATATCTTAACTCGTTTAAGATATGGTCTCTTTTCACTCCATATCTCATATGGTATTTTAGGCACTGTTTTTTATGGAACTTGATTCAATAGGTATGCAGCTGTCTCAAGTGCATAACCCCAAAAGGAAATAGGTAACTCAGCAACATTCATCATAGAGCGCACCATATCTAACAGGGTACGATTTCTCCACTCCGAAACTCCATTGTGTTGTGGTGTATACGGAGGAGTAAGCTGAGAGAGAATCCCATTCTCTTTTAAATAGTCTCGGAATTCCGTGCTCAAGTATTCTCCTCTTCGATCAGATCGAAGGACTTTAATACTTTTACCCATCTGGTTCTCAACTTCTTACTTATATTCCTTGAATTTCTCAAAAGCTTCAGATTTTTGTTTCAATAAGAACACATGTCCGAATCTTGAGAGATTATCGGTGAATTTAATAAGTACGAGGAACCATTCCTGGCATGTGTAGACATAGGACCGCATACATCACTATGTATCAGTCCCAATAGTTCAGTAGCTCTTTCTTCGTGTCCAATAAATGGAGTTTTGGTCATCTTGCCTTTGAGACATGACTGGCAAGTTTCATAAGATGTAAATTCGAACAGAGTCAAATATCCATCTTTATGCAATTTGGCTAGTCTGGTCGTATTGATATGACCAAGTCTACAATGCCACAAGTAGGCTTCGTTCATTCCTGAACTTTTCCTCTTGTATGTGTTCTGTATATTTAGAACTGTGTTTTGATTTAGAACATATATACCGTTACACAACGTACCATTCCCAATCAACACTTGATTTAGGAAAATGTTCATAACATTTTCCTCTAGTGCAAAGTTAAATCCTTCTTTATCTAATAAAGAAACAGATATTATGTTGCACATCATCGACGGTATATAATAACAGTCATTCAAAATCAATGTATTACCATTTGGCAATACGAGGTGATATTCGCCGACAGTTTCGGCAGCAACAATTGCTCCGTTCCCTACTGTGAGAGACATATCACCATTTTCCAGTTCTCTGCTTCTTCTTAACCTTTGTAACTGATTACAAATATGGGATCCTGATCCGGTATCTAATACCCAGTACGTAGAGCAAACTGAAAAACAGTTCTCAATAACAAACACACCCAAAAAAGATGCATCATCATGCTTTTTCTTCGTTCAGGTTGGATGGGAATCCGTGCATTCCCCTATTCCTTGCTCAGACTTATGAAAATCATAAGAAAAAGCGGGACCAATGTTCCCCATCTCAGTATAATAACCGGGTTCGGTCAATACATCCATATTATTATCTTGATTAAGGCGTGTTATGATCGCTATCTGGAGAGAGAGAGAAGAAAACACTTTAGCGTGCACTTTTGCAAAATTAGATTGGTTATTATCTTATCTAATCAGGATGGCTCCCACTGTTTTTATCAAATCTTCTTTCAAACCCTAAAAGGTAAGATTAGCCGGGATTAATTATACCCGACAAGTTCGCCAATCGGTCACCCAGACAGGTATTGGTACTCCGAGGGAGTGCCCTCATACTTTCGCATGGAACTAATTAAATAACCTTGTTTCCATTTGGGCATGACCCCGTTAATACCTTTCTTAGACACCTACTAGATCAGCTAATTGTAAAGTGGAAAACTTTCTCAGGAGTAACTCTTACTCGCAGTGGGTATCTGGATACAACTATCTCATAGAAGGTATGCAATCTCATTGCAAATTTCAATACATGAAATTCCTACTCCATGCGGTTTATGACCTTGACAAGGTCAACAACCCATAAACTGCAAGTCAAGTTCAACCCGTTATCTCATGATTGAATTAAACCCACCTTCAGACCCTTGACAAGGTCAACAAGACCATACGACTACCCTAATCCAATCGTATCATATGCAGCAGATAAGAACTAATAAACTACCATACACTACGCCTTGACAAGGTCAAAAAATGCAGCACAAATACTAAATAGCACTTATCTGAAATGATGAAGGGCTACGACTGGTTTTGAATAAAACCTTTAGCGTAATGTACTTGATATCGTTGTAGAATCTAGTGATTTGAAAATGAGTGGTTTAAGCTCCACTTTTAAAATCGAATAGTTTTCAATACAAAACGAGTGGGTTGTAGCAACTTCTAGTTTTGCTAAAGATCTCACTCCCGGTGAAAGGATCTAGGCTCTTTCCTCATCGAATGAGGTGCTAGATATTCATAAAGGAATACCGCTATACAAAGCAATAACTACAGTTACCTTTTGAAAAAATTTATTCTACAACATCGTTAGGTTTCTTTTCTTTTCATTAATCTCATTAATGACGTCCCATCATTTATATTTCCTAAACATCACAGAAAAAATGAAAATAGAATGTACGCTTATGTCATCCGCATTCGCCACGGGGCCCCGTCATGCACCGTTAGGTTACTTAACTAACGGCAGAGCGGGGGCTGGACTAGCGCAGGTGCAAAACATAAGCAACGTTTATTATATATATTATATATATATAACATTCGTCTCACGCGGTTATATGATCACATCACAGAACTCAAGTAGCAGAAGCAAAACATATGAAATATTTGGATATACTAGAAAGTCCGTATTTTAAATTAAGCCAATAATGAAAAACACGGATTCCACGGTCGTGATGAATAGCCAAACCTATATCCCTAGACCCCTACGAGAGCAGCAAGCAACCATGCTAATTCTAGAGTTAGGAGGCCCGGTCTCGACTCCTCAAGATGGTCTCCCACTGGACTCTAGAACCCGGTTACTTGTGCTCCCCGCCTTGGGTCTATTCTAATGCCGAAAAGTAAATAATATACATCAATGGAGACATCATCCTCAACCCGGAAGTGTCCCGATAAAAGAATATTACATACAACTTTTTACATGAATGAAAATAGAAAAACTCTCATCTCACGTAAAAACCCCGGGCTATTCAATCACGACGATCTAATATAACATATCACAAGCAACACATAATATCACATGTCATCAACGTAAGTAAATATGCGTATTCCTGATGTCGTTGACATATAGCAACGAGATCGGGGATACACCACATATTACACTTACGGTCCCAGAAAAGAAATGAAAAATACAATAATTAGAATCCACATAAATCTTAGACATCATAAACCCAGAATATCTTATATTCCGAATTTCAAGCCTAACCCTATAAACCAAGCATTTTAGTCACAAATCGAAAACACTTTTCAATAACTTATTCGGGTAATTCAACAAGATTCCCGACTACCTGATCAAATACTCGTCGGGAACTTCAGTAGATTGCCGCACCCCCGATGCCTTCAATGAAGTGCACTTGGGCGGAACACCATGGCCACAAGCACCCGAGTGGATGCTTTTGGCAACGGGGTTCTCCTATAGTCACTTGGTCGGGGTTATGGGGCGTGGCTATCTAGTAGTGTTACTCGGTGAATGTTCACGTACTATACGCGATTGCGATGGAGTTTTGATCCGAATTGAAACTCCGTGACAATCGATGAACCGAGACTAAAACGCTAGATTTACCAATTATAAACTAGTTTTCACAAAACTAATTTAATGTGGAATCCAACTATTGTATCACATATCTAAATTAAACCTGAAACGATGTTAAAATTGCGACTACGAAACACTCCAAATTGCCCTAACAGAAAAGATAACATCACATGCAATCTGGGCAAAACAAACATAACCTGAAACCCTAAAAACAACACACCAGAATACCAAAGAAACACGAGACCAAAATGGGAAAGTGGGGCCGGCCAGGCCAGGCATATGATGGTTTTCACCGGCCAAAAAATTGATTCATGGTCTCGTTTTTCTTCAGTGTTCTAGTTACATCACATGTAACATTCTGCACCTATTTAAAAAAATTTCAGAGGACTTTAAAAAAATGTACAGAAACTAGAGTTTCGGTTCGACTGTTTCGGAGTTGTTTCGTTTTCGCAATTCCTATACATCATCTAATGCTCTAACTTGGCACTGATACCATGAAAGTGTGTCTTAGCACCTCTACTAGGTTTCCACATGCATCAAGTATGCAATTTTTAAAAAAAATCTAGAGATCTAAGCTACACTAAACAAGAATCGAACTAGAGAATTAGGGTTTTAGTGTAAGCAAACAAGTTCTACACTAAGCGAAAAAAGAATACAATCTTTATAGACCGGTCCTTCATTTCTAAAGCTCCAAGTAATAGTCCTTAAAACTCTTCTTAGACTCCACTTGGTGAAATAAACGAGCTTGCTTCGTCATCTTCGAGGCCGAAGATGATCCACCTTAAAGTCTCTCTAGGTCAAGCTATTTCTTCACTAATCAAGTATTAGTGAAGAAAACAAGCTATACTAAAGGGCTAGTATAGTGTAGGTTGATGAAGTAGAAATTTTTCTTACTTTAGAAATCTATTTCTCTTTTTATTTTTCATCTCAAGAAAAACTAGAGAGGAAGAAAATGAACTTTGGTGATGAAAATATCTCAAGTGAGAATCAGAGAATTAACCATGGGCTAAAGATAAGGGTTGGGTGAAAAAAATATCTAGAGTAAAACAAAATTAGTGAGATGAGTCATGGCTTTTACATGCTTCTACAAGCATCTAAGCCATGCTCATTTCCAACTCATTTTTAATTTTACTCTTAATAAATAATCACCCAAATTATCTTTAGTCTTGGTGTGAGTCTCATACACCCATGTTCAATGTATCATCCACCATGACATAATAATATTATATATATATATATATATATATATCATTATATATAAAACAAAAGAAGAAAATCTTTAGTGAGCACAATATTAGATAATATATATATCAAATAAATTAATATATATTAAATTATTAAATCAACACTTGATTCAATAATCCGGTTATATCATATATTACCGACTAATATCATATATATATATATATATATATGTATATATCACATTATTAAATCAACACTTGATTCAATAATCCGGTTATATCACATATGACCGTCTTATATTCATTACTAGTTAATATATGTGTGTGTGTGTGTGTGCGCGCGCGCGCGCGCGTGTGTGTATGTATGTATATATATATCAAATTATTAAATCAACACTTGATTTAATAATCCGGCTATATCAAATATACAAATATATATTAACAACATATACATATACTATTGAATCAACACTTGATTCAATAATCCGATTATATCACATATAACCTAACTGATATCAAATATCGCGAAATTAGAATACGGTATCACATACTCGTATTTAATCAAGTTCCTGCACATATCAACATATGTGCCCTACTTCATTTCGCTTGAGCTAGGAAATCTCTGTGTGGGACTCTAAAAACTCATCAATAAGCCAATAGTAGGTAATGATCACATCAGTCACCCACAAGCCGTCAGCGGTACTAGCTGGACGTAACGATTATCCAGGTATTGAGCGAATAGAAGGTCAACAAGCAAGTTTGTCCAAACTCCCGCAAAGCCTATAAGCAACACTTACCGTACAGTCCAGTTTCTTCGTCTGATATGTCGCATACCGAGTCTAGGGGTGGAATCGTCAGACCCCAGTAACTTGATAAGTCATGCTGATGTGTGGCCTATAACCGTTCGAGAAACTACTGATAATACTTAACAATAAATCTCATCAGCCCTGGCCAGGGACTTGCTGTTACAGCCAATCGAGCATAGCGCAACATCAACTCCCTATACCGGGAGAGACAAAACCCCTCCTATCGCTCACTGCCTCAATGTGACTCGGGACTGTACCCAAAATCCACCTGTTTTCACGACTCCTTTGAGGCGTGGTAGGGTGAAAATGAAAGAACAGTGGGAACCACATAAGACACTATAACGATCTCGAGTCTACAGACTAACCTGTACAAGTGTCACCACAGAACTGCTATCTGACGATAGGTATGGTACCATCAAGGAGTTCTCGGCAAGTCCTGTTCGGTGTACCCATTCTCTAATGATCACCTGTGTGCAATCTTTGATGTCAAACACCAATAGACGTGGGATCAACCATCGCCCCATACAGGGCCAAGAAACGTACACACTTGTCTACTCTGGAATATCGATGCCCTGTCTCGATATTCTCTCGACTACGAACAGTTAAAGGATGTACTTGCGGACTACATAAGCCCCACTAGTATGATCTGCATTATAGTCATGGTAGTCAAGCTAACATCCTAAGGACTTTATCAACATGTATCAGAGAGACAATATAATAATACAAGTGTATATGTTAAGATAAAGAGCAATCAGATAGCATACTATAATGTCGAGCAAGAAAGTCCTCTATATATATGTCCAAGCATCCCCTATATCATACAATAATGGCCTATAGAGCATACATATCACTAACACTTTGAACTACAGCGAAGGGTTAGACAAAATTCCCCCACCGCAGTGTTCAATAAATCTCCACAGCCCGTGGAGATCCAAGGAGAACAGAAGTCAGTTCGCTCTCCGAGAAATCTTTCTTCATCTATATATAAGGTGTGGAAGCAGGTGAAGGACTCAGTCTTCATTCGCGGCCCTTCCCCTAAACGTCAGTCAAACTCTGACAACTTCCCTTCCAAATACAAGGGAACTCATCCCAAGGCAGTTCCTACTCTGAAGGTTCCTCCTAAAGAAGTTTCTCGCAAAAAAGAGAGGCCAGATAAAGCCCAAGTGCCCGAGGAAAACTCCGAGGGTTAAGACTCTAAATGCTCTAAGCCTGAGGGCATGGTAGTTCATACAGTCCACATGGTGAACTCTAAAGACGAAGGTCATGCTTCTACTTGTCACAGGCCGCATACTCGGTCTTTGACAAAAGTTCAGCGGTAACATGAAAAGTTGCAGAAGATGTTTGCTCAGGCGGCAACACTCTCTAGTCCACTGCCTAAGGAAAATACCGAGGACGCGCCCGAAGAAAGAGTAGGGTAAGAGTTGGATATTGATTTTCTGAAGTGCGCTCTCAAGAAAAGGGATGAAGAAGCGGCAGAGATGTCCGCTAAAATGAATCAGATAGCCCTCTTAATCCAAAATATGGCTGTAATGATGGTCCGATCGGAACTATTGGCAGATGAACCGCCGGTAGTCTCTCTCACAGACAAAGGTGACATTTCAAATCCTCTGCAAGCCTCATCAATGGCTAAGGAAGAAATGATCCCAAAAGCAAAACTGGACGCATATATCGCTCAGCAAGTCAAAGTTCACTATGCCAATGAAGCTGCAAATACGTCGATCAAGACTAGTCAACCGTATCCGGCGTGCTACGATGAAATACAATATCCGCCAGAATACATACTTTCGACGTTCCATATGTACAAAGGAACCGGGAATTCTCTCCAGCACATCACGTGTTTTAAATCCATGTGCGGCAACACCAGAGGAAATGCTATACTGCTCCTCCGACAGTTCGTCAGCGGTCTAGCTGGCACTACGTTCAAATGGTATGCGGAACTCCCAAATGACTCTGTGAAGACCTTCGACGAGATGGAGATGCTCTTCTGTCAAAAATTCGCCAGTGCAAATAAACACAATACCGCGATGGCGTTGTTCAATGAAAAGATTAGATCGAACGAGACTTGGGGTTCAATATGTTACCCAATGGCGAAACCTCTGGTCTAAATGCGAGCAGCGCATCGAAGAAGCTGCAATCGTGAGAATGTTTATAGCTACCCTTGACCAAAATTCAAAAGGCATTCCTATATATGGCCCTCTTAAAGCCGACGACGTTCCAAAAGGTCATAGACAAACTGGCTTGATTAGATCAGATGGGTCAAGACCCTTCCTCTTCTGATGAAGATATATGAAAATAGAAGGCAAGACGGCGTTTTTCGCCAACACTCAACAAAAAATGAGCGGCTTTGAAGCAATCTGCCACCAAAATAGCGACAGCGCGGTTCTTACCCTTAAAAGGATTGGGACACGAATACTCGTTCCCCCGAAATATACACAGGGGGCATCTTGCGCGTTGGCGGAGGAATCTCTATGTGAGATGGTCCTTTCTTTAGATAACATAATGGATATCAAGAGACCTACAAGCTGGTCCTGCAATCAAGTGCAGTAGCCCACTTGAACCAGAAATTATGTAAAAGACGTAGAAGCCATGTCCCACTCCTAAAATGGATGATGAGGGGAAAAGCCCCCAAGTCAAGTTCATCCTTCCAGGGAAGAAGAAGACTCGGCAGAACGAGTGACGTGATATCTTGTTTCTTCGTATATGAAAAAGATGCTCCGTCAGCGTTAGAAATCGACATTGATGAGCAGAGGGCACGTGCCATGTAAAGTGCCCGGTATTTCCTGCAAAATAACCCGATTAGTACAATAATTAAAGAAACAATCCAAGAGGGTGAAAATAGTCTAAGGCGAGAAACGTCCATGCAAACAAAGGATAGGCAGCATCGCCTCAGCAAACAAGCGTTGGAAGGGATGCGTTATGTAACTCCCCAGCCGAATGATGGCTTTTTGGACCGAAATGTCCTTAAACTAAACATTCGCCCTAAACAAGGGAGAACAAGGGAATGTTGGATTGAAATGTTCTCAAATTAATACTTCGTCCCAAATACGGGAATGTTGGACCGAAATATCCCTAAACTAGCATGCCGTCCCAAACATGCGAATATTGGACCGAAATGTCCTTAAAACTAATATGCTCCTTGAGATCTATATTACGACCGAAGTCCAACCGACAAAGATTGTAAATTGTAACTCAAGTTCCCACCGACTACACTGCTACTCTAGCAAAGAAGTCACCCCTAAGTCCCGCCGAAAAATAGATGAGTCAGCTCCGGTGAAGCTATTTTCGGGAGTTTCATCGTTCGCAAAAAAGGATATGTCCTTAAGCAAATGGGCACGTATAAAAACCCGAAAGGGCACCGTAAGTAAAAACAGCAGGACTGCCGGCGAGTTTGTGAAAACCCAAGAGGGCGCAAACCCGTTAAATAAAAAAATTTGTGCACTTGCAAGGTCCTCTCGACGTTGTGAGGAGAAAGTACCTGCATGAGATCCTTACGACTCACAAATGAGCAACACACTTAGAAATCTATACGATTCTTAGGGAGAAATTACACTTGCGAGATCCTTATGACTCATAAGAGGAATTCCCCCCTATGAGACCCTCACGGCTCATGAGATTCAAAGGCCTTAAGTTACAGGAATCCAAACATATTCTTAAGCTATCATATCCCCTAAGTTGTCCTACAAGTAGTTCAATATTGACGCTTGTATACGATCTATGGGCACGAACAAAATATGTTCCAAAAAAGTTCCATCGATGATGAGAAATATCCCCATATTGTGAACACCACTTGTAATTCCATACGATTTGCAAGGGGAAAACTCCCTTGTAAGATCCTTACGACTTCCAAGAGAAAATATCACTTAGGAATCCCCATGATTCCTGAGGAGAAAACACACCTACGAGATCCTCTGGACTCGTAGAGAGAAATACTTTTATGAGACCCTTACGGCTCATAAAATCAAAAATCTTAGTCGACAGGATCCTAACCCTGTTTGCTAAGCCACCTTTGTTTAAATTAACAAAGGCAAATAACGATTCTCTCTTAAAAATATTCCAGTTGTAGCGATGTTGATATCTAAATAAGTGTCAAACTCCAAATCCTCTCACGGTATATGATGATTCGCTCCTGCAAACATCCCAGTTGTAGCGATACTGATACCGAAACTGATATTAGATTCCAAGTTCCCAACTCGCAATAAATATTAACAAGTCAATAAAATATGCATATGAAATAGCCGAAATGATGGGGAAACTCACAATAAAAATAGCGAGTAAAAATAAAAAATGACATAACCGAAATGATTGGGCACTGTGAAAAATAGCCAAAATGACTGAGAAATCGCGACTTTCACGATATGAAAAGCCGAAATGATAGAACATCGCGGAAATATAAAAAAATAAAATAAAATAAAATTTTTCTGCCTTGCAAGTAGGTCCATAATGACTCTTGTATAAAATCCATGGACACAAATGAAAGAAAGGGAACTATATTTTCTCACCATGCTTCGTCAAAAGAAGAACCGGATCTTGATGGCATATCTACAGCATAAAGACTATTTGGATGTCCCTCTTACTCCAGCAAGTACAAACATGGTTTCGAAAAAGCTCCAAAGAGGCAAATCAAAATGGAGCAATGGCATATACCTAACTCCAGATCTCGATGGCAACATTTACACCCTAAAGATCATCTCGGCATTTCTTCTCATTCCAGCTCAGTACAGACGCGACGTCAACAAGGGCCCAAGGTTCAAACAAAAGTGGTATGACGGCAAAATCCTAGTTCCAGATCTCGATGGTAATGTCTATAGCCTAAAGATCATCTTAATGTTCCTCATCATGCCAGCAGGATGCGGACGCAACATCAACATGGACCAAAGGGTCAGATCAAAGTGGAGCAATGGCATATCCCTAGCTTCAGATCTCGATGGTAACATATACAGCCTAGAGATCATCTCGGCATTCCTTCTCATTCCAACAGGATGCGGACGCAACGTAAACATGGACCGATGGGTCAGATCAAAGTGGAGCAATGGCATATCTCTAGCTCCAGATCTCGATGGCAACATTTACAGCCCAGAGATCATCCTGGCATTCTTTCTCATTCCAATAGGGTGCAGATGCGACGTCAACATGGACCAAAAGGTCAAATCAAAGCAGATTGATGGTATATTCCTAGCTCCGGATCTTAATGACGATATATACAGCCTAGAGATCATATGGATGTCTACCCTATTTCATTGAATAATCGATGCGACATCATCAAAGAAAAAGCAAAAGGATGACATATTCCTAACTTCGGGTCTTGATGACAAGCCTAAGACCATTGGATGTCATCCCACCCCAGAAGGGTGCGGTTATGACTCATCGGGGCTCCAAATCGAGCCTAACCTCAAGTAAAATGCCATGACAATACCTAACGCTGGATCTTTTAATGGTAATGTGAAAATTCCAATCTAAGAAAACTACTTGAAGACGTCTTATCCAGCCTCAGAAGGGATCAGAGACACGACAGGCGTATTTCTACTCGAGCTGCAACCTAAGGGACTGCATGTCGAAAAAATATCAGCCAACACGACGGTATGATAGACTTAACCCAGTACCACAAACCTAACGGACTCCTATATCGAAAGGGGTTATCTATATTTCACGTTAGGATATACCTGCGAGATCCTCTCGACTCGTAGGGAGAAATACCTTTATGAAACCCTCACGACTCAAAAAGTTCAAAAGTCTTAGACGATGGGGATATCAACCTGTTCCCTAAGCCACTGTTGCCCTACAAGAAGGTCAAGACCGACTCTTCTATACTATCCACGGGCCAAATTCATCAAAATTACATACTAATGAAGTGAAAAAGTCACTTATGGGTCCTCTCGGCTAATAAGGAGAAAATACTCGAGTGAGATCCTTACAACTCATGAAGACGATAGACACTTAGAAATCCCCATGATTTTTAAGGAGAATATGCACCTATGAGATACTCATGACTCATAGGGAGAAAACCCTTCATGGAACCCTTACGACTCATGAAGATGAACAAAGCCTTAGCTGTCAGGGATTCTAAACCTGTCTCTTAAGCCATCAATTTTATGGTGAAGCATAACTTTATACTACTTAACCCACGTATATACTTACATGAGCAAACTAGTGGAATCATTTTTTCCCACCAAAAAGTTTGGTCAGAGCTTATTGTTCCCTTATAAAAATAAAAGGAAGCCTCCACGTGTTAAACATGTGCGCACCCACATGCAAAGCATGCGAGTGCCACTTCAGATAGAATCAAATCCTTTATTGTTTTCCACGTATTAAATACGTGAGCGTCTCACGTGATATCTATGTGAGCGCTAATGGAGCCTCTTAGCACTCACGTGTTAAACACGTGAGCGTCTCACGTGATATCCACATGAGCGTACATGCAGTCTCTTGGCATCGTCTCACGTGATATCCACGTGGGCGCACTTGCTAGATTCTTGGCAGTTCTCACGTGATATCCATGTGAGCACTATAGGCCAACGCCTTACGCGCAATGCACATGAGTCTTATTTTTGATAGGATTAAATTCTATGTTTGAAATATTTTCCTGATCTTTCTTAAACTAGAAAGGTCTTCTCTGTTAAGCAGAGAAACCTTGGATCAAAAGATCCAACGGTGATTATAAAATCACCAATCGATCATCTGATAGAATTAAATTCTATCTTAGGAAAATATTTTCCTATTCTTGTTAAACAAACAAAAATAATTTTCTCTGTTAAATAGAGATAGTTTGGATTAAAAATTCAACGGTGAATAAAATTTACCAGTTGATCTTTAAGATCATTTCGATTGATTATGAAATCAATGCTGGTCTCTTAAAATAAATATTTTCTCAAACATATTGATTTTTCTCTTCTCCTATAAATAGGAGCAAAGAAATTAAATTTCAGAAGAGGAGACCCTCCATAAGCTTCTGTAAAGAATACAAAAGGCTCTGTAAAAGCTTCGAAAACAGAGAATTTAATTCTCTTTAAAGAAGAAGATCTTCCTACTCTCAAACCCTAGGTAAACAAAAGACAGAGATAAAATATCTCTATTTTACCCATCATATTATACCTAAGGGTTTAACCCTTAAAAGAACTAAGTTCTTTTTTTGGATCTGAGATCCACAAGATAGATGTCGCAAAAAAGAATTTAATTATCGTAGGAAAGTTCTTGTTGTTGAGAATCAAAATTCCAGGAAAGAATAAGGTTGAAATGAATATGAATGAAAGAACATGAAAAGATGGAGTTTATACTCCAGAAACTTTAGTTCCCACATAATCAAGAACTTAGTTCTTAAAGAACTTAATCCCATATCCTCAAAATAGTGATCTTGGTGATTGTTAATGGTTAAAATACCATTAACAGAAGTTTAACTTCTCTAAAAAATATAAACAGAGATTAAATCTCTAAGAACTCAGTGCCTCATGTGACATTCATGTGAGCACCTGAGATTGAGCGCCTCACGTGATACGCATGTGAATACTTAAAAGCCATGAAGACACTGTCTTATGTGATATCTGCGCGAGCGCTCAAATGCTGCAGACTTAGCGCCTCACGTGTCATACACGTGAACGTCTGAGTGTGAGCGCCTCACATGATGCACATGTGAGCGATATATGTTGGAGTGCATAACACTGTTGAATGACATAGAAACCTAATTTTTATCCCCAAATTGGCTAAGTCTGTGAAGTGAACTTCTTTGAGCCTATAATCTCTCATGTTTAAATTGATCTTAATCTAAAACAAGGTTAATGATCATCAATCATATTTCCAAGTCGAACTTATTCGGATATATGACTAATGATCGTTCATCCATATTGATCTTAGTCGGATATACGATTAAAGATTTTTCATCCATGATGATCTTAGTCTCATATACGACTAATGATCTTTCATCGATCTTTCATCCATTTGATTTTAGTATGATATACGACTAATGATTGACCACCCAAATTGATCTTAGTCCAATATACGACTAATGATTTTTATCTTAGTCTCATATAAGACCAACAATCCTCAGTTCTGACATAATCTTTTCCTTCATATACAGGATTTGGTTTAAGAGTACATCTTTCCACACCTCTGATATATGTCGTTATAATTTTGCAACATTTTTAGATAGATGGCGGGTCCCAACAACCGACAACTCCTTTCTCGTCCCTACTTGATGAAAAATATGAAGTTTCATCAAGACAGGGAATGCCTTATGCATCCCATATAGATGTGCACCCTCATATCGATACACCCTACATTGATGCACTTGCATATTGATGTGCATATCTCATATTGACACGCATCCCATATAGATGCGCATCTCAGATTGAGCTCTGACTTTATACATATATGTATATGTATATCTTTGAAAGAAACATAAATACCTTCAAATTGGACTGCACCCCAATATTCCATGTCACTATCATTCACTTCACCACGTAACATATACACGTGCGTGCAAAATGAAAGATGGACCGAAATATCCCTACACTAATATTAGAACGCGATATTCTTAAACTAATATATTTGGCCATGCGGCTGATCTCCGTATACAATCCACGGGTATAAACAAGCCATATTCTATCTATGTCTCTCATGGACCGCAATGTCCTTAAACTAATATATTTTGCCCTACGGACTGTTTCCATATTGACCATCGTATACTATTATGGGCTATTCATATATGATCTGATAATTAGTTGAGCTTATATGCTCACTGTTCCTAAGTCGATCTTAGTCCGATATACGATTAACGATTCTTAGATCAAACCCATATATCTCATGAATTGATAGACCTTATTTATATGAGATATGTGTTCTAAGTTTAAAACCTTTTCTAATATAAGGATTTGGACTAATCTGCGCTCTATGGAAGATAATATAAACTAGTCTCCGTATACAATCCACGGACAATCTCATATAAACAAATATAATACGACACAGAGTGATCTGTCTGGAACAGATGAAATTTTTTATTGTTTTACGATAACGTAATTAACTGCAAGTGTTTGCACATGCAGGGAAGAGTGTCCCCACAATCAAAAACCCCTCACAAATGAGGGGGAATCTGATAAGTTACGCTACATTTGTCGCATCCATCCGAAACTTCGATATATGGTATTATAAATCAACTTGGCATTTTCGGAGAGGTGGATAGATATGATCATATAGTATCTGCCTCCAAATTTAGACCAGACGTCTCCGCGTCTCAGTCCAGTTTTCGGCGATAAACAGTGATCGTCGAAGTAATCTTCTCTTTTTCGAAACTATCTTAAGAATTCCTTGTTGCTTTAAACTCACCGTCGTTTCAATCTCTATAGACTGAAATTATTCCTTCCGTCAAACTTATCGATTTTGTAATATGTAGAATCCATCTTCCCAATAATCCGAATCACCATAACAAAGCAATGACATCAATTGTTGTGAAAAATAGCACCAAAGTACGCAGAAGATGATCGATATGCGTGAATCACAGCTAATGAAAAAGATCAAACGTAACAACTATGCAAAAGAAAAAAGTAATAAAGGAAAAAACACATCAAGAAAATGACACAAGATATTATCCAGGTTCGGTGCGTATTTGCATTTAATGCTGCAAGCCGATGACGAATTGCTATTACCATTCAATAAAGAATTACACAAGATAATTTCTAATTTCTCGATCTCATCCAAATACAAAACGCAATTTCTCTCAATACAACAAACCTCTCTCTCTAATTCGCTCAGCCAATAAGGTGCAGCCTCCAAAAATTCTTCTCTGCATTATATTTATTATGCCGCAGCCCCCATTTTGGATCTATGTGAATTAATTTAATCTCGAGGCCGCATACATTCAAATAAGGGCACTGTTAAATAATATATATAGACCAACCTTGTTTTAGAGATAAGTTAAATGGAGATAAGTTTGAATTTGATTTAATTAGATTAATTAAATCTTATCCAAACCTATTCTGATGATGCTCGATATCGGTGGTCTCTCAGATCAGGACACGTGGCAGATGACGTGTCCCAGCGCTCACAAGAAAGGACTTACAGTGGCCGACCAGACCACTCCTGTGCCCGTCCTACAAGCAAACGCTGGCTCACCTCCAAGCCCCCAGCACAATTGCCCTCCTCGGCCTCACAGCTCGTCTCCGAGCTATCGCAGGCTCGAGCCTCCTCGGCCCTCTCAGCTCGCCTCCGGGCTCGAGCAGAACCAAAATACCTCGGCTTTCCCACTCCTCTGCGAGCTCTCCCGCCGAGGTCATCTTCCTCGGTCTCATCGACCGACCGACAGCACCACTTGCAGGCGTAACCGCCATCCCGCGAATCTCGCCATGCGCGAGATCTCCGCCGGCCACATCCCACGTTCCACGCCACCACGATCCCCATTAACGAGCCTGTCTCGCCATTAATGGGAGGTCCCGCTCATTACGCGGGCGTGACGTCGGATGCGTAACGGCCGGCGTGATTCTCGCGCCTGCCCTGCCTGCAGCAACCGCTATTAAACCCTTTCTTCAGACGGTTCAAGTAAGCCATTTTTACTCCACTAAGCCGTTACTCTGCTCGGATCTCCAGTATAACTTGACCATTGAAGGGTCCTCGGTGGTACAACTACCCCGGGACTTCCTTACAGGTAGCTCGACAACCATAACCTCAAACCCATTGAGATCCACACGCTTCAGGAGCGACAGCCTCCAGATCCAACCTCAGCCCTCCATCGGACTTTTAGTCTTCTTTTGAAGACCTACTCTTTTTTTATAGGTAAGTTCCGACATCAGCAGATCAACGGAAGGTAACATCTAAAGGAGATTCATGCCTCCATCAGCTGGCGCTGTCTGTGGGAACGTTATTGATTCCACGAAAACAAAAGTTCACTTTCCGATCCCAATCCAATAGCGAGCGATCATCACGACGATCCAAACACTAGCCGCCGTCTCCCCATCAACGGAGGCACGGACGAGCCTCCTCAGCCGAATGCCATCAACGCCCTCGCCGGCCATATAGACCGACTCGCGTCTGTTGTGGAGGCGCTGATCCGTGTCCAAACGGCTGGGCAAGATCACCAAATCGCCGATCCCCCGCCTCCGAGCCAGGACCCCTACAGGGGGAGAGAAGGCTCCGTCCGTGTCGGTACCGCCGACCACCACCGTGCTACCTTCCACGGCATCTCCCGGGCCGATACATTCTGATACCCGCTGAGCTCCCCACAGTTCGACACCAAGGTCCGTTGCCAGAGCACCACGTCCCGAGGTCCTCCGCGCACGTGTCCCTCCCGAGGAGATGTCTGTCAGCTCGCCTGTTACCAGGCATGACCGACACCCCCTCTCTCGACGGGGTCGTGCGGACGGGACTCGCCGCGGCGAATCGAAAGCCACCTCGTCGGGGGATCTAAGGAGCCTCATTGAGAGGAACCGGAGCCACGGCCGAACTCAGATCTCCAACAGCAGAGGCCTGGGATCAGAATGCGTTGAGTCGTCGGGATACTACGACCGACTCGATGCCCTCGAGAAAAAGATCGAGGGTATGCACCGGGAAGGACACCATTCGATCGACGGGGCTAAGTACGCCGCCGACTCGCTCACAAAACCGTTCACCAAGGAGCTGCTCACTGTCCATGTCTCCTCCCGCAATAAGCCCCAAAAGTTCTCCCTCTTCGACGGCAAATCTGACCTGAAGGACTACTTGGATGCATTCACCGCGGGAATGAGCTTCCAAGACCACTTCGATGCCGCCCAGTGCCGAGCTTTCCCGGCCACTCTCATCCACTCCAGGCGAGACTGGTTCCGAGGACTTGAGCCGCGCTCGATCTCAACCTTCGACGAGCTGGCCATACAATTCCTCGACCACTTCGTCGGGAACAGGCGGCAGAAGCGTACAGTCGACCATCTCTTCACGATCAAGAGCGGGGACAAGGAGACATTCAAAGTATACGTCACCCGCTTCTACAATGCCTTTCTTGAGGTCCTAGAGCACCGGGACGAGACGGTCATCACGGCTCTGAGGTATGGTCTTAGGCACAAGGAGTGGTTGCGCTCCTTTGCATTAGCGCAACCTAAGACCATGGCCGAGGTAAAGGCCTGGACCGAGCGGGAGGTCCAGCTCGAATCCGAGGTAAATGCAAATCTCCCCCGGGCAGAGCAAACCGACCAAAAGAAGAGGGCAAGAGAAGAGAGAAGGGGACCTGAGCGGCAAAAGCCCTACCTCCCAAAGTTCCAGGAGTACACCCCGCTCAACGTCTCCCAGGCGGTGCTACTAGAGGAGGCCAAGTGTGAGGGGTTCTTCATGCTTCCCTCGGTCCCGCGAATGGCCTCAAAGCGAACCCGCGACCCCTACTATGGCTTTCATAGGTTGCTGGGCCACTCAACGGAGAGCTGCAAACAACTCCGAAACTATATTGAAGAGCTCATCCGTTCCGGGCACCTCGCGGCGTACCTGAGGGACATGCGGCAAGCTGACCGCGAGCAGGAGCAACGTCCCCTCCAGCCGAGCTGACCATTGGCCAGATCATGGTAGTTTCAGCGGAGGATACGTCCGGTACCCACGAAGCTCGGTACCCTATGCCGGGCATAGATGCCAACAGACATCCGGAGGGCTCGAGCTGAACGAATAAGAACATCTACTAGCATGTATTTTCTTATCAGAGCAATGTACATCTCTCTTGAGATCTTTTGATTATATAATAAAGGGATCAATAGAGCATTGCAGAGAAGAAAAAGAAAATCTTATTCATTTCAAAGGTACTATAGGCTCCTCAGCCGTACCAAAAAAAGGGGAAGAGAATTACAATAGCGCGGGAACAGGGTACAGAGAACACTGCTCATGGTACTCCGATGATATTTTCGCCAGCCGAGTCCTCGTAGCATCCAACCTCTGCCTTCGATCCCCCCGTGAGCATCGGCATCGCGCCTTAATTGGTAGCACTCACGGACGAGCGCTTCCAAGCGGTCTAGCCGACTTGCAGAGATCAGGCCGAAGCGCCTAAGAGATCTGGGCTTTATTTTGTGACATGATGACTTTAATCGATCCTTCTGGAACTTAACGACACTATTTGCACTGCACGTAAAGACATATAAAATCTTAAGTTAAATAAGAAGCGAGGTGTGAAAAATAAAGGTTCGATAGTCTAGACTTAGGATAATAGAATTGTTATTTTTTAAAACAAAACCTTAGAGTTTGAATCATAGTTATTTTGCAAAACTAGCTTGACGGGATTTTGTGGGTAGTATCCACTGAAAACCCTCAGGAGACAACACTCCTCCTACTAGGGACACCTAGAGTTTTAACGGCTTGTTGCACATGCTCAGTGCAATCGCGTTCCCTGCGAAAGTGAGGTTAGGATTTTTTGTGAATAAATTGGCTTTGCTCGGGACGAGCAAATGATAAGTTTGGGGGTATTTGTTCATATCAGATTTTCGTATTTTTATACCGCCCAATTTTTATCACATTGCTTATCGGTAGGTACTCTTGAGACGTGTTTTCTAGTTAATTGCAGGATCCAGGTTCTCAGCTCTAAGCAGTGAAATTCATAGAAAAGCACGACAAATTCTGGATTACTGCCAACCACAGATAAAACACGGGTCTCCGCTCTCTATCCGTATGTTGCCGCACACCAGTTTAAGGGACAAAATGGCAAATCGATTGTCATTTTCATGCACAAAGCACAATGTCAACACAAGATCCAACATGTCTACGCGGAGCTCAAGAAAAATCATGGCAAAAAATCCACATCACATGACCTTTTTGATCTGCTGAAATTCTGGAAAAATTGTGAAGAGCTTCTAAGAAACAACATATTCCACACTGAAGAGTACAGCCAAACAGTGAAACCCACAGAATCTCGTGACCTAACTCATCAAGACGGCCACGGATCCGCGGCCAACATGGGGTCTAGGCCGCGGATCCGCGGCCATATGGGCTCGACAGAAGATGGTTTTTTGGGGGATATTTGGTCAATTTATATGGGTCATGGATGTTGCCCTAGAATTTCTGTTTCCTGCCTATAAATAGCTCAGAACATTGCCAAGCCAAGGGTGCTTAATTCTTGTGTAAAATTTTAGGATATATTTTGTAGTTCTTCTTCCTCTTTTCATCTTTTTTCCATTAAAACTTTGTAGTGAGCTTTGTATGAGTGAATGATGAATAAAAGAGTTCTTTTTGTTACCATGCTTGTCTTATTATGTTGTTAATGATAATTGCTTGTATTTTTCATTTGCTAATCTAGTTGTTGTTATTTGTTGTTTGTTTGTTTCTTGTTCTCTTTTTCTTTATCCTTAACAACAATGATGCTTAAGCTTGATCCTTGCCAAAGTGAGGTCTCAAATAGCTAGTTGTAATCTCCTAACCTCTTTCTTTCTATCTTCCTCCTTTTGTTGTATTTTCTTTTTCTTATAATGGGTGAGTAGTTTTCTTACTTGTTAGGGTAGGATAAGGAAAGTTTGAGAGAAGCAAATCTTTCTCACTCTTTCCTTGCCCAACATCTCAATTCGGACTCCCGTTAATTGAACCACAATCCGCTCCCTATGGCACCATATCCTACATGATAGCGGTGATTCCTTAGTGAGACCGGTTGTGGTTGAATTAACCGGAGGTTAAGGATAAGAGCCAAGAACGGACGGACAAGCACCAAAAGGAAGAACTTAAGTGTTGGAAATCTTAGTTTATACTCGCAAGTTCCTTCCTAGTCGTGCTAATCCCCGTTGTTTCCGATTACCATAACACCGATATTAAGAGTGGCAACGAAAGAAGTGAGCGACTCCTAACTCAAACTAAGATAATCCTAACCCTAACAAGCTCTCTTTATATAACATTTTAGCACATAGTTAATCTCAAAATAAACCTGGACAATTGGACTTAACTCGTTAAAGCGCATAGAAAAAGATTCCCATCTCCCTACGGACGACCCGTACTCAACCGGCTAGCTACAAGCGAAACCGTCTTGATTGCGGTAATTAACTTGAACACGCAAAACTCCAACAATCAAATGGCGCCGTTGCCGGGGAGATGGTAGTCTATTTCTTTGTGTAATTTCGGGTTAATTTGTGGATATAACTGAATAACAAAACAAAAAAAATATACATTGTAAAAATCATCTTGTTTTTTTTTATTAGTTTTTGTGCAAGTGTGCAGGAGAAAAGGAAAGGTCGAGTTCAGTGCCAAAGACGTGGGAAGTTAGACCCATATCTTGCGGCTACACCGCAGGTGATCAAGACGGAACAAATGGTCTACTGAAAGATTCTGGAGCAGATCCAGTAAGCAAATCATGATTCAGGAGCTCCAAAAAAAAGAAGAGGACACCCAACCTTGCACAGACCAAAAAAATGGAAGGCCCAATCCCACTTTCTGGCCACGGAACCGCGGCCTAAGCGCTCTCTGGCCGCGGAACCGTGGCTTGTTGGTGCCCTCATCAACCCATAATTTCTGTAAGTCCTTCTGCCTTCTTCCCCACTCCTTTGAACTCTACTGAACTGTGTTTTCTGCAGCGTTCTTTGCGTAAACTCTCTTCTCCCTTCCAATAAATTGTTTTTGTGCAGGATTCTTTGCGCCGCGCTAAAAAAATAAAAAAAAATTGATTGCAGTTGATTGTTACTGCTTTGCATATTTTAATCGGACTTTAAGGGACTTGAAACCAATCCAGATTGGGTGGGGATTTCATCACCCTTCCCAGGACCGCAGAAATCATAAAAAACATATGCATTGACCATTGTTTAATTAAAAAATACTAGATTCAGCCCTAAGGACTTCACGCTCAATAGGACAGAGGACTAGTTACAGGCATCGGCCGTTTATCCTATCCTGACTTTGCGGTGTCTAGGCAAGTGTGTTGAAGGCAAGTGGTTACTTAATTAGGACCACTACTTACGTAGTGGGGAGCCTCCCACTTAACTGGCACTTACCTGGCCGCAATTGGCGGAGAAGAAGCTGTTTGAGGTCCTATTTCTAGCCCTTTGGAATAATTAGGAGCTGTCTAGCTGACTTAGGTGACCCTAGATCTAGATGTGATTGTGCATATTTTGTCTGTGATTGTTTGAAGCCGTAAGTCCGTACATATTTATGTAAAGCTCTTTCTAAAAAAAATGAAAAAAAACATAAAACACAAAACAAGAACTTTTATAAAAACTTGCCCTTTATCGCCAGAATCCCATTTTTTTCACCCACCTCCCATCGTATTTCTCCATTGACGTTTTCTTACCCTCACCTTCTCCGCTTTGACTGCACTAAACTCGTTTAGTGTATGTCTGGTTGGACTCGGGACACTAGTGCCCGTCTAGTCCGCGTTACGTTAGTCGCTACCGACTACGCGATCGACTCAGACGTCGAAACTCCTTCCACGTCTCTTTCACCCTTACCTTTGCCGGCCAACTCCGACGTTGACCGGAATTCTTTTCATACATCCTCACCTTCACCATCACCAACTTCTTTTTCCGCAATGTCAGGATTTAATCCAAACATCCATTTAACTCCCCCGGGATTGATTCCACCTCCTATGGATGCGAATAACCCACCACCACCGCCTGTTGTAGCGCCACAGCGAATCGCGCTCCAGAATCGTTTCTATCCCACCCGCTCTGCACTTCCCACCTGTTTTTCCCTTCCACAGGCCAATGGGAATAATTTTGAAATTAAGCCCCACTTCATTAATATGCTTCCGAAATTTCATGTGCTTGAATATGAAGATGCCTATATCTTCATCAACAAGTTTCAGAATATTTGTGCCATGATGAAAACGACCCAGCTGTCGGACGATGCTATACGGATACGGGTCATTCCGTTCACTTTGTGCGATCTTACTGAAAAATGGCTGTATAGCACCGCTTCCCACTCCATAACCAGTTGGGACGAGTTTGTGAAAGCGTTTCTCAAGAAATTCTATCCGAATCATAAAACCACAAGGATCCGTAACGAAATCAACCAATTCTCTCAGCTTCCTACCGAACCCTTTTGGAAGTGCTTTGACCGGTATAAAGACCTTCTTGTTCAGTGCCCTCACCACGGTATTGAGAAATGACAACTTTGCCAAACCTTATACGAGGGTCTGAACCCAGCAACCACGCAGTTGTTGGAAACCATTTGTCAGGGCCACTTCCTATCGAAATCTGACGACGAAGCGTGGCAATTATTCGACAATCTTGCGGAACAAACGCTTCAATGGGAGAGCACCAGACCAACTTCTTCTTCTTCTTCCTCCATTTCTACTGGTCAGTCTAGGGTAGGCATTCACCAACTCGATGTCTCTATTGCAATGAAAGCTGAAATGGCTGCAATAACGAGAAATCTTGAAGCGATAGAGAGAAAATTTTCATCTCCTGCTCCTGCCTCTGTTCTTCCCCTTCGTACCATTTGTTCTTGTTGTTCCGATCCTTCTCACTTAACCGAAGAGTGTCCTTACAATCCACCATCTCAAGGACAGGATCGGGTTAATGCTGCATTTCAGCAAAGACCGAGAAATGATCCATACTCTTCCACCTACAATCCCGGTTAGAGGAATCACCCCAATTTCGCCTGGAATCAGAACCAGCATCAATTCTGTAGGGTTCCTAGGCATACACTAGAGGTCTCACAAGGCATCAACCATGCCAATTTCAAAAAAAACGGTGCCGAGAAACCCTAGACTAGATCGTTGGCTAGAATTCTAGGCGATAAAAAGAAACTAGTTAACACTTAACTACAAGAACGGAAATACAACCTTTGTAGATCCGGTTCTCCACCTCCACGGCTCTGTGATGAAGTCCTCTCCGCTGTCCTCATGCAATCCCGGGATCTAGCGTCGGCTTCATCGGAGAAGAAGCGGGCTAGGTCATCAACGTCGATGCCGAAGATGATCTACGTCGAGGCATCACTAGATCAAGCTCCAACTTTACCAAGTCATGAAAACTTGTGAAGGAAACACACTCTACTACTTGGTAAGAGGTAGAGGATGAAGAAATAGGAAGTGGGTAGACTTTAGAATTGGATTTCTCACTTGTTTTCATCAATCACCATTGATGAAGAATGGTTTTCTTCAAGTGAAGAAGATGAAGAAGAAGAAGATAATGATATGATAAGTTAATTAGAATAATAAAGAAAAAGAATACTTATCATAACATTAACTATAGTTAGGTGTAGAGAATTGACTAAGGTTAAAAGAATGGTTAGGGTTAAGCTTGAAGACAAAATGGTCATATGGTCAAAGCTTCATGAAGCTTCATCAAGCTTCATGAAAGAAAGAAAGAAAGAACAAAACCATTTTGTTTTCTTTTGTCATTTCATTTTCTTCCAAAATAAAAAGATAAATGAATGGACAAATAAATAGAAACCTTAACCATTTACTTAACCTAGGTTTAATTCTTTACACAAACCAATTTTGTATGCATCATCAAACATGATACAATCGAGTGCACAAAAGTATATCACATATACAATGTGTACACCCGAGTGAGAAAATCCATCTTAAGTAAACCGATACTAGTTAATGCAAACTTATATATCAAATATATAATTATGCATTAAATCATTAAATCAACACTTGATTTAATGATCCGGTCATGTCGCATATAACCGGCTAATATCAACAGTAACAACTTATCGAATCAACACTTGATCCGATAACCCGGCTATATCGTATATAACCGATCAATGTCACATATCGCGAGAATTGAATATAGTATCACATACTGGTATCATTCTCGGTCCCGCACACATCTCATATGTGCTCCTATTTCGTTTCGCTTGAGCCAGGAAATCTCTGTGTAGGACTCTAAAGACTCATCAATACGCCGGCAGCAGATGATGATCATATCAAGCACCCACAAGCCGCAAGCGGTCTGCTAAACGTAACGGCCACCCGGGTATTGAGCGATCTGAAGATCGACGAGCAAGCCCGCTCACACTCCAGTGAATCCAACCAGTAACACTACCGTACAGTCCGGTCTGATCGTCTGATATGTCGCATATCTTGCCTAGGGGTGGTAAACGTCAGACCCCAATAGCTCGATAAGTCATGTCGATATGAGGCTCATAACGGGTCGAGAAACTACTGGTAACACTTACCAGCAATTCTCTGATCAGCCCTGGCCAGGGACTTCCTGTTATAGCCAATCGAACACAGTGCAACATCAACTCCCTATACCGGGAGAGACGAATCCCCTCCTATCGCTCATTGCCTCCATGTGACTCGGGACTGTACCCAAAAACCACCATTTTGCACGCCCTCTTGGACGTGGTAAGATGGAAATCAAAGCACAGTGGGAACCACACAAGACTCTATGACGATCTCGGGTCAACAGGCTACTCTGTACCAGTGTCACCTGAGAACTGCCATCTGACGTAAGGTATAATACCATCTGGGAGTTCTCGGCGAGTCCATCCAGTGTACCCAGTCTCTACTGAGCACCCGTATATCATCTCTGATGTCAAACACCGATGGATATGGGATCATCCATCGCCCATCTGTATGGGTCGAGAAGGTACACGCTAGTCTACTCTGGTATATCGATGCCCCGTCTCGATACACCCACGACTAGGGACTTTGAAGGATGTACTTATGGACTACCATGTCCCCACTAGTATGATCCACATCATAGTCTAGGTAGTCAAGTACGCATCCTAAGGGCTTTACCAACATGTATCGGAGAGACAATCAGTGTACACGTTAAGGTAAAGAGTAACCAGATAGCATACTATCATGTCGAGCAAGAAAGTCCTCCCTATATATGTCCCAGCATCCACTACAATATACATCCAATGTACAGTAATGGCCTCTAGGGCATACATATAACTAACAATCTCCCACTTGCACTAGGGCCATCTGTAGCAGTGGTTGTAGTATCTCATACTCAACCATCCCATAAAAGTCTCTCTCTGGGAATAGGCCTTCGTGAGTGGATCCGCCGTGTTATCTTCTGAGTCTGCTCTCCTAACCTCGATCACCCTGGAGATCAACTATCTCCATGATCAGGTGATACTGCCTTAGAATATGTCTGGATCACTGATGGGACGGGGGTTCCTGGCATAAGCCACAACTCCATTGTCACACAATGGTAGGAACTAAGTTCATCTCATGAACTATTATACATCCAAACAGCCTCTTTGGTAGCATCTTAAGTAGCGATGTATCATGCCTTTATCGTCTAGTATGTCACGGTATCTAGCTTGGAACTCTTCCAACATACCGTCCCTTTACTGAGGGTAAAGACAATGCCTGCGACTGACATTCAGTCGTCTTTATCACCCTGGAACCCTTCCAGTGATTCTCCCCAGGATCGATTGATACCATCTCACTACAACTAGTGAGTATACTAACACCCAAATAACATCTATCTCATAGATGAAAACTCAGGATGGAGGAGGTATCACATTGATCCTATCTGGAGAATCCTTGTGATAAGCGGAGATTGACCGAGCGTAGCATAGGAAACTCCTTCCCTATCATGAGTATGTGATTAATGTCAAAAACATGAGTTTACCGCAATCAGAAACGGCGTCGCTTCGCAGCTAGCCGGTGAGTACGGGTCGATCCACAGAGACGGGTAAATTCCTTTTATGTGTCTTAACGAGTTGATTTCGTAAGGTGTTCGGACAGATTATTAAATCTAAAAATCTAAATTATCCTAGGGCAATTAATTAAAAGTTATAACTAGGGCAGGGAAAATAAATTTACCTAGGGCAGGAATTGAAATCTTCACTAAGGCAAGAAAATAAATTAATCTACTTACTTTACAGATGCATTTCTCCAATCATCCACGCAGGGTTGTCAGATCTGAATTTCAGAATTGAAGAGAGGCACCGATGCTCTCCATAAAGAGTTTTGGAATTTTTATTAAAAGGAGGCATAGAGTTTACAATGAATTAGAGTCCCTATTTATAGAAGATAGGAAACCCTAGGGTTACAATGACTTGCATGTTTACAATTACAAAAATAGCCCTAGGTCAACTAGTCAAAGCCACAAATGAATTTTGATAAAATAAAATCTTCCTTTTGTTTTCTTAAAAAGGAAGTATTGGGCCTTTCCTTTATGGGCTCTTCTGTCTTTGGGCTTCCTGGGCTACTTAATTCTTTAATTCTTTCTTTAAAATAGCTTCTGTTCTCTTTCAGATTTTCCAGTGAATAATTGTGGTGGACAAGTTAACCGTGGCTTCGAAATCTTAGACCTTGCATTGCCTTGTACTTTGTGAATTTTATCTTTGATATCGGCTTGATCAAGAGTCTTCTGTTTGTTGGTCAAAGTCCACTTTTGCATCGTCTTTTCATCGTTTTCACTGTTTTCGCTTCAAGAACCTGTAACCTGTAATATGTAGCAGACATGCGTCAAAAGCACCCGTTTATTTGTAAAATATATAAGAATGGGGAATATAATAATGCAATATTATGGTATGAACAAATACCCCCAAACTTATCTTTTGCTCGTCCTCGAGCAAACTTATTATTTTATTCACTACAAAAAACCTAACCGCACTTTCGCAGGGAAACGCGATTGCACTGAGCTCGTGCAACAAGCCGTTAAACCTCTAGGTGTCCCTAGTAGGAGGAGTGTTGTCACCTGAGGGTTTTCAGCGGATTACACCCACAAAATCCTATCAACTCGGCCCATTGACTTTTGTTCTCCAATTAGGTCTTCTAACAAGGAATTCTATTATCTTTTGACTCACAAATTATCCACCCATATTCTTCACACTTCCTCATCATTTAACTTAAGATTATATATGTTATGTAGACTTACTTAGCTTTCGGCATCTCTTAAGTCTTCCTTCTAGGGTTTCATCTCCACTTAGGAATTTCTATCAACTCTACTAAAGATACAAGTTCTATTCTTCATTCCTCTCTCTCATCTAAATTCCAATCACATACCCCTACGTGTGTGTATAAGTCACCCCTACACTTGGAAATTCAAATTAAGCAATCAACCCCTTGTCCGTTGTCCAAAGTATTAATTAGTGGTGAATTTAAATAAAATTTGCTTACACATCCTTCATGCGACCATTAATACTTCCTGAGGTACCAACGACCGATTACAAAATGCGTTTGCACTTTAAAGCATACTTCCTAGTCTTTGCAACACCCAAGGTTTTAGCAGTGACCCCCAAACCAGTTGGTCTAAGGCACTAGGTGATGAAGCACCCTCGCTAAATATTTTTCTATTTTTGCAGCCTTAAGTAATCACAAAAACCAGTGTCCATTTTTTTCTTTATTCACACTTTTTCATACTAAGGACTTTAGACAAGAGCCTTTCAAGGTCTCTTCTACTATTCCAAGTTTCAAGGTGCGTGATTGTGCAAATTGTAGGGTATACGTTTTCAGATTCTAGACTTAAGCTAGGAGCTATTTTTCAAACTTATACTTTAATTAGAACATCAATACTCTTCCCTTGTTTCGACTTAGCCCAAAAAGTGAACCCAAAATATGCCTATTTCTAAATAAACTACAAGGCATATACTTTCTACTGTTAAACTTTAAGGAAGGTTATTTTTAGGGTTTTTAATTTACTAAGTCTAAGATCTAGTTGTTCCTAACCAGTTAACCTATTTGTCAAACTCTAGTCAATTAGCCAAAATTGAATACATTAATTTTTATAATTTTTCAAAATTTTCAAATTTTTATGGGTTTTCAAATAAATGTGCAAATGCAAAAATATGTACACATGAATGCGAAGGAAGAAGACGTACCGAGCATACCCCCAAACTTGAACTTGACAGTGTCCTCACTGTCATGCTAAACCAAGAGGGTCAAAACACCGATACTCCCCTGTTTATTTATTTATAATTTTTTTATGTTTTAAATTTTTTTTTTATTTTTTATAGAAAAAAGAAAACAAAAGGATATATACATATATACAAAGGTTCCCCCCAAACTTAAGCTTGGCCTTACACAAGCCAAAGGTTAGCACTAACCATTCAAAGATCTTATCGTGGTAATGGTATAGTTGGTGCAAGAATAGGGTGCGGAGGAAAGAAATGAGAAACACGCGAGACCGTGTGGGAAGAGGGGTAGAATACGGTCTCGGTGGGGGAGAAGAAAGATGGAAAGAAGAAAGAAGTGAAGTGCGATCTTGAGGGTGTAAATTGAGTGAATAAATTAGCGCAATATGTGATGACCGATGTGTTAAAAGCGATTGCGCTAACCTATCAACTCGTCGTGCAATGGGGTCAAATCCCTCAAGATTCGCAAGAAAACATGGGTACGCCGAACTTGGTATAGGAGATGAAAGCGTAACAGTCATTTGTTCGGTCGGAACAATAGGAAGGAGGGAGCGTGATATAACAGTCAAAGGTTCAGGAGGCTGAACTGGAAAATCCGAAACATCAAATAAAAATGGTTCAACCTCGATATTATCCTCAAGACTCTCCTCACTATTTAATTCATCCATGCCATTATCATCAAAATCTAGACGCATATGAGATTCGGGGGAAACATTTAATAACTCAGGATGATTATTTGAACATAAAATTTCTATTAAATCGACAGGTTCATCATCCAAAATATTCCCGGCGTCTATATCCTCAATCAAGTGAAAATCAATTTCTTTAGACCCTTTATCCACAGCATGGATATTTATCAATGTAGGTTCTAGAGTGGAGGTGTAAAGATCGAAAGGATTAGGTACGGTTTCACTTGAAAGGGGTTCCTCACAATTTGGCAAATCAAACACTACAAAATTGCACAACTCATTTTTATTTTCAACTGGTGAATCATTTGGAACAATCGATGGAAAACCGGAGTTGTGGGCTTCAATTGGGTAAGGGTTGGTTTGATTTGAAAATCCTCTCTCATTCTCACTCTTTCCAACTGCCGCCTTACACATTGAAAAATTCGGAGCTAGCGGGACACTAGCTACCGGTTCACTAGGTTGCGTAAGGGCGGCCACGGACGCTTCCACATTCCTAACCATTTTGTTTGTTGCTGCGATATACGCCTCCAACGCCTCTTCCAAACTAGACTTAGGTGGTGAGGGGGTTTCAGTAAAAGATTCACAATTGGTTGGGTATGTGAAACTCCCTAATGGCTGTATCGAAACAGTGTCTAGTGAAGGTGGGAAGGTCGGGTATGATGGGTAGGAAGTGGGTGGTAAGACAGGAGTAGGGTCAACATATGGATAAGAAGGTGAATAATCGTGTGGATCCCTAAAACTAGATGAGTGGAGAGGGGTGAAAGATCGACTGCGAGATTGAGCAATATGCTCAGCAATGGACATCGGCCTAGGAGTTACAGCAGGACTTGGAAAAGTGGTGTCAACATATGTAGGTTGTAAAGGTTGACTCGGTTGACACAAAGTGGGTTGAAAAGTCAAACTGTTTTTCCTAGACTCTTCTATGTGATCTTTCAAAGATTTCTTTGGCAAGGAGGGATCGTTTTTGAATTGACCGAACACATTGACGAACGACGCAAAGTTAGGTTCGGGATACCAAGATTCGGCAAGAGATTTATGATGTGGGGTACCCATGATAGAAGAATGCAAGGATTTCTTAGCGACACAATTTTTGCAAGTTTTTAAAAGATTTTTCCCTTTTTTTTTTTAATTTATGTGAGAGTTTTGCAAATAGGTTTTTGAAAACGGACTCGTGACACAAAAGTATCAACCACACATGCACAATCAGACCTAGATCTAGGGTTGCCTAGGTCTACTAGACAGCTCCTAACTAGGGCTAGAAATAGACCTCAAACCGCCTCTTCACGGACAAATACGGCCAGGTAAGTGGGAAGGAACCACCACTACAGTGGGCCTAATTAATAACCACTAGCCTAGACACCGCAATGTCGGTTAGGATAAACGGCCGATGCCTACCCTAGTCCTTTTCCTATTGAGCTCGCCGTCCTTAGGTCTGAGTCTAATCTTTTTTTAATTAATTGTGGTCGATGCAAAATGCTTAGGTGTTTTCTGGGGTCCTGGGAAGGGTGATGAAATCCCCACCCAATCTGAGTTTGTCAATTAGCCCCTTAGAGTCCGGTTAAATTATGCAAAACAAATAAAATCACTTGCAATCAATTTTAGCGCGGCGCAAAGAAACCTGCAACAAATTTGTTATTTAGAAGGGGGAGAAAGATTTTTTTATTTTTTAGCGCAAGAACCCTGCAGAAGATTTTACAGAGAAATATGTGGGAGGTTGCAGAGGGGAGAGAAAGAAATCAAACCAGAAAATTTTCAGGTGCTGACGTGTCACACCAGGCGCGGATCCGCGGCATATATGCCCATTTCGCGGCGGAAGAGCGGCCGTCTGATGGGATCGTACTCTGGAAAAATTTCTGTGGTTCTGCACTTTGAATTCGTCTCTGTTTATATGTACCAAATTTTGATTTGCCCTCTGCAAAATTCCAGATCCACTTTTCTTCGCTGTTCTGCAAGATTCAAACAATACACCCTTCAAACAGATCAAGTTTGATAAATTTTTTTTTATTTTTTATATTTTCAGATTTTTATAATTTTTTAAAAATTTCTATCAACCCGAAAATTCACAAAAAAGAAAGATTACGCCGTCCCCGGCAACGGCGCCATTTGATTAATGTCAAAAACATGAGTTTACCGCAATCAGAAACGGCGTCGCTTCGCAGCTAGCCGGTGAGTGCGGGTCGATCCACAGAGACGGGTAAATTCCTTTTATGTGTCTTAACGAGTTGATTTCGTAAGGTGTTCGGACAGATTATTAAATCTAAAAATCTAAATTATCCTAGGGCAATTAATTAAAAGTTATAACTAGGGCAGGGAAAATAAATTTACCTAGGGCAGGAATTGAAATCTTCACTAAGGCAAGAAAATAAATTAATCTACTTACTTTACAGATGCATTTCTCCAATCATCCATGCAGGGTTGTCAGATCTGAATTTCAGAATTGAAGAGAGGCACCGATGCTCTCCATAAAGAGTTTTGGAATTTTTATTAAAAGGAGGCATAGAGTTTACAATGAATTAGAGTCCCTATTTATAGAAGATAGGAAACCCTAGGGTTACAATGACTTGCATGTTTACAATTACAAAAATAGCCCTAGGTCAACTAGTCAAAGCCACAAATGAATTTTGATAAAATAAAATCTTCCTTTTGTCTTCTTAAAAAGGAAGTATTGGGCCTTTCCTTTATGGGCTCTTCTGTCTTTGGGCTTCCTGGGCTACTTAATTCTTTAATTCTTTCTTTAAAATAGCTTCTGTTCTCTTTCAGATTTTCCAGTGAATAATTGTGGTGGATAAGTTAACCGTGGCTTCGAAATCTTAGACCTTGCATTGCCTTGTACTTTGTGAATTTTATCTTTGATATCGGCTTGATCAAGAGTCTTCTGTTTGTTGGTCAAAGTCCACTTTTGCATCGTCTTTTCATCGTTTTCACTGTTTTCGCTTCAAGAACCTGTAACCTGTAATATGTAGCAGACATGCGTCAAAAGCACCCGTTTATTTGTAAAATATATAAGAATGGGGAATATAATAATGCAATATTATGGTATGAACAGTATGTCATCCACGTACTCTACGAGGATCACCACCATACTCCCTACTACCATTTTGTATATACAAGGTTCATCTACCATTTTGATGATGTCAACTTCCTTGACTAATCCATCAAAACAGATGTTCCAACTCTGCGATACCTGCTTTATCCTATAAAGCATCTTGCACACGTTTCCGCTGCTCCCACTGTCTACGAAGCCCTCTGGCTGTGTACTTATAGACGCACTCTTCTAAAACATCATTTAGAAAAGCATTCATGACACCCAACCACCAAATATCGTAGTCATGGTATGTAGCCGTGGCAAGTAGGATCTGGATGGACTTAAGCATAGGTACTGGAAAAGGTTTCATCATTATCCACGCCTGGTCAATGACGAAAACCTTTAACAAGTCTAGCTTTGAAAGTCTCAACTTTTCCATCTACACCAAGTAATCTTCTTAAGATATACTTGCTCCTGATGGGGATTTAACCCTTCAGATATAGCAGCTAAAGTCCATACTTTGCTGGTGTACATGGATTCCATCTCAGATTGCTAAGCATCCAGCCATTCTTACAGAGTCTTACTCCTGATGGCCAGCTCGAAATTAGTTGGGTCATCATCTCATGATGCAATCCTCGCTCCCACTGTCATAGAGAAACCTAAGTAACTCTCAGGTGGGTGACGAACCCTACTAGATCGGCGGAGAGGCTGAGGTTCGTTGGAATCTATTGAATCCTTTGGTTCTATCAAATCATCAGCTGTAGTTTGTATAGATGGAACATTTCCCGTTCTACATAACAGACGTTGCCTCGAGTTTGTCCGGATTTTGCTTTTAGACATAGGCCGGACAACCCCAAATCTTAACTAACTTAAGATATGGGCTCTTCCCTTTCCATATCTCATATGAAGTGGTAGGCAACTGATTTGATCGTGACCCTATTCAATAGGTATGCAACTTCTCAAGTGCATAACCCCCTAAGGAAAAAGGTAACTCAGTATTACTCATCATAGAGCACACCATATCAAATAGGGTGTATCTGCTCCGCCCCGATATACCATCGTGCTATGGTGTATACGGAGGAGTAATGCTTAGAGAGAATCTCATTCTCCTTTAGAATAGTCCAGGAATTCCATGCACAAGTATTCTCCTCCCTGATCTCATCATAGGACATAATACTTATACCCGTATTTTGGTTCTCTACTTCTAACTTATATTCTGTGAATATCTCAAAAGATTCGGACTTGTGTTTCAACATGAACATATGTCTAAATCTTGAGAGATCATCAGAGAACGTAATGAAGTATAAAGAACCATTCCTGGCATGTGTAGACATGGGACCTTACATACATCAACATGTATCATCCCAAGAGTTCACTAACTCTTTCTCTGTTTCCAATAAACAGAGTTGTGGTCATCTTATCTTTGTGACATGACTGGCAAGTTTCACAAGATGTAAATTCAAACTGATTTAAATATGCATCTAGATGTAACTTCAGCTAGTCGGGTCGCATTGATATGACCTAGTCTACAATACCAAAAGAAGGATCCGTTCATTTCTGAACTCTTCCTCTTGTGTGTGTTCCATATACTAAGAACTGTAGTTTTATTTAGAACATCAATGCTTTTAGATAACGTGCCTGAACTGATCAACTTTTGATATAGGAAATGTTCAAAACATTATCCAACAATACAAAATTTTATCATTTCTTTACTAATAAAGAGACTGATATGATTTTGTATATCAGGTTAGGTATCTAATAACATTCATTCAGAATCAATGTATTGGTAATACAGGGTGACAGTGACCGACAGACTTGCTGCAACACTTGCCCCGTTTTCTGCCTCATGAAACTTATCACCCGTTCTCAGTTTTTCTACCCTTTTGTAGCACTATGTAACATCTTACATATCTGGGATCCTGATCCGGTATCATATACCCAGGATGCGGAGGATACTGAGAAACAGTTCTGTATAATGAACACACCCGAAGATGATGCATCAGCATGCACTCTCTTCGTTTGGGCGGCACGGGAAATCTGGTATTCCCCAATTTCCTGCTCTGTCTTATAATAATTATAAGGTGGAGCGGGACCAACGTTCCCCAGCTCAGTATAACAAGCAGGTTCGGTCAATAATCCGTTTTATTATCTTGATTAAGGCGTGACATGGTCGCTACCAGGAGAGAGAGAGAAGAAAACACTCAGCGTGCGCTCTTGCAAGAATAGATTGGTTATTATTTTATCATATCAGGATGACTCCCACTGCCTTTTATCAAATCTTCCTTCAAACCCTAAAAGGAAAGACTAGGCGGGATTAATTACACACTACAAGTTCGCCAATCTTTCAGCCAGGCCAGTGTCGGTACTTTGAGGGAGGTCCCCCGTGCTTTCGCACGAACCTAATTAATGTAAACCTCGTTTTCCCAGAGGCGTAACCTCGTTGACACCTTTCTAGACACCTACTTGATCGGCTAATTGTAATGTATAAAACTCTCCCAGGAGTAACAATTACTCGCAGCGGGTATCGGGATCCAACTATCTCATAGAAGGTATGCAATCTCATTGCAAATTTCAACACTTGAAATTCCCGATAATATTTTGCCCCTAGCGTGCTATGACCTTGACGCATGCCAAACAACCCATAGTCCGCTAGTCAAGTTCAACCCGTACATTTCTTGATTGAATTAAACCCACCCGCACGACCCTTGACGCATGCCAAACAACGCCGTACGAATACCCTAATCCAATCGCATCATATGCTAGCAGATAAGCACTAGTTAGCTACCGTACACTACGCCTTGACGCATGCCAAACAACCGCAGCACGAATACTAACTAGTACTTATCTGAAATGACGGGGGGCTACGACAGGTTTTTCTGAAAACCTATTGCGTAATGAACTTGAAATCGTTGTAGGATCGAATGATTTTAAAATGGAGTGTTTCTGAGGCTTTTCTAGTTTTGCTAAAGGAGTCACTCCCGGTGAAGGGATCGTCGGTCCTTTCCTCGTCGACTGAGGTGCGGGATATATCATATATATCACTGTGCAAAGCAAAAACTCTTAAAAGCAATCAAAAGACAAACCGAGTGTGTAGCATCTGCCAGTTATTGCTAAAGGAGTCACTCCCGGTGAAGGGATCTCGGTCCTTTCCTTATCAAATAAGGTGCATGATATATCACATATATCGCTGTGCAAAGCAAGAACTGTAGCTACCTGTTTATTTTTGAAATTCGATTCTACAACATCTTAGGTTTCTTTTATTTCATTAATCACATTAATGAAGTCCCATCATTTAAGTACCTAAACATCACAGATAAATACGACGTGCACTTATGCCATCCGCATTCGCCTCGATGTCCCCTCGTGCACCGTTAGGTTAGGTAACTAACGGCAGAGCGGGGCAGGGCTAGCGCGGGTGTAAAACAAAAGTAACGTCTATATAATATATCATATATACTATATACAGTATCTATCACAGAACATCGCATGATCACATCACAGATATCGCAGCAGAAGAATCATATGAAATATTGGATATACTAGGACGTCCGTGTTTTCAATATGAGCCAGTATCAAAACACGGATTCCACGGTCGTGATGAATAGCCAAACCCACACCCCAAGACCCCTACGAGAGCGGCAAGAAACCCTACCAATTCTGGAGTTAGGAGACCCGGACTCGACTCCTCGAGTTGGTCTCCCACTGGACTCCAGAACCCGGTTACTTGTGCCCTCCTCCTTGGGTCTATCCTAGTGCGGAAAAGTAAATAATATACAAACGGTGACAACTTCCGCAACCTGGAAACGCCCCAATAAAAGAATATTACATACAAGTTTTTTACATGAATGAAAAAGAAAAACACTCATCTCACATAAAAACCCCCGGCTATTCAAACACGACGATCCAATATAACATATCCAGCAACACATAACATCACATGTCATCAACGTAAGTAAATATGCGCATCCCAATTGTCGTTGACATATAGCAACGAAATCGGCGATATCACATATTACACTTACGGTCCAGAAAAGAAAGTGTAAAACTACAACAGTTGGAATCCGCAACTCTTTAGACATCGCATGCCTGGCCAAATGAATTAGTTAGACATCACATGCCTAACAATTATAAACACCGCATTTTAGTCTCATTATCGAAAACACTTTTCAATACAGAGTCGGGCAATTCAACAGGATTCCCGACATTTTGATCGAATGCTCGTCGCAAACTTTAGTAGACGGCCGCACCCCCGACGCCGTCGACGAAGTGCACCAAGGCGGAACACCGCTGCCGCGAGCACCCGAACGGATGCTTTCGGCGACGGGATTCTCCTACAGTCACTTGGTCGGGGCTAGGGAGGGAGGCTGTCTATTAAGTTTATCGGCGAGTATCCGCGTACGCTACGTGATTGCGACGGATTCCGTGGCAACCGATCAAGTGAGACTAAACTGCTATGTTTATAACATTCATTCAATTATCACATAACTTTTTGTGAATTCCAATTATTGTATCCCATTCCGGATAAATAGAAAATGTCAAACTTTCCGATCGAACAATCGAACACCCAAGTTTTCCCGATACAGATCAACACATGAAACAAGTCTAAAAACATTCAGTTCGTGCCTCAGTACCAACGGTCCAGCCGTAGAAGGGTCAAGCCAACGCCACACATGTGGCACGCCGTACTGCCCCAAACCCGAAGGTTCAAAGGGCAGTTCAAGACGGTCACATAATCGAGTTAAGGTTTGTTGTCTTCTAGAGGGTCCATCGAGTTACTTGCACTACTTAGAACGTCTTTAAACTACGGAAAAATCCAACACTTGGAAATTTCCCGACAGGGGAAAAATTGGGTATTTATATCCGGTCGAACTTTTTAACATATTCTAAAATTTATCCGGAAAGCCATATAGACAAAATCTGATAACCCGATCGAAACACCGAATCCCCAAAACAACCCCAGAAAATTCAACTGTTGAATAAAATTTAAAAATTCCCATAAAATCCAGCATCAGAAAAGAGGAGTTACTGTGCAACAATTACAGTAAGATACGACCGTACTGCCGCGGATCCGCCGCATGAGCCAAGCTCATGCCGCGGAACCGCGGCTACTTAGATGAATTACGATGTCGTTTTGCACCATAACTCTTAGGTCTTCCTGCTGAATTTTTAAAGAATTTTTAATCTGGAAAAAACCCAGTTTTTAGAAAAAGTCCAGAGAGCATGCTTCGGGTTCGGATTTTGGTTCGATCGGACTTCAAAC